>CM039435.1:8268318-10668318 GCA_022379115.2 Bauhinia variegata | reverse complement strand
TTTAACAAAAACTATATAATATTTAACATTACATTAAATATTAACTAATTTAATTAAAATTAAGCATAACTCAGAAATAACAATTCTCCCTCTATGAAGTTTTTGAAGACATTTCTATTCTTTCCAGATTTTGTACCACACACAACCTTTAGCTTTACATACTCTGAGTCTTAAAATTAACTTCTATTGATAATTTAAAAGTTTAAAATTCTAGACATCCTATTAGTTCAAATTCTATGTTATAGGATCTTCATCAAATATACTTGTATCATGTACTATTTATGTCTTCCAAAAAGAAAAAAGTTACATCAACAAGTTTTGTGAAGGTGATAATGGCACAAATTTTTTTTGTAGGCCAGTTTGCACCATCAACAGGGGCAAAAAATCAAGTTGCACTTTACACTTAAAAAGTAAGAATGTCTTATATTTCCCATATGTTTGTGGCGGCTAACCAGATCCTTAATTCAATTATCATAGTTAATAGGGGATGGGCGTCTCATTTCAAGTTCAAGAAAGGATAGTACCTGATGTATATCAGCCATAAAGGGATTTGACTTCTCTCCAGATACAAACGCTCTTACCTTGTTTCTTATCGCAATCCAACTGCTACCAGGTACTTTCTTTACCCTCTGATCTAGCATTGCCTTCCTTACCATCTCCGCTTCCTTCCACTGCCCACTTGCACAATACAAGTTTGACAACAATACATAACTAAGTTCTTTTTGAGGCTCTAAGTTCTTTAAATTTTCTGCCACAGAAGTCCCAGTTCCTAAATCCCCATGGGTATAACATGCTCCGAGCAAAACCTCATTTGAGTTGGTTATTGCTGTACTTGTTGTTGAATACTTGCTAGCCAACTTCCTTGCTTCTGCTACATACCCGCCTCGACCAAGCATATCCACCACGCATGCCACATGATCTATTCCAGGGGAAAGTTTATATTCTGAACTCATTGATTCAAAGAACATGAGGCCCTCATTTACAAGTCCCAAGTGACTGCAGGTCATGAGCAATCCAATGAAGGTTACCCCATCAGGTTTTAAACCAGATGCCATCATTTCTTGGTAAACACGTAGAGCTTCATTAGCCTTCCCATGCAATCCAAATGCAAACAACATTGTATTCCAAGAAATCAGATCCTTCTCGAGAATGCTATCAAATGCAATCCTTGAACATTCTAAATCTCCACACTTTGCATACATGTTAACCAAACTATTGCCAACATATACATAACCATCTAAACCACAGCGAAGTACGCCACTATGGAGCATTTTTCCATGCTCTAGTAGTGGTACGCTAGCACAAGCATGAAGGACAGCTCCAACTACTAGATCATCAAGCTTAACAGAGTTTCTTGTCATATCTACAAACATACTTAGAGCTAGCTCTCCTTCCCCATTTCTTACATACCCCATGATCATAGATGTCCAAGAAACAATATTCCTCTCAGGAGCTTGCTGGAAAGCAATAAAAGCTTCCTCGGTATCTCCCATTTTCATATTGGCATCAATCATAGCATTCCAAGACACTTGATTAAAAGTGCTATAGGAGTCAAATACCTTCATCGCATCGCCATGACAGCCTAATTTAGAGTAAAAGCTTAAAATAGAGTTGTTTACCTCCACAGCATAGCTCCAACCAGATTTAATAACAAAACCATGAATCATGCATCCATGTAAAACATCTGATGACTCAGCACAAGCATTCATGAGAGCACTGAATGTCCACTGATCTGGCTGAGACAAACTTTGGCACATATCTTTAAACATACGCAAGCATGCTTCAACGTTTCCACAACGAGCATGACCCACGATCATTATATTCCAAGCAATTTCAACCCTTTTAGGCATACTGTGAAACAATTCACGTGCCACGCCAAACTGACCAGAATTTGCATACGCAAATAGAAGTGAACACCATGTTACTTCATTCTTACTAGTCATCTCATCAAACACTTTCCTGGCATCAGAAGTATTCAAACACTTTCCATACATATCAACCATAGAATTACTAACAGGACGAAAAGATTGGTATCCTGAAACAATAATTAAAGCATGAATTGTTGTTCCAAAACGAAAATCGCATGCGCCTGCACATGCTTTTAAAGTTGCCGAGAACGAGAAGTTATCAGGTTTACAGTAGGATGTTCTCATGTTGCTAAAGAGAAGCAGAGCTTCTTGGTAATGTCCCAGTTGAGAATAGCCACTTAGCATGGCGTTCCAAGCAACAGAGTCTCTCTCACACATTTCGTCGAATATTTTGCGCGCATGGGAAATTCTACCAGAGCGCACTAAAGATGTTATCTTAGACGTAGTCCGGAACAAATCAGAACGCATGTCATTCAGTATGACGCCGAATGATTCATAGAAAAATAAGGTTGCTAATTCCGAACAGGAGAAGAACAAGATGATTAATTCTCTTTCACTGAAAAAAAAAAAAGGGTCAATAGGGAGAAGACTCCCGAGTCCCAACTCCTATGCCCTAACATATAACTTGTTCATAAGATCAAATCAAAATGCTAAAGAGCTGGAAACTCTTCCCAGTTTCAATTCCAGGTAAACGACTTCAACTCATTTAAAGTGTGCCGCCAAAATTAGTTCAGTTATCTAAAGAGACTAGAGTAACGGCACCTTGACGTCATGTCGTTCTAGTGGAGGGAATATGAACAGAGACTACAGACACTGACGCAATGAAACGTCAGTCGTCAGATACAATTGTATGATACACCAGTCAACAAATCTAACGATTTAAGTTCTATTAACACTTAATTACACTAAATTCGGATTCTGGGATAGCTATGGCTTTGTTGAGGAAGAGTTGAGCTTTTGGCATTATCATCAAAAAAATAAATTTAATAGTTGAGCACTCGACAGTTTATTATGAAAAAATATGTAAAAAAAAGATCTTATAAGGGGGTATGGTATCAAATGAATAAAAAATAAAAAATAAATAATTTCAAGCTTATTATTTATCATTTAATTAATTATAGTTTGAGATAATTACAAGAGAGGATTATCGATGGAAAATTGTTAATTGAATTATTAATTTCTTAACAATACATTTTTTCTTACCGTTACTTTATCCAGAATTTTTTTATTAGAGACAATTCTGCTGGATGACAAATCTATTGAAAGCATCCAAGGATCCTAACTCTTGTTCTCCACTTATTATCTTATGGTTGATAAACAAATAAGTTGACTTATTAATAGAGGAAGGCAATGCAACTTTGAGAAATTGATTTCTTGTTTGTAGTGAAGTGGCTATTGCTACAGAACCAAAATTTTTAACCAAAAAAATGAGCAGTGCAAATCCCACGGCCAAGACTTGGTTTTGCTTGATAGCTTACCAAACAAAGTCTTGGTAAAAATCCTCAACAATCACAAGCACTTGTTTATTGGGAGACAAAGTATTACACTTAATGCCAAAAATGTGTTTCAGAAGATACTGCAGTTTGCAGCTACTCTGCCTTAAAACAGTGCTGGTCATCCTGCTTTTGGATTCTAATGCAGCAGCAACCAATCACCATGCAGAATCTGCACTATTTAACAGCTAGATTTTCAGCACCACTGCACGACATCTTATTATATCAACAAAATTATTAAGGGAAAAAAAAAATTAGTGATGCTTAGTGTCTAATAAGAGGATGGAATAAAACCTAGTTCTCCCCAGCAGAGGGTGCTAAAAGCAAATATATATATATATATATATATATATATCAGCACATCAATAAAACCACTCTTGTTTATTATTCCATAGAAAGAGACACTCCTCAGTGGCACAAAGCATTGATGAAGTATATTAACAAACACACTCGAAGCTAAAAATACATTGTAAAACAAGATAAGTGAGACAAAAAAAAAAAAAAAAAAAATATATATATATATATATATATATATATATATATATATATATATATATATATATTATGGGTTCCGAACCTCATCAGTAGTTTTCCATAATTTTTCTGAAAAGCTCCTTTGGTGCTGTGAACACAGAATGGAAACAAGGAAAGAAAATTAGACATCTAGACCAATCAGATAAAATTAAGTGCAGAACAGGCCACCAGGGCAAAAATGTACATTCAGCTTACCTGGCAATCCAGTGAACTTCTCGAACTGTTCAAGTGCCTGTCCAATGAACATCTCCAATCCAGTAACGATAGTGGCTCCTGATTCTTCTGCTTCCTTCAAGAGTTTGGTCATCTTAGGGGTGTAGACAGCATCAAAAACCAGGGAGTAAGCTCTCAAAGCATGCTGCAAAAACAAAAATATTGTTGATTATCTTTCCTTCAACTGTACTCGTGCAAACCATTAAGTTTTTTGCCTCCATGCTAAACTTTGAATGTAGAAACAGTTTGGAGAACACTTTGGTACGTAGAATAGTGATTCCACTCCATGGAATAAGCATTCCTATGTTTGGAAGCGAAAAAAGAAAGAAAGATATGGAATACAATCCTTGTGCATGATTAAATCATAATGAATAAAATCCTCTTAACAGCAACAAGTTATCATTGTATTCGATCCCTAAAGGATGCATCACTTAATTTAATCTTTCTCATAAGCTGCCAATCTTCCACCACAATGTCTGATTTCCTATGATGCAATAACATGTATTTTTATCAACCTACTTCTAATTTGCCAAATGTGACCAGTCACCCTCAAACAAAATCACATACTACAAGAAACTTTATCGTGTAGGGATAATTTTGTCAAAATAAAGACACAATTTATAGAAAATGTACATATTTGATGTACAACACCTATATATTAAGGTAACGAAATATGCATTTTCAAAATCAATAAACCAAACCATGTTTTATTGAGAAAAAGGCTAATCTACTTTAAACTGATCAGACCCTAATTGGCATAAAATATCAAAAAGACAAACCTTAGAAATAGGTGTTTCATTAACATTTGGCTGCATTCCAATAGATGTTGTGTTTGCAAGAATCATACCATCCTCTGGGTGGTAATTATCTAAATCAGCAAGGGCTAAAGCATCTCCTCCAATTACATCAGCAACTTCCTTGGCACGTTCTATACAAAAATAACACATTAGTCAAAATCAATTATACCATGCTTGCCGGGAAAAAGTTACAGAAATAATGCAATCTTCCGAATTCAGTGGGAAGAAACATATGCCATAAAGCATGTAATACCAACAAATTTAGACATTACTCTTCTAAACCCAAAAAAGTCTCATGAACACAGAGCTCATCCGTAAAACCAATTCAGAAATCATCACATTTTCAGCTCCTTTCCACAAAACAAGCTTCAACAAGATCTGGAAAGTTCTCTCGACTAAGAATAATCAGACACAGTAGAAAAAAGGAAATAGGGCCAAAAAGTATTATTGATCACTTGTAGATGGAAGTAACCACAGAAGAACTCTGAGCTTCTTGCAATGAAGGCTCTGGTACAGCAAGGAAAAGAGACACACTGACTCACACAATCACTAATCCCCGAAGGCCCAGGATCTAAGTCCCTTGAGAAAGCAAGCTCTCCTGAAAAGGTCCAAGACTTCTGTGGTTGACCTACTAATTATTGTAATTAGTGTAAAATAGGAAATTATATCCTTCCTAATCTCGGAGAGGATTTTGTGGTAGAATAATTAGACCTAATTAGGATATCTGATCCCGCCTTAATATTCTCCTAAACTCTTGGGATCGGTAATCATCCATTAGTGTATATATACCTTGTTGTACTGCTGCTGTTTCATAAGAATTGATAAAAGGCTTCAGATTCTACATGGTATCAGAGACTGATATCAATTCTGAACAATCCGAGGACGAGAGCACCTCCAACGAGTCGTACCTACATCGTTCCACAAAGGACTTACCTGGTCCGATGTCTTCGAACGACGGGTCCTTAACTAGTGATCCGAGCAAAGCTGGTGGCTCCTCCGGGATGCATACCAGCTTCGAAGGATCATCCATGCTCATCATCACGGACAAGCTCAATGGAGCAAACTATCGGGAATGGGCTCAAGCCATGAAATTGGCTATCGGTGGCAGAGGAAAGATGGGATTGATCACTGGAACAGCCACTATCCCGAACGCAACAAACGCCCAAGCCACTCAACAATGGCACACAGAAAATCTGCTAGTCTCTTCTTGGCTGATTAATGCAATGGTACCCGAAATCAAGCGGAGCTTCATGTTCCTCCCAACCGCACGAGAAATATGGGATGCAGTTCGTGACTCATATTCTGATGGAGAAGATATGGCATGTTTGTTCGAGATTAAAACAAAGATTTGGGAAATGAAGCAAGGTGATCGGGACGTGACAGCATACTGGTTGGAAATTTCTGCCTTATGGCAGGAATTGGACCTCATGGCTACGGAAGAATGGACTTGTGCAAATGATGTTGCAATCTACAAAGGAAAAACAGAAAAGGAACGTGTGTTTCAGTTCCTTGCGAGATTAAATAAATCCCTAGATGATGTTAGCAACCATATCCTAAGTAGATCACCACTCCCATCCACTCGAGAGGTGTTCTCTGAGATACGGCGTGAAGCCTCAAGACGCAAAGTCATGCTGCCAGAAACAGTCACAATTCCATCTCCTTCTCTGGACTCTGCAGTGCTGGTAAGCAGAAGTAGTGCCACTAATAGGCGAGGACAGAGAGAAAGACCATTTTGTGACCACTGTAAAAAGACAGGGCACACCCGTGACACTTGCTGGGAAATTCATGGCAAACCAGCAGACTGGAAGCCTCGGAAAGGGAAGCCTAAAAGCTACCAAACGTCACAGGAACCAGTAGAAGGTAATTCCATACCTCAGATTGATACAGAACAGCTCAATAAACTTCTTGAGATGCTTGGGGCCCTTAAAAAGACAGAACAAGGTCAGAAATCGAATTCCAATCCTACTGCCTCAATAGCCCACAAGGTACATGTGCTTTTCTTACAACTTCTACGAATTATAAGTGGATTGTTGACTCTGGTGCATCCGATCATATGACATCGGACTCAAAACAATTTAGCACATATATTCCTAGTGCTGGAAATGAGAAAATTAGCACTGCCAATGGTTCTTCATCACCTATAGCTGGCAAGGGCAGTGTGACCATCTCTGACTCTTTAAAACTGAATTATGTTTTACATGTTCCGTATTTGGCTTGCAATCTTCTCTCAATTAGTAAGCTAACATAGCAAGCAAACTGTTGGGCTCATTTTTGTTCTACTCACTGTATTTTTCAGGATCTCTCATCGGGGAGGATGATTGGCAGTGCTAAAGAGCATGATGGTCTCTACTATCTTGATGAATCCAGCATGAAGAGTTTAAGGTCCCGCATCCAATGTCACTTAGCAACCAACTTAGAGAATCTAGATGAGAGAGATCCCATGTTGTGGCATAAGCGAATGGGTCACCCTAATTTTAAATACTTGTGTCAGTTATTTCCTCACTTCAATTTCAATAGAACAGAATTATTCCAGTGTTCTGAATGTGAACTTGCTAAGCATCATAGAACTACCTTTAAACGTGTTGATTACAAATCCACTCACCCTTTCTCTATTATCCATAGTGACTTGTGGGGTCCTGCCCGAGTTCCTAACCGCACACACACTAGGTGGTTTATCACCTTTATTGATGATCACACACGGTTATGCTGGGTATACCTTCTCCATGACAAAACCACTGTCACAAACACCTTTATTGAGTTCTACAACATGATTAAAAATCAATTCCACACTTCCATTCAAGTCCTTCACACTGATAATGGAACTGAATATTTTAATAAAAATTTCTGCAATTTTCTTACACTTCATGGTATAATTCACAAAAGTACTTGTCCCAACAGCCCACAGCAAAATGGTATTGCTGAGCGGAAAAACCGACATCTCCTTGAAGTTGCACGTGCCCTCCTATTTACCTACAATGTTCCGAAATTCTTCTAGGGGGATGCCATTCTTACTGCTACTTATTTAATAAACCGCATGCCCAGCAGAACTCTATCGTTCTCTACACCTCTTGACAAACTCCGTGCATCCCATCCTACCACTCACTTAGCAACCAACTTGCCCCTTAAGATCTTTGGCTGTACAGCCTTTGTCCATTCATACCACTCACATAAATTGGACCCTAAAGCCACTAAGTGTGTGTTCCTAGGCTACTCCTCCACCCAAAAAGGATATAGGTGCTATGACCCTACCCTTAGGCGTGTCTATGTGAGTCGGGATGTTACCTTTGCTGAAAGTGAACCTTTCTTCCCTCGAGCCTCAATTCAGGGGGAGTGGTGGAGTGAATTTCAACCTATGGAAGAACAGAATTTGCAAACTGAGAGTGTTAAACAAACTGAGAGGATAATTCCTGAACCTATTGTGAGTATTCCTCTAGAAACTACTCCAATCCCAATAGAACCCGACAAGAACCAAAAAGAACCTCTTGTCTATACTCGGAGGAGGAAACATGATAGTAGATCCATCTTGCCAGATGCTATGCCAATATCTAATCCGGTAGAGGTCCCTGAAACAAGTCCTAAAGAAAATGAGAAGGAAGAAACTCAACAGAATTCTGACATAGCAAAATCAGAAGCGGTGGATCTACCTATTGCCCTCCGGAAACAACCCAGGTCATGTACTCAACATCCTATACAAAAGTATGTATGTTATAAAGCTCTTTCTACTCAATATCACTCATTTATCTCTAATGTTGATAAGGTAAAAATTCCTGATAATATAAATGAGGCATTGAGCATACCAGAATGGAGGAGTGCTGTAATGGAGGACATTAAAGCATTAGAGAAGAATGAAACATGGGCGGTGATTGATCTCCCAAAAGGGAAGAAGACCGTAAGCTGCAAGTGGATCTTTACCCTCAAGTATGACTCAAATGGGAACCTTGAGAGGTATAAAGCTCGCCTAGTAGCAAGGGGTTTCACTCAAACATATAGGCTGGATTATAAGGAGACCTTTGCACCGGTAGCAAAGCTAAATACCATCCGTGTTCTACTTTCTGTGGCAGCAAACCTGGATTGGCCACTGCAGCAACTCAACATCAAGAATGCTTTCTTGAATGGAGAACTAAAGGAAGAGGTATACATGACACTACCACCTGGGTTTGATAAAGGCAGAGAAAATCAAGTCTGCAAACTGAAAAAGTCATTGTATGGCTTAAAACAGTCACCAAGAGCATGGTTTGAAAGATTCTCAAAGGTCCTAAAGTCGGCAAGGTATAAACAAGGGCTATCTGATCATACTATGTTCATTAAAACCGAGGAGGGGAGAAAATGTATCCTTATCGTTTATGTAGATGACATAATTCTCACAGGAGATCATGCAGAGGAGATAAACAAAATTGTTAGATAATTGAGTAGATTATCTCTATAGATTATCTCTATCTCCCTTATAATTATTATTCCTATCTCTTTCGTATCTATCCTTATCTATAGTTGTATCTATCCTTATCTCTCTCTATACTTATCATTATCTCTTGTATTTATCATTATCTCTTGTAACCTCCAAGTGGGCTGTATAACCTATATATAAAGGCAATTGCCTCATGAATAACATAACACATTTTTTCCACGATAAAACCTTCATTGTTCATGGTATCAGAGACAGGTTTCTAGGCTATGCTGCAAAACTCTATTTAGCCTTCATTGCCCTACCCTATAACCAGCCATGTCTGCGGCTTCCAAGAATGCCTCGACCTCAGAGTCACACTCCACCATTCTGGAACCACCAAAACCCAATTCCCTAACTGCCGAATTGCAGAATCTTGGGGCTGCCACCCGGCTGGATGGCAGAAACTATCTCCAGTGGGCACGATTAGTGACACTGGCTCTTAAGGGGAAACAGAAACTCCACCATCTTACTGAAGACCCACCCAATAGCCTAGATGAGAAGTACTCGGCCTGGGACATTGAGGACACCATCATTATGACTTGGTTGTTGAACTCAATGCAACTTGAAATTTCTCAAAATTTCATGTTCCTGGAGACATCAAAGCAGATTTGGGAAATGGTAAAAAAGACCTATTCGAAGGCACAAGATGTAGCTGTTATATGAGCTAAAAACTCGGATTGCAAATACCAAGCAAGGTAATCTTTCAGTTACAGAATACTATAATTTATTGACCAACTTGTGGCAGGAAATGGATATGTACCGAAAACTGAAGGTGAGTGAAGATACTCAAGCCATTCTCCGAGAAAGGGAGCAAGATCGAGTGTTCGAATTCCTAGCTGGTTTGAATGAAGCATTTGATCATGTTCGGGTTCAAATTCTGGGAAGAGAAACTTTACCCAACCTGAATGAGACATTCTATTTGACCCGAGGAGAGGAAAGTCGTCGTGTTGTCATGCTAGACAGCACCTCCAATGCTGACTCAGCCCTCATTGCTGAAAGGAGGGACAACCGAGGGTCCAAAACTAATTCAGTCTTCACTGCTGCAAGAAGGGACAACCGGGGGTCCAAATCAGACTCCACCAAAGCTTCCAACCGTGATAATTTGTGGTGCACTCATTGCAAAAAACCCAGACACACACTCTTCATCAAACATTCACCTAAAGGGGGACTGACAGCCCTGCTGGTGTATTATTTAAAATCTACACCTGGGGTAGGATTACTCATTCGACCACAGGAGAAGTTACTGGTAGAGGGGTATACAGATGCTGACTATGGTGGTTCTCAAGTTGATAGAAGGTCAACTTCAGGGTACTGTACCTTCATCGGTGGTAACTTAGCAACTTGGAGGAGTAAGAAACAAGATGTGGTGTCACAATCAAGTGCAGAAGCAGAGTTTAGAGCTATGGCTCAGGGCATTTGTGAGCTGCTGTGGCTCAAAATAATACTTGATGATTTGAAAATTAAAAGAGTCACTCCAATGACCCTATATTGTGACAATAAATCAGCAATCAGTATTGCTCATAACCCAGTTCAGCATGATCGTACTAAACATGTAGAGATAGATAGACATTTTATAAAAGAAAAATTGGAAAACGGCATTATCAAGCTGCCGTACATATGGTCTGAAGACCAAGTAGCTGATGTCCTCACTAAGGGCCTCCCAACTCAGCAATTTCAAAGACTAATCAGCAAGCTGGGCCTGAAGAACATTCACTCACCAGCTTGAGGGGGAGTGTTAGATAATTGAGTAGATTATCTCTATCTCCCTTATAATTATTATTCCTATCTCTTTCGTATCTATCCTTATCTATAGTTGTATCTATCCTTATCTCTCTCTATACTTATCATTATCTCTTGTATTTATCATTATCTCTTGTAACCTCCAAGTGGGCTGTATAACCTATATATAAAGGCAATTGCCTCATGAATAACATAACACATTTTTTCCACGATAGAACCTTCATTGTTCAAAAATAAAGTCCATTATGAGAAAAGAATTTGAAGTTAAGAACCTTGGAGCTCTAAGGTACTTTCTCGGGATGGAGGTTGCAAGGTCAAGAGAGGGTATATATGTATCTCAGAGGAAGTACATCCTAGACTTATTAAAGGAAACCGGGATGCTAGGTTGCAGACCAGCTACAACACCCATGATTGTTGAAAGAAGCAAGCAAAGGACAAGTCGGAGCCTAATTGTAGTTAAGGGAGACAAGGAGAAGTCGAAACTGACTCCCCTTGTGGCTAAGAAACAGAAGAATAAGCTTGAGAAGGAAGAGGCAGTTGACAAAGTGAGATATCAGCAACTCGTGGGAAAACTTCTCTATTTGTCACACACAAGGCCTGATATAGCCTTTGCAGTAAGTGTCGCTAGTCAACATATGAGTTGCCCAACTAAGAAACACTTAGAAGCCGTGTACATGATCTTGAGATACTTAAAAAGTACACTGGGTAGAGGATTGATTTTCAGGAAACAAGAGCAGCGGACTATAGAAGTCTATACAGACGCGAATTGGGGAGGAACTTGTAAAGATAAAAGATCAACTTCAGTTGCTCATTCGTATGGGGAAATTTGGTTACTTGGAAGAGTAAGAAGCAACGGGTTGTATCCAAGAGTAGTGCAGAATCAGAATTACGAGCATTGGCACACGGGATTACAGAAGAGTTGTGGTTAAAGCGAGTGATGGATGAAATAAATGTTCTAGTGGAGCCACCAATGAAGCTCTACTGTGATAATAAAGCTGCTATCAGTATGGCACTTAATCCGGTACAGCATGAAAGGTCAAAACATGTGGAGATAGATCGACATTTCATTAGAGAAAAAATAGAAAAAGGAATTATATGTTTAACATTTGTTCCTACAAAACTCCAAACAGCAGATGTGCTGACCAAGGGCCTACATGGACCTGCGTTTGAGAGTTGTATCAGCAAGTTGGATACGATTAGCATCTATGATCCAACTTGAGGGGGAGTGTGGTTGACCTACTAATTATTGTAATTAGTGTAAAATAGGAAATTATATCCTTCCTAATCTCGGAGAGGATTTTGTGGTAGAATAATTAGACCTAATTACGATATCTGATCCCGCCTTAATATTCTCCTAAACTCTTGGGATCGGTTATCATCCATTAGTGTATATATACCTTGTTGTATTGCTGCTGTTTCATAAGAATTGATAAAAGGCTTCAGACTCTACAACTTCCAATCAATACTCACTAAACATGATATGATACCCCCCCTCCATCACACTAACCCCTACTTACACTAGTTGGCCATTTCTAACTGATTCGTTTAATTTCAGGAGACTCTCTTTTCATTTCTTTCTCTTGTACAATCGCCAACTCATTGGGCCATAAGTGTTAGGCCCACACCTCATGCATAGAATTGTCCTGAACAGGAGAAAGTAAATCAAGGGACTTACCATAGGTGCGGTTGGCAATCACAACCCGTGCTCCTTTTTCTTTCGCACCATAAGCAAGTGCTTTTCCAGCACCTCCAGCTCCAATCACAACAAACAGCTTACCAGCTAATGGTGAACCAGTTGTACTGCTACCATTATGTTTAGCTGCCAAGAAAAATAATTCATGTTCATAGCACTTCAAGAACAATATTATCCAGCAACAATGATAATAAGAAATGCTTAACAAATAAATGTGACAAAGACCTCGTAGCCCATCCTCAATGGCAGAAATAGCACCAACATAATCCGTATTATATCCAATTAACTTTCCATCATTTGATCTTCTTACAATGCAATTCACAGCTCCAATTGACTATGGTCACAACCAGTTAAAGAAATTCAAGTATAAGAACAACTACTAAAAAGCTCCACCAAATACTGATGCAAGATTGTCAAACATGCACTAGAATGTGACTTGATGATCAAATACCTTAGCTACTGGATCAACCTCATCACAGCACTTAAGTGCAGCCTCCTTGTGAGGAATACTGACACTGAAATACAATATGTCGAAGGTCAAATTCTAATATGGTGTGTAATTGGTTTAAATATCTAAATACAAAGATAGATGAAATGACAATGATGTAGACCTGGTAAAAACGACATAATATAAAAGGAAAATAAAAATAAAAAATGATGATTTGATGACAGACTAGGCATATAACTAGGGGTTCCTTCAGCATCAAAGCCAGCTTTTTTATTTGTATCACATAATATATATATATATATATATATATATATATATATATATATAAACATATAGCTTCAAAACTACTGATTCTTTTTTTTTTTCCTCACTTGCATAACCTATAATTGAGAGGATTACACAATGTATAGCTTCAATAAACCTTATGCTCCTAAGACCTGTATAAAAAGTATCAAAACCAAATAAAAATAGACAAATATCACATATATAGATCCGTATAATAGTTTGTCAAAAATATCACACAAGACATGTAGCCCATCTAAAGTCCATCTTCAGTAGAAAGAAAAAATTGAAGAAAAACCCTTTCAATTATAAACAGTTAATATGAAATAACAAAAGAAAAGCCTAAGCATTACAAGCTTCAAATCAACTAACCATTCAAATGATCTTATTAAGATACTGAATCCTTACTGGAATAACCCGATCAATGCTTGAGCCTTTGAATTAACTTGTTAACTGATAAACCACTTAAGTTCTAAAATGTGTCTCAGTAACCTCAGAACTGAGCAGAAGACTGAATTTACAAACCCAAGCCACATAAGAACAAGCATCTTATCATACAACATGTGCAACCCATGGAGGTTGACTCACAGAAGAAGAGAATAAAAAATTGTTACCATGATGTAATGATGGCAGGAAAGTTAGGAGGAATACCAAACATTTAAGTACAGAAGTTCTACAATCATCATAAGGAGTTAGAACCTGAATCCTATAAAATCTGTTGATGAGTAAGTCCGGAGAAAATTGGCCACGTCATCCACCAATAAAAAAACAAAAACTCCATCAAAACCAATTGACTTGAATGATTCATTGTACAGTATGGGTGATTTGCTGTGGCTGACTGGCTTTCCGATAATCCCAAATACTTTTGTATCTGGTCCCAGTTTTCTGAAATTGTATAGATACAATAGATCCTTAATTGTTGGTTGACCATGAGCTGAAACTACTCCGGCCTCAAGGGTACCAAAAGTTAGATACCCTCCAAATTTTGCACAAAGTACACGTGAAATTACTCCCCTATCACCCATAACTAGTCCAATAAATGGAACCTGCATATTTCATCAATAAATATATCAGAATTGTTTCTTATTACATAAACAAACATGATCATAAAGTTTAGTTTTTTCTAGTAAAAATTATAGCCAAAGGAGTACTATTAGAAGGAACACAGACAGTGGTACTACGAATGATATCAGATTCACCCCTCCCCCCTCTCAAAACACAAAAACAACAATAAGTAAGATGGACAATTACATGCTTTTATGATGGGCAGAGACAAAAAAAAAAAACTATTTTCATTTGCTGTAACATCCATCAGATCCTTTTTGTTCAAAGATTTGTCCTGATGAAAACTTTTACCTATACTTTCCCATGATAGAGCTATCTATCAACCAGGAAAAATTCAGTTCCTGACCAACTTTGAAGCATTTTTACCATTTACCTCCAATCATGTAGTTAACAGCTCAAAGAGATGAAAGAATAAGACATTTGAACTGAAATTTTGGTCAAAACATCCTTTGTTAAAATGGTTTATAAAAAGTCTCCTTTATATTTAGTCACACAATCAATTCAGTATTGATTCCAGCCTTCTGAATGATATGTTTGCACAATAGATGCATTTACGGTGGACCAAATTCGTATCTAAGACTAAAACTACCATGGTCCAAAGCGCAACCTATGCATCTTACTTGGGAATGCACAGTTATGTGAAAAATGTGTGCCACATCAGTGATGTCCACAGCAGTTGTAGCTATCTTCACTATGTCTGCTCCAGTTGCTTGTATCCTTGCCACAAGGTTGCCAAGATCCTCAACTGAAGGAGTATGCTCATAGTTGTGAGATGAAACAATGACCTTGGTTTTGTGTGTCTTCCCATGTATGGAGTCAAAGAACTCATGAGCAACCTTAGGAGAGGAAGTAGAAATACAAAAATTTCAGAAATCAGATGGTATAAAAATATCTTTTGAAGGTTTGCTGTTTTTCATTCCAAGAGAATTTTTTGTCTCTTATAATTTTGTAATTTCACTTTCCTTTCTTCAATAAAATTTATTCTTCACTGGAAAAAAAAAGGATAAGCTATTTGCTTTTCTGATCCATAAACTTACAGTTCTAGACATTGCTTTGATCATTAATATAAAAGAGAGAAGTCAGAGGCATTCAGCAAGCATATAAGGAAGGCAAAGCATTTTAGAAGATCTTAGAATGGTGCGGTAAATCCAAAGACATCCGCTAGTATTGCAGAAAGACTGGAAATTACCCAGAAGCTAAGAGAAAATAAGCAAATAAGGAATCTTCAGAATGTAAACTTTCAATAGAAGCAAAAAGATGAATGACTGATTCATAAATCATCAAACCAGAAAAATAAGAGCATAACATATGAGAAGCAAGACAGAAAACTACATTTTGCAAACAATGCAAATACAAACCCACTATGGCATTATTGACAAAACTAAGGTGCTGGAGTTAGAATCACTGAATATTTGTACATTAGAAGTATCATATTGGCTGAACCCTTCAAGTATTTGTTCATTTGAAGACCAATACGAAGATTAGTCCAAACTGTAAGAATTATTTTGGGTTTTCCTATAATAATGAAACTATTAATAGATGGTATAGTTATAACCTTAAATTCAACATCAATGTAATCAGCTCCCAATTCCATAGCTAACCGTAGTGCATCCAATCGCTTGTTTTCATCACCATCATACATGCCACCTTCCCATTTTGGCCTTGAAAAACATATAAGTCAGAAAGGTCAATGTGGGAGAACATCCTGCTTTAGGCAGTAATTTCCTGTCCTGAATACTATCTAGGACGAGCATAAACATTTGCCAATATTAGAAATATGAACAACAGTAAAGAAAATTGGGAAGATAAATTAACAAAGATCTGCCGCGTCTCTTAATGCTTAATTAATTATCAATTATAAGAAATAAAAGACCTGTAAATATTGAACTTTCAAATAACATGTCAACTAAATCATATAAGAAATAAAATATCACCACAAAGATAAATTTGATCAGTGTCAAAATTTAAGGAATTGTCAACGTCCATGCAAAAAAAATTATCTATGTGATTGGAAAAATGAAGATTTTGAAAACCACCAAGGGTTGGTTACTTTTTTTTTTTGTTCAATTAAAAGGTTTAAGACTCCCAGTGGATTTATTTTATGTTTAACTCAGAAACTACTAGTATAAACAAAATATCCTCAGTTAATCACATTTGCAAAGGTCTTGTGCAATGATACTGCATCAGATATTTCATTATTAGAACTATCTCCAATGTTCCACCATTTAAATAGCTTAAGATAGTGTTCAAGGGCATTTATTTTATAAAAGATATTTTCATTATCCACAATATTCATGTTGATAAACAAATCTCAGCATAGGGCAAGAACAGCTACAGAAGTAAAAGCAATTCACGATTCAAACCTGTAAGTAAATAATTTGGGCAGAGGAGACTCTTTGATCAGAGTGTTAATATCTTCATTAGGGTTGAAGCTCTTCAAAGAGTCTAATCGAATTTCAACAAGGTCACCACCGCTAGCCTTAGCTTTATCTATATCAATTTTCATTTTTTCAATTGATTCCGCCATTATTGGAACACAAATTAAAGTTGCATTATTCCTTATTTCTCCACTCCCCATTATAACAGAAGAAGATGAAAGCTGAAAAACGAAATTACATTGTAAGATCAAAAGTAGAGAGCAATATCAATAAGATAAGATATGATTAAAACAAATCTAAAGCAGGTTTGAGAATACAATTCAACTGTTCAAGAGTGATGGCAAGTGGAGGAAAGAAAACTTGCAACCGATTAAGTTGATCTCAATTAATCTGGACTGACTTCTGACAAAGAGCTGAAGTCATAACCTACTATATTCGGGAAAAAAAGGACAAGAGAAGAGAAACGAAACAAAATTCACCACCCTTAACAGAGATGAAGACAGGAGCTACTACATTCAAATATCACAGATAAATCTAAGTTCTTCGAAATCTTTTTTTTTTTTTCTCAACAGAATACGAGATTCGTGGCAGGTAAGAGATAAATCACCTTCAAGAAATCAAAAGTTCACAACTTTATGCTACCACATTTTTTTCCCAGCTACCAAACAGAAAAAGTAGGAAACTTCAACAGAAAATTGAGCAAAGAGTGTAAATGAAGAGCTACCAATACGTTGCCAGACTCCATTGAACCTTGTTTGACCGTGAAGTGCGCAAGTGCAGGAAGGAACAGAGGTGCAACCAACTAATTGGGATATGTTCTAGGTGGAGGTGGGTAGGTGGGAATTGTCCAAAAATGAGAATGGCGATTCCGGAAAGTGGATTTGGCTAGCAACTTGAGTTTGGTGGGTAGCAAGGGGAAAACAAAAACAAACTTTTTATCAACAAAATATTACTATTATTTTTTATTTCTATTATTATTGATATTATGTTTTGATTGTAACGAGTATTATTTTTTTTAGAGGTAGGATAGGAATTAATCTCTCCCAATACTCACATTCAAGGGTAGGTGAATTGATGAATAAAAGATATTTCAGTTGCTCAGTAATTCTATACCACAAAGCAATGTTAAAGATACATGACTGCTCGTCTAGAACCCTCATTTAACTTGGAGCTTGATGGAGCTAATCAACTATCCAACTTATGGTTCATGTCTGTAAGGAAGAACAGTGAAGATTCCTTAACAACTTGGTAATTTTGAGAACTTAGTGCCCGTTTGGTTGGGCTGACTTGGAAAAGGAATGAGAATGGGAAGCCCACTTTCTATTGTTTGTACCCGTTTGGTTGGGCTGACTTGGAAAAGGTATGAGAGTGGGAAGCCCACTTTTCATAGTTAGTGCCCGTTTGGTTGGGCTGACTTGGAAAAGAAACGAGAGTGGGAAGCCCACTTTCCATTGTTTAGTTGGTTGGAATGGGTGGAAAAACTTTTCCATAGAGAGAGATTTTTCAGAAAACCTTTTCCATTTAAAATGATAAAAATGGGTCTTTCCGTAGAAAAAGAAAAATCCAGACACCAATATCCCTCAGGCCCTTCGATGGAGGAAGAGAGAACAAGAAGCGCCGGCGAACTCTCCCCGCCACCAAGAAGCGCCGACGACTAGACCCATCAAGCTCCGACGCTGGTGCCGGTGCTGTCGCTCTCAACGCCTAGCTCTCATTACCACTCAAACATCAGGATTGGGTTCTACACTTGCTACCACTGCCACAGCGACGGGGGATCGTTTGATGGGTAAAGCCGTTGAAGCTATCATTAGCGACAGGGAATGGATGGTTTTGGGTGATGTGACCCAGTCGGAGCTATCAGCGACGGTGGACTTGGAATCGTAGGTGGTTCACGAGATCGGTAGTGGTTTCATCCTCTTCTGTCAAGGCCTTCTATAAAAAGATGTTACGGAATTCCAAGGAGGACTTGGAATCGATGGTGTGATGCCCTTGAATTTTATCGTGTTGCCAAAGTTGTATTGCGAAGGATAGATTCATTAGATGCAATTAGTTTATTGGTGGTTTGAGAAGATGAGTCTATTTTTCTCTTTTTCTTTTTTTTTTTGGCATATTCTTCCCAATTATTGGTTCAATTTGTTGAATGATAGTGTACATTGAAGTTTAATTTTTGTAAACTCTGATTGGGTTGAGTAGCTTTGTGGAAGTTGGAGTTATGAATGAAATACCATTGATTTCTTGGTCTGTTCCAACACCTCTGCAGAAAAAATATCTTTTTATGACTTTTTTCAGATCTCTATTTTTTTCTCGAAACTAAATATCATAAAATAAACTTTTTTGCTTTTTTCACTATTGTCTTTAAATTCTCCACATATATCCAAATCATCTCAATCGCTTCAATATCTCTTAAGAAAAGGCGGATAAATTTTCATTTGCTTGTCATTTGACACACAATTCTTAATCTAAGATGGCTGCTTGACAATTCTGTCAACCAGATTTTTCTCCCAATATTATGCCTCTTTTTTGTTTAATAACAAAACTATGCCATTTATTCCACCCAAAATAAAAAAGAAAGAAAGAACTAAGTCATTCGCTCCAACTAGTACTTCACTTCCAATTATTCATCCAACAGATCCCCTCCTTGTGAAATATCAGCGCAGGATGATCTGTGCAACTGCTAACTTTCCAGATACATCTAAAATAGACGTGTCTACCATTTCTACATATAAATGGAGCTTAAAAAACTGATGATTAAGCAGTTGTTGGACCATATTATCAGAATATAACATTAAGTAATGAGATAACCCGCTGGATTCAACAGGAAATTACAATATATCTGTACAAAAATCTTCAACGTATACAAATATGTATATACACTTAGTCCGCTGCCGTTGAAACCCCATCTTTCTCTTTCTCTGCCGAGGACTGTACATTTTCATCCTCCATTGAAGAACTTGGAGGTGGGTGTATGACCTCACGTGTATTTCCATTTACAACCTCAGTCTCTTGCTTGCTTTCACCATCAACTACTTCACATTCTTTTGGTTCGTGCTCTACTTCTGATATGACAGCAGAAACTTTGTTAGACAAACTCTCTGAGATCTCACCACCTGCTTTTGAAGAACAAGGTTGGTCCCCATCTTCCAATTCATTTTCTTGCACAATTTGATCTTCTTGTTCAGTAACATCAGCTTCAGATTCTTTAATTTCATTGGTCACTTCTGAATTTGTAGTTAAACCCTCCTCAGAGGAGCCCTCTACCTGTTCACTCTCTGCTGCTGAAGCGCATGGAGCCAGAGCCCCTTCAACCGATGCAGTTTCTGGGACAGCTGAACAGCCCTGAGCAACATCTATTGGGTAACCAACTACACCCTTCGCAGATAAAGTCTCCAAATTTCCACCTTCCACTGTTGGGGAACATGGAATTTGGTATAAATTTGATGTCTCAGTAGCACAGCTCTCTGTGATGTCTGCCCGATCCTCAGTATCAGCTTTACAACCTTCAGATTCATCCTGTGCTTTAAAGGTGTTTATTTCAGCGGTGGGCACTTTTTGGACTTCAGCTGATGGGGAACGTGGAAATTTTGATACATTTGCTATCTCCGCTGCACAGCTTTCAGAAATATCCATCCGATTACCTGTATCAGCTTGAAAACCTTTTGATTCATCCTGTGCTTCAGAGACTGAACCCTTCTCAGACAAAGTGTCTTTTTCAATCTCCGATGTTAGGGAACATTGAAGTTGTGATACATTTGCTATCTCAGCAGTATATCTCTCGCTGATGACTGCCTGATCCTCCATGTCAGCCTTACAACTTTTGGATTCATCCTGTGCTTCACAGGTGCCCACTGGACTCTCATCAGACGGGGTGACCTTTTCAACTTCCGATGTTAGGGAATACGGAATTTTTGATACATCTGCGATCTCAGCTGCACAGCTCTCACCGATGTCTCTCTGATTCTCCGTATCAGCTTTACAACCTTTTGGATCATCCTGTGCTTCAGAGGTGCCCACAGGATCCTTATCAGAGAAGGTGTCCATCTTTTCACCTGATGATGAAGAACAAGGAATTTGGACTATTTTCACTTTACAACTCTCACTGATGTCTGCCCCATCCTCTGAATGAGCTTTACAACCTCCTGATTCATCCCGTACTTCAATGGTGCCTACTGGATCCATGTTAGACAAGGTCCGAACCTCATTCAGCTCTGCTGCTGCGGCAGGCACAAGCAGATATCTGGAATGATCATTAACAGATTTTCCACCAACCTGAGATTCACAAAGATGGGATCAGAAGTCAGAAGTATGGAAACGATGAATAATAAATATGAAATTATAGTTGTAAATACTGAGATGTGTACAAAATCATCTCCCATTTCTCTAATGTACTAATTGCAGATACAGGACAATAGAAGTGTAGAAAGAAGCATAAAATGTGCAGTCATCATTATGCCACTGCAGTATATTACAAAAAATGTACAGCTTATATTTCATTTTCTTTGCTTCCTTTAAGCAGATAAGCTCTTATATTGATGCAGAATGATTTTAAAAGGTACAACATGTAAATTGGTCTAATGAACTAATTTTTAATCCACCAACCCACTAATCTGTAAAAACGGGACATAAGGTTCCTACCTGAGATTTGTTGCCTTGATCAGCCATCTCAGTTGGAGGGTTGTTTGGTTGCTGCAATGGTAATCGATCAGTAATAGGATCCTCCAAAAATAAATCCATGAAGGGAATTGAAGGTAAAATTGCTGTGCCTGACATGCTAATAGGTATAAAATGACATACCTCAGTGGCATCCCTCAAACTATCCTCTTCGGTTGAACAAGCTTTTGTTTCAACATGTGCTGGTGGACTGCAAATAGGACCCTTATCATATGACACTGATACCTCAACGTTATCTTCTACTATCACCACAGAAGGTGGCATATCCATGTTTTCCGATGTAGCTCTTTCTGGATCAATCCCAGCAATGTCAGGTGCCTCCATTTGATCACCCATCTTAGCCGCAGAATAATTTGGTTCCTGCTGTGGACTGCAGAAAGGACCCTTATCACATGATACAGACACATTAACGTTATCTTCCACTATCACCACAGAAGATGAGGGTATATCCATGTTTTCAAATGTAGGTCTTTCCGGATCAACCCCAGCAATATAAGACATCTCCATTTGATCATCCATCTTAGCCGCAGAACATTTTGATTCCTGCAGTGTTAAAGGATTCATATCAAGACACTGTTGAAATGGATTCATAAATAAAAACTGAAGGGATACATATTGTCCCAGTATGCTACTAGGTGGAAAATGGCATACCTCAGCATCTCTATGGTTCTCCCCTCTAGTTAAACAGTCTTCTGATTCTGATTTCCCAGGTGCTAGTGAACTGCAGACAGGGCTTTCATCATTTGACACATCAATCTTGTCTTCCTCCATCACAAAGGAGGATGGAGATACCTTCATGATTTCAGATGTAACTCCTGGATTAATTTTAGCAACCTGAGATGTCTCGATTTGATCAGCCATCTCCACGTCAGCATAAGTTGATTTCAGTTGTTGTAACGAATTCATAAAGGAAGCCTGCAGTAATGAAGCCATGAAACCAATCGGAGGGATAAATACCATGCCAGAAATTCAAAATAGGTGCAAAATGACATACCTCATTGGAAACCGTACAGGTTGCCTCTCCAGTCAAAACATCTCTTGTTTCCACCTGAGCTTGCGGTCTATGGAGAGGACCCTTATCACATGACACATCAATCTTATCTTCCTCCATTAACAAGGAAGATGAAGCTGCCATCTTTTTAGATGAATTTTGTTGTGGACCAACCTCTGAAAAATGTGATGTATCTATTTGATCACTAGTTTCAACTTCAGAACCTCTTGTTTCATCCAACAAGAGCACAGCATGCACAGATTCACTAACGATCTTTTCACCTTCAGTGACTGAGCAATGTGAAGGCCTGCTATTTATTTCCAACCTTGCATTTTCTGGCAAAAGTTCACCTGCCTGCAGTGTACCAAAGCTATCATTTCCAAATGCCTTGGATCCTTCCAAATCTTCTGAAGGTGCATACACTGTAACTGAATTATTTTCAAATAACAACCTTATCTGTTCATTCTCTTCCATTTGGGAGGACGAATGCTGGACAGTATCTCCGGTAGTTGCCACTTGATCAACTGGAGCAACATCCAATTTACCACCTACGTCATTAGAGTGCTCCAGTACCCCTGGGGAAACTAGATTGCATTCTGAACCATCATTGAATGAGCACCTCATCTTTTCTTCCATATCCATTGAGGGAGATGAAGCCAAACCTGAGTTCTTTGATTTTATATGACCAAAAGCAATCTCACTGACCTGAGATAGCTCAATTTTACAGTCATTCGATTCAATAAATGGCAATGAAATGCCAGAAAGTTCCTTTCTGGATGAGGATCCCAAGTTTTCTTCTTTTGATGCCAAATAGGAAGAAGGTAAATCCACACTTTCTTGCAAAATTGCATTACGTTCAGGCATCACCTGGCTAACTGATGAATCCATTTTAACATCATTTTCCACCTCAGCGGCTTTTGTTTCCTCCAGGACTGTAGAATTATTATCCATGTCCTTCCCAATTGGCTCTTCCAGCGCTTCTGAGCTCTTAACTAGGCCAGTTTCAGCTAATCCCATATTTTCCTCTTTCAAAAAAGTTGAGGCGGGCAGAACCGCAGTTTCTAATTTAGTTTCCTCCAGACAACCATCAATATGAGAAACATCCACAGAATCATTCACTACAGGTTCAGAGCCTGGCTCCTCCAGCACCAACTTGTTACAGGGATCCCCATGGGACTGACTGTTGTATTTTTCATCCTCTTTTGCTGAAGAAGGGTTTATATTTGATGGAATTTTCTCTAGCATTTTCTCATCAAACTGAGGACCATCAGATCTGTTATCATCAGATGTGTCTACATCCATATCACAAACTTCAGCAAAATCAACCTTCGAATTACCAATAGGTGTAGGCAGTGTAATGCTATTATCAGGATTGGCAACAACTGATTGGAACAGTCCGTGTATGGAATCTACACCATCTCTACTTTCCTCACACAAGGATTCTAAGCAGTCCTTGACAACTGAATTCTCATGAAAAGTGTCAGTGGTAGTGGCTGATATAGAAACAGCTTTATCATCAATGGTGTTCTGAGAACTCAATTGGTCAACAGCAGCATCAACTGAGCATTCTGCAGCTTCACTTTGCACTACAGATATGCCTACTTTTTGAGAACCACCCTTATCCAAATTATCAAGACCTGAATGCTCCAGACCTGCAAGAATATCTTTTGAGCTTAAAAGGCTTTCTAGTTTAGGAGATTCTGAAGTAGTGTTTACTGAAGGTTTTAAAGCATCTTGACTATTATTTTTGACTGTAACTTGATCTTCAGACTCTGGCAGACCAGGACCAGTATCCGAGCTCATGATTGGAGCTTCTAAAGGATCATCAGTAATACCATTCACTGAGATGGATAATTTGGACCCATCAACTCTCACATCAACAGAAACTTCATCAGATGCTGAAAACAAAGGCCCAGTTTTGTTTTCAGAACAATTTACAACATCAGTAGTGCTCTGAGAACTCAATGGCGTGACAGTAGCCTTGCCAAAGAATTTGGCAGTTTCAACTTGCATAGGAGATATGCCTACTTTCAGAGAACTATCCCCATCCAATTCACCACCCGAATGCTCCTGACCTGCAAGTACAGCTCCGGGGCTACCATTGCCTTCCATGTTAGGAGAATCTGAAGCTGGTCTCACAGAAGTTTCTAACGCAATTTGAATTTCAGGCTCCACCAAACTAGAAGGAGCAGGATCCAATTTCTGAGAACAAATCTCATCCAAATTATCAATACCAGAATGTTCCAGACCTGCAAGAACAGCTCTTGGGCACCTGGGGCTTTCCATTTTAGGAGATTCAGAAGCGGACCTGACAGAAATTTCTAATGAGTTTTGAGAATCATTTCTAGCAGTAGTTTTAATTTCAGGCTCCAGCAAACCAGGAGGAGCAGGATCCAACTGCATGACAGGAGCCTCTGCAGGATTATCACTGATAGCATCCATTGACGTTGAAATTTTGGACTCATCAATCATCACATCAAGAGAAAGTTCAGCAGATGCAGGTAAAGACCCATTTTTGTTTTCAGAATGACTTGCACCAACTTCAGATAAATTAGAAACTATTATTGCACTTGAATGATCAGGTGTTGCTGGATCACATGGGGTCGCTTCTGGCAGATCAATCACATTTTTAACCTGCTTCAATATTCCAGAGTCAACACAAGAAGGAGGAGGGGAAGATTTTGAAGGATATTCAGCAGAGAGCTCCAATTTATAATCAGAAGTGTTCTCAGTAATACCAGGAGGTTCAGCTGTGGCTGTATGACCTGGATTGAAGGCATCAGCCTGACTAGATTCAGGTTTATCATTACAACCGTTAATTTGTAAGGGAATTTCTGAGCATCCAGTGCCACCAATATCAAGGGAAGATGAACTTGAAGATATTTGTAAAGAAAACCCAGTCTGGTTTCCAAGATTATGATCATTTACTGCAACTGGTTCTGCAGCAGGAGATACCATAGATGAAGACACTTGATTGGTATCAGTCTCCATCATATTTAAATCAGCAAGGCCATCACCAGCAGTTGGTGTCTCAGAAGAACCATCATTCATTTGTGCAGCATTAACAGGAGCTCCATTCAGATCCTTACCGGTCTCCATCATATTTAAATCAGCAAGGCCATCACCAGTAGGTGGTCTCTCAGATGAATCATCATTGTTTTGCACAACATTAAGGGGCGTTGCATTAGAAGCCTCCATTTCACTCAGAATGGCTAAGTTTTCATTGCAAGGTTGTGCCTGTTCTTCCTTTTCTATAACAATACTACTCAAGGCACTGGTTTCAAGCTCACATACATTAGGCAAGGTCTCATTCAAATGACTTACTTTCGGATCAGAAGTATTCCCTGATTGTTCCTCATTCACAGCATGGGGTGAAGTTACATTGGCTGCTTGAATAGTTGGTACATCAGGGCATGCTTTACCCTCTACATATTGGTTATTTGATGCCTCTACTGCATCTTCAGGTGTTACATGTACAGAAGGACTGTTCCTATCTTCACTGGGAACAGGATCATGCGCTTTAGGTTTTGGCAAGCAATTTCCAGAGAACACTTCCTTCATCACTCGTGCAACATCATTGACATTCTGTATTCGGCCAAAAGCAGCAATCTTTTCTGTGGTTCCTGGAACACCTTCGATCCTTGCTGATGCACCTTTCTGCTGCTTATTTTGGGCAGCATTGGTAGCTCTCTCTTTTCTTTTGGAATCATGAGTAGATACACCACTAGGCAAATGGATCTGGCCTGCCTGAGGCTGAGAAGCATTTTTCTGATCATGAACTTCAATTCCTTGCTCACCAAGTACAGTGGCTTTACCCACCAATGAATCCCCACATGAATTCTGGGAATGCAGACTTACTTTAGGATCCTGACTAGCATGAGTATCATGAACGATAGATAATGTTGAAGCTGGTTTTTTCCACCTACGGCGGGGTGTCTCCATTCTATTTTGAGTTTTACGACCTTGCCTTTTTACAGGCATGGATTCAGATGGGAAAGGATGAATAGACTGAGATCCCTGAGTGGAAGAATAAGGAAGGGTTAATGGGGCGCTTGGAACAATCTTTGCTGTCAAAGCATCTGAACACTTTCTTACGCTCTCCATGGTTGCACTACCAGGCAAGGAATCAGTTGGAGGACCAACAACCAAAGGAGCCAGTTTTGGAGCTTCTGCAGCTTGATGAACTACGCCCTCTGAATTTTGGCCCATCTTGGCCACCTCAGTAGCAGGCAGAGTTGGAAGAGAGACACCTTCATTTCCTGAACCATCAGTAATTTTAGTCTTGGCCAAGGTATTTTCAGAAGCACCCTCCTTTACCACATGAGCTTCATGCAAATTGAGATTTTGAACCTTCTCTGAACCTGGTCCTGCAAGAGGAAAAATCTTTTAACTTAACAGTACTTTGAACAGTAAGAGTCAAAAATTACTATTCATAGTCACCTGGAGGTTTGGTAATATCATGAGTTGATGATGACATAGCTGTCTGATTCACTAAATCATCCAATTTTTCTGTTGATTTTACTTCCTGATCACCAAGGCACTGAACCTGCTCCTGGGTAATATGTTTTGGTTCTTGAACAGCATTCTCTTGCAAGCTTTCTACATTAGTAGCTTTATCACCTACTGTACCAAGTGATGAATCCTGTAAGTTAGAATTTAGATGCAAATCCTGATGACTGGAAACATCAGGAATAACAAGTGATATTGGTGCCTGTTTCTTTCCCCTGCGCCGGTTAGCTCCTGCTCCATTTTGTGACTTCCGAGTTTGCCCTTTATTCTGCATAGGTACAGTGGGGCAAGTTGGTGTAGTTTGAGGAACAGGAGTAACTGGGGAAACAGGAAGGGCTAACTGAGAATTCATAACAATTCCAACACCCAAATGACGATCCCTTTCATGGTTTAAAGAAGCAGATCCTGGTACTACGGGAAAGCTGGACACTGTTGCACAATGTGAGATGGCTTCATCTGCCACTGAATTTGTAGATCTGTTGTTCAACTGCTCATTCACCTTCAAATCAGGAGCAACTGAAGTAGCAGAGATAGGAGCTGACAACACCCCCTGCTTCTTCCCTCTACGTCTAGGTGGTTCTCCACCACTTCGAGTTTTCCGACCTTGTCCTCTTAATTGCACAGTCACAGAAGCTGAAGCAGCATTTGATTGAGAATTTAGGTCAACAGTACAAACAGGGATGGCAGGCTGTAAGATATGAGCAACCTCAGCATCAGACTGCTGCCCATTTCCTGTTGCACCTATCACCTCAGCAGAATTAGGAAAAGAATCAGGAGTAGATGATGCTAATTGCCCAGACACGGTCTCCTTCTGTACTTGAATACCCACTTTGGCAGCTCCAGAAGGTACCAGAGGAACCACTGTTGCTGGTGACATGTCTGAAGTTATTCGTTTTGGCCTTCCACGGCCACGTTTAGCTGGTGGGGTTATCTCTTTCATTTGCTGTATAGGCAAACTCTCCACAGAGGGCAGTGTTGGGGCCACTGAAGGCACAGCTGCATGTTCTGAGATAGTAGTTGGAACAGAGCTGGAAGCATTTGTTGCACAGTTCATTTCTGCCACTTCTTCTTTAACTTTGGGTGATTCTAAAGATTCAACCTGACACATCTTCTCAAACTCCTCCTCTGTCCATTGCTCTTCGTAGGAACGCACCTATAAAAATCATACAAGAGGTGTTAAGCAATTAGTTAGCATGCCCATAAAGTAAGCACAATAATTTACGTCATTCTTCGTTTTTCTTTATATTTTCCCCTTTTCCCTTTTGAATATCACTTCTACTAGTGAAGTGGCCAAGAGACCATGTTAATACAACACCATCTGTACACCTGGAAACAGTTCATATATACATTCATCTTTAGGTATATCAATGTAAAGCCAACAAATACAGAGAGTATCCGAGGAATACAACAGCTGCACAAATACATCCTAAGGGACTCAAATATAATAGCCAAACCTCTCTTGCACGTTTCCCCCTGCCGTACTGTTGACTATCAAGACCCCCAATCTGTCCACCCTTCCGCTTAACTCCATTTGATGATACCACACCCTTAGGTATATCAGATATCTTCATTGCTTCATAGAAATTTTTCAGGTCATCATCAGTTACAAGACGAGGAGGAAGCAGAGGAATAAGCTCAGAACTGCCAGTTGCCTGCCCAAGGACCAGTTTCTTCCATGCAAACTGCAAATTGTTTTTGGGTTTTTTTTTTTTTTTTTGGGGTGGGGGGGGGGGGGGCGGGGAGGGGAGAATCTCCAGTAAGAATCTCTATTACACAAACAATAAAATAAAAACCTATATTTAGACAAAAATACCAAGCAAATACTTAATAGCATACCAACTCATCTTCTTGCCTTTTTTGGTCAACTGCCTCAAATACATCTAACTCCGATTCGCTGCAAACAAACACAAGAACTATGTCAAACTTCTTTCATATTTCTTTTATTCTTTCGTTGGAAGAGGATCTTCATAAATAAAACTAAAAATTGCAACAGGGTCGCAGTCATCAAGTTGATAATTATCTTTTCATATTTGATTTGATGGGACATAACCAGGATCTAAACACAATGTAGAATCAACAGCAACAATATTTTATAACACTAGCAGAACCTATCTACATTGAAACCCAACATAGTAGCATGTTGCAATTGAGTAGTAGCATGCTTGCATAGAGGATGGTCTGAATGTAGAAATGATAACAATACATTGGGTTGAGTCCCTGTGATCAATCAAAACGGTAGAGCCAATAATCAAGTGGCATACACCTCTTTACACTCATTCCTACTACACCTACTAAGTCATCTTTGTCAAATATGAACCCACAAGTCAAACAAGAAACGGAAGCCCTAAAACCCAACTTCTCACCAGAATTAACCAAATATATCAAGCCATAGATGGGCAGCCATATGGTTTAAGCATCAAGTAATTATATACCTGCGGGCTAAGAGATCATTTAGAGCATCATCATCTAAGACAGGTGCAACTTCCTCTTCCTTACACTCACGAAGGAGTGCTTCCAAGTATTCTCTTCGATCTTCAGCACTGTGATATGCATTAGGCAGAAAAAGAAATCAGAAGTCAGAACTGATTCAAAATCTGTGTTATGAACTGAAGATTAATAATATCATACCAACCTTGTATTGTTGTCAAAGAAACCAGCAGTAATGCTCTGATTTGCAACACCTAGTTTGTGCTCAGCTGCAGCTCTGACTTGTTCTTCAACTGTTTGAACCTTATTACATTGGAAGCAGAAGATAAGTCAACGCAATAAATAGCACCTAAAGATTGCAAAATTGATAATCCAAAACTAGATGACATTGCATTAACCATGAAAAGCAAGATACCTTCCAATATGCATAAACATGAACACTAGCATTAGGAAAAAATCGATTCTTGTTATGGCATAAGGAGCATAACTGTCTTAATATGCCAAGTAAATTTAAACTCTAGAATTTGACATATTTACAACCAGGCATCCAAGCTACACACTCCTTGAGATTTCAAGATACATGTGGGACATGGGTGTTATACAACATTTCTGCAATTATGTCAAATATAGTTGCAGAATCGAAGTACAAGAAACATTACAGCCATTACACTTGGTCAAAACATGCTCAGTACCAAACAAAAAAGGGGGGGGGGGGGGGGGAGAGAGAGAGAGAAATACTGACTGTTTCAAAACGAAGAACAAGCACATCCCTCTTTTGACCAATTCTATGAGCTCTTGCTTGAGCTTGCAGATCAACCTGACAACATAACAACAATGATCGTAAATAACAAGCAACAAAAAATATAAAGTTCACATGAAAATCTTATATCATAAATTTCATTGCCTGTGGATTCCAGTCAGTATCAAATATGATCACTGTGTCAGCAGCTTGAAGATTCACTCCAACACCACCAGCTCGAATGCTTAGACAACATACATAAACGTCAGTGATGCTAAAGTTAGTTTAATATCAGGAAACCCGTGAAAGGAAGGGAGGAAAAAAAAATCAAATCAATATTATATAAACAAGCTTCAAAAAGTACTTCCATAAAAATTTGCAAGAATACAAGCAGCAATTCTAGATACAAATTTTCAGCCTCACAAAGAAACTTGAATCATAATGTTTACAACTTATTGCAGGTGGTAGTAATTGTCCATAGATTAGGAATTTAAGATTTCTCTTCCTCCACCCAAACCATTGTTTTAATCACCAATATAACAGCCTCACTCAATTGCATAACAGACATTGGTAATACCTGAGTAAGAAAATAAAATATTGAGAACCAGGTTGGTTAAACGAGTCAATTAGGGCACCACGATCACTTCCAGATGTGTGCCCATCCAACCGGAGGTAACGATACTGTTTCAGGGTTAAGTATTCCTCCATGACATCAAGAAGCCTAGTCATCGTGGAAAAGAAAAGAACCTGTAAAAGCATTGAAAGTATAATATTAAAAACTAGAATTAAGTGATGAAAAAAAACTCTAGATAGGTATGAAACTTTGACAAATGAAATACCCATGTGGTTCCATAGCTCTATAAATGGAAAAAGAAACTGCTGAACACATTAAGGGTCTCTTTGCTTAGGCCATTTCCTGTTTCCATTTTCAGTGAAAAGAGAAAATATGTATGAAAATCTTTAACTGAAAACATTTCTTAAATTGGGCCCAAATTTGGAAACGCCAAACCAAGTGCTTCCTTCTCAAATTTTTTGAAAACATTGTAACAGTTTAGAAATTATAATAATGCAAAACAATGTAAAAGGTGGTCCCAATTTTGTAATTATAATGAAAAAGAGTTTGAAGTTAAACATTCTTCACTTCCTCCAATTATGGGTGTATGGTTGACTTCCAGGCTCATCATCGTTTGATAGATGAAGCTGTTCAAATAATTTTAAGATTTATGGACTAGTAGAAATGGGAGAAAATATTGGAAATAAGTTAACAAATGGATCCAAACCATGATGAGCATTCGTGTGAAATTTTCATACCAAAATGTTTACATTGTTTTTTATTTTCTAGAAACAGTTTTCAGTTTGCAACCAAAAATGTTTCATAAATAAGGAAATGAAAACTGAAAATGAAAATAAGAAAACATTTCTAAAAGCAAAGGGACACTCAGCATCTGAAGTGGCAACTTGCCAACTACATCCTACCAGAATCTTGGGCAAAGAAGAATGTCAAGTTTAATTGAATATCATTATTCATAGCAATAACAGCTTATGAAAAAAATGATTTGTAAGTAGTTAAAGATAATGGTCCACTAACAGTTATATGGGATCTTTCATACCCGATGATCTGTTGCCTTCAGTTTAGGCAATATCCGGTCCAACATCTCAAGTTTCCCACAAAGTCTAACAATTGGCGGCAAATAATGCTTAGGTATATAGTTATCCACCTAGAAAAGTAAAAGGTTAGATGATAGGCATATAAATAAACAATAGATAGAGATTATAGAAGCCCAAGTGATCAGATACCTGGTGGTAGGTAAAAAAGCATTTCAGTGAGATTGAATAAACCCCATTTTACAAAACTTGAACCAAAAGTTAAGGACTATGCAAACAGATTTTATTTTCCCTTTTTCAGAATAATATGATAGAGTTCCAAATTTTCTTCTTTTTTTACTGTTCTCTGTTGTCCTAACTCCTAAGCAATGTTTAGGAATAATCCTGTAAATAACTGCTTCAGAGAGCATCCAATACTATCCATTCTTTCAGTTTCAAACAAAAACTACATGCAACAATTTTACTTTAAATGACATTTAGTGCATTGCAACTCAAATCTATTGACCTCTCATACTAATTCATCTCATAGAAGTATAAGATAAGAATATACCTCCTCTGCATGAAGATGGCTAAGATATGGATGATTGCATATATTACGAAGCTCCATGACAGAGTTATGTACCGACCGGGCCTAACAATTGAAGCTCAATTAGGCCACCAGACACAGTACTTAATTAAATCATTGAATAAATATATAAGCACCTTTGTTTCTCCACCATCAAAAGGTTAAGAAACAAATCAATCAACACAGAGTAGAAAGTTCTAGAAAAGTAACCTTCGAAGTTCCAATAGAACCCAGATTTTCTTCCACCCTCTTCATCAAAAGTTTTTGATATGCAGAAGCCTCACATCTTACAAGTCTCTCAATCTTTTCAGGCAGCTCATGTTCAACCTACAATAAATTTTAAAAAAGCAGGAATATTAAAACACGATTATTCTTCCAGATCTGATGTCTGCAAGACAGTAAACTTCACCTCTCAAATATAACATATTTATTTCTAAATCCTCACCAAGTGATAAGACTTAAGTCAGAGAACAAATCAAGTAACGTTATATCTGGGAGTGCATGTAAATTACACAAGGAAACTTAGACCTAAAGGTTAAAAGGGGAAAAAATAACAAATATATGCATAATTAGGTAAACAGTCATAAAAAAATACATAAATATACTTTTAATTTCCACATGAACAATTAACAACAAACTGCTGATTAAAGGAACATACCATAAATGCACAAAAAGCGTATAGAGTATATTCAACAGTACAAGGGGGTAGAAATACAATTGATGAGCTTGGAGTAGAGTATTAAATACCTTGTGTTTCAGCCTCCGAAGTACAAATGGCCGCAGTACTTGGTGTAGACGGTTTATGATCAACAGATTCTCCTCTTCAGAAAGTAAAGCCTTGTTACAAAATGCAAAGAATGCAATAAGCATCTCAAAACAATTAGATTAGAAGTTAAACAATAAGCTAGCTGTTAATATCAATAAAGAACCAATCATTCAAAAGCTTACTTCATCAGGTGAATTATCTCCATTACTCTCAAATGGTTTATTGAACCATTGAGAAAAATCCTCTGATGAATTAAAAATGTTAGGCAACAAGAAGTTAAGCAGTGCCCACAGTTCCTCAAGATTGTTCTGCATATAAAATAAAGAAAGCAGCCAACAAATAACATCAACATCATAGATCTAAGGATAAAAGGGAAACGAAAGACTGACCGTGCAAGGTCCAGAGTCTGTAGCAAGGGCTTGGTAAACCCTTATATCATTCAGAGAAAGGCACCAGGAAAGAGAGAGGGAAAAAAAACTTTGAAGAGCACAAGCAAAGACCTAAAGTAACCAGCTATACTGACCCAAAAATCAAGAGTACCTGCAATGGTGTTCCTGTTAACAATAATCTGTGAGAGCTGCGGTAGTGTTTCAATTCAGCATTCAACTTGCATGAAGCATTCTTTATACGGTGGCCTTCATCAATTATTATATAGTGCCAATGTATTTTGCTCAGTTTTGGTCTATCATGCTTGTTCATCAGATACTCATAAGTAGTCAAAAGGACATTGAATTTCTGGTGAACAATCCTTTCTCTACAGTGTGAAAAAACAGAAAATAATTATGAAAATAAGATAAGTTTCAAGCAGTTAAGAAAAGGGATTATCCAGTGTTAAGTCCTTTTTGTTTGTTTTGATAAACCAATATTTGTGTCCATTACTTGAATAACCGACGCCGCCCCTCAGGAGGTCCAGCATAGACAATTTTATGTACACCAGGAGCCCAACGGTTGATCTCTGACTCCCAACCAGGTAGAACCGAAGATGGAACAACCACGAGAAAAGGTCCTCTATCATTTTTGGCTTCCATCAAGTAGCAAATAAGAGCAATAACCTATAAAAGGAAAAGGTCATCTGGATTCTCTAGATACAGAACTTCTTAAGATTCTTAACAACAAAACATGCTAATAAGATCAATTAAGACTTCCTCGTACATACAGTATAACAGAATCATTAAACCAAAAAAACAAATTATCCTATGAGGAAAAAAAGGATAAGGAGTGCCTCACGGCAAACAAAACATTCAACCAGAAAAGAGGGAACAAAATAGGGAATCAACTAATATATGAAGCTCCTCACATTTCCAGAAACAGTTCATACCTGAACAGTTTTTCCCAGTCCCATTTCATCAGCAAGGATTCCATTCAAGTGATTGTTGTATAGAGAAACCAACCACCTCAGGCCATTCATTTGATACCTGAAGGACAAAAATCGCAACCACAAGGAATGTAAACCCCAGTTACTTTCTCATGGTACAAGATTGGTTAATAAAACTAGCCAAAACATAAAGAGAGAAAAAGCAAATCCCCCATTGAGCCAAAGATGTGGGGAAAAAAATGAAATATATTCACCGGCAACCTAGCATTGATTGCTATTTAAGGAAAAAAACAGAAGACACATATTTGTCGACCAAATATACATTACATATAAAAAGTGAAAATTCCACTTACTCCCTCAACTTTCCACCTTGCAGACAAGATGGCTGCTCCGCAATGCTTTCCTTTATACTGCAACAGAAAAAATTTTCTTACAATGGAGCAGAAACATTATTCAACATACTAGAAATTAAAAGAAAAGGAGAAATCAGTGGCCTCAATAGTCCACGTATGTCAATGTCATTTAGAAAGCCGAGTTTCAAAATTTCCCTACCAAAAGGACAAATAAGAAAAAAAAAAAAAACTTCCCCAATCCCCAGCCCAGTTCATAAGCATTAACGTTACTATCAAATAGTTTAAGGTAACCAAATTTGAAGCAGCAAGAAAACCAAAAATTAGAGAAACTACAAGTGGAGTAACAATACCTATGGGCCATCAAATAATACTTCTCATTGCTTTCCATGTAATGCTGTAAAACAAAATTCCAAGGAAAGAATTATAAGTTTACTTTAAAAATAAACTTAAAAAAGAACCAAACAAAGGAAGAGAAAAATTGCCTTTGCTTGATCACTTTCATCCTCATTCTCAAAATTAATGTCACTCTTGTCAACAATAGTGCCACTTCCTACGCCATCCACATCATGCTCAAAAAGTCCTGCTGTAGTCTTTGCTTCCTGTAGCTTAGACCCAAGCTTTTGGAGATACTTCTCAGTCTCCTTAAGAAGTTGCTTCACACGATCAGATTTTGCATCCTAACATAATCATTAATGATATGTCAGGCACCTGTATCAAAATATAAGCACTCTAAGTAGTATCTCTTTCTATCTAGTACAAATATAAATCTACCTGCACCATTCTTAAATAGCCCTCAACATCATTTATTTTCAACAAATTAATCTTCTCCCGCTGGATTCTGTCAATCTTCTCACGATGAATACGTTCTTTCCTTTTATGGAATTCCTTCACATATCTATTGAAACCCTTCCACCGCTCCCTCTTTATTTTGAATGCATCATCTAGTCTTTCCCTACAGTTCAAGTAATACTATAAGTTTTTGAGAGAAGGATTGGGAGAAAAATGTTGGTGATGCAATTGAAATGTATATAGTTAATCACAAGAATGCATAAAAAAAAAAAAAAAGAATGAAAGAATCAATAAAAGCATAGAGAGGGCATGACAGAAGAGGGTACATACTTGTGAACGTCCATCTCACTGAAAAACTCCTTCTGTCTCTCACGAATCCTCTTCAGACGCTCATCCTTCATTTTCTGCTCAAACTTTTCAAGTTGTTTGATCCTCCTACCATGTCTATATTTCTTAATCGATTTCAAATGTTCCATCTCAGGTGTAATCAGTTTGAAGAAATCATTGAGAAAATCACTGCCGACAGAGGAAAAATATTGTTTAAACTGATATAGGCTAACTAGAATCTTTGATATGAGGAGAAGAAGACAAATTACCTGCGGAGACGACGTTGGAGACCCAATAGTTGAAGTTTTTTCAACTCTATGACACTTTTTGTTTTAGCAGATATATCCTCAGATGAGCTCACATTTTCCTGAATCAGAATCCAGGAGTATTGAAACACAAGCCCATTAGGTCTATGCAACATAAAAACTCATTACCAGACCAAGTACAACATGGGCATGAGTAGTGGTGCATACAAAAACAAATGCACATGGAGAACGATCAAGCATTACATTTCATACAAACCTTTAACTTGTTAAAACATGTAACAATTTTTTGTTTCGCTTTCTGCTGCTTTTGCATCCAATTCTGCTCAACTAGAACCCTCTTCCTCTGCTGATCCATAATCCATCTTTCTGACATCGTATATTTCAGAGAACGTGGAAAATCTGAAACCAATGTCTCATTTGCATCTTGCTCTGTAGCTAAAGAGATGCCATGTTTTGATACATCATCAACTAGAACTGTTCTGAATCCATCTGCAAGCACTCTCATTAAAAAAAAAAAAAGTCAGAAACTCCTGGAATATCTACTATTAAAAATTAGAAATAGTTGAGCAACATAAGAATGTTTGAGAACAGTGCTTACCCACAGAAACATGCTTTGTCATTACACTTTCATCCTTCATAATGGCTATTCCCTGAGGATCACTGTCAGTTCCTGAAGCAGGATTCAAAGGTTCTTTTGACGAATAAGAAATAAAGTCATTAAAAGAATGCTGATTCCCAGAACCACCACTGTTACCAATTTTTTTACCAGGAACAGTCTCTCTCCTTTCTGTAGGCAACTCATGCTGGGTGGAAGAGACCTGCAGAGATCCCTTTGAAGCCTCGTTATGACTGCCAAATCCAGTCCAACTAATCATCTCAGGATTCACCTGCTTGTTGAGGCCCATAACAGAAGAGGTTTGGTTAGACCTTCCAACCTGCAGATTACTATTGTCAACATCATCCAAAGAATTAACAACTAAGGAACCCCTTGCATTCAAAGGATCCTGCTGCTGAAATGCCATGGTTAAAGAAGCCTGTGGTGCCACTCTTTCTTGAATTCGTTGTTCAACCTCTGCTCTTTTTGTGGCATTGAGATGTTTCCTTTCTTCTGCATGTGCATGTACATCAGAATGCAGGATACTTTTATCTTCCATCCTTCTTGGGCTCTCAGCTCCTGTTGGCAATGAGTCAATTTTTCCTGAAGAAAACAACAATGAAGGATTTTTATCAGTTTGTCTCGAGTTGTTCAGTCCTCCAAATGGCATCACAACCCCAGATGTGTTGCTCAGTTCAGCAGAAGATTGTGCTTTTCCCTTGTGGTCAATCAGCTCTTTGTGAGAACCATTTGTATTGCTCATTTTTTAGTCAATGAGAATCTTCTGATGTATTAAAAATTAATAAGAGTTACCTTCTCTAGGAAAAGTGGTTCCAAGCGCAATTTCCAGATGTAATTTCTTCGGTGCCAAACCATTTCTGCATATTAAACAACATATTAACAAGCAGTGCATATGCAAGCATCCATATTATGTATATATGTATGATGTGGTGGCAGAACTATTTTGTACCTAAATGCTAGAAAGACAAGGCACTGAGCCCGAAGCTGTTTCAACTGTTGCTCTTTGAAAGGCATAGCAGACGATGCAGGTGATCCAGAAACAGGGGATTTTCCTGTAACTTTGGGAGGAACAACTTGCCTAAGCATAGTTGGTTCCAAGGAACTATTTTGCTTGCCAGCCTGTCAGTAAATTTATCTTGTCAAGCAATGAAGTTTGCTCGTCATTAAGTCACAGAGTACAAAACAAGCATAACAAAATCTAACAATACCTATAGTCACAAAATTGCCTGACAAAGTGGACTAAAAATAAAAGAGCATAGAAAGAAGTAAGAAAATACAGCTTAAAGACAAAAATCAGATGCCAAAACTTGTCAATGGAAATTAAAAGGCCTCTCATCTCAATTGACCTGACAGACTTTCATAATATCTGAATTAGATGCTCGAATTAGATGCTCCAAAGCCTCAATGAAAAATCAGCCAAAACAGAAAAGACAAAGGAGCCAATTTATTAATTATGTATTGTAGAAAACTGGCAAAATTAATTTACTCAACCGAATATGTGTAACAATTAAGTTGAACCTAGAATAAAACCTCAACATGACATTGGGGAAAAAATTTTAAACAATGTGTTAATAAGAAAACCATTCTTCAGGAAAAATAAGAAACAGAGCAGCACTAACAAATGTAGTCCACATCATATTAATACTTCTCTGGATCAAAAGTAAATGAATGAAACGTAGCTGGAAATCCATTATAATATATAAGAACTACCTGAGCTATTTTATGACCATCTGCCACTGTAGCTGACTTTCCTCCTTCATGCTCAAGTGAACCACCATACTGCATTGAACTTGGGAAAGCCAATTCTCCCATAGCATATGCACTAGTAGAAACAGGCATCCCTCCATGAACCTTACCATAAACACCTGAAATTCAGCAGTAAAATTTTTTTTTATCAATTGTTGCAAGTAGGGGAACAAAACCATAGTTTTGCCATTGAGTTATTTAAACCTAATATATTCCCAAGTGCTTTTATAATATATCATCCACAGAAATATTCATAACTAAGAAAAAATCAACCAAGAGCATAGAACATAAATATGACTTATGGGCTCCCAAGACTGAAATGACACCCAAGGTTAGTTACAAAATTCCATCAAAAGAGAATCATGAATTCCATGGCTATATGTATGTGCACTTCCTTCAAAGCCTGCCACTTCTATATCAGAGACAAGCATTTATTTTTACAAATTTCAATTTTTTTTTCCAGTCACCTCGAAATTTAGGAGCATACAGTAATCAAGTTATATCGTGACTTAATTTTTGCAAAATTTCCAAACCCCTTACTTGATCTAAGGGATAGAGGTATTAACTACTGCATTGGAATTTCTGACATCATATTACAAGGAACAACATCAGAAGAAAAACTGGGAAACTGAGATTTTTTAAAAGATAACCCAGCTTTATTTTGATTCCATACACCTTAATCTCATATGCAGAATGTAAGAAACCACCTTGCTGCTGTGCTGGTGCAATATGTGCAGAGGAAACCTCAATATCTTCTGGATACTTCAAACTAGGATCATGCAGCATTGGGTTGCCAATCTTTGGCACATCTGCTTGCTTTTCCAGGAAATGGCTTTCATGGTTGACTCTATGCATTGTTCTCATGCTGCCAGACATAGCCGAAAAATGTTCCATTTGTCTACTACTTGGAACCATGTTAAAGTTAGTTTGTTCGCCACTTTTAACTGGATTACCACCTGATTGTTCAGCCTTGGTCATTTTACCCTTCCTTGCATTAATGGTATTGTGGGGATCAAGTTGAGAAGGAAGGTCAACATTTTGTTCCATGGGTGATGACACATCTCCTCTCTTTCTCTTAGTAGCAGCTTTCTTACTATCCTTTTGGGTCACCTGTTTGTCCCAGTTAGCAGTATCACGTCTATCCTGAGACTGCGAGTTGGCAGACCTAGAGTCCAAACTGGATGGACTCCCTTGATCAAAAGACTGACTGCTCCTCTGAGCTACAGATCCTTGATAATAATCAGGCACCCCACTACTTGGGACAACCGGTGGGCGGCCAGAAGCAAAGTGGTCCATTCTGGTCATCTCATTTTCAGCGAAGCCCACTCTGGAATCCATCTGTACACCTGTTGCCTGAGAAGATCCTATACAGAATAACAAAAAAGTCATCAAAATCAGTAAAACATGATCATTAGAACTTTTCCGCAAAATGCACTAGTACAAAATAACTACCGATTTGACCTCCACCAGTCAAAGGAAGACGTGATGACTTCAATGCTTCAATATCAAGACCATGTTGCTTGATGACAGTCTCCATGGCCCTATAAAAGACAAGATCAAGTTGAAGGAACATGCATAAAATGCAAGACAGATAGATTTTCAACGTTAAAATACCAATATAGGTCTGGTACTGAGAAAGAGGGATTGATGATAACCTTCACTACAATCATTAAGACACCCATGGGAAAAGCTATCAGTACAATGATCTGGAAGATAGATCTCAAGAATGCTTTAAACTCTAAGTGAATCACCCATTTACAAAGTCAAACAAGAATTCAAGATATTACGTGAAAGTAGCCATCAACTTCATGGATATAATTTAAACCCAACTACTCAAAGTAGTCACATTACTTCTGTTTGGAAGGAAGCACTTAAACACAGTGTATTGTGATCATCCATCCAACCTCAGAAGCAAAAGGGAATAATATTTGTATAATTATTTAATTTTCCATCACATGCATGATAGTGATTATGATTATTACAACTACTATACTATTATTGGAGAATCTTTACAGTAACCTTGTGTGCCCTTATGGATATCAAATCTTATAGCTTATCATCTCAGTTCATTCTCATACCCATAAAAGGTATTATCATGGTCTAGTCGAAAACTAAACCAAAATAAAATTAGTGCTGTCAACAATTGAATATGTGTCCGTGTGTGTGTGCACGCGCTTGTCTCTGAGTGCTAAATTGCATATATTTACCTTGATATTACTTGATATGGCATTGAATGTTCCTTCCCACTTGATTTCATGTGTTGCAGTATCTGGAATGCTCAACAAATTAATCACAACCATAACTAATTGTATATAAGGAGAAACACAACAAGTAGTTAATTTTATTTAACAGAAACTACATGTACCACGTGGAGTTTAGTAGCCAACTTGACTGGCTCATCTTTAGAATCTTGAATGAGTTTGTGCAGAAAATTTGCCGCCTCCAACTCAACATTATGGGGAGATGCCATCTCACTGGCATAGCAAAAGCCAATATAGTCAAGCCTACATAAACTGACTTACTGGCAATTTCTGAATGTGATGTTTAATATGTGATTAGTTGTATGACTTCAATCGTGCAAAGATAGATAACAGTTACACAAAGTTACAAACTAATATAGAATTCAGATATTACAATGGCACCAGAACGAGCCCAGGCAAGCTCGCTTGTCAATCTCCAGCAAAGTTCTAAATAAGTATTAAGTACATAGCATGCTAGGCTGAAATGTGCGAAGACCCCATAAAAATTATACTCACCAAGCAATGACAATTACGGTTTATTTATGCATTCTCTAGTGTTATCAACATGTTTTCAGAAAAATAAAAGGGAATTTAATGAATACATGATGATGGTTCAATTTTTCAGTTTCAAAGGCAGCAGCTAAAACATATACCATAATCATTACATCACATATGTAACTGCGACCAAAAATAATTCCAAGAAAGCTCACGACTTTCCCGTACCTTATTTTGCATTCAAATGCTCCTTCTTACAACACCATTTCATTAATGCACCCGACTCACAAAATCACCTTAACAAAACTTCATATATGTAAGAGCACACGCATGCATGTTGCGTTTATACGCACTGAGAAGGAGTGCCAGCTGAACCAGCTACAACTCTACATGGCTGGCTCCAGCAGTTGGCACGGAAAAATGAAAACCAGAATAATTTCAAGGAAGGAAAAAAGTGGGTCGAGCTAAAAGGTGAAATTTGATGGAAATGATTCGTGGAGATGCTCTCGCATGAATAACGTATAATTGGAAACGCAGAGACACTACCAACGACGTGAAAGTTAGGTACTTAACAGAGGATTACCTGAACAGAGATCCCAGCAGATGACAGTCCGTAAAGTAAAGCGGGGTCAACTACATAGAGAGCTTCCCCTGAAAACCCAACTCAGGCAATGAAATGAAACCGACCTTCGCATACAGTGAGGAAGAAGTGATAACCCCAAACGCGGCCCTTAGCTTCGCACGTGTGTACCCAAGTCAACACTTATCTTCTTGTTTTTGTATTATTTTCTCTTGTTTACACTATTTAAAGCATATATCCTCATCCTTATCCTTATTTTTATTATTTTACAATTATCAATTAGTTCAATCCTTGATTTTATCACATATTTAATAAGTCAATAACTTTTTCTAAAAAATGTTTTTTCTAGTTTATAAATTATTATTTTTGCCAAATAAACTTAGTTGCAATTCAACAATGTATTGATAATTTGTTTACAATACTAATAAAATGAAAATACGAACAACGAATTTATATTCTTGACGAGAAATAAGTTTATAATTAATATTTGACAATGCTTCAAATGAATTTAATTTTTTTTGTTAAGTTTTTATTATTTTTTTATTGAACAACAAATTAATAGTCTAAATTTATTTAATAAATATGTGTTGAATGATATACTGAGCAAATGAATAATTAAAAGATATTTAGTAAAAATTTAATACAGTAAAAAAATCAAATTATACTCAAATAAGATTGTTTTTGATAAAAGAACATTTGTGACAAACCAAAAAGATTAACATTCTTACCAAAGGTGTTTTGCATCTAAAATTAACCGTACTCGTTCATAAGCAGGAACTTCAGCAAAGCCTATTGGCGGGTGAGCAAAATGAGTAGCTCTGGCTCTAGTGACAAGTATGAAGAAGCTGCCTGTTGTCCCCTCAAGTGCACCCTAATGCTCCACATGTGCTTTGCATCTACATAATAGGCCCCGTAAAGATGCCATGCCAATACCCCGTGCTCTTACTTGATGCCATAAATAAGAAAATTTAAACCATAGAAGTGACTATTATGTTGAAATGACTTTTATTAGTTTGAAAGAAAACCTTACATATATTATCAATAAATTTTGTTGAAAATAAGGATATCCAAGTAATTTTGACTTTTAATATATGATTTTTTTTGGTCCATTTTTATACATTAAATATATTAATACTTTATTTTTATCAATTTCACATATTTCTTGTTAATTTTTAAATGACTTTTTTTTTATTAATAAACCTAGTATAGAAAGGACTTTACTATTTAAGCCTTATTTCTCTTTGTTTACCCATATATTTTTAATTTTTATTTACAAGTATTATTATTTCATATTAGAAAATAAAAGTAATATTATTTAAGGACACAAAGTAATTACAATTGTTTATTCTTTTTACATTTTTTTTTTAAATTCAAATTATTAACATTGCAAAGATAAATACTGTGCTATTCCTTTTTAGTTTTTCTTTTAATTATTATTATTCTGTTAAGATGAATAGTACTTCCATAAAGTCGAAGATATTTCTTCAAATTATACACGTTGTTGTGAAATATTCATCATTTTCTTCTTATTTTTCAAATTTTATGTACTTTTTGTCATTTTTTTTAATGCTTTAAGTAATTTGTTATCTCGTGAGAGCATCAGAATGTATTATAATTATAAGTTTATTTTTACTCTTTACTTAAAAATAAAAAGAGGAACTAAAATTAGAAGAAAATTGTCATATTATTCAATGTGAGTTTAATTGGTTCATCATTTATTTATTGGTAAAATTAAAATATTTTCATCCAAATCATGTTTTGTTATTCAAAAGTATTAGTAAAATTAAAATATTGTGCAGACTTTAGTTAATCCAACTTAAAAAAATATTATCTGACATGTTATGCAAAATTATTATCTTCAAGAGCAAGAGTATTTTAACCTTTATATATATGTATAACATGTATATTTGTACGATGATATGAAAAAGAGGAAGAGGTTTCTCTAAGCAATATATATATATATATATATATATATATATATATATATGTGTGTGTGTGTGTGTGTGTGTGTGTGTGTTAAAATTATTTAATTTTCAATTTATTAACAAAGACTATTTAAAATATTTGTATAATTTAGAGATAAATTTTTAACAAAATTTAAATTAAGACTATTTTAAAATTTTTGTGAAACTATAAATATCAATAATATGAATTTAATTAACAAAATTTGATAACAAAATCAAAAGTTTTTAAAATTTTGGATAAAATTATAGGAATAAAAGTATAATTAAATTAGATAGTTTATAGTAATTATCATTAATCATAAAAAATATAAAATCATTATATATTATGAATTATTTATTAAATAATTTAATTAAACATAAAATTGATTTTCTTTACAGATAAAAAAATGATTTCGTTCAGATTATACCGAGGATCAATTTTCTACAGAATTATTTTTTTAGGATTAATCGAACTACTTTTACTTTTCTAGATCCGTTTACAATTTTTCGGTATGTTAAAAAAAAAAAAAAAGTTGTTTGAACACATAAATAGCATAATTCCCAAAGCGGTCCAGCCAATTTTTGACATTTGATTTTTCAATGTTGAATCTTCCCGCCCGTTGCTACAGTATCTGTCTCTCACTCTCCATTTGCTAATTTAATCAGTAATGCAGTTCGGCGCCAATCATATCCAAATTGTTTCCTGTTCATAGTCTACATATCCGTTAGCTAAATCATCTTCTCTCTCCGATCTCTCTTCTTCTACCAGTGTTTTCCCACTGTGTTTTGAAATCTCAAACCCTAGAAAGAGTTCTAGTGACAATGAACCAGTACCACATCTACGAAGCCATCGGTCGCGGCAAATTCTCGGTAACACGCCTTGTTCAATTTTCAGAAAGAATATTGGGTTTCACTTTTCTTTTGTTTAATTTCGTTAGACGGATAATGTACTACCTCTTCTCTGTTTATGGATGCGTAGACCGTGTATAAAGGCAGGAAGAAGAAGACCATTGAATATTTTGCCATTAAAAGCGTTGATAAGTCTCGAAAAAGCAAGGTTCTTCAAGAAGTAAGTCATTTAATTCCGTTTCCTGTGCTTTGTTGGGTTTCCTTTTATGGAGAAGTTAATTGAAATAAGTCCTCTGAACTGGGCTTAGTTTTAAAGTTGTCATAACTGATTGAGTCCGCCAGACATGAAAAGGTTGGATTACAGAAAGGTTATGTGGCAGTTCATTTAATAATCTTTGGTATTTTCCTTTTATGCCTTTTCCCCTTGTTAACACTGATGATCTGAGGCTAGTTTGAAAGAAACATGCTAGCTTAAATATCGTACCATCATTTAAATATTCTTTCTTGTAAAAATGCATGTAATTTGTTTGACGGTAGTAGATGATTTTTCCCGGGACACCAAGTATGCTTCATAATTCTTTTCAGTCTGAATGGTATAGGACCCTGGTAACTTGAGTCCATGGACATCCGTGTTAAAGATTAGCTATTGCTATATTGAGTACGACTTTTAGCAAATAAAGTTATATGAAAATTGCAAAATGGATTTTCCCTTGGGGTATTGCTGTAATGCATTCATTGCAATGGCAGTTCTGTTCTCATTTTATGACTCTCTGCATTTTAATTTTGTAAATTTGTTTTTGAAATTGGAATTAGCTTGGCTGTTTCAGAACATAATACAGCTGTTTCTTAGTTCTCTTTTATTATGTGTTGCATTTGTATAAACTTCACCAATATGGTAGAATGCTACATGTGCACAGTGTATGCAATTACTTTCAAACAACCGGTGAAAAAATAAAACATAGTTTCCTTTATCGGAATGATAACTCTGATTATACATTGTTAAGGGCCGTATTTCTCTATACTTGGTAAGGCTATGCCAATTTAAATATATCTTAGCCCAATAGTTATCATTGAGTTCATGATTGTGCATGGTTGCATTTTGTAGGTGGAGCATCTTTTTTTTTTTTTTTTTTTTTCTTCAGGCTTTTTTATTTTGCTTTCAATTCTATTTTCATTTTCTAGCAGAACATGATTTGTGTTATGCGTGTGGATATATACTTACACTGTAAACTGATTTGAAATTTTGTTCTATAAACAAGTGGATGCTTTTAGCAGTTTTAGATAATTTGTGGGTCAGTTCTTTGCTATCATTGGTTCGCTACAAACTAGATATGCGCCCCTAATCTAGTCAAAAGCTTTGGTTTTTCTGTCTGCAGTTGAAGACTTGAACTCTTAGAGGCATATCATGTATATGCTTAATTATTATTTTTCCACCAATTGGAAGTTGGATCTGTGTATAATTTGTACGGTATTATTAGTTCTGCATGGATATGCAGATTTGAATAATTTTTTACTCTCTTAAATGGTTGACTTAGTTATGCTACCTTCTCCTTCTGCAGGTTAGGATTCTTCACTCTTTAGATCATCAAAATGTTCTCAAATTTTATTCTTGGTAAGGCCTGTTTCTTATAAAGAAACAAATATCTGATCATGACTTATTCTTACTAGTTACTAGTTCTTTCATACTTTTTGAACCTCTGACATGTTTGTCAACTTACATTTTAGGTATGAAACTTCTGCTCACCTATGGTTGGTTTTAGAGTATTGTGTTGGAGGAGATCTCCTTGCCTTATTACGACAGGTACTCAGCATATCATTGTTTATATTTTTCTTAGACTAGGTTGAATTTTTTTTCTTTCTTTTGCTGAATGGGAAAAACTGGAAGAACATACCTGCTACTACATGTAGCTTATTAGAAATTTTCTATGATTGCAACAAATTCTTTGACATGCCAAAGATCTAATGAACAATTTGCAAAAATCTTTATGGTATAACTTGGGAACTGGATACTGAGTGTCATTACCAATGATGTCCTGTTTTGATTTTTTACTTGAAAACTATTGAGGGAAATTATTTTGCCATTGATGATGTGAATTATGTTATAGCAAGACAGTTTTTGTGAACCAACCACAAAAGTTGTATGAAATATTATATAAAGATTTTTCTGATTTGGCAATCTTAAATAATTTACTGGATAAAACGCTTCATTGCCTAAATACTTTTTTCCCATCAACAATAAATTCGTTGTCTTGTATGTGGTGACCATTTGTAAGTGCATAGTGCATACGTTTCAAAGAAGAATAAAGATAGATATATGATTTTCATAATGGACATTACTTATTTTAAGCCCAGAAATCTAAATAAATTGAACTTTGGAGTATTTCCTGCTCTGGATTTTCTTCATCTTGCTTTAACTTTTTGATTTGAGTTAGCGGTTGTACACTGTAAACATCTGGTCATGAACATTAGCTGCCGGGTTATGCAATATCAGCTACTTGTTTAGACTTTAGAGTTGAGTTACCAAATATTTTCTGGATGAGTTGCAGGATAGTCAGCTACCTGAGGATTCAATTCATGAACTTGCTCATGATCTAGTTAAAGCTTTGCAGTACGCCCACTAGTCTCAGTTTTCTCTTTCTTTTTTTAACCATTAAATTGTATTAATTTCATGTATACTGAAAATGGCTTAAATTCAGGTACTTACATTCAAATGGAATCATATATTGTGACTTGAAACCATCAAATATCCTATTGGATGAAAACGGATGTGCAAAGGTTCCTATTTATTATTCTCTCTCTCGCATATTGAGTAATTTTAGGTATTTTGCTCTATAAAATGGATTGACTACTGTCATCTTGAATGACACAGCTATGTGATTTTGGATTGGCTAGAAAGTTGAGAGATATATCAAAAAGTCCTTCTTCCTCGGTATGTTCTTCTACCTGTTGAAACATGTTACATATGTATGCGTATGTAGATAGGTTTTTGTTCAATTATATTATATTTGTAATGTTTCTTTATTATCTATTTATCTGTTTGCCTTTTATTGCTTTTAGTTACCACAAGCAAAACGTGGAACACCCTCTTACATGGCTCCAGAACTTTTTGAGGATGGTGGAGTCCATTCTTTTGCTTCTGATTTCTGGGCCTTAGGTTGTGTTCTCTATGAATGTTATGCCGGGAGGCCTCCCTTTGTGGGAAGAGAATTCACTCAGCTTGTGAAATCTATTATATCAGATCCAACTCCCCCTCTTCCTGGTAATCCAAGCCGTTCTTTTGTCAATTTGATTAATTCTCTATTGGTTAAAGATCCAGCTGAAAGAATACAGTGGCCTGAGCTTTGTGGGCATGCCTTTTGGAGAACCAAATTGACTCTTATGCCTCTACCTGCTCAACCTGCTTTTGATGATATGATGGATCTACATGCTAAACCATGTTTATCAGAGCGTAATAGTGATAAATCTTCCCAGAACAGGACACCTCCCAAATATCGTGAAAAGGATGTAAAAGGGGCACTGAACAAGGATGAGAATTCCATCCTAAAATCAAAAGGCCAGGAGACACCTATTAAAGGTACACCAAATGGCCATAGAGTTCAGACAAAAGGTTCAGGAAGAACAGTTGAGGTGAAACAAAAAGATACTTCCAATGTTGGCAAGGGTTTGAATCTTTTGAGACTCTCTAGAATAGCAAAGTCAAATTTGCAGAAGGAGAATGAGAAGGAAAACTATCGACGACCCATGCCCAATAGCTCTGAGAATGGTTCAGAAGTTAAAATTGAGAACACTGATATGGAGCTTGATTTTAATGAGAATACTGAAGATGATGCACATGATGAAACTGATGGTCCTGACCAAATAACTGTGCCTGATGAGAAAATATCCAGTCAAAATCAAAATCAGGGGAAAGAAGAGGAGATGGAAAGTTATATGCCACAGTTAGAAACCCCAGCTGTTGTCACTACACCAGTCTCAGATGATTCAAGGTCATTTGATCAGGAACCAACTCCTGAGCGTTCTGACATATCTGCTATCCCTTCCAGTGTGAGCCCTCAGGTCAGAAAACATAGAATTAAAGAAGATTCTGGATCTGCCCTTGACTCGGATTCTTCAAGGTCATCTAACAACATTTCCCAAGTTCTCTGGCATCCATCTGACCTCTCAGTCAGACCTGTAATGCCTAGCAGAAAAATTGATAAAGTGACAGATGCCATCCCTTCACTCCCTTTTGAGGCTCTGCAGGCTTCTGAATTTGTGAAGATGTCTAAAGAACAGTTGGATGCTGTCAACAACCGAATTTTATTAATTTTGAATGGGAATACCAGCCTTGGGGAGAAACAGAATGTGATTAAGTACCTTGAGATGTTGAGCAGTAATGCTGATGCAGCTAATCTCTTGACCAATGGGCCAATAATGCTTATGCTTGTAAAATTGCTCCGTCAGTCCAAAGCATCAGCCTTTCGTGTTCAACTTGCTTCACTGATTGGTCTGCTGATTAGGCACTCTACTTTCATTGATGACAGTTTGGCTAATTCTGGAATTTTAGGTTCATTAACTGATGGCCTTAGAGACAGGCAGGAAAAAGTGAGGAGGTTTTCTATGGCTGCTTTAGGTGAATTGCTATTCTATATATCAACCCAAAATGAGGAAAGTAAGGAAAACAATCAACTTGAATCACCATCAAAGGATGCGAGGACTACATTTGGCTGGCAGGTTTGATTCTTGGCATATTGTAATGTTACTTATATTTCTGCTAGGTTAACTGAGGCTTGGTTGTTCTATAATGTAAAAATTAGTGTCTTACGGGTATGTTGCAACATGGTAATATATCTTGTTTGTCAAAACTTGTTTTCTCCTGTCAGTCTATCTCCTTCCTCTGAAACCACTTTAATCATGATTGTTAAGCACATTTTGAGCTTCCCTTGCCTACTTTCTATGTCCATATTCTTCATGGTTATATTGTTTCCACCTTAATGTAGGTTCCAAATTCATTGATATCTCTTGTATCATCAATTTTACGGAAGGGAGAAGATGATATGACTCAGTTATATGCATTGAGGACAATAGAGAATATTTGCAGTCAAGGAGGGTTCTGGGTGGGTCGTTTTACCAGTCAAGATGTCATTACCAATCTGTGCTATATCTATCGGGCAGCAGGGAAACAAGAAAGCATGAGGCTTACTGCAGGATCATGTTTGGTGCGCTTAGTTTGTTTTAATCCTCCTAGTGTCCAGTCAGTTATAGAGAAACTCTCGTTCAAGGACCTAGCATCAGCTCTAGTCAAGGGCAGTCCACGTGAGCAGCAGATCAGCTTAAATCTTCTTAACATGGCAATGCTTGGAAGTCACATGTTCACAAGTATTGGAAGATACCTTCTGCCTCTTGCAGAGGATAAGAATCTGATACCAAGCCTTTTGGCTATTGTTGAGCAGGCTAGTGAAGTTTTGAAGGGAAAGGCACTTTTGTTTGTGGCTCAACTTTGTAAGAATGGTAGGAGGTGGCTTCCACATTTCTTTTGCAGTCCAAAGTTACTTACTATAGTGGACAGGCTTGGAAAAGAGAAGGATGCCTATGTGCGGAAGTGTTTAGAAACATTTGTCCATATTGTGGTCTCTACTATTCCAGGCTTACTGGATACGGTTACTGGGGATGTCCAACAAATAATGGGAGGAAGGCGCCATGGACATACCTCTGCCCTTACCAGCAGATCTGCCCCCAAAACCAACATTCATTTGTTTCCTGTTGTTCTTCATTTTCTTGGGAGTTCAACTTTTAAACACAAAGTGGTTACACATCAGGTCCTGCGGCAGTTGGCAAATCTAATTAAACTTGTGGAGACACCATTTCAGGTCAGTAACTAAGCCGTTTTGTTCCCTTCTATTGTAATTTCCAGTTTTTCTTCAGTACTGACTAAATTAGATTAATGCTGAGATATAGTCACTAGATGGTAGATATTTCATTTATTGAAAATTTGGGAAGGTTTTTTCTGCCAGAAGCTTGATTAATATGTTTTGAAGTAAAATGAGACTGTACAATGATCCAATGTGCTGCCTAAGTTATATGCATTTTTGCCAAACTTATATGTTTCACTAATCAATCACTTTAAATGTTCGGGTTTTATTTCAATAATAATTCCATCAGTGATGGTACAATAATCATTTTGGCTGGGTGGCAAGTTGCACTCTCTGTACAACAAATTTGATTTTTTTACATTTGATATCCAACATGATTGTCTTTGTTGATTGACTTTCAGGGTAGAGATGACTTCCAAATAACCCTACTTCATGTTTTGGAGTCTCTCACCGAGGAGTCTCTGGTGATTCTAGGCAGCCCTGACATTTTTGTACTTGAAATCCTTCCAAGTTTGGCAGTTCTCTATAAGGGAAACAAAGATGGTAATGCTAGATTTTTGTGCCTTAAGATTCTCTTCGATGTGATGGTCATTCTTTTGAGTGAACCAATTGAAGACGAACAAAGGTCAAAAGATCTGAAGTTCATATCTAAGACACACTTTCTCCCCCTCTACCCAACCTTAATTGAAGATGAAGATCCTATTCCTATGTATGCACAGAAGCTTCTGGTGATGCTACTAGAATTTGGTTTTATTACAATTCCAGATATTCTACATCCGAAGACAATCTCACAATGCTTTAAATTCTTGCTTGGTGATCTCTCAAATGCAAATGTAAACAATGTTAAGCTATGTCTGGCTCTGGCTTCTGCTCCTGAAATGGAGTCGAAGTTACTTTCTCAACTAAAAGTGGTTAGGAGGATTGGCAACTTTCTGGAGTTTGTATATGCAAAGGGTATGGAGGATTTCCTGGAACCAACTCTAGGACTGTGTAGGGCTTTTCTTGCACGCTCTGTCAGCTGTGGGAAAGGTTTCAGCTACACAACAGAACCAACTCTATTAGGTGATTGTCCTCCTGAGGTGAATGGGGCAATTGATCCCCAGCAATGCATAAGAGATATAATGGACTTTGGAAGCATTGTTCGCGTCTTTCTAGAGTTGAGTGGATCTTCTGAAGACAGCATTGCTAATGTAGCTTCTGAATGTATAGTTTTACTGCTCAAAGCAGCTCCTAGAGAAGGCACCACTGGTTTACTAACCAATCTTCCAAAGGTGAGAGTAATCCTAGAGTCCTGGCGTAAAGGCATTTCTCACTTACTGGTGCAGCGAATGCTGCATGCTTTAGGTTATGCTTGCAGGCAATATATGTTGCATGCAATGATATTATCAATATCCATACCAGAAATTTCAAGAATTGAAGTAATCATTTCCGAACTCAAAAACTCTGGCGTGCCTGGTTTAGCTAAAATTGCTGGGTTGGCAGCCCCGGAGCTGCAGCGGCTGCCTCGCTGTATTTGAATAATTGTAAGTGGGATGTCAGTGTTTACCCACTATCTTCTAGTTTATCGAATCTATAATAATAATTTCCCTAAATCATTGTTCAACTTTGTTTTGTAGGCAAAATGAGAGTCAGACAGACATTCATAAGGGCTGCAATTCCTGATAACCATTTAGGTGAATCACTTCTTTCTCCGTTGTGTAAAATATGTGTAATCTGTAGCTTCATGAACAACAAAGCATTAAATCAAGTAATTTTCCTCCTTGTACTGTACTGGTTACTATAATAAATTTATTTGACAAAAAGTCCATCTCTATCTCCGTTTCTGCCATATGATTGTTATAAAAATTGCCATTCTTCAGTGTTTCAGTACACAACAGGACGTAGAAATATATTGGACATCATTGCAAAGTATGAACAACTCAAGAAAACGGCATGAATGCGTGCGTGTCCAATTATTAGTATGGCCCATGTTCTATGCATAAGCTCTTTTTTTTTTTTTTTTTTTTCAATAACACGGCGGAAAGGATTGTTGTGAACTTAACTTGTCTTACAAAAATTTCTACCTAGCCTTTTACACCCATGCATGTTCTTTACAAGTCATGGATGTGCCTCTAAAATTGATATTGCAATGTTAATAAATTAGTTATTTTTATCGTTGAATTTTCTCTAGTTAATACGCATCTCCAACCTTAACTTGGATGCCACAGGGTACTAGGGAAATGAGCCGTACCTGTTCTTTTTGCAGGACATCTTCTATCATAGTCTTATTTCATGTTAATCACACATGAAGCTTCATTCTCTATTCCATTAAAATAAAACCTTTTCACTCTTTCAACACTTGGTTGATTACAGCAATTAGAAGAAGAACCGTTAAGAGGTTGATTGGGAATTGTGGGTCGGAGATGTCTCCATAAAACGATGAAAAAAGGTCTGTGTTGGTTGTAACAGTAACTTACATGAATGAAGAAAATGCCATTCCGAGGGGCACAGGGCATTGTTCCGAGAGCAAAACCCCAACGCGGTGATGGGATTTCTAAATGAATTATTAGTGGAGCTCTAAATCATTAGAAAGCATGAGATCCAGTAAATGACAAATCTCATTTGAAAACAACAGAAGAAAGAGAATAACCAGTACAGCAACCCAAGGACAGTTCTGACAAAAGATCTACCAATTACTATGAGAACAACTAAATTAAAATATGCAGACACAACTAGAACTTAAAAGGAACTTTTGTTTTTTTTTTTTTTCAAGAAAATAGCTGAATACTTCAAAATGGACATAAGCATCCTCTGAGCTAGTTTAGCGGTCTTAATTCTTGTCCTTAATAAGCTTCTCAATCATCTCTGCTGCTTCTTCGACGGTGGTAATGGATTGAGCACTCTCTTCTTCCACACTGATACCAAATTCCTCTTCGAGTCCCATCACAATCTCAACCTGCAACGACATTAAGATAACAGGTCTAAATTACCAAGTAAAACATTGAAGAACATAAAAGATAAGTGTCATTTTCCTGTGCAAAGAATATTGTTAGACATGTTATTTTGACAAATCGCAAAATAGAAAATCATAGTTGCTTCTATATGTTGAGGAGTAGCATAGATATGGTTCTGTACACATTTCTTGTTATTGCAGTGTGGGGAGCGAAGGCTTTTTCTCTTTTGGCTAAGGGATAAAGGGTATCCAAAAGGATATCTTTCATACATAGCAGTTCAAACACATTATGAGGACCTATACGGTCTCAACTTCTATAAATCCCATTACCTTTTCCAGATTTTGGACAACTTCTCATCAACCCCCACAACACCAGTAAAAAATAGAAACTAAGTAACAGAAAAGGCTCAAAAAAGGCACCAAGTCATGTAGCTTCAAAATAACAAATTAAGGCTACAATCAAGTGATGTGATACTTGCGTATTTAGGTTATTTATTATCTAAAATTCAATACTGCTGCAAAGTTATTAATAACATAAGAATAGTTCAAAATTGATACCGTGTCAAGAGAATCAGCTCCAAGTGCAGTAAATTTGGATTCCCCAGTGACATCTTTATCTGCTGGTAAAGCCAGTTGTTTCTTGACTATGTCAATTACCTTCTTCACTGTCTCAGGTTTGGCCTGCTCAAAATATACTAGTTACTTGTCAGTTATATCATTAAATATTACTCCCACACATTGTTAAGGCAAACATATATGATGCAATAAGAAAAAGCATTGGAAAAACTTACTGTACATGAAACTCGAAATCGATTTAGTCTGGGCTGCAATGCAATGGATGGAAAAGTTTTCCCCTTAATTGCAAAGGAAACTGAGTTTGGGCTAGAGATCCTGGCAGAAGGAACCTGTATTTGCATTAAACAATAATTAAAATGAGTCATGGCAGAAGATCATACATCACAATGAAGTTAACATATAAATAAAATAGAGCAGTTCTAAAGGAAAATTTCGGATTGCTGAAAATTATTTTGACTCGTTAACAACATATATAATCTAAAACAATTAAAAAAAAGCTTATTACATCTTCAATTAGAATACACAAGCTTAAAAGGTACAATCAGCTTAAAAGAGAAACACAACCACATCAAACCACAATATATCTCCAAATATGAAATGCGTGGAATTAGGATTAAAAAAATCTCAGGTTGTTCCACAGAGGGGAAACCTCAGATTACTAAATGAATTTTCAGCTCAACTTCACTAACCAGTGAATTGAACACTCTCCTGCAAATTCTTAGACGAAAAAGGACAATAAGAACTCCAACTCAAATAAAGTTCTATAGAATTGTTTGAATCTAAATAAAAAGGTCCTTTCTTCGGTAAAATCCCACATAACATTCAGTTACACCAAGCAAATGAATCCAATCTCGTAGAGACTGATCCAAGAACGATCAAACAGAAAACAAACTGAATACGACTTAACCAAAACTAGTCACTACAAATATCACCAGATTCGAGCTAAATCAAACAGTTAGAGAGCATAAGAAAAGACAATAAGAGAGACTTGAATACCATGCGTTGGTTGATTGAGCAGGTCATGGACATGGAAGTTCCAGTAATGGAGGCCATTGCAAGAAACAGCAAGTGATGGACGAGAGATCTGAGATTGGGAGAAAAGGGAAATAGAGGAAACGCAGAGAAAAAGAAAGCAAAAGGCGGAGGCCACGAAGAGTGTGTGCGCGTCCCCACAAAGAGTGAGAGTGCCTTCTTTATAATGCTTGTGTTGTTGAGATTTATGATTTTTCGGTGCTGGGCTTCGTTACTATCGAAGGCGCTGTTTGGACTGTGGTCTAGGTTTACTTCGTTTCTTCTGTTCGGTCGCACCGACCGCCAGGTAAATGTAAAACCAATCAGCGGTAAAGTCGGAACAAAATGCTCATGGAACCTGTCCGTTTGGGCCCATGGGCCGTCTCCCCAGCATGTGTTGAGTCCAAATTCTACAGTCCCAAAAAGGGTGATGTCTTAACACACACCATTGGATCTGGGTATTTATTCTTATCCTACGGATCTCAATAATCATAAAAGCTTAATATTTGTGCAAATAATTAAAAAAAACCGACATAAAAGGAGAACCAGGAGCACCACCTTTTTTGGTCAACAAGAAGAAAAAGGAACCAAGCAAAACAAAAACTACTCTCTTTCTTTCTTCCATAATTTGGCTCAAAATATCATTTTCCATAAATTCAATTTCCAAAATTTTAAAGTTTCAATTTTCATATTTCAGTACTATTTTAAATTAAACAACCAATCTAAAGAAATTATTTTAAACATTTCTTGATACAGGGGAGGGTGATTGAGTTTGAAAGTAGAATATAAAAATGGTAGAGCTTGTAACTCTAAAGAATTGCTCCATCCCACTGCTTGTTTCAGGAAACATTTAATAATAGAGTTGATATTAGGTTACCTAGGTAGATGGATGAATGATTGATAACATGGGCATTGTTTGGTTTGGTCAACTTATTTAATTTCTACCCAACCAATCTGCCTAAATATTTATTATAAACTTTTCACCAATCCCCACCCAAAAAGTTTTTTCAGACCTTGTTATTCTGAAACAAGATTACTATTACCATAATCTCTAAGATGTAGAATGTGATTTGATGTACAAAAAAAATTATAAATACATTTCTTGAATAAATTAGTTAAATTTCAATAAGAAAATTCCCTTCCATGTCATTGGTAATTGTCTTAATATACAATAACAACGGTAGAAAAAGGCTGATATGATGGCATTTAAAAGGAAACATTAACATCTGAAATCATCAAAATATAAATCATATAAATTTATAAACTTTATATATGGTGGCATCTCTTTTAGTGTTAAATATTAAAAGTTTAGGTTTAATATCTTAAGTTTTATTCTAGTTGTGACACTCCTTTTCTTATTTTTCTATCACTTTATAACTAAAAATAAAATATGTTAGGCCATAATTAGCTCCTTTTTCTCTATTCCTTTCTGCTGCATGGCCATTTTGGTCCTACCATTTCTAATCATGAAGGAAAGGGCAGAAAGAGAGAAAGAAAAAGGTTTGAATTGTTGAACCTTTTTTTGCTAGTATTCAGTACTTAAATTCTAAATAGAGATCAACAAAAATAAGTTAGTGAAAAGTGAGATGAGTTTTAAGATATTATTTTAAATTAAAAGGCTGTATATTTAAAAATTTAGCATCATGTCTATTGAAAAAGATTAATTATTTCAGGTTTGTGTTAATAAAAATTAATTTAATATTCCAAAATTATATGATATTCTAAATGTAAAATGTAATTACAAATAGAGGGAAGGATAGAGAAAAAAAAATTTAAAACAAATTACCGATAAGCTTTTCTTCCTTTCTTTTTGTTATCTTTTGTGGCACGAGGAAAGAAAAAAAGACTTTTTATTATTTTATCTGAAAAAAAGGTTTTTCTCTTTCCCTCGCTTTTCGTGTTTTCTTTACCCTATCGGTGGGTTTGGCGTAACTTCATGCGAAGAGAAATTAGAAGCCGACAAGGCTAGCTGTGCCTTACATGGCTAGGCTTGTATGAGTCCTCCCAAACGCCCCAAGCAAGTTGGCTTGGTTGACCAGCAAGTTTAGGCTACATTAATTCGCAGGACTTTTTTTTATATAATTTTTTCTTAACTAAAAATAATATTAAAGAAAATAAAGAGCCCACAATTATATTAATGAAAATATTTTAATTACATAATTATTTATTTTGTCACAGTTATAGTGAATGAAAAAATTTTAAGTAAATTTTACAATAACGCATGTTATTATGTCAATAAAAAAAAATCAAAATTAGGTATTCTTTTTATATTAATTATACAAGTATATATTAGTATTAGTCTGATACATATATCTAATTATTTGTTTTAAAAATTAAATTTTTTATATTGAAAATATTCTCTAATGTCTAAGTTTAATTCCAAATCAGTAGAGTCTAAGGTTTGGTTTTTTATTAAACAAGATCATCATCATTTTCAATTTGTTAATCTGCCCATTAACAATCTCCAAGTGCTCATTAAAAAAAAATAAAAATGGAGCAGCCGGCGCGGAGATAAGCTGTAGGCCGAGCCGTTTGGCGTGTAATAATGAATTAAATTTAATATAACACCGTAATTCGTAAGCATTGAGGAAAACAAAGGGAAGCGGGTGGTACAACCGCTGTGACAGAGAGAGCCCACGCTCACGTAACCGACGCTGCGATCCCAATGCTACTTTCTTAGCTTTCACTGCTCCCTCTTCTGAATCTGCTTCCCGTTTCTCTTGCGAGCTTTTCAGATTATCCACTACCACTCCCTCTCTAGCCACCCCTTCTCTCTCACATTCTCTCTGCTACCTCTATAAGTAACAACTCTTGCCAGTTGCTTCACCCTTCTTCCTCCGCCTCTTGCTCTGCTTCGATCTCCCTTTGTCCTTGCCTCATTAGGATTACTGTACTTCCAAGTAAGTGTCTTGTTCGATTTCATGTGTTTATCTTGATCTTCTGTTGTTTATTTGGTCGCTTGCTGTGGCCGGATTTTGAAATTTGTCATCAATCTTCTCTTTTAAGTGGCAATCTGTGCATGGTGTAGTGTACTGTAGATATTATCCGGTATTTCGTTCCTTTCTTTTTATCTGGCTGTGAATGTGTCAATTATGTGATTCTGGACAAGGAGTTGAGCTTGCCGTTGATGACAGAAGGACACTTTTTGATTAATTATTTAACCTTGGCCTTGGCATGTTGCCTAATTTGATTGATTGGTTTCTCGTTCCATTGTAGGAGAGTCATGACTACAGAGCTTCTGGAAATTGAACCCCGTGAACTCAAGTTTGTCTGTAAGTACTGAGAATTCTCGTTTCCTACCTTCCATATTTCTGCTCTATCAATTGATCAGGTAGTTGATTATATTCTGCATATAAAATATAATATAAGTTTTATATTTTGCATAATTTGCGATGCTAACAATGACGTCTCTCTTCTATCTATTTAGTTGAACTGAAGAAACAGACTTCATGCTTGGTTCAACTTAAGAACAAGTCTGATCAGTATGTTGCCTTCAAGGTGTGCTAATTTACAGCATTGATTGTGCATTTCTAGAGGCAGCTGTGCAATATTTAACTTTTCTTTTTTGCTTCCCTCCCCCACACCCCACCCCACCCCCCCCCCCCCACCCCCGGGGCGGGATATCTCTTTGCATATAATATTTTGTCAAAAGGTAAATCACTTATGAATTGAATGTGGATGTGATATAATTTCTTATGAATCTATTGGCAGGTGAAAACTACATCACCAAAGAAATATTGCGTGAGGCCAAACATAGGAATCATTAACCCAAAGGGAAATTGTGATTTTACTGGTATTTTCCCATTATCACCTTGTCCAAGGCTAACATCAATTATATATTTATATGTATAGGTCCTATATTTTACCCCTTTGAAATGGGCTGCTGTTTTGTGACCATGCCTAATATGCTTCGACATAGACATAACAGGGTGTTTTTTTACTTTCCTTTTTTTCCCTGGGATGCAGTTACTATGCAAGCTCAGAAGATAGCTCCACCTGATATGCAGTGTAAAGACAAGTTCCTGATTCAAAGCAGGATTGTTCCCTTTGGAACAACAGTGGATGACATCACATCTGACATGGTAAGTTTGTCATATTAGTAATCTCCTTTCTTACTAAGTCAGGTATCTGAGATGAAATAACTGGAAAGGATTAAGATTTAGCTATGTTGTCCAGCTTTTATTTATTTATTTTTCTTTTTATATTTAGAACTTTGAAATTCCTTCTCCTTTGACAGTTTGCAAGAGATAGCGGCAACCACATTGAGGAGAAGAAACTAAGGGTAGTCCTCATCAGCCCACCTTCATCCCCTGTACTGCTTCCAGTTAATGGTGAGACAAAACAGGATAATGAAATGTCCATGCAAAAAGAGAAGGTTCCAATTGGAGTTGAAAACATACCTCCCCCCCTTAGGGTGAGCTCCTTCCCCTTACCCTGTTTCCTTTGTGAATCTCCATTCTCTCTACATGTATGTTAAAAAGATATGGTAACCAAATATGCATATAGTGTACCGAGAATGATATTGCTAACATTTTCTTGACTACGTGTTTAATATAAACATTTGGTAATTTTAGTTAAACATGGTAATAGAATGTTGGTTGCCCTTGCTTAAATTTCTCTGCTTAAAATATAAGAACTTTCCCTGTGCCATTATTTATTTCCTCATTCCAGGTTTCTGAGGATGTAAAAGGTTTGGAAACAGCTCAGAATATGGAGGAGGATAGAAGTAAAACTGCTGAAGATGTTGTCTCAAGGCAAGCAGGGAATGCGAATGACGTGAACCCAGCAAAAGATACTGCACAGTTGAACTTAGCTAAGGATTCTGAAGAATTGAAGTCAAGGCTAAGCATAATGGATTCAAAGATAAGAGAGGTCAGGTTTCTCTGTTTGGATTAAAATCTTATCTCAATTAAGCTTGATTTCAATTTTTCTAGTCCACTGCTGAGGGCTACATGTTTAATGCAGAACTACCTGAAACTATTTTCTTGTACTACTGACTTACAGAGGGAATTTATAGCAAAATTGAAATGCAGAAGTTAATCTTCTAGTTGTGTACTATAAAATATATGCAGAAGTTAATCATCAATTAGTTGTAATCTATGCAGGCTGAACTTACCATCATGAAGCTCACTGAAGAGAGTAGCATGATCACTAGAGAAAAAAATATGCTTAAGCAAGAGTTGGTAGGTTAGCTTCTATTTTAAGTTTTTCATTGTAAACAACTTCATGAAATCGTCTTTTCATATTTATTAATCCTTTTGCAAGCTAATGGAAACAGTTGAGACAACACTGAAGAGCAAAGTGAAACTCCTAGATTCAAGTCTTCTCTCAATTTACACAATTCTCACTTCCTGAATTCCAAGAGCTAAACGATGAGCGGATCTCATAAAACACTAGTATAGAAAGCTTAAATTATCAGGTGAAAAAGGACATGATAGCATTTAAACCCTTATGGAGCATCCTCCTAAAAAGTGTGCTTTCTAATATCTTCTCTTGCTTGAAACTGCAAGAGTTAAAATAAAAGGCAACCAATTTGATTGGAATTATAATGTCTTTCATGTACACAGCTCCAAAGTATCTCATTGGAAATTTGTTTTGCAACAAGTTATTGGTCTTTTACATTGCAAGTCATATTGCATTTTCTTTTTCTCCATGGTAATTAATTCTGGAGTGCTCTTATTCAAGTGATTATATAAATAAATTGGTGGGTAACATTATATTAATGGTTTCTGTTGAAAACTTGCATATCCCTCTGTTGCACATTAAGTTCAATCTAAGTAGTGGACTTTGATTACCTGGTTGTCCTTTCTGATCCACATTGATAGTTACTTTAGAACGCATGAAAGAAATGGCACAACGGTTTCAGCTATATACAAATTATTCGCTGACTGACCATTTTCAATTTGATTTGATTTGCCCATTCCAGGAGATGCTGAAGAGGAAAGTCAATGAGAAAAAAGTTCAGGTGGGCTTTCCGCTAATGTATGTTTGCATGGTTGCCCTTATCAGTGTGGCCGTGGGATACTACATTCATCCATAAGAGAGAGAACGTAGTGTCGATGAAAATAGGTATTAGAGCTACTAAATTCTGAATGATTAGATAAAGAAAAGTTAATTTTTTATTGATGTGGTTACTCGAAAAATGTTAATATCTGGCATATGTGATATTGGAACCTCTACGAAATGTTAATATCTTGAGTATACAGGGCTCCTTGGGTGACATTTCTAGAATCATTCATGAGGGAGAGAAAGAGAAAATCTATTGTCACTTTGATGTCTCATTCTTATTTCATTTATTATGATTTGTCAAAAATTATAAAATAACTTGATACAATGAGTAATCTTATATAGTACGAAACACTAAATAAATAACAAATTTACTCCTTTCATAAATCTTAAATCCTTAAAATCATTTGAAAAAAAAAAAAATTCTTCCAATTGCCACTTGGGAATATTTGCAAAAATGATGACCAAAGATGTTTCAGTGTTCATGAGATTTCTTCTTTAATAGTTCAATTACTTTTACTAGCATGAAGGGCCTTGGGCGTTGAACCATGCATGATTGCTCTTGATTTGTAACTTTTTACATGCTCCAGCTTCCTCCTTCCTCCATGTTTCTCCACGGTAAAGAAGTGTCAAGCCTGTAATGATTAGCCTTAAAATTGAAGCATATGAATAATGGAAATGATAAGTCTGGGAATTAAAGCTGAGTTGTAGAATTTCAAAACTCGAAAATTTCTTTTTAACGATAAAAATATAATTGACTATACAATCAATCAACTTACAAACTTCATTAATTGTCAAGCTATTATCAAATTCAATCTGTATACACGCAAAATTTTGAACCACTGACAGGAATCAATCAAGCTACACGCAAACAACCCACTCCATTTGTCAGCAAAAAGCAGAGAAAACAAGGAAAGGAAGGAGGAGAAAGCCCCTGCTTTATGATGTGTATGCATTCCTCCTCTTATGTTCCTCGTGTTCTTCTTTTTCCTGTAACATGGTGAAGTCGAAATCTTTTTGTTATTGGCTAAACTACACAAATGAGCCGACTTTACACATCACCTACATGATTCAACAATCAGTATCTTCTTATTGCCTTCCATTGGGATTCACTTAACTCCATTGATGAACACTCTGTTCAAGCGGTGAGCCGGGAACGAAGGGTACAAAACCCCGCCCACCGAAGACAGGTCGCATGACTGCGTCATCAAATTTTCGCCAATAATGGTGGACGCCACCAGAAGGGATACCTAGGAGCATACGTAAGCTGCTCGGTCGTCGTACATTTTGGGTTCCACCGTTGGACTCTGCATCATGGCCATTTCTGAGAAGCGGCACAGTGAATGATTTGGGAGTAGATGGTGGAGACGGCATGCTAATTATGTGTTTTGATGAAGGAAGCAATAACCTCACAAGTGGCTTCGTCATCAACCCAAACACCTGCACATTTCAAAAGGAAAGGAATAATTGGTGGCTTTTAAACTCCAAGAAATGATTTCTGATGATTCTTTAGTAATGATAATTGTACACTAGTAATATTTCCTTAACTGGACTTGCTTAAACTTGCAGTTAGACTCAGATTTGGCCAATTGAGTTAGTGTGAGATAATGTGAACTTTACTAGTGGGATGAATTGTCACATAGTTCTAGGAGCAAGGATGATTACAAAAAGATGAATAGATGACATGCTATCTTACCACAGTGCTGAAGAGTACGACGGTGATAGTGCTAGTGATCATGATGGCATTCTCACTCGATTTAGTGTCGCCTGACCTAGTAAACTGCATGTAGAAAATAATTCTCATTACAACCCAAATTTACTGCATTTAAGCTTTCGGACTAGACTCTAGCCATAGAGATGTAAAATTGCAAGGGACAATGTTTTGATTCTTCACCTGATTATAAGCGAGTGCCATGGAAACAGCTCCACGCATAAGACCAGCCCACCAAATTGTTACCTGCGGAACAAAATTCCTCAGAGGAATGTAATGGTTCTATAGAACAATCGGCTCAGGCACCAAGAGCTGAAACCAAAATGGGAAAATTCATACTTGTTGCTCGAATTCAATTCTCTGGTCAGATGAAGACCTCTTTAGCAAGTTGGCTAGAAATGACAGGGGGAAGACAAAGGCTGCTCTTCCAACTAGAATAAGCGCCAACAGCAATGAACTGACCGCAACTGATTTTCCAGGACTAACGAAAATACCAAAAAGTTAATGCCACAATTGTAGAAGATGAACATTTCCTTTCGCTCTTATTGAGTTAACTGTTAATTAAACTATTAAAAGGCACCGTCAATCATCATTATGAAACTCGTACCTTGGATATACAATTCTCCATTTCTCTATATCTAGTGCATCCATCCCAACGTAAAGGAAGATGAAGATCTCAGCAATGAATGATAAAGTGGCAAAAGCATGCCTACATCGGGGAGATTGAAATTAACAAAACAATAGCTTAGAAAACAATCTTTTGTAAACCAACGAACATGAATTCTATCAATTATTTGTAAAAGTACGTGCTGCAGAATTTAACATACTTTGTTGTCACTCTTGAACTTTCAGTCACATTGTGCCATGTGTAGTGAGACATGACGATACCGCAGAAGAACACAGTGAGAATGGCACTCAAATCAAAAAGCTGCGAAGAAACAACATGATTTCTGTTGGCATTAGTGGCCTTAATACGTGAAACATGAAAGCAAGCATAGTTCATAAAAACATGGTCCACAACCAGAGAAAAGTCTTACTTCAGAAAGCATATATGAAAGGTAAGCCATAAGTATCATGAGAGCAACCTCGCGGTCGGTAGAATGCCTGGAATTTGGGAGAAAACTTATTAGAGAATAACCAACAAGGTACCAATGCAATTAATAAATTGGTGTTATTAGACTTACACAATAATGACTCTTAATTCACTTTACTTAGTACTAACCTTCCAAAATAAAGCTTCTTAATGATGTAAGCGCTAAGCAATCCAGCCTGGAAATGGAAAAAGGAAAATCTTATGATCTCAAACAATCAAGCAACCAGCATTCGAAGCAAGATCTAGAGAGAGACTTACTAAGACTCCCAGCACAGTGCTCGCAATAAATAAGTATAAAAAGTTTCCTATTAGATCTAAAGCAGTGGTCAAGTCGATGTGTGAGAGGTCAAAGTTCTGAATTGCTTTCAAGAGCACTACAGATGTAGCATCATTTACTACTCCCTCCCCAAACACTAGGCTGTATAGCAATGGTGTCTCATCCTGATTCAGCACCTGAACCAATGGAACTGATTGAGTGGTCGTTCTTTACAACAAAATATTAAATGAGATTTACGGTTTTATACTGAATTTTGCAGTACCTGCAACGTACAGACCGAATCTGTTGCTGAAAATATCGCTCCAAGTGCTGTAATCCAAAGACAAATAAGCAGAGATAGACAACAAGGAGGCAGTGTCCAAATCTGAAGCTGTCAAAGATAACTTTAGAGCAAGAGGAAGAAATTTTATCATACCAAGATAATCTCCAATCTTGAGGGATCCGATATCCAATTTCGGGAAAAAGTGTATAGCACCTAAGTCAAAATAAATAACTATTATGAACAAATTGAACCAAGCTATAATCCACAACGATAGACAGAAATCATAATAGGTAAAGGACCTAAGAAAGAAAAACACACCCCAATACGTTATTTCTACGGCTTAACCCCTTAACGCTAGAAAATTAATTTTCAAGAGTTTCCATAAAAGATATGAGGTTTTAAAGTTACTTAAATTACCTAGAGATACGATGCCAAATGATATCAAAGTGCCAACTGCACCAAAGAGCATGATAGTCATAAAATTGCGAAAAAATTGTTTCTTCTTCACCTGAAACCTGATGGGATGAAAAAAAGAGCAACTGAAGTCAGCAGCATGAAATTATTAAATTTGTAAGAGTATCACTTCCATATTAATGTATTGATTTTACTAATTTCCCTAATCTTGTTGCTAGGAAGAAGAATAATGCAATTAATCTAGTGTTAATATACATAGAAGTGAAAACTATGCAACTCATCGTGCGGTTTATTTCCTCTTCAAGTTAGGAGTCTAGACAACTCACCCTGCATTGAAAATGATTGGTGGAAGAAGATAAATAAAGAAAAGATCTTCACTGAATGCCATTATATGAGAGCTTTTTCCTCCAGTTGAAAGCAGTATAAAAAACCCAGTGCAGACACCCTGCAATCAATCCACGCAAAAAAAGTCATATGCAATTCTCTGATTCACCAAATCACAACTCAAATCATGCATGGGTCTGCTTGTTTCAACAAAAATGGTCTTCGGTTCTTAGGCGGAAAAGTTTTCTTTGGAGACCATTTCTATTGAGATCAACAGAGCGATAAGGAACATAGTAACCGAAACTCACAATGACAAGGGCAGTGATGGATTCGTTAATCCAACGATTCTCCTCCAGCAGATGACCAATTACGATGCAAGCACAGAGCAGTGCAACAAATAGGTTCAATGAGACCACTGAAGCGTGATCTGAGGTCATCAATGCCGTTAACTTGGAAAACAACACTTCAACAGCCATGGTAGAGAAAGCCAGCTAGCTCCGACAGACTCACAAAGCAAAGACACGGAATTTCACTCTTCAAACTAAAATTTGAGCTCAACACATGCAGCCTACACCATCAACCTGCACTTCACATGCTTACAGCTTTCGCGTTCCACTCATCCAGCTAACACTGCATAATCAACAAATTATTAAAATATTACTCAATTGCTCTGTTTGGCTGCTGGGGTAACGACAATTACATAACATTATTTTGGGACCACAAAAAAGTACAATTCAATTTGATCCATCCAAACCAAGGGAATGTTAAAAAGCATGTGACCTATAAATCATTCCCGTTTTCTGATAAGCAGTAAGACTGATCGATAATGGAATTAACCAAAACGTTTTTCTACATTTTGCTTCTAACTTTCTTGGGAACCAAACAGAAATTAATTGAGATTCAAAATCAAATAACCAAGAACGAAATCTGGAAATTGAAAAAGAACAGAGTAACTGATTTTGCTCGCTCACCCACTCACCACGAGCTCAACTTCTCAGTTTCGAACTTTTTAAAGACCTAGGATTTAACAGAATGCTGTAATCAAGAATTCAAGTTTCTCAGCATCAGAGAATTTTCTTCGATTAAAAATTGCGAATGAGAAGAGAAAATACTGATTTCATAGGACTCTGGAGGGGAAGGCCGCCAATGCAACCAATATATAGAGACTCGTGAAGAGTGAATTAGAGAAGTTAATTTAATTTTGACCGTCGATTAAGTGAGATGACGATGGGGATTGGGAATGTTACTGTGGTTTTGAGCGTACAGTATAACTACTTAGTTATTTTTTATTGGATACTGTTGATTGTATACCTATATACAATATGAAATTTGAAATAGCAGTTGACTGTACGAGTGTAGGATCGTGAATCAACTGCAAAAAATTCAAATCACATGCATGTGGGGCAAGATAGGTCCGCCTCCATAATTTTGTCTGTTGATTTTGGGCAGTGGGACCCATAAAGAAACTTGTATTATTTATTACTATTACTAATTACTAATCCTATTTTTATTTTTAATTTCGTGATAGTTCATAATAGCATACCTCATATTTTATTCAACAAAAATTTGAAATATTAATTAATTTTATTTTTTATATTTAAAAATTTTAATTAATTATATATTTTTATAATTTAAAATATAGCTAAACCTATAAAAATAACAGATATTTCTAATGTTTTGGAGTAGAATTAATAGAGATTTTTAAATAAAAAATACAAAATTAATCAAAATTACAAATATAATAGATAAAAATAGTATTTGACTTAAAATTTTAATTTCAACAACTTTAAAACAATGTTATTAAAAGAGTCTACTAATTACTATTATCCTCTCTTTTAAATAAAGTTAACCTCATATTCAATAGATGCAAAATAGCTTGTGTAAACAATTTATTTTCATTTGGGTGATCATTTTCTTGTTACGTTGACATTTAAACAATTTATTAATATGAATAATTTCAAGAGCAATAATTAAGATACGCACCATGACTAATAGAGATATAGTTCAATATGGCTACCTAAAAATGAATGAATTCATTCAAACACCTCTCTTAAAAAGACAAAAAGTTAAAGTTAAATGAAATTTGATTGAGTTAGTATCATCTTAACTATATTGCTTGGCATGAGAGTTTGATCCCCTTTCCTTTTAAGTTGAAATCCATGGTCTCCCATTTTCGAAAAAAATAAGGAAGAGAAAATTCTCAAAGCATACTTCTTTAAGTGGAAGCAATTGCATGCATGTCTAGGTTGGGCGAGACATAATCACCCTATGCTTTCAACTCAAAACCCATATATACCTGCAAATATATAAATTCCCATCCATAATGGAATCTCCTTTCTGATTAGAAATGACATGTTGGGTCAACTTAATTGAAATGACATGCATGTTCTTCACTTGTCCGTTTCCTCCAACCGGAAGGGGGAAAATGAAATGACGCATCACATCTGGGTTTACGACACGTGCCCACCTGAGGTAGTGGGATCCACTCGTGGCTGTTAAACTGTGGGGACATTCGTGATTCTTGCACCGGATACTAGCACTATTCCCTGTTGGCTTGTTCGTGCGCATAAAGAGCCGTGCGTGTGGTGAACGCTGAATTGCTGATCAATCATGGTGTCCTTTGAGTCAGTTTATTACTGTGTGTTTTGACATTTTTGGGCTCGACTGAGTTAGTTATTCTCGGATTTGTCTCAGAAAGTTCATCACGGTGTTTGGGTTTTGGGACGGGTGATTATGGAACAAGGAATATTCTTTAGCTTTGGCAAGCATGGAGGGTGACAAACCTATATCAGAACTGACAAGCCCAGGTCTGATTTGTTGGCTATGACACACAACGTTAAAGTTAGAGAAAAAGTTGTGTGCAAACTCTTTGCCCACACTTCAAAAGAAAAAATGGGAGGGGGTTTGAATAGAAAATCATGGGTGTTAAAGAAATGGTCGAGCCCAAAAGCCATTTGAGATTTGGCTCATGCAATAGCCCAATCAAATCACCCAATTTACTTTTTTGGGCCTTGATCAAATAACCGAGTTTAGTCTGGATTGTAAGTTATTCATGGACTTTCAAGCCCAAAAATGTAACTTTTCTTTTACGGGGCCATTTCTTAAGATACACCCCGAGTTTTCAGGCACACACCCCATCTGTCAAAATTACCTTTAAAAAAACACATCTCCCTTTCTCATCCTCCCACGCACCCCGGCGCCTCCTCTCTCTCTCTCTCGTACTCACACCCCAGACCGGGCACCATTCACTTCCTTACATTTTAGTGCGATTTTCAAGTGAAAACTATCAAGATTTGTGAAGTCTCATGCTCATTTACAATGCTGGGAGTTCACTTTGAGATAAGAGATGCAAAAGAAGCTAAATTTATATATTTTTTCAAATGAGTTTCCACTTTCTGATAAATGGATTTCATTTCAAAATCTATTTGGTAATTTTTTTTAGTTATAAAGATATAAATTATTTTTAAATTTTTATTTTATTTTATGAAATCATGTATATAAAACTAGTTAGGAAAATATTTAATACACTATTTTTCTAACATACTCTTCTAATCATATATTATTTTAAGATACATATTTTTTTTTATTAAAGGGAGTATTTTCAGTACCACTCAACTAGTTATATATATTTAAAAATAAAAATTTAATTAATAAAACATTATTTTGGTAGATTTTCTTATAAAATTAATACTAATTTTGACCTGGCTGTTTCAACATAATTTTTACAATATTTTTTTTATTAAAATAATTTTAATAAAACATTACTATTTTTTTTTAATTATGCTTGAAGGTAGAGTTGAGAAAAGTCAACAATACACTGTTCATGTGGATGCGGAGGGAAGTCGTCAAGTTGAAGAGTTGCATGTTGGAATGATTATTTTTTTTTTTAAATTACAATTTAAAAAAACGGCGCAGTTGATGGTACAGTGTGGCGCAGAGCACGCTTACGAAGCTAAAGCTCAAAACAAAACGCCTCTATACGCGCGGCGAAACTCGGCTCCGAAAAGCTTCCCATTTTTGTTTTGCCACCTCTCCCTCTTCTCCCCACGGAGGAGAGAGAGAGAGAGAGAGAGAGAAAGGGAGAGTGGAGAGAACAAACTTGCGCACACGCAAAAATAGAAGAAAGAAAAAAACAACAGGTAAATTCTCTCTTTCTGTGTTTTAGGGTTTCTATTTTCGCCATTGATGAGCTCACTCGCTACCACCGCGCCGTGTTTCGAACAGGCATTGCCCTTTGATCCCCTTCGCTTTCCAAATTCACTCGGATTCTCGTAGTTCTCTGAGTTTCGGAGGATTTCTCTCCTTCTATTGTGGAATCTATTTTTCTGCAGCTCCTGGTAAGGTTCTTCAGTTCTACAACGATTGGCTCGGTTTGTAAATGTGTTACATCTGTTCGAGATGCTTCGTTGTTTGGACGCGGTTATGAATAATCTGAATTGCATTTCCCGCTTCATTGAAATTTCACGAGCATTGAGAATTTACTTTACAGTATCAAGCTTCGCTACTACCGGCGTTAATAAATTTTTCATCATCGTTTTTAATGTTAGTAGTACATGCGAGATGTTGCTGAAACTGGCGTGTTAAAATTAGTGTACAGATTTTCTATATCCTAGTCTCAATGGTATGTTCGCTGGGAAGTGGGAGAATGACAGTCATGGCCAGGCTTCTGGCGGCTGGGAGGTTCTCTCCAACAATAGCAGGTAGAGTGAGTCTACATTTCTTAGTAATGATGCCTTTCTCTTCATGCTCGGGAGTTTTGGTTTCTGGAGTTGCATATATTTAGCATGGTACTATTATTACTGTTATTATTATTATTAGTATTCAATTTCTGATTATGATCATTCTTTCGTGCAACCCTTTCGAAGAGGATATTGGTCATCAGAAGTCAACCGCTGAGTATGTTTGCAGAGAACTACGTGAGGCAGATGAAGCAAATTTGCTTGATGAAGAAGGTTATCTCTCCCTTTTTCATTCATGAAGGATACCCACGTGTTGTGAGTTTGTATTGCCGGGAATATTGATTTATCATTTATTCTCATATTATTAATTGATTTTTTTTTCTTAAATTGATAAGAGAATGAAGATGACTTGTTTCAATATTGTTTCATGTTGAGAATAATTACATACTTATATCTTTCCCTGTCTGTTCAAGGAAACACTCCTTGAAACTATTATAATTGTATTAGCATATGTAGATGTAGAGTCATTTACTTTTCCGTTTCCAGCGTTTGTTCTTTTTCTTTGGTCTTATTTTGATTTCTAAATTAGTGTTTAAAAAATTTTGTTTGCAGATATGCATGTCTATGGTTTGAACCCTATGACTGATCCCTTGCATTTGGTAAGCTTTTATTTATTCTTTTCATATGATTTATAAATGTGTGAGTCATGACAGTGGGGTTGGAATTTATGTGCTTCTTCCAGGTGTCCCTGGCTTCCCATACCTTTGATGTTGATCCCGGCATTAAGCATGTACAGAAATAAGATGCATCTGCAATTATGCTATTTGGAATATATTTACAGTTCATTATTGTTGTACTTTTACAATTTATGCTATCTAGCTTTATTGGAAAAAATTCTGGTTGTCATAAATTATTAATCTGTGACCCTAAACAGTTATGCTCCTATTGATCAGTATGTGACTCTCATTACCATGTATTTCTGATATTTGGAGTAAATGATGCGATGATCAACTATGCATTTGAGTGCATTTGCATCATGTATGAGTTCAGCATTTACTGCATCATTCAAATGTAAGTTGTTTTAGTAGGGTTTTGGTTGCTCTTGACTCAGGATCTAAGCCATTCACTTTAATATCATATTATTAGGTGAACTCATTTCTTTGTTTACCAACTACCTGAAGGCTTGATTGAAGTTCTAAATTCCTTAATTCAGTGTTAGACTGTCGTTGTCAAGTGAACATTTTGGCCGCATCAAACTTTTGTATGTTTAGTATTTTTCAAAGTTTCTCTTTTATGCAACTTGAATTAGACTTGAGAGTTTTTAGTTATATATGTATTTTATACTTGATGAGAAAAGGAAGACAATTTTTGTTTTAGATTGTGCTTAGATGGTACAGAGATATGCATACTCATCACAGAGAGAGTAGTTTATCTGCATCATATGCTAATTCTCTAAATCATGGAACCGATTGAGATATTATAAATATCTGTGTGTGCAGGCATTTTCTGCTTCTAGCTTATAGTCTGCTTTCACTTCATTTAACTCTTTGTTCAATGTCATTTGTAAGGTATGTTGCAATGCTTGCAAGAAGCCCATCAAGGCCAGTCAATATGATGCTCATGCAGGTGTGAAGCCTTCTTTTATTTTCTTTCTTTCTCTCTGTCAATATCTGAGGGTTAGCAGTCTTGTATGCTCATAATTATACATAAAAAACTTAGGAACCTAGTTGTATCAGTGCTCTAAACTTCTAATTGTTGCTTATTGCAAACAAGCTGATCTATTACCACATTTCCTGTTTGGAGCCCTTCTCTTTCCTTTTTTCTTGTGGTTTTTTTTTTTTTTTTTTGGTTGAGAGGGAACTCATGTTTGCTTCCTCCTGGTTTGGCCCTCGTCTCCTTCCCCACAATTCTTCAGAAATTTGTAAGACATTAAAGTTTACAGAACAAACTATCTTGGAGCTTGATGGCAGCATGGGGAACAGAAAACCTCCAAGGAAAGAAAAGAAAAGGTTGTCAACTTCTTATGCAAGTATCCTTATGATTAAGATGAATTAATCAACTGCAAATACTGTTTACATGCCATGCTTGCTCTGTTAGAATTTTGCCTTCCTAATATAATTTTTGGTATGTAATATTTTATCTCCCTCTAAAAGTGAATTTTCTTTTTTTTGAAATTGTAATCTCGATGTGTTAAATTTTATTATTTATCTTTGAACGGAGTCTGCTTTATTTGTTGTGATTACAAACTAACAACGTGTAGTTGTAAGTTGAACTTTGGTACCTCTTAACCTCTCATAAACCAAGCTTCAGTAGGGGAACGAGAAATGTCTGAGTCTATGGATGCTATTCACACTTCTGCTTCACAATCCAATATGGACAATCAGATTAAAGTGCCTTCCTTCCACATCAAACCTAAAGGTAAACTTGAGCCTTTTATTTTAATAAGTTTCCAATTTTTTAATTATGTGCATGTTTCATATGAGGGTTGAAATATGTCGAAGGCATATTTTTCACCTTAATGTTAAATCTGTTTGTTGATTGATTCAGAACAAATAATGACATTTGGCTGCCCATTTGATTATTTATTTAATTTAGGTTATGGTTGTAATATCTTATATTTGCTCAATAACTCCACATTCCTCCCCCTCTTTTCCTGGTTACCCAACAATTTAATAAATGTTAGCTGTTTTGCTTTTGCCTTGGTCTCTGCAAACGTAATTATGCTTCTTTCTTCAAGAAAAAAAAGTGTTTTCTTCCTTTTTAAAGAAAAAGAATGAAAAAGAAAAATTCTCTTTCCCCTGGAAAAGGACGCCCTTTTTTGTGGAATATGTTATCTTCTATTCTTCTAATTTAATTTAAGAACTTAATCTGATATTTGTGAACTTATTTTGTTTTTTTCACATTATTAGTTGGGAATATGATATTTGTTTCCAGGTTGTTGCAATTTAGTTTCTGGATGCTGGCGTCTTTTTGCCCTATTATCATATGCTAATCCATTTGGAATCTTCCTTCAATATAGTTCCCATTTCCTTAGGATATTCAATTTGTGTAGATGCAGCATCTATGATGGATAATACAGGAATTAATCCTGGAAATAGAGATCATCCAGCTTCCGTAATGCATCCTCCAAAACGTCACAAATTGTATGCTTTTTTGGTTCTCATAACATTTACATTATTTAACAGTCTGTTGAGTATTATTATTTTTTATCTTCTGCCCTGACAAATGCAATTTTGCTTGGTGGTTTATATTTGGTTGAGAGCTTTAGCTTGCAAAAAATGAATGATTTAAAACACTTCATTTCATGTTGAATATTTTCCACTTCTCTTCATCCCCCTTAAAAGTATATCAAATGGAAAAAATTTTAGTAGCAGTACAAAAAGTTTTTAATTAATAACCAAGAATTTACGCTTAAAGAATCCCCTTTTCCATGGCTTGCTTGGATAGCCACAGTCAATGTACTTGCTGGAAAATTCCTTCCAAGTTGAGTTCAAAGATTTGTTTGAAAAAAAAATTGAATTTGTTTCTCTTTTTTAATGCAGCTTTTAAGCATCATCATTAAATTTGTTGCCAACATATTATACTCATCTATTCCTTTGCAGGATAACATGTTCAAATCTGCCTTCATCGGAAAATCCTGAAATAATGTCTGTAAAAGCAAAAGCTGCAAGTTTCCCAGACGGAATTATGTGTAAGGATGCATTTATATCTCTTGAAAGTTATTTATTTCCTGAAACTTACCAAGTTTAGTATGTCATAGTCTGTTCTGGCTAAGAGTTATTACTTAAAATCTACATTTCATCCTTGTTTTTCTCATATCTAAAATTCCAGATTTATCTATGTTTTGTGCACTATATTTCAAATTTATACAATTTCTGTTAGGATAGTTACTTTTTCAAATTCAAACTGGATAAAAAACATACTGGTCTACAATTTGAGACTTAGGCTGCCTTTTGTAGTGAAGAGTTGAAGGGAGATCTGCTATCACCTTTGAAGTGTGAAATCAGAGATGGAAGAGGAGATCATAATTATATTAAGAGAACGTTTTAGACTCTCTTTTCAAATAGATTTTATTTGCAATTGTATTCAAATCGACTTCATTTTTTTTTTTAATGTGCAATCTTTTCATGGTTTAACTTAACTATATGCTTAATAAAACTTTCTGGGAATTCTTTTCTTGCTTTCTCCAAATTGTGTACTTATCTTCAGTGTCTTTTTTTTTTTTTGGTGGGGTTGGGGAGGGTGGAGTGGTGGGGAGCATAACCTTAACTACCTAACGATGCAATTTCTTGCACCCTTGCAGGCAGTGATTTGCTGGAAAGAACTGTTCCAAAAGGTGGACATCCTGCTGATTCTGTAGTCAAAAGTAAAATCCCTACTGTGGTTCATGAGAAACACCTCATGAAGAAAGGTATCACTAATTAACTTATATTTTCAGTTTAACAGCTCGTGCTCCCTTTCTGTATATATTTATTCCCCTTAAAATCCTCAGTTCTGTTTTCTTGGGGTCTGACTTTTCCCCATTTTTGGCTTGCATATGACTTATTTGTTTGAATTGATCAGATTTTCCAGCACCCCTTGCCACAAAGATATATTACTCTCAAAGGAACAATCGTCTGCGTGCTGCACTTGGTCATCTTTACTTCCAGCAATCAAGCGAGGAATTATGCTCTGATTTTGCTAGTCCAAAGTTATCAAATGATAAAACAACCACGCTTGAGAATTCATCGCAGAGGGATGGTTCCCCTGAACAAAATGATGATGGGATCAACAAGAAGGTATGCCAGTCTTTACTTTTTCCTTTTATGGCTCACCACTTCTCTACAGGTTGTGAGATAGAATTCATGTGGCTTGTATTTATGTTAGTGTGGAATACATATATAATGTAAGAGACATAGTTTAACATTTTGAACCTTCACTTCCTTTGTATTACTGATTTGTCAGGCTATATAACCTTTTACTTCCTGCTGAGACTTGTGAGGAAAAAACCAAACTTCCAGGCTTCGGTATACATGAGTTAGTTAATGACCAAAAGCTGACTTAATCATTGCTCCTCTTGAAAAACAGAGCTATGTGCAAACTTTGTCTCCTGCACAAAATCCTGGCCAAATTCTTTCAAAAAGCTCAGAAGATTGCATGAATAAAGCAGGAGGCTTGCCAAGTCGTATCTTATCAAATCAGTTTATTGTTGATAATGTTTCGAGGCCTGTGGCTACTCCAGTTGGTTTGACAAAAAGCAATTATCTACCAAGGCCTTATTCTTTTGCAAGCAAGACAGGTAATCTGTTAGTGAGTTGTTTCCTGGTTTTATACATATATTCTTTTACAAAGTTGCATATGCAACTTCAAGCAGGTGTTGAAAATTTGAAATAACTAATTTTGAAGAGTATTGAAGGTCATTACTAACTAGAAGATTCTAAATAAGTGCATTCCTAGTATATTCGCATCAACTGTGGTATGACTTGCATTGGAAGTGGTCTACTCGAAAAGAAGCAAACGAAATGATAAAAACACCCATTTGAAAAAAAGAAGAAAAAAAAGAAAAGAAAGGAGAATAGAGTTACCATGATACCTTCATTAGTTTTAGATGAACAGGTCTCTTACTATATGTTGTAATATTTTTGTTTCACTTTTTAGTTGAAATGTAGTCTACTATGATGATCGGAATAAGTTGTCAGAGTTGTATGTTTGGTTTTGTAGGAAATCCACTGGGAACCATACAGCAACCAAATGGGAAAGTTCCTGTTGTATAGCAATCTTGGTGGAATTTTTTGGTAGGTGAAAGTACAGATAACCAATACAAGAGGTTAGGATTTAGCATCCCTTTTTTGAAGCTGAAAAGGCAAATCACAAATTGTTCATTCCGTCATCTGCTTTGTAAATGAAATCTGGCCTCTGTTATATAATGGATGGAAATGAAGAAATTGTTAATTCTATATGTGGAATTCATTCTTTTGTTGCTTTCTCACGTAAATGGTTCTCAATAAAGTACTTGGTAACATGGTCTCAGGTGCAGCTATCATTCCTGGTTTTTGAAAATCATACTCAATCATAGTATGATTTGTGCTGGTGAATCTGTATCTCCATACGGCTTTTCGGGATGCATTAATGAAAATTGTCTGTTCCCTGAGATAATTTGTTTGATTTATGTAGAACAAGTTGATGAAGTTCTCCTTTTTTTTTCTTTTCCAAATCTTTCTTTTTTCCTTCTGAGAACTTTGAAAATTTGTTTCCCAAGTGAAAAAGTCAACCAAAATTCAATCTACTGTTCATGTCTTTACTTTATGGTATGTTACCTAAGTTGCAGATTATCCAAATCATAGTTATAACGCCACCCTCTTTGTTAGTAAAGCAAAACTTTTACCATTGGTTATTTATCAGTGCCTCACCGTTTTCCTTTTGACCTTATATCTTACGTGTTTCTATTTATGAATTATACAATTTGTATTAACATCTAATCTTTTGTGCATTTTCATCAATGATGACAACACTCAAAATCATATTACCTTTCTGTAATGCTATGAATATACACTATATTTCCGTGACCATCAAAGGTACGGTGGAAGTGGAGAGCTGGTGCTCCAATTCAATGAGGAATCAAGTATTTCTCTGAAGCTGGGGGGACCTGGCAAGTTGTCACTCATTAAGAATTAAAGTGGGCCTGAAATTGTGTGTGCGTGATGGTAATAGACATAGACACCCTTTTTGTCTCTTTTTGGAGAATTTGTTAAGACCTTTTTAATATTCAAATATAGTTTATGCTCCCTGGAAGAAAATATCAAGAAATATCTTGTCTGTGATGGCAGCATACTTGGCTGCATCAGATTTTTTGTTGGTAAAAATTGACGCCATCAATCACCAGATATTGACACATCCCTTATTAGAGTACGGTTTGCTTGCGCTTGGGTGAGGTGGTTCCCCGGTTGTGTAAGTTATATAGGTGTATCGTGTATCGTGGTGCATGAGCCTTTTTTTGTTTGAAGTGACTAATCGAGATTTGTGCCATCGTAGTGGTGGTGTACGAGTTGAAGTTGCGTGTAAGCAGCATGATTACTCTGAATGTTTAAGTTAATTTTAAGTGTATGATTATAAAGAAGAAAAAAACATTGCGCGAATGACAGGAAGAAGAGTGTGCAATATTTCTGTAGCCGTTACTCTCAACTTGACGTGTTGGGTGGGTTGGTTTGCTAGGGTCCCTCTTGATGGCGGCTTTTGTATGACTGAACAAAGTAGAGAAAAGTTATATCCATAATTATTGGGTATACCTCAATATTGAGAAATAAAATTATAAACAAAAAAATAATTAAAAATGAGTATAAAAATAAGTATAAGTACCTCTTATAAAAGTAATAGTTATCAACTATTGTCTTCTTCTACGTAGAAACCATTAAATGAGGGGGAGCATGGGATGTATGGTGTCCCTTCTCAATTTAAAAGATTTAGGATGACTTTCGGACAAAACAAAAGACAAACTAAGCATGAGATGAGATTAAAATGAAATTGTGTTCATTGGGAAATGACTAAGTGAAAAGGAGTTTTGTCTCGGTTTATCCTAAGCACATTTATTTTTGTTCTATCTTGTCTTAATATATAAAAAAATATACAAATAAATAAGTTAAACTGATATTTCATATCTTTAATACCAAGATAAAATCAAGATTAGTTTTGGATAGTACTAAAATAATATCTTATAAAATTAAGACAAAACAAAAGAGTTTTGGGTCAAAATTTTTTGTCTTGAATGGGATAATTCGAGTTTCAAGGCAATTTAGAGAAATTAGGTCTTAGCTGGTCTTAATGCAGTTCTGTTCAATTTGGACCAATTATTCGGTATGGTTTGTGGCGATTTTTTAACATCTTTACGTAAGCTCCTTACCCTTTCCTTTTTTTCAACTCTAGATGAGGAATTTTTTTTTTAAAAAAAATAAAAATCTAACTACCCACTCTTCAAAATAACAAATGAAAATATCCCGAAAGAACCTATGCAGCTCCCTCGTATGATACCTTTGGAATGTAAGGATTTTTTTATTTTTTTTCTCAAACTCACTATTTTTAATTTAAATTTTATAATATGGTCACTTGTCGGCTCCCGCTTAGTTTTCCATTTATATTTTCTATTCCGTCACAAAATATAATTTAAATTCGCCGTGTATAGCATATACTCATATCAATGAGAACTTGCTGTTTTCTATTGACTATTGATAAGTGGAACTTCTTGTTTTTATCACGTGATGGTTTTCTTGAAGAGTGAGAACATTCGTATGTTAATGAATTTATTTATAATTTTTTATGCTTAACTATATTATATAATATTATAATGTGTTTTCATAAATATATATATATATATATATATATATAATATATATATATATATAATATATATATATATATATATATATATATATATATATATATATATATACTATATTATAATGTAAATTTAAAGGAGATAAAAAATATTATAATGTAAATTTAATAAGACACGTTTAAGTTTTTTTTTTAGGTTTTTTTTTTTTTTTTTTTTTATAAAGATACATTGAATTGAATTCATTGAATGGTCATCACCTCTGTTTCTTGGGAGGCAGGCAACTTATCATATAGTGGGACACAATCAATAGTCATTACTCACTACAACGTGAATGCCGTCGTTGACTCAAGGTTATCAGAAAATGGGCCACATCTTATTATGCAATTCTCCTCCTTTCTAGTTTCTAGGCCATTTCAATTAATAAATCCACTCAGTAGCCACCAAAAAAATGAAAATTTGACAAAACATTTAAAGAAAAAAAATATATGAATTATTGAATAATATATAAATATTATTTATTAATTAATACTGTTATTTGATACCACTTCTATAAGATGTTACTTTAATCTAATATTTTTTATACACTCAAAAGGAATCGTGAAGAGTGTAAAATTAATTTTTGTTTAAAATGAGTAATTATCAACGATTTTTTTTAATAAGGGTGATTTTAGTATTTTAATTACATAATTTTTAGCCTTTAACCTACCTTTGTTTGGGTTATTACTCATTTATATATACTGTGTATTTTTTTATCTTGACCACCAATATTTGTAGAACATAAATTTATTATAAGATTTTTTAATTTATAATTGGTTTGAACTGGATAAGATGACTCCTTATTTAAGTTGGATAAAATTAAAAGAGTAGTAAATCTTTCTATTAAATTTTAACACAATTACATTATCGGAATTTAAATCTAAATTTTTTAATTAAACTAAAACAATCTTAATAACAATTAATTTGATGGTCCAGCGTCCATTAAAGCATACCAAAAAAGAGTTGGTTTTTTAATCCCTTTATCTTTTTTTTTTTTTGGTGAAAATTGTCCAACATCTTATCCCATATTAATCCAGTGGACAATTCCCTTTCGGCCATAGAAGAAAAGGAACTTTCTATTGATACCATATAACACAGTTAACCTGATTTAAGGAGCATATCAAGATCACACCTACAATTGGTACTTCTCAAATGATCTTTTCTGGGAAAAAAAGATGAGAAAACTGCATCCTATTCCACTTGAAGAGAAGTGTTTAAGATGAGTTTGGTCTCTCTGGATGGATGGAAATATAATAATTCTGAAACCTAATTATAAAGGCAATTTGATCATTGGCATTGATAGCAATTTGGAGCGTGTAGAAAGCAACTTAATTGCAGTGGTTGATAGCATGGGCCCTAACACACTTAGATTGAAAAGAAAACCATCGTTTCTGCTTAAGCACATAAGTATGGTGGGGCAGATATGAACCCTACCTACTCCTAAATTGTGGCAGAAAACCTAAGAAGTCTACCACTAAACTCTATCCATCCCCCTTTAGACAAGGACTAGGCCTTTAATTAGTTTCTTCTTTGGTACTAAATATATTTTGATCCACAATAATGTTATCAATGACAATAAGTTTTCAAGGCCAATATGGGTTTTGATTATTTCCTAACCAATTCTTAAAAGACATGAGTTTTATGATAAATGACAATTCTATTGTGAAAGGGGAAATGAATCTGCCCCCTAAAAAATTGAATGCTACTTATGATCTTCATTGCATAGTTGCATTTTGATTAATATACAGTAAGTAAAGGGTGATTGGTCAAATTTGTAGTATGGAATTGTTATATATATATATATACACACACATATCTTTTCACCAAATATATAAATATTCTAATAAATCATTCTAGATTATGTGTGGCAAAACATTTATAATAAAATGAATATTTAAAGCATGGAGTAAAAGGCTATTCTTTTCCAATAAAAGTATCCCTAAACCGGTAGCTAAAAGTAAGGAGTAATTTCTTTTAAAGTAAGAGTATTTTTATATTAACAGTTAATAATTTTATTGTTACTAATATAATTAAAGGATTCAATTATTTGTTAATTATATCAAGTTTTGTTGATAATACTCTTAATCAAAGTATTTGATTCAAGGAAACTCACATTTTAGTATCTAAAGTTAAAAAATTAAAAGCAACAAAAAAAGAGTAATTCTATATATCAAAGAGATATATAATATTTCTATATTGTTTGATAAAAATTGTCAATGTAAAAATTAATTTAATTTTCAAAACAAATAATTAAAATTAAATATTTTCATATAAAAAATTATTATATTTACTTGTCCAAAAAAAATTTAATATGTGAGATGCCTCATAAAGCATATATACCATGTAATTTATTTGTGTCATTTTTCTTTTTGATGTATTAAATATTAATGATTAAGTTTCCTTATCCATAACAACACTCATCAAACTAATAAATTGGGCAGCATAACCATCTTAACCACTCCAGAGTCTCCACTACCTACCATCTAACTCCAAAATCACTCTCAGGAGTCTTCCAGTTACTCTGTTATGGTAGCTAGCAATTGCTATTTGTTGGGTCTCTTTGTTTTATATTCAGAGTTGGCTTGGCCCCATTCTCCAAACAAACACTGCTTGCTTTTCACACTCTTATCAGAATATTCTCTCTCTCCTAACCCAACTTTCCTCTCTTTTCTATTCCCCAAACAAACCAAAAAAATGCAATTTTTTATTTTGCCAACAGAAAATTTTACCGGAAAATTTTCCTCAATCAACGCTTAAATCAGCCGCGGTTTTATCCTTTACTCACTGACCATCTTCGTAAATAGATAATAAAATTTGGACCTTGTTAGTATCTGTAACTGGGCAATTCAAATCCATGCCGATGATTCGGAGCTTAATTCAGGATATGAGATCCAGGTCGCATCGCGTGGTCCAAGACGGCTCGATGGAGGTGGTAACCGATGGCATGAAGGAGAGTTGCTGGGCTAACATGCCGCAGGAGTTGCTCAGGGAGGTGCTGATGAGGATCGAGACATCGGAGAGCTCTTGGCCGACGCGGAAGAGTGTGGTAGCTTGCGCTGGAGTATGCCGGAGTTGGAGGGAGATCACCAAGGAGATCGTCAAGACTCTTGAAATTTCCACTAAGATAACGTTTCCAATCTCTGTCAAGCAGGTTTGTGCACAATGTTGTGGATAAAAATATGGAATTTTATGCTATTTTATTAGAAACCTAGGTTGGTTTAACGGGTTTGGTAGCGTGTTCAATTTTAGTATACAGTTGTTAATTTGCTGAGTTAAATTCTGACAACACTGTTTCTCCCCTCATTGGGAGGTTTAATTCTTACTCGGAAAGGAAATTGGGTGTGGACAAGCAAAACTTTTGAAATTTTGCGTTATTGTGTTTTGGTCCCTCGTTTTAACATGGTGGCTGAATTGAAGGAAGCAAAGTCAAGTGCTCTAAAAAAATGATGCTGCACGCATGGATATGAAGGCGGCATGTGAATTTATAGTCTTCCAAGGAGTAGCTCGTCTCCTACTAGTTGCCAAAAGTTTCAATTTTGTTCGGGTTATTAGCAAGAATATATCGATGGTTTCCTTTTCAATTTCCCTCTTTTGGCTAGTTATATTTAGATTATCTGACAAATGAATGCTTAACTCCAGCTTAAACCTTAAAGTGGCCTCTAAAATGTATGGGTTCTTTTTCTCCTTATATTTTACAATTTATGATTCTGGTTGATTGGTTGTACTTCTGGATAATTTCGAAATTTAGCACAATTCTAAATGCAGTTAAAACTCCCCATTAGTCTCATTCCCCTACTTTATCTTGATGGTAGTAAGATCTTGGCAGAGGTTTGATTTACAAGTTGATGTTTCTTGGGACCACTAAACAGTCATGCCATTTTTTTATTGTTGTGAGCTTTATTTGGGAACCTATTGTCTTCTAGTAGTTTAGCAAGTATATAGCAATTTTTTGGCTGGATAGCTATAGCTGAAACATCTTTTTCGTGGATCTATCCTGAGCCAAAAAGTGCAAGGAGCAATGCCTCTTCGGAGCAAATTGATTGGGGACCAGAAGATGCTTTCTTTAGTGACGAATCCTTTAACATTGTTTTCCTACCCTCCATTATATTTCTCTATGGATTCCGTTGATTGTTGAAGGACATGATAATAGACTGTGACAATTGTGCTTGTTTTTTGTTGATGAATACTTTAAGGTATTGTTCTAATATGTTATATTGTGATTAATTTTGGCAGCCTGGTCCAAGGGAGCATCTCCTCCAGTGTTTTATAAAGCGCAACCGGTCTACCCAAACATATTCTTTGTATTTCAGTTTAACTAACGGTGAGTAAATATTATATAACCTTTTAGGTATAGGGTTAAATGATAAATTGGTATGCTTAGCTCCTGCTGATGTAGTATGATGATTTTTGACAAAATTCACTTGGTATCAAGCTTTCTGATTCTGTCTACAACTCTAATCTTTCTTTTGGTTTCCTTTTCTAATTAATAAGTTTCTAACCCATAGGTCTGTGTTCTTTTTGGTATTTGCCTTGTTTCAATTGCAGCATTAGCTGATGATGGGAAGTTCCTTTTGGCTGCACGCAAATGCAGACGTCCCACCTGCACAGATTATATAATCTCGCTAGATGCTGATGATATGTCAAAGGGAAGCAATACTTATGTTGGGAAACTGAGGTGTGTGCTTAATAAGGCATTCTGACCTGTTTTCACAATTTGATTGGAAAATTTATACCTTTTTCTTCCCTACTAGATCAAATTTTCTGGGAACAAAGTTCACAGTATATGATGGCCAGCCACCTCATGCTGGGGCAAAGATCACTAAAAGTCGCTCCACTAGGCTGGTGAACCTAAAACAAGTTTCACCCAGGTTGCCTACTGGTAACTATCCAGTGGCACATATCTCATATGAATTAAATGTTCTTGGCTCCAGGTAAGTATCATAATGCAAGTGTATATGATCTTCTTTCATTAAAATAATTAATAGTTATAATTTTCTTGCATAAATTTGGACCTGTCTCCTATGGTTTTCTTCTGGTAGACTGATAATATTTCGGGTAGTCATAAAGACAGCAAGACTAACTTTATGCATACAACATGCAGGGGGCCTCGGAGAATGTACTGTGTCATGGATGCCATTCCCGCCTCAGCAATAGAACCAGGAGGGGTAGCCCCTACACAGACTGAGTTTTCTTTTAGCAACATTGATATGTTTCCTTCATTCCTATTTTTCCGGTCAAAATCAAATCGTGTGGAAAACTCCCTTTCTGGATTTCTGGGAGATCAAAAAGATGGCATGTTAGTGTTGAAAAACAAGGCTCCCAGATGGCATGAGCAACTCCAATGTTGGTGCTTAAATTTTCATGGACGAGTGACTGTTGCTTCAGTTAAAAACTTTCAGCTGGTGGCTTCACCACCAGAAAATGGACCTGGTGGACCAGAACATGAGAAGATTATCCTTCAGTTTGGAAAAGTTGGAAAGGATTTGTTTACAATGGACTACCGTTATCCCATCTCAGCATTTCAGGCATTTGCAATCTGCCTCAGCAGCTTTGATACGAAGATTGCTTGTGAGTGACGCATGTGTGTGAACAGGTATTCATTTAAAGCCTAAACATTGTAGAATTTTAATATATCTGGAGAAAAAATAATTGGCAATTGGACTAACTCCATTGATGGTCTTGAAAAAATGCATGGTGTATCAATGTATGTGTCGTCAGTCTATCAAGCTTCAGTTTAGATTGGTGCCTCGACCTTAGTCTACTTCATCATCTGCACGTGTGTTGCAACTCATATGTTCTCCCTCGTTTCTGTGTGGTGGATGACCACATGTTACAATTACTCCATTAGTGACCATTCAGCTATGCCTATTTATTTAAATTATGAGAAAACTTTGCTTTGGAGGACTTAATCCATCTAGCATAGTTGGTTATGATGACCACATTTCCTTTTCTAGAAATCCAATGAATATTTATATATTGCTAGTTATGTTTTATCTGTTTATCTGTTGTATGGTTTTGCTAATTCCGAACTGATGACAATTATTTCTTGTTCATGCCAGCTATCATCCCAATTACATTGCTAATTGCTATCTCAAGTGTGATTTTGCATTTAGAGCAGTATGATTCACTTGGTGGCAAGTGTTTTGGTAAAACTGTTCGAGAAGCTGACCGTATAGAGATGAGTTACAATGACGGTGTTGCACAATAAGAGAGTTTCAGTCTGTTTTTCTGGGAAAATCTCATGAAACTGGGAAGATATCAGTAACTCTATTTTTTCCCCTGCGTATTTGTGTACCTAGTTCCCCATGTACATAACTTTTCCATTTTTATAACAACTTGCCTTTCATCTTTGTATTTTGCAATGTAATGGTACCTGTAAAGATTTCATATGTTGGTCCTTTTCAGAGGAAGGTCACTGTTTTCCAGTCACAATATCTAAGAGTTCTCAATGAAGCTTAATCAAATTAATTAGCATATAACTGAAATACTTGTAATAAATTAATTATTTTAATAAACAAAATATGTATGCACGCTGACTTAAGTCGACCTTAAACTCGAGGACCTTTAATAAAGTCAACAATTACTACTACCATTCCGAAAGCACCCACTTCCTTTTGACTTCTCAATCAGCAGCTAAGCATATTAGGAACTTGGGATGGTTTAACTTATACAAAGATATAATGGAATATACAAAATACTACTATTACAACTCCTACGCCGCTTGCATGCTCATGTTCGATTCTGGGGTCTTAATCAGAGATTCAGTGGCTTCTTCCTCTTCATCAGGTAGGTCATCTGAATGCAATTCTGGTTGATTAAGGCTCCTAACAAACTCGGTGAACGAAGGAAAATGCTCAGGGGAAAAGAAAAAAGCTCCCATTCTATGATATGTAAACAAGTCCAAGACACCGTCTCCTAATAAATTCTTCTTAATCTGTTCAAAACCCCCAGGAGCACCAGAAACTGAGGAGTTTTGCCCTGAAACCTTGACGCCATGCTTTCTGCAAGATTCCATAATTTGAGCGAGTAGCAACTCGGGACTGGAGAGAGTTTCATGGGGTTGGTATGCATCTGTCATGTCCAATCCAGGCAATATGATTCTGCATGAATTGCTAGCAAACATCTTTGCAACTGCCTCATAACCATCTCTCTTTACTGTGTTATAGAATCCTGCTGTTAGCTCAGAAGGATGAGAACGAGTTCTGTACCAAGAGTGCATAAGTGGGATTTTTCCATATATTGTCACTCCAGTGTCATTGAAAGTTGAAGCTGCTAGCGAAAGGAGGCGATCGCCATGAGCTATGAGTTGATCAGCATACCAGGAAAGGAAAAAGTCCCCATATGGAGACTCCCAAGAGCCCCCATCCTTGAAGAAGCCAGTAGCATATGGTGACTGATCATATGTGGGAGCATCGTGTGGACCACCAAGTCCCCATAAAGGATTTCTAGATGCTTCAGCATGTTGCTTGAGAAGACTGAGCATGTTTTCATCATAACACTGGAATTCCCCAACTCCAAAAGTTTTATGGTAACTAAGCAGCTCACGGTGAGATGGATACCGTAGCTCACCATCTGGTCCTAAGCCCATTGAAATACCCTGAAGCACAGCAACACGTGATAACTTAGTCAATGATATATGAATAAGGCCACTATTACAGCATAGAATCCATTGTGAAATCACAATTCTTACCGTTATTGTAGACTCCATGAAAGGTGAGAATGAAGACTTGAAGCTCTCACAGAAACTCTGGTAGACTTGGATTGGAGTCTTTCCATCAAGAACAGGAAGATCATCAACTGCAAGTGACAGACATTCTTTATAATGCTGTCCTGATCGATTTTTGTAGAAGATGCTGGGCTGAGATTCACCAATCTGGGATACCCACTTGGGTAGGGGAATATTTGGGATTTTAGAGGCATGAAAGCAAAGTGACACATGAAGCTTGAGACCCACTTTTTGAACCATCTCAGCAATAGCAAGATAGCCTGTCCAATCATACTTTCCCGTGGCTTCTTTCTCTACAATTCCCCACCAAACAGGGAGCTCAACTCCTTCAACTCCTAGAAGCTTCAAAGCTTTTAGGCCTGCTGCAATTGCTTTGGCATGATTTATTGTATTACAGTCTGAAGAAATCACATCTAGGGGCAACCCCACAAACAATCTCACATCATTCAGCTGCAACATATTATTTTAAAGCACGTTAGTTAATTTTCAATTCCTTGAGCTTCAGATTATCAATTGAGTGGTTTCAATTGAATAAACAAAACCTATGGTTATTATAGCATAAGATGAACGATTTTCTTTTGGAAGGGGGGAGGTGAGATTTAGTACTAATTTGCCTTTAGATATCCCTTTAACTTTTATGAAACAAAGAAAGTTCTAATGGTTAAAGTGCAAGTCAAACCAAATAAAGAAGAGAAGACTATTGCGTAATCATTTTAGAAGTCAAAATATTTAAAAATAAAAATTCCATGAGTTTCTCACTAACCAAACACAGCATGGAATAATTAATAAATTCAAAATACAGAACTCACCGATTTAGATCTTTTCGCAGAACCAGAGAGCTCATCAGCTGGAACAGCTTCAGATTGAACAGCCTTCAAAGTGAAGCGCAACCCTGCCTTCTTCCACAGGAGACGTTGACTAAAGCAAATCCTTGCCGCTGAAAACCCACTATAATTCTTCAGATTATAGAAACCCAGTTCCCTATATGCCAAATCTGTTTTTGCAAGCTTTGCTTGAGAGCTTCCAATCAGAGAGACCTTCATAGTCGGTAAACCGTAAACAGAGAAAGAAAGAAAGAAAGAAACGACGCGTTTCAGCCCACCAACCGAATCAAAATTTCACTTTCCCAAAAGACCAACTAAAAATTTTCCAAAATACTTAGACAGAAGAAGGCTTCTGAATATCGCAGAACGAAGATAAGCGCCAAATTTGAAGAAAGAAAAGTTTTTGAAGTTGGGGGAGATGGAACTCTATGAACGCTCATATATAAGCGAAGAACCTGAGACGCGCTTTTTCTGTGACTGTTTAAAGAAAAGGATGGATTTATAATAGGATGCCACGTGTCCAAACAATGGAGGCCAAAGTTGAACCGCATAGTATAATACTTTCTTTTCTTTTCTTTTTTTATTGGAAAGTATAGATACAGATAATACTACACTATTGGTTCGTTTAAAACCAAATAAACATAGTACTTTCAAAACAGATAATTCGTTTTTATATAAAAAAAATCCTCAGGAAAAATAAATGAGATATGAACTATTTTTTTCTTGAGGATTACAAGGCCACGTGGTTCGGCTGTTGATGAGTTGGGTATTGCCTATTTTTATAATATATATATATATATATATATATATATATATATTATTCTCTCTTTTGTACGACATTATTTAATATTTAGTATGGCATCAACAATAATTAATTTAGTCAAGTAGAACAAAATTACAAAATTAATAAAAAATTTATTACCCAATTTACCGTAGTTACATCCGAGATAAGATTAAACTATTATTTTCATTAAAAAACTATTATTTATGTCCCCTCACTTAGTACTTTTTCATAAATTTTTTTAAATAAGATAAAAATATAATTTTTTAATATTAATTTGAGTAAAAGAAAAAAAAAATTAAGTTTAATTTTGAGATATAAAAATTTTATTTGAAAATCCTATCTTTAGAATTGAGTTATGCCAGGTCCGATGCCTTATCCATAACTTGAAATCAAAAAAAAAAAGGTAAAATAAAAATGCAATAAATAATGGCTAAGTTGAAAAGTGGAGATGAAGCCAAAGACAGTATCTATTGGAATAATTGAATTTTATATGGTGGAAGCGAATGATAGGCTGAGAATGGATATGACACGTGGATCTGCAGGGGATGCGTGTTTGCTGACTCGTGTCCACACAAGAGTATTGCTTTTCCCGCCGACTAGCCCAATTACTGGGACACCTTCATTTAACCAAACCACAATCTTATGCTTTAGCTCTAAGTTTTAACTAAGAGACAAGACAAGACAACCATTTTCATTTGTGGATAAGAAATTTTTTTCCCATAAGTTCAAATTATTTTCAGTATTTATTTATTTATGTTTGATAAAATCGTCCACTCGATTCAACTTGAGTTGCCATTTCTTTGATTAATACTTGTTATTTGAAATTGGCATTAGGAAGTAAAATAACAATTATTTCACTTTCTAATATAAAATAAGTATTATTTTAATAGTTGTATTTAAAATTTTAACACATAATATAATTAAATTTATACTTTATTTACGTTTCAAATTTAAATAAATTTTGGTGTGATTGTTTATATAGAAAAGTTATAATAAAATTTATTATGGTATATAGATGATTATGAGTTATTTGAAGCAGACAATTTAAAAAAAAAAGAGAGAGAAAGAGAAAGATGTAAAACAAACAAGAAAGGTCTAGATTTCATAAGCAATGCAAAAACCAAAAGTTGGAATGAGAGTGTTGCAGTTTGATTGCTTCTAGTTGTCATTTTGTTTCCCAAATTTTTGGCGTGCAAAATTTGATGACTTTCTTGTAAGTTTATAAGCGCAGTGTAGACTTTGCACTTTTCCATACCCATCTTAGCTTAACTTTGCCTTTTTTTTGTGGATCCATTTCTAGAGTTGCACCATCAAAATCAAATAATAGAGTTGTTTAAATTAAAAAGGAGAGTGAGGAGTTTGGATAAAAATTAAAAATATATCTTTGTAAAATATAATTATAATCTTATCTAGTTGCGCCACCTTTCTTGCCATCATGATTATTATTATTATTATTATTATAGCCACAACTATTTTCAGATTATTATTAATATTAAATATCCAACTCAATATCCATTAGAGTGTAGGAGGATGGGACAGCGGACAGGCCACTTGGGTGGTGCCTCGTTTCCGTAGGCCAGGACGAGGACGATGGTTCATGTGTATCTGCATTCATTCGTTTGTGAATCAATCAAATTTAGTTGGTTATTTGTCAATAAATCAATTATTTATTTATATGAATACCTCAAATTCAGAATGCGACCGACCGAAAGGATATACATAATAACGGATAAGCTCTGCATCTAATCTAATCTGAAGCTATGTCATTTTCATTTATGATATTTGCCCAATTTTTCATGGGTTACATTACTACCTAAAGGATGTCATATAAAATAAAAAGGTGCAAATTCTTTTGGCACACTCCATAATTTCTAGCTAAACACCCTAAACTCTATTTGTATCATATGGGGTGTGCCAATAGAAGGAAGAAATGCCCAAAAAGACACAGTGAGAACAAAAAGATCAAACAGATTATTTGCGCACTTCAAACATCCGTTAATAGTTTTCTATTAATCAACACAACCGTGATCCAGTCACAAAACTCCTGGACTTCTGTTAAATTGCAACGCCACAGCCTTAAAACGGTGGGGGCTCTGGAGGGCCACCGGGTCCCCGGGGGCCCATTGGATCACCTGCAGGTCCAAATGGTCCTGGCGGGCCAGGTGGGCCTGGGGGAGGTACCCCAAAATCAACCGGTCCTGGTGGAGGGGGTGCAGGTGCCGCGGGCGGTGGCCCGAAATCAACCTGTCCGGGTGGAGGAGGTGCAGGTGCAGGAGGCGGAGGCTCAGGTGGCCCTCCAAAACAATCTTGGAACAACCAGCAGCAGCAAACCACGTATACACTGCCAAAACGCAGCGTATTAAAACGTGGTTATTTCTTTATTGTACTACTTTTCATAAAGTTTGGTTTTCACACCTAATAAAGCATATAAATACTCCTACCAAATATATATATATACAAAGCAAATTTTACAATTTAATATTTTTTTAATTTTAATGGTAAGTACGTACATCTAGGAATCTGAAAAAATATATTAAAAAAAATTGACAAGTTACTTACACTATCTAAACCTTGTTTGCTCAAACTAATAATTCATATAATTGGAAGCAAATGAGCAAGAAAATGAATGAACGAACCAAGAAGAAATGGCGGTGCAGAATCCATGGAAGAAGTTGCCAAGAATGCCGGGCGGTTCGGGCCATGGAGCAGGCCCAGGTCCACCGGGAGATCCTGGTGGCCTCATGCTAGCTAGCTAGCTCACGGTGGTGACTTGAGCAAAGAAAACGAGGACGACAAGGGACTCAGCCTCTGGTCGTAGAGTTCTGGTTAGAAGCTATTTCCTTTGTAGGTGCAAATGCAATTTAAATTTTATATAAGAGAAGCAAGCAAGCCAGCCACAACACGAAAGATGGTGTGTCTCTATTTGCGAAGACACGTTTCTGATGAGTGTACAAAGGAAAGGACCTGCAGTGTCTGGAACCTAACCGTCAAGCATAGACTCAGCAACTGCTTTTCTTCAATCTAACTAACTTTCTAGGTAACTTGTGGTTTGGTAAATTGGTAATCGATGAATCATAACCAAAGTTTGAGGCTTTTGAATCCTCTTATGATTTGTAAGAGACTCAAGATTTGCTTTCTAGCCAACCAAGTGCATATCCATAGACTTTTCCCTCCGTTGTTGTTAGCAACCAACGACGGGTCAAAGTCAAATACATTAAGATAAAAAAAATTCATGTGCATTGCCGAACCATCCAATCTTAAATCAAGTTCATCGCGTGCCAATAAAACTTTCCAACTACAAGGAGAAAAAAAATTAAACATATACAAGATAGAGAACAAAGCTCTGATGATTGAAAGAAAGAAAGAAAGAAATACAATATCTTTTTACCTCTCTTTAATATCAATATCAATATCAATGGCTTCAACGACTATGCGTGGGACATGAGAATCCGCGGCTTTTGCAGCTTCGTGAAGTATTCAAAAATGATTGATTGATGTATGGATGCTATATTACAATAACCCTTTTCCCTTACATTTCTTTTTATCTTTTGGAGTCCTTCTTCTTTCTCCTTGGTGCACCCACAGCAGCAGAATCAACCAAGGGACCAGACCAAGTTTGGATATTTGCTTTGGGATATGAGAAGTTTGTGGAACTGAATGGAACATCTAGAGGATCAAAAACTGGATCCATGTGATGTGAAGAACCCAGAGGATAGCCAAGGCTTCCATCTTGGTGTGGAGGAGGAAACTTCTCACTCTTGCTCTTGGCATTTGCATGTGTTATCAGTCGCCTCCTCTGCATAAACACATTTGTCAAGAATTAAATGTAAGCTGTAACGCAAGACCAGTTATCTGGAACAGCACTAGAATATTTAATTCAGAAGAGGAGGACAGTTCAATATGATAACAGACCTTCTATCAATTCAAGAGGTAAAAATTCTAAAAACAAGTATGCAGCATATCATGCACTTCTGACTCTGAAGGAACCAAATATCATATACCCTTTTAACATTTACTAGGGTGTCACTGGGTCCACCCGGCCTGAACCGGTTGACACCATTATCAGGCCCGGCCGCCCCAAAAAAAAAGAAAAAACAAAGCCATTGAGTTGACTCTTCTCTAACAGTAATAACAGTGGCTAGCTGAGTTTAGAACCAGCAAATATGATATCAAACTGACTTGTTCAATGACATAAAATACTTACACCAAACATGCCATGGAATTCATTGATGTTACTACTGGTATGTAAGATAATCCAATGGAAACAAACAAGTAAACAAGAAAATAAAAATGATCACTTGTGCATCTAATTTATCATTGATAAATGGTGAATTTCTATATCACATTCTAAGATTAATCATAAGCAAGAATAAATAATTGCTGACGTGAGTAAGGTGTCTTTTCTTACATCAATATTTGCTTGAAGCTCAGCATTGGCTTCTGCAACTGGAATTCCCCTCCCACCTCGGTCACGTGGACGGGATTTTTTGATACCATCAGCATTAGCTTTACTAGCAGCTCTTAATCTACAGTCATTACACTAATTTAAGTTAAATATTCAAATATGCATTTTCTTTTCTCATTTTCTAGTAAAAAAAGGATATCTCCAGAATCATGGGGAGGTAAAGGAAATTCATATGAAGAAAGAAAAGTAGATAAAAATATGTAAGTTAGATTACCAGAAAGGGATGTCAAGAGTATAATTATAAAAAGATAGATGACCAAATTCAGCAATATTACTCACATGTGCAAGTACAACATGCCAGAAATAGGATTGAAAAATGGAATATGAGAAAGACGCAGAAGCAGAGTCACAACAAACATGAAATCATTGAATCATTGCCCATCGTGTATTCATAAAAATTTGACAGGAGAAAAACTCGATAAGATGATAATTTTGATGTTAAGAATAGTCAAAGCCATCAACCTTCTAGCTTCTTCATCCCGTAACTTTGCATCCATCTCTTTGCTGGGAGGATACTTTGGAAGGCTAGAAGGCTCACAAGCATAAGGTTTTGTGGTAAAGAACTGCAAAAGAGAAACAACAGTCATTGGTATTTCATATTTGCAACAACTTACAATCACTCATATTTTGATTCTACCACAACCTAGAATTAAAAGAAAGAAAAAAACAATTTCTCCTTGCTGCTGAGAAAAATAGGGACAGAATTGAAATTCTTATGAAGAGCAATAGCTTACTCATCAGTGAGCTCATTTTAAAATATTTATCATCTATCAAACAGTGTTTCAACTTTCAAGATTTTATTGCTTAACAACCAGAACTGCAGCTACTGAGATATTGATGGTTAAGAATGTGAGGACCAAGGGATGTGTTCTATAATTATTCAAGTTTAGATTTGTTACTGTGTAGTAAACCAAAGCAACGGTAAAGAATTTACACAAACAGACAGTTATAACAAATGAGGAATCTCGGCTTTGATCAGGATATTATACCCAGGTTCCATAAATATGAACTTTGAATGCTCAAAATTTTTTCTAGCATATATATACAGTATCATGTAACACATGTTTTTGAGAACTCGAGACAGAAACATCCAGAATTTTTAAGCTTCCAACAATTGTAACAAAACCATTATCAAAACTTCAATCACAAAATAAAGAAAACAAAGAAAGGCACGATTTTGAGTAAACAATTTCCTACTGAGTCATCCCACGACAACCAAAGGATAGGAAGAAGATTATCAAATCAGATATTGGGTCTTGCCATAAAAAAAAAAAAAAGATTTTTAAAAAAAGAAATGATCATGACAAAGAGGGAACAGTCATCCAGAAGCCTATTTAAAGAGGGAGAGAACCACACGAATTAGGAGATTTCAAAAGGTTAATTTAGTAATGGAAATTAAATCTTACTTCACTTTGCAATGCAGCTGTAGCAGTTTGACGTTCAGCTGGATCAATTGCGAGAAGGGTCTCAATCAGTGGCAATGACGATGGTGGAAAATCTTTAAATGTCTCTGCTATGCACCGCTTGTATGGTTGTTGAGGCTTAAAAATGGTAGCATGTGGCAACTTTGACTTTTTCCAATATTCTTCTGAAGGAGAACCACATAGTTTAAATATCTTATGTAGCTGTTCAACCTAGAAAGCATGAAGTCTTATATCAGCAATAACGGAAGAAGCAACCTCAGACACAAGAAGCCAAAAATCAAGAACCGAATAATAACAAGATGCCACAACATTGACTAATTGATAAATCATAATTTTCCAGCAAACACCATGTTAGAGAACCTATATATCTTATTCAATAATTTAGGATTAGCAATTACCTCGGTGCGACCAGGCATAATAGGCTTTCCAGCCAACAGTTCAGCAAGAATGCAGCCAGCACTCCAGAGATCTACACCTACACCATAGTCAGTGGCCCCAAGGAGTAGTTCTGGAGGTCGATACCATAAAGTGACCACCCTATTAGTCATAGGATGCTTGTGATTAGGATCAAAGAAGGATGCCAATCCAAAATCAGCAATCTTAAGAGTTCCTTCATTGTCAATTAGAAGGTTGGAACCCTTTATATCACGATGCAGCACATGACGGTTATGACAGTGTTCCAGCCCGGAAAATAGTTGATGCATATAGCATTTAACCTAAAACACCCAAATATGATAAGAAAAAAAGGTCCATTTCATGAAATTAGAAAGAAAATACTTCAAGCATTTATTTCAACCAACCTAAACTTACAACAAGCAAGGTAAATATGCCAATACCTGAGGCTCTGTGAATTTAATTGTCGGGCTTGTGGCCAGTCCAGCCAAATCATGCTCCATGTATTGAAACACAAGATATAAACTACATGACATTCTAGAAGTCACTAAACCTTCCAATTTGATAACATTGGGATGGTCAAGGCGGCGTAGAATAAGAATCTCCCGGGCCATGAATTTCACACTCTCAGGCTCTAAGTTGTCAAAACGAACTTTCTTTAGGGCAACAATTTTCCCCGTCAAGGTATCCCTGGCTTTGTAAACATTACTATACGTACCTTGCCCAATCTGATTGAGAAAAATAAGAGGGGAAAAAAAAAATCTTTGTGAGGTACATGGGTGGAACGGAAGTTGGCAGAAAATTAACTAGATTAAAAATTTGATGGAAGGCTTTTTGTTCCATACAGTTCCAAGATAACAAAGCCCTCAGACATGCCTAAAAATACATATATACATATATTACTACTAATTTCAGTTGTTGCTTACCTTAAAAACCCAAATGACATAAGAAAAAAGTAAGTTCAAGAGTGCAATAGAGCAAATTTAAGATCCTCTATTTAAGGAAATGAACAATGAAGAACATAAAAATTGCTCCCCCACCCATCCTCTTATATCAAAGTTCCTCAAAATCCAAACAACTTAGGCAATGCCTCCAATATCATCGAGCTGAGTTGGAAAAAATTACAAAAAAAAAAATACTAAGTTCAAAACACTTAAAATGGAAACAAACAATAGATGCCTACCTTATCGAGCTTCTCAAAAGTGTCAGCCCTTCTGGGTGTCAATCCATTTATAGCTTCCCCAGCAACCTTGGAGAGCCAAGACGGCCACCCAGCAGCCACTTGCTCACCATGGACATGGTTAGGGGGATTACTCAACCTCGGATTCGGCTTTGATGACCGCCGCCGTTCCCCCTTTTGCCGTGTGGTCTTCTCCTCTCCACCTTCCTTCCGATTCCCACCATTTTGAGCCTCACCCACTTCTACTTTCGCAGCTTTCACTTCCTCTCTCCTCTCCTCGGCACCCGACTTCGCGGACGCCTGTCTCCCGAACACGCACCCCATATCTCAAAATACTCATCTACTCACCACCCACATTTCCCGCATTTTCTCACCACCCAAAAACTACCCACCATCAAAAACCCTAACAATAATTCCTCACCGATCTTAAAAAGGTGAAAGGGGGTTCAATTAGAGGAATGTACATACGCTAATTCACAAGACCCCAGCTTTTGCAGACAAAAGTGAGAGAGCAATGATTTGTAGTCACCCACAAATTGGGGTACAGTCAAAGAAAATCAGCCTATTATTATCAGACACACAAAAGAACAGGGAAGGAAAAAAAGCAGAAAAAACAGTAAAATAAGACTAGCTTTTTTGTGTGTTCCTTTTGTTGCTGTGTTTTTGAGGGTGGGGTTTATTTTGGATTTGTGGATATGGGGATCAAAGTTGAAACAATTAATTATGGTTGGATTCAAGGATTTGTGAAAAGAAAAGAATGTTTCTAGAGAGAGAAAAGAATGTTTCTAGAGAGAGAAAAGAATGGGTGGAGATCGCTTTTTGTGTTTTCTCTCACTAACCCACAGTGCTCTCTGTATTTTTTACTCTCTTATGTATGGGGCAAGAGAGAGGAAAGAGAAACTCTGGACTTACCTATAACCCACCAGCTGAGGTAAGTCAATCTCCCTGTCCCCCTCAGTCGCTTCTTCCAGTAGTGTACTGAATACGTGATCAGGTGGGGAAGCTTCCATGGTTAGGATGTAACAACGAATCGAAATTTGACACGTCATACTTGTATGTGTCATGAAGATAGTTATTCGTACTAATCACAGTGGGTTATTTATTTTGTATAAATGTGGCAAAATCTGATTGGCTTAGTTGGTCGGAAGGTGCAGTGGGTCCCATTTACTCTGGAGCTTAAGCTATCTTTACCTGCATCTTCATGACGAGCTTACCTGGATCTCTAATGCTATTTTATAGCATTATGAGCTTTTTGGTTGATTCTTTTTTAGGAAAATAACATACTACATAAATAATTTTTTCAATATATTGTCAAAACTTTAGCTTAATTGCACGTGGATTGATTATTTGAGTTAGGAAATACATTTGGAAAAGAATATTAATTTCAAACAGAGTTATCATAAAAAAAATAAAAAAAAATTATTGTTTCATTATCAAAATTTAAGCAAAAATATTTAATTTGATTTTTCTTATATTGCGAGAATGTCTAGGTTTAGTGGTATTAACGAGTCTTATACATAAACAAGATAATTTCATAACCACAATTAGTAAGTATTTTATGTATTCCATATAGTATGAGTCTACGAGAGAAATTAAATGAAAATTTTTCCATATACAAATCTAATCAATTTTTGCAACCAAATATTAGTTTTTCAAAAATTTCAATCTTGAAAAAAAGGAAATTTTCTTTACTCGATACATGATAGTGGATCAACCTTATTTTTGATCACTTTTAATAATAATTACTTAGTTTATCATTCAAAATTAGTTATTACAGTGACTGTTTTTATGTGTTTGGTTAAGTTGGGACATTAATTTTAGGACAAATGCAGGATTGTTTAAGAGAGCATTGATTTTAGGACCAAACCATGATTTTTTAAAACCTCCTAGGATTTTTGAGATTTAATATATCATTAGTTTTAGTACATTGGTTGTCAATATCTATTACAAGCTTGGGATACTCAAATAATAAGGGGAAAAGATAATAAAAGTATTGATTATTATTGTAATCAAAGTGTCTCTCAATAAAAAGAAACCAACAAAATTCAGTATCGTTAATAGATAGTCAATTTGTTAAGCATATTTATAAGAGTTTAATTTTATATTGTGTATATAAAAAATTATGCTTACTTCAATAATCTTCTTGTCTCGAAAAATATTAATCTTGAGTTGTGTCCATTAGAGATTTAAATATAATGAAAGTAATAATGTGATCCATGGCAATTCCTATGTTTAATAATTCTCTGCAAGATTTCTCTGCCTCACTTAGATTCAGTGGATAACAAGAGGATGAACAAATAAGAATGATTGGTTTCTATCATATGAACCCACTATCTATCTTTTCCACAAAGTATAGAAAAATTGAAGTGCAAGGTCAGCTACAACAAAACAAGTTTGTTAAGGTAGGTGAGCTTAAATTGACACTAGACATAGAGAATTGTCCTTGGTCCCCTTCTATGATGTTTAATTCCTCTTAGTAGGTTAGATGACAGCAATTTCAGAAATTTAAATTAAAAAAATATATATGATTTTTTTTTCCATGGAGAGCTAGCTATTAATGAGTTTGAAGATGTGCTAAGGATATCACTTCCAACCTATAATTGCACTAGATAATGGGGTTTTGATGTAATAGATATAAACATGTAATTCACAGAGCTCTCTTATTGTCTGTTTGGATGTGTCTATGGGTAAACTTGTAGATAATGTTTGTACATTTTGCCAAATAGTTTAGTTTGTGGATACATGGCTTTCATACCAAATTATATCATGTTACAATCATATAAAACATATATTATTTTTTCTTGGTAATTATAAACATTGTGGTTAATCTATCTAAAAATCATAGTCATTTGTTTTAAGAAATTATTGATTCTAAACCTTTGGCTCGAATATTCAGTTAGCTTACCCATATGCTAAATTACTAATTTAGATCTAACTTTAGATTCATTTTGTTGTTTTTTTTATTGATTGGAAAATAAAATGACCTAGATTAATTCAATAGATGTGAGTTTAGTAATATTATTTTTAAGTATTTTAAGAGAATGATTGAAATGTGTCTAGTAAAAATTCAGCCTAGCAGAGAAGCAAAATTCTAACTATTTCATCATTTGATTCGTTTTCAAATCTTAAGGTTCATAAATCATAGGAAACATAAATATTAGGATTCGTGAATTATAAGATTCTTAAAATGTGTTTGGTTAGGCTAAAACATTCATAAAAAAAAAAAAAAACTTTTTAAAAAGTTAAGAAACTAAAATTTCATTCCCCTTTATTAAATTTTTTAATAAAATTTACATTGAAAAAAAAAAACATATTTCTTTAGATTTTATTTTTAAAAAAATCATACTAAATGTAAAAAAAAGAAAAATCTTAAGAGAATTCAAAAAATTCCTCTACCAAGCACCCTCTCAAAGTAATGTATTTTTTTAGTTCAACTTAAGCCGAACTGTCTTTGACAGATCATGAGTTTCGGGCCAATCCGGCCTAAAATTTTTGAGCCCATAATTTTAAGCCCAACTGGGCCATGCTAAGCCAAATTCTCACACCCAATAATATAATTATTTGTATTTATTTTGAAGATATTTAAATAAACGTGCACGATGACGCTCGTCACGTTCCTGGAGTCTCCTAACAAACTCTAGCTCGCTTGTGGGACGAGGGGTATCATTTTACGGGAATCTGTTGGGATACTTTTAGAGTTATATAGTATATGTTACTTAAAATACTTCTAATCATTAGAATCTATCTAACTTATTAATATCGTATATTTTTGTTCTCAAGAATAATTTTAAAAAAATCAATAATTTATTAAATAAGCCAAATAATTAATTACAATTATTTTTTTAAAATTATAATTGATTTTTATAATGATATAAAATAATATATTTATTTTAATTTTTTTTGTAAAACTATATACATAAAATAAATGCAAAGCAGTTGCAATGGCCCAGTGTACTTGAAACTGTAAAGTCTTCCACAACCATCAGATGAAAATTATCAGAAATCTATGGCCAAGATCATTCATAGAAAAGTTTTGACGTGTAAGATTCTGAATGGTCGTTGAGAAATTTTGCCAAGTAATCTCCGCTTTTCTTCCCCTCAACAATGCTTCTCCTTGCAGCACAGTTATCTTGAAGAGAGCCCAAATCCTTTTAATGGGAACCGTTGTCTATTTCACTGCTCCCCTCTCTATTTCCAGTCCTCAAAGACGCTTTGGGCACTTCTCAAAGCTCTCTGTCTCACTTGAGTTCCTCAGTTCTAGGTCCCCAGAATTGTTCTTCTCACACTCCACAAGACCCAATCTCGGAATCAGACTAAAGCCGTCGTCTTCATCTTTGATGGCTACCCATTTGCAGGTTTCAGAAAATGCACCCAGCGAAGAATTGGGGTCCTCGTCTACTCGGGCAATCGGACAACATGATCTTCTAATTGTGGGTCCCGGCGTTCTGGGTCGTTTGGTGGCTGAGAAATGGCGGGAGGTACTTTTCTACATCTCTCTGTCTCCAATTTCATTTGTTGAAGAGGTTTCTACGTACTCCAGTTTAGTTTTATTACTACCAGAGTAAAAAAAATGAAGTAGGAGAGTTATGAGATTTTTTTTTCTGTAAATTCAAGTATATTGTGGTTTATTGACCTTTGTAAGTAGTATGCTCCCTCTGCATGTGAATGTGAATAAGCAGGAATACCCGGGTTGTCAAGTTTATGGGCAAACGGTAACCACTGATCATCATGAAGAGTTGATTAAATTGGGTATTAATCCGTCTTTGAAGTGGACGGAGGCCACCAAAAAATTTCCCTACGTCATATTCTGTGCTCCTCCTACTCGATCCTCAGATTACCCTGGTGATCTCAGGTGAGCATTAGACTTGATTTCTGAATTTATAGTAAGTGGGGATTTCTTTTATGGATGTAACTGACCACTTGGTTGTGTTAGTCTGAATTCGTAATTTACTACTTATAACTAGTTTTGCGGTTGTGAATTACACCTTAATGTGAATTGTCAACGCGTCAGGCTAGCTGCATTAAGCTGGAATGGTGAAGGTTCTTTCCTTTTCACATCAAGCTCTGCTCCATATGCATGTGATGATAACGGAGCATGTGACGAGGTCTGTCTTACATTACATCCAAAATATCGCATTGTTTTGCTGTTAATAGATATTTTTGCTTGTTTAAATTTGATTGTTCTTTATCTACTTTAAGACATGGGTTTCTTCCAAATAGTTTTCATTGCTTGAGTATTGGAATTACACATTGCCTTTTTCCAATTCATCTTTAATAGATTTATTCTATTGTAGGATATTGTTTACATTTTTTTTGTGTGTGTGTGTGTGTGTACGTGTTTCATTTATTTTCTTCATTGAATTAAATATACTTCTCTCCAGGATTCTCCGGTTGTGCCAATTGGTAGGAGCCCGAGGACGGATGTCCTTCTAAAAGCTGAAAATGTGGTGCTGGATTTCGATGGTTGTGTTCTGCGACTGTCAGCACTCTATATATCCTTTTCATAGTCCAGTTTGTTAGACTCACAAGAATTAATCTGGGTGGTTATTGCTACGATGTTTATATCTCTTGGCAATCTTGACTTTTTAAACAAAAAAGATAGAGGCGCACATGCTTACTGGTTAGGGAAGGGAATTGTTGACACTCGTCCTGATCACATCCTGAATCTTATACATTACGAGGTCAGAATGTCATTGCATCTCTAGTTAAGTGCTCTATTTGGTAAATATGTTTAAAATGGTAGTGATTTTATTGAAGCTTGTTTAGCCTTTTTTACTATATTTATGTTCAACATATGTTGAGGTATTGAAGTTTGTCAGTTAAGGGTCTTCTCTTTGATTTTCTCTGTCCATTGTTATGCAACTTTCAAATTCTGTTTTGTGCTTGTATAATTGTATTTCATACCAAGACCAATTTTAGTTTCTTTTTGCCTTGCCACTAATAGTTTCTCTTATCCATTGCCTACTTTTAGTCATTTAATAGTGGCTAATATTATGCAAGAAAATGATGTTCATTGTGAAACTGTCATGACAGGATGCAGCTTCCCTCTCAATTGCAATCCTGAAGAAGAAAATTCACAAACGGATTTTCTTGGGCTGTGATAACCATCCTTTATCCAGGTCATTTTCTCTTAAACCTGGCAACTAGTGCAATCTGTAAATTGATAACTATTCCAGCATTCTTATTTTTCTATAACTATCCTATTGACTGATATTTCCAGTCTATCTGATAATTATTATCCTGTCCAAATTTTTGCAGGCAAGAACTGATGGATCTAGTTAATCAAAGTGGGAAGTTCAGTAAAAAATTTGAGAAATTTACAGGTAAGAAGCTTGCTGATTTAAGAAATGTATATTTCAGCATGGGAACCAATAATTCTTACTCTCTTATGAAATGAACCATGTTTCCCCTATGTTACTTCTGAATTCTGTTCAAAAGGTGATCAATCCTTTCTTTTTTCCTCTTGCCATTACAGGAACCGATGGTCCTCTGGGTAAGAAATTGAACAACTCAAGAACACGGCAGGAAATAGGCTGGGAGCCAAAGTACACCAGCTTTGCTCATTTCCTAGAGACCCTCTGATTGATTCCCAAGTGTATCTTTGCTGTTGAATTTAAGTCTAATCCCATTCCGTGCTTGCTATAGAGCAATATGATTAGTTTAAACATTTGTCATAAGTAGTCATTCTTTTGCCTTTTTCTCCTTACTGGCATTGTATATAAAGGACGATCATTCGCAGATATACCATCATGCTTGTAATTTGCTTGACAATGAACGAAGATCAAAGAATACATATGAGCATGACCATATTCTTTTGCCTTAGGTTCAAATCTCCACTCAACTGTATTCTTAATTAAAGAATCTAGCTTTATTTATCTATGAAAATTGAATTTCATAGTTGACAGAACTGATCATGATCTGCCACAGCAGTCAAAAATACAGCTGGTCTTACCCTGGAATCAGTTTGTAGTGGAATAAAATGTGACAATTTTTCCAGACTATTAACTAAATGTGGAACAGGATTCCTTCTTCTGTATTTTTCAGCTGATGCTTCGTCTATTTTGTTCTTGATAATTAATAACATTCAGAAATTTGTTCAGTAAATTTTGGAATAACTTTGGTGGGGTGCGCCAGGCCCTTGCAGCAGTGCAACGCATGGGCGACGCTCGAAGACCCCAATAGCAAGCTATTGTAACGGGCCTTCCCCCTTAAAAAATTAATTTAATATCATGTGGGCCAATGACCCACGTATCAGATATTAAACTGATAAGAACAGATACTACACTTGATCTTAGCCAAAAGGCCGAGAAAGGTATGCTCATCAACGTGGCTGGCCTTCTGTTTTATATTGCACCTTCACCTGTTTGCTTGAAGATCTCAACGATGTGGGATTTGGCTTCACTACCAACTCTGTATCTCCTACGGTGAAGCATCACATTGCTATAATGCTATTTTCTTTCCCTTTTCTCTTTAGCTTTTTGTAATCGTAATGGTTATAAACTAATTATGAATAAAGATTAGTACTTTCATTTGAACAATCAAGCTTCAACTTAATGCCCAACTTGTTTATTTTTGACACTATTATGACAATATTAGATTAGATATGGCAAAAACAACGTATTCTTTTCCCAGTTCCAATTACTCTTTAATTGAATATGGACGTGACTCCGTGTGTGTTTATTTATCGTCACATTTTGGTTTAGTAGTTTCTTTTCTTTAATTTGGTTCAATATTATAAAACCACAGTTTGAATCTTTGGTAAGAAAAGCACTCGTGTTTAGAGCCTAATTTAAGTAAAATTAAGTCGAATGAGAATAATTGTAGAAAATAAAGTTAAAATGATAATTTGGATTAGTACAGATTGGAGAAAGGTGGGCTAGAAAATTATATTTAAAGCCAAATTTCTTCTTTTCCATTTTGTTGCTAAAATCTTAAGCTTATTACATATTTGAACCGTTACCTATTTTGTACTATCAGATTTCTCACCAGTTAGACCATGTCTGATATTTGTTTGCATCACATTTTAATTAGTCGCAATATTTTTAATTAACATACTAATTGTAATATTTATTTTAAGTTTTTTATCAGTAAAAATAAGACACACATAACAAACACAAATAATCGAAACCAACCAGGTCTTTCAAAAGAAAGAAAGAAAGATCTAAGGCCCAATAGGATCTTCCTTGGTCCAAAAATGCATTAGAAAAAATAAATCAAATCAAACTTTTTTTTTTTAAAAAAAAAAAAATAAGAAAGAAACTTCGTCTACTGATAAACTTGTAGTGTATATACACTTGCGTGGCAGAACGTCGTTAATAGTAGATACGTTGCCCGGTCGTAGCTTGCGTTTCACTGTATGGATATTCGTGTCATTCGTCATAAACAATGCAATACAACTTAAAAGTTGATCTTTTCATTCATTCTGTCAATTTGTTTGCAAAAATGAAGCAATCGGATTCTATTCGTGACTCGCTACCAGAAGATGTTGCCATCAAAATTGCTTCTTTGCTTCAGGTTCGATCTTCGCAATCCCATGGGGTAGTTTCATTTCTATTTTCTGGCATAGAAAAATATAAAGTTTCTGGATTTGTTTGACCTTTTAATTTGGTGGGTTTGTGCAAGAAGGTGCGGGATTTGTGTTCCCTGAGTTGTTGCTCAAGATTTTGGAGGGAACTGTGCGGCTCAGACTGCATCTGGGAGTCTCTAGCAAGAGAAAGATGGCCCCTTTTGGCTGGCTTTGATTTCCCTGCTTCATCTTCTTCTACTTCTGCAAACGCTCCCAATTTCAAGGTGCTTTCATTTCAGATTGGTCTTTTTTGTTTCCTAATGGTTATTAAAATTGATTTTCACAGTTTTCTTCGATTTTCCTTCTGAGTTCTGAATTGGTATTATAATTGGCCCAATCAACACCCCAAAGCTTATCTATGGGGGAGCACTTTAGAGTGTTCGTTAAATTATAATTGCTGTTCTGCTATTTTTGGTGTCATGAGGAAATGAACATGTATCATTTTTATATATTTTTTTCTGCCGTTAGTGGCATTTTTTATATTGGGTATATCGAGTAATATTACGTGGTTTTTGGAATTGGGCTGCAGGAATGGAGGAAATTGTACATTGAGAGGAAGAATGAGTTGGCAGCTAGTGCAGCTGCTGTTGCTAAGTTTGTGGAGGACTGCAGACCATGTAAAGTTAAATCATTTGAGGTTAGGGACTATCTGAAAGCAATGGAAGACTTGAGGGCTATGAAGTTTGGTTTCAAAGATGTCCAAATGCTCCTCTTCCAACCTAAAATGAATGTGCTGCTTAACTTGCTTGGCTTACACTATTGCCGAGCGTACCTTGAGATTCCGGTATTTCCATCTTTTCCCACTCTTCTGTAATTTTAATTGCAATTCAACTAATGAAATTTCTGTCTGATTGAGGCCATTTTATATTGAATGACGACTATGTTTGATGTATAAAAAGATGCCCCAAAATATCTGAGCTGGATTTAGGAGATTAACTATGATACTTGGATCTCATTATTTAGTAACATTTTCATGTGGCACGACTGTATATCTGGCTACTGTTGAAACACATAAAAGTTAGGTACAATAGCTTTGGTTTTGTTTGCTGCGGCTAGGAAACATGACTGCTTTTGAAAGATATGATAACCGCCTAGTTGCATCTAACCAAGTTTCTTCTTGTCTCGGCATGTCTCTTCTTGCCATTTGTTTGTATGAAAAGACTGAGCTTTCAATAAGGAAGAAAAGAATTGCACTCGTATGGGGAATCATATAGATATTCCTAATCAAGTTTGGAGTATCTTCATCTAGAATTTATGCAAAAGATTTGAAAGCAGAGTTTGTTTAAGTAACAAAATGTATCTTTCCATGCTTCAATTTTTTCATTGCTATTGTAATCTACAGTCAATCAAATATGGTCAGTTTTATAAAAAGCATCAACTGATAAGCTTGAAAGACAATAATTAGAGACATCATCCAGTAACACCTGATCAACCGTGTCATTTGTCACTTTCTGCACAAGTTTGCATCTTGGTCACCTTTAGTGGCAAACTCAGTCACTGGATTCTTCTTCCCCTAACTTCCTCCCAGTTTGAACCTTAGATGCCATCTTCAAATATGTAATTTTTTTTTTTACTTGGTAGGGTGACTATCTCATGGAAGCACTTCAGGCTTGCGAGATATCAGATCGGCATGTATGCATCAAGTGGTGGAAAGTTGGAAGGTGGTTCTATGGCTTCCGTATGAGGGATGAGACACACTGTCGTTGGGTTTCTTTGGTTGATTTGGCCACAGATGATGAAGAACATATTCTGGGGGTGCTTCACCGAGGTGCTGTTCACGAGGTTCTGCGCGTGGTGCTATCTGATGTTGATCTAAGAGAATTTCAAGAGCTTGCTTACCGGTAAAGCAAAAAGATCGTAGTTCTACTCCTTGGTTCTTCCACAGTTGCAGCTCACCAGAGACAGGGTCAGGGTCAGGGTCAGGGAGAACATCAAATCTCATATATATGTATTCTCATTCTCATGATACTTGTTTTTTGTGTTCGTAATGCATGTATGGTGGATTTATCAGGCAAAGTGATATATATATACTGTTGTGGATTTGTGCGTGATGCTTCCATAAATGTGAAATAGATGTAAATAGAAGTGGCACTATGATATTGATCTGATGTAAATACTGTGTTCCAAAGCATGTTATTTTTCTATCATATATTAATAACTTAGTGGAGTGATGTTACTTACTTACATACCATTTAGGGGATTTGTTTCTATGAACCATTTGGCACAACTTGAGTTTTGTTAAACCCATTTCAAATTATTAATTCTCTTTTTCATTAATGTTTCGAGTGTTACTATTTCAGCAACTGAGTATTGCGACATAAAAAAGTATGTAAATTACATTTTTCAACTTGCTGCTTTTGCTCACTTCTCCAGCATACAAGCACAATCTTAATAGGTAATAGTAAGAATGCAATAAGTTCAACTAAATAAGTAGATTTAAATTTTTGTGCAGTTTTTTTTTTGAATGTACTATGTCAATGTCAATGTCAATGTCAATGTCAATGCGGCTGATCCAAACATATCTTACCATTAAGATTAATGAGACGGGACAACAAGGTGGTTTATTTTTCTATTCTCTTATGTACTAACTGACTATTTATCACTAAATCACATTTAGTAAAGTGTAATAATTTTTTGTTTTTGTCTTATTTCATTTTAATTAGTTAAAAATTGTAAAACTATGATACAAGTATTAATAATAAGTAAAGTCTTATATAAGAAACTAAATAGTACTAGGTGAACAAACATCATTTTTGTCGTCCTAAATGAAACCTCAGTTTTGTTATCCCAGATGAAGAGTATGCATTACGACCTTTATTTTATATATATATAGAAGTAGAAAACTCTAGAAATAGAAACTAGATTTTTTTTTTTTTTTTATAACAGAAAAACTAGAAGCTTAAAACCACATATTTGTTTTTATCTGGCATTTTTCTACCACTGCGCTTTACGTAGATATTTTACATAGTTTTTAACTTATTTATCCAATGAAATAGGGATAAAAATCCACATCATCTCATCGTGCCTTCCCCTATCCACCACTACTGACCAGCCATTTGGATTCTGGTCTCTTTCTCTCTCGTGGTTCCTTACACCATGGTTTCCACTCTCCCTCATTGTTCACCTCAGAATTTCCTTGATTTTCTTTTGCATTACTTTTGTTGTTCTCAGCTTGACTGTGAGACCTTAACCAGCTAAAGGAAACCTCCTTGCCCCTCCTGCATATCTACTTCCGCACTGGAAAAATGTCAGTTTGTTTCTCTTCCAATTTTATCACACTCCATTCCGCGAATCATCATAGGCTTTCAATAAATTTCTCTTCCGAGTATCCTCCGTTCATCAATCTATTTCGGGTAAGCTCAACCCCTCATGCTTTACCCTCCTCACCTCAAAAATTATATGAACCCATTAAATGTAGTAGAGAAAGATCGAAACTTTTCGCTGCTTCAACACCATCTGAAGCTGTGGAAACTGCCCCATCTACGTTTAGAGACAAAAATCCAAAAGAAATTAACGTTTTAGTGGTGGGTTCTACTGGGTATATTGGAAAATTTGTAGTTAAAGAGTTAGTTAAAAGAGGGTTTAATGTTATAGCCATTGCTAGAGAGAGAAGCGGAATTAGGGGTAAAAACGACAAGGAAGAAACTTTGGCTCAACTGCAAGGAGCCAATGTGTGCTTCTCCGATGTGACCCATTTGGATACTTTGGAGAAATCTTTGAACAATTTAGGGGTTTCAATTGATGTCGTGATATCATGCCTTGCTAGTAGAAGTGGTGGAGTAAAGGACTCCTGGAAGATTGATTATGAGGCAACAAAGAATAGTCTTTTTGCTGGCAAGAAGTTTGGGGCATCTCATTTTGTATTGCTTTCAGCAATATGTGTGCAGAAACCCCTTCTTGAATTTCAGCGAGCAAAGCTGAAATTTGAGGCTGAATTGATGAAGGAAGCTGAAGAGGATGTTAACTTCACTTATAGCATAGTGAGGCCAACTGCATTCTTCAAAAGCTTAGGTGGTCAGGTTGAATTAGTGAAAGATGGGAAACCATATGTAATGTTTGGGGATGGAAAGCTGTGTGCTTGTAAACCGATAAGTGAGCAAGATTTGGCTGCTTTTATTGTTGATTGTGTGCTAAGCGAGGACAAAATTAACAAGGTCTTACCAATTGGAGGGCCAGGAAAGGCATTGACACCATTAGAACAAGGGGAGATGTTGTTTAAACTTTTGGGCAAGGAACCTAAGTTCTTGAAAGTTCCAATAGGGATAATGGATTTTGCCATTAGTGTTCTTGATTTTCTGGTTAAGATCTTTCCTTCATTAGAAGATGCTGCTGAGTTTGGGAAAATTGGAAGGTACTATGCAGCTGAAAGTATGTTGGTTTTGGATCCTGAGACTGGAGAGTACAGTGCTGAGAAGACGCCTAGCTATGGACAAGATACATTGGAAGAATTTTTTGCACGGGCACTGAGGGAAGGAATGGCAGGTCAAGAGTTAGGTGAGCAAACGATATTTTAATATGATTGTAGCTAAATAATTCTAGACTTAATAAGTCAAATGGAGAAACCAATTTTGTATCTGGGTAAATTCATGTATTCAACTGGAGTTACTGTAACTATAATAAGTTTCAAGCAGCTGTTCTTGCAAGAAATTCAAAATTATCTGGAAATACTGCATTGCACCTCCTTAACTTAACCGATAATGTTACCATGCATTCTTCTGTTGATATATGGCTAGTTGCCACCTGCACAAGTTTAATGTCCTGAAGCCAAATTCATTTTTTTTTTTTTTCCTGGTTTTGGATCTGGATGCGTCCGTGTGATGTTCAGATTTCCTTGAATATTTAACTAGAAGAGCTTGCCAAAGTACTGCTAAGAATTTACTTTTGTCAAAAATGAATATCAGAGGAGATTCTATTGAAACTGGTTTTCTCCAAAACATCTGTTGAAGCATATATAATGATCTATGAGAGTAACATGCAAAGAAAGACAAACGTGATGAATTCACCTTATCAGAACAAGAGTTATAACATGAGTAACCTATTTGCATGTATTGGTGAGTAAACTCGTTTGATAGTTGCTGCACCTCTGAAAAATGAAATATATGCATTTCGTTCTGAACATGAATACTTGTTACTCTTATTGGTGCCATTGAATGTTTAATCTGAATGTTCCCAAGTATGTTACTCCAAACATGTGAAGAATGCTAATTGTTTATATATATATATATAAGTATCTCTAGAATTCAAAAAAGTAAAAATGCTTTTGACTCTTGCTTTTGCTTTTACACTTAATTAGCACTTTTCTTAAATTAATCCAAACATGGCTCTAAGACCATGCAGTAAAGGAGTTATCAACATTTCATATGGCTATCAAAACATTGGAGTAAAAGACGGGGCCAGAGTACATATAAATCATTGATGACCAAATTAGACTACAGATTACAATACGAGTCACCAATTGCCAAGGTGAAAACTAACAAGTACAAGAAACGGATGTATCCGAAGTAATATTCAGTTATTCACAGACGGACAAGCTTTTCAGACATTCAGATGAATGATATTACTCAATCCTGACATTCAGAACTGCATTAATTGTAAGGTTAATTTAATAACAGGTAGTAAATAATTGGTATTTGGACCAATATGCAGAACGATTCCTGTATCATCTACTTGGGGACCCTGCTGTAAATGGTGAAAGCTGAGAACCAAATAAGCAAGACCACCACGAGATTGCCAAGCAAAGCCACCGCTAAGGAGCCAGCAAGATGACTACAGAACGTGTTATAGACGACGCAAACCTTCACCAAACCCAGACTTTCGTCGCCCTTTAATTCCAGATATGCCACACCTCCCGCTGTGCCGGTGGCCGAGGCAATCATCCCCAATAAAAGCTGCATATAGTCATGGTAAATTGCTGGTTTAGTCATGGTAAATGACTTGGTGAAAAAGAAAGTTTCATTGACTAATTACCGTGTCCCAGAAGATAAAATGGAGGAGGAACTTCAGCTTGCGGTCTGGCTTTAGTATTATAGAGATTGATGCCAGCGCGCTAAGGAAGCTATAAAGACCAGAGACACAGAATGCAACCAGAAAATATCTGCATGCAGATCAAAGCAATAATCATTTCAAAGTATTCCTTAAAAAGGACAGAAATGTGAGTAAAGAATGATTTTTAAGGTTTCTTGGTACAAGTCTGAAAAGTTAAGGTCAAAACAAACAATCATAGCTTATCATGCACAAAGAAGAATCTATGTTGTTCATACAAAAAGTAAAAAAGGAAGTACAAAATTGGATGAAATGCGTTTTTTTTTCTTAAACCAAGTTTTTCAAGAAAGACTCAATCTTCAAGATGTGGTAAGCTTAGAGGCATGCAGATAACAAAAACCTTGGACATTTTTCCTGAAACAGAAGACAAATAAAGCATAGAAGTTAGAACACATAATAATAAATCTGCAAATTAAGAGATTATTACATGAAGGCTGCTGAGTGTTTGAATTTTTTAACCCTTCTCTCAAGGGAATCAACTGAGATTATTACTGTTTGATTACTGGTGACAATGACCACAATCACCACCACCGATGCCGCGAACAACAGAAATCTGAGAAGCACATCAAATAGGTAAGTAACCCCGCTGACCAGAGCTCCAATTCTTGAAGTTGTTTTATGTTCATGTTCAGCAGGCTTGTCTGTAGAAGCCATAGCGAGTTTGTTCTGAATAGCAAATAGTAGCACCTTGCTAGCAACAAAGAAGTAAGTGGAGGGAATATGGATGGTTTAACAATGATATATAAGTCTACGTGACGTGTGTTAAAGATAATTTTGTTAAAAAATTATAAAATAATGTCAAACACTATTAAGTTATTGAAAATAAAATTATTAACCAATCAAAAGAGAGCAAGATGAGATATAAAACAAACAAATTGAATTACTTAGGAGTTTCCTGCAGTCTGAATGAGGCTGCTTTGAACAGTTCACTTGTTAGTTGGTTTGCACTGGTTGGATAAGACATTCAACTAATAGTCTTAGTTAGAATGTTGTCTCTCAAGCTTGTTCATGGTTCATATAAAAGATATTGACTTTGAATTGTTGTTATATGGATTGGAGTTTTTCCTTTTTGATGATTAGTTGAGTAAATGATTGTACTTCACGTGATTTTGCTGGCTGAGAGTATCATGTCCATGTCTTTAATCTTTATGTTATGAGAGAAAGGGAACCCTTGAAGATAATTAAAGCCATCACTATCTTGTGGCCCTTCCATTCTTTACATATGTTTCTTGTGTAGTTTTCCTTGCTCAGATACTAATAATTCAACTAAGTGTATTTTGGAGAACAATATCACTAGTTCCACCAGCTACCTAGGTTTTGTCCCATGTAATGTATATGTTTTTTTTTTTTTTTTGATAAATGGACTTAAATTAAGTATGTAAATAAATGAATAGAATAGAAGAAATAAAAGCAGATTATATGTAAAGTAATTACATTTAATTCATAAAGTAATGACTAGCTTCTGAAAAAATATCTTTGTAGACTACATTTTGCATTTTGTATAGAGCCTAAGCACAGCATGATAGAAGATGAGTAATTCATGGGATTACATATGATATAGATGTGTTATGTAGTGCAGGTGCCTACACATCCTTGAAAAGTTGGCTACATTGTGAAGCATATACAGCATAAGCTGAGATAAAGAATATCTGCAAAGGAATGTGATTCAATATGCAACTCTGTCTATTGATGGATTTGAAACCTTGATTAAGTTGGACAAAGCCCATGCAGCTGTTTGGGCTCAGTTGGACAAAGTCCGTGTAGCCTTAATAGTCTAGGTTAGAATATTAACTTCGTGAAAGAATCTAAGAATATCAAAGTGAGTCTTATTTTTGAACCAAATCATTCTTTTTATATATACATTTTTCTACCTTTGAGAAAAAAAAAAAAGTGCCACATAAAAAAAAAATTATTCAATTGGAAAAGCGATAGAATTCCACATCATCTCGTCGTGCCTTTCCTTTCCATATCCGACAGTGACCAGCCATTTGGATTCTGCTCTCTTTCTCTCTAGTAGTTTCTAACAAAGTTAACGATCATGGGTTCCACTGTACCTCATTGTTCACCTCAGAGTTTCCTTGATTTTCTTTTGCATTACTGTTGTTGTTCTCAGTTTAACTCTGAGACCTTAATACCAGCTAAAGGAAACCTTCTTGCCCCTTCTGCACTGGAAAAATGTCGAAACTTTTTGCTGCTTTAGTGGTGGGTTCTACTGGGTGTATTGTAAAATTTGTAGTTAAAGAGTTAGTTAAAAGAGGTTTTAATGTTATAGCCATTGCTAGAGAGTGAAATGGTTTTAGGGTAAACGACAAGGATTAGACTTTGGCTTAATTGCTAGGAGTTAATGTGTGCTTCTCTGACGTGACCCATTTGAATACTTTGGAGAAATCTTTGAACAATTTAGGGGTTTCAGCTGATGTTGTGATATCATGCCTTGCTAGTAGAAATGGTGGAGTAAAGGTCTCCTGGAAGATTGACTATTGGGCAACAAAGAGAATAGTCTTCTTGCTGGCAGGGAGTTTTGGGCATCTCATTTTGTTTTGCTTTCGGCGATATGTTTGCAGAAACCCCTTCTTGAATTTCAGCCGGCGAAGCTGAACTTTGGAGCTGAATTGATGAAGGAAGTTGAAGAGGATGTTAGGTTCAGTTATAGCATAGTGAGGCCAACTGCCTCCTTCAAAAGCATGGGTGGTCAAGTTGAATTGGTGAAAGATGGAAAACCATATGTAATGTTTCGGGATGGAAAACTGCGTGCTTGTAAACGGATAACTGAGCCAGATTTGGCTGATTTTATTGTTGATTGTGTGCTAAGCTAGGACAAAATTAACAAGGTCTTACCAATTGGGGGGCCTGGAAAGGCATTGACACCATTGGAACAAGGGGAGATGTTGTTTAAACTTTTGGGCAAGGAACCTAAGCTCTTGAAAGTTCCAATAGGGATAACGCATTTTGCCATTAGTGTTCATGATTTTCTGGTTTAGATCTTTCCTTCACTAGAAGATGCCGCTGAGTTGGGAAAATTGGAAGTTACTACTATGCAGCTGAATGATGAAATTCTTGTTATATGCACTGTATTTCTCCGGTAATTCTGCTCTCTATGGCACACAAGGTTTAGCAGATGGCAATGCAATAAGCCATTTTCAGAGAGTAAGGTCATGCAGTAAAGAAGTTACCTAACTACTTTAACATTTCCTATTGCTATGAAAACTGGGGGAGTAAAAGCAGGGGCTTTCAGAACTACGGTAAATCATCCATTGTGTGAACTCGTTTTTGGTTAACTTAAACTACAAGCAAATTTTTGTGGGCCGGAGTACATACAAATATCACTGATGACCAAATTAAACTACAGAATACAACACGGGTTACCATTTACCAAGGCGCAAACTGACATGTACAGGGAACGAATGTCTCTTAAGCAATATTCACAAACACACGACCTCTTCACACGTTCAGATGAATAATACTACTCGTACAATCATTATATTCACAACTGCATAATGGTAAGGGTAATGTAATAACAGGTAAATAACTGGTACTTAGACCAATATGCAGAATGATTCCTGTATCAACTACTTGGGGACCCTGCTGTGAATGCTATAAACTGAGAGCCAAATAAGCAAGACGACCACGATGCTGCCAAACAAAGCCACTGCTAAGGAGCCAGCAAGGTGTCTGCAGAACTTGTCATAGACCTTGCAAACCTTCTGCCAATCCACATGATCGTTGCCCTTTAAATCCTGATATGCCACACCTCCAGCGGTGCCGGTGGCCGAGGCAATCACCCCCAAGATTAGCTGCATAAAGTCATGGTATATTTCTGGTTCAGTTTCTTAAACTTCTGACATGAAGAAGAAAGAGTTGACAAGGTAAATGGCATGGTGAAAAGTAAGTTTTGTTGAGTAATTACCACGTCCCAGAAGATAAAATGGAGGAGGAACTTCAGTTTGAGGTCTGGCTTTTGGATTACAGAGAATGATGCCAGAGCGCTAAGGAGGCTATAAAGGCCAGAGACGCAGAATGCAACCAGAAAATATCTGCATGTAGATCACATTACATGTCAATTTGCAAGCTTTTAATAGCAATAATCATTTGAAAATATTCCTTAAAAAGGACAGAAATGGGAATAGAGCATGATTTTTAAGGTTTCTCAGTACAAGTCAGAAAAGTAAAGGACAAATAAACAATTATGGCCTATCATGCAAACTCCGCGCATGTCCGTAAGAAAAAAAAAAAACAGCTTTTTGTTTCTTTTTTGTATGGATATATATTAAAAAAAATAAAATTGGTCATGAAGCTAGCTTTGGCTTTTTCCTACAAAATTTCCCCGTTATGGAAAACATATAACACATACATGCAATCAGTTTCACTTCCACATGATTCTCACTTGAAGACATGATAGCTCGCAGCTATTTTTTATTTTTATTTTTTCTAGGAATTTCCCTCCCTTTCTCTTTTCTTTCTATTTTACTTTACCTGTACTTCCAGTTCCAGAGGAGTTTATGGAACCCAATTTCAGAGTTGTTCATAAAATCAATTTCCACACAAACTGAAAAAGGAAGCAAAAAGTTGGATTCTTGTTTCTCCAAGTTAAAACTTAAACTAAGGTTTTAAGGAAGATTCAATCTTAAAGAGGTGGTAAGATTAGAAGCATGCAGAAAACAGAAACTTTGGACATTTTTTCCTGAAACAAAAGACAGATAAAGCACAGAACACAGTACCACGTAATAATAAATCTGCAAATTAAGGGATAGTTACATGAAGGCTGCTGAGTGTTTGAATCTTAATTCCCGTTGGTCAAAGGAACCAGGTGGGAATGGTTCTGTTTGATCACTGGTGACAATGACCACAATGACCACCAGCGACGCCGCGAACAACAGAATTCTGAGGAGCACATCAACGTTGAAGTAATCCACGGCGGCCGGAGCTGGAGTGCTTGAAGATGATTTATATTCAGGATCAGCAGGCTTGTCTACAGAAGCCATAGTGAGCTTGTTTTGGATGGAAAATAGTAGCACCTAGTTAGCAACAGAGAAGCAAGTGGAGGGGATATGTATTTATAGTATGTAGAAGTGTTTAAACTTTAACTGAGATAATATTTTCTGATTCAAATCTGGTCTCATTTTTTATTTCACACTTTTTAATAATTAAAAAATTTATAAAATAAAAGTTATAAGTATATTAAGTTATTAAAAAATATTTTTTTACAAAACAAAAAGAGTGAAATTTATCAACAAAATTTTATTAATGAATAATATGTAACTATCTCTAAAACACTCTCGAGATTTATTTTAAATAAAAAAATGGTAAAAAAGAAAAGTGAGATATGAAATAGAGTTATCCTTTTATTTGGACAATGAAGAGCCAAAAAGAAAATTGGTGTCTAAAATTTAATTACTTGGAGTATCCTGCACGCCAAGTGGGTCTATTTTGAACAGTTAGCTTGTTGGTTGGTCTGCATGGGTTATGGCATACAGCTACTAGTCTAAATTTTAAATTATAATTTTTTATGGTTGATAAATATAGAAAGATATTGATTTTCTGAATTGAAGTGAAATGTTTTTATTTTTTTATCAGTAGTTGCGTAAATGATGATTGTAGACATGATTTTTGCCAATTGTGATGAGTGTCATGTCATGTCCAATGGCCATGTCTCTGTGTGAAGAGAGCAAAGCGACCCTTGAAGATATAAAATTAAATTAGATCCTGTGGGCCTCCTAGTCCTATTCATAGGTTTCTTGTGTAGTTTTCCTTGCTCAGATTCAAGGTTGGAGGACAATACCACTTATTGTCCAACCAGATATAGATGTATAGTTTATCTGGACTGAATTGTAAGGGAAACAAATGAATCGTGCAGTCAATTTATTAGTTGTTTGATTTATTTAAAATTATATAATTAATATAATTTTAAGTAAATTAGGCTGTTAGCAGTTGATTATATAATATAATTGATCGTAAATAATTTAGATTTAATTATAAATATTTTATTAAAAATTAACTTATTTAATTAAAGAAACGTTGGTTAAGTGCTAATTCATATAAGGACAAAGTTAAAAAGTACTAAATTTTAATCAAGGGTAAAATAAAAGAATAAATCTGTTTAGGATGAAATGACAAATCTATGAGAATTTCCATTTTTCCTCTCATTTCATTTGTATTGGGTTGTGGTTTGAGAAAGTTTATGTCGTAAATGGTTTCTTTTGTTACCAGTGCCACATACCAACAAATAGGGAAAATTTATATAATATTTAATATTATGTTAAATATTATTAATTTAAATTTAAGTTGAATAAAATATAACAGTAATTTTTTATTAATACTTTAGTACATTTTTCATGTGTACACTTTCCAGAAATTTAAAGCTTTTCATTGGTAAAATTCAACAGCGAGGAGCAATCTAGAGCTTTATAGATTACAGCTAGGTCAATTTGAATACAACTTTGATAAATTGTATGAAAACTTTTCATATTTGAATCAAGTAACAATATATTATATAAATTCAGTTGGATGCTCAAGTTTCCAGGAGGTTTATCCCTTTCGTTTTTAATTGGTCATAGAAGAGACTTATGGGGTACCGTAGCTTGCGATTAATTTTGCAAGGACCTTGAAGTTATAGCCATTTTATTGTTTATTCTATGGAATCTCACTTAATGATGGGACCAAATTAAAGATTTTAGATTCAAAATTTTAATAATTTTTTGCTACAAAGCTAAAAAACTTTATCGGGTCATTATTTTTACTAGGGATGTTCATTGACTTATATTAGTGCAATTTGGCTTAAAAAAGCCCCAAACTAGATTGGTTGATTTGATGAAATCACAAAATTCTATTCATAATTTGGAAAATTCAGAGTGGTTTCAAACTATTAAAATGAATTGAATTACATTAACTCTTTAAATATATTTTAATTTAATTTATATTTTTTTACATTTCCTTCAAAATATAACTAATTAATTAGGAAAAGCAAGTCCATCTTTAGGTCTTCTTGGCTGAAAAAATCAAATTATGCCTTATTCCATGATTTACCAGGCTATCAATCATTTATATGGCCGTACAATATATATATGTAAAGAAAGAAAAAGCAATATTCATATTATTGGCCCCAAAAAAGTGATTTTTTTTAAAAAATAATCTCCTTTCTTTTCCTCCCGTCTTTTTCAAATTGTTTTATTCCATTTTTTTTATGGGTAGATATGAAATAAATAAATCATCTGGCGGACCTAATACTCATTATGTATTGTGGGCCTACCCTCACGTTATGTTATAATATTGATAATATATATATACCTACCATTCTTCGGTGCATATATAACATTTTCTTTTTTGTCAACGCCAAACTGAATCTTCAAGAAGAAAACAGAAGGTTGTATATATATCTAGGCAGGTGCCCATGACTTACTTACCAAACAGAACTTACAGGAAACAAATTATCCCATGATATAAATTACTTTTTTTTCATTATTTTTTAAAAGGGTATTTATATTTTTTAAAATAGTATTAAAATATTATTTAATTATTAAAAATAAATCTTTTAACTAAATGTTATGTGACAAAAAATAAACAAAAAAAAAAAATGTAGATTATCTTCTAGGCTTGGTTCCTCTCATCGAATATTCCTAATTCAATGTCCTCTTAAGTCTTTACCCCATAATCTATTTTCCCTTCTATAAGATTTATTTATTTTTTATAATTTCTTACAAACTTATTTCCATGTAATTACACAATAATAATAATAATAAATGGATATGGAAATGGAAACACGCCACAAGATGATGACAACAAAAGAAAGCAATTGATTTGAGGAAATGGGTTGTGTCAGCATCCAGCCACTCAGCATATGACTAAGCATCCTCAGAAATCCTTTGATAAGAAGATCGAGGTGGATCGATTTTTCCAATCATGATGGTAGGTAAGAAAGTTGACAATGATTTATTTTTTAATGTTTTATTTGGTTGGAAACAATTATGTTAATTCCTTGACAAGAAAAGTGCTTATTTTTGCAGCTCCGTTCACTTCACAATCACTTTTAGGTTTCGACTTTTAAGCAATTAACTTAATTTCTGGTGATAGTCAAATGCGTAATTAAGTGAAACATGAATTCTAAAAGTTCAAGTGCTCAATAATGGAGATTTTAACTTGATCCATATACAGAGTTCAGTGGAAAATTTCTATATAAGCTATCTATTTCTGCATTCTCATCTTCGCCCCTGGTTTCATTCAGTAGTTTCGTCAAGACAAAGACAGAATAGAAGATTCTAGCGTTCTACACAAAAAGGTTGCACCTCTAATTAAGAATCCAACTTATTTAAATTTTATGTCTAACACAAGCAAGTCAGCTTATTATTAGGGGGTTCTGAGAAAACTTTACTGATTATTATTAATATGATTTTAATATTATAGTAGAAAAATCAGAGGATACATTAGTATAAAAAAATTATATTTGATAGACACATACATCTTAATATCGAGGGATGTAGATTTAGTAATTTTGTGATAAAAAATTATCTAAATTTAAATAAATTTAAGAAATTAGTTTTAAATTTAATAATATGGGATAACTTTATTTTTAAAAAAATTATGCTAAAAGTGTTATAAATTATTAAATTTAAAATTGATATCTTAAATTCATCAAAAGTCAATTATTAGATTTGGTAAAAGGGTGGTAATTTTTTATTTTACCTCTAGAAAGATCCGTATAATTTTTTCCTATGTCATTTCCTCTGACACACCCCATTGGGTCTGTGTCCAGAAAAATAGGGTGTGCTATAAGAAATGACTGGAGGAGGATGGCATGGCGACGGGCATGGGCTGGTCATAAACATGGGCCCGTGAAATAAGAACCCACATATGAAGATCACAGCTTTGAAGGCCTAAGGCCCAAATGGAGTTTAAAGAATAACGTTATGGATATGGACATCATAGCTCCAGAGTTAAATATTATTAAAATATAAATATAAAATCTAATAATAAAGGTAGAATTTATATAGATATAAATTCATAATCTTTTTTTGGTTACGACGGCTAAACATGTAAATATATATATATATATATATATATATATATATATATATATATATATATATATATATATATATATATATATATATATATATATATGATGAATCTAAAAAGAATTAAAGGTCACCAAATTAAAATAATATTGATATAGACTAGCGTTCACATAAATTATATTTATAAGTTTGAACAAATAAGTTCATTGCTCAACTATCTATATAAAAGATAACATGGAGTTTTGAAAGGGACATCTCTCATCCTTACGTACTCAAAACAACCTTGCAACAGATATAGAAATGAAGTGGGAAAGTTTGAATTCCCTAAGAATCTGGTTTACACTAGACATTTTTAAGGCAGTAGCGGCAGAATTTGTATTTAAATGCAAGTTGTGCTAACTTCAAGGGAACCAACCAGTCAAAGAAAGTGCACCATGACTGCTGTGCACATTCATATTCACTCTTCTGACTTCTCAAGGTTCAACAAAGATAATGGAATGGAAATGCAACTTAAAAAATTGCTATCATATCTCGTATTACTAAATAAGTTACTGGATTTTTGTAGACTGAGCAGTTCAAAAATCTTCCTCTAATTATTTTCTTAGCTGTTAAGTTATATAATTTTATTTTTAAAAACTTTTTCTTTATTTGGGCATCCAGAAAAGGAAATGAAAAATAACTTTTTTAATTATAAATTAATTTATATATTTAATCACATTACATACTGGATATGGCGGTAGACTTCATTAATTATAATTATTAATGAATCATATATGAAGATAGCTTGGTTGTGGTTACAGAAATGGACAGGGAAGCTTATATATAATTTATAAAGTGATTATGGGTGGATGGGAGCATTATTCAAAATTAAATTTTCAATTACATTCAAAGTTATATTTTGGTGGGACAGGCCAAAGAGAGATCTTCCTTCTACATTCTCTAATGAATATTTTTTTTAATAAATTTTTGATTTTATCTTTCCTAATAAGAGAGAGCACTTTTATGGAAAGTCACCAGTGGAGGAACTAATATTAAAATATTTAAAATTTAGTTTGATGTGAATTAACAGCCACTCAAATTATATTTATAAGCTTAAAATTAGAAAGGCTCAAAAGCTCACGTTCTTCTTATCTAGGAGACTTTAAAAAAAAAAAAAAAAGAACAATTAAGTCTATTTTATCACTTTCACGAAGTAAATTTTTTTTTCTGTTTAAAGAGAAATCCTAATTTAAGCGACGAAGATTCAATCGACCAATACCATAACCTTGTAAATCCTTAGATTTGAGCTAATATATTGTTGACCAACCAACATAGTTGATTATGTAGTTTTGTTGAGTTAGGCTTTTGGAGAATTTAATTTTGTGAGGAGAGAATGTGTAGATATTTTGGGGGGTGAGAGCTGCCATGGATTTAATAAGAGAGATTTTTTTTTTTTATAATTTTTTTTTATAAAAAATTACAAAATAATAAATGTACGTGTACATCAATGTGCCCGGAACATTTCCATATCATAATCACGCACAACAAATCCAGTAAACAGATCAATCAAGCAGTTGAATTAGCTGTAGCAACCGCACGAACCATTACACTCGACCATTCAACTATTCAACCCTTCACGTAGTTGGATAAGCTCATTTTTAAAATTCGTTTTAGCATCGGCACTATGACTAATTTAAATTTAAATTGAACAAAATTATATAAAAAAATAAAAACAGTTATATGTTGTGACGATAAAGATATGCGAACAATTAATAGGTTAACACTAAGTCAATAGATATAGAAAGTAAAGGACAGCTCAAAGTGAATGAGCATAGCATTCATATTTCGTTATCTCCAATCTGCTGACTCCGCTCAAATTACGATACTTGTCACCTCCCTTGCCTTAAATGCCCTTCCACACAAACAGTGCCGACCTCATGAACACCTGATATTTCCAAAAGGGGCCCTTTTCACACCTTCCTCCCAGTTAGCTTTGCTTCATTTCTCTCTATATAATTCTCTACTCTCTTTATAAAAATCCCATCTCATTAGTGGAGATAGTACGGACAATTAAGTTCTTAGAATGGAGAGTGAGAGGAAGAATGGTGTGGAGGGCAAAGGAATAATGGGGTCTAACTCTAAGTCATTTGGGGTTTGTGATTTGCTTCTGAGGGTTCTGGCTTTGCTCCTTACTCTTGTGGCTACTATAGTTCTTGGGGTGGATAAGCAGACTACGGTTGTTCCTGTTAAGCTGGTTGATACGTTGCCTGCTGTGAATGTTGCTGTTACTGCTAAATGGCATTACTTGTCTGCCTTTGTGTAAGTTAATTCTCTCTTCATTCCCATCATAGTACTCTGCATATTTATTTGGGATATACTGTATAAATACTTTCTAAAACTTGAAATCACCTTAGATTTGGAAACCTTCCAACCAAGCTTTTCTTGAAAGGGATTGTAAATATTAACGCAGTTCTATTTGGTTTAGATAGATCAATTAATATATTTTACGATCAATTTAAAGATATGTTTGTGAGTTAATTTTAAAAAAGAATATTTTCTTTGTGAGTTTTAATTTGAAAGAGTAAAAATTTTGAGAATTTTTTTATAATTTTTTTAAAATCTTCTTAAATATTATTTTATAATTCAATGTTGGGAAGATAAACCTTTTATTTTCGTTTCCTCCCTTCTTTTCCATTAATTTCCTCCTCTTCCTCTAAATTCGCAAATATAACTTCAAAGGTTCAGTTGGAGCTATTTTAACAATTGTGGGGATTTTGACATTAGATAATTCGTGACTGATATAAGTCGTTGCATAATTAATACTTATGTCTGTTAGGTACATGGTGGTGGCAAACGCAATAGCATGTGCATATGCAGCACTCTCTCTACTCCTTACCCTTGCAAATAGAGGCAAAAGCAAAGGCTTGGGGACAATGATCATCATCCTCGACGCACTCATGGTTGCGCTGCTCTTCTCCGGCAACGGAGCCGCCACGGCTGTTGGTCTCCTCGGCTACCAAGGGAATTCTCACGTTCGATGGAACAAGGTGTGCAATGTTTTTGACAAGTTCTGTAACCAAGTGGCTGCTGCCATTGTCGTGTCGCTGGTTGGATCGGCAGCATTCCTCCTGTTAGTGTTGGTTCCTGTTCTGAAGATTCACAGACAAATTAATTGATTAACCTAAATAACTCGTGAGATCTATACCATAATATTGTGATGTGTGTAAAAGTGTGTGCTTATTAAAGTCCCATGTGTTATTTGGTTGATTAATTTTACTTTGGATTTGGTTAACTAATCTCACTCTAGCACATAAAGCTTGATTATATATAGAGTATATGCACATGAGTGTTTGAACCAACTGGACCGTAGCGTTGAATTCAAGCCACTCTAAATCTGTGTGTTGAAAATTAACATATAAATCTCTAGATCATTCATGGAGTGTTGATGTAGAAAAATTGAGCAGGTGTAATTGTTTAGATAATTAGACAAATGATCCCAAAAAAAAAGGAAAAAAAAAAAAAGAAGAAGGCAAAAGTGACACTGATCAAGTAAATAACATAACATTATTAGCCAATGCAAGATTGAAAAGAAAAAATAAATGAGTAAATGGATAATTCAAAGGGAATAATAATACAGAGAAAAAAACAGAAAGAATCGAGAGCATATGATTGGTATGGACGTACAAAGCACATTACCTTACCAGCCCCTATCCTGCCATATCTTTTTCTAACAGTTTTCTGAAACAGAAACAGAAAACACAAAGGACCCATTATTTTTCTCCCTCGCTCCCTGTCACGCGCAGTGCCAAAACCATTTGATGTATATAAATTGAGAAACAGAACCAAATGGGAAGAGGAAAAGTGTGAGAGAACGAGATTAACACTCTGCTATTTCTGCCTACTCATCACCATGGAAGGTCACAGCGACTCTGTTATTCCACTATTTTCTCAAGTTCAACCTTCTTCTGAACCTGCAACCACCATTGCTGAAAGGGGAAGCACCTCCAGGAAGCGTGCTAGACCCCTTGGTGCCAAGCTAGAGAGAGGCCAGAGCCTTCAGCAAGAAAAGGACCGAAGGTTGAAGATGACTCAGAAATTTGCTCAACTCCAATCCTTGGTCCCTGGTAGCTTTCCCAAGGTAAATGGGTTTCCAATGCAATACTTCATATTTCGTCGTTTTTCATCAATGCATGAACTCCATAGAGAAACCCTTTTGGGTAATCTTCGATGCGTTTTCTTCATTTTCAATTTCAAATTTCTTTGTTAGACTTCTCTGACATGTCCTTTTCTGAGGCAATTCATCAAACACCTGCAAAATCTCAACTCTCTAATGCCCATTTTTCTTTATTCTTATTGGGTTCCTAATTAGGCTACGAGGGAAGTGATTGTAACTGAAGCAATTCGGTACATTATGGAGCTTGAGAAAAAGAATAAAATGTTGGAAGAGCTTAAGGAGTCAATGAAATCAGTGGGAGGGAGGTTGCTGCTTGCACGTTCTGACAGGAATTCCGACGTCACTGTCACTGTCTCTAACAACGTTGCCTTCTTTGGGGTTCAATCTGTGGCTCGACCTGGTTTAACCACCGACATTATCAGGGTTTTCGACAATCACAAGGCTGAAATTTTGGCTGCAAATGTCTCAGTAAACCATGGACTGTTGACACTGACGATCACAGCTTTTGTTCTTGATGGAAGCATTTCCTCAGAGAAGATTAAGAGAGAGATTCTGGAAATATAGTCCCGAACTTGGTTGTTGTTTACTATAGAAGAAGATTAAGAGAGAGTTTCTTAATATATAGCTCCATGTTTGATTTTGTTTGTTCGTAGGTAACACGAATTAACACAACCTTAAGTACAAGCCTTTCGTTTTTTTTTTCCTTCCCTGAAAATTATGGTGCTTGGTTTCAGTATACAAGTGTAAATGAGTTTGAGACTAGAGATGAATGGAGAAATTTTGACAAGTCATGTTAAAATTATAACACTCGTGTGTTTTTCCTATGCATTTTTGGCTTTTCTGCTTCTTGTTTAAGAAAGTGGAGGTGTCAAAGGAGTTGGTTCGGGCAATGATTGAATTGTTTCATTTGCAAAATTTAGGTTTGCAGGATCGAATTCCAATGTAAACAATTTGTAAATATCATTGTTAATTTCTGTTATTATCAAGGAAATATAAACATTGATCTTATTCACAGAAATCATCAACAGAGACTTGATCATTTTAAGATTATTTTTGAAACATTAGAATTGAAAACAGCACAAAGTTCTGGTTGGAAGGAGATGACTCCTCTCTCAAGGTCATATCCAACCCAGAAATTCCTCATCTGAACGTTCCCAAACACATTCAAGCCCAATGAAGATCGCAGAAAGGCCAGGCGACAAACACTGTCTGCAATTTCCACAAAAGTAGTCTCCTTTATAGGCTGAAAATCTGCACCACCAACAAAGTGAAACGTTACATTGGGCAGATCCCGCACATCATCAAAGGTACCATTAAAACAGAGCTCGAAGAGCCCAGGAATGCCCGGTAACAATGGCTTCTTAATGAATTGTTTCATCTTATCCAGGATTGGTTGAAGCAATTCTGGTCTAAGAATGGTATAAGCAGTCCCTGAATCAATTATAATTCCCTCAACGTTTTGCTCCACCATTTGATCACCTACGCTAATCCCTTCGAGTCCAACAGCATAAATCTTTACTGGGTTTTGCACAATCGATGTTTGGGAGCCATTAACCACAGCATTTAACCCAAAATACATGTAGCTTCCTGGCACCAAATCATCTGGAATTGTCAGACAATGGGAGAATTTCTTTATACCCAGTTGAGTGATTAAGGACAAATCGTCATAGTTTAAACCCACGCAACCATTTTCTTTCCCTGTAAATTCACTGGAAGTTACTTTAGAGTAGCCAAATTGAACAAAACCCACATTCACTATACTAGTACCAGCTGGGTTTTTCAGTTCAAACTCAAATCTGTCCCTTGATAGAACCCCTGAGGTGTATGCTTTATCTGCACATACGTATTGATATGTGCAGAGTTCCTGAAGGTCTTTGCAGGTTTTGGAAATGCCCAGATCATTGCAGAGCCCAGAATCGCACAACAAATTTGCATAGGTGGAGGACTTGGAAGGATCAAAAAAGGGTATCCCTTTGATCCAAATGAAGTCACTACCAGTGTCGATAAAGGCGTAGACGTGAGTTGGTGGGGTTACGACGTAGAAGTTTATTACGTACTCTAAACTGGCTGGGATCAATTTGGGTGAGAATTCAGGGCCGCCATTAACGCGGAAGAGAAGATGGTGCAGGCTAGAGATAGAGCGGTGCGCCGCCGCGAGCCGGCGGTTGTGGGCGGTCATGGAGTGGTTGTAGAATGGGGAATGAGGGGAGTCTCGGTGGATAAGACGAAGTGCAAAGGCATCGTTAACAGGGATGTTGATAGAAGAGTGTGATAATGGTAGAATAAAGGATGAGGATACAAGGAAGAGAATGAGAGCAGAGAGGAAGGGAGAGGCCATGGTCGAGCTTGCCTTTGATGTTGCCTTACTGCTGCTGGTGCTTTTATAGCAAGAAGATGAATCATATCTGTTTTGCTGTTTCTACTTTATGGTAAAGGTTTGCATACATTAATTGAGGAGCTGGATTTTATTCCCAAATGAAATGGGAAATAATACTTTCATACTATTTTTTTACCCTATGTGTACCCAGTATATTTTTAATTATGTTATAACGACAAAACTTTAAAATAAAATATACAAAAAGAAAAAAGAAATGCATAAGTGTGTGTGAAAAAACAACGGTACGTGCAGTACAACTCAAATTAAATTGGGTAAACACACATTTTGTTTCACTAAGATAGATTACTATATATTAACACATAGTAAAAAATCAATTAATCATTCAATTAATTAATTAATTTTGACCATAATAACACGTATAGTAGTATATGTGGTTGTGGAATATAAAATGTAATCCCAACTTGATTTAAAATTTTAGGTTATTTTCAATTATGTAATTTTTATTGAGTTATTTATATTTATGTTAATTATTTTTTTTGATTTTATAATATTATATTATTTTTATTATTTTATACAATTAAAATATTTTTATTTTAATAATATAAATTTATAAAATTTCTTAAATGAAGCTCACATCTTGATATTATATTATTATCTTCTATTTTAACTAAAGGGACTCACTTTTAAAATTATAATATTAGAAACTTATGTATTGACATAAAGGTTTATCGTACTTCAATAGTTATAACTAGGGGTGGTCACGGGTCGAGAATTGGGCCGTCCCGGTCTCGTTTTAAAATTTTTTTTGTCCCGTTCTGATTTTATATAATTTTGTCTCGATTCCGTCTTAGTCCTGTCTCAATCCATTTGTCATGGCTTGTCTCGGTTAAATTTAAAAAATAAAATAAAATAAAATAGGTGTATAAAGTAATAAGAGGGGTGTTGAAAGCATGCATAAAAAGAAGAAAGTGTGGTGTAAATAATAAAAAAGTGAGTGTAAAAAGTAATAGTCGGGACAAATATATATTTTTATCGGGACGGGATGTGACATGTTTACGTAAAATTTGGGACGGGACAGGGACGGGATTCTGATTGTCTCAGTCCCGTCCCAAAAATTCATCTAGACACAAAAATTATGTCTCGGTGCCGTCCCAAGTCTGGATTTGTTCTGTCTCGATTGTGTCCCGAACCCCTCGGGCTGGGTCGGGACACCAGACCGTCCCGACCCGTGCCCACCCCTAGTTATAACTCACTATTTTAAATTGTATAACTTAAGCAATTCTTTATACAATTCCACTTGAAAATAGTCTAATTTCTTTCAAGGAGAAATAAAAATGAAGTTAATGTATCAATAAATTCTAAAGTCTACTACTGTACTAAATAATTCTAGTTTACTTTTTTCTTTCTAGCCAAATAACTTTATTTATAAGAATTATTATAGTAAATAAAGACAAAGGAAAAATAAAAACTTTCTAGACCTTGAATTTAATTCCCAATTTGGGCAAAAACCATAGTTTCTAAATGAAAAATAAGAAAGGAAACTTTATATATCAATAAATATTGAGATACACGTAGTGTGCTGGCTCAATCATAGTAATTTTGCTCTCACGCATCCTATATATCATTCATCTCATTTAAATTTTTCCCTCAAATAGATAAATTTATTCATAAAAAATATATGATAGATATATAAACCGATTAAAACCCTCTTAGGCAATAACATGATGTTATCATGATAAGCTAATCTTAAGATTTTCTTGTCTGATCATAAATATATGTTAGAAAATATAGATAAATTGAGGAAATTTTACAAGTTGTATTATTGAAATAATATAACGATGTTTATTAATATATTGGAAATTTTTGTCAGGAATGTTCCTACGCCGCCTTTTATTTTTTTGTCAAGGAAATAAGTATCCACTTAACTTTTCTTTAGCCAATAAAATAAACAGTGCTAAAACTTTTAATTAGAATAAATACTCAAACCATGCTGTTAATTTCCTTGATAACTACAAAATAATAAAAGATTGATTGATAATTTTAACAGAAGTAGTTAGACTCACCGTATTAGAATAATTTGACAACAAAAACATAGATATTTTATCTTAATCTAAATCTTAAATTCAAATCTTAAAAATACATCATAGTACCAATTTAGTTAGTTAAATACCGATAGTTTATTTTTGAAACACTAGGGATTGAAAACAGCACAAACTTCTGGTTTAAAGGAGATGACTCCTCTCTCAAGGTCATATACAAACCAAAAGTTCCTCATATGAAAATTCCCAAATATAGACACGCCCAATGAAGATCCCAGAATGGCCAGGCACCATAGATTGTCCTTGACTTCCACGAAAGTTGTCTCCTTTATCAACTCAACATCTGCACCACCAAAGTGAAACGTTACATCGAGCAGTGCCCCCACATCATCAGAGGTACTGGTAAAGCACAACTCAGAGAGCCCAGGAATGCTTGGCAACAATGGCTTCTTAACGAATTGGACCATCTTATCCAGGATTGGCTGAAGCAACTCTGGTTTAAGACTGGTATAAGCAGTCCCTGAATCAATTATAATCCCCTCAACATTGTGCTCTACCATTTCATCACCTATGCTAACCCCTCTTAGTTCAACATCATAAATCCCATCTGCGTTCTGAAGAATTGGTGTTTGGGAGCCATTAACCACAGCCATTGACCCAAAATACATGTAGCTTCCTGGCACCAAATCATCTGGAATTGTCAGAGTTGGTGGATTAAGGACAAATCTCCATTGTTTAAGCCCACACAACCATTTTCTTTCCCAGCAAATTCAGTGCTGGCATTTTCATCAGAGTAGCCAAATTGAACAAAACCCACATCCACTATGCTACTTGTACCAGCTTGTTTTCCAGTTCAAACCCAAGTTTGTCCCTTGATAGAACCCCTGAGGTGTATGCTTTATCTGCATATATGTATTGGTACATGCAGGGTTCCTAAAGGCCTTTGCAGGTTCTGTAAATGCCCAGATCATTGCAGAGCCCAGAATCGCATAATAAATTTGCAAAGGTGGAGGACTTTGAAGGATCAAAAAAGGGTAACCCTTTGATCCAAATGAAATCGCTGCCAGTGTCGATAAAGGCGTAGACTTGGGTTGGTGGGGTTCCGACATAGAAGTTTATTACGTACTCTAAATGGTCAGGGATCAATTTTGGTGAGAATTCAGGGCTGCCCTTTGGTGACGTTATGAGTGGAGGTGGCGCTAGCGGGAGATGGAGCGGTGCGCAGCCGCGAGCCGGCGGTCGTAGGCGGTCATGGAGTGGTTGTAGAATGGGGAATGAGGTGAGTCTCGGTGGATAAGATGAAGTGCAAAGGCATCGTTAAATGGGATGTTGATGGAACAATGTGATATTTGTACTATAAAGGTTGAGCATATAAGGAAGAAAATGGGAGCAAAGAGAAAAGTAGAGGCCATGATCGAGTACATCGACCAATGCCTCTGTAGCAAAGAAGAAACCAGAAACCTATATGAATCAATATTCTGGTCTTTCAACTTTGATTTTAGTAAATGTTTGCATTTATTAGTTGAGGAGCTAAATTTATTTAATTCAGAAACTTGGGTAAGAGTCTTAATTTCCTCTTTAAGGGGAAATAAAAGCAAACTTAATTTATCAATAAATCCTAAGTCCACTGAATTAAATAATTCTAATTTACTATTATTTATGAGAATTATGATTGTAGAATAAAGACAAAGGGGCAAAAAGGATATATATAAGTTAATCTTTCCCGCAATGAATAAGTTCATTGATAAATATTTTCATAGATATATAAATGTGCATCCTCTTATTTTAATTGGGCAATAGTATGACATTATCATGATAAATTAATCTTAGAATTATCTATTCTGATTCTAGAACTAGAAAGTAGCACAATCCGTAGGCTGAAAAGAAACCAGTCCTCTTTCAAGATCATACCCAACCCAAAAGTTCCTCATCTGCATGTTTCCAAGTATAGAAAGATTTCCAGAAGACCTTAAAATCGCCACACACCAAACGCCCTTTATATACTCCACAAAAGTAGACTCTTTTATCAGCTTAACATCTGCACCACCAGCAAAGTGAAATGTCACTTCTGGCACTGCTTCCACATCGTGAAACGTTCCATCAAAGCACAGCTCAAATATCCTTCGAATGCCTGGCAATATTTTTTGCACAAATCGGCGCATGGTATCCAAAAATGGCTGATATCCCTCTGATTTAAGAACTGTATAAGCAGTGCCTGAATCAACTATGAACCCTCCATCACCAGACGGTGTCAAATTGAAAGTGCCCGGTGGAATTGGGACCCTTTGGTTTCCTACGCTGATCCCTTCAAGGGAAACATAGTAAAGTCTGTTTGGGTTCTGCAGAATTGGTGTTTGGGAACCATAGACCACAGCTCTTGACCCAAAATACATTAAGCTTCGTGGGGCTTGATCATCTGGTATAGTCTTGCAGTGAGAGAATTTCTTTATGCCCAGTTGGCTGATTAAGGACAATTCTCCAGGGCTCAAACCCACACACCCATTTTGTTTCCCTTTGTAATGGGAGGAACTCACAATGGAATAGCCAAATTGGACGAAACCCACATCAACCAAACTCTCATCTGGGGCTTCAAATATGAATTTGTCACTTGAGAAAATTCCCTCTGTTCTTGATTTGTCTGCATAAACCACTGCATAAGTGCAGGGTTGCCTAGAACTTGTGCAGGTTTTCCAAGAGGCTAGAGCTGTGCAATTATCAGAAGAACATAGTGAGTTTGTGTAGCTGACGGACTTGGAGGAATCAAAAAAGGGAAAGCCTTTAACCCAAGTGAAGTCACTGCCGGTGTCTATAAATGCGTATACTTGGGTTGCTGGGTTCCTATGTAGAAGTTTATTACGTACTCCGAGTTGTCAGGGATTAGTTTTGGTGAGAAATCAGGGGACCCGTTTTGTGATGTTGCAAGTTGGTGAAGGTGGTTCAGGCGGAGGAGAAAGCGGTGGGCCGCCGTGAGCCGGCGGTCGTAGGGCGTCATGGAGTGGTTGTAGAATGGGGAACGAGGTGAGTCTCGCTGGATAAGGGAAAGTACAAAGCCATCATTAACAGGGTTGATGGAATGTGATGTTGATAGCGTGAAGGTTGAGCGACAGAGAAGGAGGAGGAAAATGCAGAGAAAGAGAACGGTAGAGGCCATGATGGAGTTTGCTGTGCGTAAATGAATTTGCATCAAGACGACGCCATTGGCTAAGGCTTTTATAGGAACATAAAACGTACCCATTAATATTTTGCTCATAGTTCATTTAATCATAGCAGGGAATATGCATTTAATTATCAACTAACCTAGGCAAGAGCCTTAATTTCCCTTCAAAGCAACTTAATTGTTGAGAAAAAGGATTTTGTGGGTATGCAAGATAGTAGAGAAAGAAAGGAATCGCTGCATTATGCTGATTGCTGATTGAATAGTGCAATGGCAAGCACAAGCAATCCAATGATCCATCATCTGATATTTATACATCACTGGCAGACACAACTGATAGAAGTTCATAAAATAGGGAAACTGTTTGTTTCCAAGTATTACACTTATCAGATGTTCATATCAACCTAATGACACAAGAGTCGAGTCCACTAACCCCATATTCTGGAGGAAGAATAACCCAAGATATGCTATAGATTGCAATACACTGTGAATCTTGATGCTGAATCAATTGGATAACAAATAATTTACAACAATCTGTTGCAAACTCTGACTTCCTGCCTGGCAAGACATGTTCCTGTAGGTCATTGAGGAAGAACTGGAGGCGCGATTGCACGAGTATTATAGGATCTGCAGTGGCCACATTTTTGCCCAATAATGTGGAAGTAAACTTCGGTTGTGTCATTGCAGTCATTACATAGTATCCAAACCTGCCATGGATGAATGCTTACTTTCATTCAAGCGAAATTGTTGTGAAAGTACTTCAAAGTTTAAGAAGTTTACCTTCCTGTGTCGATAATCTTCAGGCATGACAGTTGCTTCAATCTATCAGATGAAATGGAAATAAACAAACCAGTGAGAGATCATAATGAAAGCAGAATAACTCGGCAAGCAATGTTCAAGTGAAAGAATTTATTTGCATTAGCTTAACAAGCTACCTCTTCATCGATTCTCTTCCAGGTCCTAGACATGTCAATCACTGACTTGGAGCATATTGGACAGCAATACCTGGATCATAATACCAAACCAAAGCTAAAATTTATGCGGATATCTTGATTTCTAGTCCAGAAAATGCCCATGAAGTTAAGATACTCACTTGTCACGCTTTATCATCTCTTGGTAACATTCACAATGCATTGTGTGACCACATTTCATAACGGTAATGTCCTTCAATGAGTCAAAAAGGTACTGCACAAACACAATATATTCACATCAGAAGATTCTCAATTTTCTACTTAAGAGAGACAGAAACATTTCCTCCTTTAATCGTTTTAAACCTGAGCCAACGGAAGAGGAAATAGAGTACAAACCTCATAACAAATGGGACAGTGATGCCTCATGGAGTTCTCTACACATAAATGGTTATCACGCAGACTGATTGAATAGCAAGAACCTGAAGATTATACAGAAATTTCATCATAGAGGTCCTTATATAACCTGTTGAGCAATCTGTTTTTTAAGAAACAATGGACAGAAAAATACTTCATCTAATAAAACTAAGCAATGAGTTCATGCAGTAGCCTGAAATAAAAACCCAAGTTTCTGAAAAACAAAACATGTAGTTATTTCTTCGGACCATAGCATGCACTCTTTGCTTGCAAATTTACTGATGATTATCATTTAATCTTATCAAACATTTTGAACATATGTATCTTAAAAAAATGATCCTAGCAGACACAAGCACCATGACCCAGCTTTGCATACCGCACTTCTCGCAGTGGAAATAATTCTCACGGCCACCAACTCTGTTTCCAATGTTATAAATTGCATAATGAAAATTAGTTGTATGACATAAATTCAGTTAACTAAATGAGCAAATAATGAAAGAGATCAACTCACCTGCAGATCCCACAATCATCACAATGGAAATGTTGTTTACCCGTCTGCATAGTGTGTAAGCAACAGTCAGCTTCATTAAGAAAAGGGCTAGAATGAAAAGCACAAACCAGGATCATATAACAAATGTCAATTCTCAATGTAAGTTCATTTCTGAGAAGCAAGGACCAAACCAGAAGTACATAGATAATTCCAAAGAATCAAAAGTTAATCAGATACTTTAGATTTGTCCCATTACATCATCATCGAAGAATTTGCATATGTCGCAGAAATATTCTCCCATTCTGACGCCACAATTGGTGCAGGTTTGAGCAATCTTTAGAGAGGAGAAAAAAGAAGAATAAGTCAAAAACATAACCAAAACGGAAAAAGAACAATCGAAGTTCTAAATTGAACAAGGTAAATAGGCATACTTGCTGCTCTGTGTCACAAACTGAACAAACAACCTGGAACAGCAACGAAATTTAAAAACTTCATCAGTTTTATCATCTCCTGTTAATGACTTATATCACATCTTCATGTCAGACAAAACAAAAACCAGACAGTGTGAAAACAGGAAGCCTCCTACTTGTTTAACATCTTCCCGAACAAGTTCATGCCTATCAAAGGGGTTCTTCAATATGCTCTAATGAAACAGACAACGGGAAATAACACAAACCCAGATCAGTCATAGGCTCAAAGACAATGTTTTTAGCTGAAAATAAAGGAAAATGAAGGAAATAATCAATGAATACCGTTGCCTCATTATGACAATGACGGCAGGTGTAGATCTCGTTGCAACAAGGAGCTCGAATCCTGCATCTTCTCCTATAATGCTTGCACCTATCAAATAGCCACGAAAAAAAACAAACGAAAAAGGCAACATTATCGAACAAAGCAATTGGAAGCCAATGAATCCAAACACGAAACGTAAGAGCAAAGAAGAATAAGAAATACCCATATCCCATCTTCCCAAAATCAAGTCGTTCACTGGCAGAGCCTTCCATGATTTTTGGAAGAGAGAAAATTACGGGGTGCTGTCTCTCTCTCTCTCTCTCTCTCTGAGGGAAGGGGAAGGCAACCAAAAGGATTTTCCTGAACTGGAAGACTCCTATATTAGTTGGTCTGTCCACACCTTCTAAAGGAACAGAAGCCGTTAGATTTTGGTGTAAATGATTTTGTACAGATACACATTATATTGATCAATTTAATTTCAGCCAAGCTAAAAAGCAAAAAACTTCTCATAATAAATTTTGACAAAGTAAGCTAAAAGAATTGCCTACCATTATTATTTACGTGCCTGACCATACTTTTATTCTGAATTTTTTAATGCGATTATAATAAAAATATCAGGCGTGAAAATGGATATTGCAGGGAAATAGTATAATATATGCCCACTTGGGAAGAGAGAGAAGGGATATGGTGGCGGAGTGGGGGCAGACAGATGACTTCAGCAGGAGAGAAAGGGATGTTGCCGCAACATCAGCGAATGGGATTCGAGAGATGGGACAAGCCAATGAGCAGGAATTTTGGCTTGGGCATTTTAACGAACAGTTTTAATGCATAGCGCTCTGGTTCCGCAGCTCTCCCATCATGTGAATCACAAAACCATGCCATAGCACGTTAGTAATTTATATAATTGATTTAATACCTTAAAATCTAAGAAAGATAAATTTAGAAAGTTATATTTTGTTTTTCAAAAATCAATAAATTAACTAATTTAAAATACTTTTTCTTAAATTATATATTTCGATTAAAATTTTTTTATGAAATAGAAAATATCATAGCTTGACTTACTTCTAAATAATTTCTCCTTCCATTTTTCCCATTTCTAATTAGAGGGTAAGAACATGTTTAGGTTTTGCTGAGTAACTTGGCAAAAACATTTATCAATAATTCATAATTTTAGCTTTCCTCTTTAATTTTAGATTAGGGGTATTTTTATACTCTTTGTGCACAAAGCTATTTCAAACTTATATTTATTTTAAACGTTTGAAGATTGAGAACTGACACAACAACTATGACAACATAAATCCTTCTTAAAATTTATAAATTTTTTAATTAACTCAAAATTACAAATAAAATCAATTGTCAATATTACTAATCTTAGCATTAAACATTAAATATTGGCAAGGAAATTCTTAGTTAAAACATCCCTTTGTATTTGCCCAAGATTTAGCCTTTCCCAATGATATCAATTGGTTGCCAGTAGGAGAATCCTCAATTAAACCACAACGCCCAGCCCAGTTAGTTCCTTGACACCAAATTACAACCATGCACGAGACAGCTCCATCACTAAACCTTAACAATAAAAACCAACATAAAACGATTCTCCTTCTCTTCATGCTCCTATAATAAGAGACACATTCCATCTTTGCTCTGCAACTTCTCTTCCATTTCCTCTTACACTCTATACTATTCTCCTCAATCAACTTCAATTCACACCAAAAAAGAATAAAAATGGGTTGCCGGGAATCCAAACACGCCGTTGCCACCGCAAACACCCTTAGCAGCAAAACTTCCAGGGCCAGTTCCAAGAGAGAAACCATAGACAACAACAACAGCAAGAACAACAATGTTAATGATATTGACAACGTTAGTTCAGGGGTGCAACAGAGAGAACATGAAAATGTCAGAGAGGTTGCTGGTAGTGGTTCTGATGCTAAAGGCAAAGCTGAAGAAAAGGCAAATGTGCAAGAACATAATAACAAGGCATCGGAGAAGGGCAAGGAAGCAGAGGAAAAGACGGGGGAAATTGTTTCCGAGGGGAAACTACCTGAGAAGTCTCAAGCTGGGAAAGAAGAAAAATTGAAGGAGACTGATAGAGTGAATGCTGCAACTGTTGCAATAGAGAAAGCACTAGCAGTAGAGAACAGAGCAGAAAACGTGCCAGAAGTAACTAAGGCTTCAGAAAAGAGCAACCAAGCTAGGGGTGTAGAACAAAAGACGGGGGAAATTGTTCAGGAGGAAAATTTACCTGAGAAATCTGAAACTGGGAATGAAGAGAAAGCAATAGAAGAGAAAAAGGCAGAAAATGAAACGCGGGATTCATTGAAGGAGAATGGTGCTGATGTTGCAGAAGAGAAAGAGCCACGACAAGAAATCAAGGTAGTGAATGATGCCACGGTTGTAGGAGAGAAAGCATCAACCATAGAACACAAAGAAGAAAATGCACTGGAAGTGAACGCTGCTGCAGCAGAAGAAACAGAACCACCGCAGGAAAGCAAAGTAGAAAATGAAAAAGGTGTGCAAATTACGACCCTTTAATTTGTTGGCACTAAAGTTACAGAGGACAAGCTGTCGATGGTAAATTTTACTTAGATATGTTATATGTTTACAGAGAATGTGGAGAAGGTTGAAGACACCGCAGGTACAAAAGTTCCAACTCCAGAAGGTGAAAATGATTTGAAAGCTGAGGAGGTATGTGGTACTGAAAACCGGTTTCTTGCAGTCAATTTCTAGATAGCCGATGCAATTGCTAAATCGGTCGCTCAATGTAAATGACTGCACAATAAATTGATTATAGCAGATCCGAGTCCTTGTAGCATTATAAAAAGTTGACACATTATTCATATATTCATGAATAGTGAGAAGGCAATTAAATGAGAATCATGTCTCTTTTGTGATGCAGGGAAAATCTGAAAGTGTTCACCAAGCAGCCAAAATGCAGCGAAAGACTGAATGACTTAATTGACAAATGGAGTTAATGCAGAGAGCATGCTGATAATCCTTTGTCTAGAAAGTTGAGGGTGATTGTTATTTGTCAAATCACTACTACTCTCTGCATTTATTTCCCTCTTCTCTCCATGTGTAAAACATTTCAGATTCTGGAACCATTCTAGCCTTTCTCTCTCTCCAAGTGATAAATGTTTAGATCAACAGAATAAACGTAGCTTCAGATTGAAATATTTATCGAAAGATTTAACAACTTAACTGCGTATTGTAAGAAGTTAAAAGATGGAAGAGAAAAGCTGAGAGTCGAAACAATGTCAAACAGGATTGAAGTTCAATTAATCAGTACTTCAGATGACACGTTTTGCAATTTGTGCTACTGCCTATGCCAGCAGAGCCTTATTACTTAATTGATCTAAATATTCAATAACTTAATATTATCCATAGTTTCTTATCCAATCACAACCTGCTGGCACGTACATTTGGCAGAAATTGTGGGACAACATATGTTAACTTAAGAACCATATCTTCTGTTTTATTTAGTGTCTCATTCCATGTCTTACTCTCTTTGATTGATCAAAAAGTTATTAAATACTGTATTTATATACATTTCATATACATTTATCCTAATTAAATTTGTAGGTCGCATAAATACAGCACAAAGCTCAATTCAAACCTTGACAGCAAGAAATTAAGAAGAATTGCAAGGTGAAACTATACAAATAACGTTATCAAGAATCATTTATCGTATACAGGGAAGTAGTCATGAAGATATACAAGATTTGGTAGCTATGTACATGAACACCTTCTATTTCTAGCCCTAGCATAATACGGAAGCATTCATCAAAGCATGGACCATGCCTTCCACTTTTAGAACGACCATGAAGAAAGAATGAATAAAAATTAGAAAATATAGAAACTTCGCGAGTGACCTCTTGCACTTGCACCTATCTGGAAAGAGATATTATCATTTTCTGATTCAATCAAAGCTTACCGGCTTACCCCGATGGTCGAACTCTGTATTCAATTTAAGAAGGGGAGTTGCTGGGTCTCTAGAAAGGATGAGGTTTCCTGTTGAATCTCTGTTGCCATAACCCAGAAGGCGAGGATCATTCACAATTCTGCATGACGATGATGCATCACACCCCATATTGACACCATAATAGGCTAAGTGGTCTGTGATACTATTCCCATGCACCGACCTGCATAAGATAACCAAATGAATTTTCAGCAACTTCTAAAGTAAGACTAATATCTTTTGAATTACTTCCAAGAAAACATCTACAAGCAAATGGTTAAAAGCTCTCTCAATTGATACATCAGAATACCAAAACAAAGAGAAAAAGGGGGTACAGCGTAAATTTCATGACACCAAATTGGAGCCACTGAAGCGGTAAATTTTTCAAAAAAAAGAAAAGTATACTTTCAACAACTTATAAGAAACAGAATTTCTACCTGCTACAAGTTGGATCCTCACCAGATCCATCACAGACCGTCTCAACTTTGTAAACAAGACTTCCAAATTCAATGCTATGAAGCCACACCTGCAAATCCAGGACAAGTATGCTGTTTCATAAACAGCAGCCAACCAAACTGCACAAGATAGTGACGCAGGTTTTCCTATTACCACTATAAAACACAAATCATAAGACCATGGCCGAAGCATCATGTCCAGCACTAGAAAATTCTTGTGTTGACAAAAAAAATCTTGCTAGGAATGCATATGAAAAGTTCAGCGAGAACTTGGAAACTCAGCATGTATCATTTGAAATATCAGTAGGAAAAAATTGATGAATAATATTACAGATAAAACATATTAACATAATAATTTATAGAAATAAAATCTCTATTCTCCATGAAAAATACAGCATATAACGCAGTCAATCACGACATTTTCACAAACAAACATGCTGACTTACTGTGATTTAAGGATAATAAGAAGGTCAATTAAAACTTTTATCACTCCAAGAACCATGCCTTACCTCTCTTGCAAAGTGGTGGTATGTCTTCTGAGGAAAATAGTAATAGTATGGAGGCAAATGGGGAACAATATCATGGCCATTTGTAACTCGGATAGTATTAGGCACGAGTTTACTATAGTAAGATGCAAAAGCAGCATTCCCAAGACGAGGTTGTCCAAATGTCATAACCTGAACATTCTGGGATTTGTATTTGAGCTGAAAATAATTATACAGAAAGAGAATAAATATTTTATCCTTACAAAATGAGGAAATCATAAAGGTAAGAAAATAAAAGGGGGAAAAAGGTCCAACAAAAGTTTAACAGTAATTCAAGAACTTCGGAATTTGGGCCATGTTTCAAATAGAATTCCAGAAGAGAGTACTGGCCTTTCTATGCATTACCTCATCAAAAATATCATGAAAAGACAAGCCCATGAATGTTTCAGGGAATTGAACATGTCTTAGAGAAAGAGTTACCACATCTAACACAAATCATTCAATAAAGGCAATGATGAGGTTTTAGTATATATTTGGTTTGGTTCCCACAGTTCGTGAATTTCAAGAAACCATAAAGCAACAAGTGAAACCCACTTTTCTACTTAAAACCGCCATTTTTAAATTGAATACTAAGGTTGATAAACCAAAGCTCAAATGGCATACAAGTCAAGGTTGCAGAACATAGAACAACACCCTTTCCCAATACATCATTCCACAAGATACCAATAACCCTGCCTTAGGTAAAATAAAGTGACTAGTTATAAAAAGGATTTAAAGAAAAACAGAGCTTGAAACCATAAAACCTGCATGTATAATCCTCATATATCAAGAATGCTAAATTATAATTACCGTTAAATCAAGTCCGCAGAAGGAAGCAATGGCCCCTCCCATTGAATGCCCAGTCACCATAATTCCAATATCTCCATAAACCTCCTTTGCCCTTTTCACAGCATCTATAATTGCAGGACGTATAGTTGTATTGTGGTATGCATAATAAAATCCACTGTGTACCTGAAACAAATGATGATAAAATATCAGAACTGACAGACATTATTTGGAGCATAAATTATGTCAGGCTTCTACCATTGCATCAGGCACTTCTGGATAATGTGCATCAAGCTGCTTCCAAAATAAATCATCAATCCAGTTCTGTATACTGCATACAGGCAATTAATCCATAAATCAGCCCAGAAAACACCGCTAAGCTGTCACAAATTAAGCCAAACTTCTTGAAAAGAATAGAATGGTTTTCATTTAAACATGTAATTATGGTTAAATATTTGCATACTAATTACTAGGGTAATGACTGTGCTCTCTGTCAAGGTCAATTTGTAAGAACATAAGCTCTCTTGTCAAACAAAAACAAGCCCCACCTGGTTTCCTGAGTTCCTCTGAATGCAATGACAATGGCATTAAGATTCTTTGCCATACCAACAAACCCCTAACACAGGTTGTCATGTTAGAACAGAGATTTGTGTATATCCACTAGAAAAATTTGGACTGAGAAGAAAAAAGAAAAGAGCGATAAAATAAAAAAATAAAAAAGGAGATTGATTGTGAGATGAGAATGCACCTGTAAGCAATGCTGAACATCAACAACCAACTCGATAACTTCAAATCCCTATTGCCATGATTTTTTTTAGACCAACTATTTGTTTCTAAAAGAATAACCAAAGTAGTAGGACACTTAGATCTATATAATTCAAAAGTCACTCAGGCACTTAGTTATCAAACACTAATATGAAGATTCTAAGTACCTTGGTCCAACCATCACATCTGGAGCACGTCCATGTAAAAAGTTCTGTCAGATCTGATATGTAAACCTGCAAGAGAAAATTCTACTTCATTCCTTAAACATTCAGAACAATTAACATTTAAATCTTAAAGGTTATATCCAATCATTATAAACCTTCAACAGGACCAATAAAGTGAAATTTTAATTACAGCCCCGATCAATCCTCCATGTTAAGATCAGCGAAAAAAATAACAACAATTCAACAAATAGACTCTCCTTATAAGCATTGAGAATGACGGGCTTTCTAAAATATGCTGCTCATTGCTAAAAGTGAATACGTCAATTTCCCCACTACTCACCGCAGAAGCGTATTCCACCAAGATTGTAGCAAGTGTATGATTATAGAGAGGATGATCACTTTTGTGCCTAATCTTGAGTTCTGCAAGTGGAATATGTAAAAACATATTATAAAGACAATTGATTTGATGCTAAACATGGCCAATCCAGAACAATTTATCCAACTAACTTAAAAAACACTCCGAGACTGGGCTACATGCAAGTTTTAATTTGCACTAACCAACCATGGAGGAAGCATGTATGCATTGTAAGAATGCAAATGCACAAGTCTCACTCTTACCTCTCCCATCCGAAAAAACTAGCAGGCACAAGCTGACAGCCAATATCAACCATCTACTTCTGCTCATAATCTGTGTAACATGGACAAATAAGAAACACACAAAAATAAAAAGAAAAAAATAAGTAAGTAAATGCCACAACCACGTCCAGTATAAGAGTTAATTTGACAGAGTCATTGGGTACTAACAAAATTTAAAATTTTTGGGAAAAACATCAAAAGCAAAATAAAATTGGTTCGCGCGTCCATAATCAAGCAAAAAATTAGGGCAAACTAGAAATTCGATGAAGGTGAAGAGAAACCTAAAAGACCTACTCGCATGGTGTAATGGAACTCCAACGTCAATTAAACCACGGGACTTCCGACTGAGTTGGGGGTTACCAATTTGGCGAGTTGAATAAGACTGGTAGATAGTGAATTCAGCAACGACTTATGAGATGAAGTGTTTTCATTTTCTTTCTTTTTTTTTTTTTGAAAATGACAAATGTTTATTTTTTAAAAGTCCTTTTTTTTTTTTTTTTTTTTTTTTACACACGACGACAACAAATATTTGAACTCCTAATCTCTTAAAAAAATGTCCAAATTTCTACCATAATATGGTGAAAAAAGTTGGGAATATAGAAAATAATTCCCGTACTTTAATTAATAATTTTTTGTGTTTTATTTGTTCTCTATTTATATTTTTAATAAGTAATATTTTTAAAGATATAATCACAATAAATTTAGGGGCAAAAATATTAGTTTAGTTTTGGAAAGAAGAAATCTTTATCTTTATCTATCAAATCACTTTTCTAGTTTCTCACAATAAAAGTTACCAATATTTGGAAAAATCAAATATAATTTATATATTTTTCAGCATTGAGAGTGGTTTAGCTCTATTCTACTTTTGTCTTACACTTTCTTTTTTTCCTGCTGAATTTATCTCTCCCACTTCAAACTAGGACCAATTATAACTTTTTCAACAAAGCCCATATTGGAATAGGCTGCATGTTGGATTACGTAGGTAATAGGTCATCTCCATGAGAAAATAGATAATGCATACCCATATTTTCTCTCCACTAACTTTTTGATAAGTAGTTTCCACACGAAAATGGCTAGTGGGTAAAGTAGCTGTGCATGAAAAATTCGGATGTGCTACAGTTGGGCCTTTGCAGTCGGCTCCTGCAGTCGCGATCGGATGGTTGCCATCAATCCTCAGCTGCTCTCTCTTCATCTCGTCTGTCGATTCGCCGCACATTCAATGAGCTTGTCCCTTAGTCTTGAAGAATCGACGGACGAGATGGAAAGGGAGCAACTGAGGATTGATGGCAGCCGTCCGATCACGACTGTAGAAGCCTAACTGCAGCACATCCGTATCCATGTACGAAAGGGGTGAGGACGCCAATATATATATATATATATATATATATATTAGTAAATTGAGCATTGATGTTATAACCAAAAAGATGTTTTTGATGTAAATTACTCCTATAATATCACATTAGATACTAGATATTGAACTAAAAGTGTTTTAGACTTAAAAGTTAAAATTATTATTCATTAATATTTGTTTTGAATAGAGATCAATTCTATACATAAAAAGTATGTGGATATCATGAGTGTAAATTAAAAAATATGTATATCATGCCAAATATATTATCTATTTTTTCTTATAATTATTGGTACGATTTTTTTAACATGCACATTTATAAATAATTGACACTTTGACCATGCTAAATTATACTAATTATTTTTTAATTTATTAACTTTTCTTTTATACTTTACATAAAATAATTATACAAGAAGTAATTTTATATAATTATACTTTGCATGATTTTACACGTAAATAATTTCATGATTCATAAACACATGGGAATGGCAATTTTAGCGTACATACATTAAATTAAATTAAACTAAACCCGAAAGAGTTTATAGGGGAGCCCAAACAATGAAAAGCCCAGGTCCATCTCAGCGGGAAAAATCCCATTTCCGTATTGGCGGGAAATTCTTAATTATCCATCTTGTCCTAACGCCCTTAAACTGCACATCTTGCTTTCACAATCAAACGGCTCTAAATACCCACATCACGTTGTATTTTTAATTTTTGTTCCGCACTCGCTTCAAAACTGGAGTTGCTCTAGTATCGTCTCTCTGACACGCGCGCGAAACCCTTGATCTGAGAAACCATGGCGAGGCCCTCCAAGACCCAGGTCTCCTCCGACGAAGCTCTTTCCAACGCCTCAAATTCTTCGGAGGAGGAGCAGGTCAACGACCAGATAAATGACGAAGAGGACGAGGAGGAGTTGGAAGCAGTGGCTCGCTCTGCTGGCACTGACGACGATGAAGCCGCGGATGATAATCCACAGGACTCCGACGAAGATGCTGCCGCTGCTGGAGAAGGCGACGAGGAAGAACAGGTAAGCAAACCGTTGATTCATTTATGAGTCTGTTTCTGTGGTTAAGACTTCATAAACATTTCCACTCTGTTGAGGTATGGTTTGGTAGTGTGCTGTGGGTGTGAATTGTTTCGCTCTCGAGGTAAAATAGAGAGAAGTAAAGGAACTTTACCATTTAGGTCAGTTTAGGTTTCAGCTGATTGTGTACGTTGGCAAAAGGAAGTAAATCTCCAATTAGTTTGGCTTGTCTTCTATGCTGTAAAAATGTGGACGCGCCTGAGTTAAAAATTCCAAATTGTTCAAAATCATGGATGAATTGTCGAGATACTTTTGGGCTTGGACCTGGTTTTCGTTTTTGACTTTTTGCTCAGTGAAACAAATAGGCTGGTTACATTTTAGCGCGCTCATGGCTCATATGTTGATGATTTTGCATTTCGCAAGTTGAACTTGATATCTGTAATTTGGTAGCTTGGTTGTGGTCATTGTCAATGAGTAATGATTAGTTGTTCGCAGTCCATCAAGAAGACTTAATCCGTGTAAATTTAATGGTTGTTCATGCATAATTCTATGTACTCTGTATCAATGATGAAGAATTTCCTGGAAGCCTTCTTTGAGCAAGTATATTTACGGTAAACCTTGTTCTGTCCAACTTCAGGATGAAGGTAACGTTGGTCCAGAAATTAGCAAGCGTGAAAAGGCTAGATTAAAAGAGATGCAGAAAATGAAGAAACAAAAGATTCAGGAGATATTGGATCAACAAAATGCTGCCATTGATGCTGATATGGTGCGTGTATAGAGGATGCTATTCATATTATAGTTTATACCTATGATTGTCTAATTTTCACATCTAATGCAGAATAATAGAGGAAAGGGTCGCTTGAAATATCTCTTGCAGCAAACTGAGCTGTTTGCTCATTTTGCAAAAGGTGATCCGTCTTCATCTCAGAAGAAATCAAGGGGAAGGTATGGGTGGACCTCTTTCATAAGATTCAATTTGTTGTTAACATAATATTGCAGTTTCGCCCTCAGTCTCTATGTCTGTATGTGGAGTCCTATTTGTCTTATTTTCTTCATTTTTCATGTAATTGTAAAATTTATGTTTGTGAAGTTATTTGGAGGATATCTGGAGTTTCTTAAGTATTTTGTAGAAAATGTGCTGAATTTATGTGAATTTGTAAAAATTCTACAAAACAACTAAAACATATGCAGAAGAAGGAAAAACAGTAATGGCTATGCCTCAATTTATAACAAATGTTGGGTATGTGAGACTGAAACTAAAGAGTCATGACCTCTTTTTTTTAAGAAACTTGCTCTGCACTAAACCCTGTCTCTTTTAGGGGTCGCCATGCATCAAGAGTAACTGAAGAAGAGGAAGATGAAGAATATCTTAAAGAGGAAGAAGATGGTTTGTCAAACACACGGCTGGTGACCCAACCATCATGTAAGTGTTCTCCTTTGTGGTTATGACTGAACATTTTGCTTGAATACAAGGCTTTATACTTTGTAATCACATTTTCCGTTGTGCCTTATTTCCCCCTTTCTTGCCTTCCTCAACTTGTGTGCTGAAGTATCAAGATTTGTATAATTGTTCTTGATTCTTTCACACCCCTGTTAAACTTCCATCTACTTGCATTTTTTGTTTGTCATCTGCTCACTAGGCTGTTCCTCTATTTTGAGGATGCTTTATTCTTGGTTCAAATCTTGTTAATTTTGGTTGCGCTGTATGAATTGCTTATTTGTTATTTTCAACAGGCATCCAAGGGAAATTGAGGGATTACCAACTTGCTGGACTAAATTGGCTTATACGATTATATGAGAATGGTATAAATGGGATTCTAGCAGATGAAATGGTATGCGGGAAGATGTGATTACAATTTTATAAAATATGAGTTGATTTAGATAAGTTATCATTAATAACTTGTTCATTTCCAGGGCCTTGGTAAAACATTGCAAACTATCTCCTTGTTGGGCTATTTACATGAATTTAGAGGAATTAAAGGCCCACATATGGTAGTTGCTCCAAAATCTACCCTTGGAAATTGGATGAATGAAATTAGGCGCTTTTGTCCTGTTTTGCGTGCGGTAAAGTTCCTTGGCAATCCTGATGAAAGGGTGAGACTAGATCTCTTTAAATGAATTGTAATAATTTCCTTTTGAACACTAGTTTCTCACTGTTTAAATCTCCGCAGAGGCATATAAGAGAGGAATTATTGGTTGCTGGGAAGTTTGATGTATGTGTTACCAGTTTTGAAATGGCAATCAAGGAGAAGTCTGCCTTGCGTCGTTTTAGTTGGCGCTACATAATCATTGATGAAGCCCATCGAATCAAGAATGAGAATTCCCTACTTTCCAAAACAATGAGGCTTTACAATACTAATTATCGCCTCCTTATCACTGGTACACCACTTCAGGTATGACAATTTATTATTCACAGAGAATAGTCTGTCCTGCAACTTAAATTTCAGATTACATGCTTCGAAACCTGAGTATGATCCCTTTTTCTGCGGCCATGTATTTTAATTGAGCATTTACCATACTTTCTTTCATGTTCTAATGGTGCAGAACAATCTTCATGAACTCTGGTCCCTTCTGAACTTTCTGCTTCCTGAAATTTTTAGTTCTGCTGAAACTTTTGATGAGTGGTTTCAAATCTCTGGCGAAAATGACCAGCAGGAGGTTGTGCAACAGTTACATAAGGTAAGACTAAAACTTCTCTTGATTGAAGAAGTAATTTTTTTTTCTGTTAAACTGCAACATAGGTAATGTTTTTTGGTTTTTTTTGAAGGTCCTTCGGCCATTTCTCCTTCGAAGGTTGAAGTCAGATGTTGAGAAAGGCTTACCTCCTAAGAAGGAAACCATCCTCAAAGTAGGGATGTCACAAATGCAGAAGCATTATTATAGGGCATTATTGCAGAAGGATCTTGAGGTTGTTAATGCTGGTGGCGAAAGGAAGCGTCTCCTAAATATAGCAATGCAACTACGTAAATGTTGTAATCATCCTTATCTTTTCCAAGGTGCTGAACCTGGTCCTCCTTATACCACAGGAGACCATCTCATTACAAATGCTGGTAATTCAATTTCCATTAAGAGATACTTCGGAAGACTTTTTAAATTGATCAACAAGTTCTAAGATTGTTATGTTTTAAAATTTTGATTCAGGTAAAATGGTTCTTTTGGATAAGTTACTTCCTAAACTAAAAGAACGTGATTCTAGAGTCCTTATATTTTCACAGGTTAGTTCTCTGTCAGAACTTTTTTTTTTTTTTTTTTGGTTGATGATTCTAAACTCCTTGCATTAGAAGATTTATATTCATCATTATTCTTGGTGCTGGGTTCTGATTCTCCATGTTGCTATTATTTCTTTCTTATTTTTCCCCTGATCATTATTATTATTGCTTAACCTCTGTGGCTGTTATTTTTCCAGATGACTAGGCTGCTAGACATACTTGAAGATTATTTGATGTTTTGTGGATATCAATACTGTCGCATTGATGGTAATACTGGTGGAGAAGATCGAGATGCTTCCATTGATGCTTTCAACAAACCTGGAAGTGAGAAATTTGTCTTCTTGTTATCAACCCGGGCTGGAGGTCTTGGCATTAATCTTGCTACTGCAGATGTTGTCATTCTTTATGATAGTGACTGGTATGTATTTTTCTTTTTCTTTTAATGAATATGTCTACAACTTTCCTGTACACTGTATGTTTGTTAATGATTGGTGTTTTACTACAGGAATCCTCAAGTTGACTTGCAGGCTCAGGATCGTGCACATAGGATTGGTCAAAAGAAAGAAGTTCAAGTTTTCCGATTTTGCACGGAGGTTTTTCCTTTAATAATTACATGTTATTAATTTCTTCACTATGAGCTTCATTTACTCTAAATCTGATATCTCATTGTGTTGTGCAAATGAAACAGTACACAATTGAGGAAAAAGTCATTGAAAGGGCCTACAAGAAACTTGCACTTGATGCACTTGTGATTCAGCAAGGACGATTGGCAGAGCAGAAGAGTAAGATATTTTAGGATGTTTTTCTTAGTTTCTTTTGTGCTAGATTTATGGATTGTCTAATATATTTTAATTGGTTTATATGTGCAGCTGTAAATAAAGATGAGTTGCTTCAAATGGTTAGATTTGGTGCTGAAATGGTTTTCAGTTCCAAGGATAGTACAATCACAGATGAGGATATTGATCGAATTATTGCAAAAGGAGAAGAAGCAACAGCTGAGCTTGATGCCAAGATGAAAAAATTTACTGAAGATGCAATCAAATTTAAGATGGATGACAGTATGCAACCTATGCATATCACTTTCCAAATAATTATAGCTTGTGCTTTATCTTAGTAAATCTGTTTGTTGTCTAAACTTTTTTATACCCTCGGTGTATGTGTGTGTATGTCTTTTCTCCTTAAACTTCTTCAAAATTTTGCATGTTTAGCTCTTTATGCTCCATTTAGTCAGTCTGAACAGAAAATGCATTTATATCTCAGTCAAGCCTTATATGACTTTCCTTGTATAGTTCATCCCTTAGAACGTTACCTTTATGATTGAAGGATGAAATCCCTGCTAATTGCTTAATTTGTTATTTGTTTCAGATAACAAGTAGAACCTACGACTTGATTTTCTAGAATGTTTTGGCTATTTTGACGTACAAGTTTTGGGGTCACACTCAGTATTATGATATTCATTTTTTGGCTGATTTTTTATGAGTTTCTAATGTTGATTTTCCCCGCCTTTTATGCAGCTGCTGAATTGTATGATTTTGATGATGATAAGGTACATAATAATTTGTTTTTGACAACTAACCTGACTTTTGTTACTGAATGGTTGTTTCAAGGATCTTTTCTTACAATGCATCTTCAATTCTATTTCTTTAATGAAGGATGAGAACAAATTTGATTTCAAGAAAATAGTAAGTGATAACTGGATCGAGCCCCCAAAAAGAGAGCGGAAGCGCAAGTAAGCATCCCCATATTCATTCAGTTATTTAATTATTTTTCATTATTTAGCATATGGAATGTTATTTTTTTTTTTACTTTTCTTCTTACTCAGCTACTCAGAGTCTGAGTACTTTAAGCAAACAATGCGCCAAGGTGGTCCAACCAAACCAAAAGAGCCCCGTATTCCTAGGATGCCCCAGTTGTAAGTACCTTGCGTTGATGTTTTCTTGATGTAGTACTTCCGTTATGACTGATAATTTATTTATTGTTCTGTGCCTTTCTCCAGGCATGATTTCCAGTTTTTCAACACTCAAAGGCTGAGTGAATTGTATGAAAAAGAAGTTCGCTATCTCATGGTGAGTGATTACATGAACTTGCTGGATGTATATTTCTAAATGTTTAGATCGACAAATGGACATCTTTGGTTAATTTTATTATTTCACAAAAAATTTCAGCAAACTCATCAGAAGAATCAGCTAAAGGACTCCATAGAGGTTGATGAACCTGAAGGTAATTAAGATTTCTCTAGCTTTATTCTGTCATCTCCGTATATGATTCATTTATACTAATAGCATGTTTTTTGAATGTCCAGAGGTGGGAGAACCATTGACTGCTGAAGAGCTGGAAGAAAAGGAACGCCTGCTAGAGGAGGTTAGTAAATTTGGTCAGTTTAACTAGATTTTCATGTGGGTTCCTGCATTTTAAATGGGTTTCTGTTGAAATATAGGGATTTTCTTCATGGAGCCGGAGGGATTTTAACACCTTTATTAGGGCCTGTGAAAAGTATGGCCGTAATGATATAAAAAGCATAGCCTCTGAGATGGAAGGAAAAACTGAGGAGGAAGTTGAAAGATATGCAAAGTTCTTTAAAGAAAGATACAAGGAGTTAAATGGTAAGTGACAGCCAACGTGAAAATATCAGTCTTTCCTAATATTCTTAACATGAAACTGTCTTGTAGAAATATGTTAATCTGGACTCTTTATCCCTTGAAATGCTTAGAGCATATGTCAAATGAGTGTATACCTGTAAGTTATTGTAAACCTTTTGAACAATGTTTTGTACGTACTGAGTCCAGAGTTTTGTTGAGTTAAACGACAACACATTTCTGTCATAGTTCTTTTTAATATATGATTTGTCCACTGCAGCTTGAAATTAGTTCTTATTACAATTTAAGTCTGTTTGACTCTTGGACTACCGACTAATATCTGCAGATTATGATAGAATCATTAAAAATATTGAAAGAGGAGAGGCTAGAATTTCTAGGAAAGATGAGATCATGAAAGCTGTTGGGAAGAAGTTGGACCGCTACAAGAATCCATGGCTAGAGTTGAAGATACAGTATGGGCAAAACAAAGGGAAGTTGTACAATGAAGAGTGCGATCGATTCATGGTATGAATTTTATTTGATTTCTTTCCCTTTCCTTTTAGCTTCCTTCTATTTTTAATAGTTAATGTCCTAACGAAATTGGTTTTGTTAAAAAATTCGCAGATATGCATGGTTCACAAACTTGGTTACGGGAATTGGGATGAGTTAAAGGCGGCATTTCGCACATCACCCTTGTTTCGTTTTGATTGGTTTGTAAAGTCTCGCACAACACAGGAGCTTGCAAGGAGGTGCGATACCCTTATTCGGTTGGTAGAGAAGGAAAACCAAGAATATGATGAGAGAGAAAGGCAGGCCCGGAAAGAGAAGAAGCTTGCCAAGGTACGCATACCGCCCCTCCCTCTTACACCTCTAAAAATATAAAAAAAAAGGACAGAGAGAAAAAACAGAGTACAACAGGGGATGGTAAAATGTCATGCTACTTTCTTTTACTTGGTGGTCGGGGTTTCTTACATTGGTGTCGTTAAATATTAACTGTTGCCTCACTCCAAGTTTGGCAAATATTGTTTCAGAGCATGACCCCCTCAAAGCGTGCCTTGGCAAGACAGACAGACAGTCCGTCTTCTCTGAAGAAGCGCAAGCAGTCAACTATGGATGACTATGTCAGCACGGTATGGACCTTTCTCTTCACATAATACGAATTTAATCTACGCCTATTTACGCCGAGTTTACTTGCTGCGCTTTATGCTGAAATTAGCATTGCATTTCACTTGTGGCAGGGCAAGAGGAGAAAATAAATCCTTAACTGGTTTGATTTTCATGTGGCCCAGTTGACATGACAATCTTTGGTAGTGGGGATTAGCCTCCAACCTCTGGTGCTAAAAACTTTTTTTTTTTTATTTGCTTAGGTTATAAATGTAACAGTTTGTAAGGGTAGTTAGAGGATTAGGTGAAATAGTGTTAGAAATGTGAACTTGTAAATCTACTAACACATCCCAATTAGATTTCGTATTGTAAAGTAGGAGTATTTACAACCAGTTCAATTAATATAACTTTGTACTATCCTAACGGTAGCTCCCTTTAGATCAGTCTTGTACTTTATGCAGTGGTCTTTAAAAGAAAGGGATAATAGGGGTTTCACACTTTGTTGTATCAAAGCTGCCCTTTGCATTTGAAGGTAACTCATTTAATTGGCGAGCTTATTTATAATTCAAGCTAAGCTTCATTTGAAGCTTGAGTTAAAAATATATTTATTAACAAAATAATACTTGATAAACACTAATCTTATAAGTTCTTGCAAATACCATATGTGCCATAGTTCATATTATAATGAAATCATGTCATGCATATACAACATAATATAACAATTATTTAATTAATACATCATATGAATGTGTGTATATATATATAACTGAATCAATTCAAGAGCTAATTAGCCATAATATATAAAAGTTCTAGTTTGGTTCCTTTAGTTTTTGTTAGCTTACCTATTGAACCACCAGACTCTACCATCTCTCTAACTGAAATCAGGGGAGGGTCCACATCCTCTTCCATGTTCCTTGCATCATCCCAGCTACTAGGAGTTTGATGTCTGCATTTGGGTCGTATTTCTGTGAGGCGACGTCCGTGAGAGCAGTCACAACATCCCCAATTGGAGGCCTTGTAGCGGCTTCAAATTGTAAACACTTTTCTACCACTTCTCCTCGCACTGGATAAGCTGAACAAAAGAAAACAAGCAATCTATATTTAGCAGAAAGAACATTACATCCAACCTAGAGATACCTGCACATTGAATCACAAAACAGGAAGAGAAAATAAACTGCATATTCGAAGAGCTGTGCAAAGATTAGTATCAGTAACCTTCCAAAATGCTCTAATACCATGTTAAATTACTGAATTCCCAGAACCTTAAACTGATATGAATCAGTGGATTCTTTAAATTCACTGATTTTTGCAAAGGCAATCAAATAGACAAAACACACTTTAACTAGGACTCTTGATGGTATATGTCACCCCTGTGATTCTCAATACTTCCTCTGCTGTCATGTCAAATACTATTTCCCCATTATTATGTTACACAAGAGGGCATGACACACAAGAAGTCTTTGTTTAATATGTGAGTTTAACCATAGAATGGCGTGCATTGCCTAATCAACTGAGAAACCTAGAATATTCTTTCTTCACTCCCTACCTCTCCATTCTACTCTCTTTTCATAAAGCTTCAATTTTTAGCTTAGGATGCAGTAAAAATTGAATTAACATGAAAAACTAATATTTGTTTTATAAAATGAGAGCCAAATAATTCAGGCAGTAAAACTTTCAGTTGTATTATAAGCAAGATAACAACGGAATGCAATCTGACCATGTAAATGATCCTCCAAAGACCCCAACGGCATAATTCATATCCATGAAGGCTATTGCAGTCAAGATGTTTTACAGCAACAACCTGCAAATACAGGATCCAGTCCGCGAAGATTGAGAAGGAAATATAGGGAAAGAAAGTTTTCATTCAATATTTATCTAACTATAACTAGCTCGATAACACATTCCACATTTTGGGACAGGAACAAAGCACCTCAGTAAATGTTATGCATCTTGCAAAGAATTCAGTAATTTACTCAAAATGCAGCAATTAGCAGAAGCATTTGCCTTGCATCTAATAATGAAAAAAGAAAAAATATGGAGATGTCTTCAAACATTGCGAATTACTTATAATAGCTACAATTTAAGAGACATCTCCAACGAGGTTACTTGTAAGATCAAAATTTAACAAACAAAAATTTAAGATATTTACATTAACGGCAGTTAATTTGTTATCCCGTTTGAATAGGTTTTTTTAAGGAAATAGTTTTTTTTTTTTTTAAAAAAAAAATACTTTGACTTAAGATTAAGTGTTTGGATGGGCTTTTAAGCAAAAAAGTACCTTCCAGAATCATCTTATGATTGTTTTTTTTTTAAAAAAAAAAAAAAAGTGCAATAGGAGAAAGTGCACTGTCAGAATGTTTAACAAGATCTAGCTAAACTAAGAAATATATTTAGTTTTACTACATGTTGCAATACCCTCCACAAAGGAGGATACCTATCAATCACCGTCATATAAAACTCACAAAAAAATTAAAAGACAAACAATTCGTCAAAGAATGTTTGAATTTTTGATTTAAGCAGAACTAAGTGTGATGGACTAGTGAGACAGAGCAACTGAACCTTCATTAAGTGATCCACCCATATCAAATCCAAACCCAAGATCTCCAACGCTGTGTCTCTGGAACTGGAACCTTAATTATTAGCTCAATCTTAATTAATAACAGAGTTGCGTTCCAGAACTGCACCACAAGTTGGAGGGAATCCCCTACGTTTAACGCGGAGCTACACTCTAAACTTGCGAAATTCACAGCCATTGGATGAATGCAATAGCAATATGCATGACACGTGGATTCTTTTTATAAAACGCTGAAATTTTATCTGTAATTATTAATTAGATCTAGTGTGTATATATATGCTAATCTCAGAACAAATTTTTCTTAGAAGTGCAATTTTCTATTTTTACCTCTTCCTTCATATTTGCACCGCGCACTCAAACATTTTATTTGAATCAATATTATCCAGTAACACGTGGGCCAAATCTAAATTCTTATGTGGTGGTCAACTGGTCAGTGTATGTAATGAGAAGAGAGATATTCATATGAATATGTGGATATAATATAATAATAATAATAAACCTTTCTGTATAAGCCGAAAACATGAGACTCAGGACATATGATACGACAGGGACTGCACGAGTACATTGTAACAGCAATGACACCCACACCAAATTCCCAACATGAAGGAGCAAAAATTAGACGCCTTTTCTGCTCTCTGTAACATGAACCCTACAAATCCTTACTACATATGTTGCATTAACATCCTGCACCATGGCTACATTCAAATGCTCCAATCAATCCACGCTATCTATCTTCTCTCATTCCGTCCCCAAACTCTTTTCAATTCTACCAGAATGCTGTTGGAGAAGAACACAGTCGGATCCAAGACCCTTATTCCCCGGGTAGACATGAAAACCAAGACATTAAAGGATGACCCTTCTGAAAATTCCTCTCTTTTTCACTCAATCATACATCTCTTCACTAGAAGATGAAACCAAAATGATTTGGTGTCGTGGTGTGTTTTACTCATTTGTAGCATCAAAGCTACCCATCGCGTTTGCCCGCTTTTTATCTCTCCAATTTTCACCCCATACTTTGGCTTCTGCAACTGCACGCTCTCTGTCTAGGTCCCGGTTCCTTGGAGTTTCCCTGGCTCTTCCAGTATTTACAGGGCTGTCTCTCTGTGATTCCTGCCTTTCTACATCATCCAATGTCCATCTTCTCCCTGACCCACCACCAGTTTCACTCCCGCCTAAGTCTGTCCCAGCGTTTAGATCTCTACCATCTCTCTTCCTGAAATCAGGTGAATTTCTATGGGTGGAAGGGGAGCCAAGCCGTCCGCGATCAGGGCTGTCCACGCTATCTGCCATGATCCTTCTATCGTCCCTGCTCCTAGGAGTTGATGGACCAACTCTGTTGCTCTGACTGGCTGCATTTGGGTCGTATGACTGTGAGGCGAGGTACGTGAGAGCAGTCACAACGTCCCCAATAAGAGGCCTTGTAGCGGCTTGTTCCTGCAAACACATTGCTGCCACTGCCAGTGCTTGGTAGAGTCCTCGCATAGGATATCGGCCTTGAAGTAAAGGATCAGCCATTTTTGGGAACTTCCTACGGTCTTTAAAAAGAGGTCGTGCCTACAAAGTTCCATGTCCCAAGGAAATATAGACAGACGGGGGTAAGTTGATTCACGTTAATTTAGTAATTGACAACAATGTTCCATGATGCATGTCTATAGTATTAGAAGCAACACAAAGATTCAGATACTTACCCATGCAACCAGATTATGCTCGCCAGGTCCACGTGTATTATCGATAGCCTTCCGCCCAGTGATAAGCTCAAGGAAGACAACTCCAAAACTGTAGACATCAGACTTCAGAGTTAGTTGGCCAGTCATAGCATATTCTGGGGCACAGTAACCATAAGTTCCCATGACTCGTGTTGATACATGAGTCTTATCACCAACAGGACCTAGTTTTGCAAGCCCAAAATCTGATAACTTGGGATGAAAACCCTCATCGAGGAGGATGTTGGATGATTTTAAGTCTCTATATATCACAGGGGGGTTTGCTTTGTCATGCAAATATTCCAATCCCTTAGCTGCACCAGCTGCTATTTTCATCCTTGTGTTCCAGTCCAGGGGTTCCTTGTCAGGAGGAAGATCTGCAAGGAGTATAAAAGATTCAGGGTTTTCTCCAAAGTATATGGGCTGATATCTCATATGGATTAAAATGATAATAACAACATACAAAAGTAAAATCAGTGTTATACTGGTGATGAATAAAAATAAAATTATAATGATGGAACCCCGTGCAGAATTCAATTTTATCAGAAAGTCTTGATCATTATGCACAATACATAGATTTCCAGAATTATAGTACCTTAATCATCTTTTTTCACTTTCTCCTTAACCAGCTATGTACTTATTGTCGCTTAACATGTGGCAATACATTACCACCAACAGTATTCAGGTCTTCTCCAATTACAATAGACATGCCAGATTAAATGAGCAGTATAATTACAACGTGCAGTAAAAATCTACCGTGCCAAATCCACGAGATGTTACTATTCCAGCACAAGCTATATCTAATATGTAAGTTCACTTTCACCATCACCCAACCAAATTCAACTAGTATATGCTAACAATTACTACAACTAACCCAATTGAAACATCAACTTGCATCAACTCTCTGGTCCTGCAAATCTATTCATCCAATATTATTGCTTGGAAGCAAGAAAAAGCCAGTTAGAAGTAATCTAATTGGTCTTCCAACTTTGATAAACCTGCCTAACATAGTCTACTGTATATCTTAAAAGTTTAAGCCAAACAAAAGAAAACAAACAATCTATATTTAGCTGAGAGCACACTACATTCACCCTGCACATGCGTGCAGATTGAACAACAAGACTGGACGAGAAAATAAACTGCATACTAGAAGAGTTGTGCAAAGATTAGTATCAGCAACCTTCCAAAATGCTCTAATACCCATGTTGGATGATCAAATTCCCAGAACCTTAAACAGGTAAATTAGACCTATACTATGTTAAGCTGAAATACTCTAAACCAAAAACTACAAATTAACCACATCAACAGTGTCTTAGCAGTGCAGGATGGACTAGCACCAAGAAAGCCCAAGTTTTAAAGTGCACATGATCTTAGCATTTTGATCTAGTTTAGATTTTGGGGTTGTTTTCAATGTTCTGAGTTAAATTAGATGTTTTCATCATATCTTATTGGTTTCCATATCCTCCGATCATGGGTAGTATTTTGGTCAGAATTATTTTATTAGGTGTTCCAGAGTCTTATCTTCCGGTCCAAGTTTTCCTCATCTGTTTTGTAGTAGGAAGAGCCATTCTTTTATAAATATCCTCATAGGATAAGTCATATGAGGTTTATTGAAGGTTTGTAATGCTTCTTTGAGCAAGTTCTATGACTAATTCAATCAAAGAAGAACTCTTCTATATTCCCTGGTTGCTTAACCACAAGACAAGCCCCTTTTGGCTAAAGAAACAGCCAAATATTGGTGTATTAGGATCTATTTCCCCACTATTGAAACCAGAAGAATTATTTCTAGGCTTTCTATCCTGGGTCAGGTCTAATAGTACAAAAGAGAAAATGTCCTCTTCCTGAATCTGTTGCATTGAAGATGTAGAGACTGATAATGAACGTTCAAACTTGTAGACCAAGGAACTGTCAATTTGGTAGACAATGCAGAGATTTATTTATTTTTCTTTTGGGGGGGAATATGAGTACAAGTCTGTGGATGAGGCATCCTCCAAACAAAACAAAAAAAAAGCATAAACACAATAAAACTTTCCAATCCCACAGTATAAGTGACAAGGAAACCTCATGGAAATAACTATTGGGAAACACCAAGAGAAGGTCAAAAGACAACTTTGTCCTATTATATTTGCAGACAACCAAATAGCCACACACATAGCAAAAAACCAAACTTGACCTCACAAACTACTTACTTTAAGAATTATTCAATAAGAACTTCTACAAAACAAATGGCCGGTCAAAAGACAACCTTTGCTAGTCAAATTACCTGGCTACTAATACATGATGCTCCCTTTGGAGGCAATATTGTGAAAAGTTTAGTAAGTTAATAGGTTCTCTTCTGTTAATTCATCATCTAGCTTAACATAATTCAACAACTGTTAGAAACCCACATCATGATTTGCTGAAACTAAAGATCATCAATATTCTCATCCACCAAAGCAATTACTATAGTTGTACTCTAATTAATGTTATCCCTTGGATCCCAAATGTTCAGCTAACCTTAGGATGATAGATAACAGGTAACTATATGATCAGCACAATTATATAAAGAAAGCTTAAATCATTGAAAATTATAAAATCCAAGCATACATATAAATAAATGACATCTACCATAGAAAGCACTGAAGTAATTGCTGATTAAACAGTGTTTTGTTGTTACGGAGGATTTTATTTTTTTAACGCTGACCTAGTAAAGTTTACGGGAAAATTCTAATATCTTGAGAGACAAAACACATTTGACTAGAAAAAGGCATTTGACTAGAAAAAGGAGGGGACTGATTAATTTGCTTAATAAGAAAAGGTCATTATCCCTGCTTTTTCTAACTTGACTTTTGATGGTATACGTCAGCCCTATGAAATGGCCGTCGTGATTCTCATTTCTTCTCTTGCTGTCATGTCAAATACTATTCCTCTATTATTATATTATACAAAAGGACATGACACAAACAAACATAAGTCTTTGTTTTGTCGGTGAATTTAACAACAGAATAGCATGTACTACCCATTCAATAGAGAAAACTACAATATTCTTTCTTCACTCCCTGCCTCTTTATTCTATTCTTCCTTAAGCCTTCAATCTTTGGCTCTTCAGTGATTAGGACATAGTAAAAGTTGAATTAACATGAAACTTACTGTTTGTTATACAAACTAAGAGCCAAACAATTTAGGCAGTAAAACTTTCAGTTGTATCAGAAGAAAGGTAACAAAAGAATGCAATCTGACCATGCAAATGATCCTCCAAAGACCCCAAAGGCATAAATTCGTAAACAAGCAGCCGTTGATCTCCATCAGCACAATAACCGATTAAGTTAACAAGATTTGGGTGATGTAAGAGGCTGAGCATGAGAACCTCCACTAGAAATTCGCGATTTCCTTGAAGGCCATTGCGGTCAAGCTGTTTTACAGCAACTACCTGCAAATACAAGATCACGTCCAAAAAGATTGAGAAGGAGATACACGGAAAGAAAATTAGAATAATTACTTAACAGAAATCCATTGCTGACAGTTAATAAATAACTAAGATGATGCTAAAAAAATCTGTAAGGACTTCAACATAGAAGTTTATACATGAAATACACTACATTTATATTCAGAATGTGGTAAATCCAAAGCTTTATATCCGCAATCAGAACTTACTTGTCCAGTGCTCTCCAGACGGCCTTTGTATACGCGACCAAAACCTCCTTCACCCAACAAACATTCTGGCCTAAAATTCTTTGTGGCAGCTGCAAGTTCTCGGAAAGTAAATGTTTGTGCAGCAATATGGGCTGTCGGTCCGTCTTTTGGAATTATGGGTTCCTTCTTAGGATCAGTGCCATTGCGGGATTTTGATTTATCTACATAAATTATTGGAGATGAGTAAGAACAAAAAGAGGCAGTAAAATACAGATATTAGACAAATTAGAGAACAAAATATATGCCAAGAAGGTTACTTTTTATGCTTCAAATCATTATGCAACCATGTAAGGAGCTATTGGGATCTTGAATAACATCATTGATGCAAGAACATATGTGCTTCATTGCAAAGAACATTGGCAACTATTTTGGAATTAAACCATCTAATGGTAAAAATTTTAGCTTGTAAAATCATTTGATCAAAATAAATAAATCTGCTAGTATCCCATTCAAGTAGTATGAATAATCCAAAAACGGTCCCATACTAAGCGTAGATTGTAAAGTTTTCATTCAGTATTTATCCAACGAGCTTAACAAGTTCGCTGGACAATGCATTCTACATTTTGATAGAGGAATGAAGCACCTCAGTAAAAGTTATGCATATTGCAAGATATTTCTCTAGAGAATTGAATATTTTACTCAAAATGCAGCTATTAGCAGAAGCATCTGCCTTGCATCTAACAATGAAAAAAGAAAAAATATGGAGATGTCTTCAAACATTGCGAATTATTTATAATAACCACAACTTAAGACAGATCTCCAACGATGTTACTTGTAGCTCTTAGTAAGAATAAAATTCAATAAACAGAAATTTAAGATACGTCTACTGACAGCAATTCATTCGTTAACTTTAGTACAACCTCGATGAATCAGATCAAAACGTATATATAATTTCAACGAAAACCCATCATCAGAAAACTCACGAGAACGTGAAAAATGCAAATTTCAGCAGAAATTCAAGCAACCCCACTAATCAACCAAGCTGAAAATTAAACCCAGGGACAATTCGCCAAATAAAGTTTCAATTTTTTTTCTAACCAGAACTAACTCTGCTGGACTGGTGAGACAAAGCAACTGAGCCTTCTTTAAATGATTCCTTCTTGACAACTTCCTTCACTCCGCTTTCCTCCTTGTTGGATGATCCAAAACAAGGAAAACACCCACCCATATCAAATCCAAAATAATCAAAGCCACCCTCACAAAACCCTGCAAGGAATAGCTCACATAACAAAACCCTCAAAGTCTCAAACTTTCAACGATAAGTCTTCTCATCAGCTCCTTACAGAGACCCATCTGAGAAATCCAACCCAATTACCACCTTTTTCTCAGACAGTCACTGACTCACTCTCTCTCGGTCTTTCTCCGTGTCTATAGCTCACTCTGTTGTGTCTCTAGATAATCTTCATCAGCCATTAAAGGGAAAGATCGAGCACCAACATGCCGGAGAAGCAGATCAACCAATCGAAGAAACTGATGTGGTGCAAGGGAAGGTAAAGAAAACAAATAATAAAGAATAAAAGAAAATGAGAGAACATTCGAATTTAAAGGCAGGGTAAAATTTAAAAATTAAAATTTTAATTTCACACCCAGAAAAAATTAAAACTTTAATTTAAGGTTAATTATTTGGTCATTCATGAGCAATTAGGAACAGGATTGCGTACATAATCTCACTGAAATTGTACGATTACGAGGTTGCCATTATTTTGTGAGTTCCTTAGAATTTTACCCCTCCAACTGTGAATAATTACAAACACATAGTTTAATAATCATCATCCCGGTCGGAAAGTCGGTCCCACACAAAGGATGTGTGATGGACATTCTTAACACGTGTTTAAATTTTGTAAAACTATGAAGGGGAGAGAGAAGGGTAGCGATTTTTGGCCGGCAAGAATTATTCTTTGCCGTGCGGTCTCAGTTTATCTGCCGTTTGATTAGAATTGGACGACGATGCCTCAACTGCTGATGCTTCATCCACTCGTGCAAATTTTACATTTAAGGTTATTATTGTAATTGTAATTTTATCAGTGCTTAAGCCAATAGTTTTATTTTAAAAAAAAAGGGGTCTGATTTTTTATTTTTAAAATTGGTTTATTAGATGTAATTTTAACAATTTCGTTCCTCAAATTTTTAAATTAAAATGATTTTATATTTTCTATTAACAATCTTAAAAATATTTCAATAAAATCTCTGTCTATCTTTTTTCTTTTCTTAACCAAGTTGTTGACTGCCCATCAAAGTTTGAAATAGATTATGGTATGCATGAATATGGCTATTGGCCTAATTAACTTGTATCCATTATAAAAATGAATCAAATAATAGCGAATAGTGGGTCACCTAAATTGTTCATTTTTCTTTATCCTATTAATTATTTTCATGATGTATCTTTTCCTTTCATTATTTAGTTAATTGTTATCACTTTATTATAATTTTGTTTACGCGTATTGATGGCATATTATTCAACTTTTACGTTGTGAGTTCACACTCGGATCAATGCTTGCTTATCACACTTGCCAAACATAAGTGTGAATATCACAAAAATACACAATTTATTTTTTGTCCTATATATTTTTTCAAGGATATTATCCTTCAATTAGTTAAAAATAACTTTTTTGTATAATTAAAAATAAATTAGCTCAATGGGTAATCTATTTAGACTTAAATTTTACCAAGTATAAGCTTTTTTTATTATATAAACAGCATTATTCTTATTATATCTATTAATTTTCAATCATCTTATATAGTATGCATTCATAAAATGCTGACATGAATATTGTGTTTTAATTATTATCTACGTCATAGAGTCATATTCCACAACTTTTATTGTTAGTATAGAAGGTGTTAAATTTGAAATTTCATAATTGCTTTTGGTAAAAAGTATTTATCAATTTTCACTTTTATTTTTAATAATAATTAATCTCATGCTTAAAATATAAACGAAGGAAAATAAAAGGTGGAAGTGCTTACCATTAACATGTTTTATTTTGTATTCTTTCATGACTAAAAAACAAATGAAAAAAAATTGAGGGCTATTATTATACATTAAATTTATCCTTTTTTTTTTCCTTGGCCCCCCATTTTGGCTCTTGCTTTAGGTAGCAGAGTTGATGGCTTTGGTGAGTACATAATTATAACCATGTATGTATAAAGTTTTCTATTATTGAGATTGAAAATAGAAGGAATCTTCAATTTTGAATTATAGTTTTGTGGTTGATGAAAATTTATCAAGTAATTAGTTTATTTATTACTAACTTAATTTTTATTAATTAATTAATAAATATTGAATAAATAAGATGAGTGGAACACATAATGATATGTATTTAATAGGATTCTTCTACAAACTCTAACCTAAGCTTTTGCTTTGATAGAACAATATCTACGTACTTTCGTTTAAAATAATGGAAGTTTATAAGATAGTAAATGCATAAGAAGTGACACAATATTATAGATAAGACTCTAGTACTCGCATATATTGGGATTAAATTTCATTTTTTTTTAAATATTTTAATTAATATTAAAAAACTTGCATTCTTATTCTATTGATGATAAAACAATAAGACAATGATTGCATAATCTAAATATAAACATTAAAAGAAATAAACTAGATAATTAAGGATTTTGACGATGGAGGTGCATGGAGTGGTGCTATTTTGTTAAATGCATGTGTCATTCTCAAACATAAGTAAGACAAGCTTATAAGAAACCAACAATATTAAATCATTCATTAAAATGACAAGGTAGTACAAAATAATGAACCAATATAGACATCTCACTAGATTTTTTTTTTTAATAATAAATATGAGAAATGTAACTTCAAAAATCATTATAAGGTGATAGGATTTAATCATGGATTCATAGGGTTAGAAAAAAAAAATCCTTTTTTTTTTTTCCACTCAATATGTCTTAATAGTAATTAACATAGTGTTACTTCAAATTGTTAAACTTTTGCCCCATTGGAGTTTAGTCTGTTTAGGCCACGGAATCAACACCTGGTTGGTGTAAAAAAAGTTCAACTCCAAAATCTAAATAAATTTTTTTATTAACTTATAAATATTCTCACTTTATATTAAACACATAATTAATCTCGTTTATAAATTAATTTAAAAACATTTTGAGATTTACCAACTTCAATTAAGTTAACACAAGTGTCAATTGGTGTGATAAAGTTTAGTTTGGTATCCTTAATTTAATACATTCTTAGGAAACAAAATAAGTGACGGTGATATCATCTCCAATCGCAAACATAACTTGTACAAGACAAAGGAAGAGACCAACACAGCAATCATTAAAATGACAAGACAGCATAGAGAACAACACGATGAACCAATTATCGGCGTGATGAACAAAATGAACACATCACTTGCCTCAAATTATGTAGTGATAGACTTCATCCATGCAAGTATCTGTCATCGCAAACATATTTTCTCTTAGTTAAGAAAATCATATTTTAACACATTTTTAATTTTCATACACAAAATATTTTATATAGATAATATTTTAAAAATAATATACTAAATATATAAATGTAAAAAATATATTAATAATTTCAAAAAAAAAAGAAAGGTATTTAAAACAAGGCGAAAATTAAAGAAATAACATGAAATAAAGCTCACACGAGACTCATGTGATATGGCACCCAAAGTCAACAATCAAACAAACATACGAAGCCCTACCTTAGCCCAAGACCAAACAAATAATGTATGTCGGCACATGGATTTATATCAAGCTTAAAAAATAATTTAATAATATTTGTAATTTTTAATTTTAAATGTTTTCTTTTAATTTTTTTTTTTTTCATTCACTGACGATGATGACGTAATATACGTCTATCACCGTGAAATTCCAATTTTCATTAACCAAATCGACATGGCAACTAGAATTAATTCATATAGCTAACTAGTGGTATTAAATGGAGAAGAAACTGCAGCACAAAAAATTATTTTTTGAAAAATTTAGAAAAAAAAAAAGAAGAAATAAAAAAATTAAAACCGTTGACCTTAGAGCAATTCAAAATATTAATTCGACTGGTGAAAGTCAAAATCGGCCGAATCTAATTTACATTCTTTGGATTTGCGAAGTGTGCTAATGTCTAAAAAGGACAGGACCTAAACATATCACATATGACAACTGAGGGCAATTCTTGTAAATATCATTTCCTCTTCATCGCCGCTCATTCTCTTGTTGCACAACGCGTGCTCTGTCATAGATAATAGATCATGCCAATGGTCAAATGACGTATCATTTTCCCAATTCATGCATGCGTCCGCCATTCCCTTCAGAATTTTCTCGGTTTCCAAACAGACTGCCTCAAAGAAAACACGTGAAGTGGAACATTTCATAGGGAGAGAAGATTTTTTTTAGCCCATAAATAAGAGGGTGGGTAGGACGAGGTAAATTCTCGAGTTTTAAGAGAATTTATTCAAATTTGGGTGAATTTTTTTAAAAATTATTAAATTAAATCTTACTTTTTCAATAAATTACTTAATTTAATGTTAAATTAACAACATATTAACTCAAATAGTAAATTGAGCTCAAAACATTAATTTTAAAATCACAATCATTACAATATATATATATATATATATATATATATATATATATATATATATATATATATACACGTTACTATTCCTATTCCAAAATACTAAACTCAAAAAGGTGTGAATATACCTGATTTAAAAAAATAAAAAATAAAAAAATCTACCATTGTATACAGTTTGTCAATAAATTCTAGAAAGTTAGGTACTTTACTAGTCATAAACGAAAGCATCAAAGATTAGTACTAATCAAGAGTCAAAAACCTTTATTATCTCAAAGAAATAGAGAGAAGAAATCTACCATCAATCAGCTAGTTAATCTCTGGTAGAAAAATCTCATGTAGCTATTTTACGATTATTATATTATATGCATGGACTAGTTTTGACTTTTGAATCTGACACTTTAATACGTTAAGGAATTTATTTACTTTCTTGTAGATCGATGACCTTGTCAAGGGGGATTAAGTATTGGCGTTAATTTGGTAAAACACTTAACCTAAACGTTTGAAAATTTGTTGTTTTATTTAATAACATAATGAGCGGTTGACGCCCTTTACAGTCATTTATTTATTATTTATTTGAAATTAAATATCGTAAATTGTTCCAAAAAATCTTATAATATATTTATTTCTTGTTGAATTTAATTGATGTTCTCAAAATTTATATAGTAACACTGAAACATTCTGATATCATATTCGCTTACCAAGAAAAAGACGACAAAATAGAAAAGGAATGAGAAGAAGAAAACGGCCAAGGTTCAAGGCTTCAAGCAGCACTAAATTGGGCCGGGCCCTGAGCTATCTTTAAAATACCAGTTTCAGCCCAAAATTCAGCCAGTCACTGAGCAGGCCTGGCCCAATATTGTTGAGAAGAGGCCCAGACTAACTTGATCCAGCTAGTATTTGGATATATAATTAATTATCCAATTAACATTAGCATCAGCTCAAAACCAAAATCTAATTAAATATTTTTTTTTTTTGTTATTCTCGTGATTTTGTCTAACTTAAATAAAATTAATTAATGTTTAATATAGTGTTGAATATTGGTAATTTTCACCAAAAGTCAAAATATAGTTGAGAAAAAAAAAATGAAGCCTGCTATAATTTGGCAAGATTTCATTTCTTTTAATTAAGTATGATTTATAATTTCTAGGTACATTAGTGCATGGTGATTTGAGAGTTATATTTATTTATACTCACGAGCACTAACCAAGAATGATTTTAATTTGTCTACTTCAACTACGAAGAGAAATAAAACGTTAACTAATGGACTCCAATAAAACGCAGAGTTTAGTATTCAGAAAATAAATAATTAATTTTGATAATATATAACATTCCATGATAAGCCTAAGATCCACTTACTTTATTTTAATTTTAATTAATTTCCCTAGAACCAATTTCAAATACTATATTATAATGCAAGACTCTTCTGGCGTCATGAGTAATATTCCAATTCCCAAATAGTGCTATATCCCACTTAACATAAGAAAGAGTATTCTCTTAAAATCCTCACCAGAAAAAAAAAAAAAATAGAAAGAAAAAGTTAACCTAAAAATAAGTAAAGAAAACTATGTAAATTAATTGGTAAATGGTTATTTATATTTAATCAAAAGTTTTAAATTTAAATCTTAAAAATATAATTATGTTAAAAATTTCATAAAAATTTTTTGTCGTTGATACTTTGAGTCTTTAATCGAATTATTAAATCTAATGTAACGTTAAATATAAGATTTTTTTTTTAAAAAAAAGAAAATAAGTAAATGGGGAAGGAAATTCAAATTAAAGAGATAGTAGTTGAGCAGACATATAGTATAGTTAAACATTTATATGATTCCGAAAGAATTAAGGAGGTCCATCACATTTAATAATTCTAAACTTTTGGCATATACTTTGCTTTCTTTAATTTATCTCTGCTCTTTGTTAGAGGGCCCTAGCTAGTAGTACCATTTGCAATACCCGATATATTAGTTTAATTAATGACTACACCAACATTTCATGCTCGCATGCATGTTTATTTTATAATTATCAAACTAGCACTTTTGGGTATAATTAACTGATTTTATTTTTTCAATTAAAAGTTTAAATGACCAGTGTTCCACAAACTCATTAGAATTAAAGTAGGTCTTAAAATTTAAAAAATATTTATAAAAATACTTAAAAATTATTACATTAATGACGAGATTCAAATTAATTTTTAATAATTGAATTAACTTTTGTCAGCTACAATTAACTAGTTTCTTTCACCTTAATTAAATTGCTAGCTAGCTCTTGTGACTTCTTTGATATAATTAATTACACTAATTCATATATATTTAAAGATATTTTTAATTAATCTATATATATATATATATATATATATATATAATTAAATTTATTTTGACATGAAAATTTATGGATATAAAATAAAATCAGTTTTGATTTTTTTTAATAGCTTAAAATTTTAGAAAGAATTAATTATTAATATCAAAATTTCTTTATAATTATTCTTTCTTAATTAAATTAAAATTTCAAGATACGTTAACAGTGAATCTGTGTAACTTTTACACTTTAAGACTAAAATGTTTTTTAGCTTTTGAAATTAACTGGAATTTAGCATTGATCATAGATGCATGCATGTATGTATATGGAAGGAGATTAATATGAATATAAGGAAAGATAAGAGATGGATTTCATAAGGATGAGAGAGAGATTGCATGGAGGCAGAAGAGAAGAGGGCAGTGGGGGTGGGGATGGTATAACTTACTTTTGTGGATGATTAGATAAAGTAGAATCTATTCTATCAACGAAATTAGACAAGTTGAATATTTCCCTATCGATCCATCGATTTCTATCTTCTTTACTTTTTTCCACAAAATTAGAAGAATACAACCACTCCATCTTTTATTCTTCTTCCTTTAGCATCTCTCTGTTCACAAAATACTTGGGCCAGCTAGCTCTCCTAATAATTCTAAAACAATGTATAAATCCGTACAATCTGAAATCTAAATTATGCTAGCTATTTTTTTTCTTAAAAATTCGATATTTAACGTTACAATAAATATTAATTAATTTAATTCAAGTTAAGTAAATTGTAACGGTGGCAATTTGATAAAAAAAAATTATTAAATTTTAACTAATTATATTTTTAAAATTTAAATTTAAAACATATGATTAAATTATAATTTTTTTTATTAACTAATTTAGGTATTCGAGGATTAATTTATGCTAGCTATTTGATTACTCTGTATAGTTCCTCACAAATTCTATATATATGTTTGCATTTAATTGAGTCTAGTTCTCTCTAAACAAAAATGTTTATAATATTTTAGCTTAGAAAGTCAGCAATGGCAAGGATTAGAGAATTGTAAAACTACCTCTGCCCTCTCTAAAGTATTTTGAGATTTAATTAGTAATTCTTTTCACAAATTTGGTCCATCATATATATATATATATATATATATACTAGCCAGTATTGAGCTCACGAGGAAGGTGCAGATGGAAGTCACGTACCCTAGCTATCTTAATAATTCAAAGCATTTGCATAAAGTATATATTAGTTATATTTATAAATATAATAAATCGAGCCATAAATATATATGAAAAGAATGATAATTCTTTATGATAAAAGAGCTATATATAATAATAATAATAATAATAATAATAATAATAATAATAATAATAATAATAATAAAATAAAAAATGTGGCAAGAATTGAGAATTGAAATTATGGCTATAGTCTTGATGGTTTTCGCTATCTCCTTTTACCTCCAACAAAGAAAATTTTTATGCTTGAAAGAGATATATGCATGGTATGACTTTTCATGCAAATGCACGTAACAATTAGTGTGAGACACAGTCAGCCCTCTGCATAAATAACCTACTTTGGAATATTGACGTAAGATTTGAAGAATGCTACATGTAAAGCAGCTTTTGATAAGTGCTTCTGCCTTCTCTGGTTAGCCAACTCCCATATAGTTTCCTTCAATTATTTTCGACATGTCATACCATTTTCTCTTAGTTTTTTGAAAATTGAGTTACACAATAATAGTCATCTTGCTTAAATATAAAACAGCCCTCTTCACTTCATAACTATTGAAGCTCAATTTCTACATTTTTTGTGGTGGTCATACCCTGGTGCACAGTTATAGAGATGGTCAAATTGTCACTATTTCTATTCAATGGCAGAAGTGGGATGACATGTTGATATATAGTAACAAATCTTTACTAGATAACTATTATGTAATGGTATACAAAGCAAAATGGGACTTAAAATTTGACTTACGGGTTTGTGGATAGCATGCAATTACGTAGCTAAGCAAAGAACAGTTTGACTAAGGTATATAAAGATGAAGGAACATGCAATTTCCAAAATGATTTTAAATTTGCAAGTAAATGGTTCTTTTGGAATGTCAAAGGCTGGCTAGCTAGTTGCAGAGACGTAAGTTCATGGTTGGTTAAGTACCAAACAAGACGTAGTTTCTCATAGCAAATCAATGCTGTTTAGAATCCACACTAGGAATGAATGAGTAGAAAGAAGATAACTTCGCCTAGATTCTTCACTGCAAGCCTACGTAATTTATATGATTCATGCATATCAATATATATTATGTGCATTACGATACTTTTAACTGAGATTACGTATATCAATATATATATATGAAATTGGTCATGAAAAATATTTCATTGCCACACGTGAAAATAATTAGTTTAACTATTTAATGTTTTATTTTATTTATTTATTTATTTTTTTAAGTATGTATCACTAATATTTTATATTATATTAATTATTGATTAATTTAATTTAAGTTGAATAATATTATAACACGAATAAAATTTTTTTTATTAAATTTTAATACAATTATATTTTAAAATTTAAACTTAAAATTTTTAATTAAACTAAAATAACTCTCGATTAATTTATTTACATACTCGATGGGATATCATCATTTTATAATTATTCATAACTCAATGAATTAATGTTGAAAATTGAAATATTAATTGATTAAAAGTCAAAAATATAAAATAATAATCATAACGAATAGTGAGGTAAGAGATAAAGTCGACAAGCACACAAAGACCACACATGATGCTGACATGGTGTTGATGGAACAACACTAACAAGAATAATTTGTATTCGATGATAAATTTATCTACTTCCATCTGTCTGTACGTATATATATATAATATATATAAGGAATATATCCATCTTTTGAAACGACAGAGATTGCATGCAACATATATATATATATATATATATATATCATCAACTTTAATTCCAATTTAAAAGCTTATGAATGTGATGACGCTGGTTTACGTAAACCAGAATCTTCAGCTCATCCTATCCTAGCTAGCTTTTATGTTTACACTATTTTAATTCAATTTTCTCCCTCTTTTCCTTTCCTTTTTCTCGCATTTTGTTTTTTCCCTTCTATATTTCATACATAATAAAAATATATATTGGATCCATATAAGACATAAAGCAATGAAGAGCGTGAAATGTATAAGTTAAGGGAAAAAAGAAGAAGCATATTATAAAAATATATATGATAGACTCTACAGGGATTATTGGTACATTGTAGATTCTTAAACCGATTCATAAAGCCGCCATGAAACTAAGGTCTTATCTACTGTGATGATATGACTCGAGAGGAGTTAGTCTTCGGCTGTCGGTTTTGAATAGATAAGGTAGTTTAGTAAGTGCGTGAGATTGACGGTGACTCCATTAAAGCCAAAGAGCTCCAGCATCTCTGAGCATTTTCTTGAGTGAGCCATTGAGATGAAGAGTCATGACAGTGTTAGCCGAACCCACGAACTTGCCGCCGACGAAGACCGCAGGGACGGCAGGGTTGCAGCCTAGTCTCATGAGAGCCCACTCGATCTCCTTTCCTCTCGCGTCCTCATCAAGCTCGTATATTGCAGGGCCTACTCCCTGTTCGTAGAAAAGCCTCTTAATGGCATGGCACATCCCACACGAGCTCTTGCTGAATATCACCACTGCCTTCTGCGATGCCAATTTAGCCACGCGATCCATCGATGTATGCTTGTGTGATTGTAATGGGAAATGAATAAGAGATGGAAAGAAGAGAAGAATAGAAGATGTTGGAATTAAAGAGACGACAAGAGGGTTTTGGTTAATTGGTTTCGTTTTGTTTTGTGATGTCATGGAAGGTTGAAGGGCTTGTGTATTTATATATGACATAAAGGCTATCAAAAAATTTAGGGTTGACGACACGGCATGTCTTATTATTATTTTAAAAAATTTTAATTTATTATTTTACTTAAACTAAAAGTTTTAAATTTTATTTTTATGATTAATTAAAAAATTTGAGACAAAGAATGTATAATGTACGGGATGGAAGATATTCCTATAATTAGAGAAGAGGGGATGAGTGTGGGGCGCTTTCCTTGCCTTTGATTTGGTACCAAAATGCCCTTTGATTTGATAGGGACTTTTGTGGAGTCTTAGCTGCTAACTCCCCTGGTTGGGTGGTAAAGAATCTCTAGGCCGTAAAGATAAACCAAACATTGCCGAAAGTTGAGTGTGAGAATTAGAGGGAGAAAGAAAAGAAATTTGGATTTCTTGCACAGTAGACTGTCTGTGTTAACTACACAGTTAGCATAGATCAAACGACCTACAGTCTACTGTAAAAACTGTAGCGATTGCAAGTAATTCAGATCCAAAAAAAAGGGGAAGAGGGAGGGGAGAGCCTAGGGAGTAGGGAGAGAATGAGTCTTTTGGACGAAAATGCCCTTGATTACTTGGCGTTTAGAGGGGTGCACTGAAGAATGTCAACTAGTTTGAGTAAAGAGGATATATCCGTGGCATAGGAAGGTCACTTGGTGACGAACAAAACAGACACACGTGTTGGATTAAGACTTGATGAGGGTTACGTTGAAAATGAATTTTATACCACTAATCTTATTCGAGTAATTACAATAGTGTGACGTTTCAGAGATCTACTTAACTAAGCAACGAAAGATTTAAAGATATTGAGAGATGCTATAATCTCTAAGTTTACAATTTTGTTTTAGTTTTATTTAGTATGTTTTTGGCTCTCAAAATATTTTTGTTACTGTATAATATATAGATTTTAATTCTAGCCTGATCTTACTAAATTTGAATATATTGTAATTATTTTAATGTGATAATAACTTTTTAATTATTGGATCAAAATATAATTATATTTAAATGATTAAAAAATTATTAGTGTACTGTAATAATTACAACACATTCTACCACTATGTGCAAAAGACTGCATAAAACAACCATTAATATCTCATTCAGGTTTGCATTTTTAATAACCAAACTTATATATGGTGATACTACAAATTATTGCTATGGCAAAAAAATCAATTTAAGAACTTGTGTGAACAATTTTTCTCGTGAATATTGATGCACAATTCTATACATACATATAGGTAGATGAATTGTATTAATAACATTATTCAGAAAAGCATTAATTCGATCAGAAGCTAAAACATGGGAACGAAATAAATAATTGACTGAGTGGTCTAATAACCTAGCTAGATCATTTGTAAGCACCTGGATCTTCGTAGAAATAGTTAAATATGTGCATATGTATGTATATCCAAAGATACGTTCGGGAGGAGAAATTACTGTTTATCACTTCTTATCTTAAAAAAAAAAAATTTCATGCAAGGACATATTTAAAGTGAATAGCAAAAGAAATTTTCTTGATCAGAATCAATGAACACCAAAAGAAAGTGAATGGCAATGTATTATGTAAAGTCAGTTCAACTGGTCAGAAACTCACAGTTGGATCAAATCCTATCTTATCAGTTAGTCCACGCATATTGTATATAGCTTTTTTACTGTACTGAAGCCAGCTGCAGCTGCCATGTCGAGGAATCAGATTACTTAGAATATATAGAGAAGCTGTTACATGCATATACGTAAAGGATATAAAGTAGCCATATATCCTTAACTGATTGATCAGATCTTCCTCATCAATTGGTAACCAAATCTACTTCTTAGATATGTCTGCATGTAGGGGTGGGCACCGAACGGGATGTCCCAGTGTTCCGTCTCAGCTCAAAATATTTGGGACAATTTCAGGACGGGACAATTAGAGATTCGAGACGAGACCTAGACGCAATTTTGTGTTCCGATGAATTTTTAAGACAGGACCAAGACAAGCAAAATCTCATCCCGGTCCCGTCCCGAATTTTATATAAATATGTCTTGTCTCATCCTATCCCAAAATTGTCCCGATAATATATATATTTGTTACGTCTATTACTTTTTACACCTATATTTTTATTGTTTACACCCCTATATTCTTCTTTTTATGTATATTTTCAATACCCCTCTTATTACTTTATACACCCATATTTATTTATTTTTTTTAATTTAACCGGGACGGAATAGGACAAATGGATCGGGACGGAAGGAGACGGGACAAAATTTTTTTTTTTTTTAGGACGGGACCGGGTCGGCCAAATTCCCGGCCGGTGCCCACCCCTATTTGCGTGCATGCAGAGAAATAATTAAATATATTAATGCCTATATATATTGCAAATTTGCAAGCAAGTGCTGAAATGAAAATAGAAAAATAGTTTGCATATAGTGAGAAAAGATTATAATTAAAGGAGAAGTTACTGTATTGAGTATTATTACTAAGTCATTAGGAATGATCTAACGGGAAAGGTTTGAGTAATATCAAAAAGATCAAATTAACCTTTTCACTATCACATACCCAAAAATAGATTGAGTTTTGCTACACATGCACGAAAATTCTACCAAAAACAACAAACACGAATGTAATCAATCATATATTGATTAACAAGAAATGTTTTCTTTACCAATTTTACAAGTTAGGTCTCAACTCGACTCTTAGATCAACATCAGCACACACATATATACAGTGCTAAATGATAATTAAGCAATTTGAGATGCAAAAATTAACCTAAATATATAAATATTTAGCTTTAACAGCCCTTGCTTGAAGGCTGTATAAGTTAGAAAATTAACTAGTCCGAAAAAGAAACTACAAAATAATTTATATAAATCATAAATCACATTCTCATGACAAGAAATACTGATTAAATTAAAGATCAGGTATCCTAGATTCGAAGATTATTTACTCTTCACAAAAGTACTGCATGTGATATGTATGTATATATATGGATTGAAGTTAGCATATGATTATGTTCTTGTTATAGAAAGTGATAATGACGACTAATTAATGCGTGTAAGAACAAATCTAAATAAAATCTTGGAATATATTTCTTTGCTAGCTTTATATAACAAAGGAATAATAAATCAAGATTAATAGAAAAGGCCAAAAGCTCATGATGAGGTATATTAATATAGATAAAATATTCATTAACAGATCTTTTCCTTAGCCAGAAATATTTTGTTCTCTCATCAAATATTTTTGCGAGAGAACTTTTTCTTTTGTGGGTTTTAGATATTGCATGAGATCGGGCTAATCTATTCTTTCTGTCTCGTATCTTAAAAAGCAAGAGCAAAACCAAAAGAAGTTATCTATAATACTTATAGTTCTTTTAGCCCTTTCTCTCTCTTGACAAGGGGAATATATGTATATAGTGTTTGATATATATAATAAAATCATTTTATTCCCCAAATTCTAGTTTAGTGTCTTGACATATATAGATATATATATCATGAGCTATATATTTATTTATTTTTACATCTAAACTATTTTCATGTTTTTCAGATATAAAACTAATATCTATTAATAAACAGTAATTCGTCTAATAAGTGTCATCTTAAGGTTTTCAACTTATATTTTTTGACCTAAAGCATCTCAATGCTTTCAGCCTACCAGCCATTCACTAAGTTAATATGTTATTGGTAGTTATGAGCTATTATTAACTTGTTGCTCAAAGTTTGATATAAATCATTACGTGAAATTGATTAACATGGTAATTTGTATCTTTATATTACCAAATATTTTAATTAGGTAATTAAAAGAAAATAACAAGCTGAAGAATAAAGAGAATAAGAGAAGAGCAATTTGTAGAGGATCTCCGTGTACGTACTTGTCCAATTAGCCAAATCTTGATGCCAAATGATCTGTGTGATGCCAGGATCCGTCATCGCATTCCCTCTTTATCTTTTCCAGTTGACATTCTTTCCCCAACTACCGCACTCCACAATCTCTCTCCCCTTTCATACCCATATCTCTCTTTCTCCATTTATATGCATGCATGGCATGGCATTGATATTCATATATATGGCATATGCATTATGTGTATATCTAAAAAACTCACCTATGTATGTCTTGAAGGAGATACCAACATACATATATAATTGAACAGTGAAAGTTTTCATTAGCATCATTGGGGATGTATGTATTATCAGAGATATTAATGTGACATGTGCTGATGCAGATACAAGAGTGTTATACTTATAGCTTTTGAGTATATAATTAATTAATCCTGTTTAGATAGATAGAAATAGTAAATGAAATATTTCATCTAAATTTGTTAACCTGAAATGTTGTGAAATTTAATCCTCTTATAGTAAATTAATCATCAGTTTATTAGTTAATTAGAGTCCTTTTACTAATTATTAAAGAATTTAATAGTTTGCAATTCTATATCATACAAGTCTCATCTATATGTGTCGCCATTACTACAACATATACATACATACAAGCACATGCATATGCATGTATACCAACCAAAACAGCATAGCTTTATATTATACATGCATGCAATTACATGCTCATGCATGGAAGTTCTATTGCATATTAATGTTTTAGCTGTCTCATATAAGAAAGAAGAAGAAGAAGTGGCTCTTGGGTTGCCAGAAGAGCCAGTTATATATGGAAACCATAAGAATAAGCAGAATGGCTAGCTATATATCTCTTAGCTAATACCTTAAACCAGATAAAATTCAAAGGGCAGGGGAATAGAATGGGAACCTTTCTTTCATGGCTGCTACGTTAGTGGAGTGGTGCATAAATTTGCAGCTTTTTGTTTCCCTCGTCAAGTTGCTATCGCATAACGTGTTGCCAGCAGGTGAAGCTTTACAAACAACACACCCTACATGTATATAAAATAATATTACTTTTTGACGTGAACATCAAATGCACGATACCAAGATTCTTAGCAGTGACAACTAAAGAAAGTGATCATAAACAAAACAAAGGCATGTAGCTTTTGATTTCAATATTGTAACTTTTGTAGACATCATCAAAGTTTATGCCACCTAGCTAACAAAAGTTTGGCCAATTAATAAAGATTATAACTGTATTTTATAAAGACACATTTAAATTTTTCTATCAATTTAAAGATTTTGTTAATAGATAATCAAATGTTCTATAAGTATTATATGTCTAAAAATATGTTTTAACCTTAATAAAGTTTCAAAACCTAACTTACTTAAAATAAAAAGAGTTATGCCAACTAGCATGCATAATTGAGTTCATATTTTCTATATTATTCTCTATTTCTTTTTCTTGTCACACTCGAAACAGAAAATGTGAATCTACACAATCTTGACTTTTCTAGGAAAATCCTCTTCCAGTCGTTATAAAAGCAAGTTAGAGGATATGTAGATTAGCTACAAGAATAAATCGTGCCACTTTAAGACAAAGAAATAATAGTAATTTTTCCCCCTTATGCTCTCTTTCACCTCCCTCTCTCCCTCCCCAAGTATTGCGATTCCAGAAAAGATAACAGCTCCAAAAAATCTTGGTTTCGAAATTTTCTTTATATATTTTTTTCCTTATCAACTTGGCAATTGGCATATATTTCAGAATCTAATCGATATTCAATTATTGATAATTAAATTAACACACGATAGAAACAATGATAATTGAATTAATTCCATACTTCTTTATATATATATATATAAAATTTTGAGATTGAATTAATATGACTTAAATATATTATCTAAATTTAATCACACTTAACAACTACTGAATTAACTAGGCAATTTTTTTTTTTTAAAAAAAAAAAAAAACAGAAAAGGAATAAAAGGGGACAAGGAGAAACAGTGGATAAGATTAGGGACCTCTTAACTTAGGCATCTAAGTTTTCTGTCTTACTGTCTTTTCTTAGCATTTATCCACATGGCTCCCAAAGGGAAAGAAAATCATCTCATCAAGTTGAATTGCCCTACATGATCTTATGACCTATATAAACAAAATCAATTTCATTATCCTCTTTCCTATTATCTTATAAATAAATAACTAAATATTGAAAATATCATATTATATCTAAGCAATTAATTGAAATTTAGTTAAATTTGTATTGTTCATGAAAAATTTAGAGGTTGATAATAACTTGCAGTGCCTACCTAAACTTCTAGCAACTATTAATATTCTTCTTCATCAGTTAATAATACTTCACTTTCTGGAATTGGATGCGAACACTACACAGCAAAAAAGTGTTCCAAATGGATAAATGGCAACATTTTTTTCCAGCACAGAAGATGCCCACAATGACAGATAAGGCCAACATCCCAAATTTCCAATATAGAATTTTTTTTTTTTAAAAAAATAAGGCTCATTGCAGATACACTAAATAAGTAACATAAACATCCAAATAATTTTCCTGTCATCTGCTGATTAATCAACTGAGTCAATAAATCTGTTGGCTCTAACCCATTCCTGTTATTTTTCTTCATATTTCATCTACTATCTTCCAATTTCTCCAATGGTAGTTTACATGTTATAACTTAGATTACCAAAACATGGAAAATGTTGATTCCGTACCAAGCATCACATACATAAAACAAGAACTAACAACTTATTTGTGAAGGGATATGCATCATGCAATAAGAAAGAAATAAAGCCGTACCGAGGATACGTCTTTGTTTCCGGCCGTATTCATAGATTCGTTGTTGCAAAGCAGCTTTGATCAATCACTGTCAACAAATGATCGAAGAGAGATTTAGAAGCCGACCGAAATATCAAAAAGAAACATTCCTTCTTCTTTTCCTCCACGCCACCGTCTCTTTTTCTTTACTAAGCTCGCTCTCCTATTTCAATCCACTACAGACACGGTACCTCCTTCAAATCTCTATATAAATAAGCACCAATGGTTCAACCTTTCCTCACCGCAAAATCTCAAGTGTCTTCACATTCCTCACTGATCCACAGCTATCGCTTGGCCTCTCTGACAATCTTTGCTTTCCAATTCAGTTTTCCTGAAACCAATTTCCATATCTGCACTGAATCCATTTGGCATTGCTTTATCCTTAACTTTGAGACCAAAACTGAAGCTCCAATTACTTACCTTCTTGGGTTTAATTCAGCAGCAATGGAGAGGGTAACCAAGATGGCATCTGAGAAGCCTGTTGTGATCTTCAGCAGGAGCTGTTGCTGCATGTGCCACACCATCAAGACTCTCTTTTGTGACTTTGGGGTGAACCCTTCAGTTCATGAGCTTGATGAGATACCTAGAGGGAGAGACATTGAGCAAGCTCTTGCAAGGCTAGGGTGCAGCCCTTCTGTACCCGCAGTGTTCATAGGTGGTGAGCTTGTGGGTGGAACCAATGAAGTGATGAGCCTTCATCTTAACCGGTCCTTGATCCCAATGCTTAAGAGGGCAGGAGCTCTTTGGGTTTGATAAATCACAGACTTCATCATCAATAACCAATAAATATGTTTTGGTTATATATAGATATATATATATAGGGGTCGGATATATAGAGTAATATATCCATATTAATACAGAGTTTATATTTAAGTACTGAAGTTTTGCAATAATGAGGCTAACTTGACTGAGGTGTAGTTTAGCCTTTTTGCTTTTTTAATATATAATGCAGAGTTGTACTTTTACTTAATATAATAAATATGAGTTGCGGCATATATGAATTTTTTAAGCATAAAGTTTGAACACACAAACCCCAAGTGAAGCTGCAGCATCTTCATCTTAACAAACGCAGCTGAGCCAATTGCAATGTAGCTCCAAGATAACGTGACTTGGACAAGCCTGTAGGCAGTTTCAACTGAGTTTATTCAATTGAAATGAAACATAAAAGTAGTTGACTTTAAAAGCAATGGTAATGGTAATTTTACATGTCATATATGAAGGCATACCAGACTTGTTAACAACTGAATAATCTATATCTACAGCTACAATTACGACCATGCACATGACTTACTGATTTTTAAGCATCAGAAGATAGAGACAGTTTTTATGGCCTATCTTTAGATTTCAGGGAGAGCTAAGGACGAATGAGGCAGACCTGCTGTGAATAGAATTCACTGATGACATCAAAATATCTGCATCTTTTTATAGCTATTCTTGTATCAGAGCGTTTTTTATGTTTGGGGGGGGGGGGGGGGGGGGGATGTGGACAAGAGATAAATGCTGTTGAACTCTGTTTTGTCATAGCAAAAGAAATTTTATGAGAACTGATGTCAAAAGTCAATTCTGTAATTCCCCTCCATCCATTTAGAAGTGCTTTGCTGCTTCAAAAACATGGGGTGCCCTGAAAGCTAAAGCAAACTTCTTGGCATTCTTGCGATCAATATTGTACTGGATTTGCAGACATCATATATGGGCTTCTATAAAATTAGTGATAGTTCAAAACAGATCCATATTACAGATATTCCATATACAACCGCAAGCTGTGCCAATTTGGAAGTTCCGATTGCAAGTAGGAGCAACGGCCAGATCAAGTTATCTTCTCAATAATAGCTATGCAGAATGTGCCTGGCCTTAAAAATATGTGCAAGTGATTATTTACATTCAACTAATTCCAGGTATCTTAATGGTATTATTTCCTCCTCTACCCATTCTCAATCATTTGGCATCACCCCCAGCAGCATATATGCTGGAAAGAAGAGAGCAATAATCAATTATATTTGTCTCCAACTTACAGCAATGCTGAAAGGCCATCTCCCCCAGCTCAACATTGTTGTGCAATCTACAGGCTAGAGCCTAGAAGTAGATCTCCCAGACCCCAGAATCAAGCTGTATTTGCATATTCATTATGAGTTCATGCTCCATCCAACCATCTTGCTCTGCCTAAAAGACGAACCATGATTCCACAATGATCAAGTAAAGAACAAGTCTATTATCCTTCATGAAGTTCAAGCACTGGTAACCTTCCTCAACCAATCTAGCGTGATTATAGGCAGTTAGCAGCCCAATGTAAGTGACTAGATTTGGGCAAATAGACTCACCAACGATCTGTTCAAACAACTTGGTTGCATCAGATGCCCAACCATTTATTCCACGTCCATATGTCATTGCAGGATAGGTAATCAAATCCCTCTTTCTCAAGCCACACGCAATAGCTCATATCCCTTTTCAATGCTTCCACATTTTGCATACAAGTCAATTGACGTAGTGCCCAGATGATCATCCAATGCAATTCCAAACTCAGTCATATGTGACTCAATCCAGAACTCATACTCTAGATCTCCCAGTTGTGAACAAGCTGACATAACACTCGCCAATGTCATCTTATCTGGTTGAATATCAATCTCTGATTTAAGCATCTGGTTGAACAGTTCAGTGGCCTCATTTGATGCTATTTTGAGCATAGCAAACAATCATAGCATTGAATCAGAGTTCAAGTCCTTCCTCATTTATCTGGTAAAAGAGAGCAGGCATTGCGTCAAAAAATTGAGTTGCTGATACTATGTTCCCATACCCATACTCATTGAAGCCACTAGTTAATGCATTCCACGAAGCCAAGTTTACCTCTGGCATTTGTTGAAACAAAGAGCATACCTGATCCTTCTCCCGCTTTAGCATATCCCGAGGCCATAGTTGTCCAAGATATGACATCTTTCCGGGGAATTTCATCAAAAAGCTTTTGAGCTTCAGCTAAGTTGCCGGCTTTGTGGATACCCAGATAACTTAGAATTCCATGAAACCACGTTTTCCTTCATCAAATATCTTCTGTGCAGTTTCAACATCACCCATTTTCGAATACAAATCAAAAAGAGCTGTTTGTACATAAAAACAGCTGCTGAACCCAAATACAACAACTCACCCATGAATCGATATACCACCCAACTTATACTCAAGCCTAGCACGACTTAAAGAACAGAGGACACAGCATATCAACCTGGACACAGCCCCATCAAAATATTCAACTAAATAAAGTGTTCCACCAAAAATTCCTCCCTTTGCCCTCTTCTAATATGGTGGAAGGGAAATAAGTGCAACCGCCGCATATGTTTTTTTTGAACACTATTATACGTAGAATTAATACGTAATTCAACTCAATTAATTTGATTTTAGTTTAATTAGAGAATTCAAATGGGATAAAATTATAAATTTTAACTCTCCTAAAAAATATATATAAGGTTGAGTTAAAATCAATGTTCTTAAACAATTTTAAAATCCTTTATTATCAACCAGTTAGGTTTTTGCTAGACCCCGAATTTAAGCAACTTAACACCAATAACCTTAATATAAAAATATTATACAAAACTAAATTGGCTCATTTTACTTGATTTTTCTTATCAAACTTAGGCAATTTATGTCAAACAAAATGATAATACATCTTGCAGCATCAACTCACTAGAAGAACAAAGGTACACCGATGGTAAAAATCATGTAAGGCTATTGCCATTATCTCAATTTTCCTAGAGAGATCATTTCAAGTAAAAGAGAAAAACGGTGAGCTCTTTTCAATTAAATAAATAAATATTTGACCCCATGTATTACTTTTAATTATTAATAAGGGCATCCTATGATTGGGAATTTGACCTTCCAATCTTGATGTTAGCATCGACCCTACCTATAATATACACAAGATAAAGACAATGTATAAAGCACTTGATGGAAAATATTTTGGTTCGGTGACAGGTGCCTTTTAACAAAGGTACAATAGAAGATGGTATTATTTTATAAGATCCTAATTGATGTCTAGGACAACCCTAGACACAAGGAAACCTTTTGTCTCCATGCTTTTTGACAAAGCTTTTGAATCTCTCCTTTGAAATTGAAAGCCAGCATGCACGTATGGTAACTCCAATAAATGGCCATATGATAACAAAATAATACCATTAGTACTTAGAGAAGACCAATATGATAAAAAATAATGATATTTACTCATTTAATATGAAGGGTACAGCTCATTTTTTTTTTTTTTATGATTTATCCATTATCTTGTATTTTTTATGATGGGTGTATAAATATAATATAGTTTCTTTTTTATCATAAAAAACTTGATAGGTTTTTATCAACATGTAGACTAACATTTTTTTTGCCAAAAGGTTACTCGTTTAATAATAACAACTAAGTTTAAGACATTATAAAGGTTATTCTTGTATTAGATATAATCCTCAAGTAGAATTTCATTGGATTGGGGGTTATAATTCTATAAAGGACTACATTTCCCTAAAACAATAAGATGAAGATGGGTGAAAATGATTTTTTTTTAAACTTAAAACAACAAACATATAAAGTCAATTTGCATTAATACCATAAAGGAGTACATTTCCTTAGAAAGGAGAAAATTAAAAAAAAAAAAGTTTTAAAATAGTGAATTCTACAAATAAAACTTTCTAAAAAAATAAAATATTTTTCTACCACGTGATTGGTAGTACACAAAATGTACAACAAACCAATTGAATTATTGAATCTAAACAAGTCAAATAAAAAGACAAAAACGAAAGAAATGAGGACCATCTATCTATCTCTAATCTAATAATGTCTTTTTCTTTTTCTATAAACGACAACACCAATCAGATAACATGTAACCGCATATAACTCTCCGTAATAATGATAGCTGTCGGTGAATACTGAATACAAAGTAGAAAGAGCATCTTCCTTAATAGTGTCTTAAAAATGTTAATATTAATATTAATTTAAATAATATGTATAAAAATACATTATTAAAAAAATTCCCTTCAATTAAATGATTTATCTACTCCAAAACATTAGTTTTAATTATTAATTAATTGTATTTTTTCATATATAAAAAAAACATAACTAAGTGTATTTTTTGGTAGAGGATCTACTTTGTCCTTACTATATACTCTTTACACAGCAACAAACACGTGGCCTTGGAGATTCGATCCTTTTCTTCTCACCCAGTCCCGAGGCCGTGGGCCCCACCGGAAAGCATGGCGCAGCAGACAGGCCCCACATTGCGCGCTATATTAAATGCCACTGGGCCCATTTTCCTCAACCCTGAGGCCCTAATTAACGCTTGCATATAGACGCTCCTTGCCTCCATTGTCAGATTGGATGACTCAGTTGGATTTGTTTTTGCTAGTTTAATACACAAAATAAAAGTTTTGAGATATTAAAATGATCCATGAAATGAAATTATTAATTTTAATGATAATTATGATTTTTATTAATTAAAATAATAGTTTGACAAAATAGAGTATTAATGTCATATTCTTAATATAAATATTATGTTTATTTTTTATTAGTAAAAATATAAATTGAAATAGTTTTAACAATTAATAATTATTATGATACTATTTTATACTTTTTACCAATAAAAAAGTAAAAAATAAAAAAGTGATAAAAGATTTAAAATAAAAATGTTAATTTTTCACTTTCATGAAATCAAGTTTAAAATAAAATAATTATTTCATATCTTTTATTTATCAAACACAAAATTACTTATTTTATGAAATAAAGCATAAAATAAAAATCATCATCTTATGTATTAAATGAGCATATAATATTAAAAATATTTTACACAATTTTTGTATTTATAATTACTATTGAATGGTTTAATTTAAATGGGGAAATGTTTTACATATAATTAAACGTGGTAACTAGTGTAAGACATTATTTTCGTCTTAACTAATTAATAACGTCTTAACCCCAACGGTTATTTTCAGTGACGACCACGGCGTACATTAGAATCAATCACCGTACCCAACCAAATCCCAAGTTCGGAGAGATGACCTCACAGAAACAAAAGAAGACAGCGACTGCTGGGCACTAACGTGCACATCCTCCGGGTCTGGACTCTCTATGTCTGTCTCATCTCTCTTTCCAGCTCATGCCAATAACAACGTCTCAACATTGAGCTTTTGTTAGTACCGTTATCGTCACCATAGTGTAATCGATTCCTTGCAGTTTCCTGTTCTCTTTTCTATTCCCGAGCGGGTCTAAAATTTTCTTTTCAGCTACTCAGAGTTGCAGGTGAGCTTCCTAGTAGTCCCTGAAAAAACTTTTATTTTCTTTCCCCCTACTTTTTTAACTTCGAGGTAGCTAACCTTTGCAGTTTTCTGGGTTTAAAATAAAAAATGGAAACTTGTGTCTCCTTGTAGAATAACTTTGTTAGGATAATGTGGCTTCTATTTGTGAAGTCTTAGGGTTCATTGTCAATTTTTTTTTTTCTTGTTCAGATATAAGGTGGTTCTTGCTAGAGGAGCTCTGGCTTATAGAAGATGTTTGGGTTCTCTCGTAGGCGTATGAAACTTGGGAGGTAATGCTTTCTTTCCCCTTTCTTCAAAAATTTGGTTTCTTCGTACACCCAATAGAGAGTTACTCTGTGCTCCATTGATTTGACTTAATAAAACATACAAGCTGTTAAGAGGGTGAGGTAACATTTCTGTTGTCATTATTCGGTTGGCTCAGATTGAAGGTCCAGCTTGCGGACACTACTCAGGGAACTAGAAGTCCTATACGACACCCCAAACGAAATGGCAACTCCAATGTAAGCTTTTCAGCTTCACTTTTTTGTTGGTTTTGTTCAGTGATTGTGCCTACTGAATTGCTGGTTTTGTTTAGGGTGATGGAGCTGCAGGCACAAGTAGTCATTCTGATGAACTTGATTGCCAGTGTTCATCTGCTGTGCCGGAGATAAGTACTAGTACATCAAGCAGCTCAGAAAACTGGATGGTTCTGTCAATTGCTGGGGACAAACCCACTCCTAGATCCAATGTAAAGGATTTTATGTCCTCTTATTTCCTTTTCAATTTTCTTTTATTCCTTTGTTATTTGGATTTCTTTTTAATCGAAGTGGTAAGTTGGAAGCTCATCTCTGAGAGCAGTTATTTAAAAAACCTAAACTATCATCATTATGAATAGCATGCAGCAGCTGTCATTGGAAATAAGATGATAGTGGTTGGTGGCGAATCTGGGGATACATTGTTGGATGATGTGCAGGTGAGAAAATATTTTTTTTCTTGTTTTGGAAGTTTTCTGAATGGGGGATAGTTTCTTTGAATACAATCACTGAAATAACATTAACTAATTATTTGGTTTTTGGTTCATTTTGCAAAATGTAATCTGGATGCCCTTCAAATTTATTGCCAGGTGCTGAATTTTGAAAGATTTTCTTGGACTACAGCATCGTCAAAGCTTTACTTGTCCCCAAGCAGTCTGCCACTTAAGATTCCAGCATGCAAGGGTCATAGTTTGGTACTAGAATATATCCTATTAACATCAAAGTTTCAGCGTATTACCATGTTTCATTATCTTCTATGTTATTTAGTTCTCATCTTCTTTCACATTTGGAATAGGTCATTTATTAGTTCATTTGATTTGTTATGAAAACGCAGCATAACAATGTAATAAGAACTTTAATGATTACATGCATTTACCAATGTAAAAGTTTACAGACCAGACATGAATGAATGGTCACCTTCGTCATATGTAGCTATACCTAACGCACAAATGGGCAATTCTAGCTGGAGGAAGAAATAAGTTGAAAAATCACCTCAATTGTGTGAAAATTCTGAATGTGTTTGTGTATATATGTTTTTTTATTTCAAAATAAGGTTTTCTTAAACTAAACGATGACATGGTAATGTGGTGGTATAAGATTTCCTTTTCTTGGTAGAAATATATTTATTAATTTGTTGTCAAAGTAAGAAATTGTTAAGGACATTTAAATTGTGGAAGCTCCCAACTCAGAAGTTAGTCAAAAGCAAACAAATAGATGCAAATGACCAAATGAAGGCAAACAACATGATCCCCTACAAGGGAAAATAGAAAGGGAAATCCATCAGAAATAAAACTAAAAGAAGCAAAGAGAAAGTTGCAAGAAGGAAAAAGGATGGTCTTTAAGCTGGCTGCTGTTACTTTGCCTCGTTTAGCTTCATGTCTTCTGCATACTGCTTCAAAATAGTACTTGATAGTCATTTTTGCTATGGTCTCAATTCTCTCATGCTTATTGAACAGTTATTCAATTTGATAGGTTTCCTGGGGGAAAAAGGCACTTCTGATTGGAGGGAAAACAGATCCAGGAAGTGATCGGATCTCAGGTTTCAGCCCTTACATAAAATTACCTCTTTGTTACAGTCCTTGTTATGAAATAGGTCCGACCATCTTTCTGCATTTGCAGTGTGGGCATTTGATACAGAGACAGAGTGCTGGTCTCTTATGGAAGCAAAGGGAGACATACCTGTAAGAACTTTTCACTTGACTAATGTGCAATGCATTGTGGTAGAACTTGCTTACTGACATTTCTATGAAAAATACAAATTGGCAACTCTGCTAATTAATCCAAGAACTTCTTAACTCTATATGGCAATTGGTTAGTGTGGTCGAGGAGTGCCCTCTGGATGTAACTTCTTTAAATCTTAAATCAAATTGATGTTTTCCAGTCATGACAAGGCCCTGTTTGATCTGACAAGCTAATGATCTAGACAGTCTCTTCCTGGATAGGATTTGTAATTAAACGTTACTGGAACTAATATCTTATCCTTTTTTAAAATTGAAATCTCTATGTTGATATGACACCTCTAGCTGTATATCATAGAACTTGACAGTGCTGACCAAATAGCTTGCTTTTGCAGGTTGCTCGTAGTGGTCATACTGTTGTCAGGGCAAGCTCTGTCTTAATATTATTTGGGGGTGAAGATGCTAAAAGGAGGAAGCTGAATGATCTGCATATGTTTGATCTGAAGTCCATGACATGGCTCCCACTTCACTGCACGTGAGTGTCTTAGGCTTTTGATGTGAAAGTGATCTTTTCCTCAAAAAAGATTGAACTTCAATGTAGTTTATCTACTGAAATTCTCATATTATGTTCTTTGAAAAATTAACAAAGTTGCTTCCCCCCTCCAAAAAAAATAAACTTATATTGCAGGGGTACAGGACCTTCTCCAAGATGTAATCATGTGGCAGCTCTTTACGATGACAAAGTTCTTTATATATTTGGAGGAGAATCAAAATCTCGGACTTTAAATGATTTATACTCACTTGACTTCGAAACGGTGTGTAATATCTTTGTTCCACTATGCCTTTACTATAATGTCGTGCATTGGATGGAAACATTTTTTGTTTTGGGTATTGTTCATTGTCTATGTCATTTTGATAAAAAGATCTGTTTCCTCAGATGGCATGGTCAAGAATAAAAATACGAGGTTTCCATCCATCGCCTAGAGCTAGTTGCCGTGGTGTTCTATGCGGTACTAAATGGTATATTACAGGGGGTGGAAGCAGGAAAAAACGTATGCTTTGTAATCTTAGTAACATATGCTCATAACATCTCCTGTTTCACATTTGCTTTATGCACTGTTTTTTTGTTTCTCTCTTGATTTTCTATTCTACCCCTACATTTTATAGGACATCCAGATACACTGATCTTTGATATTTTAAAGGTTGAGTGGTCTGTGGCAATAACATCTCCGACATCTTCTACTACCACCAACAAGGCGAGCTGTCCTTCCGTTCTGTATGCTATTTATTATTCGTTCATTGTTGGCCACATGCCAAGAATTTCCTTTTTACTTATTTCAATGAAAAGATTAATAGTTTTCTGGAGTAATTTGATAGTTTGAGGTTTAAAAATGTAACTTTTTATCACATTTCCTGTTTCTTTCATCAATGATAATCAATAAGATATTTTGGATCTAAGGTCCAACTTATTTATTTCCACAAATATTTTCTATTACCAGGGTTTCAGTCTGGTGCTCATTCAGCACAAGGAAAAGGACTTTCTTCTTGCTTTTGGGGGATCCAAAAAGGAGCCATCAAATCAGGTCTGATAAACAAATTTGAAATTAGTTTGAGTTATTTATTTAATTTTATTTTTTGGAGCCCTAACCTTGAATGAATCAGCTCAGGTTGAAGTATTAATAATGGAAAAAAATGAATCAACTCTTGGAAAACGATCCACTCCTACTAAAGGTCCAGGATCTATACTATTTGAAAAACGTTCATCATCCACTGGACTGGCTGCTCAACTTCATAATGATTCTTCCCAGCGTTTCGTTGGTTCTGTTGCAGGACAAAATCTAGCATCTGCAATTGAACAGCATGGCTCTGGAAGGAAGTCTCTGTCTGATTCCCTAATTGTAGATCCCAATTCTCTCCCTACCAACGTCTCCCTGCGCCGGCAATTTGAAAATGAAGAAGAATACAATACAGATGTTAGGATAGACAAGAATGCAGAAGAAGAAAACTCTTTCCCTCTGGTAAAACACAGGAATTTATATTTATCTTAGCCATAGGTTTAATACGAAGTACTTCCTGAATACCTACATGAATAGTCTCATACATTTTAACATTTATTTTTTCTTGGTAGAAATATTTATGCCATTATGTGAATGGTCAGAACTGTATATGGTGTCGTAAACATCAACTGTTATTGATTTGCTACCAATAGTGGAAGGGTGATTTTAGAAATGTTAAACCTCAATTCGAGGATGTTTATGGATGCTAAATGACATGTTTCAGGCAACAGAACACAGAATACATCAGAATGATCCTGCAAATCAGATCAACATTGGTGGGGGCAAGATCAGTGGGAAGGAATCATATGTGTTGGTATCTGGAAGTTCAAATCAGCAAAACCATGGATATGGAAATCTTATGTTTGATAGTGATGATTTATTATTCCAAGAAAACCATAAATCAGGATCACTATCCACTCCTTCACATATATATCATTATTATGAAACTAAAATGGCTGCGCTTATAAGGAAAAATGGGATTTTGGAGGGACAATTAGCAGCTGCAGTTGCCAGCAGAGAAGCAGCGGAGAAAAGTCTAGCATCTGTTCTTAAAAGCAGACAGGAGATGGAGAAAAAGTTTGCTGACACAGTGAAGGAGATGGAATTACTAAGAGTGAAGCTGGCTGGGGTAGAGTTAGCCCAAGAGGAGGCTACTAACCTATCAAACATCGTACACTCTGACAACATAAGGCTTGAGCACGATGTAGCTTTCCTCAAAGCTGTTTTAGATGATACGCAGAAGGTATATGTCAAAATATTCGATTTGGGCACATGAATGCTTGCCTACCAGTTGTCATTTACTTGCTAATATTTTGTTGCAGGAATTGCACTCAACAAGAGGAGTTCTTGCAGGAGAAAGAGCAAGGGCGTTCCAACTTCAGGTACGTATTGGCATTGGCTAGCAATACAAATGGAAATGCATCATTTACTGCTGTTGCTGTTGTTACCTCACACAAGAACATAATGGTCATTATCTGTAGACATTAGCTGATAATCATTGTTCATGTAGATAAGACTTGCTTTTATGTTTATGCTCAAAAAGTTTAGGTGTGTTGAGTCCAAGCTGGCTTACCTGGGTTTAGTGAAATCCATCTGGCATCCGTCATCATTTTAGTTACTGGATGAGGTGCTAGGGTGATGATGTTTCTCAGGGCTATTCAATTGTTTTAATGTTTTCACTCATTGAAGTTCCTTAATATGCTTCACATTCTCCAGAGATCTCTTACCTGTGATGTTGAAGATGTTCATGTTCTTCTCTTTTCTCTCATTGGTGTGCAGGTTGAAGTTTTCCATCTCAAACAGAGATTGCAGTCAATGGAAAATCGAACTCCCACCCCGAGGAAACCATTTCATGTGTAGAGAATTGTTTTCAAAGGTGAATAATAGCAACCAATTTCAGCATAGAGAAAATGTTGCCAGTGGTGAGGACGAGGTTGTCTACCATGAAGGAAAATGCAATCCGGGAATGGCATTGTAGCTCCAAACGTCTCTTTGTGATAAGTAGGCAGTTACTGCAGCCAAACATCAGCCTTGTATAACCAGATGCTTGCTTGCCCACTCTAGTTTATATTCAATATGTATATAAATATTTGAATCCAATCCATGAATTCACTTCCCACGCTGCTTTATTTCTGTTATATTGCAACTCTAAATCCATTAATATACAGTACAGCTTTTGGGCATCTGTCACATCAAGTCGAAGATGAAGAGAATACTTAAAGAACAAAGGACCATCATCTCCCATCATTTTCCTTTTTCTATGAAAATGGCATCAATCATAGAATTTAAATGCATAGATCAAGTTTTGAAGGGAAGTGCCTTTAGCAAATGCCCAAGTTCATGAGAAATTATTAATTTTTTTTTACTAAGTAAATTAAGTTTATATTTAAACGTTATATATTAAATAAAATAATTTTATATTTTAATAATAACAAAAATATATGGACACATTAGTGAGAAGCATTTTAATCATTTCATCCATTTGAAAGAGCACTAAACGCATGATTTTGGATCTTCTGCAGTAGAACTGCAACTGCAATAAGAAAAGAGAAGAGATAAAATGAATGCCCTTAATAATAATCTTTAGAAATTTTAAAAAAATTAGTGTGGCACGGCCACTGTTCAGAGCAAGCTATACTATCCATCTACATGGGAAACTTGTGTCTCATGTAAACACAGTTTGCAATATGCTCACAAAAGTTCAGCCTCTTCTTGGTCTCCATCAGCATCTTCAATATCGTTGTCTTCATCGTCTTCGGGTGCATCTGGATCCACTCACTACAAAGGATACAAGTTCTATTCCAAGTTTTTGGACCAAATCATGCATCTGTTTCTGATAAAGACTAACATAATCCAGGAGGAATACAGTGCATGATCAGGAGGAAATTAAAAGGATTACAATTTAAGCAACAGAATAAAAAAAAAAATCTACGTAAAGACAAACCTTCATCTGTTTCTCTAAACGCTCTAATCCCCGTTTTGCTGCTTCATTCTGGGGGTTTAACCTGCAATCCATACTAAAAGCTATAAGCATCATAAAATCATGATCACAGACTGGTGCATTTCAATATTTAATTCTAATTGATACTCATGCCATTAAGAAAGATGGTAGCACTTGTTCTCTCAGTTGCCCTATAATAGGAAACCAATTCTATCCGACGGAATGCCCAAATGAAGTCTTCTAAAACTAAGCTTAGAAAAGAAAATGCAGATTTCACGTCCTAAAAGTTATTTGGGACTATGTGGGGTCAACCTTAATGCAGCCTGGTAATGTGACAGAGCCTCTTGCAGCATTTGGAGAAGACGACCTGTTTGATGACAATGAACTCCTAGATGATGCCGTGCTTTGTTTTGGAATGACCTTGTAGTATTGCAAAGCTTGCTTGTAGTTATGCTGCTCACGAACAACAAAGAAATTATAAGACTAAATGCTTCCTAAAAGTCATAAGCATTTGCAAAATTATCAATTTCCTAAAAGAATAAATAACAAAATGATCCAACCGCAAATCTAAAAGGGAGGGATAGATTGTGGAATTCCTTACAATGGCTCTGCGGTGCTCCCTTTCACGGAAAAATGAATCACCCAGCAGCACCTGCAGAATAAATGAACCAAATGAAGAAAAAAACAGCTTCAGTGAACTATGAAGACAGAAAATTACAGCACATGCAAGAAAAACAATGAATGGGGAGGGGGAACTCCAAATTTGCATACCAAGCTCTCAGCTTTGAGATGTGGGCTGGCTTCAGCATTAACAGCAGGTGATGAAACAAGGAAACAGCTCTGTACAGAAGGATGAGGGGATTACACAAAAATAAAAAGGCAAGCTTTTATTTTGAATCAAATCCCAAAAGTTGATTTGGAGCATTTGAGCTGAATTGTAGAGGCCATTCTCGAAAAGAGTTGCAATTTGATCCTTGGGAACGTTCATAGTTAATATAGCTCTGAGCTAAAACTCGTGTGCTTCTGAAACAAACGAAATCAAAATCCCCCAACGCGCTCTTCTTGTTTCTTCTCGCATAGAGCCTCTGAGGCTGAGCGTCCTAAGGCGTGTTTCGGTGGCAATAACAATAAAAGAGTGAACTGCTGGGAAGACACTGTGAAGAGCCCTGCTATGGGTACACTTCTTCTTCTTCTTTTTTTAATTTATTATTTATTATTAATAAATACTTTCACTAGCTTTATTTGTCTATTTTTGTTATTCACTAAAGACAAATAACATTAAATAAAAAAATTAGGATATAATAGTATTTTTAAAAAATAAAAAGTAAAACCAACTGCGCCCTCCATTTTAAATTAGAAAAGTGAAATATTCATAATTAGCTCCTGCATATTAAGTCACATTATATTTAGTTTCTTTTACTGATTGTCAAGCATTGAAGATAGTTTGTTAATGTAATGATAATATGTTTATAAGTTTATTTTTTCAAATAAATTTAGTAATTTAAAAATTGAATAAAAATTCTTCATGTCCACCATTTCTATTGCTCAAAATAATTTTAGATATTCTTTAAAAATTAACGCCCTTCCCATAAGAAAAAAAACATACTAACGTACTTGACCCAAATAATGGGCCTATTAAGTTGAGCCTATCTTGCCAAACTAAAAACAAGAAGGCCCAATACACGATACACCGCTATGAACCGCGTTTTTAAGTACCGTGAGTCGACCCAATAGAACGACGTCGTGTGTTTCCAGCATGATAAAACCAGTATCTTTTTGTCATGAATTAAGGTCCTTAGTTGGTTCTATTTGTTCCATATGTTTGATACTGATATTCTTCACAATACTGAGTTGCATATTATGTTCTAATTTGGTCTGATCTGATAAACTATAGTTAAAAAAATTTCAGCTTTTGTTACTTCTAATGAAATCTGTACAAGGAACAAGAAAGTATCTTCAACATTAACCAAACGAGAAAGAAAAGTCTTATTATTTGCAGTGTGCTACGTACTGATAAATTACTAAACATATCAGCAATTGTAGACAGCCACACATGAAGAAAAATTGAGAAGAATGATCCATAAATTTAAGAAATAAGAACAATGGAGCAAATTTAACTGCTTACAGCATTAGAAAAATTAAGAAATAAACAGATATCCATGGTGCTAATTTCCATTCACAAGAGCATTACTAAACTGCATAGGCAACATACCACCTATTACTTATAGCATGTTCACCTTGCCAGATGATAAATTTGCTTGCCATTATTGCTGAACTGATGGGAATAAAAAGCCAATCTTCAGAGGTTGACCCCATTTCCAGTTTCCTTCCCTGTCATTTTCAAAGCCCAGCATCTATCAAGTAACACAAAAATGTTTTCCTCTTCATTCAGCAATGATACTCAGCACAGCGTTTGTGAATCCAGTTACATCCTGAGGACCTATCTATTGGGAGAGACTGCGTTTTCCTATGTACAACTTCAATAGCTGAGGAGCTTCCTCCTTGAAACAATCCACATATTTCTTCAGGAATGCTTTTTCCCCAATTGTGAATGGAGAAACTAAATGAGCATCTTTAATTAACCCTCTTGATTGAAGAACTTCTAGAACAGAATGCCTTGGGATAATCGTTTTCTCCAAACTAAACGAGAAAACAATGGGATATCTGGCAAGCACCAAAGGGTCCCAGCCCAAGCGGGTAACAAAATAATCCTTGACTACCATAAGCTTATTTTCAGACACTAGCATACACCAAGGATACCTTCTAAATGCTGAAACAATTGCTTCTTCAGACCAACCCCATTTCTTAAACAAATCAATCTTCTTTTGCCATGTTGTTTTGCCTGAACTTTTAGCCACCAATGCTATAAGGAAAATTGATTTCGAAGGGTTGAATCCCAATTCCTTTAGATAAGCCACTGCCTTTTTGAATTCACCGGACTGCTTGCTCATCGCGCGAGGCCATCGACGAAGTAAAAGACCAACCTTCAAGTCGGGCATTCCATTATCAAGCAACACTTGAACATTATGTGATGTGCGATGCACATCGCAAACAATATGCGCATAGCTTTTAATGGTATCAGTGATGGATTTATCAGAAATAAGGAATCTTTTCAAAGAATCATAAAAAGGGATTATACAGCTCTCTAAGCTTCGAGCTAACAATCTGGGTTCTGCGGTCATGATTTTAATAAGATCGGAATTTGAAGCACCCTTAGACTTAAAAAACTCTAATTTGGGCAGAATGGTTTTGTCAGGATCGGATGTGATCACACATGGTAACTTTCTAATGATTAACGATATTTGGGCATTTGAAAAACCATGGCTTTTAAACAAGGCAATCACCGAATCGGGCTTCTCAGAGATGTCAAAATGAACACGCTTAGTGGCCGATAAGGCAGCTTCCGGTGACAATCCACACTTTTTTATGAGGTAATCTACCGTAAAGGACTGCGAATCAGAGTTGCTGGTGCTGTATTTCGGAGAAAATGTTAAAGGATTGCGCTGTAGAACGATGCAGAGTTTCGGGTCGACGAGGTGGTTAAGATACCATTTTTAAGGTAGAGAAGGGCTTTGCGATATGAATTAAACATGGGTTTCAGAATTAAACAGTAATGGAGTTCACTTGCCGTGATTCAGAGAAGCCACAGAAGACGACCGAAGGAACCCTAGCGAGATTTTTTTTAAAACATAGAGGTTCGGTTTTAAATTATCAAATGGGCTCATGTCAACAGGATTGCACAGAAGTAGTTCTAAACGGCAACTCGTGATTTAGTCTGTTGTCCAACGACATTGCAAGAGGGAAAACGACAACCAATTAACGTAGTACGTTTATCTGGTGTCTGGTAAAGAGTTCACAAATTTCCGTAGGAACACACCTTTTCCAGTCAAAAGAAACGGTCCAGAAAGTTTAGCATATTCTTAATTAAATCTCTTGCTTGAAGAAACTGCAAGACAGAAGCCCTCAGGACAATTCTTTTCGCCAAACCCAGTGTAATGTGGAATTTTCGGCAAGCTTTACATTCACCAAAAACTTCATGACGAACTCAATTTTCTGCTGAGATACCAGCTAATTACTCAGAAACTGCTTCATCAGACCAACCACCACCCCACCAAGGAAAAAAGGCTGAACTTTAAGGATCAAATCCCAATTCCCCTACTTCCTTTCCTTGATAGCCGTTTAATGAAACTTACCTACACTGAAGTTGAGTGATTAGGCCAACAATGAAGTAATTTAGCAATGCTTGACTCAGGAAATCTGATTTCAAGCAAGCACTTGGAATTTAGATGTAAAGGTTCTCTGATCAGAATGAAGGAGTCCTTTCAGAAAATTGCAAGGAATTACATGACTCTGTTATATATAAGCTTACTGATAAGTTTGTCCCGTAATCTCAACTATAAAAAGGTCGTAATCATGGAAACTAATTGATAAATTGGCATATTTAACCAAAAAATAATAATAATAATAATAAAAAAAGCATTGAAAGAAAGAAAAGTGCATGAGATTATTAAATTCTATATCAAATATATTCACTTTTTAAATTAAGGATAGATTTGCAAAATTATAAAATTCTTGTCTTTTTTCCTCCTTTCCTTCACTCTCCATGGTTAATATTCGACATTCAAATAAGAAAAAAAAAAAAAGTCGCTTCTAAATCTCCTCAATCCATGATTTACACATAAATTTTTGTCTTTTGACAATTGCTGCCATGCCACACAATGCATACAAGCTCGTAGGTTTGTCATATCATTGTGTATCTTGTGGCATTACTATTATCATTTAGATTTAGTTCCTCTGATCCATACTTGCCTTTCTCCAAAGGCTAGAAATATTAGATCAACTTCATGGAGGCTGAGGGAGAGTTAACTTGTTATTTGCAGCGTGCTACTGGTAAATTACTAAACATCTAAACAATAGCAGACAGCTACATAAGAAAAGAAAGTTGAGAAGAATGATCCATAAATTTAGGAACAGTAGAGCCAACTTAAACTGCTTGCAACATTAAAGAAAAAAAAAATCAAGAAACAGAAAGATATCAATGATGCCGATTTTCATTCATAAGCAGCATTTCCAAACTTGCCTGTGTCACCTATTACTTGGAGCATGTTTACCTTTCCAGGTAGATTTGCCTTCTATTTTTGCTAAATTGATGGAAGTAAAAGCTAATGTTCAGAGGTTGACCCTATTTCCAGCACTTCCTTCACTGTCATTTAAAAAGTCCAACATCTATCAAGTAACACAGAATTTCCTCTTTATTCACTTAACAACAAAACTATGACGCCAAGTATCGCATTGATACCCAGTATGGCATTTGTAAATCCAGTTACATCTTGACGACCTATCTATTTGGAGAGATTGCGTTTTTCTTCGTACAACTTCAATAGCCGAGGAGCTTCCTCCTCGAAACAATCCACATATCTCTTCCGGAATGACTTTTCCTCAACCGTGAATAGAGAAACTGAATGAGCATCTTTAATTAACCCTTTTGATAGAAGAACTTCCAGAACAGAATGCCTTGGTATAATTGTTTTCTCCAAACTCACCGAGAAAAGAATGGGATATCTGGCAAGCACCAAAGAGTCCCAGCCCAAGCGAGTAACGAAATAATCCTTGATTGCCCTGAGTTTATCTTCAGATACTAGCATACACCAAGGACGCCTTGTAAATGCTGAAGCAATTACTTCTTCAGACCAACCCCATTTCTTAAACAATTCAATTTTCCTTTCCCATTTTGTTTTGCCATTACTTTTAGCCACCAATGCTACAACGAAAGGTGATCTCGAAGGGTTGAATCCCAATTCCTTTAGATCATCCACTGCCCTTTTGAAGTCATCCGTCTGCATGTTCACCGTGCGAGGCCATTGACTTAGTAAAAGACCAACCTTCAAGTCGGGCATTCCATTATCAAGCAACACTTGAACATTACGTGATGTGCGACTCATATCGCAAACAATATGCGCATAGCGTTTAATGGTATCGGTGATGCATTCATCAGAAATAAGGAATCTTTTCAAGGAATCATAAAAAGGGATTAAACAGCTCTCTAAGCTTCGAGCTAACAATCTGGGTTCTGCGGTCATCATTTTAATAAGATCGGAAGTTGAAGCACCCTTAGACTTAAAAAACTCTAATTTGGGCCGAATGATTTTGTCAGGATCGAATGTGATCAAACATGGTAGCTTTCTAATGATTAACGATATTTGGGCGTCTGAAAAACCGTGGCTTTTAAACAAGGCAATCACTGAATCGGGCTTCTTAGAGTTGTCAAATTGAACGCGCTTTGTGGCCGATAAGGCAGTTTGCTGTGACAACCCACACTTGTTTATGAGGTAATCTACCGTAAAGGACTGCGAATCTAAGTTGCTGGTGCTATATTGCGGAGAAAATGTTGAAGGGTTGCGCTGTAGAACGACGCAGAGTTTTGGGGTCGAGGAAGTGGATAAGATACCATTTTTAAGGTAGAGAAGGACTTTGCGATATGAATTAAACATGGGTTTTAGTTTTGAGCAGTAATGGAGTAGACTTACCGAATTTCAGAGAAGCCACAGAAAACGACCGAAGGAACCCTAGTTTTGCGACAAAAACGATATAGACATAACCATGCGCCGCTGCGAGGGATCTTCAAACATGGGTGGTTTGGTTTCAAATTATTTAAATGGACTTGGGTCAACAAGATTGCATAGAAGCAAGTAATTCTAAACGGCAATTCGTGATTTCGCATGTTGTCCAACGACATTACAAGAGGTAAACGACGTAGTGGTAGGTTTAACTGCAACATGCTTGAAAGTTTAAGACATAACACGTGGCGCCTTATCAGTTGAACTTTTGCCCCTCCCTCCCTCTTCCTCTGCAGCAGAAGGGCAGTGACTGAGTTGAGCAAAACAGAAATGGCTTCAATGTCGTTATGCTTCTTCCCTAAAGCTCTAGGTCGCCCCAACACTCAGAACCCTCGCATTCGCAGACCCTTCATTAAGAAACCTTTCAGGAATCCAAAACCTAACCCTAAATTGAAATCCCAAATCGGCAAATACAGGTCACCATTGGAGCCTGTGGTCCTGTCTGGGGCCGAAGCCACCACCTATACTCGTTTACCTCCGAAGGATGATTACTCAGATTCCATTTCCAGTTCTGCATCCGAAGTCAAGCTCTCTGACTCAACCCCACCAAAGTTTGAGGATGAAATTGACGAACTGGTCAGTGAAGGTGAAGAAGATGAACAAGTTAACGAGGTCCAAAATGGTAATTTTGTGGGAAGTTATGAAAAATTTGAAATTTTTGAAGGTAATGGAGGTTTTGAATTTGATAAGTATGATGATGAAGAAGAAAATGATGAAATTTTGGGGTTTAAGCATGGCAAAAATGTAAACATATATAATGGTCATGAAGATGACGAATTTACAGAATCCCAGAATGGTGAAGTTATGATCTTATCTGATGGCGAGGGAAATTTTGAGGGTGATGTAAAGGAGAAGGGGGTGCCAGCAGTGATGCGATGTTTTGACCGTGCCAAAATATATGTGAAGGCTGGGGATGGTGGAAATGGAGTAGTGGCTTTCCGTCGGGAGAAGTACGTGCCTCTAGGTGGGCCGTCAGGTGGCGACGGAGGGAGAGGTGGAAATGTGTATATTGAAGTTGATGGGTCTATGAATTCGCTCTTGCCATTTCGGAACAGTGTGCATTTTCGGGCAGGGAGGGGAGCTCATGGGCAGGGAAGGATGCAAGCTGGGGCTAAAGGAGAAGATGTGGTGGTGAAGGTGGCACCAGGAACAGTAATTAGGCAGGCAGGTGAGGATGAGATGCTATTGGAGTTACTGCATCCAGCGCAGAGAGCATTGTTGTTGCCAGGAGGTCGAGGTGGAAGAGGGAATGCATCGTTCAAGTCTGGGAATAACAAGGTGCCCAGGATTGCTGAGAATGGCGAAGAGGGTCCAGAAATGTGAGTCCTGCCACCTTGTCAGTTGTCTCTTTCAAAATGGTTATCTTGCTCTATGCTTTTACTTGATTGTGTTTTATCTAATTTTATGCTTTTACTTAATATGTTACTACAGTATTTGGTTATAGTTTACTGGTAGTAATCCACTTGCAAAAGATGCAAGCAATTTGTTAACAGAACAATTATACTTGTCCTTTTTTATTTACCGTGCTACGTATGAGAATGTTGTCATTTCTCTGAGGTGGGAGTCTCCTATATAGGTGGTGTGTGTTGGTGATGTGTAGTTACATGTCACAAAGACTATTATTTTCATATGGCTCCAAAAGTAGGGATCAGGGGTTATAGTTTAAAATGAAACGCTTTATAGTTTTCAGAGGTTTTAGGAATCATGAATTAGATTTGTTTTGTTTTGTTGTTTTTCTGCTCTCCGTAGGACTTCAATTAATTATGACAGTCTATAGACAGAGTATGAATAATGGTTCTTTAATCAGGTGGTTGGAGTTAGAGCTTAAGCTAGTTGCAGATGTTGGTATAGTAGGAGCTCCAAATGCTGGGAAAAGTACACTTTTGAGTGTGATAAGTGCTGCAAAGCCAACAGTAGCAAATTACCCTTTTACAACTCTACTTCCTAACCTGGGCGTTGTTTCATTTCACTATGACTCAACAATGGTTGTGGCAGACCTTCCAGGTCTACTTGAAGGAGCACACCAAGGATATGGCTTAGGTCATGAGTTTCTAAGACACACTGAAAGGTGTTTGGCCCTGGTAAGGATTTTTCAGTTGTCATGGTGTATATATTTGTCTCTTCAACTTCTTAAGGTCAAGATATACTTGGCTTACATGCTAAAACCATCTAATATTGAAGTGTTTCTTTCCCTTCTTAGTATACTTACATGATTGACCTCTTAAAAAGTTTTTTTCAAAACCTCTCATTATCTATATCTTCTCCTATTCAATTTTTGATCCTAGCTTCACCCCTCAATTTTGGGTCTTAGGTACATGTTGTTGACGGTTCAGCACCACAACCAGATCTTGAGTTTGATGCAGTTCGTCTAGAGCTGGAGCTATTTAGTCCCAAACTTGCTGAGAAACCTTATATAGTTGCATATAACAAAATGGATCTTCTAGAAGCACGTGAAAACTGGCCATCCTTCAAAGAGAGGCTACAATCTCGTGGGGTTACAACTTTTTGCATGAGTGCTGCCAAAAGTGAAGGTACTCGTGAAGTTAGTTGTGCCGCATATGAGCTTTTGCATAAAAGTAAAGAGGCCAAGGAGGATGAAGGTTTGAATTCTGCTAAACTTGTTCTTGAGATTGTTGTCGTCATTTTAGCTGCTTCTAAGTGCTCGATTTACCCTATATATTGTTGCATTTGAAAAATTCTCTATCTGTTTCAGATGAAGGAGATCTGGTAAACTTGAATCACGTAGCTTATGCAGTACAAAAGCAGCGAAATGCAGCAATTAGTGATTTTGAAATTATTCATGACAGCAATTCAAACACTTGGCATGTAATTGGGTCTCGTTTGCAATGCTTTATTCAGATGACAAACTGGAGGTAGGTTGAACAGAAATAAATGTCATTGAGAATTCAATTCCTTATTATGTCTATTCTTATTTGCACCAATGTCCTGTTCTGAGTTGCATCTAAGTATATCATAACTTATATATTATGATAAGAGGTATTTCTAGAAAATTTAACCGATCATTTATATAAATTATCATCTTGCATTGCTCCTAGATTTATTCTCAAAACCGTTTTTGATCCACTAGATCTTCTTGAAGAAACCATACACAGGTAATCTCTGCCAGAATAAGAGGAAGTATGTTCTGAAAAGAACTGAAAAACTAAGAAGGTTAACCTTCAAATTTGATGCCAAATTTTCAATTGAGGATCATTATTTACTGTACTTTGTAGACTTTTAGTTGCTCTTTTTGTGGAAATGTCATACTCCTAGTTCAGATTACAATTTTGGTTAAGCCTAAATTTAATCTATTTATGTGTTATTCTTTTATTAAATAATTTTACTTATTTTATGAAAATAAAATTATGGTCATCATTGTTGTCATTGTTTTGCCTGACATATGGCATTTCCATCAGGCAAATCCATTCCCCAAGGTGCAAAAACATAAATATTTGAAATTGAGATTATATTAGTTCTCAAAGAATTTAATTAGTTGTGACCAAATATGATGAAAGGGAACTTTATTTGTCCTCTTTTTATTGATGCTAAAGATGATTCAGAAGAAATATGTGCATGATGAATAGATATTGATTAAAGTGGCTAATCTCATAAAAACTAGTAATGAATGTTTAACAGGTACATTGATTCAGAGAGAAGATTCCAACATGTTCTTGAGGCTTGTGGTGTGAATAAATCTCTCTTGAAACTTGGTGTAAAGGAAGGTGACACTGTGTTTGTTGGAGAGGTGTGTCTCTTGTTCCTTATCACTGTTTATGTTCCTGTAATACTAAATAGCACAACATCGAAACATGTCTGCACGGGGGTGATGATACCAATTGAAATATAGTAACCATGAGTTGCTTCAATGTTCTCAGTATAATATAACGTTTCCTTAAAAACCAGAATAAATTTTATGTCTAATATTTTAAGTTTTCAACATGGGAACAATATATATGAGCCCATAAAGGTTCTTATCCAATATCCTAGTCCAATCCATGTTGAAGCTCACATCCATTTCTGTAATACAGACATATGACCATTTGCTTCGCTTCTGCTATTACCAGATGGAGATGGTATGGCATGATTCCTCGGAGAATTCAGGTCCGTCAAGCCTCGAGAGAAGATCAACAAATTCAATTAAGTGGGCTGATTGGAAGTAGCTATGCTATGTTTCGGTGAAATTAAGTGAAAGGTAAATATAACCTCGTTCTCATTCTGGTTTGTTTTTTTCCCTCTGAACTCTTACCCCTACAGCTTGGCAGTAATGTAAATTGACATATTATTGCCTTTATATATGTCCTCGTTATTGAGTGCATGAATGGTCCATACCTTATAACAATCAATCGTCCACTCGCTGATGAGTAGTTTGTGTAGGAAACAGAATCAATGGAGATGACCAAAAAAAAAGGCACAGAGCTGTCCCAGAAGCATAAAAGCATGCCAAAAGGCCAAAATTACCTGCGCTGAGGTTTTCTTGAACAGCTCATTTAAGGCAGATGAGGACCAGGTCAATATCTGCCATTACTTGTTGAGTTAATTCGTTTAAAACAGTTAAGTGATCAACCGAAGAGAATGTGATTGCTTATATAATCTTATGACATCACATATCAGAAGTTAAATCTGATATTTTTCCCTGTGAATAGAATTCTATCTGTCTATATAAAAAACAATGTTGTAATAAAATGCAGAACCTCTCATCTGATTTCCTCTCTTTTATTTTGGCAGACTCCTCTCTGGTGAAGTAAATAATTTGATGAAATTGTGGCGAAGGTCGAATTTTATCAAGTTTCACACGATGCAGTCATTATAAAAATCCAGCAGGAAATGAGATGAAGCATTGGGTGTATGGTGATTTTCAAATAAAATTTCTGTAAATTATTTGCATGGGAGGCAGCCCTAATATATTATAGAGAAGGAAGGAGTAGTAGAAAATCTCACCCTCTTGTTTTGGGTTATCAGAGACTCCTCTCGCCACCCCAAAGGTCTCTTAATACAGATTGTTAGCTGGAAAATAACCTTTCTGAGTGAGAGTTTCTGCCACTATGGTAAATTTTCAGATAAAATTTCTGTAATATGAAGTATTCATAACTGTAAGAATAGTAAATATCTTTGTGTATGTCTTGCGTTAAAAAAAAAAGACAGAGTCTTGAGATGAGCTGATTGAGGAGAAAAAGTAAATGAAGATGAGATGTGAAAGTGAAATAGCAAAAAACAAGGAGAGGGCGGAAACGAAATCTGTGTGTCAGTCAGTCATGAAAGCCCTAAAAATAGGGAGGGGATGAGATTGACAAGGGTCGCTCTCATTCATTCTCCAAATCCAATCTCTTCCGTAAACTTTGACCACCGAGGATTGATTGGATCTCTTCATCCATGCTCTAGATTCGCTTTCACTGTTTCTAACCAAAAATGCTGTTTGCACTCCCCACCTTTTTAGCCATGCTAGCTTATATAAATACACTAAGTAAATTAAAACTATAATATTAAATATGTGTCAATGATTTATAACCTTATTTTTTATTATGTGTGTGAAGAATATGTAACTTAGAGGTGCTTTGAAAGTTGAAACTAGGTGCTGCTGTCTTACAAATTGCTTTCCAATAAATTCTAGCCCTATACACTAACCTCGTATCCCTTGTCTCTCATTGGGAAAGAAAAAAACTAGAGCTTCATGTACTTTTTCAGTCGTTAAATAAATAAAGATTATAGATTATAGATAAAAAAATAATAATAAAATAAAGATTAAATTAAATCTTTTTTTAGGTTTTTTCTTTATTTTTTTTTTTTAAAAAAAATTAAACCAAGCGAAATTTTTTATTAACTAATAGGGGATGCAATTCAAAAAAAAGAAATGAGAAGAAAAAAACTTCATGGCAGGGCACCACAATTTACGCCTAGATGATTGACACGTAGGACCGTACGCATAGACGATCACGTCCTGTACAGATACGAGGCCTAATTGACAGCGTTGAAATTATGGGCCCCATAGATGGTGAAAAAGGTTTAAGAACAGTCCCACGTGTCAAATCTGAATTCCAACAACAGTAGTTTCATCCTAGGTTTGGTGTTCTTTCATCTGCTTTTTAGATTTCGTGCTTCTGTCTGTCATATTCGATTATTCGTGAAATTCAGATTCGGATATTATAAATGAATAAATTCAAGCCCAAAAAGAAAATATTACAATGTGATTCACTTATCAACACATATTATATTATACTCTCAAGAAATAAAATCCTATCATATAAAAAAGAAATAAAATCTTACAAATAAAAAAAATATAACTTTGTTTGCAATTTTTTTTTAGCTGAGTATTCTTATGTAAGATTAATTTTATTAAAAAAATAAAATAATTATAATTATATTCCTCTTTAACATTTTTTTTTTAATAAAAACTTTAACTCTTAACATTTGTTCTTGGATTATTAAGCTAGTTTCTTTGCAAAATACAATAGGTTGGACACCTATTAAATATACAAAAATAAACAATATAAATATGTAAGTAAAAGTCTTTAAGTTCTAGTAGTATACTAGTATTTATTTCTAAAAAACAATATTGTCATTTATGCAATTATATCATGTTTTTGCTACAAGATTATATGATTCTCTACATATAGAAGTTGTGTAACTTTTTTATTTGGTTACTAGAAAATTTAAGACTATCTAACTCCACAGTTAAACCATGCAACAAATCTCAATTAAGGAAAAAAAAATAAAATTTGCTGTGATATATATACATGCTTACTGATCATATACTAAAATAAAACTTTGTGTAATTAGTGCATGGTTTATTGAGTGATGAATCACATCAATATATCCCTTCTTGTCACCATCATGACTCATGACTCAGTTTTGCATATAGTAATAGAGAATTTGACAATCGTATTTGAAATCGTATGGGTGATATGCTCTGAATTATCCTTTTTAACAATCTAGCTCATCAAAATAATATTTGTTTGTTTTTCTTAATGCCTTTGAGGTTGTTTATGAATGATCTTAGGATTCTCATAGACATGCATAAATCATAATTATTAATTACATTTACATTCATTTGATACTTGGAAGCATTTTAAATTAAAATTTTTGAGTTTTTACACTTTCAAATTGCAAAGAGATTTATTATTTATTGTTCTCTATGTAAACAACAATCAAAATTATACTTAAAAAGATGCAACAATACTCAAGATGAAAATAAAAATCATTTGATCTCATAGATATATATATATATATATATATATATATAAGATATTTCCTATTTAAATGCAATTCATGTTAAGCAATAAAAATATAAATATATACAATATAATATCTATGTCTTTATGAATATGTAAAAAAGAAAGAGAATTTTTTTAATATAAACACCCTCTTCATTGACATATATTATTTGCTAACATTTCATTTATTAGTGTTGTTTGTTAACATGAGCCATATTTAAAAAAAAAAAAAAAAAAAAACACTACTTCAACAAAAATTACTAGTTAATTTCTATTACTTTTGGTTAGAGATTCATGTGTGTTTGTGCACTTTGGTTGCCAATTGCAAGACAGAGTGTGGTGTTGAACAGAAAGAAGATGAAGCATAAAAGCTAACATTCATGGGAAAAGTTTGATTGTGTTTGAATTGAACCAAAAGTGTTTCAAGATGTTTTGTTACTTAGTCTCTCTTCCGTCAAAGTCCAAGTCCTAAAAAAAACACTTGGCTTATCTTTTTCCCTAAATCCCGGACGACCTTCACCACTAGAAATTTTTTTTAAAAAAAAAAAAGAAAGTGTATGCCAGTTTTGGAGAATGTGCAATATTCTCTTCTGACCCATAACACAGACAATCTCATAGAGAGAGAGACTAATGTTGTTGTTTGGCCAATAATGAATCATCTATTTTAAGGAAAACTAAAGTACTTTTCTCAAAGTTTACTCCTTTGACAACCAAACAAAACTCCCATATTTGAATATGTGCCTTCACTAACCTTTCTTCCTTCCAAATGCATGGTAAGTTCCAAAACCTTCCATACCAAGGATGAGATTTTATGAGATTAATATTAATTAAAGATAAATAACAATAAATAAAAAAAATTTAATAAACATAATTTCAAAATTTTAATTTTTTTGGGTGGTATTTACTTTTATACTCTTAATTTACATGGTGTCATTCATCATTGGAATGCACTTTCCTTAATTATTGGGAAAACAATCCCATGCTTCTTTATTTATTTGCTAATTATGTATTTTTTTTATATATATATTGTCATTTATCATGGTACACACATGAGAGCATTATGATAACATTAACATGCTCAATAATGTCTGGTCTTTCACATTGGGCCCAAATGGAGCCGATTAACATATCTTTCTGCTTGAACAAATCTTTAGTGGAAGAGTCAAGGGTCTAACATTCAAAATCCCAATCAATTGTTTAACTAACAAAAATGATTAATTGATCTTAGACAAGCATGGTTGAATCTATGACATATCTTTCTCTCATTTTGATCTCCAATTTGAATATTTCCCTTTATTTGTTTACCAAGTTTAATGGGTCCACTTCAAGTTTACATGAACCAATCAACATGCAATCACCAATGGAAATTTTTTTGTGTTTAAAAAAAAGAAAACTTTTTTGCACTAAAAATATGCTAGAAACAGTGAAACGGCTTTGACCCATTTGGGTATGATTATTTTTTATGTTATTCCCAATGCCATTTATATGGGCATGTGAGTGAAGGGTAATCAAAGGGAGTTATTATGCATGAATTCATAAAACACTTTAGCTTTTGTTGGGCGGTTTGATCCAAATCACTTTCCAAGTGTCTGTCTTTTTATTAAGATTTTCTTATTGCCCTTTTGACTGCATCCTTTTCTAATGGCTTTTGGAGATATCCAATGTACTTGTCTCTTATTCCTGGAGAAATTTACCTCCATATACCAAAAAAAAAAAACTATTTACCAATATATACCACTTTTAAAAATATTTACCAATATATACCACTTTTTTCAGATATCGCATTACCGTACTGCGATATTCGAATATCGCATTACGGTACTGCGATATTCGAATATCGCAGTACGGTAATGCGATATTCGAATATCGCAGTACGGTAATGCGATATTCGAATATCGCAGTACCGTACTGCGATATTCGAATAAAAAATTAATTAAATTTTTTATTTTTGATTTTTTACAAATAAAATATTTAAAAAATTTATAAATTTTTTTAAACACATATACATCATTATAAAAATTATTACCAATACATACTATTTTTATAAATATTTACTAATATATATTACCTTTAAAAAAATTACATTACCCTCTTTCAAATTTATTTTATTTTATAATTTAATTAAAAGATGATACAAGGTTCATAAATTAGTGTTGAAATGTTTCTGTAAGATGATAATGTGTTTATTTTTCTTGGATGCCTCATTTGAAGGAAAGGAAAATATTTATTTTTTTAGACAGATAATTGGTTGTTTGAAATATTTTTTTATTTTTTTTCTCTCTTATCTACTGTATCTCTTTTTTTATATGTTTATTTTTATAAAAAATTATAATACATTAAGTGAATTTTTCAAAATTAATTAACTCAAATATATATATAAAAAATATATTTAATTTTGAAATATGATAATATTAAATTTATTTAGGCAAAATCACTTTATAACTGGAGATTTTATTGTACAAGATGTCGTATGTATTGATAATAATTTTTGAGATTGTGTATATGTATTTAAAATTTTTTAATTTTTTAAATATTTTATTTGTAAAAAATAAAAAATTTAATTAATTTTTTATTCGAATATCGCAGTACCGTACTGCGATATTCGAATATCGCAGTACGGTAATGCGATATCTGAAAAAAGTGGTATATATTGGTAAATATTTTTAAAAGTGGTATATATTGGTAAATAATTTTTTTTTTTGGTATATGGAGGTAAATTTCTCCTTATTCCTGTCATTTCATTTGTTCATTTTCTAAAATATCACCTATTATTAATTGTTACTCCAATACATTATTTTCAAGTTTTTTTTTTTTTTAATATAACAAAGATATTTTTTAGTGGGTAACTATAGATTGATACTTTTTGAAGTATACAGAAGTACTTCCAAAGTTTTATTCTAACAAAAATTCCTTGTTTTTTTTTTTTTCTTTACTTAAATATTTTCTCACTCTTTATGCGATATTAATCCTTATTTCAAATAGAAAGTAAAAAATTATAAATTTTTTTAATAAAAATAATTATAAAATTTCAAACTTAGTACTTTTAACTTCTAAATTCAGTGTTTATTTTCTACTAGGCCAATACTTTGTTAGTTTTAATAAATATATGATATCTAAAATTGGCTTTATGCTTCAAATATTCAAATCATTAAACACCGTACTAAAATTTTCAGCTTATGCTTCATTATACATATGTTTCGGCATGATTGTTTGAAATCATATAAACTTACCTAGTGGCTTTTTTTTTTTTTTAGATTAATAATATATTTGAATGGATGTTATAACCAAAGTTCAAAAATATGGCCTAAATGTATAGCACCTAAAATCATAATGAAAAATGAAATAGAGTTGCTTATTCCTCCAACTTGATTCTCAAGATCACATTACACATGCCATTTGAGCATTATGAAGAGCTATAAGACCATGGTCAGCTGCTATAATAATAGGTTCTGCATAAGGCAAAAACAAAACCCACATATCGTGATGATTAATAATAATAATAGTTCTTATATTGAAATGTGAAACACATAAATGGGACAAAAAAAGATTTGGTATTTGACAGATGGGCCCTTCAAAGTGTTAATATTTTCATACTCCATTGTGGGGTTGTTTCCATGGCACAAGACGGGCAAGTGTTGCAGAATCTCTAAATTTCTTAAATAATTTTCTGAATAAGTTAGAGAAAATTTTAACTGCTCCCTTTGAAAATCATGAAGCAAACAAGAGCTTACTGATTGATTATCTCTTGCACAAAACGCGGTTGGATCACATGTGCATATTACAAAACAACCAGTGAATGACATGCTGGAAGGTTTTGGTACCTTAAAATTCAAATGTTTGAGAATATCTAGGAGTATGCAGACAAAACCACGCGGTTGTTTTCTTTTTCCTGGTTTTGCATGGAATATATAGGAAAGATATTCACTTCTATAACAGTATTACTATTAAATCATGCTTCTATTTGATCCTGGAAAGGTCTTCAAAGATAGCTCTATCAGTGTTTTTATCTCTAAGCCAAAGCTTTGATAGGTCAATTGCCATTAGGGTTAGCTGAAGGATTAACGATAGAGACTCTGTCGGATTATTTTAAATATTGAATAACAATGACTAATGTATGGGGTCACAGTTTTTTAGTGAATTAGTTTCTGTGTTTGTCTTTTTCATTCTTTCCCCTCCGCTAAATGGAGCCAAATAGAGTTTTACCAGGTCAATTTCCAGGTTGTGAACTGATTAGATTACCTTTTACACGTGATTTGATATGCATAAAGATTCAATTTTTCCAATCCTTGTCAAATCCCATTAACTTGCATGGGTCTGATGTAATAATTACCTCAGTAAATTCTAAATTATTCACTGATATGCATATTATATATATATACACAAGATTATTGGAACTAGGAAGAAAGTGACTGTTGTAGAGAAATAAAAACTCAAAAGTGCAGTTAGAATAGAACTTAGAAGTTAGAAGAAGTGAAGGGAATCTTTGTTTTCACTATTTAGTTGTAACTTTAAGTAAATGGAATGGAGGAGTATGCATTTAATCGAAACAAGAAAAAGAAAGATTTTAAAAAAGTAGGTGGAAAGGGAAGAGTGGTCTTCCAAAGAATGACATCTGCAAATGACCTTTTTCCTTCTCTCCATGATCTATTCACAGTATTTAATAGACTTCCCACAACTTCTCCCATTCATATCACTAACACTTCACTGCTCTTATCTTCTGCAGTATCCCCTTCTATTCTCTCTACTCTCTTATCACTTAAAAGCACTGTTTCACTTACCCTTGATAACATTTTCTCTGCTCATTCAAGTCTTTACCCACATTTTCGTTGCCATTTTTCCAGCCATGTCCAACTCTAGGAACCCAGAAAAACCCTTCAGAGTGTTTGAACCCAGTCAAACCCAGATGGGTTTGTCTCTTGTTCAGCGTAACACATCTCCTTCTGGGGAGAGAAGAGGAAGAAGAAAGCAAGCTGAGCCAGGGAGGTTTCTTGGAGTTAGAAGGCGCCCTTGGGGTAGATATGCTGCTGAAATCAGAGACCCCACAACTAAAGAAAGGCACTGGCTTGGCACATTTGACACTGCTCAAGAAGCAGCTCTTGCCTATGACAGAGCTGCTCTGTCCATGAAAGGTAGCCAAGCAAGAACCAACTTTGTTTACGCTGACAACACCACTTTCCACACTCTTCTTACTCCTATGGATGTTCAAGTTCTCTTGCCAGTATCTCAGTTCTTCGCTAACACCCAGAACAAGCCACTAACCAATCAGAGTAACCCTACTCAGCTTGATTCTTCCTTCATCGAGAACCCTGCCCAATTGAAAAATGACAGTTCTGCTGAAACTGCATATGGGTCAGCAGCTCAGGACGATGATAACTTATTCTCCAATGATACTAACTCGGGTTACTTGGAATGTATAGTTTCTGGTAACTCTTTAAGATCTTCCAGCTCCAACAGTTCCAACTCCAGAAAGAGCAATGCGAGTGCTTCAATGGAGCAAATGGTTAGCTCCATCAACACAAACTCCATGGAGTGTCAATCACATTTTAACAAGGGTGCAATTTCTCAAGATTCCACGAATATGTTTGGAGATTTTCCTTATCCAAATGAACTGAGTCAAGGATTCTGGGATAACCAGCAGCAGTCATTGGATAGAAGTTGCAGTGATCTTTCTGCTATAATCAATAATAACCCATTAAGGGTGGAAGATGAATGCATGGGCGCTTTATGTCCCTTCAATGACAGTCCAAGCTATGGCCTAACGACTCAAGCAGCTTCCTCAACAACCTGCTCCCCATCACTTCCTCCTTTTGGAGATGTTGACTTGGGGTATTCACTCTTCTGAGCTTCCAATTCATGAATGTGCTTTTATCAAGCAGTGCTTCATAGTCCTTTTGTGTACTTGCATGCACTAGTACTGTTTCTTTTTTCTTTTTTAATTTTTGTCTTGTAACTTGGGTCTAGCATAACCCTTTTTCCTTTCCCTTTTGATATCCTAAAGTAATTAACTACTAAATGGCACACTTGTGGTGAGCTCTTTCCGTTTCAAGTTTTTTTTTTCTTTCTTTCACTTTCAAATCAAGAGGAAAGTCATCTCAGATTCTGTGATGCTTTCTCTGTGTTGCCCACATTAATATTAATATTAATGGACGCATATTGATTGCATTATGGATCCTTCTTTTCGGCTACTTTGCCTAAACTTTTGGATACAGTAAAGGTACTAATGGCGCAAGCAACCAGCCAAGAGATATGGTCAAGCCAATAAACCCCGCTTCTAATATGGAACATGCTTGCAGTACATTCCCTTTTACTAACTTTTCATTGGATATTTGCTCCTTTTCTTTTCTGTGCTCCAAGGGTAGCCGAGAAAATCATCATCAGAAGTTCTGATTAACCTTGGAAACATTTAGAGAAACGAGATTTTTTTAAAAGCAAGAAAAATTGGTTTCTGCACTGATCAGATCAGATCATCCAAAGCCCTATGCACATCTATGCTTGGCCAAGTAAAGGAGAAAATAAAATTACTACAACTTCAAATGGGTTAATTCAAATGTGTTTCTTCATATATTTGTATTTGTAATAAATTCAAGTACCAAGTCAAGCATTACAACTGTCACAACGTTACTGTGTATCTTAAAAAATATAAGATAGCAATGTGACGCCTCATTGTAGTCTCCAGGTTACTGCTCTTCACTCTAAACCCTGTACAAGAATGTTGCGCGCAGAGAACATGACACGTGTAATTGGAAAATTGTTCCCAAATTTGAGAAGGGATGGTATTCAGATATAAGGGTTCAGGTGAAGACATAAACACTTGGCCAATAAAACAGTGTGAGACTGGAATTTTTTTCATATCAAAAAGGGCTGAGGCATAATAAATAAGCACAACAAACTCCAAAAATTGGAGACATGGATTGACATTTGCATGATGGACTCGCAGATTCTTTTTTTAAGTTATTCAAAAGCAAGGTGACTGTATGGGTTGCTAAAATTCTCAAGGTTGGCCATGGTTTATTCAAGTTCAAAGGGATGGCCATGAAAAGATCATATGAACACAGATAATTGGTGCTGACGTGTGTGCTAGACCTGAATGTAGAACTGAGATAACTGAAATGTAAAACCTATTTTGGGGACCTCCTTGAATAATGAGGTATTCATTCACATTGCTTAGCTTGACGTGTAAGAGACAGAGCTGCTTGTGGTGGTTGTCACCAAAGGATCAGAACTCTGAGAAGTTGCTTGAGTACTTGACTGAGAAATGGATTCACCAGTTGACAAAGTCAAGCCGACTGATCCGGTCAACATGCTCGCCGATGAAGACATTCTGAATGAGACAGACTCCTTGCTGGATCCTGAGATAAGTTCAGGCCTCAACTCTGATGATGATGATGATGATGGGGCAAGAGTACCGATTGAGGAACCCACAGGATACGGTGCAACCGGCATATCAGCCAGCGAAGAAGCAGATGAACTATAGCTCAGTGTTCCCATGGGATGATCATATCTGCATGCAGGACCAAATTTACATACTCCACGTTGTGCATAATGGGTACAAGGTGGCGCTCCCTGAATATCAAAAACCAACATTGTGAGCTTAACAACTAAGGCAATCATGACAAAATAAATGCTATACAGTATGCACCATATAAGCGCTAATCCTGTAATACTGAACTAAGCAAATGCAAAAGCTTATCTGAGAAATTTGAGATAGTTAAGTCCCAAGTACAAATGTGGGGAAGTACCAAGTCATAAGAAAGATCCAAAGAATTCTGGAAATGAAAAGATCATCATAAGATTCTCCTACAAATTTCCTAAATACAAAATAAACAAACAAATCATTTTGTTGATAAGCCAAACAGATATACACAACAGAATACCTGACATATAATTTACTAGATGTTATTGGCTATTTGAAATAATGTATGGAGATCATGATAGAATTATGGTTAAAGTTTTCCATAGACATCACTTTAGTTCCCTGCTACTCATGTTAATCCTTCTCAACCAACCAACAGAGAAGTACAATGATAGAGTTATGATGTTAATATGCTTTGCAAATTTCAAGCAGTTCAAACAAGAATGATAATATTAAGATTATACCAATTCCAAACCTCGGTATCACTTTCTTATCAGCCCAATTATCCCCAACATCATATAAATATTTTACCTAGCATGGCCCACCAGCCAGACTAATTTGAAGAAGCATAGAGGACAACATAGCCATTATTTTATTTCTGTTGAGGAAAAAGACTGCAGCACATCCCTCTAGTGACTCAGCTCAAGGGCACATTTCATTAACATACCGAGAAAAATATCACCCACTAGAATAAGGAGTTATCAGACAAGAACCAAAGGCTGATATTTGTGAAAAAGGTGAACCAAGTAGCATTTGTAATTGTTTGTCCCCTCCTCTCATCATTTACACAACTCATAACCTCCGCAAGGCTGTCTGTCCATGTAATTTATCCATTTAAGGGGAAGGACCATTTCCCTAATGTCCATCTTTAGTTTTTCACGAGAGACCATTTTTAAAACTTCCAAGATTAATAACTCAACAAACAAGATCTTAGAACTTCAATAAAATTTCATAAATGTTCAATATTACTGGAAAAATTTTACGAAAACCATATTGATTTATGCATTGCTGCAAAACAGAAGGAAAGCTTTGGTGCAGCCATGAAATGCAAAACAGCAGAAATGACACTAGCTTATGAGGAGGAAAAGCAGAAACAAGTAATTCTTCAAAACTATTTAATATTTATGTAAGTGATGATATCTGCGTGGCGGATAGTAAATACATGGCCAGCAAATAAGACTCTACTCAACCATATTTCAATCATTCACTCAAGTTTATGGATCAGTTTTTGACCTACATGCTCGAGGACATGACATTCTAGGTTTCCTCCTTGCCTTGAATTTCTGATTAGAAGTGTACAAGCTCTAGGCATGTAACATATATAGACTATCAATCTTATGGTTCCACTAACACTGGACCAGGGAAGTGTAGCAAAATCATCATCTCATGTTGTATCACTAAACATACTTGACAAAGAAGATACATTGTTCCCAGCCACTAAAAGTGTATGCACATATAATGGTTGCTGAATTCTAATCTACCACTGAAAGAAGAAAGAGTTTCCTAGAAACAGTTCACTAAATTTCAGAGATTGTAAAGATGAATAAATTCAAACATGAATAAATAACAAATAATAAAATACAACATAAGCTGGCCACCCCACAGGATAGTTAGCTAAAAATAATTGTCAAAGTGCGAGAACTTTGAAAAATGGAAGTGAAAGCCCCATTGTGATGTGTTTTGCTTGATGGAAAATAACCAAATTAGATGTTCAGCAATGCAAGCTTCAAATATACATAAAACAATCAAATTAACTGTATATTCCAATCACTGGCTGCCGCTACAGGTTTGGCCAGATGGAGAAGATGAAATAAAAAAAAAATCATAAACAGAGACAACTCAGAACAAAAGACTTCAGATATGAAGGAAAGAGAGGGGGGGATGGGGGAGTTTAGAGATAATATTTACCGGGCGCAAAGGAAGACCTGCAGGACTAAGGATCACATTCGTTTTTGGTGCAATTAGTTCAGGAGGATGATGATATCTACATGATGGACCAAATTTACAGTCCCCCGTTCTCATATAATACTGACATTCTGGTTGACCAGGTCTTTCTGGAAATGAATGCTCCTTCTGACTACTACTTGAAGGGCCAACTGAGGAACCTGAAGGTTGATAAGGTCCAGCATAAGCAGGCGCAGATGAAGGAAGCTGAGCAATGCCATAAAGTTGCGTTGAACCAACATTTGATGGAGTACTAGAAGGAGCTACAGGACTTGGAGGAGTCTGCAAAGAGTGTTCAACAGCTTCAATGAATGCACGTGTAACTTGAATAAGCAAACAAGAGAAATGCTTGACCTACCTGATAAGGACCCCAACCTGAAAAGGGGACCACAGCAGGGGAAACTATTACTGGTCCATAGGGACCTTGGACTAATGAACCAGGTAATAAAGGTGGCCTTGCAACCATTACACCATATTGTTGGGATGAAGGACCAGATGGATGATGTACAGTTGGATATATTGGCGATGGTACTGGTACAGGTACAGGTGAAACGGGGGGAACTGGTGATGGTGCTGGAACTGGGACACCAGCAGGCTGTGGATGATGGAATTTACAAGTTGCACCAAACTTGCAATGCCCCATTTTCACATAATAGGAACACTCTTTTTCGCCCTGTTATTTATTAAAAGTTCAAGTTTCAAGTGAATGCTCTCCATGATTAAAACATAAGACCCTAATAGGAAAAGAATATATATAATTCAAACAGTAAATATAAAGCAATACAGACCGGTCTCAATGGATATCCATAATAGTTTAGAGACACAGGAGCAACTGTGCCTCCTCCCTGCCTAGGATGGTGGTACTTGCAAGAGGCACCAAATTTGCATGATCCTGTCCTCATATAATACTGCAGATTAAGCAAGAGCAAACATATAATCAATGATTCAATAGAAAATAAAAACCACCAATCTTCGAGACAATCAACAAAAACAAAATGGAATTCAACTTCACTCCATCCATGACATACAGAAATGACTGTTTTAACACATTATTTTGTATAACCAAAAAGAATTAAAGTGTCAAATGCAATCATTTGCTATGTGGAACAAGAGAATATAACAGAACCAAATCAAGCACCTGGCACACAGGCTGACCTGCTCGCTCTGGGTACTCCCCTCCAGGTCTTGCAGCTCCAATAACCTAAGCAGCATATATATACACGCATGTCCAAATTATCAAACATTCAATCATAATATTAATAAGAACTGCAAACGCCTCAATCTCAGTTAAGTAAAGTTGATATGAAATTCAATGAGCTGACGGAAGCCCCAGTCAAGAAAAGCGTTCTTCTAATATGGTAAGTCCAAATCTAAGACAGTCACTGCTAATAAACAAGATCAAACCGAATTGGACCCACATAAACGAATAATCACATCAAGGAGCAAATAAAACCCTTTTAATAAAGCCCACAAATAATTAATTACAACAAATTTACCGCGCCACGGTCACGAGGATGATTGAACCGACACCGGGAGCCATACCCACAAAAGCCTGTCCTCAAATAATAGATACAATCAGCCTCATCGGGCCGCTGCGGATACGATTCACTGCCACCCAATCCCAATTGCCACACAGACTCTGCATTCCCGAAATCAAGATCAAACCCAGTTCATAACGCCCCACATTCTACTTAAACCACAAATCATAACGCGGAACCCGAAATTTGGCCCGAACCCATAAGAGAATTTAGAATGCGGAGGCAGATACACTCACCTTCCAGCCCTGTTTCGCCACCGGCGCCGGTCCATTCCGGCGACGGATCAGACTGCGACCCCTCACTAGCCCGGCCGTACCGCTCCATTGTACGGACGAAACGGACAAGACCAAGCAGAAAGGGAGCTGGTCACCACAGTAATTTGCAAGACTGCAACTTTGCAACGTTGCACAGAGAATGAGAGGCTCCGATCAAATGGGGTTGTTTTAGATAGAGAAAGTAGAGAGAGAGAATGGGTTGGATTATCTGGGGTTTCGTCTCTTCTCTCTCTCAGTCAGTGTCCTCTCTCTCACTCTCTCTCATACACACACACACACACAGACAGCGTCTCTGTTTCTCGTTCGGTTCCTTGCTCTCTCTCTAGTTTCTCTCACTCACTCTCTTTCAGTTTCGAAGGTTTTAATTTGATCTTTCCTTCTATGCCTCACTTTGAGAGACGCTTCTTTTATTGGTCTCCGAGTTTGTTGGTTGATTTATATACGCGCCAAACATTGCAGAAATTCCCAAAAATAATCTCCCGCAATTTTGTTTTATTTAATAATAATCCTCTAATTATTTTTTAAAATTAAAATTTTAAAAAATAAGCTGTTTGTAATTGAGGTTCCGAGATGCCCAAGCTTACAATTTTTTTTTTTTATTTTCAAACCATTAATATCTATCAACATATTAAATTTAATTCAAGTGAATAAAATCAAAAAATGACAATTTTTTTTAATTAAAATTTACTGGATTACAACTCAAAACCTTTGATAAAATAATTCATGCTAACTGATTTATGCCATTAATAATAAAGTTTACAGCTTTAGAATAGCCTCGTGGGTAAGCTGTCTGAAATTAGTGTCCTATTGAGATTTTTTTAAGAGAAAAAATGGCAGCAAAAGACCATAATACCCTTTTGATTTTGAGCATGTGATAGCGTAAGTCAATAGATTATGGGATATGACAGAGTTGTCTTTTTGTTTAAGATTTGCAATACAAAAAGTAATGATGAAATTAATTAATAATCCACAGTGGCTGATTACTGCAGATGCAAAAGGAAAATTTTATGAATATATTTATTAGTGTATATTACTTTTTTTACATTCCTCCTTTATAATTATTTTATAAGGATATAATTATAAATAAAAAATAAAAATATATAACACTATTCAATGCAAAACGAAACACACAGAGATGCTGTTGGCTCCACGTGGCATTAAAAAAAAAAAACCTTCCACAAAAGTGGTGAGAAGGGTAACAGTAATTTACCACGTCACTCTTCAGGTATTAAGTTATTATAAAATTAATTTCAGAAGTATGATAAAAGCAACTGAATATGATAAGCCCTTTTTATCCTTAAAACTTCATCTTTTTTGTTACTATATCTCCCATGCATTATTTGATTTAAATCTTAAGTTTGATTGTGTGATGAAAATTCACTTTTTCATGAAAAGCGTTTAGCAGAAAGTACTTTTGAAATAAGCACTTGAGAACTTCATTAAAATGACGGAAAGAATGTTTTTCTATCTAGAAAGTACTTTTGAAACATAGGTCGCAAACATTTTTTTATTCTTCGTGAAAAATCTTTACTTTAATTTGCCGGTGTAAAAAAATGTTTTAATATATTTATTGTTATGGGTCCTCTCAACCTAAATAATCAATTACTCCATTCTATATTAAATATCACATTAAATATTTCACCATTTAATCCATACAACATTTATCATTGTTACAAAAATTATCCAACTAATTTAACTTTTAAAATGAAATCATGTCTATTGTAGTTTATTATAGCATGCAATCGATTATTAATTATGTGATCAACATACATTTACATTAATCGTATATATATTTAACTTTTAGAATGAAATCAGATCTATTATAGTTTATTATAACATGCGATTGATTATTAATTGTGTTATCAACGTATATTTACATTAATCTTATATTTATATATTGATTAGATAATTAATAGTTAATTGCACATTAAACTTAATTTAAGATTTTTTTTTTCGTCTAATTGTTGCAAAAACAAAGAATTTCAAGGGGGAAAAGGGAAAAATATACTCCATTATTTGATACAATTTATTGTTAAGCAACACATATATGATATATCATACCATAATGTTGCCACCAAGTAGGTATTATTTATTTTTTAATTTAACTTAAATATAGTGATAATGATGGGTAACAAGTTGAATATATTCAAGGGACATGCATAATTGTTGAATGCATACTTTGTCTAGGAGAGGTTAATGCACATAATTATCATAATCTTGGATACATATTTTTGATTGTTCAATTGTGGGTATGAATATGATATAAAGGTAGTTATAACCAATGGCAAGTTACTCCACTTGCATGAGAACATTTGCCAACATATGCTTTTTACATTTTTTTCTCTCTCCCCTCTTTCTCTCTCTCTTCTTTTTCATTGTTTTTGAGTTGAATTATTTGTACTATATTGGGTTTGTTTTGACTTAAATATGATGTGATGTCTTCTGTGCTGTTCCACTAATAAGTCCAACTTGTGTCTCCTTTTTCTTTTTTCTTTTTTTATTTTCTTATCTTTATTTTGTTTGGGGGTGGAGGGGGTTTTGTAACTATTGTAATCTATGAGGAAGCATTGGTGTTGTTTCTTTTATTTTGTATTGTAAGAATATTAACTAAAAATAAAGCTAGGTGAGAAGAGCTTTATTGATGTAGTATTGTCTAGTTTAAATCATAATTATGTTTACTATAATATTAAATGTCGAATCATTTTTGTTAAAAAAAGTATCTTAATCGAGTTTGATTCAATTGATTAAAAATAAAAAAAAAATATATCTCATAAATATATAATTTTAAATCTCATTATTAATATAAAAATTTTTATTAATAGATAATTTATAAATTAATTGTAAATATTGTACTACGTATATTTTAATCTATACTTTTAGTCGATCCTTAAAACTAAACTCTTTTTAAAATTAATTGTTAACCGATTATAATATTATATGACATGAATTGTTATACAAGATAATATAATACGAAAATGTTGTCTCTAAATTTTGACTTAGGATTGAAAAATAATGAATACATGCAACAAGATTTGTATTTAATATCAGGTTTTATCTCTTTAAAAGAGGAGTTCATATATTTTAAATTGCTAGATTTTGTCTATTTAATGATCCATACTAGCTAGTTTTTTCCTTCCTAATATGCTGGGGTAGACGACAAGTGGCGACCTATCACTGCTAAAATATATTCTTTTTGGATGGTCTGCACAACACTATATCTTACATAATGTAAGGGTTCCTTTCAAATGATAGAAAGGAAAAAAAGAAAAGGTGGACGTTATTTTCTTTTATTATGTATTGTAACTTAAAGATAAAATAAAGATTAATTTCTTATAATATCACTTTCTTTTAAATTAAGAGTGCATTTTTTCTTTAAAATTCAAAGAAAAACAAGAGAAGAAAACAGTAAGAATTTTCCTTTGACATTAAGTTATTTGTTTTTTTTTTAATGTTAAATATTGTTTTGGAGATAATTTTTCTGAAGTATTGTTATTTTTTTTTAATAAATTTCAATGTGGTTTTTTTTTTTTTCTGTTAATTTTTTTGTTGATTCTAACAACGATAGTGAACTAATTTATTGTAGTGAACTAATTTATTGTTATTAGGTAGTTTTATTGTCTTCGTAAATGTGGTTTTTTTTTTTCTGTTAATTTTTTTGTTGATTCTAACAACGATAGTGAACTAATTTATTGTTATGACGTAGTTTTATTGTCTTCGTATGTTAAGTAATACAATAATTTAAATTCAAATGACTATCATGTTAAAAAAATAATATATTAAATCTGTATAATATCAATGTAATTTTCTTTTTTTTAAAAAAATTAGTATAAATATCAACTATAAAACTTCACAATAATTAAGTTGACATTGGAGTATTTTTTAAAAGTTTTAAAATAAAAAGGTAAATTATTACAAAAAATATATATTTTATTTTTTTTCAATTTTTTTAACCAAACTTTATAAATAAAAAATATTTTTTTCTATTATATACCAAGACAAAATGACTCAAAAATTATTATTTTCCTTTATTTTTTTTGCACATTTCTTTTCTCCCCTTTTTTTTTTTCATTATTTTGTAGCAAACAGACCCTAACGTGGGAGGGTAAAAATGTGAGGAAAAAATTGTAAATTTTTTATTGCTATATGGATAGCTATTGTAATTGCAATCAGAGGGACTATAATCGGGAATTAAAAAAACTGAAAAGAGTTTTTTTTTTTTTTTGTTCATCTAACTCATAAAATAAAATATTATTTTGTATTTTTAACTGATCAAATGAACTGAAATAGGATACTCAACAGGATTTTGATCTGTTCAAATGCGCCACAAGTCTTCATCCTTTTAAATTTTAATTACAAAAAAAGTTAAAAATCAATTTTTATATTTTATGATTAAGATTTAAAATGCAAATGTGATAACAAATCTAGTAATTTATACAATATTATGTAACTAACTCACAATTTTTTTTTTTTATCGGAATCATATATTTAAATAATGATGTATAAAACTAAATAAAAAATAATGATCTCTAAAATCTGTAACACGTTTTTCTTGATACTTTTAATAAGTGCTTATCTGATTGATTTTATTATTTGAAATATACAATATAATTATAAAAGATTTTGATCTAATTTGTGAGCCAATATTTGCATGTTCGCAATGTATACTTTAGTTATAATAAATAAGACTAACATGATATTATTCGGTGGATAGACAAAGACAAATTAAATTTAATAGTTTAATTGTTTAAGAGTTTTTATAATATTAAAAATTTAAATTCGTAAAAAATAAGTGCCAAACAAAAATCTGTTGCGTTTAACATGTGATTAGTCCAAAAAAATCCCATGCCAAACTTTTAGCATGTGAGCTATTACGTTTGTGGACAATATTTAGAGTGAATATCAATATAAAAATAAATGGTACATTCACGAAGATCAGCAAAAAAGTATTGAACTAAATCATTTGACTTAAATGTGCAAAACGACATTAAAGTCTCCCAAACCCCTGCGTGTCATGTCAAAGCACAGGCAAGTCCAAGGAATAATCACAATTTCATAGGTTTTATTTTTATTTTTATTTTTTGCTTAGACAAAAGAAAAAGTGAGCTATGACTTACAAATATAATCCGCAATTGTAGAATATTCAAATTTAGACTATTAAACTAAATTCCATCTCTCAATTTTATAATTTTTTTAATAATTAATGAAAGTTGAAAAGTTTTTTTTTTTTGGTAGGAGTTGAAAAGTATTATTTCTTAGAGCAGATTTTTGGAATTTTTTTTTTTTTTTTGGGGGCGTGGTGGTGGGGCAGCCATTGACAATTTAACTCTCGGTTGTGTCAATATGATCTAACCTCTATTTTTGTGGGTTAGTGGCGGCGTGCCACTTATCTGACCATGGCATGGCATTTGGAGATGACAACAAAGCAAGAGCACTTTCAGCTGAGAACCAACCACAACTCGACAGGTGTACCTAATCCAGTTACTCTGAGGTTAAAAAGAAAAGGCGTTATCTCCCACGCTCCTCTATCATTCGTGCATACCCGTTTCACTCAAAACAAAGAACCCCTCACAGAAACTAGATCGCACGTTCTTCAGTGGCGCGTGACGTCATAGGATTGTCGTGTCAGTGGCATTACACAGTGGTCATAATGGAGAAACCAACTGATGAGATGCGAGTTCAGAAAACCAAAGGCGAAGATCTAATACACGTAATCGTCCGTAAGCGCGAGGTACGAGGTGTGACTCGGCGATGTGTAGTAGGTGCCGAGACCACGGAATCATAATTGTGGTGTCAGCAGGTGAAAATGGGTGACCGGGTGTAACCGGTCAGAATAGGAATTGACTTGGGCATAGAAACCGGGTGAAGCGGTGAAGAAGTAAAAAGTGGTTCTTGTTTGGAATTGGACATGCTTGGGCCACAAGTGGCACTTTTTAAGATTTGGCGTAATAACTCTGTTTTTGGAGGCTTGTAAGCAAACCCACCATATCACGCACACTTCACACTCCACACCTCACACCTCGCACTTCGCACTCCACATCAACCCAAATGTCGGCGAGATCTTTTTCCATTTTCATTTTATTTTTAACTATTTATTTATATTTATTTATTTTTATATTTATATTTATTGGTGCTTTAATTGAAGCCTGCGATAAGTGAGAAAAAGTGATAACTTATCATCTAATAATAATATGAGTTTTCTAGACAAAACTAATTCTATAATATTTGATGGTTAAATCTACCCAAAAAAAAGAAGAAGGTATTTCCAAACATTTAAATAGGTGTTTACCTAGCTATAATTTTATCAATTTACCAATTTTCCAACTAATTTTTTTATCAATGTCAAGAAAATACTTTTATAATTTCACATCCAAATAATAACTATAATATAAGTATTTTTTATTACACTATATTCAAATAAAAAATATCATATAAATAGCATAAAAAAGTCATTCTAAAAAATATATTCTTAGAAAAGAGATTTACATCTAACAAAATTAGTTATTATTTAATGTAATACTAAATACAGGTGCCTTAAAAAAATTCTTAAATTTTCTTAAGGATCCTGATACCTTTTTGCTTTTAATTATTTTACTTTATAAGCTTTGTGTTTGTTGTGCAATAATTGTGATTGGGCTGGGCTCAGCCCAAAATGTGCAGTTGGGTTTGAGTTTCTTTTTTAATTACTTTCGGAAGAAATAATATTTATTTTCATGGGAATTGTTCTTCCCTGTCTTCTTCGTTGTAGCTCGTAGCCCGTAGGTTTTCACTTTTCACAGTCACACGGTTACCAAGAGCACCCTTTCAGCTAAGCAGCTGCCTCCATTTACTGCACAAGTATGAAGGTCGTGTTTAATTCCCATCTCCACAAGATATTTCTCTCCCTGAAGGGTAGAACAGCACCTTCAAGAACCTCCAAATGCTATGGTCTTTTGCGACTGTACCCACCCCCGTATCTCGGAATTTGAGCACAGGTACTTCTGCTGAACACTCTTTTACGGTTTCCTATCTCATAAACAGTTGTGGGTTCTCACCGGAAGATGCTCTCAAAGCTTTCAATTCTAGGAGAGTTCGTTTGAAGACCTCGGAGAAGCCGGATTCAGTTCTCGCTTCCTTCAGAAACCGTGGTTTCTCAGAGTCTGAGATACGCAGTATTATTACAAAGGAACCCAGAATTCTTTTATGCAAATTTGACAAAAGTGTTCTGCCCAAGTTTGAATTTTTACTCTCCAGAGGTGTTTCTTTCTCTGACATAGTCCACATAGTAGTTAGGAGCCCGAAATTCCTTACAAGAAGCGTGGAGAATCATATTATCCCTTCATATGAATTGCTAAAGAGGTTCTTCCAATCTGACAAGGACATAATTTCTTGTATGACATTCTCTATTGCTTTCACTTCTCCCGATCATGTTCCAGTTAATGTGAAATTGTTGCTAGATAAGGGAGTGGCTGAATCGAACATTAAGAACTTGTTTCGTGGAAGGCCTAGTTTATTCCGCTCTTATGACTTAGGGCAGTCGGTGGAAGAAGTAGAGAAATTGACACTCAGAAATTTAGCTTTAGAACACCACTGGTGGCAAAAGGGAGTGTAACAAAACAAATGTGGGATGCCAAAGTTGATACCTATAAGAGCTGGGGTTGGTCTGAAGAAGCGATATTGGAGGCTTTTAGGAGGCAGCCAACCTGCATGTTACGGTCCAAAGATAAAGTTAATGCTGTGATGGGATTTTGGGTCAACCAATTAGGATGGAATTCTTTGTTGATTGTCAAAAGACCATAAATATTGGGTTTTAATTTGAAGGATATTCCAAGGGCTATGGTCTTCTGTCAAAAGGATTGGTAAAAAACCAGAATTTTAGCTTAGTTACAACTTTTCTCCTTACTGAAAAGCTCTTCCTGCAAAGGTACGTGAAATGTTTTGAGCAGGAAACTTCTCAGCTATTAAAAGCTATATAAGGGAAAAATCAATCTTCAGAGTAATAGGGAGAAGACTGACGTATGAATCAAAATTTTGTGTAATTCAACCTCGTTTCATTCTTTTATCCCACTGACGTAATTGTTCTGTTTAATCCAGGATTCTCTACTTTAACTGATTGGTTTCTTAATTTTCTAAGTGGAACTTCAGATGCTGTTTCTTGTTTATATCCTTCATACGATTGTGATCTATATCCATTGTCGCGTAGCCCGATGGTGTGTTTATAATTGATTCAAGTTGGCTTAATGTTTAATTGAATTTCTCTAGTTAAACTTCCAACAAGGTCGTTGTAGTATAGTGGTGAGTATTCCCGCCTGTCACGCGGGTGACCCGGGTTCGATCCCCGGCAACGGCGTTGATTTTATTTTGTTTCTTTGTTTTTTTAATTGTTTTTTTTTTTCCTCTATTTTATATGAAATAATACCCTAATAATACTATTTCATTTTTAGTTTTCCCTTTCCGACATCTAGCTGATGTTACTGAATGTGCAAAACTTTCCCTTTTCCAACTCTTCATTTCTAATTGTAGTGCAGTGCCCGTTAGGTTTTCCATCGCTTCTTCACTCGCAGTAGCTCCCTTCAAACTCCTTTGCTGGCCATTCCACATTCTCAAGCACATGTTCAATTCCCAACGCCACAAAGCCCTTCTCTGTCTCAAGGGAATCGTCGTAAGAATATGGCCAATCCCAAATCCAAATTGTTATCGTCTTTTGCCCCACGACCCTTCGCCATTTTCTCAGAAATACAGCACAAACACTTTCGCTAATCGGTCTTTTAGGGTTTCCTACCTCATAGACAATTTCGGCTTCTCACCGGAAGCTGCTTTGACAGCTTGCAAGGTAGCTCGTTTTAAGAGCTTAGAAAAGCCGGATTCAGTTCTCTCTTTCCTCAGAAACCGCGGTTTCTCTGACTCTCAGATAAACGTTATCATCAGAAAGGAACCGTGGCTGCTTTCATGCGACCCCGACAAAAGGCTTATGCCCAAGTTTGAATTTTTACACTCTAAAGGTGTATCTAGCTCTGACATCGTCCGCATGGTCAATAGAAGCCCGAGATTCCTGCAAAAGAGCTTGGAGAATCAGATAATCCCCTCGTACGAATTGCTTGAAACTTTCTTACAATCTGATGAGGAGATCATTGCTTGTATAAAATACCATCCGTCATTATTGTATCAGAATGTGATGCCAACCAATGTCCAAATTTTGGTCGATAATGGAGTAGTGGGCTTAAACGTTACTAGATTGCTTCGTCGGTGGCCTAAAATTCTGCTAGAAAGTGACTTAGACAAGACGGTGAAGGAATTAAAGGATTTGGGATTTAATCCTTCGAAAGTAGTTTTTGTCTTAGCGTTGCTTGCCAAAAGGAGTGTATCGAAATCCCAGTGGGATTCAAAAGTTGACTCGTTTAAGCGGTGGGGTTGGTCTGAGGAAGCAGTTTTGCAAGCATTTAAGAACCATCCGGGCTGTATGTTAGTCTCCAAGGATAAAATTGATGCTGTAATGAGATTTTGGGTTAACCAGTTAGGTTGGGAATCTTTGATGCTGGTCAGAAAACCAGAAATTTTGGCATACAGTTTAGCAAAAAAGATCATTCCAAGGGCTTCGGTTTTGCAGCATCTTCTGTTAAAAGGCTTGATAAACCAAAATGGCTTACTCTCACCATTTGGTCCTGCTGAAAATTTGTTCCTGCAAAAATATGTGATGCGTTTTGAGAAGGAAAGATCGAAGCTATTAGAGGTGTATGAGGAGAAAAAGAAACTTTCAAATAACAGGGAGAACAGTGGGGTATGATGTTCATCAAATATATGTTTTATAAATCTAAATTTTGCATTTCTTCCTATTGAAGTATTCCTGTATAAACCAGGATTCAACTAATTTAAATGATCTGATTTATGCGCTTGCTTGGACCTATGGTTCCTGTGTAATCATAAATGTTACTCGCAATTGTTAGGTGTGTGAGTTTTCAGTTCGCTAGTAGTTGATAGTTTTTGGAATATCTTTGAAATACAAAATTCTTTTTAAAGTAGTTTATTCGATCTTCTTCTGTTTAATGCTGTATTCAGATATCTTCTAATAAGAGGTGAGCGGATTCATTCCACAGTGAGGTGCTTTTTTATCACTATATCAGATAAGCCAAAGATTGACATAATAGTTCATTAGTTCAGCACTAATAGCTATAAAAATTTTGCAAGCATATCCAATTGGAGTCTGAAAGTTGATGCGCATAAGAGCTTGCGTTAGTCTGAAGAAGATATTTAAAACATAAGGGCCCAGCAAACTACATCTACATATCATGACATTTTCTCCATCTTTGATGCTTGCTAAGCAATCGGTACTTTATTGTAGTGAATATGGATAAAAGGATTTTTCATAGGGTTTCAGCGTTGCAGTTTCTTTTATCTTCCTACTTCAGTTATGCAGCTCCTTATATTAAACGGTAAGTTTGATGTTCAAAGAGAAATGCTGTAGTGTTTGTTGACTTTAAGGTATTTAGTAATGTTCTAAGGTATGATATTAGCTCTGCCTTGACAGCAAAAACATGTGTAGGCAAATCTCTGTGTGAAGCGAAAAATGAAGCCTCTAAGAGGCGAGGTTGGTCAGAAGATGCAATTTTGAAAGCATTTCATGAAGAACCGCTCTGTATGTTAGCATCCAAGGATAAAATTGATGCACTGAGTTTTTGCGTTAACCAGTTAGGCTGGATTTCGTTGATCCTCATCGAAAGGCCACGGCTTTTTACACTTTGTTTGGAGAAATCAGTCCTTTTTTAAAAAAAAATATATATATATTTTAGCTATTCTTGCCAAAGTTTGTCAAACTTTTTAAGGAGGAAAGTATACTCTATTATAGCTATATGAAGGGGAAATAATGAAGCTTTAAAATAACAGGGAGAATGGACCATGCTGCATTTATAAAATATTGGACTTTAGAGGAAAGAAACTTCGTGTGATTTCACTTCATTTTTTTTTTGTAGTTTCATGACATTGAATTGTTTATACTGTCTTAACCAGGATAACAGCTATTATGATTGACTTGTTTATTTTGTTTACTTGGACCCCTGTCATTTGCTAACATCAAGCCTACTCGCAAGTATGATGTTTATAAAATATTCCAGTTCCCGATTCTCCATCCTTACCCGGTTCAAGCATTTGAATGGTTGTTAGGTTTCGAAATCAGGTAGCATTGATCCTTCCTCCGTTTGTTTAATGTGTTGTGAATTCATGCCATAGTGAAGTTCTCTTTATCACTGAATTCCATATTTCCATTTCCAAATTGCTTTGCTTTTGGCCTAATATATTTAACTCCTGACTTGAGGAATTCCATGGGGGAAGTAAAAAACTACAATTTCATCCTTCAAAAAATAGCTTTCAGTTCATCAACAGTAAGTAACAAGTCTGTAAGAAAATCCTGGTATGAGCTTGGGTTGGTTTTAAGCACTGAATCAAAAATAGCTTTTAGTTCATCAATAGTAACCAAAAGTCTGTTAGCAAGTCCTGGTAAGAGCTTGGGTTGGTTTGAAGAACTGAATCTGGAAGCATTTAAGAAGCAGCTAAACCTTGTGTGAGCATATTATGATGAAATTAATGCTTTGATGAGTTTGTTTATCAACCAGTTTGACGTGAGATTTTTGGCTCTTTTTCAAAAGATCTGGACTTTTTTCAGTTGCCAGTAGTATCTTTTCTCCTAGCTTAGTTAGACCATTTATATCAGGACTGAATAGTTGATCTTGCAAAAGTTTCTGATATGTTTTTTAAGGAGCAATGCTCTAAGCTATTGAAGCTATATATGAGGAAAAAACTTATCTTCAATGATTACAGGGAGAACAGTGGCATGCATCGTCCGTTCCATTTGGTATAATTCTGTTATTTTTTTCCTTCATCCCTTTGAAGTGATTGTCCCGTTTAAACCAGTTCAGCTAGTTTAACTGGTTTTATTTGCTAACTAGGATGTCTTCTTTTTGTTTTTTCGTTATCATCACCAAAACTAGTCAAAGTCTCCGTGGATATCAATTAATAATTTTCTTGTTGCCTGATTGTCAATTGGTTCCAGTAGAGAAACGGCAGTATAAATTTAGATATGCAGCATATGCTCTTACCTCTAACTTTATCACACAGTTTGCTGTCACACTTTTGCAGTCACTTTGATATTAAGATTCCAGGTATAACTGTCAACTTTCTCGGTTATACATGCATACTCCCTTTGCACCTTTAAGTTTGGTTGCTGGCTGTCATGGACGTGGATGGCAATGTGCAAAGTCTCTACAGACCTTTTGTTTTAATTGTCTGGAGGAGACTGTCAAAGATGACATTGGCTAATTTTCCTTGTTTTGGGAAGTTAGCCGCACTTGTTTTAATTGTTGGGCATGTCCGTTGAAGTTTGTGGTCAGTTCACCCCCCATACTAAGTTTTACAAGAAACTTGTGTCTTCTAATTCATCTATGGACAAAATTGTAATATGCCACTCATGTGAGGGCTTTTAACTCCTCTCCAGTAACTGATAAAATTTTGAGTCACATTCACGTAAAAAAGAAAAAGAAAAAACTAAGTCACATTTATTAGCTGTCGATACAGTGAATGGATAACCGGAGCGTGCAGTTATAGAATCGCCAGCTGTTTGATCACACTAATAAGTCACATAATCTGGCTCAATATAATATAAGCCCTTCGATGAAGATCTAATGATCCACAATTCCTAACTGAACTGACAGCACCCCCTATCGTTGCCTAGTAAGAGTTGCAAGCACATATCTTCGCTGAATCACAGAAAGCGCCCTTCAATCTTTCATTGCCGCTCAATCATGTTCAATTCCCGGCACCAGAAAGTTCTTCTCTACCTCAAGGGTATCATAAGAACATGGCCAACGCCGAACTGTTATCGCCTGCAACACAATCTATCACCGTTTTTTCTGAAATACAGCACAAGCACATCCGACGAACGATCTTTTGTGGTATCCTACCTCGTAAACAATTTTGGGTTCTCACCGGAAGCTGCTCTGAAAGCCTCCAAGCGACTTCATTTTGAGACCTCTACGAAACCGGATTCAGTTTTGACCTTCTTCAGAGACCGCGGTTTCTCGAATTCTCAGATTCGAAATGTCATTCAAAGAGAACCGTCTCTGCTTTCATGCAATGTTGACCGAAGACTTTTGCCCAAGTTTGAATTTCTTCAGTCTATAGGTGCTTCTAGCTCAGACATTGTGGAAATTGTGACTAAAAATCCGACATTTCTACGTTCAAGCTTGAAGAATCATATCATTCCTTCATTTGAATTGGTGAGAAGATTCCTCAAAACTGATAAGAAGGCAATTTCTTGTATAAAAGCCTCTCCAACTTACATTTTTGATTATCGTGTGACACTTTCTGTGGAATTGTTGCTTGATAAAGGAACGACTAACTCAAACATTGCTAGATTGCTTCGTTCGAGGCCTGGTATATTGCTCTCGAAAGACTTGATGAAGGTCGTGGAGCAAGTAGAGGAACTGGGAATTGATCCTTCCTATCAGTGTTTTTGTTGGGCATTGATGGCTAAAACTATTAGCAAAGCCAAGTGGGATGCTAAAATTGATACCTTTAAGAGATGGGGCTGGTCTGAAGAAACGACTTTGAAAATATTTAGGTGGCGTCCAGTCTTGATGTTGTCATCTGTGGATAAAATTAATGCAGTAATGAATCTTTGGGTCAACCAGTTAGGTTGGAATTCTTTATCCCTTGTCAAAGGACCAGTCATTATCCAACTTAGTTTGGAGAAAAGGATTATTCCAAGGGCTGCAGTTGTGCAGTTTCTTCTCTCAAAAGGTTTGAGAAGCAAGAATGCTAGCTTAGTTACACCATTTTATTTAACTGAGAAGATGTTCCTGGAAAAGTATGTGAAATGTTTTGAGGAAAGTTCTCAATTATTAGAGCTATACGAGGAAAAAATGAAATCTTCCAGATGAAGAGAGAGAGTGGTATCACGTGGCGTTGATAAACTATTTGAATTATTTAAAAGAAAAGGAAAAAAAAAAAAAAACTTGTTCTGATCTGATCTTATTTTGTTTCTTCATCCCATTGAAGCACTTGTCCTATCTAAACCAGGATTTTGGCTAGTATGACTGACTCGTTCTATTTGAATCTTTTTTATGTGTATGAATTATCACAATACCCTATGCTTTCCTAGTAGTTGCTTTAATTGTTCAAATATACTTGTGGTTTTGATATATTTTTGCAAGTAATGTTGATCACTTGTATTTAATGCAATGTCTATGTTAACATCTTCTCAGAAAGCAGGGTGGATTGATGCGACAGTGAGTTTCTCTTTTAAGCCATAAGCTAGGAGTGATTTCACTCTGGGAGAGGGAGACCTCTTGTACTCCCCTCTAAGAGCCATTTCTTTTAGTGTTAATAACACTAGCTTGTTTTCTGGTTACCGGATCCTAACAACATATCAATTTACTTTAGAAATCAAATATCTGTGTCCTTTCTTGGGATTTTCAGCACAGTGGAGTTTATAAAATATCAACGACCATGCTCACAGTGGTTACGTACGTATGTAAACAGTGACAGTTCATTCTTCATAGCTGCATCTTTTGCTAGTTTTGGTGAGCATATTTTCTGTGAAGAAACGTTTGGAGTTTTGCAATGGCGAGGTTTTGGGAGATATGTCTTATTGAAGTTCCTTGTTCTTCTGTTTGCATTTTAGGCATGATAAAATTTTTAAAATATAAAATCATGGCTAGAATTTTCTTTCTCAGGTAGCAGAAGGGCAAGCTATGAGAAAATTTTCATGAAAGAGAGTCTCAGTTGTTTCTCTTCTTTGAATCCAATTTTATCTATTATTCCCTTCTAGGAGGTAACCTATTTGATCTCAATGCTGAGTGAAATCGGTGATGCATATTGTGTAGTGTTAGCTTAGAGATGCATTCCCTGTAACTATATTCTGCTTGCACAGTTTTGCGTTGAAGCTGATATGACCTTGCACATATGGTATGCGAAATCTCTAGAGAGTGGTGGCTATCTGTTACATTGTTTGGGAAAGATGGTTTTTCTTAGATTTTAATTCTATCAAAGGGTTATAACTTGTAAGTATACCAGCTTTGCTATAGTACTCGTTACTCCAAGGATCATGCTCATATCGAATCAGGGAAGAGTAAATGGAAACAGCTTCAGCTTACAGAACTCTGATAAATATCTAATGTCCCAAAAGGACAAGAGAAAATCCATGAACTAGATAACCACTTACTTTTCAAGCTTAGATTTGTTAATTCAAGTGTTTAATTTTTCTAATTTTCTAATCTGCCAAACGAGTTGGTTGATTTTGACCAAATTTTTGGGCATCGGTAACTGGGAAAGGCTGATTTTGTGTTTTAGTGAAACCCGGTATAATTCCAGTTTCAGCTACTCTTCAGCTTTCCAGGCCTCTGATTAGTTACCTCTATCAAAGGGTTTATAACTTGCCAGTAATACCAGCTGTGCTATAGTACTTGTTAGTGTTACTTCTAGGATCATGCTCACATTGAAGCAGGCCATGTTGAATTGAAACATCTTCAGCTTACAGAGCTCTGATATATGTCTCCAAAGGACAAGAGAAAATCCATGAATCAGAATAACCTCTAACTTCATTGTCTTCAAAGAAGAAAAACTTGCACATTCTAATTGAAAATGGGAGCTTAATCTATTTCCAAACATAAAAATGGTATATTTCTATTAATACAAGTCTTTTTTATGCATATTGTTAGAAAATGAATTTTTTTTGTATTTGTTTATTTGCTAATTGTATAAGGTGGTTAAATAATCTAACTATTTAGCCGGCAACTAATATTTTTGGAGACAAAAATTAAATATTAATAGTATAATTTTTTTTAAAAAATAATTATGAATGTAAATATTTTTCTTAATAGTATTCAATCATGGGTATAATTTTTTTTACAACCTAATATAAAAATTTATTCAGATAAAAAAATATAAAAGACTTACTGAAATAAGGTTTAACATTTTTTGGTCAATAGAGTTTTTAATTATGTCCGAAAGAATAGTTGTCTAAATCCATTCACATCTTGGTTGCTATACATAGCAGAGGCGCTCCGTGATTACTCTCACCTTCGATTGAAAGGGTTTCCTAGCAACATATTCTTCTACTGCTGAATCTCAAGGTCATGTTGTGCTTGCTGTGCCCCAAAACCCTTGGATACCTAGCAAGATCTGCAACCCGGCCGTTTTCTCCGAGTTTCAGCACTAGCACTGCCGATAAAACGTCCTTTACAGTATCCTACCTCATTGACAAAGGTTTTTCACAAGAAGCTGCTTTGGAAATCTCTAAGCGAGCTCGTTTTGGGACCTCGACAAAGCCGGATTCAGTTCTCACCCTTCTCAGAAACAGCGGTCTCACAGACTCTCAGCTGTACGATGTCATCAGAAAGAGACCATGGCTGCTCTCATGCGACCCCAACAAAAACATTCAGCCCAAGTTTGAATTTTTACTCTCTAAAGGTGCTTCTAGGTCTGACATTGTTCACATGGTGACTACATCCCCGAGATTCCTTAAAAGAAGCTTGAAGAATCACATAATCCCCCAATATGAATTGGTGAAAAAAATCGTCCAAACTGATAAGGCCGCCATACTTTGTTTCAAGCGTTATGCCAAATTACTTTCTTTCAGTCATACTTGTGCGGCCCATAATATCGATTTGTTGCTTGAAAATGGGGTGACCGAGTCAGTCATTGCTAGATTGATTCTTTTACGCACCAGTTTGCTAGAGATATCTTCTAGTGAATTGAAGAAATCGATAGTGGAAATAAAGGATTTGGGAATTGTTCCTTCGAAAGTGCAATTTCTTTGGGCATTGATAGCTAAACTGAGTATGAAAGAATCCAAATGGGATGCCAAAGTTGATGCTTTTAAGGAGTGGGGTTGGCCTGAAGAATTGGTTTTGGAAGCCTTTAAGAGAGATCCGCTCATTATGTTGGCATCCTTGAATAGAATTAATGCAGTGATGAGTTTTTGGGTCAACGAATTAGGCTGGAATTCTTTGGTGCTTGCTGAAGGACCACGAGTTTTCAGATACAGTTTTGAGAAAAGAATTATTCCAAGGGCTTCAGTTGTGCACTTTCTTCTCTCGAAAGGTTTGATAAGCGAGAAGGCTAACTTATTTACACCATTAGATCTTACTGAAGAGCTGTTCCTTAGAAAGTATGTGGAATGTTTTCGGAAGGAAAGTTCTCAAATATTAAAGCTATACAAGAAAAAGTTGAGTCTTACAGATAAGAAGGAAAATGGTAGCATGTAATGTTGATAAAGATAGAATATTGTTCTCTGATCTGGTTTACTATTATTTTTTTTCTTAAATTTAAATTTCTTGATCCCATTGAAGTACTTGTCCTGTCTAAATCAGGATGGCATTGTCAATTGTACGACTGACTTGTTTCATATTTCATTTGTTCACTTGGGCCTCTCTTGTGTGTATGAAACTTGGGTGGAATCATGCCTTAGGAGGTTCTCTTTAGCCCCTGATTCTGTCATATTCTTGATAATGAAGTGATTGGTTTAGCAAAACTCCTTAGTTAAAAGTCAGGTTAAGAGGAAATATGAGGAACTTAGATTGTCTACAGTAGATTGTGCTAACTCTCGCTAACATGGCGAATCGTCAGCCTATGCATGGGATTGTATATTAGAGCTTGTGTATACTGTATTTCGTCTTTCTAATCTTTGATACCTTAGAAACAACAAGGATTTCTTTTACATGAGTTCGTAGACATTTTTCCGCGAGTTTTACTTTCCTTCTCTTACAGAAGTCTCATAAACAAAATTGCTACCATAGTTACCTGATATTTCTGAGTTGTTCCTGAATAAGTCTGTAAAATATTTAAAGGAGGTCATTTTTCCCTATTAATGCATATGAAGGAAAAATGATTCCCTCAACAGGGAGGTGGTTGCAATTACCTGAGTTCCTGTTTACTCTTCATTGAAGAACATGAAATGAGCTTAACATTCTTTGAATTTGTAGATGCATTGAGATTTTATTCTCTAAAGTTCAATTATTGGGCAAACCTGCCATTAGAGGGTGCCAAACTGGTTTTTGGTGGTAGTTTCCGCCACAAGTCCAAACATGCACTTATTGTGGAATTTTGAATTGTCTGTCATTTCTTTCTACCTACTCATGATCTTGGTCTGAGTTCTGTGTGATTCGGAAGAAAATATATCAGGGAGTATGATATACTATAACTCAACAGCACCACCTAAAACTCACGTAATAATACAACAATCAAGCACTAGTTCTATACACCATACTTAATTACAACAAACATACATCATCTCACTAAATGGGATTTAGCACTTTCATATTGCCAAAAAAAAAAAATCTAACCCCACAAAAAGAAAAAAAGTAGTAGTGATCTATTGAGAAGTAGTAAATGCATAGTTCAGTTGATTGTCCTATTGCATGCAGATTACTAACGACAAGTTCCCCCATCTGATGTTGCTTAAGAACTTGAAAACCATTGTAATTCTATCAATGCTGAAAATCGAGTTATAAGCAGGAAATTAGTACGGTTTATACTAAAGAACTCACAATAAGGAAAGAATGCCCTACTAGTAAAATTGGGAAAACAAATTCAATAAGCCTGCGTTAAAGCATGATTACTAGTATGAGGCATAATGTATGAAAGTAACTAGTGAACTTCTAAAGAGAGTAACTTTTTGAAATTTTATTTGGTACATAAGAATGGTATCTCTACTCCATTAGATGCAAATCTTTGATACCATTTTGTATCCAATTATCCATTAGATACAACATGGTATCAAAGATTTGGTTGCATTCATATTGATTAGGTAGAGCAGAGTTATGAGAATGCAACCAAATCTTTGAGAAATGAGAAGAATAAATGCCTTGCACACGTAAACATAAAAAAGAATCTAAATACATCTCGGTCTCCCTTAGATTCCATAATTCGTGCAGTTTCCATAATATTCCCTCAACTATCACCAAAGAATCTAAACAAGAAAAGTTTATAATCCTATCTACTAAATCATCTGGAGAGCCAATTTCATCATAAGCCACATTATACCGTTGCACCCAACTCCGAAGCATATCCAAGTGTCAATTGTAAGGTGTAAGACACATTTGAACAAGGAAAGAATCATGACAAAATTTTGCAACCTCAGCTTTCATTTCCATAATTATAAGCCAGTTTGGGACAATTTCAAATCAGAATGCAGCCAAAATCAGAATTTGAACTTCTTTTTAGGCTTTTTCACCACAGCACATCCGGGATCCTCTACTTTCTGAAAAAGAACAAAACTTGTCACTTATTGCACAAGAGTGCTTATTCAAATACAAAGACAGCAAATAACCAATCTTATAAACATATAATGACCTTTTGTTTCTTGCTTTTCTTTTTGTCTTTCTTCTTTTTCTTCCTCTTCTTCTTAACTTCCTTTACCTTAGAAAGTTCATTCTTTTCTTCACCAGAACAATCCTGCCAATATTTCCTACAAATTAGATGAAGTGACAAAGACAGATACCTCAGCCGTTATTTAGATACCATAAACAGTAATGCAGAATAAAGCACCTCATTGTCTGTGTCATCAAAGGAGTCTACATGCCGGATACTTCTTTCTGGATTTGAAGTACTACCTAATGTTAAATAAAGACAATCAGAAAAAGACTAATATATTGGATGACTACCATGACAAATAAAAAGATCAGATAATGAACCAATTTCAATATAAAAACTTTTGTTTAACTGCAAAGAAGCAAACTGAACAATGACGCACAAAAATGGTACATGGAAAATCTCAACGAAAACACAATTAACAACTGTTCATTACACTCCCAACTAAACGTAGGATAGTGGATATCAAGTTCTTACTTCCCACCATCGAAATATCCTACAATTAGTATGGGGAACCTTCATACATCCATTAATAATATTATGATATTGTGATTTCTACTCTGTTGAGTGTTTTTTAATTAAGTGATGAGGAAAGAAATACCATCTTGAAGAAGTAAGATCTCTACAAATAGGTATCAAAATATATCCCAAGCCAAGCCTAGAATAATCAAATAATTCCATTACTGTAACCTAAATTGCTAACAACATCAGTAACCATCCAAATAAAATCCATCAATTTAAACACAATGAGTCTTCCAAGGCAAAGGAAAATAAACAGAGAGCCAAAGAGATGTGTGAAGGTTTTACTCGCATTGACAGTCCGCTTGGCATTATTGACTGCGAGTTCAAGAAGATCAGGGTTAATAGATACCAAACCATTAGGCTCCTTGAGTTTCCTTTCCAGAAACTTTGCCAAGGCCGCCGCTTTATTTGTGGTCAACGGTCCACCGGGATGAGCTAACCTTTACGGCATTAAGCATAAGAACCCAACAACAAAAAACTTACATCAGACCAACTAAATTTGAAGATCAAAACATGGAATCAGGTAACCAAAGCACAAGAGTTTAGATAAGTGGCTTAATTTTAAGAGTAATTTTGAAAAACTGAAAGAACCCTAAACGAAGAAGAAGCAACCTGGTTTGGGACTGGGAATGGGAAGGGCGGGGTAGAGAAGGAAGAGGTGCGAATTTACTGCCCCTGAGTGCGCGTCTTTCCTCTTCAGTCAAAGTTTCAATCTCATTAACCATTTTCCCTTTCGTTCCCTCTCCCTCTATCTCTGCTCCAACTCTAACAACCTGAAACCTAATTTGATTTCAGAAAATTTCGGTCGTTCGAGGTTGTTGCGCCGCATCGCGGTTATTTCCGGTTACCTTAAACCGCCACAGCGTTTTCTTTTTTTTACCCTTTTTTTTTTTCCCATTTATTGATCGTGCCTTTTTTCTACTTAAAAAGTGTTGGTATGCATAGTTGCATACTTACTTAAGTGTCTATTCACCTCAACAACTAGAAAAAATATATTAAAAGATAAATATTATGGGTTAAATATATTAATTTGTTGTATTTAGTATAAATAAAGAAATATTAAAACATATAATTATATCACGGCAATTGATTTAACTGATAAAAATTGAATTGTCTTATAAGATTTATGTTCAAATATTGTTCTTTTAAATATAATTTTTTTAGTTTGCATTCTCAATTGACATGAAAAGATCTCTTATCTCTGAAGAGGGTGCAATTTTTCTTATCAAATCCTTTCCATATATACATGTGGCTACCATTATTAATTTGCTTAAATGATGCAATTACTTATTAATTGTACCGATCATTTGATAAATAATTATAAAACTAAGGCATACTTGGTTTGGTTTTGGAATATGTAATCTCACTTAACTCTAAACATTTTTTTGTAGACTTTTTCCAACCTACAAAGTGAAAAGCCTTGTCATTCCTACAATTTAGAAGATTTATAATGATAGTTCAAGGGCTCAGTTTTGGGAGCATTCTTTAATATTTGCATCATAACTAGATTTATTTGAGAAGTTGGTGATGCAAATTCGTTGCAACAAGTTTTATTGTGCAAATCAGACCAAAAAATGCACTTGATTTCAAATAGTGACAAGACAAATTAAAAGTCAATTGTATCTCTTATCCCTACTTGTACAAATGACTGACAATATATGACAGTATTCCCAGAAACAACATCAATCATATCATCCATATTTGGCATTTTTCATGATGTTTCAATGAAGAATATCCACAAAAGATGCCTTCTTTACTGTAGGATCATGTTTATGAACTGTTTTTCAGCCACGTTGATCTGGATCAGAAAACATTAAAGACCAAAAGTTGACAAGTCAAGGAATATATATAACACAATGATACTTTATATCTTGACAGGATAGGAGGATTACAGATGTTGTGCTCCCCACTTTGGTTGTACCTATTATCAGGAGCACACACATAAGTGAAGCTAATTTGAATTGGGGGGAACAAGAAGAAGAAGAAATTTGGGGCAATCAAATACTCTCAATTTACAGGCCTCTTTCTCTTTAGCCTAAAACCTTAAAACGAGGGAGGCAGTGAAGCAAGAGGCCAATCCAATTGTATTTTCAATTAAATGAGATGAGATGAAATCATCGTGTAAAAGCAAGCATTGGAATTCCTTCTAAATGGCTGCTCATTGATGCTGCACTGCCTGAATATCTATCTGTCTATCTGCAGAGCGTCTGCACAATCCATTTTCATTCTTTACTCGCAAATCCAAGCTAACCGAGGAAGAATTTAAATATGTCACTCAGAGATATCATGCCTTCTACACGCTTGCTGCCAGCTTCCACGATAATTATCCGCCTCACACCTGAAATCCACCACAAAGCCAAATTGAATATAGAGAGAAACTAAACTAAGAAAAGCAAAGCAACATGCTGAATATAGACTACCAAGCTGTGATAACATATCATCAAGGCAAACTACGATTATTAGGTAAAGTAACAATGATTTTTAAGCATGGTAGACCAAATCAGTCAGGGGACTACACAGAAATGGTATAACATGGAGTATAATAATGCCCCCAATCTACTGAAACATTGTTCAAGATGCAATAGAAAGAAAAAACTATGATATCATTGCATAGAAAAGGGAACAGAAAACCAGGTTTAACCCAAAGGAGAAAACAAGACTACCTGGATTTGCTAACCGTTCCATCACTTTGTGCAGAGAATCAGATCGCAAACACATCTGACATCTTTGACTTCTCAGCTCAAAAGGATGAGTAGAGTCTTGCCCCAACTGCAAAGCCTACAGAAATACAGCATGCAATTGAGGAGAAAATACCAAATAAACTCCCTCAATTCATATAAACAAAGAACAACATACACAAGTAGAATTAAAAAAAAAAGAAGAAGTATCTTTCAGATTACAGAATTGGGATATCCAACATTACGCTACATAATTATGTTGCATTGACTTCTAGCAACGACACTTAACCTTTGTATCTCTTGAACAGCCATAATCAAGCCAAAAATTAAATATCATTTGAAAAGAGAGACTTTCAAATATTTTAAGAATAAGGAAACTATAAAATATTTGAAACAGCTGAAAAAAAGGATCTTCAGATTCTTCACATTTTTCTTCTGGATGACTAGCAAAGTCTACTAATTCTTAATATTATCATCCAGTGTCATAAGTCAGCAAAATTACCTGAGTTACAAAGAATAGGCAAAACTAGAACACATTTGTACCTATTTTTCCTCAAAATATTAATTCCGAACAGAAGCTAATTGATATGCATGCATGGGGATAGTCAAGCACAATTTACCTGATGAACTGTCATCTCATCAAGATTAATATGAGTATAAGCTCTATCCTTTGCCAAAGCCGTTATATCGCTATCAATGAAGTGGGGAGGGAAGGAAAAGTGAGAAACAAAACCCACCATTATAAAAGATGAACTTCTAGGACAATCCAATACTTGACTTTCTTAATTCTAAGATACCTAAACCACATCCAGAAGTATCATAAAAGGAATGAAAAACACCACTAACCTCCGACAATATATATCCAGTAATGAGTCATTATCATCAACTATTGGTATTGAGCTTACTTGGGCTGCAAAAGAATAGAGCGAGATGTAATTTAAGAATAATTGGGTCATTTAGGAAGCAAATTTCTGGTTGCAAAGATATATCTAAAGTTGCACAAATCAACACATATCTTCTTATGATATCAAGTAGTACTAAGCAAAATAACGCACACAAGGCTATTCAACCGCAATATTTTCTGTTTCCATTTTTATGCCTAAATCCCACATACAGATCACTCTTCTTTGTATTTAGCCTAAAACTAAATCTTCTATCCTTGATGGGTAATCACAAACATGAATCATCATTGTTCTCTTAACTGAAAGTGATCTCTATCATTAGCCTAATACCTCAAATTCCAATTTCTTTATTTTTTTACCTATTGTTTCCCTTTTGACATAATACATTCAAGGTCGGATGAAGAAACCACACCTTGAACTAATAAATTTAAGGCTGAAGTGAGAGAGGAACTTGGTCTCAACATTGCTAATGGCCGCCGATTTGACTCCCCAATTTTGGGCACCCATGTACCCACAGGGATTGCACAAATTGGAAGTTGAAGTATAGGCAATGAATTAGTAGAATGCCTAAAGTACCGGCAAATACCTGCAAAATAAATTGGGTCAGAATAAAGCACACTTAATAACAGTATAACCAAAACAATCTTAAAGACTTACATTTAAGTATTCCAGAAAGTGAAGCAAGATGTAATAGCTGAGGATATGAACCATCTTCAGTGGATGAATGGATAATTGGAACCGTTGAAACCTCATTTTGCAGGATCTTCACAGCAATATCTTTCAAATTATCATATGGCCCTGCCTGCATGATAAACCATAATAACGGATAAGCAATTCCTCATATAATGAAAATAAAGTTTTTCCAATCAGAGGAAAGTGACAAATTGTAAGCAGTTCAGTAATTTGGAAGTTTAATAAAAACCAAGTTTGACAGGAAACGTTAGTGAGTAAGCACTGAATGATATATAGTCAAGCCACTCTTGCAGATTTCATGATTGAGAATACATCTATCAGCCCAAGACAGGCTTGTGGGAAGATTCAACAGACAAGTCTCCAAAAGCAGAATATTAAGAATCAATTATCTGCTGCCTTTGAATTTTAGAAACAATATCCCCTTAATTTGAACAGAATCAAGTCCAGACTTTAAATATAATCAGTATGCAACTGAATTTGGCTTAAATGACCTTTCTTAACGTAACTCATCAACATTTTTTTTTTCTTGGTTTTGTTCCTTTTCATTCATGACAAAAACTACACTCCATCTAAGCTGATGCTGTGCTGGAATTAAGGTATTTTAACTAACATACCAAATGTCAAACAGAACAGCATTCCTACAATTAACTTAAGCTGGCCATTAGACACTACAAAAGGGTAAGCATTTAAAGTAGACCCATGACATACAGTAAAAAGTATGCAATCTTTAGAATAGCATCTCCTACAGGTTGAACACCCCTCATATACCAAAAAAACTGCAAGCAGCCCAACAATGAGCAACATTGAATATAGAAGGTTTCACGAAGCCACACATAGCACTTACATTGATAAAATGTCTTGAAAATGCAGTTCCAGGCCCATTATTTTGTCTATTTAGATAAGATTTTCCCTCTTTCCACGCAGATATGGTGTGGGTTTCAAGCTCCTCTTCTGTCAGATTGGACCCATGATTCCCTAACTGATAATGAGACGACAGCAAATTTTAACAAACATTATAAATTATATAAAAAATTGGAATGCATGTTGTTGTTACAGAAACACATACCACATTGCTGTAGAATAATTGGTGCTAATGTGCAAAGCAACCAAAGATACAATTTTCACAAGTTCTCCACATCAATATTTTAAAACAAACTAATACAGTTTTTCTTTCTTCAATGACACAAACTAACAGATACATATAACAAGAGGAAAAAGTTTAATATGGCTTTGACTTGCACAAAGTCACTATAATAGTTTCTAACATCCAAAAAAAAAGGCTAAGGATCTTTAACTTCACGTACCTCTCTTAAAATCAAGATAAAATCCAAAGCACTGAGAACTCCAACAAATTGCCCCTTACAGAAGTCCCAGAGAGGAGCAATAGGGATTCCCTGTGAAATGCTCAATTTAGAAAAGTTGCAAATGCAAGCTTCTAACCAGCAAGAGACAAACATACAGGAATAAAACAAACAAGAAAACTAGACATATAATGGCAATGAGGAAAAAAGTTGATCATTGTTACAGCAAGAAACTTGATCAAGAGAAGTATTCAAAAAGCATCAGAATCCTGAATCATCTCTCACCTATTTATAAGGCTTAAAGGGATGTAATGTGACATGGCATTACTGAAACATCGTTACAGCAAAATTATCCAAAATATGAACAAAGTGCTCCAAGAAAATTTGAATCACAGGAAAACAAAAAGGATACCTGTTCATGCAATATATGAAATGCCTGTTTCACCGGCAGATCAACATCCAAGGCAACAACCTAGGGCAAAAATTAAATAAATAGTAAATGATGAAGTTCATGCTTGTAAAGTAATACAACAGCAATATGTCAAGTCCAAAACAAAGGTCAATGGTAAAACATCCAAACCTTGCCTGACTCAGGAAGTAGTTCGTAAGCTGTGTGCGTAGACAAGAATGCAGAAATACGCTGCCGAGAGGTCTGTACATCTGCATCAGATATTCTTGGCAACACCTCAGTCAATGTACCATCTGTCAACCGGACCTGCATAATGCATCAGCAACACATACTTCTTAAGCATTGACCAGTGAAATTACATATACTGATAAACATTAATATGCAAATAGAGAATGGACATTAATATGCAAATAGAGAATGGGTTTCCAAAATGCAACAGAATACACAAGCACTACAGCATACTCCAAGTTACCAATGTAATGAAAAATAAGACAGTCCAAGATGATTAAATGTGACTCCACATGGAAGACTCAACATCCTGATAAAAGTTACTGGCTTCATATGCCTTAACAATACAGGACCAGGAGTACTATAATGAGTTACAAAATAATCTCCCCACAGATCATGACATTAACATTTCTCATTGTAATTTCAGTCGTTGCCAAGAACCAGCTCACAATCAGCATTCATGTTTAACAAAAACCATCAAGAGTCAAGACTGACACATATAAAAGACTCTTACCACTCGTCTAAAAGCTTCATTGTCCACATCCATATTAGATCCAGAAGCTATGTCTGGTGTTAAAACGGGCATGTAGTTAGGATCAGTAGCCAAGAAAACAGTGTTAACTATACCATATTCTCCTGTTATAAAAGGTTGATGCTCATCATGTCGCCATTCTCCATCAACAAAGAACTTGTACTGCATTAGAAATAATTAGACACGTATCAAGCAACCAAGGAATAAAGACAAACTTTTTCTCAGGGTAAAGTGATTATAATTCCACTAGCACATATTCATAATTAGACATGAGCAAACTCAAACATGGATAGTAGCATTGCTTCCCAAATTAAAATCATTGGAATTTTTCCAAAAACAAGTTTAATAGTTCAAATCTCTATTCCTGGGAAACTGATTCTCTTCTTCTAAACCAAAGTAAATAACATCAATCGCCATTATATTGTTAAACTTTGATCACCTTTAAACCAAAAACTAGCTATCTAATGCTAGCATTCAGGCTACGCTTGGCCTCATGGCATACCTATCCTTCTTTTTTCCCCGACCCCTTGCCATTATCCTTATATGCAAAGAGGAACGCTTAAACACCTACGCATCTTTCTGAAAGATAGCCGATGGCATTTATAAAAACCCACACAAATAGAACAGATATAACTTAGAAATAGCATTAAACTTCCACTCTATACTCGTTTAATACCAGAAGAAACAAGATTTATAAATCCCAACAAAATTTTTTATGTGCACCAAAATACTAGTACTGATTTTTGGCTTGACTACAAACCACAACACAGAAAAAAAACGCCCCTTTAATTCCATTAGTACAAACTGACCTGATGGTAACCAGGGGTCAAGCTATAAATAACTTGAAATAGAGTTGGGCAACCCTCGACTGGCGACATTGGGAGGAGCTCAGACCACCTTTAAAGCAAGATTTAATTAAAATTGAGAGAATGAAAGAGAGAAAAGGAATAAGACTAATCTACAACGTTCTCATTTCTTACAAATTAAAATGAAGAAAAAGGGAGGGGGGTGAGTAGCAAAAGAAAATTGACATGCAATTAAATGTAAACGCACCGAGCAAAAGAACCACTTAGATACACACTTCTGCCCCCATATGGCCATACAAAACGCATGGGGATTAGCACCGTCCCCGCAACAGCACCCGCTTCCCTTGCAGAATCCATACTCGAATTGAACATTCAACCTCAAATTAAGAGTGATAGTGAACACTCTAAGGTCCAAACTTCATCGCAGCTCTCAGCTGGGTTAATTCGTATGAAGCAATTCCAAGCAAATGTCGCACCAATTCAATGCACTATAGGGCCAAAAATCACCCCAAATTAAAAATCGCTAAAAAGGCCAAATTTTTATGCTTTATTTTGCAAAGAAACCAGAATCAGTCAGTGTCCTTTGCTTACTCCAACAAAATCAACAAACATTTCAACAGGATGCCAAAATAACACTTCCAACATACACATGCAACCGACCAAAAAAACGTACACCCAAAACCCTAACCCTAAATTAAAGGAAAACCTACCAAATCAAACCACCAACAACTCCGAATTTGAAAATATCTGAAGGGAAACTAGCCGGAGACCTCGGGAGAAATTAATCGGAACCCTATTGAAGATCAGAACAACAAACAGGTTGTGAAAATCGAGGAGGTGAGATACGCAACAATCCAACCCTAAAAAAAGCAGAAACCTTGATAGAGATGCTGAAAATTTATCCCTGGTGAGAAAATTAGAAAAAAATAATAATGGAAATAAAATAGAATAAGGTCAACGAATTATGAAGCTGCTAAATTTATCGGAGTGAGCTTGTTAGGGAAATGGAATATGATGACAACAACAATAAAACGGCGGGTGTGTAACTGGTTAAACTGTAAAAAGCACGAGCATCAAAAGGCGGATGCTGGACGTGTGTGTGAGTTTGAGGACCTTTTGGTACACGTGTGATTACAACATTTTTTCTTTTTTCTTTCTTTTTCTATGTCAAATGTTGACGGTGAGAGAACTGCATTTTCTTGGGAGAGAAAACAAAAACAATAATGAATATGAGATCTCTCATTTTCTTTTTTTGATTTTTTTTTGGTAATATTCTTCTTTTGATTTATATGTCCCACTAAAAAAATGCTTTATCTGTATATTATGAAGAATATTCTGAGCTAAATATCAGCATAATGCTGAAACCTTTGGTCAATTAGGCTTATCCTTAACTTATAATTAAAGTAGCATGGCACTTACTAGTTTTTTATAAAAATAATTGAATGAATATCTTTTGCCACTGGGTTAGTTCTTGATTTTTTTTTTATAAAGACAATTGTCATTCTTCAAGATTGCTACAGGATCTTTCCAGATATGGGTGCAAAAAGAAAATACTCAAAAACATTTTATTTGTAGTTGTTTTCTCTTTAGAAACAAATCTCTCTCTTTTCTATACATTGAAGTAATATTTTATTGCTTTATAAATCAAAGATATATCAGAAGTCATGAAAATGGACATTAAATGCCTAACAACATCAAGAAGCTTCTAATAAACAACATGTGTTGGAATTCTTTAATTAAGAAACTCAATTTATTTATTAATTAAATTACACATTGTTAATCAACATTAGATACTATGATTTACCAATCCCATGTCATTATTGCCGTAAATAACAAGGTTTATGTGTGGGAAAAACTAAAATGTATCTAAAACTAGTAGCATTAACACAAGAGCGTTAGAGAATTGATAACTATTCAATTTCAACTAAAAAAAGGATAAGGGACGGTGAGGGAACAAAATAATAGTATATCTATTGTGTAAATTCATTATGAATAGACAAAATTTTCTATTTTTAATATTAATTTAGATTTTGTCTTGTAAAATAATAATTAATTAATTACTGTCTTGACAAAATTTAAGAAAACATCGGCTCAAAGCTTCTATTTACTCTTTGCGCAACAATAATCACTTAGACATGGGTTCTAGAACATAACGTAACCTTGTAACCAGGGTGTTTTCTCCACGTTGTTGTTTTAAAAAGTGATTATCCTAAGTTGTCAACTTTGGTAACGACGTAAGCATAGGGATGGACCAAGAAAAATTAAGTAGGGACAAAATTTAATACATGTTAAATAAAATCAATTTTTTTTTATAATTATATTAGTGAAATTTTTAAAGGAATTATATTTGATAGTGCGTTTATTTATACATCAATTAACTTCTTCAAAATATATATCGTACTCACCCTTTGCGTGGTAAAGAGAGAAGTTATTGATGATAATCCTATTTGTTTATATACTTTTGGATTCCAAAGAGATTTAAATTTGGAAGAAAATATCAGTAAAGAATTTATTAGAAAGATAACACTAAGTTATTTTTTTTTGGAAAGAGTTTCGATTGATGTTATTAAGAAGGTTTTGAAAAAAATCATAGATCAATACAAGAAATTTTTTTTTAAAAATAACGTAGAATTATAATTTTCAACATAATTAGATTATATTTAACCTATATTTAAAGAATATTAATCAAAATTATCATCATCACGCCATGGCGTAGAAAGTACATACTACATAGCCGACCCTCGTATATATGTATATATATACACGAGTTCACAAGTTACAAATAAACACGGTCGTTTCGAGAAATTCTTGGCATGACATGGAATCTTTTCTTCACGCGCCAAATTTCTCCCGTGGCGTGAACGAGCAGAAACTTACAATTTCCAGAATAGCAAAACTACAGGGTCCGTCTTTGGTGTGACATCTATTCCTCATTTCCTTAAAAAATAAAATCTAAAAAAAAAGAAGAAGAAAAACCAGAGAAAAGAATAAATGTAATTAAAAATTACTAAAATAATTAAAATCCAGAGACCAAAACCCAGCTCCTTTCTGCTGTGCACATCAGGGAAAAAAAACCAGAGCGAAGGAAAAGATTTGGAATCCGTTTGAACTCACCGTCAAATCAAAACTTATTCCGGTGGGCACTGATCGGTTCGCCGATCTCCACCGTCCGATCTTTTTACCCGATTGTGTGGGTCAAGTCAAAGATAAAATTTTAATGCAAGTAACAATTGGGATTTTGATTTCTATTATTCTTCGTCCATGAGTGTTTGTCACATGGGATGATCATAGTCGATTTTGTCGAGATTCCTTTCTAGGTTTCGGAGAGTTCTGTGAGTGCTTTCGTAGGTCGGTGGTTTATTTATTTTTATTTTTTTTGAGTTTTCTGCCTTTTGTGTTAGATTGAACTGATGCTAGACTTCAGGGAGGGTGTCTGTATGGAGAGGGTGCTGTTAGGGTTTTGGGGTTTGGCCTAGGGCTAGATTTTGGGTGGGGATGAAAATGGAAGAGAATGCTGAGCTCGAGGAAGGAGAAGCTTCCTATTATAGGGACGATGACGACAAGATTGACATTGATTCTCTCTCTTACATTGTAAGGGCTTACTTGAATCTAGCTTTAATCAAGTTTGAATTTGGTTTAGTTTGTCTATTAGTTAGCGAAAAATTTCTTGGTCTTATTGTGGTAATGCAGGAAATAAAAAAGAACAAATAGTACTGAGTTCTGTGTGGATGGGTACTGAATCTGTATTAGTATTGGCATACTTAACTAAAAATTATTTTTTAGTCAAACTAATCAGTTTGTTTGTGAGGAAATATGGGTTCGGGAAGGATATTGCTTTTTTCATTTTTAAACTTTAACTTCAGGAACCAAATCAAATTAATACAAGCTCAAGAAAACTATTGATTTTTCATACTTGTATAGCTTATTAGTGGAAAATAAATTTAGATTTAATGAAATAACTCACAAACATGATCATATTTCTTGAATTTATTGTGACCCGACCACAATTACAGTGAACTGATCCTTTGAAAACAATCTATAAAGTTTAGGAATTGATTTTGCTGGCTTATTGATGCTATAGATACTTTTTTCGCTCCATGACATGTAAAATGCCTGGTTGACTGCTAACCAAGCAACTTTTTCATTACATATTTCTTGAATTCTTATTGCTGATCCCCTTTGATACCTGCCAAGAGACTAATAGCTTAATATCATTGTTTATTAATGGCACTTTTACTCAAATGTCCTCTAGCTAATATCACTTTTATGAGACTAATAGCTTGCTTTCTGTTTCTTGAAGGATGAGAGAATTCATCATCTTCTGGGCCATTTTCAAAAGGACTTTGAAGGTGGTGTTTCTGCCGAGAATTTGGGTAAGTGGTGCAATAATAGAAGTTATAGATTGTACTAAGAAATGAAAGGGCAGCCTTTGCAAACAATAAGTGATGGTATTGGATATATATATTCTCTTTTCAGGTGCAAAATTTGGTGGCTATGGCTCCTTTTTGCCTACCTATGAACGCTCTCCTTTTAGGCCTCATCCAAAGATTCCCCAAAGAAATCACAGCTCACCAAAATCTCCTAACAATATTCACATGGAGGTATATGGAAATTTTCTTTAGTGTTTTTATGACCATTTGATTGGAAGGTAATTGCTGATGTATATCAGCTTGGAAGAAATCCGCATTACTTGAGCACTGTGGGTTATGTCATTGTACAGGCTGACTCTCATAACTCAAAAGCACCTCCATCCATCTGGAATAGAGCTGCTTCACGTAGTGCACATTCATTTCAAAATTTAGGGGTGCACTCAGTTGATGGTTCTGAAAAGCAAGAAATAGGAATTTCTTCCAATGTAGTGGCTGAGAGGTGCCCTTCAAAAGATGATCCTATAAACAAGTCAGGCAATTCAACTGACCAAAGAACATTGAAGTTTCGGCTAAAAGTGAAATCTGATAACTTAGCACCAAAAAATGCAGCTATTTATAGTGGTCTTGGGCTTGATGACTCTCCATCTTCATCAATGGAGAACAGCAATGAGGAAAGTGGAGGCATGCCACCTGTATCAAGGGAAGTTGCTCATGAATCTCCTACTGCTATTATTAAGGTAGAGGATCATTTCCATTTCTATGCATACTGCTTCATTGGCATTTAAAGGGCTTTTTTTTTCTCCCTAATTTATTTTTTATTGTGTGTGATGGAACAGGTTATGACTTCATCCCCTATTCCAGGGGGTGTGCTGATATCACCTCTACATGACAGTCTGCTCTACTTGATAGAAAAGGGAAAAATCCTTGGAGCCAGCAGATCTGTGTCTTCCATTAATGGTCATCAAGAACATTGCTCTGTGTCTACTGATGAATCGGATTCTTTTGCAGGAGATGGGGAATTGTTGAAGAAGAGCAAAATGAGAATTGTGGGACAAAGTGAAAGGAAGTTGGGACCAAAGCATATGAACAGTAACAATATTGAGAATGATATGAACCTGCATACAAAGAAAAGAGTTGGAAGTAGAACCCCAGAATGTAAGGAATATCTCTCTAAAGGGTTGAAATGTACACCTCTGTCAAGTTCAGTTTGTGATGCTGGTGAAACTGCTGGAGTTACTGGTAAGGTTTCTGAGGTCTCCAAGGAGGTCAATAAGGATGGGTTGAAAGGTCAGATGGTTTCAATTGAAGCGATGAGGGAGGAATCATTGGAGTCAATATCTGGACAGGATTTTGACAGGACTGAGAAGCAATGTCTAGGAAATAGTTCTGTGGAGAAGAGTTTAGACCATAAACAGAAAAGTTCCCAACCAGGTAGCTCTACTTATCCAAAGTATAATGGCAAGTGTAAAGCTGACAAGATTTTTAAAAAGTCTGAGCATGTTATAATAAAATTCAAGGAAGATCAAGATCCTCAAAAACACAAGACTTATCAGAAGGGAAAGCCATTAACTGAGGGCAAGAATAAGTCAAAAGGGGATCAGAGTGCTGTCTCTGCCGTTGCTTCAATTAAAAGTAAAATGCATAGAACAAAGTCACTGAAGGACCATGTGAAAGATGGTAAGAGAGATTCATTGAAAGGAAAAAGATCAGAATGGGCAGTTAATGAAATGAATCCAGTTGATGGGCTTCCTGGTCATATTCCTATAAATGCTGACCTTGATACTTTTGAAGGACGGAATACATGTGGGGTTAAGACAAAGGAAAGACCAAGTGTCAATAAATTAAATAACCAGTTGATAGCTGGGTCATGTATGAAAGATTATCCAAATGTAGGTTCTGTTGCTGCAAATGACCTTGCTATGGGAATGGTTCCTACTGTAGCAGCAGCACCTTTAGTTATTGAAGAAAATTGGGTGGCTTGTGATAGTTGTCAGAAATGGCGGCTTCTGCCTTTGGGTACGAATTCAGATCAGCTTCCAGAGAAATGGTCATGTAGCATGCTAGATTGGTTGTAAGTTGTTTTCTCATTTTGGAATTATCCTTGAGTTATTATGCTAGACATGTATTTTGATTTAATGTGTATTTAAGCGATAATTGATTGCTATGTTGAACAGTATGGTTGTTACTTTACTCTTTTTTCTTCGTCCATTTGTGCATACATCTTTCTGTACTGAATGTCATATTGCCTGCTCATTGTTGTTCTGACATTATTTCTAGGCATGGAATGAACCAGTGTGATATCTCAGAAGAGGAGACAACAAATGTGATGCGTGCATTACATCAAAAGCAAATTTCTGAGGGTCAAAGTAACATGCAAAACCATTCTGCTGGAACTACAACTGGAGTGAGCTCTGTTGTTGTCCTGCCAACTGGCCTGAATCACCAACATCCCAGATCTGATGTATTGTCTAATCAAGGAAAGAAGAAACATGGTTTAAAAGAAAGCACCAAGGCAGGAAGCAGTAGTGACCTGTTACTGATCTCAAACCCCACAAAGAATGATGCTCATGAATTTGGGAAAAATAGAAGTTTAATTTACACAAACCACCATCCCGCAGACTTAAACCCATTGAAGAAATCAAGTGCTCAGCATTTAAGCAAGTTGCACAACTTGGTACCGGAGAAACACATGCCTAAAGAGAAAGAAAATCAAATCAATGGAGGTACCTTGTTCAATTCAGATTTGAAATGCGGATGGTTCATATTTATTTATTTGTTGTTATTCATGATTAGTTATAAATATGTTTTAAATGAAATATCACTGTTGTTATTGCACATATGCAGGTGATGGAAAGCTTAAATTGAAACACAAAATAGAGGCTGATCAATATAGATCTGGAACTCCTAAGAAGTCGAAGACTGAAGATCTTTGCTATGCTGATGAACCGCTGAATCCTGGGATTGGCCCTGAGAAGTTGGGTCTAAATTCAAGAAATAGTTTGACAATGAAGGCTAGTGGGAAGGATATGCGAAAACATGATGAATACTGTTTATCTGAGGATGGAAAGCACAAATTAGTAGATTCTGTAAAAAAACAAGGAGATCAGGCTCAGTTCTCATCAGATGGTGGGTCCTTGGATGTAACAAACACCAGTAAAAGGGATGGCTCATACAAGAAAAGGAAATTGAAGGACTGGAACGATAGTAACAAACATAATGAGACAATCTTTTTGCAAGATGGTCAGCCATATGGTGAAGAAAATAGTGTGAGTGGATTTAGGAACAAAAAGAAGTATAAAGTTTTGAGTGCTGAAGCAAAATCAGTTATTGAACGTGATGATAACTTGAATGGTAAAGGTAGGGTGAGCCAAGTTTGCATTTCAGGCAGTAGGGATCATATGGCTGTTGGCAAAGAAGTCAGAAGTGTTGATAAGGCTCAGCAGGGAAGGAAGCATAGGGGAAAGGTTTCATCTCAACAAGCTTCAGATTGTATTGATCCACTGGGCAGGGATGGCTCTCAACAACTTTCATTGGCAGCAACTTCAAGCTCTTCTAAGGTTTCAGGGTCCCATAAGGCTAGAATCAACTTTGAAGATGTGAAAGGTTCACCTGTGGAATCTGTTACTTCATCACCTGTAAGGACCTCCAACTTGGACAAGCTTCTGTTGGTAGGAGGGGGGGACACACCTGGGAAAGATACTACTGCTAGAGATGGTCCCTCTTTGATGGGTTCTAGGAGATCTTTGGATAACAGCGAAGGAAAGAAACCAATAAAAACAAGGGAGAGAGTTTCGTATGACTTACATTCCAATTCCCAAAAATTTTCTTTAATAGAGTCGCATGTTGGAGATGCTAAAGACAAAGCTAAGGTCTCAGCTAAAACGTCTTCTGAAGTTAGGAATGGCCATTTGCTTACTGGTGGCGTGGATGCTGTAGAACATAGCCATTATGCCAATGGCACGTATCATGTGGACAAAGTAAACAAGAACAAGCAGGAAACTGTGCCATCTTTGCAGAAATCTGGTAAGGTTATGTCATTGCCGGGTAAGGAGGAAAGAAGGTCTGGTTCTGAGTTTGATAAAGATGAGACAAAGGCTCTAGCTTTAGAGAATGGTTATTCCAAAAACAGAGGGAGGTATGAGCCTAGTCATAACGGATCTGGTCATGAAATGAGAAATGATGCTAAATACAGTTCTCCTAATGACATTACTACTAGAAGAAGACATTCATCAAGTGAAAGTGGACAGCAAACTGAGCTAAAACATAAAGACACTGAGAATTCAGTTCTGAAAGTTGATGGTCCATGTAGCACTAAAAGAAAGATTCTCAATGAGCAGAATCTGATTCAGGACCTGGAGGAGAAAAATAAAGCTGATCCAGTACGCACAGAAACAAAAGATGGGAAATCAAAGGTTCCGTCATCGTTAGAGGGTAAAGAAAAATGGGGAAAACTATTTGTGGGTTCCAGAACTGCGCTTGTGTCTCAAAAGAGAGATATGTCTAATGAGGATCTAGTCCATGCATCTGGCAATGGTGATGTGGCCAAGACCCTCAAAAGTACTGTTGATGGTTCTGGCAAGGGTGGAACTAATCCCAGTTCAGGAAATTTTGGAGTTGATCGACAACTCACTGTTTCAAGTCCGGCGAGAGAAAGTCCTAGCCAAACTGCTTTAAACACCCTGAAAGAAGCCACAAAACTAAGAGATGCAGCAGATAACTTTAAGGTTTCTTGATCATTTGGAAATTTTACTCTACATTTTTGGTTAGTCTCACATCTTTCTTTTGTACTGATGGTTTAAATTCTATTTTGTAGAATTCCGGGTTTAAATTTGAAAGTAATGAGACCTACTTTGAAGCTGCCTTGAAGTTCCTTCATGGAGCATCACTTCTAGAAAATTGCTACATAGAGAGTAGCAAGCATGGGGAGATGAGTCATATGCAAACCTATTCAACTACTGTTAAACTGTTTGAGTAAGTGAAGCTTTGAAGCTGTAGCTAAATTGTTGGTAATTTAGTTTTATGCTTATTTCTTTTACAATGCTCTATGTTTATACTAGCAGGAGAGATGCCACTTTTGTGTGGTAATAGATATTTAACTACTCAATCATTGATCAAGGCCAATAAAAAAACACTATTCAGTCATTGGTCAAAATTATATTCCTGATGAGATTTTTGAGAACCTGTTGTAAACAGGTCACAGGAGGTCCTTTTTGGGACTTTGATTAAAAAGAAGCAATTAAATATAATATTTTAAGTGAAGTGATTTCACCTGTTATATATATATATATTTTTTTTTGAGATATTAGCTGAAATTTTCTCCTTAATTCTGATATAAGAATGTGTTTCTTTTTCTTAAGTCATCTTTTTTGAAGTTTTGAATTGTGGTTCTGTCATCTACCATGAAATCTATGTTTAGAAAAGCTAGTTGATTCAGTTGCAATGGAGTTTAAGCTATGGGCTTCCCTTTGCCTAGTTATTAAATTATTTAAACCTAGCTCAGATGGAGTAAGTGTGCTTGTCAGCATCCCTAATGCATGAGAATTTGGATCTAGTGGAGGTCTTTTATGCCATTTATAGGATACTAAGACCAATCACTATTTTTATTCAACATTCTTGAATTTGTGACTAGTGCCAACCTAGCTCGACAAGACCTCTCTATTTCACTGTGTCATTACAGTTCATGTGTCCAGTTCCTGGTATATTTGGATAAATTATTCCATGAAATGGAAAATTAGAAGATTGATGGGCTATCATCTTTTTCTTGAGGAATCCTCCTTAACTGGAATTTAATCATACAATGCCATTTGGAATGTATTATAGATCCTGTGCCAATTATTATGAAGGACGCCAAGAAATGGCTGCAGCTGCTTTGGCCTATAAATGCTTGGAGGTGGCCTGCATGAGAATGGTTTACTGTAAAAATTCTAGTGCAAACAGGGATCGGCATGAGTTGCAATCAACTTTACAAATGGTTCCCCATGGTAATTAAATATAGTTGTGATATAAATTTTCTTATCTTCAGGCTTGTGGAACATAGTTGTATGTTGATTGTGCAAATCTCCTTCCTGCTTGCATACTTTTGGGAATGGATTGATGATCTGCACGAGCAGGAAGAAAAATAGTGATTGAATTGGTGCCTTTTTTTAATCTGGGGATTTCCAAAAGGTCTTTTAATCTTCTGTCAGTATTTTTTATCTGAATGAAAGTTTTATTACTACATTCTGGCATTCTGAATGGTAAATCGTTGTTGCTATTGTTATTTTCATGAGGTTTTAAAATGACTTCTGAAGATGGTTAGATTGTTTGCAAAATCAGTATGTTGAAGCCATGTGAATTCAACTATAACTTTTTTATTCTTAACATGTTTTGGAGTGATAATATATGAATATTTGGTGTTTGGTGTTCCTTCTAGTTGCTTGGGATGGTGAGAGGGGGAGAGAGAGAGAAGTGCAGCATTTGGTATTCAAGTTTAATCTGTGCCCTTCTTTTTGACTCGATTCAGAACAAGGAAAATTTAGTAACAAATATAATAGTCTGTAATTAGACTTCCTGCAAGGAAAGAAAGACAGTGGCATGTGCAAAGTAATTGCATTTCAGTGAAACAACTTGGAAATCATGGAGACGATAGGACATTATTTTGATGGTTCATTCTAATTATTTGTTGTCTGAATGATTCATGTTTCCATTGAATGATATAAATCAATGATGTCTCACTGTATTTTTATTTTATTCTTTAGGTGAATCTCCTTCATCTTCTGTATCAGATGCTGATAACTTAAACAATCAGGGAGCAGTGGATCATAGGGCTACTTTGCCCAGGGGTACTGGTACTCATGTTGCTGGTAACCAAGTCATATCTTCTCGTAATCGTCGTAGTTTTGTCCGACTTCTTGACTTTGTAAGTTTTAATTTTTGTTAACATGCAATATGGTTTATTTTGATAGTTTGTTTGTTTGCTTTGATTCTCAAAGAAAGTTGAGATTTTGTAACTATAAATGGGGATGGTGCCCAGGGTTTAGTGGTTTGAAGATGGTATTGGGAAACGTAATTCTTTGGCATGGATGGCAGCTATTCTTGCAGAGCTTGTAGGCCAAGATAGGCTGCTCAGAATTTGTTTCATAGAAATATTTTTGATGTCCTGAACCTGCAATTTCTCGGAAGCATAGGAATGATTTTGTTTTGAAAATTACGCTAAATAATGCAATGTGGTAAAACGTCAAGCTGATAAAATTATTTCTTCTTGTGTTTGTCTTCCTGAATCTCCTTAGGTAATAAAGTTGTTAGATTATGTGGTTATTGAGTTTCACTTGTAGACTGACAATATGAATTCTTATTTTCTGTCTAACTTACATATGGTTTTATTGAAAATTTACTGCGATTAAAAATTAGCATGTAATTTTGCAGGCTGATGAAGCAATTTTAGCAATGGAGGCTTCTAAAAAATGCCTGAGCATTTCTACAGCTGCTAATCTGAAAATGGAAGATGCACGTAATAGAGACTGTATAACTTCTATTAAGGGTGTTATTGATTTAAGCTTCCAGGATGTAGACGAACTTGTGCGTCTGGTTCCAATAGCAAGAAAAGACATTACTCATGCTGGTCTTGTCGGTGCTGGAGATTAACATGATACTGTATATAATTTATTATTCTGGTTTTACTTTGCCAAGATGGCTCCTGGAAAGGAAAGGAGAAAAAAATGTCCACCTAGGCTGGATCATAGAAACCTGTGAAGAGGCTGGTCACTCACATTCTGTTACCTCTGTACATGTGTACAAAATGAGATTGATTAGAAAATTTTGTAATGTATTTTTGATTGTTCAGGTTCTTAATGTGGATACGGCACAACAATTTTACCCCTAAAGTTTCATGAGTTAGAAAGAGGGATTAGAATCCTGTTTGTTAAGTTGGACATTATGTAATAGTTTATTGCTATATTTTTTGCTCCATTCGTTTGGGGCCCAAGGAAAAAATAGTTTGGCAATGTTAGGCATCCATTTTTGAGGGCATCATACTGATATAGTTATAATTGTCCATTTTTATGAGAAACTCTCCGTTTCTGTTATCATATAAAAATTTTGAATAATAGGAATTTTTGTGAAAGTTTCCTTTTGTGTTTGTGTGTATGTGTATCTCATTGGTTATGAAACTATATCTTAATCATGCCAGTTTTCATGGTTGGAAGAAAGTTTTCGTGTTTACAGGTACATAGAATTTGTTTTCTTTGTCATGGTACCACTGCTAAGTTTATCTATCTAGCTCTAATAAGTTCCTTTATCTGTTTAGGTGATACGATCAACGATTGCAATCTGGTTAGCTGTTTATGATAAGGAAGAAGAGTTATCAGTCTGAGTAGTCTTTGCCATATTTGATGCCGGAACCTTGTAAGTAACAGTGGGTGCTAATGAGTTGATTTTATTTTACCAAAATTGGCAAGGCTTTAATACTTTATTATCCTCCCTTGTAAGGCATTAATTTTATTTCAATTTTCATTCTGTCTTTTTTATATGCAGAGGTTGTTTCGTCCAAACTTTATTATTATTATTACTATCATTAGCTCTGTTGTCAGTGAATTATCTTATCTCTAATGCCACAGACTACATTGATGCTTTAATAAAAGATATTCAAGTTTTGCATTGAGCTTGTAGCTTGTGCCATGTAGTAATCCGGTGGTTGAAGCTATTCCATAATTCTTTTCGTTTGACATTGCACATCAATGTCAACTTCCTCTTTATTCAATTTAACCAAGGTTCTGTAGTTTATCCGTGTATCTAGCACTGGAAACCAGCAGAGACTTGTACCCGTTTCATTTGTTTCATTCATGGGTTGTTGTGTGCTTTTGTTTGCTTCTGAATACTGGTTCTGCAAGTTCATTTAAAAAAAGTAAATCTGTCTCTGAACTGTAACTCATTTGCAGACGCATTAAAAGTTTGGAGTATAGAGCTCACCTGCAGTAATTTCTGTAAACAAGCAGAGACTTGTACCCGTGCATGCGCTGTGATTCATTCTAAGCAAATTAATTAAAGCTAAAAGTTAGGTATTGATGTCTTTCTTGAAAGTTCTATGTTGAAATCCTGAGAATTGTTTGTGTTGGTAAGCCACTGTTGCTGTACATGAATTTTAAACCATGTAGTTTTCAAAATTAAGCATGTCAGAATGATTTCACTTTTAAACCTCAAATTGGACAGCATTCAGTCATAGTTTATGATAATTAAGGTTAAATTGGTTTTGACAATGGCTGAAAGACTCAATAGATTGAAATGGTTAAGGAAGATTCCCATTTTTACTTTTCCTGTACTTCTTTACGGGCAGTTTGGTTACATATATGTCCCCTCTTATTTTATGCTTCCATGATGTCCCTACAGTTTCATGTGACTTGCCATCCTATGTATGATTAACTTCTGTCCATCCCTATCCCAACCTGTTCTTGTCTGCATATTTGGATGAGCCTGACGTGCAAATTCTTTGTTTTTGTCAGGAGCCTCTTCTTCCAGCAGGGGTGCTCCCATCCTCCTCTTTACTATCGCCTTCCTGCAGCTGCACTCTTTGCTTGTAGCCCTTCAATTAGGTGTATATTTTTTTCTTAGGAGAATTATTAGCCACTTGAGGAAGGCTTGTGAATGCTTAGGGCACATGAGGAATATTAGCCACTTGAATTGAAAATGATTAACTACTTGCTTTCATCAGAGTTTTACAAAGTTGTAATCTTTTCGTTCATTGTCTCATAAAAGAAAAATGATAGTGTCTTTTGGTTTTTATCCTTTCATAAATGCCCCTGCGGTTGTACACCGCAGCCCGCAAGCAACAATAAAATCTAACTTGGGAAAATATGAATGAAATAAATTGCTATTTTCTAAATTCTGTCATAATGGAAACCAGCTTCACTTTAATTTTCTTAAATAAGGGAAGATAATTTATTAACTTAAAATTATACTTATCCCTAACGTCAAATAAAAATGATATGTTGGCTAGATTAATCCTAGCGAACATGGTAAAAGAAAATTTGAAATTGAGATAGAATTTACCAAAAATCCCTACAATTACATGACCCATGTTTGAAATGATGAAATCTATTCACATCTCTTACTATGAAGTCCCTCTCTACAATATCGCTCATCAACTTGAAGGCCTCATGACAATCCCTGCACATCCTCAAGTTCTTCATTATTCTGATTGTGACTCCTTTAGGAATGTTTATTAATCCAAAAGCTAGGGCTATTCTCTCACTGTGCAAACCCACAATTCCCTCTTTGGCTTCCTCCTCTACATCAACAAACACCAAACCTGTAGTGCCTCCTGCATATCCCCTTTCCTTCATTCTCTCCTCCAGTTCTCTCAGCAAGCTCAGTACCTCACTCCCTTGAGCAGAAGCTGAGATATCTCCAGCGTGGAACATATAAGTTGATTGCTTTATCTCGATCCAACTGCAGCCAGGTTCCTTGCGAATTCCAGTATGCTTCATCTCAGATCGTAGACTATGAGCATTTTCCCAATCCCTAGCCAATGCATAAGTGTTGGATAATGTTACGTATGCACCTGCAACTTGTTGGCTGGATTCTATTAGCTTCCTACTAGCTTCAAGGGCAATGTCTACTCTTCCATGAAGCCTACTAGCAGACAGAAGAGAACCCCACAATAAAGCATCTCCTTCGTGTTCAACTTGAACTGATTTTGCTAACTGGTAAGCTTCTTCAAGACGGCCCGCTCGACCTAGCATATCTGCAACACAGGTATAATGCTTTGCAGCAGGCATCACCCCATGTTTTTCATTCATGGAGTTGAGGAGCTCAAGGCCTTTATCTATGAGCCCTGAATGGCTACAAGCATGTAAGACCCCAACGAAGGTGACATCATTGGGTTTTATTTTTCTATCAATCATTTCCCGGAAGAGTTCTAGTGACAATGTCCCAAGTCCATACTTTGCAGCACTGACAATCATTGAGGTAAAGGGAATCACTGAAGGATGAGGGATTCTCCTAAACACCTTGTTTGAATGACTAATAGAGCCACATTTGGCATACATGTCCACAAGTGCACTTGAAATCACCTCATTGGCATCATGTCCAAGACGGATTACCAGTCCATGAGCGATTTTCCCAGAACCTAGGCTGCCTAAACTTGCACAAGCATTGATTACACTAGCTAACATAAAATGGTTTGGACTGCATAACCTTAAATGATTGAATTCTCTAAGCAGTTGGAGAGCTTGGTGACCTTGTGCATTCTGGGCATATACTGTGATCATTGAAGTCCATGAAATAATATTCCTGCTATACATTGAGTCAAAAACCAGCCTAGCTTTATTAACTTCATTGCATTTCCCGTACATATCAATGAGAGAAGAACAAACAACAAGATCGGATTGGAAACCCATAACTTGAATGCAGGCATGGATTCTTCTACCTACCTCAAGGTTGGCTAGGATTGAACAAGCATTTATCACAGTGGCAAACGTGAACTCATTGGGAAAAACTGGGCTCTCTTGCATTTCTTGGAACAGCCTAAGTGTCAATTTAGGTTGACCCTTGTCAAGGTAACCTGCCATAAGCGAAGTCCAGGAAACAACATTGGGTTCAGGCATTTCGTCGAACAGTTTTTGTGCACCTTCGATCCTATGCAGCCTGACATAGGAGTTAATGAGATGGTTGGTGGAAAAAGTATCATCTAAGAACCCAGATTTTAAAATGATGGGGTGGATTGAGATTGCAGAGATTAAATCTTTGCAGTTTTGCAGTTGTTGAATAAAATGGGCTTTGGTATGAAAGAATGAACGTTTTTGTTGGCAGAAAAGGGAAAAAGGAGACGGGGTTATACTGAGGTTTCGGTTCAACGGCAGCCTCATATATACAGGAATAACATGCAGTTATATAAACAGGCTATTTTCTTATTCAAAGGACAGAATTTTAATAGGTAAAGAGAAAGTGAGGGAAGAAGATTGGCCAAGTCCTTTATGCCCAATTGGCCTATCAAATCCCCCCCTTATAAATACCTCTCATTTATTTGTTATATGCTTTTAGACTCCTTATCATTTATTATTCTCACTAAACCACCAATTATTAATTTAAGCATTTGAGGGATTTTTAAATAGCCTAGTCTCTTTTTTATTTTGCTCTTAAGAATGTGCATGTTGCCCGTTTTCTTTGTAGGAACAAATAAACAGTTGAATCAATTAATCTATAACACATTGTAGAATTTGATTCATGACGTATACTTCATTAGCAATAATACTAATCAAACTGAGAATTATTGGACGATCTAGAAATTAATAGTTGTTTTAAGGGAACAATAGAAAATTCAATTTCCATTGGTCCACAAGCAGAGTTGCCACTTCCATTCCATTTTCAAACACAAACACAATGATTATCTCGCATTGCCACAAAGTGTAAAAGGAAAATAAAGGTAGAGACAAGATAGTAAAAAGAGACGAATTACTATCATTCATGTTGTTTGTTTCCTTTCTCAATGAGGCAGAGCCAAGATTTGGATAATGGAAGCCGAGAATAAAAAGCATATTATATGTAGTAATTATGTAAAATTTAGAGAATTAACTATATAATAATAAATAAAGATTGATAACTTGGAGACTATGATACCTTTGGATCTCCTCCTTCAGCCATTGCTTCTTTGGAGAACTTTTTCTTTCTTGGAGACAAAATAACTTTTTTGCTGCTTTGCATTGAGTACTTTCAGTGCCAGATTCTGCCTAACAATATGATCATGGTCACTCTTTCCCCCTGTTAAAAACTTCATTTAGTTTCATTTCTATCTAAGGCTATAAGCAAAGAAGATAATATCCATGGGACTCTTCAGTTTAACCTTTGGATGTTCTTGTTGTCCATTGCAGATTATATGCATGTAGTTTGTTTTGAACATTCACAACTAGAAATTAGTTTAAGGGTCAAAAAGTGGTTTGCACAAAGGATGCCCAGAATGGACAAAAGCATGATGACAGATAACACTAGAGATTTGGAGGGTTGAGAATGACCCTACAACTATCACAGTACCACTGACTAAAGTGAACACTGAGTCTCTGTATAGGACACAATAACGTGTACCACTACTCTTCATTGCTCTATAGAGATAATGCAGAAAGAGCCCTCATCTTTCACGCCTTTCCTTCTCTGTGCTAAGTTCTATGCATGTGTACAAGAAAGGACCAGAGAGAGAAGAGAAAAGAAAAGAAGCAAAGCAACACTTGGAAATGGCACTTAGAAGAATCAATGACAGCAGAGAAAATAAAGGGTCTAGTGTCTGCTTATGCTATGCCACTTTTATTGATTGTCTCTCTCCTCACTCTTTAGCTTGGGGAAAAGGCATAGAAGGACTCTTGGCCAGTGAGGATCCTCCTAGTGGTTTTAGATAAGAGTTCGTGCTTGACAAGGAAGTGTTGAACAATCAACTATACAAATATCCGAGGTCTTTGAACTTTTTAAGTACCCTAAACTACGAGATTAATAACTACTATTATAACTGCTTTCAACTTACAACAATGTCAATTAGCCTCAAAACCATGCCTGCTTGCTATCTTAGATAGTCTTGGTGGATTGAGTCACCAATTTTTTTAAAATTAAATCAAATCTCAAAGCTCATAAAATACTTTAAAATAATACTTATAAACTATTAACTAAGTCATTTTATCAGTAACGGACTTAAATCTATAAACAAAGTTCTTATAGAAATCGCTAATAAGTGACGCATTGCAATTCAAGTAATTTGACCAAACTTTTCTGCTTTTAATAACTTGAGACGTCACTAGACTCGCCACCAAACTAATTTACAGTGACTTTTTAGCACCAAGTCACAGTGTCGACATTGATGCTAATCTAACTAATACTTTAGTCCAAATACAAGTGTGCGCGCAAAAGGAGTCTCACGTGCCACTTGGAATTCATCTGATATGCTTGATGTGGTCCCTGCCTGTGAGCAGCTCATTTTTTTTTTTATATAAATACAAACTAAGTGAAGGGTGGAAGCAGAGTTTTTACTATACATTCTTCCTCCAGATTCAGCTTCCAATGGCTCCAGTACCCATATCTCCTATCAACGTTGGTCACATTGATGATGTCCAAGAACTAAGAAAAACCAAGCCAACAACAATCCCAGAAAGATTTGTACGAGGTATGGATGAAAGGCCAACACTGGCAACAGCTCTGTCACCCACACCTGCTAACATGCCCATCGTTGATTTCTCCAAACTAGCCAAAGGAAACACAGCAGAAATCCAAGCTGAAATTTCAAAGCTTGCTGCTGCTTGTGAAGAGTGGGGATTTTTTCAGGTATATACTAGCGATTTGGCTTTTTATAAGGTTTTCTTTTTTGTTAACTAAAGTTGACTGTGTGATTAGGTGATTAATCATGAGATTGAGCTCAATTTGCTGGAGAGCATAGAGAAGTTGGGCAGGGAGTTTTTCATGCTACCTTTGGAAGAAAAGCAGAAATACCCAATGGCTCCTGGGACAGTACAAGGATATGGGCAAGCTTTTGTTTTCTCAGAGGATCAGAAGTTGGATTGGTGCAACATGTTTGCTCTGGGAATTGTGCCTGACTATGTAAGGAACCCAAGTCTATGGCCAAAGAAGCCAGCAAAATTTAGGTAACTCAAGCAATGCTACCAACAATATGTTAACTTTTTCAGTCCACTTGTTTTAGTACTGTTTGTTAAAATGCCTGAATGCCCATGCAGTGAAACTGTGGAAGTTTACTCAAGGGAAGTGAGGAAACTATGTAAAAATCTGCTCAAGTACATAGCTTTAGGCCTCAGCCTGAAAGAGGATGCGTTTGAAAAGTTGTTTGGTCTGGCAGTGCAAGCCATAAGGATGAATTATTACCCACCTTGTTCAAGACCTGACCTTGTTTTGGGTCTGAGCCCTCATTCAGATGGAAGTGCTCTCACTGTGCTGCAGCAAGCAAAGGGAAGCACAGTGGGACTTCAGATACTTAAAGACAAGACATGGGTGCCTCTTCAGCCAATTCCAAATGCTCTTGTCATCAACATTGGAGATACAATAGAAGTAGGACCACTTATGACTTCACTTTTCTTTTTTGTTTTTGCAGTTGTATAAAATCATTTTTGAGTCTTTACATGTTAGTTTTTTTAGTTGAATTGGTTCATGATATAGCATTAGAACCTCTTTGATCTACTGTTTTCAAGTTTCACTTAAGACTTTAAATCTTTAGATTGAATTGGTTCGTGATATAACATCATAATCTTTTTGGTCTACCAATTCTAAACTTTCACTTAAGATTTAAGCCATTGAGTTGAATCCGATTGTTAATATATAATTCTAATTTGTGATTGTGCAGGTTCTTACAAATGGAAAGTACAAGAGTGTAGAGCACAGAGCAGTGGCAAACAAGGAGAAAGATCGCCTCTCAATTGTAACATTCTATGCTCCTAGTTATGATGTAGAGCTTGGTCCCATGGCAGAATTTGTGAATGAAAACAGCCCCTGCCAATATAGAAGATACAATCATGGAGAATATAGCAAGCATTATGTGACAAACAAGTTGCAGGGCAAAAAGACATTGGAATTTGCCAAAATCCAAGGCAATAACTCAAATTAGTAAGGCCCACTCAGTTCCCTCTCCAGGAGTACCCATAATTGACTTTCTATATTATAATATAACCGCCCAAGAGTATCAAGGCAAAGCTTCCTAATTCCTGTTTACCAAAATATAGACAAAGTATTAGTTGGATGATGTAAAGATTCTGATTGTGGGTCAGAATTAGATATGGAACTCACTGTTTCATATATTAATCATGTAAATGCTATCTTTGAATGGAAACTTGTGGGAACTCATTAGGACCTTTTATCAAATTTTTAATAGAAATAAATTTGTTTATGTTTAACTTTATTTAATTTTTTATTATATTTATATTCAAATATTAATTTAAATTATTATAAAATACATAATAAACTATGAATAATTTAAATTTAAAGATAACGATTATATTTATAATAAAGACATGAATAAATTTAAAATAAAAAAGAGAAAAATGATGAGATGTCAATTCTACTGTTTATATGCAATCTCTCTCTTATGGAAGGAAGCATAAGATCATGTGGAGAATCAAGTCACAGATATTTTTATTGAAAGAATTAAACCAGAAGTGGACAAAATCATAGTCCTGAGAAGGAGAGCTTTTTCTGTGTAGTGGGAGAGAAGTGAACCCCACAGGTCATGTCAATATGCATGTTTTACTTGTTCTTACAATTTGGTGAGGTAAGCACTCAATGATTTTGAGCTGAAATGACATTTGAGTGATATTAATAGTCTTACTTATAGAAAAATTTCTTATTCTTCTATGCCATAACAATATAATAAAATAATTAATTTTAATTATTAAAAATAAATAATTCACTTAAGTAATTATTATACTTTCATGTGCAACTCTCCAATGATTGAGCAATTTGCGTGGTAATTAAATCTTCATTTAAGAAAATACTACACAGATTTCTTCTCCCTTGGTTGAACAGATCATCATGGCTCAAGAATGAAGTTAGATATTGATATTGCCGTAAGAACACTGGTAAGCTGAGTGAGGAGTTTAAGGATGTTGAAACAAAATGGAATATCATAGAGAGCAGCAACTACTACATCTTTCGAGATGATGACAACAAATTACTTGCTGACCAAACATCTCCTGAAACGTGGAATCCAACGCTCAGATTTTTAATCCTGAAATCTACACAAGACATGATCCTCGTTTTGACTAGAAATCACCCATGAATGAAGAACGTGGAAAATTAGAATTTCCAGGCTAGCTAGCTGACAACAATCCACCATAAAAAGGGTTGTGAGCTGAGTGCTTACGCAAGTTTCTCTCTCTCTAAAATCCCAACTATTTGCTTTCATTCTAGACTCAAGCTAGCGTGATTAATCAGGAAATACAAATTTGCTCGTGAAATATATACTTGATAAATTATGGACAGTCTAAATTTAAAAATAATTAACATGTCAACGATTAGAAAATGAACAAATTTAAATCAAATTAATTATTGTACACGTTTTACACCATTCTATTTTACTAAGTGTGATGAAGATGAGCTCTGCAAGTGGAATATGGGTCAGCACGTTGAGGAACTTTACAAGTGGAATATGTAGGGGTCCAATAATTTGTAGAATCATAGATTTTAGACTAAGTATAAACCGTTACTTGAGAGTTGGGTTGAGGGAGATGCATATTAACGTTGAATTGGTGACTGGTGATTAAAGTTAAGATAGCCGTTTATTTTGCTTCATGCACTCCATATTGCCATTGACAACTTGCTTACAATTCCAACTTGTAATATTCATTGAACTACTTTCTGGCCATCTCCACTTCACAAAATCACAACCTCTCCCCCTATTCCTCTTTCCTTATTTCAATTCTATTTCTCTTAGATAGTGTTTAAACCTTTAAAAAAGTGTAGTTCTTTTCACACTTGCACAATTCTTACGTATTTAAATATAAAATTAATTTTTATTTAAAATTAAGAGTATCAAATAGAAGTAGTAGATGATAAATTTTTATCAACAAAAGTTAATATAATTAATAAGAATTAGGTTCATATTTTATAAAGATATAAATTTGAGTTTTGTTATGAATATAAAAATTTGAATTATTTTTTATCTTTTCCTTCTCTCCATGCATGCTCTCTCTATATATGTTGACTTTAAACATCCCCATTCTATATTCTACTCCTCTTGTAATTAAATAATATTAATTAAGATCTGACGTTATTATCAGAATTCACAAGCAAGAGAAAAAGGAAGAAGATGGCTCGCTGGTTATGATCTATTTTAGTGGGTGGAGACCATCACCATCGCTGGTTTGCTTTTCAACGTCAAAGGAAATCGCGTAACGTCAAGCCCTAAACCACAATTTCATTTTATTATTACTATTTTGAATATGATAGTTGAAGTTAACCCCATTTATTAACTATTAACTATCCATTCTGATTGGCAAGCAGAATAATCCATTTCTAAATCATAAGTAAGTAGTTAATTTTTTATTTTTTATTTTTGAGAGAAAGACGTCAATTTAAACTTTTAAAAACTCATTGACAAAAATGATCTTCCCATTCAGTTCAACTAAGTATTTGGTTGGATGCCATTGGCATAAATTAGTATTACAGAGGACCAGTCAATCAAAAGTCCTACTTCTACTTTCATACGTCGTTTCCGAGGACCGCGAGTGAGTTTTTCTTCTTCTTATTATTACTAAATTTAGATTACTTTTGATTTTTTTAATTAGGAATATAAAAATATGATCATCAAAAGACAAGATAGAAGATCATGAAAATCTGAAGATAAGATTTCAACACTTTTAGGAGTTCCCGAGGTACAGGGACAGAATGATGAGTTTGACGGCCAGTGTTCATAAAAAGATAACACCGTAGAGGCGACTCTTTTCCAAAATTTCAAGGAGTTGTAACTCAAACTGATATCCATAAATAGAGAGAGAAGAAAGGGGGGGCAAAAGTTTTAACTAGTGAGGTTTTATTTTTAATAGAAGTTAGAAGGGAACTTGCAGGGATTTAAACCTAGAGAGAGGAAGGAGTGTGAAAGCCAACACTAGTACTGAAGGTGGCATCACACTAGTACAAGCCACACTTCCCTTTAACTTGCGAGGTTTGCACACAAAGGAAAATATTTTCTTAAGTCGTTATTGTGTCATGGAATGATATATCCAGATATCCCTTGAGGCATGAATATAGTGTACAACAACAGTACAACACACACTTGAGCTTTAAACAAAGCACTCGCCACAGAGGTTGCTCTCTACATACAACAGATTTCAAATACCATGGACATAGACAATGATTCCCTGATGAACATCCAAGAGATAGCACAGAGCCTCAGAAACGCAAAAGCAAAAGCATCCGATGAGATTTTCTAGTGCAGCTTGGATATTACACTAAAAAATGGACTAGATGTAGCCGTCAAAGGTAATTATAGACAAAGCATTTCACCCGATGGTTTCTTAACAGAATCAAAGATACAATTTTCTCGAAACTAAAGATACATGTTTGCTATTTTCTTCTCAGGGTGGGCAGAAATCAACTAAAGCCTGAGTTGGAATTGAAGCAACACAACAGAGAAAGTGAAGGTCCCAGTGGTAAGTTGGACCTTTTAGGGGATTGATTACAATTTCTCCAACATGAACACACATCTACAGTAGTATTCCATACCTGGTAATGAAGGCAAAATGTACAAGCAGTTGCTGCTCCCCCTTCAAGGCAATTACTAAGAGGCACTCATTTTTTGCAAGTTTAAACATGATATGCTCGTTTGCTACTTGCAGGGCAACCATAGTCATAACTTCATTTGCACAATCATCAAGGTCACATCACGCCAAGTACCTAAATAAGTTTGCGTTGTCTTTGTCTCTTTCCAAGTAGTCTCGGGAGATCAAATCTTCAATCCGCTTTTTAATTGCCTTGACATCAGGCTGTACAATTCAATCCCAAATCAACGAGTCAGGATGAGAGAGACATAAAGAGACAGTAATCATACATGAGAACTAGTTCAATTCAGACCTTAAACATGCGACCCAACTGCTCAACACATTCCATAACTAACTGTTGGTAACCCAAAACTTTCCGGCTCTTCATGATGCGCACAATTGAAGCATCAATGGCATATCTTCTGTCTTTGTCAACATCCTCAATTACTTTTTTCTTCTCATCAACAGGAGGAAGAGGAATCTGCATGTTGACCAATAAGTTAGAATCTCATCCAACTTTGGTACATTGATTTGAGAGATTGAAACAATTTTTTTAAGATAGTGGTACCTTGATCCTCCTCATTTTGTCTGTGAATTTCGAATTAAACTCAAAGTAATCAGTAGAAGATATTGTTTTTGTGTTTGGTTCCTTGTTTAGAATCTTGTACTTGGCACATGACAAGGAGTGTAGAAGTCTAATAACATCATCATCGGACAAGTTTAGCTGGGTCATTATCTCCGAATAACTTAATCTATCAGAGGAATTAAAAAGCAGCAATGCAGAAGCCTATAGAAAAACAAAAGAGGGAACTTGGGTCAGCAAAGAAACCCAAAGAAGAACACATGACCCTCCCAAAACCACCGCAAAATGAAGTTAACAGCAAAGGAGGATAACAGAATTTTTCAGACAAGATGTATAACCTGGTAGGTTGTCACAATAAGCTCCATAGTTTTTGGTTCGAACTTTCCAATAATGTTACAGGTGCCCAATGAGTAAATCCATGTGAGTTTTCTGTGCTTTGTTTTTGTTTGATAAAATTCCTTGAATACTTCAACACACCTAATCTAAAATAGAAATAAAAGAAAGATATTAATTGGTAACCAAATTAACCAAACCAATGTCAATCATGTGTTTTGCTTGGCACTGGGGAGACCCAAAATCACATTGCATCCTGTAGGGGAGCTAACATGACTTTGGCCTCCCATCGCAAGGCTAAACACAACTTCAGTGGTAAGTTCTAAATCTTATATCAACGAGATCCCAATATACCATTTCTGCTGGAAGATTCAGGTCAAAAGATTTGTAACTAGGCCAGAAGCCAGTAGTCAGAACTGTAACCGTCAAGTCAATTCCAGGGTCTGCATTTGGATTATTGTTCAAGTACTCTTCAAAACTTGTTTGATTTTCCTTAGCCAGGGTTAAATCAGTAACCTGGAAGGAGAAACCATTTAAATAATCTCTTTTGACATCCTAAAAAGTACTTGAATTAAACATATCAATTAAATTCATAAAAAAAAAAAAATTACCATTCCTTCCATCTTTGAGGTGAACTGACCACCACATTGCTGCTTCAGTTTTGTCAAAATACTTCTCTCATGATCATCATTGGCACTCTTGTCAAAAAGAAGCCTCCGAGCAAGCTTCTTTCTGCAATCAATCAAGGAAGAACATGGTCTTAAGTATCTAACAGAAAAACAGTGTGATTTTAATATTCCCAAAAAAATGCCACAGGAAAGTGCTTCTAAGCTGCCCTAAGAAACTAATGTAATCGTAGTAGCATTTCATAACATGTCAAAACCAGCTTTTGGAAGCAATTCACTTTCTGGGTAAAAATTACTACAAGCTCTATGAAAATTTGTACCAGACAATAATGTGCTCCATTACTGAAGTAATTTTTTAAATTAATCTTAAAATGCAATATTACGATATTGCCTCACTGTAAAACATATCTTTGGAAGAAAATTAATCAAAAGAAATAAAAACAGCTTTTATTGTTAATTCTTGACTAGGGTTTAAGAAACAAACAGTAAACAATAGCAGAATTTTGTACAATGCAGTTCTTGATGATCTTATAAAACAGCTGTAACTACTGCAAGCAAAGACAGATAGCAGCAATCCTGGGAATGAAATACCAAATTCAACCTTAATCATGACTGGAATTTTTCCTTTTTTACTTTACCTATAGAATTCAGCAAACAAGTCTTTGTCGCTAATATATGCGAGAAGCTTGACAACCTGCAGATTGGCCAAAAAACCTTGATCAATAATTCAGATAACAAACTAATAGAAGTATATGGTACATCTAGACTGATGCAGACCTTTTCAAGTGTTTCTTCAATCGCCTCATCACTCAATTTTTCACTTCCTCCTTTCTTAAGAATGTTATCACAAAAGGTAGCAAGCAGTTCAGCACTTGAGCTTCCAGCAACACCCTTGTTGCAGAAGACCTCAAAAGCCTCCTTAAGAGCCTAAAGGATCAAAAAATTCAGATGCAAAGCAAGAGTTTGATCCAATGAAGAAACCACGATGTAATAATGCAATCAAAACCTTGTGGAAAAGAGTATGGTTTTGGAAACATTCATTCACATATGCCAGATACTTGTCATGCAGTTCAATCACTTTCCGAACAAAAACCTGAAGAGAGAGAATAATGTCAGCTTCCACAAATGAATAAAATGCAGGTTATAGAATTAAAAAAAAAAAATATATATATATATATATATATAACCATTACCTGTTCCTGAAGACCAACGATATCCTTTTTATCAGCCTGCAAATTTAAAAGAATAAAAATGGAAACGTAGAAAGGTCAGCAGCAAAACAAATTGCTCTGGAGTATGACATGACACACAACTTGGTCAGTAAGAAAGGTGAAGATGAATCATTTTGTCAGGAGAGCAGACTACTGAATAAATAATTCAGGAAAAGACCTTTTTGTTACTTGCCGCATCTTCAGCCAGCTTTACCAATGCCATACCTTCAGTGGTAACATGCTACATCATGGAAGAATGGAAAGCATCTCATAAGTAACCCAGCAACAAAAGGCAAAGATTCCAATTTTAAAGGGGATGAAACTCATAGTATGTTAAATGCCACCAACCTGTTTAAATATACTGGAAACAGGATCTAAGCCTCGAGGTATTTTAGAAAAGAGCCTGAACATCCTTGACAAATCATCAACCTAGACATTAAAACATAAATGAGATCACTGCATCATCTGAGTTTTAAAAAATTTTAAGCATCGTAAGTAGAAAGGACATTACAAATACCTTGTCATCTCTAAGTAAAGCATGACAACCAGAATGTTCCTTCTCCAGGAGTTGGTTTGCATACACAGATAGCAGCTCATGTTGAACTTTCTAAACAAGAAATTTTCAACAGAAATAATAAGAACACTGAGAAAGTTCAGATACTTTGTTAAAAAAAAAATACATAAGGATTCGTGACTGATAACCATTGACAATTATTTTCAAGACACAAACCAAAATATTCTTTTCAAGGACAATAGAAGGTCACCCAGCAAAGATAAACAATTCACAATAGTACACCAAATAGCTGAAATAGTATCACTATCATTATCGAAAAGTCAAAAGCAAACCTCTAGTAACTTTGGCTCGCTACTTGAATGCAAGTAATGAGCAACTCTATCCTTCTCACGTTTCAAGCACTCCTCGGCCTGTAATAATGGGCACACATGAAAGTCACACGGCAATGGAGACAAAGCAACCTTGTAAAAGTAAGCACATTAGACAAATCATACCTTAAGCATATAATCAGGGCAAGAATCTTCTAAGATCCAGTTTGAAGCTTTTCGTAAATAATAAGCAGAAGTGTCCTTAAGCATTGCAGCTTCAAAATCATTTTCATAATGATCCATCTGCCCCATTCCAATTTCAACAAATATGTCTAACACATTCTTCAATAAAGCTCGATCAATCTGCTCTCCCTCACGTTCTTGATCAATCTTCATAAAAAAAAAAAAAAATTAATCAATTAATCTAAAATTAGAAAAAAAATATATATATGAAAATCTTGCAAAAAGGGGAAGCAAACCATACAAGAGATATCACTGCATCTCTCACTTTCCCATTCAGTTCCTTGTAAACCTGGAAAAAAATAAAGCCTAGAGGATTATTTTCCAATTGAAAAGCATTAAGCTGAAATGAAGACAAAGCAGAACAGAACCTAGTTAGCAGTAGCACAATATAGCTCATTTAGCGACATGTAATATCAAGCATAGCTAACAGAAAGAATAAAGACAGCATCATTACCAGATCACGGAAGCAAGTCAATCCAACTTCGTTTAGGGGTGGAAGTGACCTCCGAGCAATAAAGTAACGATCTAAATAGTGAAAGAAACGAGAAAGCCACCTGACCATAATTTTGTGGTTTGCCCACCTCTTCACAAGCTCTCTTAACATGAACTCATCATGTTTCTCTCTCAAAGAAGGTAATACCTGAACAAAACAAATACAACAACAATGAAGATCTACATCCACAAGAAAAAAATTGCATTTTATGATAAACAAAGTTGGAAAGAAAATATACAAATAAAACAACAATAAAAGTAATAGCTAAGAAACATTCCACAGTTAAAACTTGGGATATGAGTCTCTAGTGAAATCAGCTTATTATAAGACATTTCATCTATGTTAATCAATGACGCGAAAAAGAAAAATAACTAAGTAAGAAACTATTTTTCCATTTTGGACTACAAGAGAAACCACATAGAGAACATATAATCCTTTAAAATAGACTAGAAAAATGAGAAACAGCCTTTATAAGACAAAGTAGCTATTGTAACGAAGCATTTCCGTTGATCGTGTATAACAAATATCAAATTTAATGCTATAAATGGAACATAATTAGATACAATGATAGACTATGAAAGTATTCTTTTCTCATAGAAAAGCAGTAATGATCACGAACAATTGTTGGAAACTTAGGAATACCCAAATGATAGTATAACTCACCGTTGTTACAATGTACTCTTCAAAAGACTCCCTATACTTGTCATACAGTTGTTGGGAATAATCATGAGGAGGCTTTTGAGTGCACATATTATAGATTGTTCTGTAATATGATGTAAGAAAAAATATTCGCTAAAAGAAAGTATAAAATGACCTCAAATATATCAAATCCAAGCATATATGAACCTCAAGGAGCTAAATTTTAAACAACGATAACAGCTCAGAAATGGATACGTATATAGCATCATATAGTCCTCGGAGCTGAACTGAGGCTCTGGCAACCCTTCTAGAATGTTCTTCAGCTTGGTGATACCTTTCTGCATAAAATCCCATCCTTGTTCTAGGTCAATTGTCTTGCGCTCACTCATCGACATGCTGGCAAATTAATATTCAAGCCAGATAAGCTGCAAAATAAACATCCAAACGTTTAACATACGATTAAAATTCCAAATTCTCAGCCTCTGACTAAACCTTGACTGGGTGTTAGATATTAACTTCCCCTCAAGCAGAAATGGAAATGAAAAAAGAAATCTTGGTAAGCATAATATAGTCTCTGTAAGCTAAAATACACTTCTTCAAATCAAAATTAACAAATTCTAAATTCCTTCCCATGTACCAACGTTCCACATCCACTGAGAAACCATGGCCAATTACTTCAATCTCTAGCATCAAAAATTTTCATTTCCTTTTCTATGCAATCCCTAAGCTAACAAAATTAATGAGAGACCGCCAATGGCAACAGAACTTCAAAACTTCAGCTGCAAAACCCAACAACTAAGCAAAAAGGGAGAGATCGCGGGAAACTATTCAAAGAAAAAACATACATACCAAAGAGAAATTGATAGCAATCGTTCCACGATGAGTAAGAAACCTCAATCGGAGATGTGGAGCCAAACAAAACCCTAAAAATGGTTGGTAAAAGAAGGGATAGTCCAGAAGATCGAAGACAAGCTCCGACAAAGCATTGATGAGTAAAGGGAAGTCTTCCGCACCAAAAAATGGAAAGAGCTTTGGTTAGATTTGGCCTCGTCCAGGGTATCCTTCATTATAATGCGATTTATATATATATATATATATATATATATATATATCTATTTAGTATAAGATTAATATTTTTCAAGATATATAGAAATACACAATAAATTTATTTTAATGATTTTTTAAAAAACTCTTTCAATCGGTATAAGTCCAAAAATTTTAACTTAAAACAATGGAGTATTTTGGGATAATGCTAGTCTAATTCAACAGAATAAGCAAAACATCACTCTTTTGCACAGTACGATAAATTATCATTCATAAATTTTGAGAAAAACATTAAAAAAATCTATTTAATTCATCATAAAAAATATATATCTATTTAATTCATCATAAAAAATATATATATATTTTTTATGATGAATTAAATAGATTTTTTTAATGTTTTTCTCAAAATTTATGAATGATAATTTATCGTACTGTGCAAAAGAGTGATGTTTTGCTTATTCTGTTGAATTAGACTAGCATTATCCCAAAATACTCCATTGTTTTAAGTTAAAATTTTTGGACTTATACCGATTGAAAGAGTTTTTTAAAAAATCATTAAAATAAATTTATTGTGTATTTCTATATATCTTGAAAAATATTAATCTTATACTAAATAGTATGAAATGTAAAAAATAAAATAAAATTCTCAATCTTAATATCAATTAAGCTAATTTTTTTAATAACTATACAATAAAATTAATCAGTTCTAACATCTTATTAAAAGCTTAAGTATGTATTAATGTATCTTAAGCATATTAATAGAAAGTTTAATTCTTACATGTGCGTATTAAGAAAAAAATTTAAGCCAAAAATTTGTCTCTCAAGCTCTTCTAATTTTTTTTTAAAAGAAGAAATTGTGAACAAGAAACACAAATTTTACTAAATTCACTCAAAGTGGTTGGGTTATGTTTATGCGTTTTTCAGGACTCTGAAAACTCTAGATTAGAATTTTATTTATAATTTTTTAAAGTTATATCATAATATCTAAAAATATCTTTTGCTATTAAAAAACCAACAAAGATTAAAACTTCCCAAAGTTTAAGAGATAAGGAAATCAACAATCTTTAAATGTGTTTTTTTTTTAAAAAGAAATAAAAGAAGTATCTAAATTAATATTTTATCTTGTAAAATTTGTTTTTATATCAATTAAGTATACTTGTATTATTTTATTCATTCATATAAAAAGTATGGTTTTTTATTATTTTTAATTTTAAAGTGATGAAAATATATTAAGGTTGAAGCCGAAGTTAGTCGAGTTTTGAATTAAAATTTAAGCTAGGGACCCAGATAAAAAAAAAAAAATTTTAAAAAGGGCTGGGCCTTGGGCTGAAAAGAGGGCTTGGATGTCTAATCAGGCCTAGTCCCTGCAGAGGAATTTCTTTCCTCACACCCTATTTTTCTTTTCACACCGTTAATTTATTTTGAAAAAAAGAAATAGCTTACAAGTCATAGGCCCTCTCCATTTATTCAGAATACAACCCCAAAATTCGAAAAACAATATCAAAAAAAGGGGGGAAATAAAGAAGTCGGAAGAATATATAGTGTTCTGAATGGGTCATGTTATCTGGGTTATGCCCATTTATAGTAAGTTTGGCCCATAATCAAGGAAGGCCCAATCCAACATTTATATTCAATTTTACTTATTTGCCTCAAAAACTTCATACAATGACCGTTTTGCCCTTGACCTCTGGCCTTATAAATACTAGGCTCCTTACCCTCATTTGTGAGTTACTTCTTAGTTTGAAACTTGTTTGATTCTATTGCTCAATTCCTCCAAGAAGCTTGGATTTTACTAACTTAGCATCAGAATAAAATCATTCACATAAGCTCCCTACTTTCTTGTTTATCTATGTAGTTCATTGTACTCAACTTCAAAACTAGAGAATTAGCCCAACAGAAACACATGGTATAAACTCCTAAAGAAACTGGTCATCACCAACCAAGTCATAGATGGAAGGACAAGAAGCTGGTTTTTTTAAGAGAAGAAATGCTCCATCTAGTGATATAGGATCTCTCAAGATAATGAAATAATCTTGAAAGACACTTGCTCGTAGTTTTATTTTTTGAGTCATATATCTTCTAGCAAGTTGATCTGTCAACAAAATTAAGTTCAAATCATTCTTTTCTCGCAGAGATGGCAGAAACCTGGTAAGAATAAGAAACATAAAATGACCAATTAAGCGACAGTAGTACTATAACTCATATGGTGTTTGGCTTCTTTGTTTGATACATCACTATCCTTCATTTAAAACACTTAAAAGTGATATCATTTAATGCATATCTCGAGTTAATTTGAACATTCATCTAGAGGAATAGCAAAAAGAGCTGAGAAGCTGGATCCAACATATATGTCACTATATATTATATTATGAAGCTGATCAGTTATGGCTTCCTAGATATATATTTTGCTCCCACGAGTACAATTCTGGTTTAGAGATTACTCTCCTATTCATTTGCAGCTCTTCTCTTTCAAAGTACTCTCCTGCTTAATTTTAAGTCTCTCCTCGTTCTCTCTCTCTATTTCGCTTCAGAAATACGTCTGCAGCCCCATCTACCAGTCTTTATCGCCATGATATTTTTTTATCCATTTTCATATTCTTACTTTGTAATTATTTACATAAGTAAAATTATAAATAAAAAAATAAGAGAAATATAAAACAAAAATGAAGAATAAAAGGGAATGTAAAATTGTGTGTATGCATAGTATGCACCTCTCGTTTCTGTATTTGGTAAATATGTAACTTTCTTTCCACTGTATACATAGGCTTTACAATATTGTGTATAAGCCAAATTTATATATTTGTGTGCATGAATGGTGTTTGTGGTCTTGTTTGGAATGCAATAGTATATATCCTTACTTTCACAAATCACTAGCTAGTAGTGCTTAATTTGACGAGGTACATATATATATTGAAACACGTTAGTCTAACCACTACACAGACCAGGATCGTCTGCAGTCACTGCAGTTGACTGCAGGCTATCCGATCTATGCTGATTGCACAGTCAGCATAGATCGAATGGCCTGCAATTGACTACATAACTGTAGCGACTGCAGGTAATCCAAATTTCCAGTACACTCCTAAATATGTTGCAGGCATTTCAAGGCCAACCAATCGCATTGTATGCACATGTTAAAGAATACTTGGCCATGGCAGAAAGTGCCTTGGCCCTTGTTATAATTATAATATACATATAGTTTAACATGTTACCGTTGGGAAGAGGAACATGACATGACTTGCATATTGAATGTTCAATTGTGATCTGATTGGAGCAACCTCATCAACCTTCACCAATGAATATACAAAACTTTCTTTTTGGGGATTTTTATCTAAACCTTTTTCACTAAGACATTTTTATATGTACCTTTTAGCTGTAAGGCTAATTGTTATATAAAACGAGAATTAATTTTAATGAATAAAATTTTGAAATTTTAAATATATGATATTTAGCTAAAACGCTTTAGACTTTAGTTTGATTTTCACTGATTTAAAAATAATAATACTTCAAATTCCTTATTTTCACCGAACTAACACATGTTATACGAAGTTAGAACCCAAACTTTATATTTTTAATTTCCCTTTGCATGTTTGGAAAGATATGACCAGATACATTGCAGTTTAAGGATTCACAAACTTGGCTTTGTTTTCTTGCTCATTTACATTTTATGGTAGTTGATCGAGTGCGGCATAATACAATGTGGTCCCCTTGATGGAGCCCTATCCTTGTTTAGTTGTGCGAAACTTGATAAACTAATCTTCATTCATCATCTAGTGAATATACTAATTGATGGGATGCTGATCAGATAAACAATTAATCTGAAGGAAACCCTAGAAAGTGACTTCTATACCAGTTTGTTTTTGGTGACGGCGATGGATGGATTCCTTCAGAAAGGGACATTTAGAGCAAAACAGGGAGTAGAAAGATAGAATCTGACAAGCCAAGGAAACTTAATTAATTCACCACTCATGAGTCATCAAAGATCAAATCTTGATTTTTCAGTATAGAAAACTTCATGGAGATTTTGGAATTTATGATCGATGTTATACAGATGGGTATTAATGTTAGCAAATTCCCAGAGTATCCTATATGAAAACAGCATCAAACCTCAAATATCTTTCTGTCTCCTTGTGAACTTTGTTTGATTAATGGCGAATATCCTTATTTATATTCTTGAATCTAGGTTTTGGATTAGGATCCTTGTCCAATTTCACATATTCATGCAGAACTAATCTACAGTACTAGGGTTTATAGTCAAAACTGAAATTTCCAATTTGATTTCCAGAAAAATGGACAACATGTTTGTCATGGATTTACATCCTATGAAGCTATCAATCAAAAAACCGAGTTTTGAAATCTAATTTAGTGGTGAGAAATTTAAGTAATTTACAGTAATTCAGAAGTTTAAATATCTTTACTTTTGTCTTTCATTTATAGAAAGATTAAAGTTCATTGATTTGATATCAATATATAAAAGTTAAACAACAAAAGTATGCATGTACCAATATATGAAGGAATCAAAAACAAGAAACTGGTTGATGTTCAAAAGAGTAAATCAAGTGGATTAAACCCAGAAATTTATTAAACAGAGCAATGTTTTATCCTCCAGAAAGCCTTAAAATGGCTTCATTAAAGTGTAGTCTAATTCCCTGAGCTTCAATTTCTGGCTACTGCCTAAATCCTCTAGTGGGCATCTTATAGGAGGAAAGCTCATCCTTTTCTTCTGGGCTATTAGCTCTATCTTGTTGGTTAGATTTGTCTACCTCTAATTCTCTATATCTATGCAAATACCTCCGCAGTGGCTCGGCATAGTCGTCGAACCCTAATGCTCCCAGAGCCCAGCAAATGTCATCTCCGTTCACTGTCTTCCTCCTCTCCTTCCGGCACTTCTCCGACGCCTCGCTGGTGACGAAGCTTATGAACTCTGACACACATTCTTGCATTGTCTCCTTCGCTTCCTTCGAGACTTTCGCGTTCTGGGGAAGAATCTGCTTCATGATCCGACCGACATTGGCAATTGGCAGCAACCGATCTTGTTCTTTGATACCATTGTCGTTGGAGGAACTGCCTCCAATGTTGTCCTCCATTTTTTGTTTCCCAATCTCCTAGAAACAAACTACTTTCCTACCTTAGACTAAAAAAGAACTTCGTCCGAATTCGAGGTAAGATCAGACATGATTATATATAAATATATATACATATAAGCAAGTGCTTAGTCATTCATGAAAGTTGTGATTTGTGTCGTTTTGTTTAGTTGTTAAATATAATATAAAATTATTCTTAAATTTTTACTTAATAATTTAAACTTGTTATAGCGTCTGAATCTAATCAAATTCTTATGTTTATAAGAACATATCAGACATGAGAAATGAAGCCGACCCAGTCGGCTCCATTGGAATTTGGTGGGGTATGATGCTGAAGCTCAATATATTCATTGGAGTACACAGTCATACTGTTATAAATTTTGGACAAAGTCCACTCTCAAGTATTTTTTTTTTCTATTTCAATGGCATGAAAGGGCTATAATGGATGCTGAAGAGGCTTTTGGTAGCGTTGAAAAGAGTAAACAACTTCCAATCATAAATAAATAAAGAAAGAAAGAAAAAAGAAGAGTAAACAACAACGAAAAATAGCCCTAGCAAAGCTTTAAGAGTATAAAGGTGTGGAAAGAATTATAAATTAAGAAGTGCATAAGTTAAATATATAAGAGTATATTTAGTCATAGTACTTATTAGGGTTTTATATTTTAATTATTTATATTATTTTTATGAGTCCTACGATGACACATCACTCTCTACAACTTATATAATTTTTTCTCTACTCATACAACTTTAAAAATTTTTTTAAATGTATCATTTAAATTATTTTATATTCTTATTTCTAATCAATATATTTCTCAATTATTCTATTTCCTCTTATGAATCTCTTCTTTTTTTCTTATAAAATATAAATTGAGCCATACTTTTTTTCTATATAACAGTTTCATATTTCAACAACTCTAAATTTTTTTTCTCTTCCACCTCATCAGCTCTCTAGTGATGCAATAGACTATGTAACGTTGCATAGTCATGTGCAATGCATGATTTCCCCCACTAGAGATGCTTTAACAAACTATAAATACGAATTGTAAATCCTTGGACATGCCTTAATTTAGACCGAAAGTAAAGTAATGATCTCTTTGTCACCCTAAAACTTGGATTAAAAAAAATCTGTAGTGGAAGTTGAATGGAATATTAAATTTTGGGTCCGTACATATAATTAATACCTAGCCCAACTGTCAATGAGCTCCAAGTTCATTGGGATTTTCCTCATTTTATAGTTGCACACCAGCACATTGAAAAGTTACAAGTAAGGACAGCATATCGTCAGTTGCACTTCTGATTGATTCGCTATAAATTTTCAAATTATTATTTCAAGGTGGAATTACAATTCCACCCATAATGAAAAAGGTGCTTTACTTTTTATTATTAAAAGGAAAAAAAAAAAAAACTATTACTATTTACTTAATTATTTGAGTAATGTTATTCATAAGTAGATTTAAATTTTAAAAATATAATTATGTTAAAATTTAATAAAAATCTATTTTTTATTTTTATAGTATAATTCAACTCAAATCAAAATTATTGGACAAATATTTAATATCATACTAAATCATTTTAAAAAAAAAAAAAAAATAGAAGCGGGTATTCACCGTTAATTTTCATCTGTGTGGATCTGTGAATGGAAGTGGAATAATGATCATGAACGCATCCGAAAAGACAAAGCCAATTCCTAATTGACCAACACATACAGTTCCAAACCCACCAAGAGTTGTCGGTGAGGAATATATTAATTTGCTTATTAACTAGAATACAGTAATTTTGATCTGGATTCCATGCCATATGATTGTTTTCACTCTAGAGCTAGCTACTTAATTATAACTCAAGGCAAATAATGGAAACCAATTGTATTAAAGTAATAGTATAGTATGTTCTTTCTCGGTTGAATTAATGATGTTCTAATAGAAAGTAAACCCAGAACTTTGCCAACCTTTGAAGCATTCCCTCACTTTTAATAATTCTTCTGAAATGAATTACAAAAGCAATGGCGAGTATGGTCTCATCTCCAGTTTGCCCTTTATATATATATATATATATATATGTGTGGAGTTTTGGTGGAGCAATTGAAGATCCCACACAACTAACCCAGCATATCAAGTTCATTAATTTAAAGCTTATATAGCATTTCTTTGCATGCAGACGGCTGCTGATATAGATTTGTTAATTCAGCATTCATATAGGGATCCTGCATTCTCCTTTCAGAAATTTTAAGCAACAAATATTAGTCTAATTAATAAGAATTGAAACTGTATTTCACAATAAAATTTTAAATTTAATTATCAATGTAAGAATTTTATTAGTAGATAATTTATAAATCCTTAATTAAAATCTCTCTGTTTTAATTATATTTATCCATCGAGCCTTAAAATTTAATCACTCAAACTTTTTTCAATCAAGGAAAATGAAACGTTTCAAATATGTGTAGAATGGATAGGCAAAAGAAAAGAGTATATTAATATCAGTGAATGATATATAGGAATTGTGCAACGTGAATGGATATTCTGGGTATCAAAAGGATATGGATAGCATCACCATTTAACAAATTCAAGACAGATTTAAAAATTGATTTGCTATGGTAGCTTTAGAGGCGTTATGTTTTAGGCTAAACTTAAGCCAACGTGGACTGCCAACTGTACCTTATGATGCATGCATAGAAGTATTAATGTTAGGGCATCTCTAACCATACACTCTATAAAAATTGCACAATGAATTTTTTAATAATTTTTTGTAGACCTTATAATGACACATTAGCTATATAACTTAAAACTAAAATTTTTTCTAATAATGCAACTCTTATATTTATACTTCTCAATCACTTTTTATCCTTTTGTGGAACCTATTATTTATTATTTTAATTCACTCACTCCTCATTTTACACTTTTCTACTTGCTTTAAGTACACAATGGAACCCATCAATTTTCAATGGAACATTCTTTAGTTAATTGTGGTTGTTTTCTTTTCACTTCCACGTCACATGCCCTCTAATGATCGTATTGGGTTGAAACTGCTGCAAAAGTCTATGCAACATTATAATTCACTCCCATTACAGATGGTCTTATATCTTCCGCTGTTTAATTTTGCATCTAAGTTTGTGCTGGGGATGGAATTAAGCATAACTAGATTATGGGTTACGCTAATTAATAAGTTAAGTTTGAGCTCAATTTTAATTTGTTTATTGAATGAAACAACATATTAAGTTTAATCTTTTATAAATTTAACTCATTAAAAGAAGTTAGTTCTCATAAAATAATAAAGTATAGTTTAAATTTGATAAATAAAATTCTCATACTTCAAATTATATATATTTTTATATTTGATGATTAATATTTATAAAATATAAATTTATTATTAAATTTTTAATTCACAATTAATTTAATCCGAGCTAAGTTTTTGAGATAATATTTACTAGAAATTATCGCTATTGTAAAAATAAAATAAAATCTTTATCAATTCTTGGGCCTTGGGCTCTGGTGATAAAACAGGAATGTATTTTCCGGAGTTCCTCCATGGTGGCAACTTATGGACCTATTGGGCAGTAATGATAAGATACGGACGTTGGTTATTGGGCCTGCAAACTATTCCTGATGGTATTGGGTTGAAGTTGCTGCAAAAGTTTGTGCAACACTCCAATTATAAATGGTCTTATATCTTTTGTTGTTTAATTTTGCATCTAAGTTCGTGTTGGGGATGGAATTAACCATAACTAGATTATGGGTTCCGCTAGTTATTAAGTTAAGTTTGAGCTCAAAATTTTAATTTGTTTATTGAATGAAACAATAAATTAAGTTTTATTTTGTATAAAATTTGACTCATGAACAGAAGTTAGTTTTCATAAAATAATAAATTATAATTTAAATTTGATAAATAAAATTCCCATGCTTCAAACTATATATATATATATATATATATATATATATATATATATATATATATATATATATATATTAATTTAACTTAAACTATGCTGTTTTTGAGAGAATATTTATAGGAAATTATCATCATTGTAAAAATAAAATAAAATCTCCATCAATTCTTGGGCCTTGGGCTCTGGTGATAAAACAGGTCTGTATTTCCCCTAGTTCCTCTATGGTGGCAACTCATGGACCTATTGGGCTGTAATGATAAGATAGAGACCTTTTGTTATTAGGCCTGGAAACTATTCCTGATAAGTGTTTTATCGACCCAGTACATACAGTGTTTTTTCACCCAAACATACTTAGCACGTTAATTCATTGATAATTAGTTATTTTAGTTTAATCAAAATTTTATTTTTTTAGCCTTATTTGATTTAAATTAGATCAATTAGCTAAAATTATATTTCATAACATTTTTCAATACTCATGATTAAGAAAATAAAATAAAATAATACATGTCCAATGAAAATTTTTAAAATAAACTATAAAACACGCATTGGGACATAAGATTTTGTTGATGTATAAATATATACATATAATTTTGTACGAGTTTATGGTATGAAGATAAGAACACTTGGATGCCATTACCCTTTATACGTTCAATTGCAATTTGCCACCTCAGTCCTCTCCTTCACCTTGAGGGAAAAGCAGATAATGCTTTTCATGGCATTATGGACTGATTCGCAAATACATTAATTTTCTATTCTGTCCCTCTCATCTCATCTCAAAAACGCAATATGTAAGATAGCCTTTTGGGTGCCAAAGGGTTTCCATTAGCATGTATGGCAGGACGCGTGTTAAGACTTAAGACCCCTATGCGACAGTGTCGTTTTCAGTTTTTCTCTTAAGTTCGCTAATCATGATTCTACGTGACTTTTGTGTTTGTATTAGAATCTCTCAACTCATTTTCTAGGTTTTTATATATATATATATATATAAATACACCTTTTTCAGCATAAATATGATATAACAAGATTTTTTTAAAAAAAAAAAGAAGAAGAAGAAGAGTAGTGCGTACTAGACTACTAGCGTATTTTTCTTTTAAAGAGGAAATATTAATTATATAATTATTTATATATGATAATTATAAGAGTAAAATTATAAATATAAAATATAAAAAAGGTAGAATTTTATGTGCACAAACAAGGGAATTCCTATTAAATTGTGAGCCTCTCGAGTGTTATCATTAGAGAAAGAGAAGACAATAGTACTTAGTGTGTGTACTAGCTAGGTAGCCTCTAGGTGCTTGCAAATTCTTAAAAAGCAATAATTAAGGTTAAGAAATAACAAAAGTTAGCTAGAACGGCATATAAAAGTAGGTGTTTCGTACTTGATTTGGTGAACACTAATGAACATTTGTTTTCTTGCGAGAAAAACAATTTTTTTCTTTTTTCTCTTTTAACTCATTACCCATAACAGTTTTATTTTTTAAATTTAAAATTCTTATTAAATCTACCATTTTCAAGTTTTGTTAATAACTCTTAATGAAATATATTAATATCGCATGCTAATTTACAGTATTGTTAAAGATAAATTTAACAAACGATTTAAGTGTGAAAGTAAAAATATAAATAATAGTTTTAAATGTAAAAAAAAATTAATAAAAATAAAATATGAGTAAAAAGATTGATAAAGATAGTAATTATGAAAAATGAAAAGAAAAGTGTTCTTTTCTTTTTCTCATCACCTGTCTTTGTTAATAGATCTTGCTTTAAATATCTTAAAACTTCTAACTTATTTGAATTGGTTAAAAGGAAAGTACTTTTAAGATATATAAACAAAAGTTAAATGTATTTATTTATTTTTTTACATATTGAAGTTTTTTTTTTTTTTATAAACAATGATATAATTTTGTTTTTCTTTTTTATTTTTTAAAGCTTTTTCTTGTATTTCCATATTAAGAGTAATTTTTAAAATTTTTGAAACACAAATATATTTTTTATTAAAAAATCCATCCGAATAAGCTGTTAATAATTTAATGTATTTATTCTTTAATTTATTAAGCAGTAAGAATTTGTTTATACATAAGAGTGTGCCGCATTAAACTAAACGGAGCTTTGTTTTTAGCATTAACTGGCCTGCTGAATATTCAGCGGTTACGTGACGGCTCATTGTGGGATCCCATGTGTGTGCATGGCCATCTCGTACAAATAATAAAACGCCCACAAGGTTTCACTTAATTGCTTACAGCCAATCATCAGATTCCGAAACCGACTAACCGTACCGTAAAGTAACACCTCCGGACAGACCATTGAATGGAGTGGGCCGCTTTTGATGTTGCGTACTGTAGCTGTATCGTATGAAGTTAAATTGTATAAATTTATTAAATGTTATTTCTTTTTATACGATATATATATATTATTTAATAATATTATTTTTTTAACTTTTAAAAATAAAATATAATAAATAAAAAACTAAACTAAAATTATTGTTGATTAATGTGTTAAAAACTCTTCATGGATTAAACATAAATAAATATATTTGAAAAGCTACAAAATATTTAATAATGTGATAAAAAGAAAAATATTGAAACTCATGATAAAAATAATTATGGAAAATATAACTCTATGGTCTAAAGGTTATTTCTGTTAAAAAAAGTAATTTTATAAGTGTCACACAAAATATTGTGATATATTAAATTTTTATTAAGTATTATCCTATCTGGCCTTATCTTATCAAGTGTTTATACTATCAAGCTTAGTATAACGTGTCAAATAGGATCATTTTCCGTTGTTCTTATGAGAAATGAGTTCTAGTTTTGTTCTTAGTTTGTCAATATAGTTTAATTAGGGGATAAAATATATTGTCCCACTTGATATCTCATTTATTATTTCATTGTATTTTGATTGGTCAAATATACACATAGGTGTAGAGTTAAAATATTATTTTATAGTTCTAAGATCAATCACAATTCATAAAATAGGAAATAAAATATTATATGAGACAATTAATTTTGCCCCTTTAATCAAATAGCTGCCTTTGTGCCATACAACGAATTACAGATGATCTAAGTTTCTTATAAGAGAGTCAAGCATATTCATTTCCTAATTTTTTTTTAGGTCTTAACACATTTTTCTAACCATGGTAACAAAATTATCGGTCTTTTTTTCTATCTTAAATTTTATGTCATGATATTGTAATTAGCGAAACAAATGTAGTTAATACGACTTACAACATTAATTTATTACACTTTAACCAATCATAATAATATGCCATAAGAGATGATTTTGTTTCCTCTCCACAAGCACGTAACTTCCTTGGTGTGCATTGAAGTTATCAAGATTAGAAAAACATACACTTGTCTTATATGACACTAATTTTATACATTTTTTTTTAATTTAAAAACGCAGTAATAATCAACATATCATTTAAAAAAAATAATTATAAAATTTTAAATTCAAAATTTTTAAGTTAAATGTGTTTATACGTTTTATTTTATTTTCTAAAAATGAAAATTATTGAGCAAAATGCAACCAATAAAATTATTAATAAATATTAATTTTATTAATAAGTATCAAAATTATATTCTACAAAGACATAAGCAAGAGTTTCATTATTAATACAAGGATTTGGTGGTGATATTTTTAATTATATAAATATTTTTATGAATTTTGACTCAACGAAAAAACTAATAAAATATATTATATGTATGCTTAATTTTCAACGGGAGATTTGGTTGAACTTGTGTCCTCATATAATAACTATGAAATTTATTAAGTGGACGAAGAAAAGGCACGACAATTTGACCGTATTGTGTTTTAATCCAAAATAAAACCCCGCACGTGCCTTTCCTCGTTTAAGAATTTCAGCTTCGGAACCTCTCTCTCTCTCTCAACCAACTAATAATATTTTCGAAGCCTTTCAATGATTATAATCATTAAAAATAATTGTCTCGTCAAAAAATAATTCCGAATTCCCATTTTCCCCATCCCATAGACAAATTCGTAGGGTCAATTCGGTCTTTTCGACAGACAACCCAAACGCTCTACATGTAAGCGTGAAGCTCCACGATGGCCCCACCCAAGCTCACGGCGAACAACACATAATCCAAACCTCATGCGTCTTGGTGCTATTTGCTATCCATCTTTTCTTTTTTGGTAATACCGACAATATGAAATATCTGATTAACTACCAATTCATTAAGTGCAGTCTAGGATAAGAAATTTGAATAATATTTAAAATTGTGCTATTCTAACTTAGAAAAAAAATTATTGTATTTGTAGTCTTATTTAATTCAAATTTAAATTAATTTGTGTAGTAATGAATATTAAATAATTTTTTTAAAAAATAAAATTTCTTATTAGTGTGTTTGTAAACCGGGTAAATTGAGTTTACAAGGTTAAGTTGCTTCACTTATAAATTGTTTGATTGCATCACTCTCTTAATACATTAAAAAAAAATTACAATTTTTTATTCTAATCTAGTGGTTTGTATTTTGTTTTTTTTTTTTTTTTCATGCCAATTGAATTTAGTTCAAATCCTAATTGAGCCATATAGTTAGGTTCAAAATTTCATATAACCATGTTTGTAATTTATTTTTATTGATTCAATGATATCATTCTTTTTATTTGTCAAAGTTAAAAAGAAATTATCAAAGATTTTAATTTAAAGGTTAAGAAGGAGATCAATCTCAAATGTGAAAGCCAACGTTAATAGACAATATTACTATTAAGTTAAACCCTACTTTACAATTCAATAATAACAATTGATATAATTGCCGCTATTAATTTGTTTGTAAATGGATGATTGATTACATAAGTTTATTTACTTTTTCAATTTTACCAAGCCTGCCAATTCTAATGAATTGATAAGAAACCTCCTAACCACATGGATTGCAAATAATTGTATTTTTCATTTTTTTTATACTTAGAATATTCTCACGTAATATTGAATATGAGATCAATGTCTATTTAAAATGAGAGAATAAGGGATAAATTCATCCTAACTTAGCCTGTATGCTTATTAATAAAATTATATAAAACAAATAATAGGTTAAAATGTAAAACATAAGATATTAACCATTTTTACCATCTTGCAAAATAATCAATAAAAAAAAAAATAAAGTTCTGCTTTCTCAATTATGACTCCTAGATTTGGATTTTATTTTTCTTTATTTTGATGACATCACAAATTTGGATATATTATCTTATGCATATATAAATATACTACACTCACGCGTTGTCCTTGAATAATTTGAAAAATAACTTATTAACTATAGTACAATATTATAGAAGTTAAATCTTTAGAAGAGATTTGCTTACATACAAGTTTGTTGATTGCCTAATATACAAACTTAAGTTTGATATGGCATTTAAAATCTTTAGGAGAATTCAAGCTTTTGTTTGCATCAAGGTACATTTGCACCTAATGCAAAAGATAAGATGTTATAAAAACCTCTCAACATACGCAATTTTAAAGTTTTATAAATACTTTTAATAGATGTAATTCTAAAACGTAATTTATTTTTTTAAAAAAAAAATTGTGAATACATGTATTTTGCAAAAATTATTACTCATTTTTTATACCCACCTTTTAAAATATGTTTGAGGGTACTAACCCAACAAATCCTTTAAAACATTACCGTAACAAAATCATCTTGTTCAATTAAACATTACAATTTGATAATAATAGAATTCAAACCAAAACATGCATTGTATATTTGCCTTTGGAATTAGCCTAAACTTTTTATTATGTACTTTTGGGGCTGTGACTTAGGTTTCAACATAAAATTTATAAATTCTAAACATGACTTCAATACTACTTAGTCACTAAATACAAACCTTTGGTTATATCTAAAAACTGATTAAATATCTAGTTTTAACATTGCATGAAAGGCTTTATCAATTTGATGAGTTGGCTTGGCAGGTCTGGATTAGTATTCATGCGGCTCTCATGAAATTTCCGTGGATTTTGTCATAAATGCTTTATTTTTATGATTACAGATCAAAGACTTGATATATATTACTGTACGTGCGTTACATATCACAATTAATACGTACAATTATAAATGTATTTACATGCGCTCTTTAAAATAAAATAAAATTATAATTCATTTAACTTAATTACATATTACAAAGGATAATTATTCAGTACGTATTGTGTATATATATACACATATAAATATATAGTTTTTACATTGCATGATAACCATATCAAAATGAAAGGTTTTATCAATATGATGAATTGGTTTGGTAGGTGTAGATTAATATCCATACGGCTCTCATGAAATTGCTATAGATTTTCTATCGTAAACGTTTTATTTTTACGATTATAGATGATGGATTTAGTATATATTACTTTGTGCGCATTATAAATCATAATTGGTACAGAGTTATAAATGTATTTACACACAGTTCATTCTAAGAAGATTGTAGCTACACATTATTTTTCTCAATAATCTTTCTTCTCATCTCAATTTTTTCTTTTTTTTGCTACAGAATAGTGCATAACATGAAGCTCAACGTAGGTTTACTCAAGGAATTATATCGTTAATGTAGCAAGTATCTCCGTAGTGGGAATCTCACAAGCCACGTGTCATTATTTTCTCACGTACCGAATGCGCGTGGGCATTGCATCTGACCCTCACCCTGAACGGACCAGAGCCCTTCTTTCTCTCACTAACTTCTCTCTCTATATTCGTATATTATTATAGAATCCTCTCTAAACAACCCACCTCGCCCCACACAATACCCCGTCTCTCTCTCTCTCTCTTAGCAAGAGAACGACTTGGTTTTTTCACTATTCTTTTTTGCTTTCGTGGATTTTCCTTCCTCTTTCGACCCCTTAGCACAGTGCCCACGAATTCAACCTTCGTCGCCATGAAAGCTTAGCTTTCAGGTGCCACTTCTTCTCTTTCAGAGTATGTGTTTATGCTATAACTTGGTCTATATGTGTGTTTCTCTTTCTCTAAAAGCTTTGCGTATGTTTTCACGTTTTCTCTATTTTTAATCTGTAACTTGCCCATCGGTGTATAACCATGAAGACCCATTTTCTCAGGTTCGCTTCTTCACGTGGGTTTCAGCGGGTTCTTCTTCTTCCATGGAGGTAGAGTGAAAAATCTTCTCTTTTTCGTTCTGCTCTTGCTCTGCAGCCTGTGTCTCGTGCGTTGTTCCTTTTACGATTTAATGTAGTCTTGAATGTGTTTCTCACTGTTCTTGGTGGAGTAAATGAGTTGAATTCCCTTGGATCATATTGGAATTCTCACTGGGAAATCGGTGGCCGTGGTTGTCTGCTTCTTGGTGCTTTTATTTTTATTTATTTATTTTTTTTAAATATTTCTCTCGTCTTTTTCCAGCTTGAATGTTGCTTGTTTCGTACAGATTATCTTGCTTTTTCCATTCGAGAATAATGTGCTTATTGGGTTTTCATGCATTTGAGTGAGCTCTTAGACTTCGGATGTCAGGTTGCTTTCCTTCGTGTTTCGGGTTGGGAAATGGATCTGGTTCATTTCTTCGTTCTGAGTTTGCAGCCCAGTTCTTCGGTTGCTTTTTCGGTTGCTTACTTCTCTCAAATATCTAAACTCGACTTATGAATTTTTGCTATACCTGGTTTGTTCTTCTGGTCATGTTGATTAATTGGTATAATACTGTATAATCTGGTTGAGATGACTTATTTGATTTATATTTCTAAATGCTGCTGTTCTATTTGGGATTTTATGCTTCTGAAGGTAGGCGTATATTTCATGCTGTTTTTGAAAAAAAAATAAAAAATTATAATTATGATATTATTAAAATTATTCTTATTGTTGGCTTTTCTGCTTCTTAAATATCCAAGCTTCATTTTTTTATCAGTTTAAATTTCTCTAATTTTTTTGTTGACTGGAACTTATAACAATGAGAATTTAAGAATGCAGTTTATGAAAATAGATGATTTTGCAAAGTTGTTATCCCAAATGACCTCTCCACCATTTTGTTAGAACTCAAAACTACTTATGCATACCTGAAAACAGTAGATCTCTCTTGTGAGATCGTAGTGTCTTAGTGTATATTGTCAATCGATCTGAGATGATGAGTTCAGGAATAAGTGAGAAAAAAGAAAAAGATCTTGGCACCATTAAAGCTGTGGGATTCCGGTTACTCTTACTACTTTGTTTTCTTGCCTGTTTCACTATGAAAACATTATCAGGTTGAAATGTAAAAATTGGCACATTCTAGTTGTGCTATGCTTATAGAATCAGAAGGGCAGGCACTATTCAGCCTTAAATCAACTTTTGCTTTCCTACCCCAACAGCAATAAGAAGTATATATTTTGGATGTTTTCTCTGTAGGTGGATCCAGTGCAAGTTACTGATCATGTGAATCACATTGTGGATGAAGCAGATGAGCAATCACTTTCCCCAGAAAATTCTAGTTCTTACAATGTTTTCGGTGAGCCTCAGATACTTCCTCGGGTGGGTGATGAATTCCAGGTTGAAGCTTCTCCTTTAATTTCAAAGTCTGAGTATTGTTGGTTTCAGAAGAACCTAAGTGATAAGGAATGCACGGGAGGTACACCCCATGATTTTGGAGTGGGGTTACCAATACCATTAAATTGGATTAAGGATGAACTGAAGAACAATAATAATGCGCCACAAGGAGTTGCATGCAAGTCTGTTGGAGTTGCCAATAAAAATAAATCTTCAAAACAAGAATGCGTCAAAGAGACCCATAATATAAAATTGGAAGAATCTGAAGAGTCCACTGCACAGCAAGAAATAAGGACTAAAGTGCATGAGAAGCATAAAGGCAAAGGTTACAGTCTGGTTCCTGGATCTTCAAGTGATACCTGGAATGAAATAGAAGAGGCTAGTTTAATCCTTGGTTTGTATATATTTGGGAAGGATCTTGTTCAATTGAAAAGATTTATTGGCAATAAGAAGATGGGAGATATACTGTCATTCTACTATGGAAAATTTTATAGGTCTGACAGATATCGTAGATGGTCTGAATGTAAGAAAATGAAAAGCAGAAAATGCATTTATGGGCAAAAAATTTTCACAGGAGCAAGGCAACATGAGCTGTTATCTCGTTTACAACCCATTTTATCAGAGGAATGCCGTAGTACTTTACTCGAGGTAATTCTATACTTTCATGCCATTTGCAAGATTATATCATGTGGAGAATACAATCTTTGTCTGAATACTTTTGTGGTACATCATCAATAATTGACAAACCATTCTTCATGAGCCTTTTGAAAAAAATGAAATTTGTGAAATTTTATGGATGTCCAGTGTTCATTCTTGAATAGATATCATCATGCCATAAAGATGTTGATGAATTAGGTAATGTTGTAATAAATCGTTAGGAAGAATCCATGATATTGATAATTTTGTTATAGAGTATCTGAGTTAATTTGACTCATCCTCACAATCATTTGACTTTGCCTCTTGTTTGTTTTTATATCAAAATGGAATGAAATCACGGGCATCTGCTTTAGCTTATTGTTTTCCTAATGAATTGGAGTCCTTTTCTCTGTTGTTAGTTAGCAAATGCAGAACTTGTAAAACTATTTTCTAGTTCCTTATAAAGTCTCTCTGTGGTTAGCCAGCATTTGTGTGTCTAATTTCAAGCCCTCAGTCTGTCAGCATTTTGTGTTAACTTGAAGTTGCTGCGTTATCCTATATCTTGAAAAGTTTATGTATAATTAATTGTTGAGCTGCTAATGTTGAATTCAATTACTTGGTAGGCGTCAAAGACATTTTCAGAGGGAAAAATGTGTCTTGAAGATTATGTTATGACTTTAAAGGTTTCAGTTGGTCTAAATGCTCTTGTTGAGGCAGTAGGAGTTGGTAAAGGAAAAGAAGATCTCACGGGACTCACTACAGATTCTTTAAAATCTGCTCAGGCACATTCTGTCCGCCCAGAAATACCAGTTGGTAAGGCATGGTCAATGCTTACATCTTCAGAAATAAAAAAATTTCTAACAGGAGATTACAGATTAAGCAAAGCTCGATCAAATGATCTCTTCTGGGAAGCTGTTTGGCCTCGGTTACTAGCTAGAGGTTGGCACTCTGAGCAGCCTAGCTGCTATAATTATGCTCTTGCTTCCAGTAATTCTCTAGTGTTTCTTCTCCCCGGAGTTAAAAAGTTCTCGAGGAAGCTAGTGAAGGGGAATCAGTACTTTGATTCAGTCAGTGATGTCCTAGGTAAAGTTGCTTCAGATCCTGAGCTAATTGAGCTTGAGGCAGTTGCAGATAATGATTGCCCAAATAAGGAAGGAAATGAGTGGACAAAAACAAAAATGGACCAAGAAAGTTCCCTTGATCTGCAGCGCCACTGCTATCTCAAGCCACGAACTCCAAATCATAGCTCAGATGGAATGAAGTTCACTGTTGTGGACACTACTTTGACTAGTGAAAAGATGGGAATGGTGAGAGAACTAAGAAGCTTACCCGTTGGAGTTTTGAAAGCTTCAACATATGAAAATGATTCTGAAGAAGACGATGATGATACTTCAGAGGACCAAACAAATGAATCTGATTCTGTTAATGCCATGTGCTTTGATAGGGAGAAGAGTGATATTACCAAAGCTGCCAATAAAATTAACATCCGCAAGCCAGTCTCTTCTGACAAGAATGGTTTAAAAAATAATCCTTTGCCAGACGAGCTTCCAATGAGTGTCACAAATTCCACTGGCCTATCTGTTGCCTCCAAGGATCACAAGGCAGATTTTTTGAATAACACACACAGAAAAAATGCTTTGAAGCGTCAATCAAGCCAGAGAATGGCGTCTGATAACAAAAATGTTCTAGTCCCTGTAACAAAAAGACGGAGGAGATTAACTGCTTGTAGCCGTGCAGAGAAAAATTGCAACACTGCCAACAGCTTTGTGGCTCCAAAAGTAAAACCAGAGGAACCAACTCTGTGTGCTGATAGTCCAAAATCCACTAGGAATGTTCATTTGTCAGAAAATCCACCCAAGAAGAATAAAACATTTGCAGACCCTCCACCTCGGGAGAATAAAATGTTAGCTCCTCCGTCAAATCCCTGTTCAATCGTCAGCAGAGAAGCCGTTCCTATTGTTAGTCCTTCTGCCTCAGTGGATCAAGGAGAGAAACCTCAGCCACGGACTTTGATTGACCTTAACTTGCCTGTGACAATGGAATTTGAAACTGAGGAACCTTGCGTGACTGAAATGACCGAGACACAGCAAAACAATACAAGGAATGAAGCCGATGGCCACAGTGCAGGAACAATCTCCATACCTGTGGATAATTCTGAGCACCAGCCAGATATGAACACCCGGAGACAGAGCACGAGAAACCGGCCATTGACAACAAAAGTTCTGGAAGCTTTTGCCTTTGGATATCTGGACAGAAAGGAGAAGCGAAGAAGTTGGGATTCCCCGCGAGACAGTTCAAGATCAAGATCTTCCAGGCGTGCACGCGTTAAAGCAACAGGCGAGTCTTCTAGTAGCAGTGGAGCAGATCTACAAAAGGAGGAAAGTGCAAATGGCGTGTCCAATGATACTGACAGTGATAATGTAATGCAACGAGGTTCATGTCTGAATGAAGGCGCAAGTTCTCAAGTTCCTGGCTCAGCATCAAAGTGATACTTCTTCTCCAAGTTCATGACTTGCTTGGAAGATTTTAGATACATGTCTACGAAGAAGGTAGCAGCAGTCTTCTCAGTCTTTCAAATTGGTACAGAACATAGAAGATTTTAGATACAAACTTCAAGCCATTGCTACGTGAGAGGTGTCTTCAACTACAAAGCAGTGACTTGAGAGACAATCATCTGGTCTTTTTCCAGCTCCGGCGTCCGAGAAAGCTTTCAAGTCGTTTAGAGTTTATCTTTTCATTTTTTTTTTCTCAGTTGCAGTGGAAGTCTCTAATCTCAATTAAGATTTGAGAGAATTCCTGCAGCCCTCTTTTGACCTAGTGTTTCTGTCAAATGCCCAGTTATCAATAGAATATATACATAGCAAGTCAATGCAGATTCTGACTCTGGTTTGCTTTTTCTTCTCATGGATATATACTAGTTGAATGCAACTTGTCTTCATACACACACATATAAATACAGTGAACTAACGTTCATGATTCTTAGAAGAAGTATGTTTTTAAAGATGTGATTTTTTTTCTGTCATGAAATCTATAACTAAATAATGAATTGTTGAATGGGATTTATGTTACATAAATTAATTCATTCCAAATAAAAAAATAATAATTCATTCAACTTATGAATATATTATAAAATATAATAATAATTTTTCTTTATATTCCCAACTTCTAACTAATTTTCAATGCCAGACAAAAATTGCATGGCAGCCAAAATGTAATAATCGTATTATTCCCATTAAATTCTATCAAATCAAATATGTTGCGGCTAGGCAACTTGAATTTTGTGGCAATAAATTCCCCATCATGGTCATGGTACCAATCAGCCACGGACCAGAGGACGTGTTTACACAAGAACCGGCCACGGGGTTTGGTTCCCGTTTCCTGGGACCCACTACCCTGCCCTTTAACTAATGGGGTGCTCCGTCCACGGGTTTCACCATCTACTCTACCTCGGCTTCTTATATACGCTCAGTTCTCTTCAACCCTTCGAGAGTTTTTAATTTCTTTTTTTGTAAAGAAGTTATTCTGAAAAAAGTTAAAGATTTATAAGTTTTAATTAAATTAATTAATAATATTTCCATTACAATCGGAGAGTGAGGAGAAGAGTAGGAACAAATGGGTCAGGCATTTCGTCGAGCATCTGGAAGAATCCGAGCTGCTTCCGAGGTGGAAACGGCTTCGTTGTCAAAACCCAAGAGCGTCATCGATCGGCGGCCACCGACACCACCAGCGAAAGGTCCCAGTGAGAAAGCGGAGATCTTGAAGACCGCCGAACAAGACATTGTGGACGTCGGTGGCGGTAAGTGAGTGTTTCTGTTTGGGTGTGTCGCGGCATTTATATTTTCCTTCGAGGTAAATGTTTAATTGGGGATTTGGGATTTTGAAAAATTTAGCTTCTTTTTTACCTTTCTCTCCTACTAAACCAAAGAAGATCTTGAAAAATTGAAAATGGTACCCTGATTCTAAAAGCACTAGCTTGAACTTTTTTTTCGTGAGTGTAAATGGTTGATAATGCCCTTCTTTTATTGCTAAATGACCAAAGCAATGTAGGGTTAGTGAAATGCAACAGTTCTTCTAAACTTGCGCATTTGGGATTAATATAAGGACTTATTAGCTATACAAGCTAGAAATCCGTTAATCCTAATCAGGGTTAGTTTGCCATATGCTTTTGAATTCTGAACTGATTTCTGATGCATATTTGCATATATTGCTCAATATTCTGTTGTTTCTCTTCTGTGAGTATACTGCAAATATGGTCATTTCTTATGTTTAATGACATCGTTATTGTTCTTGTGTGAAGAGGTTCACCCTAGAGTTAATCTTGACAACATCCTGGAAGAAAGAGATCCAAAATACGATGCTATGCTTGGTCAAATGGTTGGTAGAATTAGAGCAAAACCTGGAGGGAAACCTGAGATGGGTGAGGTGAGTTTATGAATGTTGCCTCTACTCCCTCCACTAATTTTTTTATTTGGTTGAGAACTAATATGATCTTCCTTGTTATTTATTCTTTCCAATTTTCTTGTTTACATTACACGGCTCACCAGGTGATTGATTTGTTACAGTCACCCGCCTTCTAATGAAGCTTTCTTTGTATTGCTATTGAGTTAAATCATCGGTGCTGGAGCATATTGCTCCTATTTATGCTGACTTAAAAGAGGGACATATTGAAAATTATGTCCCTAGGGAACCACTTCCCTGTATCTTGGTTTGTTTGAGATATTTTTCGGGGCACTTGGTCTTTAAATTACGCTAGCAGTTTGAAGAATACTGTAGTCCATACTGCATAGTCCATAATGACTAAAATAGTGTTAAAATCATGCTTATTAGGGTTTGCTTGGTATTTCCCCTCGCTTACTCCATAGAGTAGTTACCCTCAACTTACTTTACTAAACATGCCTTTAGTGTAATGTTTTATTGAGAGTTTGATGATATTTTTACAGGCATTTGTAGTAGAAAAGTATAATAGGCCGTTGCCCAAACTGCGAGACACAAAACCAGATTCTGCCAGGTACGAGGAAAGACAGGTTCCTGAGGGCACTTTGAATGTAGCACAATTGCGCCATGTTTTCCTCTTGCATGAAGGCAAGGCTGATGATCACAATGGGCCAATGAATGTTCACCAGATCGCCCAAAAATTTCGAGTTGATGTTTCCCAAATTCAAAGTATATTGCAGTTCATGTCATTGCCTCCAGAAGATAGTATTAAAGACTAGAACAGAATGCCAAGATGAGTATGCTTTATCAGTAACACTGTTACAGGATTCGGGTCCAGCAAGTGGCAGTTTAAGACATAGATTTTGGAAGCTAGATAGATTAATGCCTACTGGGAATAGTTGATATTGTCTGTAGAAAAGCGAAATGTGAAAGGCTGTCTTGTTATGTTCAGATGTTTGTCAACCGTGGGCGATATCTCAAGAACGTACTGGTGCAATCACTTCAAATTTTGTTAGGAAATTCAACAAATAAAACATTGTGATGTTTACATTTGGGAAATGTTTAGGAAACCAATATTTGAATTTTTATTCATTCGTTCTCAAAGCAAAATGTTTGATGACAATGATTCTTGATACAACGTATACTATCTTTTATGAATGTGGCCAACGCTTTATAGATAAATTAAATTTAAAAGTTCACCAAGTATAGAACAAGATATTTACAAATTACATCGACAAGAAGATACTTGCATTCTAAGATATGCTCTTTGCTTTTATTCAGAAGGGCTCACCCCGAGTATAAAATTCCACCAAGTTTCAAAAAAAAGGAAAGTTTGAGAAAATTGGCAAATGCCCGTGGCTTTTTCTCTATGAAGAATATAATTATCTTAGGCCTAAAAAGAATGAGATAACTAATCACCAAAAATATCAGTGTGGAGGTTCAAGTCCAGACAGACTCCAACCAATCTGATGTTAGATCAAACGCAACAAATGTAACAGCACCAGCTGGTGCAGCTTTGACAGTTGAAGGGACTATGCCCTTGTACAGACCAGCCCAGCCTTCCGATTTCAATATTCTTTGCAGGGCATCAAACATATTTCTATATGCAAGATGCTCCACTCTGGCTCCATATCTTGGATGCCGTTGAAGCCCTTCAATCTGCACCAGTCGAAACATTTTAAGCCATCAAACTGATCAAACATAGTTCTACAATTACATAATAATCAAACATTTGATATAATGATGACGGTAACTGCCTACCTGAAATCTTTTCTTCACCACATCAAGTGGATGGCAAACAAGCTTGGCGCATGTTCCAGCTGCCAACCCGCAAATGAAAAGCTGAAAGCTTGAGAGATCTTCTGTTGTAGGCAGGCTTGTGTTGGAGGATCTTGAATGGTTCCACGCCTACAGTTTTACGCAAGAATGCATGATAAATAAACCGGTCTTGAAGAATGGCTCAGCATAAATAAAACAAACTCTCCACTAGCTTGCAAGAAAAATCCACTTCTATCCTTCCTATGGTTACAAATGTAGAAGTATAGAAAACAAATTCTCATGACGACGCAAACCCAAGTTTCTTGTTTTCTTCTGTTACGATAACCCAAATTTCTTGTTTTCCTCAGTTACAGCAACCCATGTTCTTTAACTCAACAAAACTGGAATCTCACCCAAAGTATGAGACCAGATTATTCATCCTAACTCAAAACTACACACGAACTCTGATGTCCCCAGATTCATTTCAGTAGCTAGCTTCCGTAACTGGCTTCTAAAGCCAATATTAATCCATTTTAGAGTCCCAGACTATTAACCTTTGCAACAACAAGGCTGACCATTATCAAGTGGAGATTCAACATACTTTGAGGGAGACACACACAAAGGAACTCTCACACAACTAAAGGAGCACTCATCTACGCCACAAGCAAGTCCTCTGACGTTTCAATGACATATCACAGCTATTAGGATTGTGAAATGATGCAACAAAACAATGCAAAGCAGGCTATAAACGTATTAAACACCAATAGTAATGATGAAACCTAAGAGGATCAACAAGCAGGGAATTGTCAACAGAAGAGACTGAAATTTTACCATGGCCCAGCGCTTGAATGTATCATAAGTGCCAAATTGTAGTCCAGCATAAGGAATAATCTCAACCAGTGTTGGTGATAATCCCACATATAGGCCTTGGAAGCCCCGAGCCCTTACAATATCAACGAATGCTGACCTCATGTTTGGGTATACCTAAATGATGAAAAATAACTCCAAAGCATTAGTACAAAATTTGGTTCAGAGAAATTCTGACATTGGTGACATAGCCGCAAAAGAAAATATAAAGGAAAGTTGAAAGACCTAGTTCCAAATCTAGGAGCAGAACTAGTAGATTTAGAAGTTAAAATGCACACCCATAAATTACTTCGCTGGCCTTCAGAACAAAAACATATGTTATGGAAGTTCACTTTGAAACAGAGAATTGTGGCAATAAAACTATGATAATATTTATACCTTTGGTTCACCCTGAGAAGCTAATATGGTCCGAAGAAGATCAAATGGATATGATCCTACTGTTCCAGCAATACCAGCTAAAGACCCACTAACATAGGAAAGATAGGGACTCAAATTATTGTGATCCTCTGCAAAGAGAAAACAAGTTATAAAGACAGTCAACCTAGACTTTTGAAGAAATGCAAGCCAACTCCTTATGAGTAATATCTTTACAGTGAACCTAAGCATAATGTTTGGTCAGCATATATGTACACATATAATTTATCTTCCTGTTTACCATAGACAGCATCCTCCCTAAAATGACTTGAATAAATTAAATTAGAAAAAGAAAATTAGCCTGATGCTGGAATAAAGGTAATCACCTAATGGGCCAATCCTTCATTCCTTCTAGTGGTGTAACTGAAAATTATGTTATAAATCAACAACTAATTCCCAAATAAATTATTAGGAGAAAAATTCCAATTGCTTATCAAGCTAATAGGTTGGACCACCAAATAACAAATTACAGAAATACCTGTCTTAGAAGAACCAGCCACAAGTGTTTTCAATTTCTGCAAAGCTGTGAATTGTATGGCCGTATAGGGCATAACCATGAGCAATGCAGGCACATTGCCTCGCCAGAAGCCCTGCAATAAACAATTGTTTGAAAGAACTTGTCTGTGAAAAAGATGTTAAAAGTATTTTCCCCACGAAAACAAAGGCTATTATAAGTCTTTACAGAGAATTTTTAGGAAATTAAACATTACAAAATCAACCACAGAACTGCTATCTCTCTATTATGAGTAAAGAGAGGTGAATGGGTGATACCATAGGAGGGAAATAAATTAGCATGCAACATTATTAGAAAGAAAAAAGATCTGCTTTTTTGATACATCGCTTCCAAGAATTTTGCATTACTTTAGTTGCGAGCAAGAAGATATCTTACAAGTTAAAACTCTCAAGTAAACAAAGTCCAAGGATTTGGCAAGAAATTATTCAGTCGTGTAAGACAATAAGGGGAAAAAAATTTGAGAGCCTTCAAGAGCTGTTTAAGGTATCAGAAGGTAAAGAGAATGCATATGAAAATCTGAATCAAAGTTGATTGTCTACTTCCCAAACCATATCACCAATATCCATATGTATTATGTATGATCTATAACTTCTGAATGCAAAATTTAGATATATAACTTTGTAAATACATTTAAAGCAATAACATCCATCTAAGATGCTAATAGCTAAACAGAACTACAAACTTAAGGGATAAAAAAGAAAAGCTGAAGGAAATATTAGACAACCACGTAATATGGTTGGGTTATCCTACCCGTACACCTTCCTCTCTAAATATGTCTTTTGTTGCCTGAAGCATTCCAGTATATTTTGATGGTGAAGACAAATTCCTGTGTAGTATGGCCCATGAAGTTGTGGGTTCTAGTTGGACCTGTTAATGTGAGAAACAGTTTCCTTCAGACCATTGTTCACCCTTAAGATGGAGAAGGCATCCACAAACGGCCATACACCCGGTCACAAAATCTTATAGAGAAAACTATGATAGATTATTACATATACAAAAATCTCATTTTGCAGCCTTTTGTCTCAGCATAAACTTGTATTGAAGTCACAATTTTTTCAAGTTATATGATGCACACAGCTAATAAAACCTGATAAATAAAGTTTTCTGTAAAGCTTTTTGTTAAACATGACTGGAAACAGTAAGCCATTTGTAGTTTAACATTTCAGTGTGTAAAAGGAAATATGATAAGCACCTCACTTTTTAGCCAGATATACCAAATAAAATTAATTTTCAATACAGAACCTACTCCAACCCTGGAAGGTTAAGCACAAAAGCAAGTCAAACAATGGAAGGGGTCTAAGGTACAAAATTTTCCACCAGCCCTTCGATGCTCAGGCTACTCAAGCACCTAACCAATGCTTGTCCAACTAAGACATATTATTACTCAATGAAGTTTCCACCTGTTTCCTTAGACCAGATCATCTAATAGTGAATGGGGGAGGGAAATTTTAGCTGAAAAATTTCCCTTAGTCTTCCCTCAAGTAACATTTTATTGTTGATTTGCCTTTGAGATATAGAATCCAACTCAAATCTCACCGTCAAGAAATATGCATGCGTAAAACAAAAACACAGTCCAAACAGATTATATTACACAACATGGCAACTACAACGATATATTTCATGCAAAGAAAATAAGCGGGTTAACTTGAAAATCTCAACTAAAAACGAAACCATAGACAAAATTGACCTGGAATCTGATCTTAATGACATCAAGCGGCGACGTAACTGTCCTTGATATAGCACCCGAAATTGCACCAGCCGAAGAATCAAGCATTGCCCGTTTCAGTTGGCCAGCCTCCTCCATTGCCAGGAACACCCTTCCCTCTCAGGCTATATTACGCTGAAATATGCAGCGGCAATAAAGGGCCTCAAATTCAAGACGCTTGCTATATCACACTCCATTGTAAAGAGAAATTTACATAGCTATGGGGAAAGCAAAGCAACACTAACAATGCCGGATGATTAGCAATTTGTAACAGAAAGGAAGCAAATTAATGCTGAAACTTAAGCGGAAGAGAAACGCAGCATTAGTGCTACAAAAAATTAGGGTTCCGCTTTAAATTTCCAAAACTTTTTTGACAATTATTACGAGCATGGAAAAAGCTTTGATTTTATGCATGATCATACAATCAAAAGCTACAGAAACGATCTACAGCTGATGGGTATTTGTACCTGCGAGTTGGGAAGGAGGCAATGGAGAAGAGAGCCTTCATGAGGAAAAGGTATAAAGAGAAAAGCCTAGTTGCCGCCTTATTTGATTGAGATTTGCGAGCGACGACCACTGAATTGGAACGCTTTGCAGTAATTTAGTGGAGAGAATTAAAAAAAAAAAAAAAAATCATCTTTGTGTTTTAAATAAGTTTTAAGGCATAGAAGATCACCAAATACTGGACAGGTTGATTCTAGGAAAGAGTTGCTATTATGATTAGGAGAAAATTTCCCCTTTATTTTATTTTATAAATAAGTAATTTCCCCTTAATTTATTTTTTAATGTGAAGTAATTTATTATTTTTGTATTCAATATTAAGCTAGGAATTACAATTAATTACACCATTTGAAAAGGTACTGAAAAGGCATTAAAAGAAAGAATTGTTATTTAAGTATCAATTAAATAAATAAAAAATATTTATTTTTATGTATGGCATTAAACATCGCATGCTTCTTAATATAAACATTTATGTAGACTCTCTTAGCAGATCCTATTGCTTCTTAATTCAATCTTTATATTATTACATATTTTAAGCTCATTCACAAAAAAAAAAAAAAAATGCTCACAAATTATGAATGCAAAGTACTTAAGATTTTTTTTTTTTTTTTTGGCATAAATGATGACCAAGAAATTTAGAAAGTCCTTTAAGAATCTTTTCTTTTATCAAGATGACCCAATGTATGCAGCTAGGGAGGACATAGTTTGTGTTGAGAAGCAGTACAATGTACTTTTTTTTTTCTAATAAAGCTTTGAATAATGCTTATCATTTAGTTTGGAATCTAATGAGTGATGATCATCTTATGGGTTTTGACTTGAGTTAAAAAGTAGGTGAAGTTGGGTTAAATAAATTGCCTCTGGTATTTGCATTTTCACTTGTTATATATACTTCAACCAAACACATAAATTTGTGCCCATTTTTTTTTTTATTGCACCAAGAATGTGACTTTCTTGAGAACTAGGGACATTGTTTCATATTTATTTGAATTTAAGATGATGTTTAGAGTTTGACCTAGTCTGTTAAAATTTTAAAACTATTTCATATAAAAAATTTTAAGGTTATCTCGTGAAAAATCATAGATGAGTCAATTTTTTTAAAAAAATAAAAATAAAAATCAGTGGATAGATCCAACTTTGATTACTCATTTGTTTTGATTACAATCTTCTTCTTGGTTAAAATAAAATTGAGCCAGCAGCTGTTGACTTGATTAACAAGCAATCAACTTGATAAGAAGATACCTCATCTGGGAAATAAAAAAGAATAAGATTAATTCATCGTACAAAGATGATGATGATGGTGATGTTGCTTGCTTCATCTGTGTCGTTTTGGTGTCATGAGGGGTCAAAAGGCTCAAAACGCAGCCCAAACAAGCAATGCAGTAATAAAAAGTTAAGAACAACTCTTCGATTCTACGAAGAGACTATGCTACAAACTTGATAATATCAAAACATGTTTTTATTGCATTCTCCAAGAAGTGTTCTGCTTCTCTCCTATTCAATTTCTAATTTGGACAGTAGGGTATGATTAATGTTAGGGGTGTGTCTAGAAAGGTGTGAGTCGACATAGGTGTATATCTAGAAGAAAGGGACGTGCCATAAGAAATGGCCTGCATTACAATCTATTTGGATTTGTTTGGCCCATAATGTAATATTATGGCCAGCCCAACATGAGGCCAGTAAGTAGAAGAGCGGTACTAGGATTGGTATGCCAGTGCTGCAACTTTAACTTTTCATTGGATTGAGATTTCAATGAAGCAAATGGAAAATGCTACATTTTCCTTTGCAAGGGTTTCTGTGATACTTTTTATGTGTTAGAATTTTGTAATTTATCCCTTGAGTTGCCAAATTTATCTGTTTAGTAACTAATTGACCTTAATTTTTTGCAATTCTCCCTTAATTCTTCACTGCCTAATTTTGGATAATTTGTGTATATGCTTAGCATTAGTGATTAGACAGACTGAGTCAAACTCATCTCCTACGTTAAATATTAAATATTAATTACTCATGGCTGCCATGTAGTGCATGTCTTGAAAGTTTCTGGAAACTTGTAGAAGGGAATGTCTAAAAATAGAGAGTAATAGTGACGAATGATCTCTTGTTTTATAAATTACAATGACGAAAAAGACAAACTATAATTGCGAATAAAGAGGCACCTTAAACACAAAAACCTGGTAGCAATTATCAAATAAGTTCATTTCTATTTAATATACTTTTCTTTACGTGAAATAAATCTATACACAATAAAAAATAATATACCTTTTTCTTTGGAACAAGATTGCTTAAAAAGTTTTTTTTTTGTTGAACTGAAAAAGGTTGGACATTTGTATATATATATATAAAAAGAAAAAGGTTGAATATTTATATGTAGAACCGCCATTGTTATAGGAGGATTCCTATTTTAAGAAGGTTTACGCGTCCCTATCTTATTATTCTTTTAGATCCACTTCCAAGTTCCAATCTTTCTCTGTTTGACATCCAATCTCACCTGGATTTCCTAAAAATTTCGGGGAAGATTCCTTGTTTTATCCATCCCCACCTTTCTAAATTCACAAGACTCAAACTTTAATTCCTTTATAAGGAGGAGGAAGCGAATCCTCCGACCCATCACTGTTGCATTGATCTTTCCCCGTCGGTTTCTGTTTTTCTTATACTCGAAGCTTTCTTTGCGTCGGAGCTCCTCTGTTCTGCCATGGCGTACAGGACGTTAGAGCTCAACATCATCTCCGCAAAGGACATAAAAAATGTGAATTTTTTCACTAAGATGGATGTATACGCCGTCGTTTCCCTCGTGGGCGACTACCAGCAGAATCAGAAGACCAAATCCCCCGTTGATAAAAATGGCGGAACCAGCCCCAATTGGAATTTCCCTGTCAAATTCACCATCAACGAATTGGACGCGCGGCAAAACCGCCTTAGCCTCCAAATCAAGATAATCTCCAATCGTCCATTCGTCGGTGACAAGGAAATCGGCCACGTCTATGTTCCGATCAAAGAGCTTCTGGACCAACCTGGTGACGGAAAGTCCTTCCAGTACTTGAGTTACCAGGTGAGGAAACCCTCGGGGAAACCCAAAGGCTCGCTAAATCTGTCTTACAAATTTGTAGATTCAGGGGATAAAATGTCGAAGGGGAAGGAGGAGCCCGTCATGGCGTATCCTCCTCCAGGGGCAGCGGGATCCAGTTCGGGACCTTATCCTGGGGCGTATCCTCCGCCGTACGGGGCATATCCTCATCCTCAACCTCCTCAATACGCGCCTGGGTATGGATACCCACAACCGCCATATGGAGGATATCCACCACCTCAACCGGGGTATGGTTACCCGGCTCAACCAGGGTACGGGTACCCACCGGTTCAGCAACCGCAGAAGAAGAACAAGTTTGGAATGGGATTGGGAGCCGGGTTGCTGGGAGGAGCGCTTGGTGGGATGCTAATTGGAGATATGGTATCTGATGCCGCTGCTTATGACGCTGGGTATGATGCAGGCTTTGACGATGCTGGCGGCTTTGATATTTGATCATGATGAATGGTTTATCACCTTTTTGGCATTTGTATAAGTGAAAGAACTACTACTAGCTATAATTGTATATTAAAATAATATCTGTTGGAGTTCTTTCTTAAATATCTCTGGGTCTATCTTGTTAGATTCTGTGATGGAATTGCCCAAATCTAATTCGTATGTTGAGTGCATTGAACCAGATTAGACTCCTTAGTTAAGGTTGTGTTAAGATGAACATGTTACATGCATGGCTCTGCTAAGCGTCTGTGTTTTCTTGCTGGCTTAACATTGATTGTTCAGCTGCAGCATACAGCGACAAATGTGATATTCACTTAATGAATAATAAAACAATGAAAGGGGCAGTGGTTATTGTCAAAGTTATTTGAAATGGACAATTGCATTGATATGAATGTTTGAGATTTCTTCTTGTGTTTTTGCTCTGTAAGTTGCCCTTGCTGCCAATCCTTATATACGAGCAAAAAAACAATTTGTCCCACGTTAACTATATATAATTTACTTTCTTGTTTGGGATTGATAAATTATTCTCAACACTTAGTTAATATATTTTACATATATTTAGGATAAGCTATGTGAAATCCTAAAAGAAATTATATATAACATGTAAAATAACAATGTTATGATAGGAGTGTTAACTATTATTCATATGATGATCGTAGAAATAAAAACTACCCATATTTTATTATTAAATTAACAGCTCAAGAGATAAACTAGAAAATTAGTTACTCGTTGCTTATCAAAAAAAAAAAAAAAAAGAAAGTTTATTGCTCATTGGTATTGTACTCTCAAATATATTTGTCATTTTATTTTAAATCCATTTTTATCATATTTCATGTAAAAGTCGCTTACACATGATTTTTATTTTATAAGCCCGCTATTTGTTTATATTTTAAATAAAAAATATATAAAAACCAAAACCCCGCAAGCAGTCAGCACAATTCCTCTAAAACCCTAGTGGCGGCAATTCCAGAGGCATAGCCACCAGCGTCCACAACTCAAACCTCCCTAACCAAAGATGAGACCTTTGGACGAAACCGAGACAACTGCAGTGTTCGAAAAGCTCTTCAAGTTTGTCGGCAACAACCTCAAGAATATCGTCGAGAACCCATCTCACGAAGGCCCTGATTCGAACCCTGGTCGCTACTGCTTCCGCCTTCACAAGAACAAGATCTACTATGTCAGCGAGGCTCTCGTCAAGCGAGCCACCAACGTAGCTCGACCCAATTTGGTTTCTTTAGGTACCTGCATCGGCAAATACACCCACGGAGGCAGTTTTCACCTCACTGTTCAAGCGTTGAATCTATTGGCAGCGAACGCTAAGCACAAGGTTTGGCTCAAACCCCAATCTGAGATGTCGTTTCTGTACGGGAATCACGTGTTGAAGAGTGCCTTGGGGAGGATTACGGAGAATATTGCCGCCGGTGATGGAGTTGTCGTGTTTTCCATGTCTGATGTGCCATTGGGTTTTGGGATTGCAGCTAAGTTCACCCAGGATTGCAGGAAGTTGGACCCCAATGGTATTGTGGTGCTGCACCAAGGGGATATTGGAGAGTACTTGAGGATGGAAGATGAGCTTTGAATTTTGCAAATTTTGAAGTTAATCCAGAGGTTCTGAAAGGTTTTCGCAAATGGGTTGGTTTTGTTTGGAGATATTTGCATGTTTGTAAGCTGGTCATTGCCTAATCTGTGTCACTGTGAGATTGATTCATATAGGAATATGATGAATATTTGTTTAATACACTACAATGATGTTGATTTCAATTTGCCCCTAGTGCCTTCAATGTTATTTAATTTTTAAACTTTTAATCTTCATTTAGTCAAGTTATGCATTTAAGATTGCTTAGGATATTAGATTCAAGATAAACTAGTTGTTTCTGTTTCATTTAATGAAGATGGAGGAGGTTAGAGTTGCCATTGTTGATATCGGGTGATTCATTCTCTTGCCCTCCTTTCTCCTTGAAACGAAAACAATATAGAATTCACAACTGTGAAAAATTGCCTCATGATGACAAGAAGTTGAATTTTCACTTGTTTGTCTCATGCTGGCAACTTGAAATGAACATGAATAGAACTGAACCAGGAGATAGACCATTTCTTTTTGGTTCTTTAATTTAATTTAATTTTGGTTAGAGAATTGACTTTCCCTGAATTTGGAATCCACTGTTTAGTTATGCAGCTGCTCTCCCTATTTCTATGTTCCACTTGAGGTTGCATTAGATTGATTTGAAACGTTTTTACTTATAATGAAGAGTCTTGTACTTTAATCCCTCCATTTCTACTTCTTCATTATACTGAAAATGTGGTTTCTAAATTTCAAGTGCCTACTGCTTGTGACTTCTCATCCTTCTAAACACATCTATTCTTATTTGTTCAACTTTCACTGATATGGTTCCAGAGCTTGTTTAGATTCATCTCTAACTTTTAGTTAGTCCAAATCCATCATTCAAGCTGTCACAATTAGTGTTTTTTTTAAGCATTTTCTTGTATCTTTTGGTATTCTCTGCATGTTTGTTTATCATTGTTCAAAAAATGTAACTATGAGAGTCAATGTCAGTGTTTTTTTTAGGCAGGAGATTCAGCAAGGTTTTCTTTTGGAATTGGCTGTTTATGTCCCTCCTCTGCAGAGAGCAACCTTCTTTGTACTGTACCAATTTGAGCAAACGTCTAGATTTATTTAATCAAATTACATCCAGAATAGCTTCTGTATTTTCTTTTTTTGGGCATTTGTGTTTTGCAAATTATTTATTTATTGGAATGCCCATTTATTTTTTCCAAATGATTAATGTTTTAACTTTTTTAAATAAAAATTAAAATTTACCGAACTGGAAAATTCCTGTTACTATTACCCCAACCGCCTCCTTTGTCAACAGTCATTCCAGATCATAGCACCACACCAGATGCGCTCACAGATTTTTGATGTCCAGAGCTGCGAACCTTGACATCTTATTAGATTCTTATGAGCTAACCAAAAACATGGGCTTCAGTATTTAGAATCTAGTCAGGCCTGGCATGGCGGGTTCTTTTGGCACACCTCATTTTCTAACCACATACCCAAATAATACAAATAGGGCTGTGGGTGTCTGAGAGGATGGGGTCTGTGGTTTGAAATTAAGGGTTGTGCCAAAAGAATTCTCTCTTAGGCATTAGTCCAGACCTGGTCCTTGTAAGTGATACATTGCTGAGCCCAAGCCCAATCAAGCCTCTATCATCTCTCTCCCTCTGCATTTCTTTTGATGCTTCAAAATGTTGATATTACAAGTTTACGTCTTGAATCTAGATCTCTTTACTCACTTCAATCTTTGTTCAAAAGCCATGTGTGGCTTCCCTTAAACTCTCCGATATATGATGCATTTGAGTTTATTATACATAATCCATGTGTATTATAAGCTCTTGATTGTCTTTTTTTTTTCTCCTTTTTGCTAAACATGTTCTTTTTCTAGTGGATAATTTTTTTTTTTGAGGAGTTTTGTGTCTCTGTTAATATATATCTTAATTAATGTTTCAATTTAAAAATTCAAAATATATATTGAATTTGCAGAAGAAACATGGCCAAGCTGGAGGTTTTTTAATTGTTTCTCTCATGTTCATTTTTTTTTTTTGTTTACAATAATAATAAGGAAATTTAAAACTAGCCTTCTAAACATTACCCAAATTTCTCACCGTCCAATCACATTTAGTGACTTCTACAACTATATTACAAGTAGATGCATGTACGTGAAAACTATTTTAGAGATAAAATAAAAATGAATCTGATTCCATATTTATAAGTATCAATGTAACCCTAAAAATTAACTTCTAGATAGGAAGCAGGTTAAAGAAATCATGATAACCATTTCTTTTCTTTTGACCCACTAACTTCATTTATAGAGTAAAGTAATTATAGTAATTTCCCTTTTAAAAATGTATTTTTCTGTGAATTTAATATTATAAAACCTTTTAATTATTAAGCTTAGTTTACTAATTAATTGAGCTACATTGTGTTAGCTTAGCTGACCATTTTTGTTTCTTTAAATCCTCTAACTTACACACATTATAATTACACTGCTTGTAATTTACACCAGCAATACGAGCACTTCAATTGGAATAAAACTCAAGGAATGTTTAAGAGGAATATTATTATAACTAATCACATTCATTGCATTCTTTGAATTAATTAAGCAATCAAATTGAATCTCAAATCTTTGCATGCTTTATTTGGATACTTTAATCTGAAATCAATGATTTTTGCTTGCTTTATTTCATTGTCTGTAAAATAGGAATATATATGACTTGAAAAATTCTGTTAATATGCTTTAAGAAGGAATTGATCCTGCATTCCTAATGTTTATTACTTTATTCTCAAAACCAATGTAATTCTCTTCATTCTGTCAATTTTTTAAAAATCAAAGTTAGGTATATATAGACCTAACAATAGAAAATTAAGCAAACAAATCATTCTCTGTAAGCTAGCTAACTTTAATTTTATATTCATTTGTTTTTATCTGAAAATATCTTCCCCTCCCACCCTCACCATTCATTTCTCTCTTAATTGAGGAAAATTCTTATTCATCTAATCTGCAGTGTATCCATTAAAAAAAATACTATAACTCACCAAACCCAATCAGGTTTTCGTGTGTTAATTAAACTTTTAAGATGGAGAATAAGTTCATGTACCTAGGCGGGTCCAAATCATGGATCCATTAACGCTTAAGATACCAAAACTTTGATTAAGATAAATATAATGATCATTTGAAAAACACCCTTTTGTTGTAAAAATTCCCCGTTTAGGGCAAACCAACGATATATAGCATTAAGCCATTAATGGGTATCCTAACATAGTGTTGTTGCCTTCACCAATAGAGAGAAGAAGGCATCGCATCTCTAGGTCCCACATAATTATCAACTAAATAAATGACTATGGACAAATATCATTTAACACAATGTTGATTCTTAGTTTTTGATAAGTGGGATAATTACTATTACACATCTTGTCCGAAATCTTTAAAATTATACAATGTGAGACAAAAAGTATTATCTTTTGTTAATTTTACACTAAGAATAAATAACAATCAAGTAATTAAACTAGAAAACCCTATCAACTAAATATCATGATAATATATGAATAAATACTAATTTAACATATGGTTGATGCTTTATTATTGATGGGACAACAATTTTATCTCACATTCATCTTTTAAAATTATGCCATATGTGACAAAAAAAAATGTTATTATCAATAATCTTTGAGATGGAAAAACCGAAAAAAATAAGTGGGAAACCAAGAAATAATAGTGAGCACTATAGATAGCAACCAAGCGATTACCCTAGAAAACCCTAGCCAACAACCCCCTTTAATGACTAGGATGGCTCATAACCTTTCTTTAAAAAGAAGAGGCTTATATGGAAAGACATGTACGATTTGGAGAATGCTGATACAAGATTATTTAGTAAAATATAGGACTTAGATTTTGGCTTTTCTATGGGACAATCACCTGGGAGTGTTATTCATATGGGTTGCTGCAGAAGGCCATTCCATTTGTTGTGGAGCAATCCCTTTATGATTCTCAGTGTGACATTTGAGAAGCAAAAGCATGTTTAGAAAGGTTGTTAGACTGAGGCTAAGGGATAGAGAGGTTCTCCGAATAACTTTATAGTACAAATGAATGTGGGCAAAATATCGAAAGAAAAATACGACTAAAGCTGATGTGGCTAATGAAGCAACATCAAACTTTGAATTTCTTTTTGTTTTGGGTTGAGAATCAATGTATATTGTGTGAGGTGGACGGTTGATAACAAGTTTTTTATGCCACCTCATTCCCTACGTCATTTACCTCAATATGATTTGGTTATTCTTTCCGTGAGTTCTTGATACATCTGGCATACACGGTTTTACTTCAGCACCGTAAACTTCTGGCCTATCAAGTTGACCAACCCTCTTTCATTAGCTAACATCTTATTGATTGCAAAAGGGTGATTCTAAAGTTCAAGTATTGATAAATTTCATAAGACTGTCACTGAACTTTGTCATGTGTAATTTCCTATGGTGCTTTCAAATCAAAAAACGAACACCACTAAACACGTCAATTAGCATTTAACTTTGTCATATGTAATTTACTATTGTACTTTCAAATTAAAAAAAGACTACTACTAAATACATCAATTTGCAAAAATAATTTTAGCTTGATCAAAAGTTTTATATTAATAACTTAAAAACACAGTTATTTTAAAATTTAATAAAAATATTTAATTATTTTTAAAGTTTTTTTAACTTAAATTTAAATTAGTTAATATATTTAATATGCTGCAAGATACTTAGATGATTTTGACAAAAATTAAGCAATGAACTCTTACCCTCAATTAGGGTTTTGCTTGTTATTTCGACAGAACCCTATGGAAGTTTCGAAAACTATGCGATCCACATCTTGAAACTCTAAGAAGACGCTGATAAACACCTTCATGACAGGTTCCATCCCATAGCGAAGGGGATTTTATTAAACATCTCTATGAGAAGATATTTGTATGTGCTACGTATCATGATCTAAAACTAGTGGAACATATTAAAGGAAGAAAATTCAAAGGTGGTCCAATAAATGGGAGAAATCTCAGGTGACTAAAGAGGAAGCCCCTACTGGGAAATCTGTCATGAGAAGGTCAATGAATTTGTTGGTCGGGGCAGGTCTGCATCACAGGACCGCGTGGCAGGAGGAGGAGGTGGCACATTGCAGCATGTTCACGACCTTGATGTTGGGTTAAATCGTGCGTGTGTCCTAAAGGCCTACAAACTTTGATGGACCAACTTTGATTTGGTTGGGTTGGACAGTGTTGTTGGAATCTCAGCGCTGCTTTAGCACTCCCTATCTTGTTGTGTTTTGCTTTCTTCTCTATAGACATTGCTCTATATTTTCCAGGAAAATTCTGTAGGGCATTTTCCTAGCTAGAAAATTCAAATAATTGGGTAATGTAATGTAAAAAGGTTATGTAATTGTAGATCAGATAATGATTATGAGAGTTTGTCTGCACTTATAGGTGCAAACAAGGATATTTCCAATGGCTTAATTAACTGTTATGTCAAATCAGGAGAGTTTTTATAGGTGACAATTCAAATGGGCACGAAACTGTGTAATTATTGGTGTTGCACTTGTCACATTTGAGAATAACCACGTATGTATGTGCAATACATGCAGTGCAGCATCAGCCTGCATGTAAATAATTGAATTACAGCCTTGTTGTCCACGAACCTTTGACTGATATCACTTTATTAGGTATCTTGTTCTTGTAATTATCAAGTAATATCAGAAATCAGATTCTTATCTAACTAGATATACAAATATCTGTGTCTTACACTTAATCAATAAGAAAGTGACACATTATTTAGAAATCTGAATTAAACCCTCTTCTTTAATTACACATGTAGATTATATGTCATGGCATAAGAGTTTCAAAAGATGGCCAAAAAATCAAAGAGCAAAAGTGCATTTTCTTGTCATGAGCTATTTGATTTGAGTTGAGTTTGTTGTTGACGTGGTATAAGAGTTTCTTTAATTTAACATAGTCTATTATTATGAATATGGAGATTTGACATTTACGATTGGCCTATGTAGTATTTCACCTGTCTCCCATGGAGAGTCAACATTTCCCAAAACAATATAATTAATATTTATTAATTTTATCTTGTCATGAACTAATAAGAGAGTGGCCCTAACTCCTATAAATGAAGTGTCATGGGAACACACCCTGATGACATGTACTTATTCTTATTTATTTGAAACACTTCATAAATTAGGTTAAGTTAATTCTTGACAACTATTATATTAAAGCAATTTTGGGGTATCCTACGTTAAATCAAACATATATACTATAGGCTTTGTCTAAGCAAGAATATAATGCTTCTTCATAATCAAATTTTAGTGGGGTCAATCTTGCTTCTCTAAAATTAGACTATGGGGGGTATGGGACAAGCTTGAAAAAGAGGTGCAATACAAATGGTTGATAGTGTCATTTTCACTTTAAAAATAATTTCAACCTAAGGATCTGGTTTGCAGTAGAGGTGGAAAAAGGTTTATTCCCCTATTATCATTTTATGTTCCCCACACAAACTATAGTAATATATAAGTTGAAGACAAGCTATATGAATCGTCAACATAGTTAGGCAAATTAAAACCCTTTTACCGAAAGTGTAAAATAATTAAACATATATAGAGAGAGTTAGGCAAAAATTGCTTGGAAAGCCTGTCATAAACATTGGGGATAGGTCCTACTTCAAATCAACATTTCCCATACACATGTACAACCCAATGACCCAAATTAATTGAGTCTTGCTTTCAGTTTTGGTCCCCCACGCCCCACTATGCACTTCCTGTTCCTTCCCCACAAACCTATCGTCCATTAATGTTGAAAAGCTTTTGTAAAAAGGTCATTATATACTTTCATTTAAGTCTACGGTGCCATGAGCATCCTCTTTCTACTTAAAGAAACTTATTCCCACAACCCTTCATGTCCAAATTATATTTCTTCACATCCCCTCTCCCCCTTCTCTCTCTATCATGTGTATATATGATCAAGTTTGATTTCCATCATAGATAAATATTAACCACATGATTCATTGTAATTAATGTCTCAATCACATAATATTACATAAATTGTCAAATGGATTAAATAATACATTATAATTATTTATTTAATAGTTTACATTACACTATATTATTAACTCCACTGTGAATCCAAATCTTGCATTTGCTTTATCTTCACACTAGCAAAATCACTTGTGCTCACATATACACATATACTATAGACACGAAATAATTCAATGTTTTGTTCAACTTTTTTTCTAGAATAACTCTTTCTTTTCTAAACATTAATAAAGATTCTGCATGTGGGGTTAGAATACTTGGACTACGCAAATGATAAAAGAAGAATCGGGATTATTCCCTCCAATCCGATCATAATCAAATAGACAATTAAATGTACCCAAAATTAAACCATGTACGTATACATATATATGTCCCCAAAATGTATCCCTTAGCTTAGGACTCTCCTTCAAATTAGTGGACCCCCCTATCCTTAGCTATCTATCTATCTACATTATTAAATTGAATCAAAGTATATATGACGAATATATATCACATCCCCTCTCATATTTTTTCAGCTATATAAAGCTCACCCTATTCGCCATAACTCCTAAGCTCACAGCAGCTCTCAATTTCTTTCATCTATAATCTATATATCTATCTCTCTCTCTGTAATCAATAATGTCTGGGGTCTGGGTTTTCAAAAACGGTGTCGTCCGGCTGGTGGAGAACCCAGGTGCCGAATCGGGAGAGGGAACTGGACGACAGGGCTCAAGCGGAAGGCGTAAAGTCTTAGTACACACTCCAACAAACGAAGTGATAACCTCGTACGCTGTTCTCGAGCGCAAGCTGGCGTCGCTTGGGTGGGAGCGTTACTACGACGACCCCGATCTTCTCCAGTTCCACAAACGCTCCACCGTTCACCTCATCTCTCTCCCCAAGGATTTCAACAAGCTCAAGGCCATGCACATGTACGACATCGTCGTCAAGAACAAGAACATCTTTGAAGTCAGAGATATGTAGCTAGCTGCTTTCTTGTTTCTTTCCTTGCATGCCTCAAAAACTGTATACATACTGATTAAGCTGATCTGGTTTAACTGTGTTGGGGGCAGGGTGTGATTTTAGATTAGTGGTTGGACCCAAATTCACTGCAGCTAAAAAAAACAGTTAACAGTAGTTGATGACATAGTGCAAGGTAAACCGTTGGATAAATGACTGTAATATCCATCTAATTGTTTGGTCGTGTCATTCACTGTGGTAGATCCAGTGATATCTCTCTGTCTTAGTGATTGTGACATTGATATGTGTATTTTGTAGGTTGAGTTTGTGGTTTTTGTTCGTAGTCTGGGCTGTGATTGGTGATTGGTGATTGGTGATTGGTTAAAATTGGCTGTCATTGTGTGCTGAACTGTGTAAATCATCTTCACTTTCATTCTGCAATTAATCCATCAATATATTCCCTTACCTTATTTGATTCCTTTTCTTTTCATTTTGTCTCCTTTTCTGATTCAATGAGAAACTCGATTGTGTGAAGTTGATGGCGTAAGTTTCTCTCTAATTTTTTTCTTTATTATTTGCTAGTTTCTTTCAAATGAGATGTTTGGACCACACACATCAACTTTGTCTAAAAAATGCTTGAAATTCCTAAGTTAACCCTATATATTAGATATATGGAAGAGAGATAATATTAGAATGTGAATGGGAACTATAAGACAAGGGCACTTCTTGTTCATATGTGGAGCAATTACTTATTTGATGAAGAAAATAACCAGACATTATCCAAGGTTCCCAGCTAGCATCTTTACCCAAATAGAATCTTTTTCTACATTATGAAAAGGGACATATTGTCTAATCCAAGGGTAAATGAGATAATTCATAAAAAAAAAAAAAAACAATCCTCCACGAATTAGCATAAACTCTAGTTAAAGACTGACAATGTGTCGGCTTATAGTAATAGCAAGTTAAGCTTTCAAATGGTTATGAAAAAAAAAATATTAATTATTATTAATATCATATAAAGTGCAAAAATACCTAAGGGCATAAACCAAGAGTTATTTTTAGATTATTAGTTCAGAGTTTTTAAACATAACACTCATTAGCATAAAACAACTATATATATATATATATATATATATTAAGATTTTATTTATCTCCACTATAATATTATATTTCTAAAATAAAAATAAAACAAAAGAAGAAGATGATAAACTTGCGCCCATGCTCAATATAGAGGAAGAGAGCTGCATCACACTCACTTGCCAGCTGTAGAACAAGAACAGAAAGTTTATCCTATACCAAATAACAAAGCTAGCTTCTTATTCCTCAGGCCCCTCTCCCACATTTAATTGAGACTTGTTATTCAACAACAGGCTGTTGTAGAATTAACTAACAAGTTAGATTCAAATAATAATTAAGATATTTTTAATTCTATAAATTAAAATGATTCCTTTTCTTTATTTTGTTGTAGTATATATTATTTTATCCTTTGAGAACAATGTTTAGATTCATTCTTCACAATTGATCAAGTTGGGTTAATAATATAGTTGGCATTTTAAACTAGCTTTTAAAAAGTTAAATTATATATATTAAAGCTAGCCATACATCTTATATGAACTTGACATGTTTTGCATCTGATTAGACACATTTAGGGCATTATACTCACTTTTAATATTAAAAAATGCATCTTTAAATTCCATGATTCACAAAGTTTAAATTGTAAAAGTAATTTATACTTTGATACATTAATAGTAATTTGTACCCTAATTTTAAAATTATTAATAGTATTATCAGCATAGACAACTACTAAAGAGTTTGAGAATTGTGATTGTGGCAAAGGTGTTAAGGTTGAATATTAGAGTTACCAATGTTAGTACTTGGAGACTTATCATGTACTGTTTTAATTTTATTCCTAAAGGGTATACATCTACGAAGATACCATAAGTGAAAGAATCATGATTGTGAAGACATAAAATGAGATATAAATAATAAAACCAAACTTCAACTCATTTTACACATAGTACTACAATCTTAAAATTAATTTATGGAATTTAAAGATTAGTTAATCATTATTTTTTTTATTATAGATAAGATGATAACGTAATTTTTTTAATATTAACTTAAGTATATAGAGAGAGTTGAACTTGATCTCGAAGTATAAAAATATTAAAATCTTATCTTTTAACACGTGTGACTCATATTAGTCATGCTCTCATCTATAGCATATATATATATATATATATATATATATATATATATATATATATATAAAATAAAGTTTTATGGGAAAACTCTTGAAAAGGCAGGCATACGTGAGTTCATAATTATGAGGTGTGATGAATAAAGGTATCTTATAGCTGCATTTGAAGTGTACAGCAGCCTTCTATGTAATGTTTTGTCCTTAACGGAAATGCAATCTTCCATTTTGTTTTTACTTTTGAAATCTTCCATACCCAAAGATCTTATACATGCAAGCCAGCAAACATAATGCATTGAACCCAAACTTTTTGGACCAACATGTGGGTTTAAATTTGATCACAACAAGGGTCACCACACGTTCTGACTCACAACAAAAAGGAAGGCTCAATCAAAAAAAGCCAGCACTCTGGTCAGAGTTCTGATTCATCGATGCATGGATAGCAGTACCTTATGCCCATTCTGGCATTCAATGGCATGGGCTCGATGCCCTTTTCATTGATTGGTCGGTTTCTTGGTTTAGAATCAAACTAACAGGAAAAAAAGATTCAGGCGGAAGAAGGAGAAGAAGAGGAAGAGGAAGATGCTCCTCAATGACTTTTGATCCAATCCTATCCACAAAGTATGGGGCAAATGAGTTCTTCCTTTGTCTTCTAATGGTTTTCTTGATCAGACTCATCATAGCCCTTCTGTCTTCTCATTCCAGGAACATTACATTTGGATATTTCCTCCATTAAAATTACCTCAAGTAATATTTATTTTAAACCAAGGTTTTGGCCTAGAAATGTGAGACTCAATCTATAATTACTGAATTAACGTATAATTTTAGTTAAGATGCTTCTAGTTTTTCAAATTGCATATCGTATTTTTTATTTTTCTATTTACAATATATCCTTTCCAGTAACTAATGTATACAGATGTAAACCTACAAGCGTACAACTATCATTTGCCTAAATTTGGAATCGTCTATGTGGCTACATTCCCTATGTCAAAATGCCTTTTACAAGTTGTCAACTTTCCACTACAATTAAAAAGTGACAAGAATATTCTAATTACTACCATGACAGCCCAACGTCTAAAGAGTTTGAAATTTTGAACAATGGTGATTGTCAATGGATTCAGCAAGTTGCATTTCTTCGTTCAAGCATTGGCTACAGGCTTCCCTACATGCAATGGTGATGCTTTTTTGCCGCAATTATATGATCCTATGTCAATGTGGCCAATTTAGTGTGCCAAATGTGAATTTAACTAATATGTAAGAAGAAATGTGATATGAGCAAGTACGAAAAGATCAAACATCTGAATTTAAAAATGTTTTGATTCTATATATTAAATTCGTTGAAATGGATCAACATAGAAAGTAAAGCATTAGGCGCCGTATCATGTTTCAAGCCATTATAGATCTGCATAATAGACTAATCTTTATGTTCAAGTGATATATGACCTAATTAGAGAACATGCTTTTGACCATTACAATTACAATTATAAAATTGGTGAATGATTGAACCCAAATTTTAATTGATCCCAAAATGATATTATGTAATATGAACTATTAAATGATTATAATTTCTGTGTTTATTTGACAAGTCTATTTTAAACAAATCTAAGTTGTGCTAAGAGGAAGAGAGATGGAAAAGTCAGTTCAGCTTTTCCTTGTACTCGTACAAGTTCTTAGAATTTTTACGAACAGAGTCACTTCTTTTAACTGACAAGAACTGTTCAGCTTTTCAGAAGTTGCCATTGCCATTAACACTTAAACTAACAATGCTAATAAGATATATACTTATATGGGGATTGGCACATATAATAACAATGTTTAGAATAATACCCTTTTGTAAACAATCGAATAAATTGAAGAAAATCCCTCTTTCCTGGGGAAGTGACATCTAATTATCTAATCAGCTGTTCACAACAGTGTAAAACCAGATTAACAACCTTTTCTATATTAAAAGTTGAAAAAAAAAAAAAAAAAAAATCCCCATACTATATGACAAGACCAAACAGTCCAACACATGATACAGATACATCTCCCTCTTCCTCTCTTCGAGAATTCCCTAAAACAACCAGCGAAGAAGGTAGGAAACTTTTTCAATTGCCAAGTTCCCCCCTCCAAAGCAGATTCCCTCTCCATATTACATTTAAACATGAACCTATTTGTAAACTGCGAAATCACTGCTAGTTTGTGCAGTCGAATCCATGACAAACAGAAAGCCAGATTACTAGCACCAAAAATAACAAGATTCCAAGAACAACCAATTTGATTTTCATGTTCTGATACCACATTTTCCTACGAACTTGCGTTCCTTGCTTTTTGAACTCTTGGGCCTGAAAATGAGAGAGTCGTCCTTCAGCCCTTGAAAGGTGAGGCTCATCAGAATAGTTGTCTAAATTTAGTCAACTTACCTGTGAGCGTAGTGTCTCCGTTTTGTCAGCCAGAATAGTTAGGTTTTCTCCCCTATCAAGAGCCTGAAAGCATGCATATATAGTTTAACAACCAAGCATAATCCAGCTTCAAAAAAGCATCAAACAAGACAACACATGACAGCAGTGGTCATACAAGCAAAGAGGACAATGCATGGACAAAATTTCAATGGAGATTGAGACCTTTGAAGCTTTGACGCCTATTTAACTCATGTAATGTTATGTACATGTATATATTTTTTAACTCTAAATAGGCCGCTTAAAGTTGATATTATAACCTGAAGGGTTGAGTGATATTACTGATCACCAGCAGCTAGTAATTTAACTTCATTGCAGTGAAAGTAGAATGTAGCTGATTAGCTAACTAAATTGATTTTTCCCTCCTTCTGGGAAGGGTAAGGAGGTAGGCAAAAGGGCAAAAGTTGCAGCAAAGCCTTCAGTAACAGACATCATAAGAGAAAAATGCACCAGGAAATTGTTGAATATCAGAAAAAACTTCTAAAGCTTGCTCAAGCACAGTTACCTTGTCAATATTCTCTAACATTATACTTTTAACCTCCGAAACTTGAGCCTTCACTTTTATTAGCTTTTCAATCTCTTCAGCATGGTCGATAATATACTTCATGTGCTCTTTCATCACAGGTCTGTAAATGTATGCTCATATCAGTTTACCTATCTATGCAAATTTTTTATCCATGCATTATGATATCAACACACTAATTAAGGGACTTGATAGAAATGCTATACCCAAACTCCTTGTTGAGACTTTTGGCAATAGCAGTATCTGCTTTTCCACCACCATATCTCTTCTTGAAGTCTGCTTTCACGCGTTCTAGGAAAGCAATAGAGATCTGCTTGCTAACTGATTCTTTTGCAACAACACAGTAAGCTGCAACATAGAAAAAACCTAGGTTAAAACATATAATTTATTGAGATTCTTGCTTTAATGCAAGTAAAGGATCAAATTAAGTTTGGTAGTTTCGCTTCAAAACCAAAGAAATTCAAATTTAAATCTCCAAGGGATGCATTCCTAGCTGAATGAACAAAAGGTTAAGCACAAGTATTTGGGAAGTATCATTGCATACGCCTGTACCAGTACTTTATCATTGCTCATCAATTAAGGGGAACACACGCTCATCAATGTCACCCTGTGTATCCTGAGACCAATCTACAAAGTATTTGAATATCAACTTATATTATTAAGGCACTACAGCAAGTTCACATGATGCCTTGATTTAAAGACTCATGTTACATAACTTTCTAAAGGAATACAAAAATAATGTGATGTTCCTTCAGCATCCCTGAGAAACTCAGGTTCAACAAAACAGGAAAATAATTGAAGAGGTGCAGTTAAGAGGAAGCCATGACACGGACATATCGTCAAAGTGGGTATTTCTATTGTGCCTGAAGTTTAATGAGAATAGAAGAAATATACCCCGTTCTTCATAGAAAAAAATTCCAATAGCACGATGATTAAAAACTCCTTTTTATTTCATTAAATTTACACAGCCCTAAAGAACCTCTCTGATCGTACAACCCTGCAGGAAAATAGTCATAATGGGATTTAAAACTAAATATATATAAGAAACCATAAAATAAAAAGAACATTTGACCATAAAAGGATTTCAAGCAGTACTGACGGACTAAGTGCTGTGTGTCTGAAGAGAGATAGCTTTGTTTAGCCAAAAAAAAAAAAGAGAAAATATTTCAAATTAACACAAATCAAAATGAAGATACTTGAAAGAAGAAGAAAATAAAATAAAAATAACTCATAAAACAAATTTGATAATCAACAATATAAAAATAGAATATGAACTTTCCAATTTGCATGTGCCTAAAATAATTTACAGGACCATAAAAAGGAATGAAAACATAGAAAGGGGAATAGACAACTTCAGCAGGAAACGAGAAGGGTACATAGGAAGCTCCAATAGCTTGTTTAGACGGGAAATTGAGAAAAGAGCAATGCCACATGGCAGCATGACTTTGTCAACCTCCAAAGAGACAAAGTCACAGTTAAACAAATCACATAAATATAGAAATCAGATTAGATGAAAGTCATAGTTGGAATTGCATGGTTATATGTAAGAGTGAGTGATTTTTTTTAAACATATGTATGTATGTATCTATCTATATATATTACTTCCACACCGTTCATGCATGTGCTAAAAAATTTACATCTTCCATAAATTCTCTTTATTCGACCCAGCACAGAATAAAAGATTTGTCCAAAATCCCTGTGGCTATTGTGGATGGAGCCAACGTGAACATATGCAGGGCCTTGGCTTGTAGAACCGTTGGTTTTCATGAAATAAAATTCATTCATCAGTGATCAGCTATAAATGCTTCCTTGATATCTAAACAATTATGTTAACTTACAACATAAACAACTAAGCATAGTTGACACGCAAATATACCTATGTTCGGCTAGATACCCAAAGAACCATGGAACACTTCATGAAGTACAGACAAAATTAACCGAAGGCAATCACTGCCTAAAATGTTATGATTGGAGAAAAAGGGGAATGGGGGAATTGAGAGACAAAATCTTGATTGAACCTTACGAACCCGAATTCTGTTTCACCCAATTCCTTGGTTTTCCTCAGCAATCACATGGACAACAAACAAAATCTAGCACAGAACCCGCAAAATAAATAAAACCCAGCATGCAAAATCAATTCAAAACTTTAATAAAACCCATAAAATGAAATGTTGATGTAAAGATAAAGCCCCTAAATTATTCAAAATCCATTTCAAGACTAGATCCATATCTTCAACTGGAGATTCATCTAGCATTCTAATTCAATTCACGGGAAGCTAGAGAAAACTTGTCACAGTTTAGCTTAGGAAGCAAAAATGTTACAGAAAGAAAGAGATCAGAGTACTATAAGATTACCATAACCATCTTCCACTAGAAAATTGAAGGTGTGATGGTCACAATTGTAGGTGAACTTGTTATTGGAGGATGGGAGTTTCTGGAGACACTGTGCAGCAATCGCCGGGAAGTTCCCAGTGAACTCGGTATACTCAGCTAAGACCATGGTCCCCCGAGCTACGAAGCTGTATATAAACGATTCCTGACTCATTGCTCCAGCAACTGAGCCACTCGGAACTCCGAGAGGGAGAGGGAGAGGGAGAGGGAGAGAGAATGAGAGAGACACGGGAAGAGAGCTTGGTCTGAGTTCTACGTTAGCAATTTCAAGTCCCGTTTGGCTTATTTTCTTTGTTACGAAGAAAGAATTGTTTTTTTCTTTTTTATTGGGGATTAAATAATTAAGGAATCCTCCAATTATAACTCACAAGGCAGCTTCCGAGGCGTGAAAAGAACGAGTCCTTGACCGTAAACGATGTCGTTTCCTCCGTGGAAATTTAATTTAATTTTCTAATTATGAAATTTGCAAATTGTGTTTTCCTTTTTTGGTTATTTTTAAAATATAATAATAGTTGACTGCGTGACCGTGTGTTGACGGAGAAGGGTAAGAAAATGAGTACAAAGCACAGGACAACGACCAATGTATGAGTGTGGAAGAGATTCATGAGGATTTTCTTTCGGCGCTGTCATAATTTTATTTTGAATTTATGAATTAAGTAAAAATTAATCTATGAAATAAATAAATCCAGTTGGATTAAGCTAAGCAGACAATTTATTTTTGATTATTAAACCTTTAAAGCGTATGATTAAAGTGAAAGCCTTCATGTCTGCTTTAACTTTTTTCTCTTACTTTTCTTTAATAAGATAAAATGGCTCTAGATTTAGAGATTGAATGGCTACACCCAATGTTCTTACAATTATTAAAAATAATTTTATTTTATTTATCACAAGTAAATTTTTTATTAATTTTATAATTTAAATTGTTACTAAATACACAAAATAATTAATGATATTTATAAATTTAATACAAAACAAGTAATGAATTAAATTAATAAATAAAAAGAGAGATTCAATAATTTTGAACCAAAACTTTTATCTTAAAATACAAAAAAAGCTTGCTATTAAACTAACACCTTTTAAAAAAATCATTTTCTTTCATTTGAATTAAAGTTCTTTTTGAGAATTTGACCAGATAAAAAGAGTGATGGGATTACAATGCTTGTGTATGGGATATAAGACCATCTCTAATAGCGGAAGATAAGTCGTTGCATAGTGCTATGCAACGAAGAGGAAATCGGTTCTATGACTGCAGAGCTTCACGATGGTGCTCTGTTGGTAGAGATATGGAAGAGTCGTTGCATAGCCAGAGAACGATGCACATCGTACAAATGAAACCCAAATTATATGGGACTATAAAAAAAAAAATGCAACAAATCACAGAAGAAAATTGGAGCCAAAATCTTTTCTCTTTCAAATTGCAACGAATTACAACAGAATTAGAAACCAAATCGAAAAAAAAAAAAAAAAAATTGTCTCAAATACCATGTCAAAATTAAACCTTTGAACCCTAAACAAAAATCAAACTCAATATAACAGAGGAGCAACCAGAAAACATGCGAGGAAGCTGGAAGTGGAACCCAGAGAGAAGATCGTAAGAAGCTGGAACCTAGAAAAAACATGAAAACACTTCGTATTTGAGATCTCCTCCAAGAGACAGATGATCGTTGTTTCTAGAAGATCTCCTCTTGGGCTAGAATGAAGTTGAGGTTGAACCGTGTCCTTGGCTTGTCTGCAAACAGGCTAGTTGGTTGTGGAGAATGAATGCGGATGTTCTACAGTCGAGGCTCTGAGTTGCAATCGGACGGCTGTCATCAATCCTCAGTTACCCCTCTCTATCTCGTCAGTCGAATTACCGAGGCTTCGCCGCACGTTCAATGAGTCTTGTCCCTTTAGTCTTGGCGTCGACGGATGAGATGGAGAGGGGCAGCTGAGGATTGATGACAGCCATCCGATTGCTACTGCAGAGGCTGACTATAGAGCCCCGACTGTAGAACATCTGCATTCGTGGAGAATGGGTGGAATCCAGAGAAGTGGAGTAGAGGTGAGAGAGAAGGCATGGAAGGCAGAGGCGAAAAGGGGAGAAAAAAAAAGAAAAAATAAATAAAAGAGGCATTTATTACTATAATTTTTGTTTTTATTTTATTTAACGATGAGTATATCACCGCACAACAACAGTTGGGCTGGTCTCAATCCTTGGATTTTGTTTCCATTTATGCCTCTTTACCCATAAATCAGGGATTAAATTTGGCGCACACATTTTTTAAGTTGTGCACCCTCCTCTTTATGGAAATACAAATGTTTCTAAAAGTTTAAAGGGGTCCAAAAATTAATTCATATGGTAATCCCCTCCAAAGCAAAAGGTTTTCGGGTATTTTATGCTATTTCTGTATTCAGATTTAATGTTTCAAAATGTTGGTTTACTATCTTTTTGATTTCGGTTTCAAATATATGATAATGATAGAGGCTCATGGCAAATTTAACCTCTGTAGACCCAAAATGTAATAATAGGATAAAGATATATTTACACGTATGTATATCAGTTCTTCTAGAAATTACGCAAGGGTATGCTTGTATATATATTGATAACATATTGTATTAAAAATAAATTTAAATAAATTTAAATATGTCAAATTATAAAAATAAATGTTAAAATAAAATAATGATGTGAAATAATTTGTGAAATCTATTTATGCAACCAATATGAGTTGCATCACTAGAAATAATTTTATTTTCAAGTTGCATAGAATGTGATAAGTGATGTGTTAGTGTGAAACTTATAAAAGATTATTAAACAATGCAGTATGCAACCAATGTGAGTTACACCTTTAGATATGTCCTAAATATGAATAAAATTCTTATAAAATGAAATACCATAATTTATATTTCAAGTAGTAATATTGAAACACAAATCAAAATTATATTAAATATATATAAAAAGGGAGAGATCTGTTTATTCTATTTTTTTAATCACATAATATTGTAAAATAATTTTATATAATAAATGAAATAATTATGTAATAACAAACCACAGAATAGCATTAGCAAATAAGTCTTTATATTGATGGTAGTGAGATTTAGAATCTAAATAAAATCTATTTACAGTAAGAGAAATTTATTTTGTCTATGTGACTACGTCAGCGAGCCCGCTCCTACCAGCCAATCAAATTTGTAATATCTCCGTACCATGACGTCCAGCACGTGTAGTTTACAGGGAATTCGGAATTCCAAGGTTGTAATTTTTTAAGAATGAAAAAGCACATCACGAATCTCCAAAACGGCAACGTATGAAGGAGTTATCGCTATCTCGTCCAGAACCGTTGTTTCCTTCACCGACCATAGTGGGTCAACCCTCCCAACAAAGTGCTCATCCTAGTCGCAATAACAACCTACAAGTGTAACTTTTCCATTCCATATTCTCTTTGATTCTCTCTCTGCAAGACCAAAACAAACACTCGTTTTCTGATAATCACCAAATCCGGTCGTGAAATCCACTTCTTAGTCCTTTTCGAGAAAAGAAAAGACAGAACAGAGAATCAACACCCCGAATTCATTGTCATGTTGAAGGTGAATCCAAGGAAAAAGTTTCAATATTTCTTCCCTTTCTCTCTGTAACTCCCCATTCCATCCATGGCACCCTGCAGTTTCTTCACCCTCTTCTTCTTCTTCTTCTTTCTCTTCAATTTGGCTCTGTCTCAACAAGGTTCCACCTTTCAATCAGATAGAACAGTGGACTGTACTGACGGTTGGATCCACATTCGGAGGCTACCAACGCGGTTCAACCTTGATCTCCTTGGTAATTGCTCTGAATACCCACTTTTCGTTAACTTCTGCCCCTACTTGGCCAACCATGGCTTCGGCCAGAAGACCCATAACCACTCTTACAGTTGGTACCGCACCGACGCTTTGATGCTTGAACTCATCTTCCATCGCCGAATGCTCGAGTACCCCTGCCTCACTGAAGATCCCAATTTCGCCGACGCCGTTTACCTCCCCTACTATGCTTCCCTTGATGCTCTGCGATACCTCCATGGCCCTGAAGTAAACTCCAGCACAGAGCATGGGCTCGAATTGTTCGAGTTTCTGCAAGAGGACGAACCCGGTATCTGGAAACGGCGTCTGGGTCATGACCATTTCTTGGTTATGGCTCGCCCCGCTTGGGATTTCTCGCAACCTTTGGAAAACGACCCACCCATTTGGGGAACTTCGTTTCTAGAGTTGCCAGAGTTCTTCAATGTCACAGCTTTGACATTAGAGTCCCGTGCTTGGCCATGGCAAGAGCACGCCATCCCATATCCTACGTCGTTTCATCCGCCCAATCTCGCACTCCTAGACTCATGGCTTGAGCGCGTTCGCAAGTCAAAACGCTCAACGATGACGATGTTCGTCGGGGGTGGAGGGAACTCTGCCACACCCAATATCAGAAGAAGCATTAGGAATGAATGTGAAAACAGCACCGGGAACTCAACCACATATGGAGGAGGGTATGTGAAATTGTGTGAGATTGTTGATTGCTCCAATGGAATCTGTGAGCACGACCCATTAAAGTTCATGAGGCCAATGTTGCAAGCAAGCTTCTGTTTGCAGCCTCCAGGGGACACCCCAACTCGTAGGTCAACTTTTGATGCAATCCTTGCTGGGTGTATACCAGTTTTCTTCGAGGAGCAATCAGCTAAAACACAGTATGGGTGGCATTTGCCAGAGAATGAGTTTGAGAGTTTCTCTGTGCATATACCAAAAGAGGAAGTGGTGTACAAGGGGATGAAAATCTTGAATGTGTTGCGAGGGATTCCAGGGTCTAGAGTTAGGAGAATGAGGGAGAAGATTTTGGGGCTTATACCAAGAGTAATGTACAGGAAGCACAATAGTTCATATGGTTTGAGAGCCAAGAAAGATGCATTCGATATTTCAATTGATGGTACATTGAAGAGGATTCAATCAAGGCTTGAGGAACTTGCTTTAGCTGATCGGTGACCTCATCTTGTCAATCTTCTATTCACTGTAATTATAAATTTTTGTTGCTTCTTCTTGCTTTGATTCATTTTGTTTACTATAAATTAAGAATTGAGTTATGGCATTTGTGTTTTGTCGGCAAATAACATATTGCATGATATAATGATACTCTTGTTTTGGATTATCTTCCTGGAGTTTATCAAAAGAGAAAACAATCCTCAACGTAAAAGATGCTGCAGACGCATCCAATAAATGAAAGAGAGAAAGAAAGAGAATTCAGAGTTTGGAACTTTGGATGATTGGACTTGTTTTTAAGATTTGTTTGTTCTTCATTGGTTGGTTAGATGAAAGACAAGGTGCCTGCCATCCCCATCTAACGATTCTGAATCTGCAGTATCCTTGATAGAAGCTAGAATTGTTACTGCTACGTGTTGCAGAAACCTATCTTTCTGATGTTCTGCATTTGAATCTGTTTGCCACCATTACATTTCCACGAAACAAATTGTTTGCTTAATACCAACAAGGTGCTCAGCACTTTATGGTAGCAGATTGAGCCAAGATTTAACGTTGCTTCCATTTGAATTTGTTTACTAAAATGCAGATACCAGTGGTTATTGTGGAGCTGACCTCTCATGGAAGTGCTGGTGCATGGTTTATGAAGTTGAAGGATTAAAGCATCTTAACTAGAGCATCAAACTCGTACCACCGCCCCTACGTTAAACATTAGTTTAGTTGTCTCATATCTTGTACTATTGCAATGTGATTAATCAAACAAGTAATTATGCATAATTTTATAATTAAATAAAGTGATAAACTAGAATCAGTAAATGTTACAAATGTCAGACAAGGCATGGTCTCTTTGCAAAATGAGGACTCCAGCACTTATTAAGAAATTCCACACTTTTGGAGTACAATAGAAGCGGAGAATGCACTCAACCACTCAAGGTTTGCGTGCAAGAAAAAAGAAGAAGATTATATAAGATAAAAGAGTAAGATAATGGATGGCTATTATATCATAAAACTTAAAAGAGAAGATATGAATCCACACAAAAATAAGAGAGAGAAGTTTTAGGGGAAAAGTTGAATAATAGAATGGTTAAAAGATAGATTAAAAATGCCCAAAAAAATAAAGAAGGGTAAAGCGAGAAAATAGATTTTTATTTACCTAAAATTTTATTTTATTAGTTTTATAATTACCTTTAAAAATTTGTTTATCTCGTTAGTTTATTTATTAAACGTTGTTTCTTTTGCTTTTATTCAACTGAAGTTTTATTTATTTTCTTTGGGATAACAAACGAATAAATATGGACCGACCTAAATATAAATGCAAGATCTGGGTAGCTCACGAATTCAGCTATCCCGCCCAAACCCATTTCCTGTCCTCAGTTTTCAAATTTTGAGTTCGTTTGTTGTTTTATCACTTTTCCATTTCGACCTCCTCTTCAGTCTTCTCCAATAATTGTACAACGTTGTTCTCAGAGCACACTCAGAAGCAAAACCCTTGGAGACACTGAAGTTTTTCTGGGTCGGATCCTTGATGGCCAACTCTGATTCCACCGCCTCTTTGCCCCTTGCCTCTTCTGTGAGCTTCTCCTCCTTCTTCTTTCAATTCGATCATTTCAAATTCTGGGTATTAACATTAGTCTAACTTTTAGAACTCAGAGGTTTTTGATCTTATTAGGGAGTATTAATCATCTGATCATTTTGTTTTCAGAAGGAGAACATGACTCCAATTGCGTCGAAAATCACTGTAAGTTTTTCCATTTTCTATTGCTTTTTCGATTAGGAAACAAGCCCATTCCTTAATTTATTATGGTTCGCTGCCCAGAAATATTTGGAAAACAAAACATCATAAATCTGTCGAGTACTTATTCCTGAAATTCCTGTGTTTAATTTTAAAGTTGTTATATAGCTTGATGGAAACCATAAACAAGTTTAAAGCTATATAGCTTGGTTGATTTTCAGTCTCCCCCACCTTTCAAGGAGAGATTAAGTACACCTGAGGAAGCATTTTGTGTTTCCATTGAAATTGTTGTGTTTCTTCTCAGGAACTAAATGAATCAAGGACCGAACTCTTGAGCAGAATTCAAGGCTTGAAACAGGTGAGATTTGTCGTTTTGCTCTTCATGCACGGTATTATTATGATTTTACACACACAGGCTCACTAATTCTACCTGCTTTGTGCGTTTCGTTTCTTGGCCACTGGTGGACTTTATGTCTATGTGTTTGTATATTCCCTTTTCTTAAAAAAAAAAAAAATTTCTGGCCGCCAGGATTTGCAAAATTGGAGGACAAAGTTAGACACACAAGTGAAGGTCTACCGTGATGTAAGTGACGATCGATCTCACTAAAATACTCATACTGCCTTATAGGCCCGAGAAAAAAGTGTACATATCACTGTTTTTGTATCGGTTTTGCATGTTGTGCAAGTGTACCAGTTTATCTTCAGGAATTAACTAATAGCTTTCTAGTCTTTTAACCTTTTAATGGATAACTGTTTTGTTTATTTCGTCTTCTCAAGTGTATCTAAGTCGCTTACACAAAAAACTATCTGAAATTTAATTCTTACTTTTTCGGTAATCGGTAGATTACATATTGTCTTACAGCCTTAGTCGAATGTTGATACACATTATGTTTCCCTAGCTCTGCCTTGTATTTTTTTTTTTTTTTAGTTAAATTTTTGTTTTACCTAGTGCTGATTTGGGATTTGGCCTAAGACATATGTAAGATTGTCCCACAAATTTGTCCACTTCAAAATTCATATCACCTGTGCATATATAGCAGGAGAATTAACGCAATAAGATGTTGATTTTGCTCAAGAAAACCTTCAAGGCTGTTATGTTAAAATTAAAAGCCTTCCATTTCACTTTTGTCATACTGAACACAAACTGCTTTTGTTTTGTTTTATTTTATTTTATTAAGATACAAAACTGTTAAGATTTCATGGGAAAGGATGTTTTTCTGGTAGGAAAGACAAGAATAACTATAGCAAAAGAAATTTTATCAGATGAAAGAGCTAGCCCATTTAGAATCGTTGGTTTCCGTCTGAGCAATAAGTTTTGATGCTTGACAATATATGTATACATATATGGTTGATGTGAATAGATTGCATATTAGATATTGATATCATATCGTTCTTGATAAGTGAAATCTTAGGATATTGTAGGTACTGCTGTCATGCAATCTTGACGATATGAAATGCTTCTTCTTAGTAGTGGTATATGATGTTGGAAATTTGTGTTCTGTGTTAAATTTTGGGGTTAAATGGTGTAGTTCTGCATCAGATTGTGATTTATTTGAATTCTAAATTCTAAATGATGGCTGTGTTTAACGCACAGTTTCTTTGAAGTTAGAAAGTTTAATAGAAAATCATCCTTTGACACCCAGAATTGAATAACAACTGTCTAAAAACTCTCTGTATTATTTGCAATTATGCAGGCTGACCGTCATAGTAAAATAAATGACCGTCATAACCTCATATCTGTTCATTTTTTGCATTATGATGAGTCATCCAGCTCCTAGTTGTACTATCAGCTTAGAAAATCTTCTGATATCGTGATCACGAGAATTAATATGCAAGTAATAGGTCCAACTTCTTTAATGTGTCTGTTATTTGTTTTTGTTGGTTATTACGTTAACTGCGGTCTTCTTCTGTAAAGGGTTCACAGATTATGTTGGCAATGAATTCTCGCTTGATGTATGTGGTATTTTTTTAATGGTGCCACTCAATGCATTGTGTTTGGTCCATGCAGGAGCTTTCGGACCTGAAGAAAACACTCAATGATGAAGTGGAGCAACTTCGATCAGTGAGATTGCATTTAGCTTTTCTTTAACTATTCTCTTCCTGTCTTTCATATTAAAATTTCACGTGTACAATTTGTTCATGAAATCAAAACTAGGAATTTCAAGACCTGAGGAGCACCCTTCATCAGCAACAAGAGGATGTAACTGCTAGCTTAAGAAACTTGGGGGTAAGTCTTTGGGGGATTAATTTCCTTTGCATTTCCTGGGGTTATCTTTAATACTTTATTCCCTATTTTATGTTATACTTCAATTAAGAAGTACACTGAGATTAGTGAAAATTTTGCAGCTTCAAGATGACTCAGGAGATAGCAAGCACCCTCAGTCACAAGAGACTAAGATTGAAGAAGTTGACCAGGAAGAGCAGCAGATTTTGCCCAAGGAGGATAACGCTAAAGTAGCTGAAGAGTAAATGGGCTGCAGTCTGAAGCATTTGCAGTTATTAATGTATACTCTTTAAAGAGATGCATGATCGTCTGTCTATCTGTATCGTTTGTTTCGTGTCGTGTCTGTCAAGTAAGAATGGGTACTTCAACCTAGTCGTTGAAGATAACAGAGAACTCAGATAAATGAATTAATGCTAAAAAAAAATTATTACATCCAAATTTAATTGAATAATTTAAACTTAGGCAGTACTTATTTAAATTTTCTTTTTTATATACTGGTTTCATATTGTGAATGGATTACATGCAGTAAATTATACTGTAGTTATTGACTTATCAATCTTTGAATCATTGGATGAAGTTGTTGGTTGACTGTAGAGTTTTATTGAACGGTTTGCGATGGTTACATTACAGGCAATTCAGATTCTTTTAATGATGCTAAAGAGAAGGGTTGAAGTAAGTAGAACGAGCTACGGACTAAACAGACTGAGTGACATGTGAGTTCATTCATCAATCATTTAATGAATTTTCAATATAAAGAGTAGGGCAGAAGTAAAGTAGAACGAGCCAAGGACTAAACAGACTGAATAATGATAACGTGGGCTCTTTCATCATTTAATGAATTTTCATATTGCTGGAGTAAAGCGTGAACTTAATTTTCAAGACATAACAAACCTGAAATAGAGGCTTTGACTGAATTTATTATCCAAAAGGGTTTTCTTTTGTTTCCTCTCTATCTTAATGGAGAGTTTATCCAGTTTACCTACCATCATAGCATCTTAAAGCCTACCCTAAACTCTCAAACCATGCTTTGGAAAAGTGCAATTTTCACCATGGGGAAAAAAACTGCAGCCACTGTGCTATCTGACTTATTTCAAGGCTGATTTCAGCAAACATCCGGGATTCCCATAAAAAAATGCAATCACAGCCTCAATAATGTGTTGTGTGTCTGCATAACAGAAGGTTGAGCTTGAATGCAATTCTTGGGTAAAAACAGAAACTTTGGCATGATTGTCTCTCATGGGAAGATTTTGATTTAGAAATGGAAACAAAATCCTTCACCAACCATTGATGGGTCTTTGAATGTTGAATTTAGTGATCTAATCTTCTAGAGGGTAGATCTACAATTATCAGTTCAGATCAGATTAGACAGTTTCTGCTCTAGATTTTGCTGCAGTCAACTCTTAGTGAATTACACAACGGCAGGCTATTCCTAGCTTTTCTGTATAGCAAAAATTGACTGAAGTAGGTGAAGTCGAAGTGATTTTTCACCAAACTTGTAATATTGAAAAAGCACTTTCGGTTCTGGTGAATGGTGATGGAGGGCATATACTCTTCATCTCCTTTCTCCAAGCTTTGGCACTTCTACCTTGTCCTTTAATATTTCTAGGTTCTCCAATACACCGCTCCCTCGAGGAGGAAAAAAACAAAAACTGTCTTTATTGATTTTTCTTTTCAAGAAAGAAAAAAGGGTAGAAATGAGATTTTGTCAGAGCATTTTTTGAAAAAATTAAGAAAAATCTTAATTTTAATTAACATTAAGAAACATCAGCTATCTCACTTTTTATTTCATATATTATTTTATTTGCAATTTTATACTTACAAATAAGGCAACAAATGTGATTTTGAATGAATGCCTTGTACCTATGATATAAGTATATAATTATAAGAAATTTCATTTCTCTTTCCATTTCAAATTCTTGAAAACCAAAGCAAAAGTAGCCAATGCAAGTATAACACATATGATAACTTAGTTAATAAAGTTATAATAATAAAATACCTTGCCTGGAAGAATAACAAAATACCTCCTGTCATATGAAACAAATGCTTAGTACATCAACAATGGATAAAGAAATCAGATTCAGAACAATTATATTCTATAACATACAACAAAAGTAACTAGTACCATATCTTTATTTTTAATTGGGCTATTCATGCTTGCATAGAAGATAGAAAGAAAGACATCAAAAACTATAAGAATTCAAAAAAAAAAGGAAGATAGAATAATGTTCCATTGCAAAAGATGGAAGCAGAGTGTTCTTCTGTCACTGTCACATTATACTTTGATAGCCATCCTGGCCTGCACACTTTGCTCCCTCACAGAGCACATACCACAGAGTACATTCTTGACATTTTCCTCTCTTTTTTTCTTTAAGCCCCACATTTACACTTGCTCTGTTATTTCTACTTTCCATTTTATTCCTGCAAGCTCTCAACTCAAGACCCACAAGCACTTCACTTTCCCTCTTTCCAATGGATGCAAAACCTTGTGAAGCTGCTTCTGAACCTCTGAAGTACCAGGTAACTATTACCCAGATGGTTTTCTCACCCATTGAATCAAACCCAGTTTTAAAAATTCAGTCTTTCTTCTTAGAAACAACTGTTTTTGCAATCTGAATCTGTGCTTTCTTCTGTTTCTCAGACATGGTTCTTGAAAGTTTCTATCCACTGTGAAGGCTGCAGAAGGAAAGTGAAGAAAGTTCTGCAGAACATTGATGGTACTAACCTTAAACGTATTCCTTCTTGGTCTGCTTTTGGCTTCGCAAGTAACAGAAGGAAAGTGAAGAAAGTTTCTATCCACTGTTTCTTTGTTTTCTCTTCATACTACATGCATGGCTGGATTAAAAAGCTTCAACTTCATTGTGTTGACCCATGGCTGTCATTTTCCTTTTGTATTTTTACTGTTTTCTCAGCAACCAAACAGCATTAATACAGTGTATGCTCTGATATGCTCTGCTTTTGAGTGTAACAGAGAATTGGGTTAATCTGGTTAGTTTTGCAGGTGTCTTCACTGTAGCAATCGACCCACAACAACAGAAAGTAACGGTCAATGGAAGCGTTGGCGTTGAAATTCTTATCAGAAAACTAGTTAAAGCAGGAAAACACGCTGAGATTTGGCCGGAAAGTATCGTCAAGAAGGGGAAAAACTCCGGCAAAGGAAAGAAGAAGAACGAACAAAGAGACCCAGAAAGCGTGGAAAAGAATTCCACTGAAAAAGCTGAATCCAACCTCAACTCCGAGAAAAACAGGGGAGCTGAAAGTGCTGGTAATTGTAATGGGGAAAACCAGAGCAGCAACTCAAAAATTGGCGGGAACTCGCCGGAAAAGCCTCTGGCTTGTAATATGGCTCCGACAGCGTCGGACCAGAAGGGAAATCAAAGTGAAGCAGCCGCCGGTAATTGTAGTGGAGGAGGTTCTGCCAAGAAGAAGAAAAAGAAACCTCAAGGTGGTGGGAGTGGAGGCCATAGCTCAGGTTCAGCCTCTAACGGTGCACCTGCATGCACTGAATCACGGGTTGCTGACCAGGTTGGGAGCCAAGAGATGGGCCAAATGAATCTGGGCCCTACACGTCAGCAATCATACACATATCCTGAAGCTTATTATCCTTCGATGGTGTATTTGGCAACTTACAACAGATTATATCCCACGGGAAGTATATGTGGTCCTTCATATTATGTTGCCCCATCACCGTACACGCGTTCAGGTCTTGACCAAAGCATTTACCAGCTGCAATCGTCACCATTGGCTCCGTTTGAGATTTTCAGTGATGAAAATGCCAATGGTTGTGTTATTATGTAAGGATCTGAAAAGAGAAGAGAATGTTCAATTGCACTTGCACTAGTTTTTATGATGGCCCTAGATGGTTTTGTAATGGTAATTTTGTAAGAGGGAATAGAACTTATCAATTGTTTGAGCAGTGTTATGTCAAGTTTCTTAAACATATTAATAAGAATTTCATTTTAATCATAAAAAAGTTTTATTAAAAAAGTTGCGTTTACTTTATATTTTTTTATTTATATAAAAATTAACATTTAACTGCCAACTAAAACTACTTTTTATGAGATGAAAATTTTTTGTTATTCAAATCATTTTAAATTATATCTCATTAATTTATGATTAATTAATGTATAATAAAATAATATTATAAACTATATCAATTAATTTTTTTTTAACTAATTATTGTCCCTTTGTGCATGCCCAAAATAATATATTTGAGTGGCAAACAAGATAAATCAACATGGATGTTGTTATAATAGATGACTTGTTATGGTTTGACATGAATAGCCTATGGTTTTAGAGACCAAAATTGTCTCCATGGTTAAAAAGAGAAAGCATGTCTTGTTATGAGCTCATATATTCCCATGAACTTTTGACAAGCATGCGAATGGGCAATCGAACTGTGGGTTGATACCATATCTATAATTTAGAGAGCATCTATCTAGAATGGTGCAACCAAAGAAAGTTTGCATATAATTGTTTAGTTTTATAAGTCTTAATATGTTATATAATTTTTTACTTTAATTGTGTGACTTTATATAACTCTAAATTATTATATGACTTTATATAACTCCAATCGTGTATCTTTGGTTTAAAATTTTTTATGCTACAGTTGCATATATAAGCAACTCATATTCATCCATGTTCATTCCAAATATGCAACTGTGTAAAGAATGATTGCTTAACTCTGTTCAACCAATATGAAAACTCTTGTTGAAGTTAATCTTTGGGAGAAAATAGAATTTAGTTGTTTTGTTAAAATTTAAGCAATAGAATAGAACAAAAAGTACAAGATTATCTAGACAATGGATACAATATCACATATACTTATTGTAACTATTTAACCAGTACAAGTTTATTTATTTACAATAATAATAATAAATATGAGTTTATTAATTTTGATACGAACTTGTAGAAAAAGAATCTATGGTTTATCTAAATGGACAATAATAGGCTGTGGCAAGGAAATGGAGGGTCTCCTCCCTCAAAGCACACAATTTGTAAGTCTACCTATCCACTCAATCTCTAAAATACTAAGCATAGAAGAACATTATATCTTTTTCCCTCACTTTTATATGCCCAAAATGTTATTCTTTATTGACATTCTCCAATTAGGTCAAAAAAGGATCTTAATCTTTAGTTGGAATTAAGGGTGGGCATGGGTCGGGACACAATCGGGACGGGACCGGGACGTAATTTTGGTGTCACAATGAATTTTTAGGATGGGACTGAGACAAGCAAAATCCCGTCCCGTCCCGAAATTGTTCCAATAAGTATATATATTTGTCCCTTCTATTATTTTTTAGACTCCTTTTTTATTGTTTATACCCCACTTTCTTTTTTTTTTTTCTGCATGCTTTCAACACCTCTCTTATTACTTTATACACCTATTTTATTTTATTTTTTAAATTTAACCGAGACGGGCTAGGATAAGTGCATCGGGACGAGATAAGGACGGAACCGGGATAAGGTTATATAAAATCAGGACTGGACAAAAATTTTTTTTTTTTTTCGAGACGGCCCAATTCCCGACCCGTGCCCACCCCTAGTTAGAATAAATGCCTGCTCATGCTAAGAACATAACATTGTAGTGCTTGAATCAAGCAACTAGCATAGTTTGCATTTTGAATAACCTTTTTTAATCCTTTGAGGCTTACTTTGGCTCTGGCAAATCTCATAGATGGAACTCTACTAAACTTATTAAAAGGAAAAAACATTAAAATTAGCATAATTGCATGAAAGGCCATCTTTGTTTTGCTAAATCTAATTCATTTTATGGCCACCCATTTGGGCATTTGCAAATATAAGATAGTTATGAAGCTGAAATTTTGGTGTTGTGTAAGGAAATGAGGTACAACTTGAGCTTCTTCTTACCAATAATTTAAAGGATGTCCTGTTCCTGCATTCTGCAGAAACAAGTGCCAGAGAACCATAAGTACACACTCAGTTCTAAAACTTTTCAAATTAATGTGAAGCAACCCATGTGAGTTCTTTTACTTGTGGACCTAAACCTTTGTGAATACCAATAAGTCTTTAAGTGCCAAAAGCATTAAAGGAACAATCTAGTGTCAAGTGTAGTCCGTTATCAGAGGCAACCTTCTTTCATCTCCTGTTGTTTTCTTCACAACATGGACTATCTTTCTTTCTTTGTTTTTAGGGGTTAAATTCTTTCTACTTAGAATATATTCTTTTAGCACACCCCATAATTTCTAAGCACACACCCTAAACCCTATTGACAAAAGGATTCACCTCTTAGCCGACATGTTTGGTGACGTGGGCAATATTTCTTGTGCAAAATTATTTTGGTGTTAGGTAGATAGGCACGTGACATTTAGACATAAATAAATAAATCATGTCACATTTTATTTTTTTAAAATGCGTTTCTTACGGAGCTTTGCATTTAAATTAGCTGGGAGTAAGAAATTAATAAACAAGAAAAAGAAATATAACGTATCCAAAGATCTAATGACTCTAACATAACATATTTACACTCTGAATATCATAATGGCTTTCAGAGAAAAATTCAAATGCAAGTTGATGCCTTTGAAGTTCGCTGATTCATCCCAAGAATGATCACAATTACAGTAACATCATCATGATAATTCCTCCTCCTCCCAGCAGGAATGTTCATCAACTCTTCTGTGCTGAAACCTGCACGAAGATATGATTATCAAATAAGATACTGAAGTTCAGATTTCAGAAAATGGAATCATGTTCAGCAAAAGATTCACTTGATGACCTGCACGATTAGCTGCTCTAGCTACAAGCTTCTCAATGAGAAACTTGGCAGGATCACCAGAAGGATTGCTCAAGATATAAGACTCTACAAGCTTCACTGCCTCATCATTGCTGAAGAAGTCAAATAAGCCATCGCTTGCTACAATTACAAATTGATCCAAATTTGAGATCTTATGCACATTCATTGATGGTTGAGTGGAAACATATGGAGGGCTTTTGAGATCGCGAACTCGAAGGATTCCCATCAATGCATCATTCAGATTTTTCTGCATGGGAACAAAAGTTAGAGAAATAACTATTCAATACTTACTCCTACACAAATGAATGGATTTCAAGGGTTACAGATGGATTCTCCCTTCTTCCAAGTAAAATTATTGCTGAAAAATGACAATAATACCAACCTTTTTCAAGTAACCAACTCCGAATGCACGAGTAACCTTCAGTTTTCCTTTCACTTTTCCCGCTACAATGGGCATAGGATCATCGGGATGTTCAGCCAGAAGTCGGGCTCTTTCAGCTTCATTTTCAACAGTATGACTCTCTGTAAGCTGAATAGCTTTGAGTCTCTCCTTTCCATCAATTTTATCACCCCTACTGCATGTTGCCAATACTGCTCTACTGTCACCAAGATTAAGTGTATACAAATGATTCCCATGAAGTAGTACAAGTAAAACACAAGAACCAATAGAAACTAAATCTGGGCGTTCCTCCATTTCCTGCTCGACCATGTATAGGAACTCATTCTCAACTTGGTTAAGGGCACGTTGGAGGCTATCAAGAACTCCTTGTGAAAAAGATATATATGATGCTTCTACCTTAGTGGATGGACTACCCTTGACAATACAGCCAATATGAGAATTGCTGTATCCCCCAAATCTTGAAAGAGATCGTTCTTCTCTATCATCCAACTCATCTTGGAAAAATCTGTCTGAACCAATATTGTTGGAAGTTTGAATGGAATCTGCCTCCAATTCCCAATCTAACATATTAGAACAAGATATGATGGTGTCATACAAGGTACCAGCCAGAAAGTCAGCTGCATCTCTCCCGTTAAAGCCATCATAAATTGCACAAAAGAGCCATCCATTTTCTTCAGAGCAAACTGCTTGAACTCTGTCTTCACCAGCAGCTCCTCCTGCTACTTGCACTTCCACAGCATTAAGAAAGCCTTCATTTCTGGAAGGGGCATTCATGGATTTTAATGAACAAGGGTCATATTCAGGCATTTCACTTGGAGTACACGGACTGCAGCTTAAGTTTGACAAGCTACCTTGGAGGGAAGATGACAATATATCCAGCCTTGAAAGACTTGGCGAAGAGGATACCTTACGGAATGAGTTAGGGGAGTCCCAAGTGGGAAGGATTTCTTCTCCTATCACCCCATTGCAGATATTTGTATTTGCTAATGTTGCATTAGCACTTAAGGCCGCACCAGACAAGCAAGTAAAACTGCTTGTTCTGTGCACTGCAGGCAGGATTTCAAAGCCGTTGGCGACCTTACAAAGAATGTTTCTTCCATTATTGCATTGATAGCCAAAACTTATTTTCAGTTCTCCTTCAGGACTAAGCATGCTACCTGTTTAAAGAAATCCATTGTCAAACTAATAACATCAGTCTGGTACATATTCACAAGTATAAAAGTTACACTGATCTACAATATATCATTAACCAAAGCAAAATGACATTAATCCACTTGAAAACGGCCATTTATAATCAAGACAACTTGAAAGAAAGATTTTCCAGATTGTGAACGGGCTTTATTCATGTTTTTATTAAATTCGAAAACAACAGTGTTAATCAAAAAGTTTTAGAGCCTGCATCACATATAGACTTGTTAGTGGTGAGCAACTATCGGATCAACAAAAACTTGGCAATGAACTAAACAAATCAGCTTTAGACAGTGATATTGCAACCAACATGCAAAATCAATACATAACAAAATTTACGAGTGTGTGAAACAAAAAGATATAGAGATGAAGGGAAAGGAAAATGAGAGGGGAGAAAAACGAAAATCCTTAACAAAAAAGACAGAAGGGGGAAAAACATCAACTCAGTAATGCCCTTCATGTCGTCTCTGTCTCAGAAATTCAGGCATTTCTCTCCACCAAAATAAAGACTCCAGAACTCTAGCTAGCCTTTCACCGTAAACAGCAACCAAAAGGCTAGGCTAAGTTATGAAACAAATGAAAGTGCTAAGAGAAAAAGATGGATATAGTCCAAATTCGAGAAACTTAAGACTATCTGCAGACAAGCTAAATGAGTTCATTTACTCATTTTCTCATGCATATGCTAAATTGCTTCTATTGCCCCGTGTTAGATAACTAAACTTAGAAGTTAAGGAACTTAGAAGTGAAAACATACTAACTGTTACGGGTTTCTCATTCAGTAAGTATTCCACAATTTAACAATTACATGTTTCTTCTGGACTTTTCTCAGTAACTCCCAAGTACCAAAAGTAACGAGAATTATACAAGGCACTGATCCCAAAAACTCAACATTCAAAGTCAGAACAAGATAACACCTACAAAGAGCAACGACATAAAGTGGCAATTCCTGCATAAACACTACCAATTAAAACATACAGAGCAAGAAAAACGAAAGCCCACTTACCAATAAATCTTCTAGAGCTACCCAGAGCCAACAGATTGAGAATGCAGCTACAAAAGCACAAAGCTGTTATATATAGACATGGAGATATGGAATAGAAAAGGAGCCAAGAGAGTGGAGGCGTGACTTCGCATAGCAAAAGCAAACTAGAGAGCAGGGCAGGAGCAGATCTCTATGAAATTTTTTGCTTAGTATGTGAGAAGTGTGAAAGGGAGTTTTAGTGGAGAATATGTATCTGGTGGGTACGCAAAAAAGAGAGCTTTACATGAGGGATTGGGTGGTAGAGAAGGGTCTTTGCTGAATATAGAGAGAATTTTCCATGGCTGACGTTCTGGTCTCTTTGTCGAATTCCACTATTTACCAATAAATCCCGGTTTTAGAGTTTCATTCCAACACGGACGAAAGCGCACAGATTTCTCCACCACTGTTTTATATATCTCCTGGAAAATGACGGCTGTCCATGAAACTACCATTTTACCCTTGTCAGTTAAACGTACTATTTTCCATTTCTGTCGTTACTTTTGAATTTAAGATATTTAACTTTAAATACTTTAATTGTGTATATAAATGTAAACAAAAATAAGAAAGATTGTGTATATAAATAGATTTAATTTGGAGATATTTTTCTTTTGGGTTACTGTGGAAAATTTTGATTAATTATAATATAGACATTGCATGATTGCATGGAATATGATACTCCTGCTATATTATTGGCTGAGATTCAGATTGTAAATTGAATGGTTCAACGTTCATTTCCTATAATAATTGAGTGTACTTCCTATACATCTGTTTCCTCGAGTGTTAGGTCCCAAATTAAAGCTCGCCAACCAAAAAAAATCAAAAGAAAAGTTGCCAAAGTTAAAAATTTTGGCAAAGTTTAACATGTCTTCCTGATGACCCTTTTATTTGGGTGTAAATATTTATGCATGCACTTAAAATAATATATATTTTTTAATAAAAATACATAAATCAATTAATACGGGATTGTTCTAATTTAATTATAGATTTTGAGTGTAAATTTTAAAAATATAATTATGTTAAAATTTAATAAATAAAATGTTGTCGTTTTTATAACCTTATTTGACTCGAATTAAATTAATTAAGACTCAATATGATATTAAATAACAATCATAATACCAAAAATAATGCCTTTTTTCTGAGTTATATGCTTAGTGTTTCCTAAGTAGAAATACTCAAATAGAACGTCCATCAAAGCAACAAACTATTCAAATATTGCAATGCAATAAAGTGAAAATGGTGAGGTCTTTTCGAACCTTCTGATTGAAAGTCTGAAACATTTGTTCATCTCTTTTTTAAAGATGATGAAGATCAAAGCTGGGAGAATAAGGAAACAAAGTAAAGGATCATATTCCTACTGAAGTTCTTCCAAAGGACTTGTTAATGGAGGTCCCTTTTGTTTCATTTTGTGCTCTAGGATTGTGATTAATTAGAATATTATAAACTAATGTTGCAATTTTCTATTAATTTATTAAAATTAAATTTTTTGAACAATTACAATATTACGTGACCTAGTAATTCTCATTTCCTTTAATACATAGGGCCCATATGATTCTAGGTCCTACAATTTAGGGCCCAAAAATATCAATTTCTTGAGGCCCAAAGAGAAGCTTAAAAAAAAAAACAAGACATCATAACAAAATTTATTAACTGAGTCAGACGAATTTATAAGTTTTAAAGATAGTATTTTTCATTAAAAAAAAATGATGGTTTTAATATTTCTCAGTCAGAAAGTAGTTGATAAATATAAATTTAATTAAAAGATGAGAAATTGAGGAGATATTAGAGGCAGAATGAGTGGCCAAAAAATGTTAGTTAAAGTGGCAGCTTCAAGGTCATGACTCATGCCCCAGGCCCCGGGGAATTAATAAGCTTTCCATTCAAATTCAATCGTTTTTTCTCTTTCAATCCAAATGAATATATATATGCCAAAAATAATTAATTATTTAAGTAAATAAATAATAAGTAGAGAATCCACCGAAATGCAAAGGGTTTATAAATATACTTAGATCTTAACAAAAATCACTTGGAATGTTTTCACTTTTAGTTTATTTCAAAAAACACCCTTTTTTAAAAGTGGTTAGGCAAATCATTACACAATCTATATAAAATTAAGTAGTAATATTTAAATAAAATAACACAAATTATTGTGGAAAGGAAATCTTGTAGCATACAACTGGAGAAACCGAGTAAGCCAACATTAAAATAAACAAAGAATCACTCCTTGGCTGTCCTCCAACTGGCTTAACGCTTAATCGTTATACACTATTATCCTCTCTCTTTTTTTTTTTTAAAAAAAAAAGAAAAAATTAATTTTCCCATAATTTTATTTTTAAGATTTAAAAAGCTTAAACAAAGTCAAAAAGGTCATTAGTGGGTTGTTTATTTATGTAATGTTCACATTCTTAAATCTCAAGCTAACCCGAGTCACGTCCAAGTCAAGTGGCACCACTCATAAATAATCTCTATAACCAGTGGCAATTTTGCACCAATCATCGCTTATAACCTCAAAACTCATTACCCGTACCTCATTCTTTCTCTTCTCAACCCAACGGAAATCTTAAAACCGACCCAGCAAAAATGGGCAGCTCAGGCTTCTGCGCTTTCCTCCTGATTTGTTCGATCTTGGCCCTACACGTAGCCGCCGCCGTTGATTTCAGCGGCGGGGAACACCAGCTGTCATTCTTCCCGGTGAAATCGGAGTGCCGCGGATCCATCGCCGAGTGCTTGCTCTCCGGCGATGATTCCGAGTTGTTCGGGTCAGAATTTGCCATGGACTCAGAGAGCCACCGGCGTATCCTAGCCACGAACAGGTACATAAGCTACGGTGCGCTCAGGAGAAACACTGTTCCCTGCTCGCGACGTGGCGCTTCCTATTACAATTGTCGTCCGGGAGCTCAGGCCAATCCTTACCGACGTGGTTGCAGCGCCATCACTCGATGCAGGCGTTAAAATCCTCCTTTTTTTCCCTCTTATTCTTACTTTTAAATCTCTTTTATATATATATCTTATTCTTACTTTTAAATCTCTTTTATATATATATATATATATGGAAGGAAAAAAAAAAAAAAAAGAAGTAGAGTTGAGTAAATTTACTGATCGATGTATTGTAATTTATGATTGTGTGAAAATTATTATTATTAAATATTAATTCTTCTTCTCCACATCTCTTCCCTGCTCACTCTCTTTTCCAGTTTCCAGGAAAAAAGAGATGGGCTTAGTTTCTGGTATGGTTATTTGCTACTTTTTGGATGGTAGTGTGAAATGATGACTTTCTTTTTGGTATGTGGCTTCTGAGAAGGGAAGGGAAGGGAAGGGAAAGGCATCTGTTGCTTTGTGACTTTTTCTTAGCATTTTGTTGAAACTGAGGAATGAGCAGAAAAGCTTGGGTTGTTGCTTATTGAGCCAAATACCATAATTGCTGGGGTCTTTTATTCTTGTTATTAAGCTCAAAAACAAAAGAGAGGGAGAGAGAAGGAGGAAGGAAGAGCTTTTCTAGTTGTGCTACATGTGACTTAAATTTTATTATTTTCATAAATTATTATTTGGTCTGAATGAAAAAGAAAAAGAAAATACGTTTGGTTGGTATCTCACATGCACGTCTTTTTTTTTTTTTTTTTTAATTAATAAAAACATAAGATTAGATTATATATTAAACTTCATTTTATCGGCTTATTTCTATACCTATTGATATGGGTGGAAGAGAAGGGAACTTATATTTGGGCCGCCGAAAAACTCCCTTAGGAAGCTTCACTTTCGTGGGCTTTGAGAAGTGCTATTCCCTTGCTGTAACGGTCCTATTGGATGGATTAAAGTCAGCCAGCCAGCCTCACATGCATTATCATATTCATCCGCGTCAATCAAAATCATGGAACGCGCCACATACATCATAGCATCTTTGCTGTTTTTCTATGACAACCATAATACACCTCATACCCTTTTGTCGTATTAGTTTCTATATACAATTATAATTATAATTTCGTCTAGGACCACCAAATGGAAGTAGCCTTCCAGTTCTTTTTTTTTTTTACTCTCTCTCTCTCTCTCTATTTGCAGTTTGAACGCATTAAATTAAATTAAAATACTACTAAATGGCTGGCACTAGCATGCAATGCTGAGCTCATCTGAATGGGATTTGAGGATAAATGCCAACAGGAACAATCACATTAGGCCAGGTTGTCATGTCAAACATCATCGTACTTAATGCAGCCACTATTTAAGTAAAGAAAATCCAGCAATTCTAGATGATTTTGAATCTTTCCAACTTTTTATCTGTAAAACGCGCAGGTGAGCTTCCCAAACATAGGTTCCTAAGGATCCAGGATATATGGACCACTACTCAAATAGAATAGATATGTTGGAAAGAAAGAAGAAAAGAGAGAGGGTTTTACCAAATACCACTCCTCCGACTTTAACAAACACCATTCCTCTGTCTGAAATAACCATAATACCCTTGTATGTTAAAAGAATACTGCTTGTGTCCTTCTCCCACCTCCCCGCGCGTTGGTTATAGGCCGAAGGAAACTCCAAATTTCTTCTCATTTCTTTTCTTGTTTTTGTGATTTGCAAGAGTAGAAAAACTAATTTTTGAGTATGCATTGTTCATGCGGAGCTCAATCACATATAGAACAAGATTTATATGTTGTATTTTTGTTTTGAATTGAAAACAAATTTTTGGTGCGCCAAACACTTCTGCACAAGCGTTAATATATCCAAAACACCCATACACAAGCGTTTTGTCTCAAACGCTCATGTAAAGCGTTAGGATCTCAAAAACACCCATGAAAGAGTCCAATTGCATATAAAATAAGATTTATATGTTGTATTTTTTGTTTCAAATCAAATAAAATGTTCTGGTGCGATAAACGTTCATGCACATGCGTGAGAAGTTACGAAACGCCCATGCACAAGCATTGGGAGTAAAATATGCATATATATATATATATATATATATATAAAACGGTTATAGAAAAACGTTGAGTGCTTCTCTTATATATATATACATATTTAAATATAATTAAATATATAATAATTTATAATTAAAAATATTTTTTTCACCTAAGTCATTTAGTTATTTAAAATTGTTAGTAAAAAAATATTTATAATTTATAATTTATGATTATTGTGATAAAGATGTATATTAATTTATTATAAATATTATAAATTTTTATTTAATTTTAAATATATATATATATTATGAAATTTTGTTACTTAAGGCACAAGTAACATATTTTTAAAATTAAATAAAAATTTAAAATATTTTTAATAAATTAATATAAATTTTATCACATAATAATTAATTTATTAAATTTTTATTTTATTAAAATATTATAAATATATATATATATATATTTCATCCAAGCCTTTAAAGAGGCGTGGAAGGTACTCAACACTTCTTTAGAAGTGTTTGGAGAGTCATCAATGCTTTTTCAGAGACATCACGAATCCTCGTTGCCTTTTCAAAAGCGTTTGGAGGGGCGGACTAAAGAATCATTAAAGCATTATTGAAACTTTGAAAAAAAAAATAAAAAGAGTGTGGCGGATGTTAAAGGTGGGGTGGTAGAAGGTAATACCCAAAGAGAGAAAGGGGGAGGAGCAATATATCACAACATGGACCTTATCGTTTTGCTTCAGTTCAGTAACTAACCTTATCACTAGCCTATGCTTAATTATCCTCAGCCTTGGAATCTGTTGTGGGCTCTATGGGCTTCAACGGGCGTGCGGGCGGGAGCTGAAGGAGATGGTGAGGGTGAGCTCTCCACGCTCATTTCAGCTCTGAGTTCGTTGATGCTCTGCTCTAATTCGTCTATCCTGTTGCCCATCTCATCAAGTGCATCAAAGAGTTAAGGAATTGCTCATATTTTCCCCCCACAATAGATCTTGGACTCACACCCAGGAGAGGGAATTAAAAAAATAAAAATTTAACCTGGATGTTGCATTACCATTATGCGTACAAATTAAATAAAACGACCATGGAAAATTTTGATAACCTGAGTTCCCCTCCCCCTGCCTGTCCCAAGCAATTCAAAACCAACCGCATGCAAGAAAAGGTAACTAAAAACTGAGGTAGAAAGTTGCGTCATATACAAGGAATTCAAAACAAGATGACTTGGAAACTGAATAGAGACGTTATAAAGGTAGGCAAAGGAGAAAAATAAATGCATGCATATCACAAAAGACGAGAAATGTAATTAAAATAATACACTTTCTAACCTGATAATATGCTATTCAGTATTCACAATTTATAGAACTGTAGAGCAAAGGATATTCTTTTCAATGATGGAGTTTGACATTGTCTGGAACCTGGTTTGCTGCAACAAACAGAAGATAAGGAACACAACAGAGGAGCGTAATTTCAACATGTAAATTTTCACAGTTACTTCCAGCCACAGACTTACCATCTGCTGTAGAAGATTTTGTACCTGCAAGAAGCAGCGATTCAATTAGGAAAGATCCTGCAATTAATTCCTTAATGGATATGGGATGCAAGTAATCTATGGGTAGACCAAGAAAAATTACCCGACACCCAATGGATAACATAAATAAGTCAAGACCAATGACAATGCAATCAAACATGCACAAATCTACATCTTTTGTCAACATATTATTGTCTAATAATGTACTAAAAAACAGACATTTATGCTCCTTAATCAACAAAGTTAATATTGTACATCTTCGTTTTGTTATCCATTATAAAAAAATAGAACATCAAGAAGTAGTTCCTTTGATACTCACAAAAGCAGTCATATCAGCAGTGCTTTGTTTTATGTCCACATTATCATGTCCATCCTGCCAAAAATAAAAACAGTGAAACACAGCCAAATGCCATTGGATTGCTAGAAATTCATAGATATCCTACTTTCCGGACAGCTGGTTTGATGAAGAATCCCAATCATAATGTTACAAGTCTAATGCCTAAAAAGTCTTAAAGAAGGCCTATCATTCTACAAAGTCTACAAACTATACATAGACTGTTATGGAAACAAACTTTACTGCATGTTACCAGCCATAAGACATCCAAAATTTGAATAGATCAAATTAAAGTTTTCTTTACTACCCCATTGTAAAATTAAATTGTCTCTATACATCAAGGTAAATCTATTCCAATTATAAATTTTTCTTTCAATCAGATGCATTCACAACCAGAAAGATCATCAGCTAAACAGAAAAGGAGACATACCTTCACGAATTCTGGGAAAGGATGCAAAAATGTTATAACACATGATAGCTCATATATATACATATCTAGTTAGAATAGGTTTAAGAAGGAAGGGATAAAATATCTATATCCACCACACAGCAACCATCACCTAGACATACTTCAGTGTTATCACTCCCAAAGTTTATCCTGTAATTGTCTATGAATGTTGACAGAGGCCTCCCAACTTCAAACAGTTTAAAAAGGCCTTTGCATGGACAAGAGGTAAAAACTACAAGGTATGACTTCTCTCAGATAACTATATAATAAGTCCAAAGTAGCAACGACTTAAACTCTAGAACTGATCAACCAATAACAAAATGCACTACACATATAATCGAGCCATGAAGAAAGCAATTAAGTTGCTACAGAACTATGAAACTTACATATAAAAAAATATTGTACCTACTAACCAGTTTTGATTTTTCATTCAGGTACATCTACTGATCTACATAATTCATTTTGATTAACAGCAACAGTGAAATCATAATAGTTCTTCCCAATACCACTTCTAACACCCGCAATGGTACCCACTTCTACGTACTATTATTGAAGCTCATTAATCCTGGATGAAAATTACAATCAAATAATTAATCGGACTAGTTTGGTACTTGAAGCCCGAGAAAACTAGCTCCCACTTCAGAACGGATCTATTATCCAGGGTTCAAAAACCCGAACTAAAACCAGCAATCTCCTTTCTTTTCTCGCGTTTTCTTATCAGCCAAACAAAGTTCGGGTCAGAAATTTAAACAGAAAACAAGTGATTATTACAGTGCTCCATACTATCCAGATGAAACAGTGAAAATCGGGCTCAGTCGGTAGTGCGAGGAAAAATAGGAACACACGTGCGTTTTTGAACGGAATTAACAGTGTTGGTACCATTTTGCAGTGCTCCGCAAGTCAAGGTTCCGAGACTTGGCTGTGGCAGTGGCAGCGCGAGGCGAACGGAGAAGGGTTCCAGACAGTAGTAGTAAAGTGTCGAATTTTCTACTTTCAGAAATAAAGAATGGTATGTCCTATGTAAATCTTCCTATTCCTTTATCATTATTTTATGTTGAGAAAAAAATTAAATTCATGAGGTATTGAAAACTTTTTTGAGACCACGTCTCAATTTTTATTTTTTTGGTGTAACTAAGTCTTAAATTTAAATTCTCATAAATCATTATATATGGACTAGTGGTTGAGATTTAATATTTTAATAGAATTTATTATAAAATAATTGATAATTTTTTTAATGACTTATGTTGTGTGTGTTTGTGATAATTCTTGGGTGTCTGTAAAAATATTGAAAATAATTTATAATATATGCTACAATTTTTTTTTTTGCTCTCGCCAAGAAATATTCCTAGAAAAAAAAAATACTTCTATATAGTAATTGTCATGGCGACAATAATAAATATTTTTAATTGATTTTGGGAAATTTCTCAAAAAACTGTGTCTCAGTACCCAGTTAACGTAGCTGTTGAATGAATGTCGTCTAGCGGCGAAGGCAGACTGCCAGTTCGTGCATGTGACATTGTCTTCGATTCAATCTGTCTCTCGTTTTTTTCTTGAAAAAAAAAAAAAAAAACCTTTTATGATATTTTAGTCTAAGGGTTTGTTAAAATGTAGTATTAGGTTCGCTGTTTCTGTGATATGTGTCCATGTTAATATGCATTGCATTTTACCCGTTAATGTCACGAACGTAATACTATTATGTATCCATTAATGATTAACTTGTGAAAATAAAATACAGAAAAGAAAAAGGGTCGTGCTTTTTTGTTTCATTACCATGCTTACGTGCGATGCCAGTGGTCGCCGACATATAATAAAATAAAATAAAAGATAAATAAAAATACTCGTTTGTCGGAACATTCTCAGTTGCTGACATTTTTACACTCTGATCTGAATTCGTGGATCTTCATTTTCCTACCATAGCTCCACCGACTGAGGTCTCCTCTCCTCCAAAAGACCCCTAATATTGTTAATATTTACGATTTTAATCATCCAAACACTTCACATAGTACCCGAAGATACCTCTTCGTCAATCTTGGAGCTTGTAACCAGTGGGTTCGTGTCGGAGGTTTATCTCATCTCGTCCGAGTTAAGAATGCTGGAACGGTGTCTCGGACCTCGCCGAGTCCGTCAGATTCAGAGAGCGTGCCGCCAGGGCACCATCACCTTCCTTTGCCTCTTCCTCACCTTCGTCGTCCTTCGTGGCACAATTGGCGCCGGCAAGTTCGGAACCCCAGAGCAAGACTTCAACGAGATCCGTGAACATTTGTACTCGCGAGGTCGGCGCGTGGAGCCACGTCGCGTCCTCGAAGAAGCTCAGCCCGAGAACACCGAATCCAACAATTACGCCACATTCGATATCTCGAAGATACTAGTTGATGAAGGAGGCGATGACGAAAAGCGCGATCCAAAAATGCCTTATAGTCTCGGCCCGAAGATTTCAGATTGGGACGAACAACGAGCTGAATGGTTGAAGAATAACCCGGATTACCCGAATTTTATCGGACCCAATAAGCCCCGGGTTCTTCTGGTCACTGGGTCTTCCCCTAAACCTTGTGAGAACCCGGTGGGTGATCACTACCTTCTGAAGTCGATTAAGAATAAGATTGATTATTGCAGGCTTCATGGGATTGAGATTTTCTATAATATGGCTCTTCTCGATGCGGAAATGGCTGGATTTTGGGCGAAGCTTCCGTTGATTCGGAAGCTGCTGCTGTCGCACCCGGAAATTGAGTTTCTATGGTGGATGGACTCCGATGCAATGTTCACAGACATGGCATTTGAGGTTCCATGGGAACGATACAAAGATCACAACTTTGTGATGCACGGGTGGAATGAAATGGTGTATGATGAGAAGAATTGGATTGGGTTGAACACTGGGAGTTTTCTACTGAGGAATTGCCAGTGGGCACTGGATATTCTCGATGCTTGGGCACCAATGGGTCCAAAAGGGAAAATCAGAGACGACGCTGGGAAAATCCTCACTAGAGAGCTCAAAGGTCGACCTGTTTTTGAAGCTGATGATCAATCTGCTATGGTTTATTTACTGGCTACAGAGAGGGACAAATGGGGTGACCAGGTTTACCTTGAAAATGCTTATTATCTGCATGGGTATTGGGGCATTTTGGTTGATCGCTATGAAGAAATGATTGAGAATTACCATCCTGGTCTTGGTGACCATAGATGGCCACTTGTGACTCACTTTGTGGGTTGCAAGCCTTGTGGGAAATTTGGAGATTACCCTGTTGAGAGGTGCTTGAGGCAAATGGATCGAGCTTACAATTTTGGGGATAACCAGATTTTACAGATGTATGGCTTTACCCATAAAACACTTGCTAGTAGGAGAGTCAAGAGAGTGAGAAATGAAAGCAGCAACCCACTTGAAGTAAAGGATGAGCTTGGTTTGCTTCACCCTTCTTTCAAAGCTATCAAATTGCCCACTTCTTGATGGTTTGGTTTCTGGATAGGTTATGAATAGCTCCAAGAACAATAATACTGCTCCATTATCATCATCTCACTATACATGTGCTGCTGCTATGCTCTACTCACTTTGCAGTTACGTATAATAGATCCCAATTTGTAATTGTTGCTATTGAGTTATTATTTATCATAGCGTTGAAAATTGTAATCTTTACCTTTATTTATTTTGGCTTGTACTCATCAATGGTTTAGTTATATTGATTCTTGAAAGAACAGATATATTCTGCTGCTTCTGATCTGGATTCTGTCGCAATTTTCTTTGTTCATGCCCTTTAGTGGATAAATGGAAGAAGAATGATTGAATTATGGCAAAATCTCTTTAACAATTCCTTTCTCTATTATCTTGGCACTTCTGGTATCTTATCTTGATTGTGCTTATAAGAAGCTTGCTTCCGTTAGGTTTTGGCTTTAAGTAGATGCTGGACAGCTTGACCCTTTACCCAGATAAAGCTTAAAGTGAGCTATTTCCATCTGTGCTGTGATGATTATACTTCGGGACTGGTATATATACATGGCGATGAAGATTCTGATATTTTAAAAATCAGAGAAAATTATTTTTAATCATTAAAAACAACTTTCGTATAGTTAAGTTAAAAATAAAAGTAAATTTTATTAAAAGATTTTTAGTTTTTGATTTCTGAATTCCTCCTTTCAATGTTCGCAGTTACTGGGAAAACCATCTGATCAAATTCACCATTCTTCATCATCTGCTTCTTTGTTTATGTGTTTGTATTATTTATTTGAGATTTTTCTATTAACTAAATCAATAAAATAGATTTTTAAATAGCCAAAAAATGTGTTTTTATGTAATAGCATTGATATAAATGTGGGAATAAGATTTAACAAAAAGGTATCTACTAGTCCAGGAGAAGCTGTTGAAGAATAAAGAGAGGGAAGAAGGAGATGATTTTTTTTTTTAAAAAAAAAAAATGTTGAATACATTAATTAAAAAGAAAAGAAAAATATATCAATGCTATTACATAAAAACACATTTTTTGGCTATTTAAAAATCTCTCTTTAATTTAGTAAATTCTATCGTTTAAAATAAGCTATTTCCGTTATTAAAAAGAAAGAATAAGGTATTTTCATCAAATAAAAATAGAAGTTATTTTCGTAAAAAGGTTCTATTATGTAAAAAGAAAAGAAAAGAAAAGATAAAAGTACTAACAAGTTATACAATTTAATAAAAAGTTAAAAACAGAATAAATTAGCGCTTAGAAAATTTAACCTTTTTTTTATGTTTATAAAAATTCAACTTTCAACTTCCTACCTTTCATTAAACATTTAAATATATTTAATATATTTATAACAATAATACATTCTCTCATCAATATCTTGAAAATTAAAAGTAAAAACATGTCATTTACTTTTATTTCAATTTTTTTTATCTGTGAAGTTCAAAAACTTATTTTATGTATTTAAAGTTTATCTTCATTCTTTTTTTTTTTAATTAAAATTTATCTTCGATCTTTAATTTTATATATCACCATTGATGAATTATGTTTGGGTTTATTATAAAAGGTTAGTTCCCCATGATACGACAAACTAAAGCTCAAATTCTTATTAAAAGGGCACATGCATCTAATTTTTCAATATATCTTTATTTATTTTACATAATTATTTCTTTACACACAAATTAAGATATAAATCACCAGGTATAAGCTAGTGTAAGAGATTTGGTTATTATTTACTAAGTTTAAGATTTGATTTATTGTTTAATAAACACAAATTAAGATTAAACTATAACTAAAATATAATATTAATGCTATCTTAAATTTGTAAAATAATAGATACAAAAGGAAACAAAAAATATAATGAAGCTATATATATATATATATATATATATATATATATATTAACTAATTTCAATTAAAATAGAAGTTTTAACTTTTAAGTGTCGAATTTACTTTAAAAATTTGTATCAAAGTTTGTAAGTAATGACATCTAATGGAATTGATCCAAATGTTATTATAATGTAAGGGATTCTTAAATTATTTGATTTTAGGAAAAAACATATATTTTTATTTAGATGTACTATTCAATATTATTATTTTTTTGGTTTGAATATAAAAATTGAATTTCAAATTTTGTATATACTGCCTAAATCCCTCCCTATTACATTACACTTAATAACTTTATCAATTAAAATAGAATAACATACAATAAGCATAAAATTGAAGTTATTTAAGCATTATATTAAGTTATATAAGATGTAACTAGAACATAAAACTAGATTTTTCTTGTTCATCACATACAGAGTAAATAGTAATAATTTTTTTTTTTAATCCGTGATTCTAAAATTTTAAAATTTAAAACATTTATCCTTAAAAAATTTTAACTCTCTTTTTTTTTTTTTTAAATTTATGTTTAAGTAAATTATAAATAATTTAAGTTGTAATAATATAATCATGTTAAAAATTAATAAAAGAATTTTTTTAGATTAATTAATATAATGTTAAATATCAATGCATAATTTATGACTATTTTTGTTACTTAAATAGGAGAAATTATTATTAATTAATCATTATGTCATATAATAGAATTTAAAACAAGATTTGAGATAATATATGTAAGAATTTTGTTAACCTTGTTTTCACTCTACCCCTTCGTGAACAAACACGTCACCAACATCTCCACGTGCCGCGATGTAGCAGATTCTAGCACCACCAAAACCAAAGCAGAAAGCAAAGAAAAGATAGAAGTAGAGTGTAGAGAAGAGCGCGCGTGAGACAAGGCATGGCTGTGATGCCTCTGTCACTAGTCATTCGTCATTACCGCTACTGAACCATGAAAGCTACGCACACATAACACACTATAAAAGCCCCAAACCTCATGTCTTGACTCTTCAGGAGCACTCCATTTTCGGCGGCTCACACTGAGGCTCCCAATATTTCGAACCCTTCTTCGCTCCAAGCTCAAACCCTAGCTCCATTTTTACCCCTTTCAAAATTTTTTTTTTAATAACACAAGCACGTAAATATATAATTTTTTTTAAAAAAATCTTTTTTTTTTTTTTGGGAAAAAATAAAGAAGGTGAGGCTCGGGCTTGCCGGGGGCCACGGTAATGGAGGATTCAGTGAAGCAAAAGCTAAAGCAACGGGAGTTTACTTTGGCGTCAGTCGCTGAGCTATCTTCTGCTGCTTCCGCTTCGCGAGGAATTGCTCGTTTCAGTTACAACGGTCCTCTCCCGGAGCTGCATATAAACCAGGAATCTCAGCAGATTACCCTCAGTGTTGATCTTCCAGCTGCTCAGGTTCAAATTTGTTGTTTTGAATGTTTACTAAGCTGGATTCTTGTTTTGTTTGGTTGCTCAGAAAGTGGAAGTGAGAGGTGAAATTTTAAGAAATATTTATTTAACAACTCCAGTGAAACATTGACGGCAGTATTTGTTGTGGATTTTTCAAATTCCGGTCTCGCAATGGTGAAAATGTTAGCTCTTTTATTTTTTACTTAAGGACAATATATTACTAAATGACAAATGCACGATGAATTACTTTTTAATTATAATGATTGCATTTTCGTTTTTCAGCTATTCAAGTTAGGCCCAGTTCAATCGGTTTGCATGGTCGATGGATCTGATAAGGGTAAAGAGGTACGGAGCATGACCATAGTGGGAAAAAAAAAAAAAAAAATCCTTTCACGGCTCGTAGCATCATCTGATATTTTGCTTGATTTGTTTAAAATCTGCAGAGTTGTTCCATCTTTTGATATTTTGAATCTTTGATGTTTATGAGCTTGTGAGATTTGCACTGTCAAAATCATGATTGTAAATGTTTTTGCCTTTTAACAATGCTACTTTGAATCAGACGACATATTCAAGGGGACTCGCTATCCAGTTTAAAAATGAGGAGGAGAGCAGGGCCTTCCATTTTGTATTCCAGCAATGGAAGAAGGAAGCCAATGTTCAAGGTGTTACTTTTGGAAACATATTTAAATCTCATAGTTCAGAATTAAAAAAAGAAAGAAAGAAAGAATGAAAGGAAAAAGGAGTTAATATCTGAGTTCTATTTGCTTACTTCAGATTATTTTACTTTGTCAAATTATTGCCATATTACATCAATTGCTGCCACTACCCCTTTGTCATTGGTGAATCAAAAGGAGTTAAATTGGTATCTTATGCAGTTTCTCTTGTTAAGCATTTGCTATCTTATTGGTTAAAATATTCTGTTTTTAATATGTATCATGAATATGTCCTACTGTATTAGTAGTTAATACTTTTCAGCGTGTCTTCACTGACTTTGTCAAGCTGTATATATATATGTGTGTGTGTGTGTGTGTATGTATGTATATACATGTGTGTAAGCCTATAAGGTTCTGAGATTTATTTTATTTTATATATTTGATGTTCAATTCAGGTGGAGACTTACCAAATGGTACTATTTCAACTTCTAAAAGCAAGTTTGATGAAAAGATAGAGTCTTCTTCTGCAAAAATGTATTTCCATTATTATGGACAACTTCTGCATCAGCAAAATATGTTGCAGGATTATGTTAGAACAGGTTATGCCACTTAAAAAACTGTTTCTTTGTGTCCCTTTTATTTGGATTTGCAATTTGGAAGTTAGAAGCTTGGTTGTCTACAGCAGCACACTGAAATGCCTACATAGTTTTACCTTTACCTGATGTATTCATTGTTGTTATATCAGGAACCTATTATGCTGCAGTTATTGAGAATCGTGCTGATTTCGTGGGTCGTGTGGTAGTTGATGTTGGTGCTGGTAGTGGTATTTTGTCATTATTTGCTGCTCAGGTAGCACTAAGTTTTTAATTAGCCAGATTTATTTGTGGCATAACCTTCTTTTTCCTTTCTTCTTTTTTGTGATTTAATGAAAATCCCCCAGCCAAAGCTTTATATTATGTCTTTGTTATTGTTATTCCCTTTGAGGCTGGTGCAAAGCATGTTTATGCTGTGGAAGCATCTGAAATGGCAGAATATGCACGGAAACTTATAGCTGGGAACCCGACATTGGGTCAACGAATAACAGTGAGATTTCCTTCCTAGTCTTCTGTCACAGTCCCCAGGTATTTGTTAATTAGTTGTCTCATTATTAAGGATCATATGTTGTGTAATGTATATAGGTTATTAAAGGCAAAGTTGAGGATGCTGTATTGCCTGAGAAAGCGGATATTCTGATATCTGAGCCTATGGGTAAGCTCAAATCTACTTGCTCCTGTCAATCTGGAGAATGATGTCAATATTCAATGAATTTGTTTTCTATTTTTGTTGTTGTTGGTAGATTTTTCTTTTGATTTTTCCTTCTTTTGTGTGAGCTCTAATTAAGACTGTTGGGGTATATGTTGTGGCATAAAGTATTGGAAATGTTAAAGTTGTAAGGAAATTAGTGTAGCTGTTTTAACTTTTTCTTCAGTTGTTTGAGTCAGAAAAATTTCCCTACTGGTGTGCAGGCACCCTGTTAATCAATGAAAGAATGCTGGAGTCTTATGTTATTGCTAGGGATAGGTTTCTAATCCCCAGTGGGAAGATGTTCCCGACATTAGGAAGGTAAATTTGAACTTGTAAATGCTCATTCTGCATTTATAGGTGCTTTCTTGCTTGTGACAATACCAACGTAATCATGAGGATATCATACTACCAGGCGGAGTTATTTTCATATAATTATTTGCCATTTGAAGTGTCATCATATCTCCACTTAAAATTGATATTTATTTTGCAAAGTCTCACCATCTATCACAACTTCAATTCCATTTATATATGTAAGCTTTTTATTTTTTGTGAAGTTGTTTATTTGTATATGACTCCTCTATTTTCATCTTGATATGTATATCTGTATATGAATTTTCAAGTTCTATATGCTTACTTATTCTGAGTTCTATATTATTTGGAAGTTCTTCAGTTTTCTTCTCCACAGTTTTGAGTTTTTTCCTATTTATTAATGATTGTTTCTCTCCTCATGACCATGAATTGATCTTTGGTGTAGGATTCATATGGCACCTTTCAGTGATGAGTATTTGTTTGTTGAAATTGCTAATAAGGTGTGTTTTTATGCAATGGTTTATATAATAAAGATGTCTTGTCATTCTGGATATCTCATATCTTCAAAAGATTGTTTTGCCCCTTAAATTGGCCATAAAGATTACATGGAGGCTTACCTTTGTATTTTATCAGACGTCTGGTCTAGTAGATTTCCTTGATATTCATTTATACATACTTCCATGAAGAGTAGTTAAAACCCTAAAAAGACACAAGTTTCTTTTCTAGTGCATAATCTTGGTTGTTTGCTGTCAGTTTCTTGGTTTTATGCCTAATAATTGTATCATGGTCTAACATTGCCTAACAAATAACAAGCTTGTCCTGGTTTTTGATTGATTTTCTTCTGTGTTTCTCTTCATATGATCATTCTGTATGAATTTATTGTTTATTGTTCTATATATTTTAGGCCCTCTTTTGGCAGCAGCAGAACTATTATGGTGTTGATTTGACACCCTTATATGGGACTGCATTTGGAGGATACTTTTCTCAGGTACTATACTTCCATGGTTTAAAGAATCTTTTACTGAAAATCTCTAATTGTGTCCTTTAAGAAGAATACTCTGGGTTTAAAAATGGAAGTTTTAAATGTTTTCTTGTTGATCCGCCTCTATCCCAACAACAGAAGGTTACATGTTCTCATTATCTTTTTTATTTCCCTCTATTCAAGCTGTGTGTTTAGATAAAATTTAGCACATCTTTTCTTAACTTCAATGATTGTAAGCTTCTGGAGGTTATCCTGTTTAGTAAAAATTAAATTGATCCTCTGGAATCCTATTTAGTAAGTGTTGTGCTGGTCTTAATGAAGGTGAGACGAAAAAATGGTTATGATGGATGGCAGGAAATGAATCTATGGGAGGCCTTCTGTTGGCATAACACAATACCCTTTTTCTCTAGAATATTCTAAGAGTCTAAGTTGAATTCTTTTGAATGTCTCATGCATTGAACTTACATGTCATCATGTTAAGGGCCTATAGTGGGATTAAGATGATGTTAGTAGTCTGATATATTAAGTATTAATTCATGAGTCAATTGAAAAAACAATGTTGGAAGGCTGAGAAGTGCATTAGAGGTCTGCATATGTTCAGTGATAGAAAGTGTGTCTAGAAGTGGCTTGAGATTATATGACATCTTCAAATGTTTTTTCTAGTTTTTTTTTTTCCATATATTTCATTGGACAAAAAAGAAATTGGAAAAGATATCAAAAGTAGTGATTAACTATGATCATTTTCCTCCAATCTATAGGGCTATCTCCTGAGTGTTCATATGTCATCCTGACATACTCTTGGTTTTATTAATGGTAAAATTTGACTGTTTTGTTCCTTGGAATTTTTGATGTCTTATTTCCATTTTCCCTTCTGTACAGCCCGTAGTGGATGCCTTCGATCCAAGATTGTTGATAGCTCCTCCAGCGTTCCATGTGATAGACTTCAGTAAAGTAAAGGTAGGGATCAACTTTTCGGAGAAAATGTCCGTACTTTTTCTTGAGATAATTTATTTCCTGAGGTGGACAATCTCCATTCGTGTTCTCTTTTACTGTTCAGAAACCATATTCTCAATTTCAACTTGGGAAGGGGGTGAGGGGGAGTGATGACTAAGTGACACATTTGAGTTAATGTATAATAATGATGCTTAACAATCAGTGTACTTCTGGCTATGTACTTCATTCTTTTATTTCCTGTTGTTTTATTTTGTACTAGTGAATAAAGTTGTCATTGAACTTGTATGATTAATCATCTCGATTTGTAAGTTGATTCTGTAGGAAGAAGATCTGTATGAAATTGATATTCCTTTGAGATTCATAGCCTCTGTGGGTGCCAGAGTACATGGATTGGCCTGTTGGTTTGATGTACTGTTCAACGGAAGGTAGCCATTCCATTATAGTTTGTAGCGTGGTAATGGCCAGTTATCATCATGATTTTTGTGGCTGTTCCTATTTATTAATATCTCCAACTGTGCAGTACTGTTCAAAGGTGGCTCACCACTGCCCCAGGTGCGCCAACGACCCACTGGTACCAGTTACGCTGTGTTCTCTCCCAGCCAATCTACGTCATGGCAGGACAAGAAATTACTGGGAGGCTTCACATGATTGCCCACAATGCACAGAGCTATACAATAAATCTAACATTGTCAGGTTGGTGATTATAACCTCTTCCCACCTATTACTGTCTTGCATTGTGCTGCTAAGAAGCCATAATTCAATTTGCATCAGCTAAAATGTGGGGTCCCGGTGCTGAACAAGGGGGAATTCTGCAAACATCATCGGATAAATTTGATCTCAAAGAACCCTACTACAGAATGTCTCAACCGCAAGCTTATCCATTAGCCCAAGACCAGCAACCACAACCTCTCATAAACACACAGGTATTAAACTTGCCCTCGTTTCTACTTTACTTTTGCTCTCAAGGTTGACCCTCTGGGACAACAAATCTGCCGGATATTGCTTTGAGAGTATTGCAGTGTCCCATCTATGAAATCAAGGTGTATTTGTTAATTTTAGGTTAATACATTGTTATTGTCATTGACATTCAGTTTCTTTGACAGGACATTCCCATTCCATCTCAGGATTTGGATGATTCTGAACTAATGCAGGAGCCTTCTCCTAATTCATGTGCTCAGATTGATTCGTTGATGCAAAATATTTGATTTTTTACCTTTTCCTTTCAGTTCATTCTAACCTGGGCTTCTCACTTCTGTTTGTAACATGAATCCGCCATGCTGCAGTCAGGGGGATTGTGTCTGTCTTTATATGGACATCCCCATTCTCTGTAAATTCCTCAACATTGTTTTCGTTATTTGTTATGAATGTGTGTTGCAGATATTGTATTAGATTGCACCATAATTTGACCAACAATATATCAAATATTTTTCACGGGCAAGCTCGAGCTTGTTTGAAATTACTTGATCAGCTAGATAATCAATAGGCCTTTGTAAGAACATGAATATTACACTTTATATAATATTTTTTTGATTGGGATTCACAATACTACATCGTTTTTTATTATTTTATAAAACTCAATTTCTCACTCTAATTTAGCTGTGTAACTTTACCAAGTTTTATAAATAGATTTCACAACTTACTTTATATTTATGTATTTTATTCTTCATTTTTTATTTCAACTTAAAATGTTTAATTTATTTCTTACTGAATTTTAAAATGTGGCCCACCATGCACATTAAACAAAAGATAGAACATAAATTGATATTGGATTAGAAGCAAAGATTTTCCAGTATACGCTGTAGTCAATAAAATGGTAAAGGACTCAACTGTACAATGTTGGTAAGATCTTCACACGGAGAGGCGCTGCTGTGCATGAGTCAGTCATGACAGTTCATTGATGATTCAGGTACAGGAAAAGACCAAAAAAATGCTTGTTCTATAATCTTAACTGACTGCAACTACTTTTGGGGGCTGCGAAATCGCTACAACATTATAGCAGCGGCCGCAGAGGGTAGGGTGATCCGAAAAGGTTCCAACTTGCTGTGAATAATTCCAGCATCTCTCGCATTTAGAACCCTCAGCGCCAGATATGCCAACCCAGACTTTACTCTTCCCTTGGATTAGGCATTCACCACTGTATGGCATGCTTTCTTTAAGTTCATTCTCCATAGAGGGAAGAATTTCAGCCTGCGTATTGTCATTTTAACACAACGGAACAATACATTTATCCTCAGATGAACTATTATCTTGATAAATTTATTTTCTTTTTTTTGGCTTTTTCTTTATCTCTATTGGGCCAAGCAGTTAGAATTCATAAAGATTGTCGCTTTGATTTTTATTACTATCCCAAGCCAATATGTTACTGAAGGAGACATGAATATAGACATACCTGAGATGTTATGAACAGACGATGCAATGTATCAGCATCATTGTTGGCTGCACATAGTTCAGATAATCTGGATGCGAAGCTGGCATCGGACGTGTAAATATGAACCTTTGCTTCTAAACTGGCACCGATTAGTTTGCCTGCTCGAGCAAGCTCCAAGACTCTATTCACCTCTGTTCTCAGCTGGTAAAATGTTTCCCATTTAACAATGTGAATTTCATCGTTATTTAAGTTTAAAGACAGCATAAAATAAACAAACCATTTTCTTTCAATTTTCTCAGCATAAAATAATCTGTATATACTTTCAGGATTGCTTACAAATGATAATGGAATAATTTATTTACATATAATAATCAAGACACTACTAGAAAGACTATGCTGTGCTTTGTTTATCTCATTTCATGAAGAAAACCAAAGACAACGATTTTAAAACGGGGAGAGAGTACCTCAACAACATTTTCCCAGAAATTAATTTCTTCGACAGGTAAGGCAAGCCATCTTTCATTCAAGGTAGGCCATTTTGATTCAAATACATATTCAGTAACAGAACCGTATTCAGTTGTACACTGAAAAGGAAGGTTCTGCCATACATCCTCAGCTAAATGGGGCAATATTGGTGCTATTACTCTTACAATGGAAAGGAGATGAGCTGCAAGAACTGTTTGGCAACTTCTCCGTGTATAACTTGTTGATCCGCTGCAGATTGTAAAGAGATGTTTCATGAGGCCAAACAGAAATAAAAAATAAAAAGAACTTGCAAGACTGAAAAGAGCATATACATGGCCTATGGGATTAAAAAGTAAGCAAGAATTAGCAAAGAGCGCTAAATAAGGATCTTACCCAACATAAAGTCGATCTTTGGCAACATCAAAATAGAAATTTGACAGATCAACAATGACAAATCTCTGTAAAATCTGAGAATGCCAAAAAAAATTATATTATCAAACAGTCAGATGAAAAAAGAAATAAGCTAAACGACATACATGAATGATCACAAAACAGACTCAGTTTTATAGAGATTTCTATTTCTAATGTCTCAACTTTTTCCTCCTCCACCTGCATCCCCTCACTTTAAAGGGAATGGCCACTATTATCTACTTGCATACCATTTTCCCTGATATTTTGTTTGATCCTTCCCACCCAAAGACCACTCTCCATTTTACTAGATGAAAATACAATCTCCCATACGCACCCATCGCTCCACATACATTGAGCACAAATGAATATATAAACACAAGTCAGGTACCATTAGAATGTTGCACTAAGATCAAAAAGAGGTTTTACCTGAAATATTTTGAAAAACTGGTAACTTTCATAATTCCCTTGAATGCTTCTTACAACATTTTCTAGATGGAACAGCGCATGCTGATCAATCCTGGGAAGTTCATGGTATGGAACTGCATAATCTGCCTGCCAATAAGGCATAACTTGAAGTAAGAAGAAGCAAGTGGAAAATTTCAGATAGAGAGAGATATATCCATATTTCAACATAATCCAGAGACTTAATGGTATTCAAAACAAAACAAACGAGAAGAAGTTCCAATCCAGTAAAAAGGAATTAACTCAACCAAATAATAGAATTTGGCCATACTTTCCAATCATGAAGATTTGCTAAGAGGTATCTCAAAGTTCCTCGTAGTTTCCTGTAAATCTCAGACATTTGACGTAGGATCTGAGGGCCAATCATTACATCACCTGTATAATCTACACTAGAAACCCAGAGCCGGAGGACATCAGCTCCATATGCAGGTGCTTCCTGATAATGAGTCAAGGGAAAAAAATAGTGCCTTGGTCCATGGCTTTGAATAAGATGAGCATTCCAAGAGTAATATATATCTATATTACTGACCTTTTGATTTTTACCTCCCTCAATCACAATACGTGGATCCACTACGTTACCCAAAGACTTGCTCATCTTCAAGCCTTTCTGATCCAGCGCAAATCCGTGTGTTACAACATTAAAATATGGAGCCTTTCCTGTGTCCAAAAAAAATATCAGAATTATAAAGTATCTGACTAGTATAACATAAGGAAACAGTCTTGCAGCACAACCTCGTGCACAAGTAAGCACATATTTATATCCATGGTAATTTATAACATGATGAGAAATGTACTCCTGCTGGCAAACATCTATGCTAGTGCTCTTGTGGACTGGATTAAGTATTAATGTTGTGAAAATTGAATCAGTCATTGAATTGGAAAAGAAAGATGGTTCAGGGCCAAAGTTTTTACAAGGTTGGACATTGGTTAATGTGAACAAATATGTTTTAATTTAAATTATAGAATTAATTAAGTTTATGTGATATTGTCTATAAATAGTAGCACTCCTAAACAAATAAGTTTATATCTGAGAAGATGAATCTTCAAGATGCCCAATACCTGTAGTAGCTACGCTAGTTAACAATGAACTTTGAAACCAGCCACGATGCTGATCTGTTCCTTCAAGATACAAGTCTGCAGGAAAATTAAGGTACTGCCTTTTTCCCAAGACAGCAGCCCAGGAGGAACCTGAAATTACAAAACACCTGATAAGCAACCATGAAATAGAATTTGTACAATTCATGCCATGGCGGCAACTTAGTTATGGTAGTTGGGGATTGAGTAGGGAATGAAGGTTATAGGCCCAAGTCATAGTGTGTCCCAAAAGTAAATAGGAGAATGGAATATCACCAACAAAAACTTAATGCAGTTAAGGGCATGCATTGGGACAATCGGAAATTTTTCAATTGAAATAAACACCATGTAATAGTTATGATTTGCAAATGCATGTCATACATAGTAATATATCATAGAACCATGGCTAGACAAGAAAGTGGAAGAAAAGAGGGGTGGAGGAGGGGTTTAAGGGAACTCATGAAACCACACGTTGGTGAAAGAAAGTTTAAAATCATCTTGTACAATGATGTCATACCTGAATCAAACCATACATCCGTTGTGTCTGTTCCTTTTTCAAATTCCACTGCTTTATCACGGTATTTAGCTGGAAGAAGTTCCTCTACTGTCATGGACCACCATGCATCACTACCCTTTTGGGCTATAATGGCTGACAAAGTATCACAAGTAAAAAAGAAAAGATATTTATTAGGGTGTATCAACTTAAGCAGCCCAAAAAGTGCTTTAAAAGAGCGTAAGCAATAACACACTTTGGGAAATTTACAAATACATTTATGGGAAAAGTTAACTCTTGGAATTTTACCATTTAATAATGCTACTATAGAACTCTTATGCACAGAAATATTTAACATACAAAGGTAAAATTTTGAAATATAGGATATATCATTTTAAATGATAGTAACTTTCCATCACAAATATATTATTAATACACATTTTGATGGAAAATAATCTGATGTTTTAAAAGTTACTAACATTGTCTATTGAATTTTCTTGTTTCGAGAGAAGCTTATGCATATAGCAGTTGTGCAACTAACATTTCCATGAACTTTTGAGGTAGCACATACTACATACTTTTGAGGAAGGAGAGACCATGAATGCTTTACTTCTTACATTTGATATGATCAATGGTCTCTTCATTCATCAGAGGTTCCCTTGACTGGAGATGATAAAAGACAGGAATGGGGACACCCCACGTCCTTTGACGCGATATACACCAATCAGTGCGGCTAGAAGTCATTGCCAAGATTCTATTTTCTGCCTAAACAATTGACATACATTTGAAAAGACAGTTACCAAATATGATGAGCAACATCTCCAAGAGATTAAATTTACAAGTAAATGGAAATAAAAAGCAGCAGCAACTCTAAAATACCTGAGGTGGAAACCATTTTACATGGGCAATGGCATCCATAGCTGCATCACGAAACCCCTCTACTGACGCAAACCATTGCTCTGTTGCTCTGAATATTGTTGGCTTTTTTGTTCGCCAGTCATATGGATACTTGTGTTCTGCATTTGAAAGCATGGGAGAAACCAGTGACAACACGGTATAATTATTGGTGCTGGTGGAACATTATGAGCTTTCATGACATATAATTCTGGAAGGGATTCAACCAAACACCCTAGCCTGAAAGAAAAACTTACCATATTCTTCTTCCATGAGGAGCGACAGCTGTTCATCCAAGCATTTCACAACAGCAGCATTACCAGCACCTAGTACATCAAGCCCACTAAACTTTCCTGCTTCTTCAGTGAACTTTCCATCATCATCTACCGGAGAAAGTATGGGTAGTCCATACTTCTGGCCAGTCATATAGTCTTCCTGACCATGTCCAGGAGCTGTATGGACTAGTCCTGTTCCAGTTTCTGTTGTAATATAATCACCTCCAACCACGACTGGACATTCCCTATTATCAACTGGATGGATATACCTGAAACCAAATCACAATAATAAAGCATGTCCTGAGTGTATAATTCTTACATTTATCACGAAGATGATAACATTTGACATAGAATTAGGGAAATAAGTAATAGGAAATAACATGAAGAAGAAGGAAACAGTTCTTCAATTTTACACTTCTAACCTGCAGTTTTCCAGGTCCGAACCCAAATGTCTTTTCTTGACAATAAGCTTTACTCCCCATTTAGCCTCTAACCCTGGGACAAGCTCTGATGCCACAATAAGGAACGGCTTCCTCTCTTCCTTTAAAACATTTCCAAGTCTCTTCTTTTTAGTTTGACCAGATGAAGAGATTTGTTCTGGTAGTGACTCTACTTCAACGACAGCATATTCAAGCTTGGCATTTATTGCAACAGCTGAGCATGGGACAGTAGAAAGCAGATGCACAGAGAATAGAAAAATGATATATGCAAACTTAAACATTGAAATGTTATGAAATTAAACATCAGAACATTGCAAATGCAACAAAAGAAGAATCATACCAGCATTGGCAGGAATAGTCCAGGGTGTTGTGGTCCAAATGGCCAAGGACAAGTTTGGAAATTCTTGTAGTAGGTCACTAGGAGTACTCACCAATCTGAAAATGGCATATATGCTTCTTGAGACATGTCCTTCGGGATACTACATAGAAACCAAATAAATTGCAACATAAATACTCTCAGCTCTGTTAGATCAGTTTTCCCAAAAAAAATGCATGCATGTACAGATACACAGAGAGAGAGAAATCGTCATAATGGTAGTATTTGCCTTAGAATCTATAAAACAGGAATTATATTAAAAAATAATTTACCTCCAACTCAGCCTCAGCAAGTGCTGTCCGTGATGAGGGACTCCAGTGCACAGGCTTTCTGCCTCTATAGATATAGCCTTTCAAGGCCATCTGGCCAAATACTTCAATCTAGCATATTATCCAATACAAACTATGAGCCTATGTTGATCGCGAGCATTTTAGAATGGAAGCAACCACCCATGAAAAATTGTGGAGCCAAAACTGTATCGGCAATCTGAATAGTTATAGAAATTATTTGGGTGGTTCTTCCTTCATGATAGCAAAATACAAACTTTGTAAGTTAAGCAATCCCGTGAATTATCCTTAATCAAGTTAAATAATCATACTACGGTATGAATAGGACATCCAAAATGCTTAATACTATATTCATTATTCCATTTAAAATATCAAAAAAGATAACTGAGAAAGGCTGTGCCAGATACCTGGGCAGCTTCATATTCGGGATCCAGAGTAAGATAGGGACTATTCCAGTCTGCCCATACTCCATAGCGCTGCAATCAATAATAACATGCTTGAGGTAAAAAAAAAAAAGTTTCCCCACCAACTAAATAAAAATCCACATGTTATAATGGAAAGGTTGACAAGGAAACCACAGTACAAATTGCAGATAAATGAAGGGACCTTAAAAGATGACATCTGAGATTTAACAGTTTCTTTGGCAAATTTAGCAGCCTTTGCTCTCAATTTTAATGGTGTGAGGTCTTTTCTAGCCTCCTTATCCAGTGATTGCAAAACTGAAATAAATTCAAAACAGTCACAAAGCTTGAAATGTGCACATGAAAATATGCAAATCAATTGTGAAATATATATAATCATTATGGAATAAGTCAATGAGTTTATCTAGAAACATGAAACTAGATCCCCATTTCCCACTCAAATTGTAAGGGGAATGCATAGTAGGGACTGCTAAAGACAATGAGTGTCAAATTAGCTGGTTAAGGAGCAACTAAAATCAAGTTCAAGAACTTAAAAGTGAAAAACACTGGCACCTCCAGAATGCCATATAATGGATCTCTGATTCTAATACGTGATTTTTCCATGTTCCTGAGCTTCACTGATGAGAACCAAAGAGAAAGATCCAGGCAAATTAAAACCTCAAGATAAAGCTAAAACTCAACAACCTTTAATTTTAATTGTGACATTTCAAGCACGTTGATCAGGGATACACTGAAAGGAGCAAATGACAGAGTCATATGTTATATTCTTCTGGATAACTTGGAATAAAACAATATGAAATGACAACACTGTACTTCTAGAGATGAACACTTTATACATTCCCCATATATTTTATGATAAATTATTGAGTTTAAAATACAATTAAGAACTGTTTGTTTGCTTCATGTTTCACATACAACAGAACTGTGAAGTGTACAACCAGCTCCAAATTCATTGAAACAAGTTCCAATCAATCACAATTCAATCAATTAGCAAATGAAGTGCTAATGCAATATTTTTCATGAACGTAAAATAGAATTATAGTCAGCCTTCAGTCATCATGATTGCAACAGTAAGAAAATTATCACTTGCCTTTCAATTCAATTGGTAGGCCATGACAATCCCATCCAGGCACAAAATGAACTTTATAGTTTTGAAGAAGCTGCTTAAACAATAAAAAGGAATTCAAGTCTAAGAAAAGAGAAGGTGCTCACATGCAATTGCATTGGCATACAACATAATTTTAGAACTGAGATATGTCTGATAGAAGTGAAATAAAATGTTTCAGATTCATTTCTGGTAGCAATATATCAAATGTCTAAGTCCAAAGGAAGGGAAACATACCTTATAACGATTTATAATATCCTTCAAAATTTTATTTAGGGCATGTCCAATGTGAAGATCACCATTAGCATATGGAGGACCATCATGAAGAATGAAATTTCCCTGATCAAGTTGTTTGAAGAAGGTTAATAAATTCATATTAGTAAAACAGAAGTTGTGGTAAAACTTCAAAGCCTACCCCAGTATTCTTTTCAGCAACCCTTTTGAATACTTGATTGTCCTCCCATATTTTCTGAATTTCGGGCTCTCTTACTGAAGAATTTGCTCTCATACCAAATGTTGTCTTGGGAAGATCAACAGTGTGTTTGTATTTACCATCTTCTGTCTTGGTCCCTATAATTGACATACAAAGTAACGAAATGTGGAGCTGCATGTTAACTTTTTTGTAATTTACATGGTAAGCGCTCACGGTTAAAAAAATGGCTGTGTGCAATGTAAGATAATATAGAGACTACCTCCAGCAGCTTTTTTTCCTGCCATAACTGGCCCTCGAGATCTACGCTTTGAAGAGCAGATATGGTCCCCGTGATGAGTACAGTAATTTGAGATGTTCAATAGAGATGCTACTTTAACTGATGAGATTTCTCTGGAATAAAAGAAGGCAAGGGAATTGGTCCTCCTGGGAGTTGAAGTTGTTCGCAAGAACACCTAATGCATAAAAATATCATATGTATCACAGGTGGGATGATACAATAATAGTTCAGGATAATTTAGATGGATTTAAGAGAGATGGGGGAGATTCATGAACCAAATATAATATATAAAGCTGCTAGATTTTGAAGGCCACGTCAACCAAGAGGTCCTAGATAATTGACTTTTACAGTCAAACATGGAAACAAGTGTTTGATGTCAAGGATTCTATTCATGCTCCCCTTCGCTTTCCCAGGGCATTGCTCCTATGTAACCCAAAAATTAAAAAGGAATATACTGGAAGTTATTTTACGTACTTGTCTTTAACTGTCAAAGAGAAGAAAGAAAGAAAGAGCTAAGGATTCTAGTCTTTACAAATTTCTCCAGAACAGTAAAACAGAAGCTAAGTTCCTATCTTCATAGTTAATTTGAAAGATTCAATGGAGAAATAAATTTCAAGAGAAAAACAAATAGTACTTGACTTCAGTAAGAACAAACACCCTTTGAAAACATAGATAAAAAAGAGGAATATTAGAGGAGAGAATGAACAACAAAACCAATTTGATTTCAATAATAACATTATCTTTGAGTAACAATATAGTAACCAGACACAGTTAGAAAACTTCCAAGGAAAAGCAATGCAATCCATTATCACAAGAGTGCCAACTGATGAAATAGACGAGCCCGTATTTTCACTGCCTTCTTCAGTAAACCCATCACGTAGCTAAAAAACACAATCTTCCGTTTGTTTTCCGGGAAATTCAAGGAAAACGATATATACCCTGTAAGGAGAGGTTTGCAGAATCATAGTAAAGGTAGCTTCTTTGGGCTTGAGAGCAGAGGAGCTTGAGGCGAATGATTTCAACATGGACATGTTGGCCTCCAGTCCACTAGTCTGCAGCACAGCTATTCCATTACTGGAGCGAGGGAAAAACACCGTCCGGATAAATCGAACCAAAGCCTCAGCATTTTTTCCTCCTCATTTTCCACTGCTGGAGGCGATAAATAGATAAATCAGAGCCTTCGCTTCATGTTTTTTCCTAGGAATTCTTGATAAAAAATAATAACCTAATAACTATGATTATTATTTTTTTGGTATGATATTGATGTGTGATTATTTCAATTAATCTAAAAAATATCTATACATATTTTTAAACTTGCTAATCCTTCACAATTATTTTTTTTTTCGTTTAATAAGAGATGCGAGGGATTGAAATTTCAATTGTAGCTGAGACCTTAATCTCGGGAGAGATACGTTAATGAGTAGCCTTATTTTTTAATAATAATTATGAGGATAAAAAATCATAAAAATTTACTTTAGAGTTTAAAACAAATTTACCCAACATGGCTCTACTTTGCAATCTGATCCTCAATTGGATCTAGCTACATAATCACAGTTCAAAATCTACAATTGCAACTTTTTAATATTAAATTTCATATAATTAAAAGAATTGTAACACAACTTCATCTATTCTTCAATTATCTATCCAACATTTTATGATCCTCACGTCATAAATTAAAGTGAGAATCTAAATCTGTAGATCCAAAAAGGTTATGTCTATGCCAGGTTTTCTGTTTTATCCATAAGCACGCGAGCCAGTTGCCTTGGATCAGTTTGTCAAGAATCGCCATTGAAGTGTGGAATTCAAGAGCATTTGTTTATCCATTATGGTTTGAACAGAACATCAACAAACGGATCAATCGCAAATAGTAGTGTTTCTTGCAAAGATGAGGTTAACATAAGGGCAATCATTGTCCCAGCCAAGAGTATCCAGAACAGACCTTACAAATAGGTGAGACAGAGATTCAAGAATCAATGAATTGTCTCTGACAGAAAGATGAGATAGCCGTAACCAGGTAAATGGGATTGATACAGGTGCTGGACTTTTATCTTTTCCCAAGTTACAGCAAACACTACCTCTGCTGTATATTTGTTTTTGTTCTTGCCAATCCAGATTCCTTTCACTCCCTCTGTTCACTATTTCTTCTCTAGGAGCTTCAGCCATTGATCGTCTTCCTCAAGATTAGCTTTTGTTTGAACCTTGCCAGGACCAGCTAAGTTTCCTCACTGCCTTGAATGGCTGGATACACCCATTGTCATCTTTCAACAAAACCAGATATATTTCTCATATGAGCAGTTTAAGACTATTAACTCCAATTGGCAGAGAATTTTAGATGAGCATGAGACAGAGAAGACAATAAATGGGGCAGAGGTTGGGAGTAGTTCTGGAAGAGAAAATGCTTCCAGTGATTAAAAAGAGTTTTAGGTTCAGACATAGAAGACACTTCAAATAGGACCTTGAGAGAGAAACACAAGACTAATAAATGGCTCCTCCATTCAAGACCGTTGGGAAGCACATACTGCCCAGACGTATTGTGTCCACATAACGAATGGTTCTCAACGAGGGACACTGGGCATATATAGTCTGAACTTAACAGGCACGGATCACCTACTGCTTGGCTGATTGTCTGCTGAAAAAGATGGGACTTTTGAGCAACAAATAATTCATAGCTTAAAGGGGATCCTGATGGTCCATCCAAGGGAGTAGAAGCAGCATGGGTCAAAGTTAGAATCACACGTTGCCATAGTGATGGATCGAAGGAGCTTGTGATTGACTTGAAGATTGACAAATCACTGAGATCTCTGGTTTGAGCATCTACTCGATCAACATATAGAATGACATCTGGAGGAAACTTTTTCATATGCTTTTTTATAGAAGACAAGATCTTTCTGTTGAAAGCCTGCTCCATTATCGGGATCCGAAGACCAGGGGTGTCAAGGATTCTGACCTTGATTCCATCTATGATTCCAGTAACCTCTTTGATAGAGGTTGTGCCAGGCTCAAAAGCATTTGTCGTTACCTTCATCTCACCAAGAATGGAATTAATGGTTGCACTCTTACCCACCCCACTTTTCCCAAGAACTAGAATGTTCAAAGAGAAGTCTAAATTATCCTTATCATCTTCTTCAAGCTTCATTGCCAACATTTTTGCTGATTCAATGACAAATTCCTGATGGAAGCGTTTCCCAATATCTGTGACCAACCCGCATAAAACTTTTGAAACAAAGGAATCTTCAAATGATACATTCATTCGCTGGATAACCCTTAAAAATTTCGCACTTACGGCCTGTATCTTCTCGATTTTTCCCTTTTCTTTTTCACTTACATTGTGGTCAAATCCAGCCTGAGCTTCAAGATGTGTTAAGGAACTGAAGCTAGGAGGACTTTTCAGGGAGAGAACACTGGACTCATCAGCAGAGGTAATGGTAATTCTGCTGCCATCTGATTCAACATTACCAAAAGCAAAACGTAATTGCTTTTTTACTTCATCTCTTGGTAAGTTTGCTTTTTCATGCAGACTTCTGACTATCTGCTCTTGTTGAGAGTTTTCTCCAGAACCCTTCGAGCCCAAAAGACTAGATAAAGCTGATATTTCTTCCATGAACTGTTCAAGGCCTATTGAAATCAAGCCTTCTGCATCTCCATCTGAAGCAAAAGCATCTCTTTCAGATTCTTCACTAGTTGTTTTCAAATCAACAACAGCTTCTTTTTCAATTGTATCTCCCGAATTAAGACCTGTTTTCATATTTCCATGAGAAATGTAATCACTAAACAGTTCAGCTTCGTGACCACCTAAAATGGCTCTAAACAAATCATTTTCCAAACAACTAGTCTCTTGAAGTAATCTCGGGTCAGAAAATTCAGAAGACTCAACACTCAGAATTTTGGTACCTTCACATTCATCATCACTCGTAAGGTGACAATATATGGGTTCAGCTTCTGTATATTCAATATTTCCAACAGAATCATCTGATGCAGGCTCACCCGTGGGGGTAAAATCAAAATGAGCTTCAGGATTCTGTTCTCCGAGATGATTAAAACTAGTATTCTTTATCAGCATTATACTGTTGTCGTAATCTTCAATACTGGACATCAGTATGTTGGTATTGCTAACCATATTTGAAGTTTGCTCCGTTAATTCAATGCTTCCCTGGAGTCTACATATGCCATCCTGTTCTATGTCTTCCTTCTCTAACTCATTTGATGCTACTTTTCCTTTTACCATGCCAAATTCTTCAACGTTTAAATTATTTAGCAAATATCGCAACATAAAATCTGTATCAACTGAAATTGAGTCTTCACAAAGAGCTGCGCTATCTTCAAAAATTTCATCCATCCCATATTCCTCTGCGGCAAATCCCTTGTCTGTCCTGCTGCTGGCAATGCCATTTTCAGCTTCAATAAAATTATCCAAACTCCTATCATTGACAAATGCCATATCATTTGCAAGTACGGGTTGTTTAACAGATACAGACTCCATCAACATCAAAGATTCAAGCTCTTCTTCCTCAACATCTGATGCCTTAATTCTTGGTGCACCAGCAAAGCTCTTCGGAAAATTATTGCTTGGCACCCTTACAACCCCCGATACTTCACAACCTTCCACCTCACTAACTATCTCCTCCTCCTCCTCACCACCACTATCATCATAACTAGACAACTGGGCAATCGGCGTAATCTGCAAACTAGTATTTGCGACTGCAGGTAGTTCAACTTCAACAAGAGGACCACATTCACCATTCTCAACACTCTCTACTTCCTCTGCGGTATCATTATCAGTTAACACTTCATCATAACCAGACAACTGGGCAATTGGCGTAATCTGCAAACTAGTATTTGAGACTGCAGATAGTTCAACTTCAACAAGAGGACCACATTCACCATTCTCAACACTCTCTACTTCCTCTACGGTGTCATTATCAGTTAACGCTTCATCATAACTAGACAACTGGGCAATTGGCGTAATCCGTAAACTAATATTTGGGACTGCAGGTATTTCAACTTCATCAAGAGGGCCACATCCACCATTCTCAACACTCTCTACTTCCTCTACAGTATCATTATCAGTTAGCACTTCATCATAACTAGACAACTGGGCAATTGGCGTAATCCGAAAACTAGTATTTGTGACTGCAGGTAGCTCAACTTCAACAAGAGGGCCACATTCACCATTCTCAACACTCTCTACTTCCTCTACAGTATCACTATCAATTAGGACTTCATCTGGGACATCCACAAATGGCCTTGCCAGTCCCGTTTTACCCTCCTTACCACTCACAGAGCCCTCAGACTCAAACCCACTATCAGTACCAGAACCACAATTAGATTCAAATTCAGAATCATCAAGGGTAATAGGAGCTCGGATAGGAAGAGAACCTGAAGAAAAAGATGAACTTGACTGGAACCTCTCTGTTTGGTACTCATGGGCAACAACCGGCGCCATTTGTCCGCTGGAAAGAGGAACATCACCCTCCGAACTCATGGTTTTTGGTTAGGGTGGCTTCAGCTAACAAGAACGAGAAGCAGCAAGCTAAAGTCGAGAGTAAATTTCAACGTTAGAATTTTGACAATAAATGCCAACTCAGAAATGGGTACTATGTTAGTGCAAAAATAAAAATAAAAAATAATCAAAGTAATGTAAAAGCAATTTGGGTTGGACACTTGCACTGTTAGTTGGGCTCTAACTTTCATAAAGAAGAAAACAACACTGGGCTGAAGCACCAGGGTCAGCTCATGAAGACTGCCTTCCTGCAGAGGGATTAATTTTGACAGCACCATGGAGGTGGGGACTGCCTATTACAATAATACTCGTTACATCCACGGTTAATGTGACACTGCAATTTAACTAAATTGTAATAGTCGTTGGATTGACAGTTAATGGGACACTATAATTTAACTAGATTGTAATAGTCATTAGATTAGCAGTTAATGTGACACAGACAGCCGACTGCAAGCTATCTCCGTCGGGACGTAGGGGGTGTTGCTAGTAACCTACTATTTAACAATGCATCTATGATTCTTTCATCAAGCATGTCATCTTAGTAAGTCCATCATTGATAACCAATAAGGAAAATAATATAATGATTAAAACTTTATTGAATGTTAAATACATCATATCATCATGTGTGTAATAGAAAGCATACATGCAGTCATATATATATATATATATATATATATATATATATATATATATATATATATATCTATATCTATCTATCTATCTATCTATCTTAAGAAGCAAACAATAATTCTCTCTTAAAATTTTCATAAATTCCAAAAGTAACTTTTAATGTAGCTATTTACTTACGAACAATTTTCTCAATGAATTATATTATTAAATATGTTTCTCAATTGATAAATAAATTAAATTTGATATTTAATTTTTTTTTTATAATATTAAAAGTTTGAGTTTATAAAAAAATATAATTATAATTATTTAATTTTTTAAATGAGATTATTCATATATTCTAATACAGAACGAATATAATTATAATAAAAATAGATAGACAAATGAGATTATATAATATCATGTATGACATATCATATAAACGTGTTAAACATACACAATTTTCATATTTTATATGGTTTTATTTTCATGATGTATAACATATGAATACCCAAACTATCTTAATGACCTAAAAATAAATACAATGATAAGAGGACGCACACGCACGTACAAAACATAATGTCGTTTATCTGAACGGCAGTTAATAGGCGATGATACTGTTTTTGTTTGCGACACTTGATTGTGCCTTATCCGTAAGTAAACGACATATGAAACACACCGTTCATATTAATAGCTTTCCTTTTCAGACATGTTTATGACAACGCAGGTGTTCCTTCTTCTGCACCAGTTCCCACTTGTTCAACGATTATGCATTTGATCTGTTGCCGCATTCTCCGACGCTAGCCCACCATTCTAAGGAATTTCCGGCGGAGATTCCATGCACATGGAACCTCAATTCCCTAAACCTCGATCTTACGGACCCCAAATGAAAATGACGATACCGCCATCTCAACTCTCCGACAACGACCGGAGCACCACCGAATTGCGCGCTCTTGATTGCAACCTCACTTCTCTTTGCGATCATATCCAAATGGAAGGTTTCAATTCCGGCGCATTCTCCGATATCGTGGTCCATGCAATGGATTCTGCTTATCATCTCCATCGCCTTATTCTATCTCGAAGCTCTTACTTCAGGTAAGAACAGTTGCACATAAAGCTGATTTTCTGATGCCCCTGTTCTTATTCAAGTTTTCCGCATTTTAATTTCAACGAGCATAGCTGTTGAGCCAACTTTTTTATTTTAATAAATAATAACTGTTGCTGGTTCGTTTCCTAGCCATCATTTTTGAGTAAAATTGTTCCCATTTTTTTTTTTCGGAAATTAGTTTGGGATATAGAAATTTCTCCACATTCACATGATTCCTGCTACACAGTTAACGTGTCCCTTAGTCGTTACTTAAAAGTAAAATTCCTTTATCTAGATAATCTTCCCTGAAGTACGTCATCGGGTGCACACCTATTATTGGTATCTGTATCTTCATGGTAGCGTCACAGTAGTAATAGTATGTAAATGTGGTTATTCTTTGGGGTAAGCTTGAATATAAGAAAGGGTGGCAATGGTCAGTGAAAGTATATAGTTCATATGATCATCTCTAGTGTGGAAGAGCGGGAAAATCCGAGCTCAATTGATCTCAGCAAGTTGTGATAAGGGAGTCGCGTTGTTGGTTCTTGATATTTAGCATTAGTGCTTTTTTAATGTTGTATTCAATATGATAATGAAACTAAGCAACTATGAAGCATAGATACCTGAGTTAAATGTCTGTACATGATAAATAATTTTGTTTGGATACTTTGTTTTATGTTTGGAAGTGGGATATGTTTGGGGAGGAATGGGGAAAGATTTGCTTGCTTGATCCAATCACTTATTTGTTTCTCTGCCTCCACCTGGCTAGGCTTATTTTCACCCTTGAGAAAACAAAGTTTTGTTGTTTCTTCCATCTCCTTTGATAGTTGGTAGTTGCTTTGGTTTAACGTCTTTCTGAAATATTCTAATGTGTACTTGAAAATAGATATGAAAAATTTTCAGCCATGATGAGATTTGGTTTGTAAAGAACACGTGTGTGTTCTTCTGTTGTAGTCATTTTTTTGTGGATAATAAATCTACAGACAGTGTGATACTTTGGTAAAGCATTCATTTAGTTGGTTTGACAACACTGTTAGTTGTCATCTGATGTTAGGAACATGCTTCATGGGCCTTGGAAGGAAGCTAGTGCTCCTATTGTCACCTTACATGTTGATGATAAGAATGTCAATGACGAGGCAATTGCAATGGCCTTGGCTTATCTATATGGACACCATCCTAAGCTCAACGACAATAATGCATTTCGTGTTCTAGCTGCTGCTTCCTTTCTTGATCTCCAGGTATCAAGTTTACATAATGACTTTTTTCTTTTGACCAGATACATTTTGACTACAGGAGCATGGTTACCTTTTAGAGTCATAGTCATGTTTGTCTATTTAGACCTTTTTATTTAGCTATATATATATATATTTCCTTCTTTCATCTTGAGTTACTTTCCTAAATATCATAATAGCTGTCCTTCTGTGCATCTATACACCATGCAGGACTTATGTGCAATATGTACAGACTTTATTATATCTGAGCTGTGGACGTCAAACTTCTTGACATATCAGGTTCACAAAGCTTGTGCAGGCTCTTTTTAAATACATATTACCATATAATTCTTTCAGTTGGTTAAGAATGCTGTTTGATTGTGATTTAGGTATTTGCTGAGAACCAAGATTATGGAATTCATGGGGAGCGTGTTAGAAATGCATGTTGGGGCTACCTATGTCAAAGTGGTGGCATGGAATTGAAAGAGGTAATGAGGAAGACACAAGCATGTTGCTTATGTTGTTTGGGTAGTTGTGCTTCATGATTTTCTATGATTCTATACTACAAGGATACTTTAGAAAAGTTATTCTCTTTCTTGGCAGATCATTGATACTGGCCATCTATGTTCTTATTTGTTGAGTTTTATAGGTGCTTCCCAAACTTTCCTCTCAAACGTTGCATTTATTATTGACCTCTAATGAGCTGTGGATACCAAGTGAAGAAAAACGGTATGGGATTTTGGAACCTGTTCCTAGGTTTTGTGGTTAATAGTTTTTAACTTCTGTAAATTGGATAATACTTGTTTCATTTTCTATTAAAGGTTTGAACTAGCATTGCACACATTCCTGGAAAAAGGTGCTCGCTGCAAAGATGAACATCCTGAGCAAGGAAGTTCTGGTTCAGAAACTGAAGCCAATATCCATTCTGATTCTGCCAAGGCAAAGGGAAAAAGTGTAACTGATAGCTGCATGGCTAAGGGGTTGGAAACTGATCTAGGGCATTTGAGTCTCAAAAGTGATCTAAAGGAATCTAATGTTCATAATCTTCTGGTTGAGCTAGGTGACTGTGTGTCAGATTTCAGCAATGGGGATTCTGATTCTAATCAAGAGGCGCTACAAGTTTCATATTCTACTTCATCAAACTTGGAGCCAAGATACCCTTGCAACATGGAAGGGCCTTCATCATTGGGTAATTCGCTGTCTGATACAGATGGGGTTAGAACGTCATGTTCCTATATTGAGATGCCTCTCAGTGCTGGAAGTACTGGAGTCAGAACCACTGAAGTGGCAATTGAAGGGCCATCAGGGGAAGGGTCTTGTTATCGTATGGATAACAATAGTTGGCTAATGAGGGATCAACCCAACTGCTTTTCCTCAAATTCTTCCAGTAATGAGCTCAGATCAAGTGATTGGGGAAGATATGCCACACCTCCTTTTTCATGGGGTGGCAGGGTTGTTGGCAAAAGACATCTTAAAGCTCACTCGAAAGCAAACTATGGGGCTCATGGGGATGAATATGATGCCTTTGTTAATATATTTGAAGGGGGTTCTCTTTTGTATTGCAATATGTCTTTTGAGGCACTTTTAAATGTCAGAAAGCAACTTGAAGAATTAGGATTCCCTTGCAAAGCTGTAAATGATGGTCTTTGGCTTCAGGTTTGGCTGAGATTTATTTTTACTATTTAAATTAATATAGTATTTAACAGTTTCTTAAAAAAATGCTCATGTAATGTGGGTATGACAAGAGCCCATACATGTTATCACATGGACTATGCTTCTAAATCAAGATTACACTAAGTATGTTATAATCTTATCTAGTAATAGGATCTACAGTCAGTTATTATGTGTATATATAATAGGATCTGTAGTCGGCTATTATGTGTGTATATATGTATGCCAATTACTTCTATATGGGCAACTACCTGTATGTGTGTGTGGAGTAGTTATGAATAGTGTTTATTTAAGGAGTTGTCAATGAGTGGGTTGGCAGTTAGTGAGTGTTGTACAAGTTTTGGCTTTAGGCTGGGCAGAGAGCTATTCTCTCTGAAGGAGCATTGCTTTATGGCAAGAGTTAAACTCTTGTAAATATACCATTTCTAAATTCTAATACTACTATATCATCTAGTCACCAGAATGCCATCCTCCAAACTATACCTGAAGATTCTTAGTTAATGTCAAAGTCCCGTAGGTAAATCATTTTGTTAAAGATAAAACAGTATAACTCTGGCAACTCGCAGAGTGATGCTTTGCAAGTTCTCCCATCCTCCTCTTTGTCAATTACTTTTGATTTGTAATTTTTGTTCTAAACTTTTTAGCCATTTTGTAGATGCTTCTAAGCCAAAGGGTGCAAGAAATTGCCGCTGATACATGCAAAAGTTGTTGCCTTATGAGTATGGCGTGCACCTGTCGCCAGCCATTTGCATTTTCTCATGGGGTTACCACCGCTGGTTATTACATTCAAGAACACAATCAGAGTAATATGCCTGGGAATGTGGGAAATATATATGTTGCTGAGTCTTCTCAAGGTGAAGGAAACAGTGCTTTTAGACCAGTCCGAGTACATGTTAGGGGTACCATTGATGGGCTTGCAGGTATTGGTCGTGGAACTACATTTGTGCCAGCAGCTACTTCACCTCCTACACGTTTTGTCTTTTCTCGTGTACCATTTGGTGTTGGCAACAGAAATTATGCACAATCTGCAGCTAATGATGACTCAGAGTTACGAGCTGACCACAATGGAGACCTGTCTGGAGATGGGTTGACAGCTTTGGTTGGGCTGAGCCAGGGGGGAAGTAATGTAATGAATGTGCATGGAGAATTAACACAAAGGGGATACGAGATGGATATGCAAAGTAGAACAACATCTGGAACTACTGCTGGAGGCCAAAGTACTGGCGGTATTCCCATGCAGATGTTAGAGACTCCAGAACATACTATTGGATTAGAATGGGAAAATCCTAGCAGTTCATCTATATCATTGGATTTGAAAACACCTTTAAGCCATTTTCCACCTTTTCGCTTTGGGTGAGTTAACCTCTATGCAACTATTTGTGGTTTTAAAGAAAATAGCCCATATGTTGAAAATTAACATGGTTGGCTTCGTGCTAAGTGCTGGCACATTCACAATGCACAAGCTTGCACTTTAATTGTTTTCGTATGGACTATTTTTGGATTGATGAGAAGCTATACTCTCTTTAGGATGGCATATTCATCATGCAAAAGCTTACACTTTAATTGTTTTTCATATGGTCTATTTTTAGATTTGATGAGAAGCTATACTCTCTTTAGGGTGGCGGTCTCCTACCTTCTAGTCTGATGTTTTAACGTTTCCTAGATTTTGATGACCAATGCTGTTCTAGTCTGAAGAGGCTTGCAATTTTTGTGGGATTTTAGGGTGCCTGATGGATAATGATAGTTCAGTTCTTTATGTTGTGGAGTTATATTTTCATATCAAAAAAAAGTTATATTCTTAATGACAAACTATGTGGGATTGTATTTTGGTTTCAATTGTATCAAATAATGCATATACATTTAATCTTGCTTCTGCACCTTCTGGCTGTGAATGTTCTGTAAATTACGTGCTGCTTTTACAGAGTGCAATTTGAGGATGTGCACAGGCTTGGTGATGGGCAGGTCAAGCATTCTCCAGAAGTATTTTATGCTGGTTCTTTATGGAAGGTATTCGGTCATCAATTAATCATTATACTCATGCCAATATGAGTTTAAATCTATTGGATGAATAGAATTAATTGGTTGAAATTTACAGGTCAGTGTGCAGGCTTTTAACGATGAAGATCCCCAGGGACGCCGAACTCTTGGTAACATTTGAATGCATCAAACTTCTCACCATTAGGATGTGAACTTACCTTTGTTTTCCATAGAGAAAATCCGTTGCATATCTTGGAATTCTTTGTTTTTCGTCTCTTCATTTTTAGTCATTATCTGGGAACTAATTTTTATTGTTGTTATAGGATTGTTTCTTCATCGAAGGAAGGCAGAGATAACTGATTCGCATAGAAAGGTTGGCATAACTTCTTTTCATATTGTACAATTAAGGCCTCAGGAATGGGATCATATTCTGCGTTAGAGCATGAAGTGCTTTGTTTCACTAATATATAGTGTTGAGTACAGGTTTAAATTCAAGGAGGGTGCCAATGCCTCTAGTGGTATTATGGCACCTCCTAAGTTGTCAATAGCCGTAATTTAAGCTTTCAAATTAGGATTGAACCCGAGTTCATGGTGTATCTTTGGAATGTATTTTCAGGTGCATATGTATGTTGACACACGTGAAAAGGTGACTGCTCGCTATCAGGTAATATTGGTAGTGAACTAACTTATTTAATTCAGTGTTTCATGGTATATTATCCATTTTTGGTCAATAATTTGGGGTTTCATCTGTCTTGCTCATCAGTTGATTTGTCCATCAAAGAGGGAAGTGATGGTTTTTGGAAGCTTTAAACAAACAGGGACTCTTCTACCTAAAGCTCCCAAAGGATGGGGTTGGCGAACTGCTCTGTTATTTGATGAGCTTGCAGATCTTCTCCAAAATGGGGCCTTGCGGATCATTGCTGTTGTGCAGCTTGTTTGAATTAAAAAAGGTAAAAACTTGAGCATATTTATGCAGTATACAAAAACTTAGAGGGTAATTGTCTATGTTTAAGTTTCCAATAAACTACCAAGCTCAGATATATCAATGTGCAGCTCAGTGTATGATAGAGACCAAATTTTTACAAGATTTTGATGTTTCTAAATTTGCTTTGTAGAATAAAGGCTAGAATGAAATTGTTATTATTATTATTTTTGTTAGTAAACAATGGTAGCCACTCCTAAATTCCTTTGAACTAAATGACTTGAAGCATGGAAGCCCTGAATACAGAAAACATAGAGAATAACTATCCAAGTTAGAAGACAATCTTCTTTTAAAAAAACTTATGTAATTAATATTTTTTTAATAAATGAATATTGCAATATGGATTTGATCCTTGAATCTGACCCTTTTGTCAATTTTATCTCCAAAAATTGAAATTAGTGTAAAGTCTTCATTTTTGTTCAGTTCCGTCCTAAAAACTAAAAAGCTAGCTAATGTACAAGGAAATAACCCCAAATCACGTGATTACTAGTTTTAATAATTCGTTCTCATTATTAAGCTGCCTTATAAAGTTGGCATCTTTCTAGTGAGTCAAATAAATTGGATGAATGGTATACTGAAATTTCAATGCTTGGCCCACACACACACACACACAAAAAAAAAAGAAAAAAAAAAAAAAGATTTCAATTTAAAAGTTCAAAGAAATTGCTCATATTATTATGACTATTAAATCAGAAGTTGAGTATAATAGCACACAACGCACAAGAAATTTAATAAATATGTCTTTAATTTAATTTAATTTTTTTTTTTTGTATAAACCTGTAATTTCAATTTGAGTTGGAGAGGATTAACAAAATTATTTTTTAGTTGTGAGCATAATGGCAAGTCACATACAATAAATTTAATAAAATTATCTTTTAGAAAAAAATACTTACGGATTAATTTGAATACTTTTAAATTTCATAGTGCTTTTAATTAAAAAAAAAAAAGACAAAATTGAGAAATACTTATATAGCATATCATTAACTTCTGCATTTACGCTACCAAAAAAAATAAAATTCTGCGTTAATCTTTTTTTTTTTTTAGTGCGAACTTCTGCATGATGTAACTTAAAAAGTTTAAGTCAATTTATTTAATTTTAAATAATGTCACTTTTTTGTAAAAAGCTTAATAGGAGTAAAAGGTTTACTATGGGCAGACTAGTGGCTAGGATTCTCATCATACAGCCAATTTATTTATTTTTCTTTTTTATGTATAATAGGGATAAAGTTGAAATATTTCTTTTCCCTTTTTTTTTTTTCGTGTTTGAAGAAGTAGGAATAAAGTTGAAATCCATTTCTGTTGGCCTCATAAAGAATTTTTAACGAATTTTTGAATTTTTTTTTACTTTCTGAATTGCATTTTATGTAAAAAAAAAAAAAAGAAGTGATTTTGTTTTAAGTAAAAAATAAGTACTTTTTGTCCCTCTCCTCTCCTGAGTTCAGTTGAATGCATCAAGTTTTCTTTCTACCGGTGATCTTCTGTGACTTTACCTTCAACTTCATCGGATTTTCTCTCAAATGTTTCTCCTTTCATGCAACTCTGAGCTTCCCAAATTGTGCACAGAGCCCCCTAATTGAATGATTTTTCAGCTTCTATAAAATCCCACCATTTGGTTCGGTGTTGAGTTTGCATTTCATTGAGGGTTTTAGCAGTTGGTTAAGCTTATCATAAAACCCTAATTTCTGAAACTCACATGAAGATTCTCACTCGGATATGGTTACTGTTAAATGGGTCGTGGATGTCTTGAGTTGTGCAATTCTGGGTCGCCCAATGGGCGCCAGAACTAGCAACCGTAAGCGCACTGAAGAATGCTTGAGCGTGAATAACTCGTGTTCATCCCCGAATTCTTCAGATTTTCGCATATCGAAGAAGGCCAGATTCTCATTCCTGCCTCAGAACCCCACTCGGCCCGTTTTATCCTCGAATAGTGCAGTTGCAAGGATTTCCCGGTACCCTGAAGCGAAGTCACCGTTGGTTAGGGAGGTTCACGCTCCGTGTAGACCAAGTAAGTTTGGTTTTTTGAATTCAAATCAAGATTCGAGGTCTAGGAGTAGTGGGATTTTTGAGGAGGAGGGTGGTAACGATATGGGCATTATATCTAGTAAATACAGAAAAGCAAAAAGCGCTGCATTTGATTCATTTCGATACTTGGAAAAGGGTAAGGAGGTCATAGAGGTAGATATTGATAGCCAAAAGCATGCAGTTTCCGAGGATTCAAGTATAGAAGAGGTTGAGATTATAGAAGATGGACGAGAAGGGAGGTCTGTGGTAACGGACCATGGGTGGCAAGTGAGTACTGGGGTTGTGGCTGAGGTACAGGATTTGGATGATAAGTTAACAGATGGTGATCTTCAGCTGCAGTCAACTTCTTCAGTGGTTTCAGAGTTGACTAATAGTAATTTGAAGGTGGATAGTACGGGGAAGATGCTGGACTCTCTACCTCCAAGTTTGGAGCGTGGTTTTTCTAGTCTTCATGCATACAAAAAGTTGATTGAGTCTGTTGATAAGCGATCAGACAAATTGAGAAGGTTGAGCTTTGAAATTGAATTAAATGAGAAGCGCAGGTCTATATTTGAGTTGTTACGTCCAAAGAAGGAACTGGTAGAGGTAGGAAAATTTTTACAGGGCCATCGTTACATATTCAGTTGCTTAACCTTTATTTCTTAATTAGTAGGCCGTTGGTCTATCTTTTTCGCTTTTTATTTGTTCCTATATCCCATTCATGGTAGTGTGTTTGTTAAAGGATGATAAGCTGTCTAAATGTTAGTGAATCTAACCCAAGTGCTACTATGGGTTTCAGGATGCACCACTCGAACCTTTTGTCCCTCTTACAAAGGAGGAGGAAACTGAGGTTAAACAAGCCTTCTCTGCTGTAAATCGGTATGATCTGATACTTAGTCTATATGTTATTGAAATGGATGTTATCCATACCGTAATTCATTGAGGGCTTACTTCTTCAGGAAGAAGATCTTGGTTGCTCATGAGAATTCAAATATTGAGATAACGGTTGAAATTTTTCAGTGCCTTAGATCAGGTGCATGGTTAAATGATGAGGTGATTGTTTGCCCATTATTTGTATTATCTTTGTCGGAATTACTGAAGAGATGATAATGAAGTCTAGCTACACCATGATATGACACTAGTGGACCATGAAACAGAGTCCTACTGCACTTGACTTTTGCAGGTAATAAATGTGTACCTTGAGTTGCTGAAAGAGAGGGAGAAGAGAGAACCGCAGAAGTTTCTGAAATGCCATTTTTTCAATACCTTTTTCTACAAAAAGGTTGACAACTTGTTTTGACCTTCCTGTTTTACCTTAGTACTAACTCACATTCACATATACATCCCCTAGCCATCAAGGGGGACAATTAGGAACATTATAAATTTTGTTGCAACTTAGTTATATCAGTCCAAATGGTGATGTTTTTTTTTGGATGTTAATGGCCAGTTAATAAGTGGTAAAATGGGTTATGATTTCAAATCAGTGAGAAGATGGACCAGCCAAAGGAAGTTGGGGTATGGCCTAATTGAATGTGATAAAGTAAATTATGTGCACCCATCTTTTCAATTTTCTCTTTTCATGTAACCAACAGCAATGGTGTCGTACTTATCTTTTCATCTAATTTGTTGTCATTCCCAGATATTTATACCTATTCATAAAGAGCTCCATTGGTGCTTGGCTATTATCAACAAGAAAGATAAGAAATTCCAGTATCTTGACTCGCTGAAAGGGATGGATAACAAAGTGCTGAGGGTGCTGGTATTGATCTTAGTTTCTCTATTTTAACTGTAAATTTCATATCCCAAATTGCATATGTTTGGTTTCCCCGTATTCTGACTAATACTTATCCATGACAGTGTAAAATGTGGATAGTTTTTATTTTCACATTTTTCTTTTTTGTTTTGTTTGGGGGATGGGGTGATGGGTATGGCATGTCATTTACTATTACTGATTGGGTTCACCCATTGTGCTTGATCTCACATTGAGTATGCTAAATAAAGTATATTATAGACGGGTATTGTGTTTTCAATAAGATTCAAGGAGGAAGTCGTTTGTAAATCCATGAAAATCAAAATGTTATTCCAGTCATGCTTTAATTAGGACATTGACTTTTTTTCTTTTCTTTTTAATCTCTGGAATTTATTGTTTTCCTTTTTTATCTAGTAGTCGTTATGGTAATTCATTTCCAAGCAGTTGGTTTGGGTTAACATATCCTTACTAGGTTGTCTTCAATTTCAAAACAAGCTTTGAAGCAACCTTAACTCCTCTGCCGTTTTATGGCTTTAATTTCGCCTCTTCATTTGCCAAGCAGAATATTGATCACTGATAGACGAATTAGTCTTTACCATGTCAATGCACAAGATGGCATCTCTCTCCACTAAAAATGCTGATTGTAAAGTACGCTTTGTTATCAGTTTTTATCTATGTTTTTACTTTTAACTATATGTTACATGATAACTGTGCGTTACTGTCTGTATCATATTAAGAGAATGAGCTATTGCCTTGTTGCCTGTATGAAATATTTAATTGGGAAGCTAAGAAAATATACGCATGTATTACATTCGCCTGTTGGAAAGTGTATTTAATCTTTGTCATCAATCCCTGCCAGGCTAAATATTTTGTAGATGAGGTGAAGGACAAGAGTGAAAGAGATATTGATGTGAGTTCTTGGAAACAAGAATTTGTTGAAGACCTTCCTAAGCAGGAGAATGGGTTTGTGTTCTTTATCTTATGGGAATCATAATTGCCACTCATTTTACAGTCTTTTTCTCTTTCACTTCAACTTTAAAAATAGAGGCAACTGTTCTGCATAAGTTCATAAGGACATGAGTAGCGGGAGAATTAAAGATCTCTCCAAAAGTGTTAAACCAAAATATCCTGAAATATGTATATTATATCCTTGTTGGCTCAAAATGCTTCAAATTTGATGGTTATCTTTTTCTATAATTTTTAAATTGAAACATAAAGTATAATTGAATAGATAAAAAATAGGGAAAATTAAGGAAATGGATGGATCGATGGGAGAAGCTTGAATTAGCTGGAGAGGGGAAGTTTTTGAGTAGGCCACATGCGCATTGTTAGTCAGAGAAAATGTTTAGACGTTAGTTTTGACTTTATTTTCAGCTTACATGAAGGAACTTGAGATTTATTTGAAGGCTTAGTTTATGGAAAATTGGAAAGTAAAATTTCTCTTCCTCCAAGGGCAATACAATGACGGTTCATTTGGGATAGTTACTGGGGAAAATAAACCAACATTTAGGACCTACAAGGAGCATTAACTAGCGCTTGACTTGAATAACCACAATCGCCCCTCAGTTGTAAACATTCACCGATCCTTCCTTGTTATCAGAAGTTGATCATTTGGCTATGCTCTAGAAAATTGGTATAAGAGTGGATTGATTTTTGAAACAGATACAGTGATACTTGATCATAAAATGGAGTGTGCTTCTTTCAGCCCTGACCATTTGAAGTTTGCTGCTGTTTGTGGACGAATTTTTTTTCTTATCAAGTGTGAATCTGATCAGGTTTGACTGTGGCATGTTTATGCTTAAATATGCTGACTTTTATAGCAGAGGCCTGGAACTTTGTTTCAGCCTGGTAAGACATATGAAGCATTCCATTCAAGCATGAAAATTGTGCATGTGTGTTAAGCAAAAAGCATTTTCTTTTTTGGAAAAAACGCCTGAATAGATGTTCAAGTTTTCTGATTGCTTGAATATCTTAAAGCCTATAAGATCGTTGTGATGTGATGTCACCAAAAACTGTCTGAGTCTGTGCTTTCAATTGTTTGTAGGAACACATGCCTTATTTTCGGCTGAGAACGGCCAAGGAGATCTTGAGATTGAAAGCGGACTGAGCAATTCAGTGATGAGTATTTCAATACAATCAAATATTTTTGGCATTATAGAGATTCATAAAACAAGGATTGGATTCGTTTGCTTGCCAATGAATGATCCTTTCCTTCATCTCAAGTCCATGCAAGGCACACGGTTGATTCATTCTCATTCTGAGGTGTTGATTATGTAATGGAAATTTAATCTACGTCCTCCCCCTTTTTGGTGTCTAGTATATGTTTCGTTTTGTACTCACGATTGATTATAACAATTTGTTGATTGAGGGAATTGAGATCAATGAAAAGAATGTGAGAATTACATTGCTTTTTATTAGTAGTTCTAGATGTAATGTCATGCCAAATTACATGAAAAACCTCTTTTCTACTTTATCTTTATCAACTTTATTTTTATCAACTTTATTTTTATCAATTTTGTTTTACACACTTCATAAATTATTTTTTACATTTTTTTTACCATCAATTTTGTTATTATATTTAAAACTGTTATCAAATGCACTTCTAATAATATCATAAATCAATGTGTCACATGAGCAATTAATTTTTATTAAAAGTTTAATAAGAATACTTATAAGGTTATTTTTAATAAAAATATCATAAAAAATTACATAACTTATGCAACTTAAAGAATAAGTTGCAATTATTAAAATACAACTTGTGAGTAACTTAAAAAAGAATTTTATAATTTATTAGGTGAGCGAAGATTTGTTATAATTAATTTATTGAGTTACAATTAATTTTTACAATACTATGAGATAAGATATAGAGTTTATTTAAAAAAATTTATCAAATTGTATTATTAAAACAAAAAATTGTGAGTTACATAAAATAATAATAAATAATATGACATTATAAAACTTATTAAAAATAATTAAAATAAGTATAAATAAGTCAATAAGAACTACGTAAAAGCAAATTTATTATTCATGAATACATGTACTTAGACCTTTATTGTTCTCTGATATCATAAAATACTATGTTACAGAGTGTAATTTAGTAACGAAGAGTTTGGATTGTAAGAAGAAAGTCCGGGTTCAAACTTTCTTATCATCATGTAAACCACAATCCATAGATTAATTATTAAATACAATCAGATTTTGGCTCTGAAACACAGCCATTTATTTAAGTACCCGAAACCCCAATCCAAACACAACCCCACTTTGAGTGAGGTGATAATTCCTCAATTTTCTGTTCATTGTGAGCCAATGACAAGAGAAAGAAAATTGACTGCCCAAATTGTTCAGGTTAATTAGCAACGAATTGAGGACCGTCAAAGTTTATCACAATGAACAAATATACAAGTAAACTTAATTTGAGCATGAGCATCCAACAAAACATTCATTAATATCAAATTAAAAAGAAAAAAAAAACTTTCGGCTACACTGCTAACAAACAAGAAAGAATTATATTTGAACACACATGATGGTTATTAAATCAAAGAAACTTTCTCTCTTTAACGGGGTACTCTTTTTCTGGTTAGTATCTCTTGTTCTTTAAGTCGATGTTGGAATCTTGCAAGGCGAGCTTGAAGACTAACCAGACTAGCTGCTTTGCGAGAAAGCACAAAGCTCAATTGTGAGACATAGTTGTCGATCAGGCTTCCTGGCTGGTCTACTTCTGCCAATAGTTTCATTTCCTGAAAGTCATAAGCAATACACGATCAGTACCAATCAATCATTCCCTGTTGAAAGGCATACATGAAAAACTGCATTCTTTTTTAATAAAATAAGTGGCAGAGCGAAGCTAGTGAATTAAGAAAAAGGGGGAAAAACAGGGCGATATACCTGACAAAAGATAATTTATACCCTCACATTCTCAAGAGAGAAAACGAAAAAATAACACGATAGAACATGTGAAATGCCATCCTAAATGCAGCAGATTACAGGTATAACAATTCACGTGAACTTGAACAAAAGATAGCAGATGGAGAACACATCATCATTATAAGCGTTACTTGCAATGCTGTACTACTTTAATTTAACAATTGTGAGGAGAAGTGGCTTGAAAGCAACGAAACTCCTTGAAAGAAGGAGCCCTCAAGGTTCTAGAAAATCAACATTTCTGTCATGATAGCACAAAATTCTGATTCCTGAATATACTCTTAATGGCGGAATCAAACCCAAGTCTAGACGTATCCTGCTAGGCAAAAGACTGTTAACCTAAAATAAGCATGCAATTGCTCACCTCACGAACAATTTCCATTGTGTCCTCAATTTCTTTCCTATGAGCAGCAATTAGTGCCTCTTCCTCCTGCAAAAGTACAACAAAGAAATCGAACAGAAGGATGAGTAAGCTTAACGTTTAACTGAACACTGATAAAAAAACAAAAAAAAGGATAATTCCACAAATTTGACAAACCTCAAGTATTGCATTGATACTCCCATCAGGAATGGGTTCTGCTTCATACTGCCTGGACCCTATGGTACTTGTGATATGATTTCCAGTGCTCTGCTGCTTTGAGCTTGTGGTGGTGAGATCAGACCCATTCGTTTCTCTTTTCAGCATGTTTATAGATCTTTCTGATTTCTCATCCTTAGACACTTTTCTGCGTGGAGGAGACACTTTTGGCACTTTGTCACCTGCATCAACTGAGTTTTTCGAATAATAATTTGTCTTTTGATATGTAGAATCGCTGTAAGAATTCTTCACTTCAAACTTGTCTCTGTCCATTGAGGCTGGAGCCAAACCCTTTTCTTCTCGCCCATTGAATTGGTAACCTGATGAAAAGCTTGATGGCTGCTTGTCAACATCAGCAGCAGAGCCATACAAATAATTTTCCTTTTCTCCAAATCTTCTGCCTATATCCATTGTTTTGATATCCTGACATTGATCATTAACGTTTTCTGCAGCAGCAGTTGTTGGAAGAGATGATGCTGAAGGAACCTCCTTATTAGATGGTATTGGATTTGGGGCCTGATCCTTTCTAGGATTACCACTTTTAGATAAACTTTTAACCCTGTTCAATCATAATGTCCAATTGTTAAATATACATTGTTAAGCTTTTTATGAGAAACACACACACAGAGAAAAGGGAAATTACCCGTTGTGAAATACATTGTTAAGCTTAATATGAGAAACATACCTATCAGCATATCTCAGGGTATTAATTGTGTGTTCACATGATCCAGCATTTGGAGATATACAAGAGATCATAACAGTCTTTGAATTGCCGACAAAGGAGTCACGAAGCACTTCTGTGAGTTTGCTTCCACGAAATGGAATGTGGATCTGGTCATTGTCCAGAGCACGAATGCACTCCTTCAAAGCCAGAAGGCTCTTATTGATTTCAGCTCCTTCAATCCTGTGTAGTGGAAATACAGAAACTTGCAAGATGATGTAATTGGTATGAACATGTAAAATTTCCCCAAGGCAGGGAAAAAGAAAACACTAAAATAAGAGGGGATCTCTTATCACCTCTTCCATATAGAATTTCCAAATTGAAACTGTTTTAATATAAGACTATTCCTATTTGTCATAAAACACAGAAATATCCAGAAAAACTTTACACATGAAATACAAACATTCTAGGCACCATGCAAGCAATTAGTTTTTGAGGAATTGAAACATTATGCTGATGATTTAATTGTAGAAGATTTACCGAGTCTGCCGATCATTGTCAGTGGTGTCAGCACCTCTCTCACTTCCAGCAAGATCAATAAAAGAAATCTTCCCCACAATCTTTCCACTTTTTGCCTCATTAGTGTCAGTGTTTCGCTTGTTCTCTTTCACCTCACTGTGCCTTTTGACAGCCAATTGTAAGATAGCATGTGACCTGGAAGATTCCTCATTGGCACCAGTGGTCCCTGTACTTCTGGCAGCATTCCCCCTCTCAATGAATTCTTTGACTACTTGTACATCAGAAACTTCAAATTCTTGCAGCCCTACAATGCAAACTTGTTGCCGTCCATCTTCTCTCATACAAAGTTTCCTATCAATCAAGTCAAAAAAATAGCCACTTAATAGTCTTTAAACACAGCTATCATCCAAGGGCAAGAACAAGATGCAAGAGCAAGAACACATCTATACATACAGATTAATTACACAAATAGACATTTACATTCCTGCATGGAAGAAGAAGAAAAATGTTCAATGTAGGAAAGTGTGATAGAAACCTGAGTAGAGATAGAATAAGGATATGTTTCTAAGGCAGTTATTATGGCTATTATGTTTGTATTATTATAAGTAGGATGTGCGGGATAGTTAAGGAAGGCAAAAAGAGAGTTTCACTGTGTTTTTGGCAAAAAGAAATTCTCTGAAGGAGCAGTGCTCTGGGACAAGGACAATCTCTTGTATTTGTGGTTTAGGAGCTTGGCTCTGGAAAAGAGAATATCCCTTGTAGTTGTGAGTTTTTATTAATAAAAGTACTAAACTTCTGTCTTTGATTTCTGGTTCTATCAAAGTGCTTCCAGATATCAGATAAACTTCTAAATAAATCACTCAATCTTATTTTAAACATTAATACGCCATATTCTGATCCCTGACCACAAATACAAAGCATCCATATAAAAAAAGAAAATGTTAACTTGATGCTTAAGGACAAAAGGTGATGCAACATCATCATATAAGAAACATACACCCATCTAAGCAGATATATCAAAAGTGTTGATAAAGAAGATCAAAATCAGAATGAATAACAAGTGAAGAAAAAAGGAGAAATACTCACTTTCTGTCACTAAGAAGATCAAAAAGTTTTCCACCATATATCTCAAAGTAACTGAGCCACAATTTAAATTTCTGATTTCGGTAAACTGGCTGATGCAATATTCTGACAAGGTCCTCTGCAGCTCTAAGTGGTAATGGCTGCATTGTGTACGTTTTACCACTTCCTGAAAGTAAAGCCTTATTATCATTGAATTATAAATGCAAGTGAAGACGTGTAATAAGAGTAACAAGATGAAGCTCTTACACAAATCAAGAACCTACTTAGTGCCCCCAACTACAAATTACCTCTCATTAAAATATGCAATATTTTCCAAACAGACAACCAGTTTGAAAATTTTCAAAGCTTCTAATACTCATGCAATTGAATATAATATAACGTCAAGTACAATTTTCTTCCCAATGGGCATAAACACACCACCAAAAGAATGTAAAACACACAAAAATAGAATATATTGAAAAACTTAAATAAAAGGGTATGAATGTGAAAATAGATGCTGATTACAATTTGGTGAAATTGATATGTATAGAAAATCAAAGGTTACTCACCTGTTTGACCATAAGCAAAACAAGTAGCTTTGGTTCGCTCAAAAATGGTGGGGATAATTGGTTCTACTGTAACTCGGTATACCTGTTACAACAAGGCATGGAAAGTAATCATTCCTTTGATCTAACAAATCAAGCCAACAAGGAGGCAAAAACTGGCTTGCATAATAGGAAAATGACAACATCAAAAGAATTGAAGTGAAAGAAATAAAGGGAATTGTATCAGTAATCACGAAATCACTCATTTGATAAGAGCTATCTTACCTCATCATTAGTAACATGCTCATCAAGAACAGCATCAAAACAAAACTCATGTTTCTCCACGTAGGCTGTCAAATCAACCTTAATGACAGAATAAACAATCAGTTCTCCAAACACCAAAGTAAAATAGGACTTACTATTCAAACCAGTATTAATTCAAGCATTAGACTAAAATGGCATGCATAATGCTTCGCAAGACACCTTCAGTTTGGGCTCATGGACAGTCAAATATGCATTGTCATATACGGTAACAATATCATCTTCCTTCTTAGCAAGCTCCTTCTTGTTTAAAGGTCTTTTGCGTACCTAAGACATGCATCAAAAAGCACATGTCATTGACATAAAACTAAGAAATAAATAATCATCCAATGATTTGAAAGAAATAATTCTTTCTTGATTCCACCCCAGCCTGGCCCAAAGAAAAAAGAAGAGGATAATCGTGATTATCAAATCATCATGATGAAGACAACAATAGCATTGCTGTAATAAAATATTAAGGGGTTATTTCAATTTTTCCTTACAAATATATAGTAATAAATTAACCGAAAAAGGAAAAAATAAGTACACCAATGCTGGAACCAGTTCTAAAAATAACAAATAAAAGAAAGCCAACTTGATAAGATAATATTCTCCAGCTGACTAAGGAAGGGATTATAATGAAAAGCAGTTCTACTTCTTGGTTCTTCCCAGGAAGACATGATAAGATCATATTTCCTATAAACTATTTAAATCACAGAGACATACATAGCATGTTCAAGTGCTCTTTATGGAAAAATAAATAGTGACAAGGAACAGAAATCTAGCATCAAGTATGTAATTCACAATACTATTAATGCACAATGGAAGTCCCAGCTCAAGATAGAAAAACACATCTTTCACTGAGTTTTAATTTCATAGTAGGATTATAAGATACTATTTTCTACATTATTCTGACATACCACAACTCTAATCTTAGCAACATTATTTTCCCTCGTGCTACTCTCTTTTTCATTCATTGGTAGAACTGATGCATCTGCCTCAGCTTCTTCTCTTTCCTGTGTGCTGGTGAGAAAGTCATCTTCGAAAACCTTATTACCCCCAGGAATAAAAGGTGATGGCTCAAAAGGTTCTGAAATAACATGCTGAAAAAGGAAAGTAATCAGAGCCAGTACATCACATGCAAGCACATAGACTACTACTAAAAATAAAATGACTGACCACAGGAATATTAGCAACTAATAAGAACAAACACACACAATCCAAAACGAACATAATTGAATCATAGAAATGCCATAAGATTCAGCCATTCCTATCATTGAAATCATTGGTGTTATAATGGAGGTCCCATTCCCCTATTGAGGTATAATCATCCATGGCACCAGCACAAACAGTTACACAATATGGTATAAGTAATTCCATCCATGACAACATCTGATGGAATCTTGTAGTTATACTGTGGTGATCTTAACTGATGCATAGAAAACAGTGTAACTCTTGGCACAGATTCTACTCAAAGAAATGACATTTATGGTCAATTGGCTTACTTAATCAAACAACCAATTACAAAGAGTGACCATACCTCAGACAAAAGCTCAGTATCATCCATAGCATGGAGATCCAAAAGCCCAGCTCCAAAATCCCCCCTGAACTCCGGAGAGTAAAACCCTTCTGATGCAGCCACTCCTCCTAAAGTTTGGGCAGTTGGTGTATATGGCTCTGAAGCAGATTCCCCATTAAAATTGAGGTTTCTCATTAACTTAAAAAGCCTCTGCTTTTCTTCAGCAGACTGTGCTCCATAGCCCTATAAATATATCATGCTCTTTTAAGTCATTTAGTAGGTTATCAGATGCAATGATATAGAAATAGAATGGATTTGGCAAATTCATCCTCTACTACAGACAATGCAAAACACACACACACACACACACACACACAAATATCTCGGTACTCATCTAGTCATCATCCCTGAAAAAGTAGGATTAGTGAAAGATTGATAAACGTAGCTCAAAACTCTAACTTAAACAATCTTCATCCATAGGTTGATGGACATTAACATTTCACATTATCAAACAACTACTTTTCTTCTCTAGAAAAGATAAAAAACAAGTGCGTGTAAGATATTAACATGTAGACATACAGAGTTAAGAAGTGATAGAAGCATAGCCTGCAAACAGAAAAAATTGCGGATAGGCAGCATGACAAATGCAACCAAATTTGTTTCTAGAAAAAAGAAGAAATGGAAAAGAAAATAAGTAGTGTCCACGTAGAAATATTGATAAGGTTATCCATAATATGATCTTAACTTACAGAAAATTTCTCAAACAACCTCAAGTGGACAAATTAGCACAAAGTGGGCGATAAATTCCATTGAATAGGGAACAACTGAGAAGCACATTACAAATAGATGCAAAGCCGTTCGGTTTCATTCGAGCAAGGCGGAGAAGGGGAGAATTACCTGCATGAGAAGGTTGGGAAGAAGGCGATGATCGACGCCAGTAGAAGCCACTGGAGAGGCCAGATGCTGTAAGCCGGCAGACTGCAACCACCGAGTCATGACCGCATCGCCGGCATCACTTGCAGGCCCTGCATTGTGCAGGGACCCACTGCCAGCATGGTCATACAGAGCGGTGGCCGCAGCATTGCTTTGCTGCATCTGGCCGCCCATGTGGCGCTGAGAACGTCTTTGGGGCGCCAATTTTTAATATCTGTTTGACCACGCTTCACATAGAAAAACGAATTGAACGTCAAAAATCATAACAACCAGATCACAAAAATTCCCAATAAGAAAAGATGATTCGTAAAAATCAAAAACATAACACTTACAATGAGGGGAGAATTCGAATACAAAGAAGAACATGAAAGTGATAACCGCGAGGAAGGAATCCAAATCCACGAAATCAGCAATCCAACTGAATCAATTTTTAAGAATTCAACAGAAAGTGACACGGAAAACGATGAATTCAAGCCTTTTCAGACATCACATTACGCGCTTGGATACAAACGAAGAGTAACAAATTATCGGATGAAGATCTGCGCTTAGAGATGATCAGAAGGCTGGTTTCAGTCAGATCTGAAACAGAATGAAAAATCGAAAGCCGAAATCGATTGAATAGCTCAGCAATCGCGCTCCTCGAATTTTCTTTTTCTTTTTTTTTTTTTGTTTGGATTTCAGAGCGAAGAAGAAACGGGTTGGCGGTGATGGAAGAGGCTCCACGCGAGAGTACGCCTTCATATAATGTACTTTGTCTTTGTGAAAGACAAGTATCTGTCATAGAGAAGTTAGTAGATAATATTTTTCAAAATTATTAAATTAAACGGCTATGCCCAAGCTTTTTTCAAAAGTTTAATTACTAATATACCCTTCTCGCTGCCCCTAAACTCGCGCCTTTTCGCCGTCGACGATCAACCGTCCCATTTGGCACCCAAAAAATGAAAAAAAATAATGTTTAAATTAAGTATCAAAAACTCCCATAATTTTTTTTTTTTCATATCATCTAAATTTATCTTCTCTAAATCATATATTTGTCATTATATGTTGAAAATATGTGAGGTAGATTTAGATTTTAATTTAAAGGAAATGGACAAAAAACCTCATTTTTAACAAATTTAGAATAAACGAATTTAAATTGTAAGCTCTTGGGTATTAATTAAATTATGAATTTTGCTTACATACCAAAAAAATATGTCATTTACATTATTGCAATTTGCAAAACTCCCAAAATATTATTATGTTTGGGCCACATCTTTCACTTATTTTGGAATGAGTTATAATTATAAAACCAGAAAAACATATAACAAACTAGCTACCTCCAACAAAATCCTTTATTTGATTCCTCATATTATATGTGTTTTCAGATGTGGCATAAACTTGTGCATGCATGTGTTTTCTGATCCTTAAGAAAAATTTTGTTATATAAGAGAAGATGAATAAGAAGGATGTAGCAAAGTTATTTATATAAATGAAGGCCCAAAAAAAAAAAAAAAAAAACTCCTGATTCATATAATATAAAATAAATAAATACCTTGAAAAGGAGATTTTATTATACACTAAAATATTATAATTAATAGGAAGTGTAATTTGTGACCATTCATTTAGTTAGATGAGACACCCAAATAGAATAAATATTTTGATGAAATGCATTAAATATATATAGTTTATTAGTATGTTACATAGATTTCATGCCCAAATACCCATCACTGCCCAAGAATTTTGTGCTGGCTAGATGCACTGAATGGTCCTAGACATAGCACAATGTGTCAATGGCTGCCATGGAGGTCAAGGTTGCCAAATCCAGGTGTCCAAGTAAAAGTAGGATCTGAATATATGCTATCACCAACATTTATGGACAATTCAGATATTTAAAAAAAAAAAAAAAACACATTTATGGACATTTGGTACAAGTAGGTAATGCTCCTTCCCCTCGTACCCAAGAGGACATTTTAACAAATAATGTGACAGACAAGGGACCCATATGTACTTAAGTAATAAACTCAATAATTGATATGGTGCGGTTAAATTAATAAATAAATAGAGTTTAGAATTTTCATATAATATTAAGAGTTTAAGGTTGTGGAAAACAAATATCAATAAATAAAATTATAATTATTTTATTCATTAAATTAGTTTTATTTCAAATGAGAGATGAAAATACTCATTCTTAAAAAAAAAAAAAAAAAAAACCACAAAATATAATTAACCAAGCATTAAGAACACATAGTAAAATGATGAAGACATCCAACAACATGCATTGTTGATTAAAATATTAAAATGGTGTATATTTTTTGTGAGCGGCCTTTGTATATATCAAATTCCAAAGCCTTTCTTTATCAACTATAGCTTTTACGAAAGAATTAAGAAACCCATGAAAACTTTATTTGACAAAAGCATGTGATTTTTATGAAGTAGCATTTAGTGGTATTGTTGTCTTTAATATTAATATTGATTTTTAGATTAATATCTCTTATATCCTCTTCTCACCTCGATAAAAAAAAAAAATGGGATATTGAATTTTTTTTTTTAAATTTCCTCAAATAAAGAAAAAATGCATAAATAGTCCCATGGTGAATTTCAAAGTGGGCCTAATAATTAAAAAATCCTTTTCAACTATGCCTAACTCGTTGTCATACCTTGCGGTTCACTTCTTTTTGAACAATAAAGTCTTTTGCTTTAACTTGAAGCATGTGAAGATCCAAGAATTAGGAGCACTAATTTGAATTAAAGGCTCATCATTGTGATGACCCCAAATTAGTTCCCCTATCATCCTTCCTAGATATACACCCACTCCACCACATGCCTCCTCTCCCCATGGAACTCTTGTTTACTCAAAATTAAGATTTAAGAAACTATTAAAACATCATTAGACAAACTGAGTTTCAAAATGTTCTCTGTCAATTATGGGATGTTAAACAAGAAAAAAGGGAATGTGCAAAAAGAAATGCCAAAAAAAGAATATCAAAGTTTTAATCTTGGGTCATTCATTTCGCACCATTCAAGCAAGGGCCTTCCATTTCCCAAACTCCGATTCTACCTCAGCTTCCTCCAAACCATTCTACTTTAATGTCCACAATCTTATAAACAAGGATTATCACCTTCCATTGTTTCCAGACAAGTTTGGCCAATTACAGAGCCACAACCGAGGAACAGAGCTTTGCTCTGCATAGCAGCAGCTCAGCTCTGGTTAATTAATTTGTTAAATTAAAATGGGCAACAGGGGGAAGCCAGTGATGATAATGGGATTCGACGAGAGCGAACATGGTATATACGCGTTGAGATGGGCTCTCGATCATTTCTTCCCCATTGGACAAGAACATCAATTCAAGCTCATTGTTGCTCATGCCAAACCCATTCCTCCCAATGTCATTCATGGCCAGGGTAAGGATAATGCAATTCTATATCAACCATCCATGCTAGAGTATTCAATACCATATCGGGAATCCATATTATAATAAAATTGGTTTTAAAAATGACCTGTCTTGCTTGGACCAGGATTTGACGCATTCGTAATTGCAGGCAATTATTGCAGTTAGCAAATCCGAGCCCGAGTCTTTAAATGACGATTGAACAGCTCGAATTTGTTGACTGCAATGACTATATTCATTCTACTTATCAGTTTTGCTTGAGGTGAATAGCATTTGTTGTGTTGAAAGATGGGGTTTTTCTTTTGTGAAAACTGAAAATAAGATTTGAAAACAGGGACGGGAGGTTATGTGTCAGGTGTGGAAAGGGACCTGAAGAAGGTGGCTAATAGAACCATCAGCAAGGCAATGGAGATTTGTGAAGAAAGATCGGTAAAGCTAACTTTATGTTGGAATGGAATCAGAGGTTATCTCTGCTTTATTACTATGATTTGATGCAGGTGCGTGTAACATCGGAAATATTGGAGGGTGATGCCAGACATGCCATATGTGAAGCCGTAGAGAGACATGGAGCAGCTATTCTAGTTCTGGGTGGCCACAATCATGGCAGAGTCAGAAGGTTCATGTTCTTCTCTGCACAATGAGGTTTTTGGGGACCATGATCTTGTGCTGTCTAAATTTACAACAGTTGGAGAGATGATCTCTCTCTCCCTCTCTCACTGTTATAAATTTAAACTGCAAATTATCCATTTTTCCCTTGGATTGGATTGGTTTGGTTACATGACATTTCCTCGCAGGATGTTTCTAGGCAGCGTGAGCGATTACTGTGCGCACCATGCGCACTGCTCAGTGGTGATTGTAAAGAAGCCCAAGCGCAAGCATTGCCACTAGACCACTTCCTCTTCACTTCTACCAAATGGAATCACATCTCATCATCTAATATATTATCTCATTCCTTGTTCCATTTACATTTAGTTATCAAAATTTTAAGAGAAGATGATCTTCTAACCTGAGGTGGAGAATGGAGTTGATTAAGGCTCCAACTTGCTCCCCAACCCCATAAGGTAACCATTCACATCTATAATTTTTTTTTTTTTTTGACTAATTATATGATGTGAAACAACATAGGTATATAGATCCCATTCAAATATACCACTTTGTGTGCTGGACAACTCTCGTATATTGCCTTTTCTTCTAAAAGAAAAGGAATCTCAGATACCTCAACGATTGAGCATTTCATATTTGACTTATCATAACCTTGTTGCATGATCTTTACCGAGGAAAAATAAGTATTCTTCAACTGGTTTCTCAATAACGTCATTAAAACTCCGAGGATTAAGGTACAAACATGTTTAAAAAGATTACCGGTCGCCTTCGTTGTTTTTACTCAACTGAACAATTCTGATGTTTAAAATTTACTTTCTCGCTCTGATAATTTGATATTTGATCAATGGTTTTCTGAGGATTCTAAACACATGAAAATTTCCAATGGAAGATGCTAATATTAATTATCAGCAGAAAAACACCAACCTTGTTCATCAAATCATAACATTAAAACAAAACACCAGGTCATAACTCCATACGACAGAATCTAAAAAGGACACCAGATAAATAAAGGCTAGAATTACAGCAAGAACTTTGAAGCAGGTCGGTTATCTTAGCACTTAACCTCCTTCAAAGCTTGCGCGAAGTACAAGAAAGTTGGATCAGTAGCACCATCTTTGTAATAAGCAAAGACCAAGGTGGCATCATCATGCATGCTCTCACCGACGAAACTGCAATCAACAATCGGTGTCTCAGTAATTGCAGCAAACAATACACTAACCAAGACGACAAAAATCAATATATAACGAAATACTACTTACAACTGGAGATCGCTAAGCTTGGAGAGCAGATATTTGGTTGCTCCCTCAATGTTCTTCTTAAAATGATCTTGTTGCTCTGGGGTAAGTTTGGGAGTCAATGTCTTAATGAACTTCTTGATATAAGCAACAAACTGCTTCTTATCAAAAGCAGGTTGCTCCTGCAAGAATTGAACAATAAAGTATTATCTTCTAAACCCAAGGGAAAAAAAAATTGAGAAAGTGAAAATCAGAATAGAGTGAAGATAGCACTAACCTGAAGCCTGAATGTGTCAACAATGTCAACAACCTTAACAGCTTGGTCATCAACACCCTCATCTTCATCACCGCCTTCAGCAGAAGGGTTGGCACCAATGTCTACATCGACTGCTCCTTGAACAACCCACTACAAGAAAGTAAAAGCAAACTATATTGAACCACTGACCACCCAAGTAGTACTATTAGTTAAATAACGTCAGAATATAAAATTCTAAAATGCAGAAAATTCAACAAACCTTGCCCTCAACCTCCCACAGAACTCCATTTTCAATCTCCTTGTAGTTGAACGAGTCTGAAAGAAGCTCATCACCTGAGGTTGATATATTTTGTCAGAGTTGGTCCATAAGCTCAAATAGAGAGTAAAAAACAAGGTACCCAAATATATGAAACAATAACAGCACAAGCACGTCCTTAACATATCACATCTTAATCAAACCAGTTCCTTCACAAATAACATTGGAGTCTAGTGCACACTCTCGTGCCATAAAAGGTTCCCACCCCTCAAATCAAACTTACAGAAGCTCTTAAGTGTGAAGCTCATCCCCCTGTATGAACAGCTACAACCCAACCCAAACATGCAAAGTATCAGAAGATTCGTCCATAAAAGCATTGGACTTTTTGCAATTCAGGGAAGGAAAACAACAGATTACGATGAACAATGATTGATATGGCCATAAACACATCAACCAGCGGAGAAAATTCACCCTAGTTAATCTCGTTATAATTAATCAGAAGAGCAAATCAATATTAGATTCCCACGACTACATGCCTCATCCATCAACCAGAACTCGGCATCCCACTCAAATATTATCGAAAAATCAAACAGATCTGAAAAGTGCTATCGGTACCCAACATATAACATTAGTCATCAAACCAGAAATTCCATGCAGACTCGTTCTTATCAAAGAATAGATATAAAAAGTAGAAATCACACATCACAAATAGAAACTAATAACTGGAAGATAATTATTCAAATCGATAAACCAATGATTTACCTGTGAGAAGGTCTTGGTAAACCAACATGTTTGCAAAGTTGTTCCTCTCGGATCGCTCCTAATTGAAGTTGGACAGCTAAAGAGGCAGGGAGCGACTGGAGAGCGTAGAGGGTTTGATAGGAGTCGACAGAGAGAATTTATAAGCGAGGGTTTGGCCGATGAGGACGGGTAATCAAATTACCTGCAGCAACCTTATCTTTTCTTAAAATACCCGATGAATCCCACAGGTTCAGTTTGGCTTACTTTATACGCAAGGGCTTGGCTTGGCTTGGCTTGGCGGTGGCCGAGAACAGTAGGAGTCGGAGTTGAGGGCCATGTGGTTGTGGGACACCAAATCACTTCCCCCAACCTTATCTTTTCTTTTATTTTTTTAATAATAATAATAAAAAACCCAATTAGTCCCATGTTATAAATATCTAACAATATAGATGTCCATCTACAAAAGTCATTTGTCCTCAAGGTTCTTTATCAAGATAAAAGATATGATATTGTATATATCTTAAGTAATTATCAAAAAAAAAAATTATATTGATCAGACTTCAATTTTAGTTTTTTTGGTAGGACTAATGGTATATAAAATTTTAATCTTCTTATTGTATATTATTAAAACTCTATTACCTGCTTGTATATGAATACTTCTATACATAAATAAAATCTATAAGCTTTTTTTTTTTTATCATATAATTTCTTCTCTCTCAATTCTCTTGTATCTATATGTTTATGGTTTTCTAACTCGATCCAACATCTACCTGCTATATATACTAATACTTGTATGCATAAATGAAATATATAAACTTTTTATATTATGTAATTTCTTAGCTCTAAACCCTCTAATATCTTTATCCCTGTTGCTTTCTATCTTGGATCAATATCTGCCATCCTATTCCTACTTACCATCGTACCATGCCACTGTAATCAAAATCACATTTTAATCACTTTTAACTTAGGTCGTTTTCATCACATCCCAATTTTTTTCCCCTTCTAACCTCAGTTTTAGGTTGACTATAATTGTACTAGCATTGGGCCACGCCTTTTTCTGCATTTACAGTTATAATTGGGCTTTAGGCTAGATGAGAGGCCATTCCTTTTGGCACACACCATTTCTTTTCTTTTCTTTTTTAATGAAATTCTTATTAAAATGAATTTTTTTTTTTTGAACAAAATAGTCATGTTTCTTTTTTCTTTTTATGGTGGACAAAATAACTTTATGCTAACTTAAATTGCTTAATTGGATCTAACTTAGATTGGACACGGATCAAATCACATGTTGATTCTAATTAAATTCAAGGTAGGTGTGGGAAAAAAGAAGAAGCAAATACGGTAGTGGGGGTAACAAATAGGTACCGCTGTCTTAGAATTGGACACGCACGTTGGTCTTCTCTATCAGCGTAGGTGTTTGTTCGTCTCCGGTGCTAATTCCTCAGGTAAGTCTCTACCATCAGCAAGTTTTCGAAGCCCTACTACTTTAAGCTCGAATTCGCATGGAATTATGTTGCATATGCATGATAATTTTACTATTGTGTGTTAAAAATTCGCAGAAACCGCTTATCCAATCCATGAATTGATTTTTCGGGTTACTTTTTTTCCGATTTGGTTTCTGCATATGGGATTCAATCAGCCATTGCTAGTTGTTAGAACCTGTGAAGATTTATTTGGAAGGCTGGTGATTGAATTAGGGTGAATTTAGTGAGTACTTGGTCTTATTGTCAGTTTCTTTTTGGGTAGTTGGTGATGGATGGAAATAAGGATGAAGCATTGAGGTGTATCCGCCTCGCTGAAGAGGCGATTGTATCAGGCAACAAAGATCGTGCACTTAAATTTATAAAAATTGCTCAACGCCTTAATCAGGATTTATCTGTTGATGAACTGTTGGCCATGTGTGAGAAGCTTGATTCGCAGTCGACTGCGTCGCCTTCAAAAGGGGATGATGTTGGCTGGGTTGAGAAAGAGCAGGGTTCGGTGAAAAGTGATGGGAATTTGAATGGAGAGAGGAGTTATACACATGAACATGTTCAATTGATTAGGCAGATTAAGGGGAAGAATGATTATTATGCCATTCTTGGAGTGGAGAAGACTTGTTCAGTTGAAGAGATTAGGAAGGCTTATAGGAAATTGTCATTGAAAGTTCATCCTGATAAGAATAAGGCACCGGGTTCTGAAGAGGCATTTAAGAAGGTATCCAAGGCTTTCAAGTGTTTAAGTGATGATGATTCAAGGAGGCAGTATGATCAGGTAGGACTGGTGGAGGAATTTGGATTCAACCAGCAGCACAATGTTATGCGGAGGAGGAGACGAACAACAGCTCATGACTTTTTTGATGATGAATTTGATCCTGATGAAATCTTTAGGGCATTCTTTGGACAAGCAGATGTTTTTGGGAGAACTCGCCATGTTTACAGGACACGGGAAATGGGCACACAGCAGAGGGCAGAATTTCAAGGGGGAGGGCTTAATATTATGCTCCTTCTTCAACTGTTACCAATCTTGATAATTTTTCTGCTTGCCTACCTGCCATATTCTGAGCCTGAATATTCTTTGCGTAAGAATCCTTCATATCAGATTCCAAAGTCAACTGAGAACTATGGGGTGGAGTTTTATGTGAAATCTGAAGCATTTGACACTGACTACCCAGATGGAAGTCCCGCTCGTGCAGATATTGAGGGCAATATCATAAGAGATTATAAAATTTTGCTTCGTCGTTACTGTCAAGTAGAAATCCAGAGGCGTAGTTGGAATAGGAATCTGCCAATTCCTCACTGTGAAAAGCTACAAAATCTGGGAATAGCTTAAAGCCTAAAAGGTAATTTTTTTTGTATCTGGGCAAAGGATTTGTATCATTCAAGCGGCTTCTTGTTATCAGAACTAGTTCTAGGTTTTGGGTAGATTGAAATCCTTTTTTTTTTTTTTCCTGAACACATTAAATAATAGGTCACATTTTAGAGTGGACATCCTCCGTTCAACTTTGATGTGGCAAATCCTGTCTCACTCTTCATAGTAGGTCAAACAATCATAAAATAATATTTTATTGGATTGTTGAAAATTTATTATTTTATGATTGTTTGACCAAGATAGAGAGTGGGACTATATTTGGGACACCAAAGTGCGATAAAGGATGTGCTCTCCATATTCTACTGCTTTCGTTTGGCTTCTGATAGTGTTGAATTTAAAACAGTTGTAATAAGGCCTTTGTTGTCATCTTGCATTAGTGCTTGATCAACTAATTAGCACTGGGGAGAAATTCAGTGGGAGCATTTGGGTAATCAGATGAGTGATTGCCTTGCGCTTCCCATTCTAGCTATATTGCAAAATATGTCTCTCATTTCTAGAGCTGGCAGACATTGTGAATGGTGAACTGTACATTATATCACTCTTTGCATATTTTAGACACTAAATTGGCTGGGTATTCAATATCACAAGTGAAATTAGTAAGTGTGATCTATACAGTTTATTTTATTAACAAATACGTGGGACATACAAGACACACAGTCTAGATTTTCTTACTAGTCATTTATAGATGTATTGGTTTGGTACTAAATTATTAGTGCATTAAATCTTGTTTGTGAAATTATTATCCGAGTTTATCTCCAAAGAGTCATATGCGTCTTGCTTGCTTAAAATTTAGCTGCATGATTCATATCATGTGCTCCTCTTGCATGCTTTCCTTTCCTATCTTCCCTTTAGTGGGCCATTGTTGACATTATTAAGAACCTTCTGTAATATATTGGACTTTCCTTTCCTGCATTTTGTGTTGCTCCTCATCTACTTTGTCAGTGTTGCATGATTTATTTTTCATTTTATGTTCTGAATCCTATATAGTTAGACATGCCATCTCCACTCCCCCAACCACAAGAAAGTGTAAATATTTGTCTCAAATCATCTAAGTTGGAAAGAAGAGCTTCTGATGCGTGATTTAGCGTCTTAGGTGAGCTTGGGTTTTTCTAAATCTTCTTTTGCAGTATTTTTGTTATCAGTTCTTTTCCTATTGCTTCTTTGAAATTGGTTGCCTATTTTGCTGAAATGAATTGCTTGTGTTCCTTATGTTTGTTTTTCCCTCTCCCTCTCTTGTATAGATGCGTTGATATACTCATGCATATGTGCCATGTATGTCGACAAAAAATAACTGCTTGCACTATTATATTCTACTTGGCTTGGTGAAGCCATACCCGAATTTCTGAGCTTTTGTGCTTCTTTCTTCTGGCCATTTAGGATTTACGTTGGACTAGATACAGATGTATCCTAACTTAGCAGCCTATCAAGTACCTTACTTGTCTTGCACTGAGTAATCTTCACAGAGATGCTTAAAGGGGCTTTGGTATTGTTGCAGAGGGGATATTTCAATGGATTCTCTATAATGCTATACATTATATCCATGAAGCAGAACACGATTACAAACAATAACATAAGAAGTCATAACTTCTAGCTATAATGCCGTCAAAAGCATGCCCTTTAGACTGAGTGGGATAAGCTTTTGGCAGTGGCCACAAATCATCTGGGGAAGGCAACAGGAAGATGGAGCTAGAGAACCCAAATCACATTCTCAGGCCTTTCTCGTTTAAATGGCGAGTACTTGACTGAAGCGATTTTATTAGTAATTTGTGTAGTACGTAATAAAAATAAGTTCATGTGGAAAAATGCTTTTGCTTCATTTAAGTGTCTGTTAGAGATTCTGTGAGTTGACAAAGATATATCCCATGTAAAAGGTCACATTGACATCGATTGTGAATTTCTTCTCTAGTAGTTTTGCTTGCTGCCAAGAGTTTTTGTTTACAGGTAATTGGCAGTTTGATTTTTCTAAGGGTTTTGTTGGTTCTTACAACCACGCCTCTTACCAATTCTGCTGCAGCTAAATTGGTAAGAGACGTGGTTGTAAGAATCGCGGGTTCAAGGCACGAACGGGCTGCAGACCAACAACTCAACCGTGGCTATAAGGGACAATACTGGATTGTGCTCCATCCTCCAAAAGGGCGGGGATGTGACACTTTCCTTTCCTATCTTCCCTTTTGTGGGCCATTGTTGACATTATTAAGAACCTTCTGTTATATATTGGACTTTCCTTTCCTGCATTTTGTGTTGCTCCTCATCTACTTTGTCAGTGTTGCATGATTTATTTTTCATTTTATTTTCTGAATCCTATATGGTTAGACATGCCATCCCCACTCCCCCAACCACAAGAAAGTGTAAATATTTGTCTCAAATCATCTAAGTTGGAAAGAAGAGCTTCTGATGCATGATTTAGCGTCTTAGTCGTGCTTGGGTTTTTCTAAATCTTCTTTTGCAGTATTTTTGTTATCAGTTCTTTTCCTATTGCTTCTTTGAAATTGGTTGCCTATTTTGCTGAAATGAATTGCTTGTGTTCCTTTTGTTTGTTTTCCCCCCTCCTCTCTTGTATAGATGCGTTGATATACTGATGCATATGTGCCATGTATGTCGACAAAAAATAACTGCTTGCATTATTATATTCTACTTGGCTTGGTGAAGCCATACCCGAATTGCTGAGCTTTTGTGCTTCTTTCTTCTGGCCATTTAGGATTTACGTTGGATTAGATACAGATGTATCCTAACTTAGCAGCCTATCAAGTACCCTACTTGTCTTGCTCTGAGTAATCTTCACAGAGATGCTTAAAGGGGCTTTGGTATTGTTACAGAGGGGATATTTCAATGGATTCTCTATAATACTATACATTATATCCATGAAGCAGAACACGATTACAAACAATTACATAAGAAGTCATAACTTCTAGCTATAATGCCGTCAAAAGCATGCCCTTTAGACTGAGTGGGATAAGCTTTTGGCAGTGGCCACAAATCATCTGGGGAAGGCAACAGGAAGATGGAACTAGAGAACCCAAATCACACTCTCAGGCCTTTCTCGTTTAAATGGCGAGTACTTGACTGAAGCGATTTTATTAGTAATTTGTGTAGTACATAATAAAAATAAGTTCATGTGGAAAAATGCTTTTGCTTCATTTAAGTGTCTGTTAGAGATTCTGTGAGTTGACAAAGCTATATCCCATGTAAAAGGTCACATTGACATCGATTGTGAATTTCTTCTCTAGTAGTTTTACTTGCTACCAACAGTTTTTGTTTACAGGTAATTGGTAATTTGATTTTCTAATTTGTTGACCGGTATTCTACTGATTTGAAGCTGACCCCCACAAAACTATATCTCGACTCTTATCAAGCAGAGTCTGAGTCTATCCATATTTCGAATGATATGGATACAAAGATATGCGCGGTGTTCTGTTTTCGGCCGCGTTCGTATTTCTCCTATGAATCGTATGTATAAGAAAAGTGCAAGGAGTGTGTTTTATTATTATTTGTAGATCGAAATTGGGATTGGAAGCAGTCGTGCACATGAAGAGGAGACACTGCGACTTTTGTGGATCTACTTACTTTTACGAACAAGATTCATTTTGTCACTTGAGAATCAAACCGGACAAGAGATCCATTTGTTCATCTTGCCAAAGCGGAAGAGGGTTTAGAAAGAGAAAATAAAATAAGCTTCATGTAAGATTTTTTTTGTATTCCTATTCAAATATGTGAACTCTGTCTTAGGGCCTGGTTAACTAACGTTCATATATAGCATTACTCTACTAAAGCTATAAAGGAACCAAAAGAATAATATCATAATAATGAAATCACACTTTAACCGCTGTAACCTGATCATCATCATCATGATACTAGGTACAGTTAACGTTCGCCGTTAAAAAACCGAGGTTAAGGCGGGGGCCGCCACCCATGTGCAGTTATACACTTACCATGCCTGCGTCGTGCATAGGCAACCGGCAGAAGCCGTTAACCAAGGACAAAAATGTACGAGACGGCCACCACCATGCACCGACCGGATCCCAGTTTTAACATCAAGTGTCATCAAAAGACCATAATGCCCTTACTTTGTTCGTATTTTCATAATTAAAAAATGGACCCACAAAATAATTAACTCATTGGATCTTTGCTTCTACCTCCGTTCTACTCTAAATGGACAAAAAAAAAAATGGTAATATGAAGCAACCAATCATCCATTTCACTGTAATTACTACAATAACCTCCGAACCGCTATTGCCTTTCGACATTTAGCCATGGATATACGAGTAAATTACAAAATAAAGCCATACATTGAGAAAAACAGTCATACTTACACAGTACGTACTATTTGTACCAAAAAACAAAAAGCAAGGCAGATCCATAAGGCAATTTCAGTCACCGGAATCATCGTTGCCGCCGAAGATGGAGACCCGATGGTACAAGAGTACCAAAGTGAGGATGAGGAAGAGCGCGACACCGACAGGGGAGCCAGAAACGCGGTGGATGGAATCTGGTTCGCCGGTGGAGAAAATGGAGGAGATGAAGGAGCCACGATCGGAGGAGAGGAACTGAATGGTGAGAAGAAGGATAATGGGGAGGAGGAGGAGGCCGAGTGGGCTAAGCAGCTCAGAGATGGTTTCGGTGAGGGCTTCGCCGCTGAGGAGGAAAGGCCCTACAACGACCAGGGTTACCACAACGGCTAAAATGATGCCGTGGGGTGCACCATTGCCAGCTCCAGCACCGCCTCCTTGTCTTTCTTGGAACATGTTCGAGTATGGTGATGGGGTGCTGAGCCCGAGAGAAAAAGAAACAGTGCACTTCGTATGGTAATGTGTCTTTTTCTGTTGTGGCGAGTGGCTTTAAAATAGATTGTTGCGACGCCTTTGTCTAATGAACTGACTTTTTTTTTTTTTGACTATACTAGTCAGGAGGGAGTGTCAAAGTAGGGAGGGGGACATTAAGAAACTATATATGCCTTTTATTTTTTTGAATATTTATTTTTTATTAATTAGCATCTCTATTTCTTTTTTTATGATTTTGCCACTACAAATAATTATAATTATATGCATAATTATTATTTTTTAATAATGAACTTGCATGGCATGTGCTTTAGAGAGAGGAAAATTGCAATGTAAAAACCGAAAACAATTCGTTTCCTGTCACTGCATGCTCGGAGTCCCACTCAGATGCTTGTTGGTCATGTAAGGCACTCTGTTTGGAACGGTTTGGGCCGAACCAGGACACGTAAGGCCCAAACCCCCATTCATCCATAATTATGCATATATTTACAAAAATCTCACAGGGAAATAATTGGTTGTGGTTGAAACTGTGGACCGTACGCAGTACATGAGACTCGGTATTTTGGGCTTGGCTTGACGAAGAGTGGCGTAGTTGGGAGGGTGTTTCTTTTAACACCCCAATTTTTCTCACATAACCCCTCTCCCCATTATTTTTCTGTGGCACTGCCATTGCCATTGTCAATACACCAACTCCAACAGTTACGTGCATGCCAGCGCTAACATCACCATGTCTGGCTTTTTCCCAGGAAGGACAGATTCTTAATTTCTTGTGCACTAAAAACAAGTTGTCACTGTATCAATAAAAACAAAATAAAGCCAAAAGAAATGAAAAAGCCACCAAAACTTTCCAACAACCTTTAACTTTGAATGCCGTATATATAAATTTTAGATGCGTAAATCGGCAAAATTTGTTGTATACATAATTTTATTTGAACTTTTATTAGCCAAGTTGAGTTGGAGTTTATAAGATTTATAAATTTTTTTATTATTATTATTACTTCTCATGATGATGACTTATCATCGCAGATTAAGACTCTTCTCTTCTTTTCCCTTTATACATGTTGGTTGAATAATGCACAAAAGTTGCCAGAAACTGTGATGCAGCTTTAAAAGCAAGAAAAGGAAGGACCTGGATTTCTTGAAGTCGTAAAAATGTTGTGTACAGTGATGATTTTGTAAACAAATTTTCTCTCTCTATTATAAGAGTAGTGACGTTATAGAACATAATTAAGCAGTGGTTTGGGTTAATTTGTGGAATGATAGAGTGTATTAGATCATAAAATAAATAAGGAGAGAGATATGCACACTCGTGAACCCAAATGATTCGTGAAAGCAACTCAAAGTGGTGTGATCATAGACGTAAGCTAGTTGAATAAGTTGCTGGCTTCATTTTAGAATTTGAAAGTTGGACCTCCTCGTGACATTCCAATTAGTGGGCTGGCAGCTGTGGACCCACCAACCCAACTTCCATCTTCTAATATGTACCAACTTACTTTCTAATCTTCTAATTAATATTAGGATACTCATAGCATCATATTTTAATAATTGACTGTAAAAAATGAGAGATAGTTAACCAAATCACATTATTTATTAAGCTTATGTAGTACAAATATCATCAATTTACATCAAATGAACAAACACCAAGCTAGATAAAAAAATTAACAACTAACTAGCATGCTAGATAGAATGAATATAATATATTTGCATATCTTAGACTCTAGCTAGCTCATACATCTAGGCATGACTTTGATGTTGAGAGTTGTCTTGTCAGAGATTATTAGGAGACAAGGAAGCCAATTTTAGTATTTTGTGAAAGAAAGAGTACATGTGTTTGACATAGATATCTAAATATGTTGTGCAAGAGAACAAATGCAAAAACTATTATACCATGTGATCACTTCATCTTCCAAACTTATAAAATATTGCAGAGACAAGACAGACCCAGATCTCTTGCAATCACTGTACAATTTTGCAGTTAGCTGCAGGACGTCTGATCTCTACAAACTACATAATTAGTATAAATTGAATGGTCTGTAATTGATTGCACAAGTACGGTCACTACAGAAAATCCAAATTCAGACAAGACAAAGCCTAAACCCCTTCACGGAGGTTCTCTATTCATGAGCCATGCTTCCACCAACTTCACACCATTCATATCAATAATGTGAATTAAGATTATCTACACCTATATATATGTACGAGAAAATCTCCACACTTTAATGTCTATGACATATATAATTTGCTCTTGAGTTTAGTCTTAATTAATTAAACAATCAATTATATGTGTGACTTGTTAATTTGTTTGTTTGTGAAGAGAAGGGTTTGGATATCAATATATAGAGTCCCTTTTACAAAATTATTACAACAATTAGCCAGCTAGCATGCATATGCATGGGTTCCTTTGCTGCGACTCATGTCCTTTTCATAACAGCCTTGAATTACATTACATGTATAAATATAAAGACTTTCAAAAGTTTAAAATATTTTTTTCATAAAGACTTATTTCATTTGCAATCCTAATTATATAAATATGAAAAAGAATACAAAATAATACCCAATTACATGAGGTTAGTAAATTCTAACTTATGCTAATAAATTAAGATATTTTTTAATATTACTCGACTTAAATTGAGTTAGTTGTTATTTAATTTAATATTAAATATTATATTTATATTAAAAAAATTAAATATTTAGTATTAATTATCCATAAAAGTGAACAGATAGATACAAGGGAATGCTGCTAAGGTGTAATGATGATGGATGAAATGGTCCATAAAATATATGTCCGACAAGTCAACATAACATGCCTTCTGTAGTGCCACGAGCGCACAGTTGTCAGGAGAACAGTTGCATGGCAATGGCAGGTTGGAAGAGGTGGTCACTCTAATACTTCCAACTTCTAAATTGATATTACACTGTTTACGCGTCATTATCCACACCAACGTCCCACAAAGCTTGCATTTTGGAAACCGTGTGTAACACTCCATGCAATAATATCATATAGACTTTGAGTATCCATATGTCTCTCAACTTCTTAGCAACATAAACTTATTCATATGTATGCATGGTTTTGGTTTTTTTATATCTATCAAATTATCAATGTTCATCTTCGGAGCTACCAATTTTTAGCAAATATCTTCAATTTTTTGACCATTTGCTTCTCTATTTGTTTCACCTTTTATTTTATTTTAGTACATAAAAAAAAAAATTCATCTAACCTTTAGCTCTCATCGCATTTACTTAAATTTAATTAGTTATCAAATATCATAAATTAAAAATTTTAGAATTATGTTTGTTAAGATAACAAGAAAACTTCCTTAAAATAGTATGTTTTACTAATATAAATGGCAAGGTATAATCAACTGTGAAGCACACGTCAAGCGTAGGATAAGGTAATAAAAGAATGGGATGGGTGAGATGATAAAGATGCACGTGAAGCTAAGGACGAATTATTTTTGGTTGAGGCTTTCTTTTCCCTCCATAGAAGGCAACGGTCTATTTTTTGTCTGAAAGCAATACAAGACTGAAGGGTCCAACGAAATTTGGAATCTTGCTGGAACAGTCACGGGGAGAAAGTGGTTCAAGGTTAGCAAGTGATAGATAGATATTAGATAACCTCAACATGCTACACAGCCATGGAACCTCATCTGGTACGGCAAAAACCAGTGAGTGAAGATCAGCAAAGCATGACGGATCCCACTTTCTCTTTATCTTCTTCGCTAAAATCATCTCGTCGCCATGACCATGAGACACCAGATCACAAGTCCATATGGGTACTTACCTCAATCAATGACTTTATTCTGCAAGTCTTGGAAAATGAGAAAACCAGGAATGCTCTAAGCTGGAGATGCAGCTCCAATTTAAGGATTCAAAAGCAGGAATTCTTTGAATTCTCTGAGCAATCAGTGTTGTCCAATCTTTATTGGGGCATTGACAGTGTCGAAGCTGCCATTCAAGCAAAATTGCCAGAAGAAAGATCCTTCCGGCTCAGGAATTCAGAACAAATGCTTCAGGTCCCAGCAATGCTTGATGAGGAACAAGTCACTGCAACAATCCCAAATCGTTTCGTGGTGTGCTGCTCCTACTTTTACCTCTCGGTGGTTAGGAGACTCCAGGGAGATGAGTGGCAGACGGCACTGCATTTTCTGCAAGCGGTTATGGTCTCCCCGAAGCTTGTTTGGACAGAATTTGCTACACAACTTTGTGAGACTCTTTTTTATCCATCCAGCATCAGCAGAAAGCAGCAAGATGATAGCGCAGCCGAGGATGAAATCAATGAAGCAATTAAGGAGATGGCAAGGAGATACAAGGAATGTTTAATGTATTACCAGGTCATGCTTTATGGAGAAGCTCCATGGAAGCGCAGCTATTGCAGGGAACAATCAGTACATTCCATGTAAGATTAACTCTTAACCTTCAATTCAACAGAGTCAATTTTCCCTTTTAATCCCCTTCTTCATTTTCTCCCCTGAAATTGTGCACATACTTATTGCAAAAAGGTGAAGGGAAGGGAAGAAAGACATGTGTTGTATGATTTGTCCACAATGCAAACAAATATGAATGAGAAAAAAGTTGACTTTAATTTTCTGTCACAACCAAAACTGCTATTGATTTTGACAATAAATTTCTGAAAGGAGGAGAACACGAATATGTTGTATGTATTTCCTTTTACCAAGGTTCATTAAAAACCCATAAAGATGCCATTTTCTGAGGGCAGGTTATTGGATTTTCTAGTATTGCTAAATCATCTCAAAATCACTGACTAATATGGACAGGAATGAATCAAACAACAGCGATATTTCTTCTACTACAGTTCAGCACAAAGAGAGATTGCAAACTTGCAGCATGGTAATCCCTGTACAAATTTCCTTTACTTGCAAGATAAGTGATTTTTTTTCAGAAGTGGTGAAATATAAATACCTTTCAGTATGAGAAGGTGCACCCAATTGATCCTCAAGAAGATGTCATGCATATTATGGCAGATGAATCAAAAGAATTCAGAGATATTGCTGAATATGAAGATCACGGGAAAGCCCTCAAACAATTGAATTTTGTTCAGGTCCAGAGCAAAGAGGACATAAGAATTTCAAGCATCAAACCTCTCAAGGATATGTTGAAAGATACTCAGTCTAACACGCCAACTTCAGAAGATTCATGCTATGATCATTTTAAACACAGAAGAGACTTGGTAGTTACCCTCTTTCTCACGATTTCTTGTTGACAAAACAACTATGTAGTTTGTGTCTGCTCATCAAAATTTCATTGCACAAAGCAGGAAATGTATTTAAAATACCGAAGGTCAGTATTTAACTCATATATATTCATTTCAGGCAAATATGGAAGACAGAAAGCGTCAAACAAGAACCAGAATGACAGATGCAGATGCTGTATACCCAGAAAGATCTGACAGGTTTGCCCCACTAACTTAGTGTTATACCTCTAAACTAAGCCTACAACGATCACTTGGATACCTTATTAGAATCTTACTTTTTATAGGAAGCTACGTCATTGCTCCAGTCTGTCAAAAGCACATCAATACCCAATGCATGAACAGTTGGACGAAAGAAACTTAATTAGGTTTAATTCTAGCAGATTTACCAGTTCCATGGAAGATGATAGTTTATCCATCTCTGAGTATAGAAATAAAAAACAAACCCGCCATTTGAATTGCCACTTAGAAGATGAATTCATTGAAGAAGCATTGCAGCCAGCGAAATTCCATCTTGATGATTTAGAAATTATCGCATCTGTTCAGAAAGATAGGCTCAGCCTGAGGAATCATGAAGGAAGTTCTGAATGGAAATTGCAAAGAGTAACTGGCCTGGGAAACTTCAATGAAGTTTGTTCACGCTCCAGAAGAGATTTCATGAGCGAACTATCCACACTGCTCGAAAGAAAAATATCAGCACTGCATCTCTCAATAGAATCAGGAAAGTCAGTTGAAGATTATGCAGTAGATATTGCATCCATTTATGAGAGTTTGATTAGTTCATCGGGTTCTACATATGGTTTCTTAAAGGATGTGATTTTAGATCAACTGCTAATATCTATTTCTACTTCCAAAGAGCAAAGAGAAATAAGGGCATCAGTATCTATACTGACAACTATCATTTCAAGGAACAAATCAATCATAGAAGACATCAAGAAGAAAGGTCTGAGGCTGTGTGATCTTGCAAGTGCTCTAAAGCAAAATGTCCACGAGGCAGCTATTCTGATATATTTAATAAATCCATCTCCTATAGATATTAAAACAATGGAGCTTCTGCCAACATTAGTGGAGATTGTTTGCACTTCGCATAGTTTCAATACTAAACCAGAGTCACTTCTTCTAACACCTCATGCAGCATCATTGATGATCATTGAAGAACTTGTTACTTCATTTGACTATGCTACAAATAACATGCATTTGGCTGCAATCAGTTCTCCTCATGTTCTCTGTGGACTTTTAGAAGTTGCAAGAAATAATAATCTGGAAGAATTTTTCTCTTTGACCACCATTGTTATAAAATGCATGCAGTTTGACGCAAACTGCAGACAGTATGTATCAAAATCCACTCCTTTAGCTCCCTTCATCCACCTTCTGCAGACAGACAACAAACGTGCTAAATACATGGCTCTTGAATTTTTTCATGAAATCCTTTGCATACCACGGTATTAACTACTCAACTATTCTCTGATTTTCATTTTTTTTTTTGAATAATGAATATATAATCATTTGAAATCTGTAGCATAAATTTATTTCTTCCAAATATTTAAACGGAAATTGATTACTTGATTGCAGCTTCATGATGTTTTGTCGTCTAAACAATATTGCTAAGGTTTTACCTCAATATTAAGTAATCCAAAACTCCATGTAATATCAAAATGAGACAAGAAACAGATATTTTTACTGTCCTCAGATAATCATAAAACGGGTTTGCAACTTCACCATAATTCAGAAGCTGCCGCAAATCTAATTACAATAAAAAAAAGGAAAGAGGCCACATTTATATTACACCCCATCTATTTATATTTTTGTCATTATGTTTCTTTTTTTCCAGGTCATCAGCTATTAGTTTGTTGCAACGTATACAAAAAGAAGCAAGTGTCAATGTTGAGCAGACACTATCACTTTGTTTCCACCAACTACAACCTGATCACCAGCTTTTAGCAGCAAATATGTTGCTTCAGTTAGATGCACTGGTAAGTTTTGAAATGGGGAAAATATTAACTTATAGGCCATGAGTATCAGCCGAGAAACTTTTTCAGTAGATATAGCTTCGTTAACTTAGCTCATGAGTCATATGGTATTATTTATTAATATAGAAGCAGGAGGATATTTATATAATAGAGATAAACATTGATGTAAAATGAAAGGATGAATAACCAAGTTTTGCACCTCAAACACAAACCTTTCCTTTCTGGTTTAAAATATCAAAATTTCTATTTTATGTTAGATATGGATATGTGCAAAAGACCAAATGATTCAGAGTGAAGAAATGAGAATCTAACATAGACAAGATAACTTGTGTGATTTTTGAGGATCCATTGATTATTTTCAAGATAAAGGCTTGATTCAGACTTCAAACTACTAAAAGAAACCAAATATTATGCAGAACTCACCAGTTAAAAGTGCATTCAGAGAAGAAGCAGTGCAGGTCCTTCTTAGGGCATTGGCATCTCCAGAAAGCTCAGAACAATTATTATCTGCATCTATTATATCAAATCTTGCTGGAACATATGCTTGGACAGGGGAACCATACACAGCAGCATGGCTATTGAGAAAGACTGGCCTGACTTCTCAATATCACCAGAATATGATAAGAAACTTCAACTGGTTGGATCAGAGCCTACAGGTGAGCTTCTGAAAAGGTTCATATATCAGCAAGTTCAAATTTATAAATATGACCAATGGTGTGCAGGAAGCAATTCTGAAGTTGAATAAATTTCATAACATGCAGGATAATAGCACAGACTTGTGGTGCAGTAAGATTGCCAACAGTATCTTAAGTGCTGGTGATTCAATTTTTCATGCTTTACTGAAGGGGCTAGGAAGCAAGATGAAAGGGGTTTCTAGAGACTGCCTAGTAGCAGTTGCATGGCTTGGATGTCAAATCTCGAAAAGCCCAGATAGCCTAAAGCATTCTGCATGTGAGATATTATTTAGTGGTATTGAGCAATTTTTGCATCCTGGAATGGTGCTGGAAGAAAGACTACTAGCATGTCTGTGCCTCTATAACTATGCCTCGGGTAAAGGTGATGTTCTCCCCATAATTTATGTCAATAAACAGAAACCATGCACAAAAATTGTTTTAAACAAAGATAGAAGTTCTGCTGCAGCTCCATGTGTCGATTAAGCATTTGAATCCGAAACAGGAGAGAATTTTCTATCGGTGATTGACTTAAAAGAAAGGAAAATATCATCATTCTTTCTCTATTCATCATGATTGGTGAACAAAAAGTTTTTAGAATGATGAGTCCTTCATGACCAAGAATGATTAAGGAAGTCTGGTGACCTTCTTTCATGCAGGAAAGCAAAAGCTAATTCATTTCTCAGAGGGAGTAAAGGAATCGCTAAGACGCCTTTCAAGTGTTACCTGGACGGCTGATGAACTACATAGAGTAGCTGACTACTTGCTGCCGAACATATCAGTAAGTACTCATATAATGAACTTATATATATATATATATATATATATATATATATATATATATATATATATATATATATATATAGTGTTTCCAAAGATTAGATGTCATTACCCAAAACTATGTATCACAACTGGATGGCCAGTAAGACAAAAAGGTTTTTGAGGCTCGTAAGGCCGTAAGGGAACAGTAAGGACACTAGATTTAAATTTGACACAAAAAAAAAATAAAAAAAAAAAACAACATTGGGCACAAGTTTCTGGGAATGGCATATATGATCTTTTGGTCTTAAGAGCTTACATTTCCTTGAGCTTCATATTGTTTGTTGACAAGTCTAGAATGCTAAACTTGGAATAACTGATTCCATTGAACATTGCCCAAATTATTATGTTGGTAAGAGCAGCGTATTTCATGTGTTCACACACAAATCCTTGAAGCGGGTCACAACTACAGCATAGCTGTTTGCTCCCTCATATACTACAAGGGACTGCTATTCAGTGGATATTCAGATGGATCAATCAAGGTAAGAAACCATATCACATGATCTAATCAAATAGTCTAATTTTATCTTTCTCTGTGTGTGTGTGTGTGTATATATATATATTATACGCTTAACCATGATGGTAAAGAACTGTCATTAGATTCTTAATCATAGTGCATGGGCACGCCTTATCCACTAGAGTCTTTTGACCGAGCTGTTCAATCATCGGTGAACAAGGCATGCCCACGCCATCAACAGTCCTTTAGGGAGTGTGCGTGATATCAAATAAAAAAGTTCAGTTGGAAGTAGTAGTTAATGTCAGTTTTTCAGAGGTAATTTTGGTGAGTTGGTATTAAATAGGTCTGGGATATCAAAGGGCACTCAGCCACTCTTGTATGGGATATCAAGGAGCACAAGAAGTCCGTGACATGCTTTACACTTTTAGAACCATCAGACAGTCTTTTAAGTGGATCTGCAGATAAAACCATAAGGGTATGGTTAATCTTTCATGATCTCCATCTAGATTTTTTAGCAGCAAGAAGGAACTCAATTGTCATTAACATCACTTACATCCAATAGGTATGGAAAATGATCCAGAGGAAGCTAGAATGCATTGAAGTAATAGTCTTCAAGGAAGCAATCCACCAATTACGTACACTCGGACAAACGATATTTGCAATCACCCAAGGTCATGGAATAAAGGTAATGGTTTAAACTTCTCATGATTTGTACACATGGACACATTTATGTTTGAAACCTCACTGGACTCCTAAGTATTCAAGATGGGATAAGAGTTTCAATTACCTTTCTGCAGTTAGTAAGTGAAGCAAGAACAGTCAAAGATATTTTCAAAGATAAGCATGTAAAGTGCATGGCAGTGGTTCAGGGAAAGGTATATGTTGGATGCACAGATTCAAGCATACAGGTTAGTTTTCTTTCAGCTTGACAAACCTTCAAACACCAACAAGACACAATCATAACATGATTTTCTACTTTAGGAGTATTCTACAACATATAATCGAGAAATAGAAATCAAAGCACCTTCAAGGAGTTGGATGAAGCAAAACAAGCCCATTACTTCAGTTGTAGCGTATAGAGACTGGCTTTACAGTGCAAGTACACTTGTTGAAGGCTCTACATTCAAGGTGAGGATCATAATTAAGTATAAACTATAGTAAAAAAGCATGAAGCTGCCTTCTGACTGGATATATTGTATAGGAATGGAAAAGAAACGGGAAATCACAAATTTCAGTTCTTACTCAGAAAGGAGATAAAGTACTGGCCATGGAAGTAGTCGAAGACTTCTTATATATAATCTCCAGCTCATCAGCAAAAAACATTCAGGTAACTTCTTAACATGGTATTAGCACCTTATCAAATCCCTGCAACCACTCTCTTAATTAAATTAAAAATTTCAACACATACTAGGAATGATTTGTGTTTCGTTCACACTCCAAGACATAAAACTCTTGTGTGTGGGGCTGGTTGAATATAATATAATATAAACTTTTAGTTAGATCGGTTATTGACATGAGATTTACTTCCTGAACCAGATATGGTTAAGAGGGACACAGAAAAAAGTGGGGAGAATATCAGCAGGAAGTAAGATAACAAGCCTCCTCTCTGCCAATGATGTTATTCTTTGTGGTACTGAGATGGGACTAATCAAGGTAATTGCAACACACATATCTTCTTTTCTTTTTTCCCAGTAAAATAAAAAAAACTTCTAAATACGAGAACCTAATTCCTCAATTTTATGAACAGGGCTGGATCCCTCTGTAGGAGGAGCTTCAACCTGCTGTCACTGCAAATTTTGCTTTCCAGCTCTTTGGCAAAGTAGTACAGAAAGATGGCCTGCCAACTCAGTCATGTATAGAGTCATGTTTGGGAAATACAAATTAGCAAAACTATAGTAAAATAAAAATTTTATGTTTGGGAAAATACCATTGTAAATAACTGAGTGAGTTTTGTACAGAGAAAATATAATAATTATGGCTCTGTTTGGCAAAATTATTGTTATTGGCTCCAAAACATAAACTTTGAGAACAGATCAAAAAGGTATTATGTTAATTACGTATTTTTGAGTAAAAATGAAATGAAAAATAACTCTATTTTAATCAAACAAACTTATAAACTAGTCAAATACACTATAAGTTAATTAAATACATTGCCAAACACACTCTATTCATTATTAATACAAATTTGTGTCATTGCTTTTCATTTTATTTACAAGCTAATAAAACCTTTTTCAGTTCAAATATTCACTCATCATGGATAATGTGCACATTGCAATTCATCCTTCCATCAAATTCTTTGAATCTTAAGGAATTTTGCATTGAGTTTGTCTTGATGTTTGAATTAAGTTAGACCGACTCAATTGTGTATTCTAACTCTAAAATTTTAAACTAAGTATTATTAATTAAAATGATTGAAATTAACTTAGCTTATTTTCTAATAATTTGATGGGTCCAATATCCTTTTATGATACAAAGTCAATAATCACAAACATCGCATGCTAACAAAATAATCGTATAATATAGTTACATATTATTAACTAGTATTTTACACATTAAATTATTAGATGTCATTTAGTTCTCATAAGTTTAAGTAATATATAAAAGATTTAAGGTATAATTCTCTTGTGTAAAAAATATTTTATATAATATAATAGGAGCTAATTTGGGATTTATTTATATCTAGAACTAAATAATATATAATTTATTTTGTCAATTTATGGAATCCAACAATATTTTTTTCTCAAATTTAATCTATTCTAAAATAATATTTCTTTGATTTTAATTTTTCAATCTGACTTTGACTTTAAATATTTTACGTAGAACATATGTCAATACTTTTCATAATATTACTTTCAAAGATTAAAAAATTGTCTGCTGATTAAAATACTTTTGAAGTATTCTTATATAATTAAATAACCTTATTTAAAACACAATACAAAGTCTTAATAAAAAAAATTCGAGTTAGAGTACGAAATTATATTAGAATTTAATAAAGAAAATTTTACTAGTAAGTAAGCTTTTCTTTAATTAGATCGGGAATAGCTGAATGCCGCGCCGCCCTTCTGCAAGGCCGTTTCCAGGTTAACTCTCCATCCCCTCGTCACCCCTTCCGTCCCCGGTTCCCTCTCTTTATCTTCTTTTCTCCTTCTCTCTCTCTTCATGTGCTTCATTCTGGGTAACAAGTCGTGACGGAGAACCCTTCATTCTGCCCTGGAAGTCTTGAAAGCGAAAGAGTGCTAACCTAATAATACTTGCAGAGTTGACGGTGAAGCTCAAAGATGCCAGGCGCCACGGCAGAATTGGAGCCAGTCGAGCCACAATCACTGAAGAAACTAAGTTTCAAGTCCCTCAAGAGAGCTCTTGATCTCTTCTCTCCCGTCCATGGCCAACTTGCTCCCCCAGACGCCGAGAGGTACCAATTTGTCTCCTTTTTCTCTTCCTAGACTTAATTAATATCCTTCTCACATTAGTATCCTTCAAAATCTAAAATTTTGGCTTTATTTCGGTGTGAGAAGGATTGTTACAGTCTAATTGCTGTCTACTAGTTGGATGTGGCCTTTTGATGTGTCACCTTCACAAAGCTAATTGATTTTCTTTTCTTGTTTGTTTTTTGATGCAGCAAGAAGATACGCACTAGCCACAAGGTTAGTACATAGTGGGTTTTTGTTTTTGTTTGAAGAGTTCATTCGATTAGTAGTCATGCTTTAGGGTTTTCCTTCTTCGTTGGAAATTTTTGGCCGGTAATTCCATCAATAAAGTGATTTGCTTGCTCTTAACATGAGTTTGTTGAACTTTAGATTTAAAGGGAGCAGTTTTAAAGCTTTTTTTCCATTGCGACCATGAACAAAGATAATATATTATCGGTTGGAATGAAAATTAGGTGAGCGTGGAGTATGGTGGAATCAACAGCTCGACCAATCAACTTGGTCAGGTTAATTCTGCCGCACGAGATCAAAATCAACAGTCTTCAGTGCCCTCGAATGCACTTGCTCTTCCAGGTATATTGTAATATTAGTTCTCTTATTTTTCAAGGAATAACTTCTTTAGTCTAAGAATAAATGTTATTCAAAAAGAATAACACACTGATGTCTTTCTTCTTATTACCATTTGACAGGACCAGAAGGTTCCAAGGATCTCCAGAAAGGAGAATCACAAAATGCCTTGGTTGTTGGTCCAACTAAGCAACCGACAGCACCGTAAGTATTATTTCTCTCCCCCTTTTTACTGTGTATGCATCTATGCATGGGGATAGCTTGGGAGACAAGAAGGAGGGGGGACTTCTATTCATTGTTCCTTGGTTTGGCTTATGTCTATTTATCAAGAGTTTTTATGTTTCCCTTATAGCACTTCTATGAATCTCAAAATATATAATTTCTGACGTACTGGGCGGTTACAACTATTGAGAAATCAGTATATTCTGCTTATAAAATTTTTGGGGTGAAAAATTTTATTTTTAGCACCAATTTGTTTTGCATAAGCTTTGGGATGCTAAGTGGTTGTTGATTATTTATCATGGTGAAGATAGCATAAGTTGATGTAAATTTGCCAGAGAGGTGTGGCATCAAAGATGCAGACTAAGAAAAGACGTTAGAGGAAATATTTTGCTCCATTTGACTTTCTCTTGCTTTTCAAATTTTCCTACTTCTTATATTATATTAAGAGATGTTAATTTTTAATATGATTTCTTGAAATTACTTGTAACCATATCCTATTTCATCAAAGAAAGGAAAGCCACTGGTATATTGAAACCATAACGCAAACAGAATCTTCATTTTGTTGATTGTCCTACATATGTTATTATGTTTCTTTTCTTTTTATTGAATTATTTATTTATTTTTGGATAAGATGCTGTTGTTGAAGAATATTGGTGCTTCTGTTTTTGTTTCTTTACAGGAATAATACTGGTTTTCCAGGAAAAAGTACAGCTGTTGTTTCTGCCCCTGGTTCATCTGAAAGGTTTTGGTTTTCTCTATACCTCCTGTAACTTAAGATACCTAGACTTAAACATGATTTGGAATATTATTTATGCATATATTGTATGCTTAAGCATATAATTGCTGAAATTGTTGGCTATTTCAAGAAAAAAAATGCTCAGATTGCTGATTTGCACACGTTACTTTTTGTTGTTTCCCTTATGTTTTATGCATTAACTTTCCCAATATTTATGTTTGGCACATGATTGGCATTCTATTGGCGATGGTATGACCCATTTTTGACTGTCTTACTTTCTATATTACAGGTTATCAACATCTGCTTTAATGGAAAGAATCCCAAGTAAATGGCCACGTCCCATATGGCATGCACCATGGAAGAACTACAGGGTAAGGTTCTGGTTCTCACCCCTTTAAATGGGAGCTTGATAGAGAGAGTGGTCTTAGCATATTATTCTTTCCCTGCTCAGATTTTGAAAACCCAAATATAATCGGGCATGCTTGGTGCTCTACCAACAATTTGTCAGGTGCTACATGGTTATACTCAATTTAGCCAATATAAATTGTGAGCCTTTTTGATTTTTTTTCCTTTTTTTTGAAAATTTAGTTTCTTATAGAGCTCAATGGCATTGTGCAATCCATGTAGCTAACCTCGTTTAGTGTGATGAGGATTATTGTTGTCGTGGATTTTTTTCCTCTAGTCGAAACTCTCAATTTTAAATCCTTTTTATTCATACTCTAAAATTGCATCTGAACACACGGGCATCAAAGTTGATATTTTGACTCTTTCAGTATGACCAGGGGCTGACCTACGATATTCTGCATTGGCCTTTTAAAATTCTAAATCGTGTAATAATTTGATATTATTTCATTATGAGTTGTTTTAAGCTTTGGTTCTTATATGTAGGTCATCAGCGGTCACTTGGGATGGGTGAGATCTGTTGCAGTTGATCCCAGCAATACATGGTTTTGTACTGGTTCTGCAGATCGAACCATCAAGGTATGTGATACTGATATGCTTGTCATTGATTGGAGATGTAGGAAAGGAAAACTTAATTAGTCATGCTGATTTGAGTATTACACACAATTTTAATTTACTTCTTTTAAAAGTATTTTCTAAATTTTCTATGTCGACTGCATCATATATTCCAAAACAGTGCCTTTGCTTGAATCACTTCGATTCTTTTTGTTAGAAGGTTGGCCTTCTCCTGAAGCTATCTTTACACAACTTCAACAGTATTATAGACATTCAGTTCAATACCATCCATATGTATTTTTGATGATACTGAACTAGAAATTTTGAAATATTTTATCAACTGTCACCATGTTTAGAATATTATGCCTTTTTCTGTCCCATGTAAAAGTTGGATTTCCCTTTCTAAGTTTTTCAGTTATGCAGATATGGGACTTGGCAAGTGGAAGGCTAAAACTCACACTAACTGGTCATATAGAACAGATTAGAGGTAAGACGCTAATGTATCATCAGTGAAGGAAAGTATTGCTAACCAGGAAGATAATATCTGTGGTTGCTTACAGGCCTTGCTGTTAGCAATAAGCATACTTACATGTTCTCTGCTGGAGATGACAAACAAGTCAAATGCTGGGATCTAGAACAGAATAAGGTCAAAATCCCTATTTCAGCACTTATCTTATTTCCCCTAAAAATTTCACCTACTAATTAAAATTTATCATTAACCTTGGTTATGTAAGCATGTGATATTTTATTTTTGTAGGTTATTAGGTCTTATCATGGTCATCTAAGTGGTGTTTATTGCTTGGCTTTGCATCCCACAATTGACATCTTGCTTACTGGAGGACGTGATTCTGTCTGCCGGGTATGGACTTTGTCAAAATGGTTACTGTATGGAATATTGTGATGGTCGTATACTTTCTGTTTCGAAGTACTCCTTTATTTCATTGTACCAAATGAGTAGGAGGGTGATTACTATGTTTTTTGTGCTGAAAATTTTCTAGGTATGGGATATACGCAGTAAAATGCAAATCCATGCACTTTCCGGCCATGATAACACTGTTTGCTCTGTGTTTACCCGGCCAACGGTATGCAAATTCTCTTTCTGTCATCTATATTCTTTTATATATATATTTTTTATACTCTGAACGGTGCCCAAATTTGTATGGCCCATAATATACATGACTAATTTTATAGTCGTGGCTGTAACCTCTATGGCTTGTCAATCTCCATGAGACTGGGATGTATATGGACAAGCTGGCTTGGTTTCAAGATTTTTGATAAGATAAATGAGAATGCGTTTGCAGCTAAGAAACTTCATAATATGCTTTATTTATGTCTACAGGATCCACAAGTTGTTACTGGTTCCCATGACACTACCATCAAGTTCTGGGACCTAAGATATGGTAATTTACTTTTTTCTCTTTCTTGGGATTTGTCTCCATTGTTGTTGTCCCTGAATGTATCTGCATTCTAGTTAATGTGTTCTTCATTGATCTGACATATAACACATCCTTACAGGTAAAACCATGGCAACACTTACAAACCATAAAAAATCTGTCCGAGCAATGACACAACATCCTAAAGAGTATGTACCCATATCCGTGGTTTGTCTTTTGTAAAATGATAATACGTGGTTGATTATTCTTGCTTTGTTTAAATATCCAATTCGTTTAATCTACTCAACCTCTTTTGTTTACTACAGGTCATGTTTCGCATCTGCATCAGCTGACAATATTAAGAAATTTAACCTTCCGAAAGGAGAATTTTTGCACAATATGCTGTGAGTTCTCAAACTTCTTTTGTTGTACAGACTACATATGTGATTAGGGAATCACTGATGAAAAACCAAACTGTCTGCCTTGGCTGGATTATAAAAACAAGAACAATTTGTTAATCAGTTGTCTAAACATTTAAAGCTGGAGGATAATGTTGTTATAACTTTAATGTTTGTTTTCCTGTTTTATTGGTAAGGAGTAATCTAGTGTTCATTTGAATTTTTCCCTTCAATCTTTCATAGGCTTCCTGGTCAATCTAATTCATTATTTAGTAAGAGTATGCAATACTCAAGTCCCACACCAGAATAAGGAATTGGGTCTTCGTTTGTTTAAACGCCCTTTGTAGTTTGATTGGTTGTGGTAGACAGTAGACTTTTAAAGATCAGAAACTAACCCTTGCAGGTTAAGTATACATGGAAGTTGGGATCTGTCAGATTAAATTTGGTTAAGTTGTCATTTCATTGAACTCTAATCATTTTGGACCAAAATATATTGTGTATCTATCTATAAATCCCTTCAATTGTATTTAGAAACTAACCAGCATTGTTCCTGTTATTTCTAGTTGGGATATCTCATGAATGATAGTTTTTAACAATCTCGTCTCTTATGTGCAGCTCTCATCAGAAAACTATTATTAATACAATGGCTGTCAATGAGGAGGGTGTGATGGTTACAGGAGGTATGTTCTAAAACAATGAGACACTTTCTTGTTCCTTACTGATAGGACTGACATTGACATAAATCCTTTTTTTGGCTTGTAAAAATTTCGTGCCCCTTTTTATTGAAGGTGACAACGGAAGTATGTGGTTTTGGGATTGGAAAAGCGGTCACAATTTTCAGCAAGCCCAAACAATTGTTCAACCTGGTACGTATATGTACCCCAATTTTTGGTTGAGTATGGATGTGGATATAATACCTATGCTTACTCTTTGTCTCCAGGAAAAAGAAACTCACGTAATTGCTCTTCCTTGTTCATTTTCCAGGCTCATTGGATAGTGAAGCAGGCATTTATGCTTTAACCTATGATTTAACCGGTTCAAGGCTTATAAGCTGTGAAGCTGACAAGACAATTAAAATGTGGAAAGAAGATGAAACTGCCACTCCAGAAACCCATCCCCTTAATTTTAGGCCTCCTAAAGATATTCGGCGATTCTAGTTGCAATGTTCTCATCTCTGGTTGGATACTGTATCATATTTTGTTATCTGTGCTAATTGTACTAGTTAATTAGTTCATCATGTAAAACATAGTTCAATGATAATCGCAATATTTTTTTTTTGGAGATCTTGGTGTAAATTGCCTTAATCAAGGGATGAATCTGAGGCTATCGATATTTATATAATTTCATATGAGAAGATTTTTAACTTTAATATATATCCGCCTTTCCTTCATCTCACCCTCCTCTAGTTATATACAGAATATTGTCTACTTTGTTTTGAAGACTTTTGACACGAATCATGGGTGTCTTAACAATAAGATTCTTTCTGAATTAAAGGGGGTTGTCATGGACCTCACGGTTCTGCTTCTGCTTCTGATGTATATATTGACAATTTGCTGCAGCTTACACTCAACTGGGGGTGGATCGAAAATTTGATCATCGTCTTTGGTTCCGTTTCGTAAAATTATTTGGAGCAAAAGTCCTGTCTCAAATTTTGTCCTGTTTCATTCCGTTCTAGTATTATGTAGAATTGTTCTGGTTTCAACTTGGTTCCGTTTTAAATTAAAAAAAAAAAATTTTAAATTTAAAAGAAAATAATAAGTGGGTGTATAAAGTAATAAGAGGGGTGTTGAAAGTACATATAAAAATAAAAATAAAAATATTAAAAAAGTAATAAGAAGAGTGTTGAAATCACATAAAAATAAAGAAAAGTGATGTGTCAATAATAAAAATAAAAATATTAAAAATAATAAATAAAATAAAATTTTACTTATAAAATTAATCAAAATATAAAATTATATCGTGGTCTCGACCTCGAATTGTTTTATTCTAAAATTATTTCGAATCTTTCGCGTGAGGACAAAACACCAAAATGAATCGTTTTGTGCCCTCATCTACACTCAACAGAAGGGAATAGTGTTAACATTATTTGGGCAAATAAATTAATGTGATGTGATATTGAGTGGATCCATTAACACCATCTCTGTAAAGTCAAATTCATGCGTGGTGTGTAAGAATCATTTTCCAGTTGAAAGTTACGACATTGGCCACATAGCACCTATATCTCTTCTATATGGAGAGTTATCTCTAATGGCTCCTGCGCCAGACACGAGTTGAGCCACATACCACCTTTCTTTGATTTTCATACCTTTCACAGCTCGACTTTCCCAGATGAATGCACTACCCGTGTGCATCCATTGCCTCCGCCATGTGTCCCCAACACCTGGCAAACTTCAAGGAAATTAAAACTAAACATTCTTCAAAACCATTCCTTGTCCTTTGCCTTGTTAGCCACATCTTTTCCACTTACCAGCAACTCTCTTCATATAAATTTCACTTGTTAAAATTCAAGTGACTCTACTCATATAAAGGTGCCAAGTATGCTTTAGTTGTCCTGCAACTAAGACGCGACAAGCACGCAATGTGGAGCGATTACAAGTCCAAACTTGATGCATGAGTCAGTCCATCATCATCCTCCTCCTCCATTCGCACTTGTTTCTCTTCTCCCGCACTAAAACCCTGTTTTCATTTTCAATCAAAACTCTTGTTATGCGGAGTGATTGACTCCAGTGAATGCAGAACCAGATCGAATATGGGTTGTGAGGTGAATCTGATTAACAGAAGCCAAACCCAAAAACCCATCTCCGAATCGCCCCCTTCTGCAAATTTACCAGGAAAATCCACAAGCTCGTTTCGCTTCATGCTTCGAGAGCGAATCCCATTCTTCTTCATTGGCATTACCATTGCCACTGTCTTCTTCAATATCTTCTCCCAATCACCATCCGTCAGTCCACTCCTTCAAGATGACTCGTTCGTCCAACCCGACTTGCTGCTCCCGACTCGGCGGGTCCTATTAGAGGAAGATAATTCCGCCGCCACAAGCGGAATTGGCAACGGGAAAATCCCGCCGGGGCTGAGAACCTAGTACAAGAGGATCCTAGTGACAGGTGGAGCCGGGTTCGTAGGAAGTCACTTGGTGGACCGTTTAATCGAGAGAGGTGACAGCGTGATCGTCGTAGATAATTTCTTTACGGGTAGTATAGATAACCTGCTCCACCATTTCGGGAACCCGAGGTTCGAGCTTATTCGCCACGACGTCGTTGAACCCATTCTCTTCGAGGTCGATCAGATCTACCACTTACTTGGCTTGCCCTGCTTCGCCAGTACATTATAAGTACAATCCCATCAAGACTTTCTCCAATAATTGATACTCTCTCACCTCAAAATTTGATTTTTTTTTTCCTCACAGAAAAAAAAGAAGAATTTTTAATGATAAAACATTGAAAGAAAAACTTAGACAATTTTCAAAAAGGAAAAAAAAAAAAAAAAAAGCCCACAAGGCTGGAACTTAAAGGATGTTGACAAACATTGACATCTTCAGTTATATAAATAAAAGAATTTTGTTGAGAAAAATGTATCAAATTTAGAGATATCTATGCTTCAAAAGTTTCTGAGTATGGGCTGATATTTTTTGGCTGCAAAATTGTATATACGCATATGATTGACATAGCTGTGTAATGAGGTAATTTAATGATGATGTTTGAAGTCTAAATTCTGCTTCATCGTGTAGGGATGAATTGGAGTGGTGGAGTCCTTGATTCTTAAGTGTTTTTGCTTGGTTTGGAGTGCACAAGACCAATGTGATGGGAACACTGAACCTACTGGGATTGGCAAAGAGAGTGAATGCCCGGTTTCTGTTGACCAGCACTAAAGAGGTTTATGGTGATCCTCTTCAACACCCTCAGTCTGAGACCTACTGGGGCAACGTCAACCCCATTGGTATATATATCACTATCACTCAACCATTTTATTCTCTTTCAAAGCTTTGCAATTTACCCATTGCGTGCTGGTGTAGGCGTAAGAACCGCTAGGATTGCTCGAATCTTCAACACATACGGACCAAGAACATGCCTCGATGATGGGCGTGTAGTTAGTAACTTCGTTTCTCAGGTAAAGTTGTCAAACCTTTTACCCTTTTATTCTTGTAAATTTTTTGTTGAAACTATTGCTTTTCTGATCTATATTTTCTCTTCGTTTACAGGCATTGAGAAAGGAGCCACTGACTGTTTATGGCGATGGAAAGCAGACAAGAAGCTTTCATTATGTTTCAGACTTGGTATACATTTTACACGTAGCATTCTCCTTAGCCTTGACAATGAGAATTGAGTGGCATTCTAGAGATAATAAATTTCTAGCTTAGTGTTGTGAATTGTTTTCTGCTCATCATATGCATCTGATTTTGATGCTTTCTGTCTCCTCTTGGTTTCAAATGCATGGTACCCGTTATTTATGGGTTATTGATCACCATTGACACAGGTAGAGGGCCTAATGCTGCTAATGGAAGGTGACCATGTGGGTCCTTTCAATCTTGGTAACCCTGCTGAATTCACCATGCTTGAACTTGCTCAGGTTAATATATCTTCATTTCTAACCAAAACTTGTACAACTAGCCCCTATGACTTGTGCAGAAAACTAGTTCAAGTACTGCCATTAACTTTAAGAAAATGCTTTTGAGGTAAAAAAAATAAAAGTCAAAAATAGTGTTTTTTAAACTTCTGAAAGTGCTTTTTCATTAACAACTTTTGGCCAAAAAGAATAAACAGTCAATAATCCAAACACGTCCTCCCTACAGTTGGGTTGTTTCCAGGTGGTACAAGAGACCATAGACCCAGAAGCCAAGATAGAGTATAGACCAAACACAGAGGACGATCCACATAAGAGGAAACCTGACATTTCCAGAGCTAAGGATCTTCTCGGGTGGCAGCGAACAGTGTCCCTCCCTGATGGGCTTCCTCTTATGGTCACTGACTTCCTCCAAAGAATATTTGGTGATAATAAAATTACATTGGGGAGTTAAGAATATCTCTAGAGTGAGGAATTCAAGAAAAAGAAGACAAAAATGCGTGATTAGCAAATTTTTTAATTCCACCATGTAATTTGGCAGCAAAATAAGCAGAAGATTATTTGAGGAAGAGATTGCGACATAAATTCCTAAATATTCAATGCAATAATCAGCTCCTACTTATACAATTAAGCTAAGAAAATCAATCATGACGATTCGACACAATTATAACTAATTTTGTACTTAGATATTATTAAAGAACAAACGGAAGTTCAAAAGTCAATACAAATTAAATAAAACTAACCAAATCTACAATATTATTGTTTAGCAAACTTCAGTCGATTTTGACAAAATCTGGTACTTGAACAGGATAGGAGTCAATTACATCACTCCATGCATTGCCCATGTCTGGTTTTACATCACAAACACATTTCCACACTGCACTGTTACACTTGAACCCACTTCCAAAGGCAATTTGCCAGATCCTGTCTCCACATTTCATCCTTCCTTTTGCTTCTATGTAACACAGCACATACCAAATTGAAGAAGATGAAGTATTCCCAAACCTGTGAAGAGTCATGCTTGATGCTTCTAAATCCTGCTTCTTCAACCCCAAGTTTGTTTCAATGGCTTGAATAACAGCTCTCCCTCCTGCATGTATGCAGAAATGGTCAAAAGCCTTATGAAAATCTGGTGTATAAATGCCTGCTGATCTTCTTGTAGCCCACAGTTTCTTCCAAATCAAGGAAAACCCATATTGGAACTGCTCTGTGATTGGCAAAACCAGTGGCCCTAGTGAAGTTATATTTGTCTTCAAAGCATTCCCAGCTACATTAACTATGTTCTTGGATATTGACACTCCTTCTTTGTCCTCTGGGTCCACATCCTGGTATACACAGCCATGAGATTGATCATCTTGTGCTTTGGTTGTTCTAACGAGATGCAGAAGCTTGTATTTTGCCTTATGTTTGTCTTGGGCCCTGCTGGACATCAACACCGCTGCTCCACCCATTCTGAAGAGGCAATTAGACAGCAACATTGAGGGGACTTTGCCCATGTACCAGCTCAGACTCAGGACCTCTGTGCTTACTATTAGAGCCAATGAGTTCCTGTGAACCCTTAACAAGTCTTTGGCCAAACTAACTGATAACAGTCCAGCACTGCATCCCATACCTGATAGGTTGAAGCTTATGATGTTGCTTCTCATTCTAAACTTGTTCGCCACCATGGAGCAAAGAGATGGTGTGGGACAAAACAAGCTACAGTTAATGATTAGAATGTCAATGGCTTTTGGGTTGATTTTGCTTTTCTGCAAGAGATCAGAAATTGCTTCATACATTATTGTTTCAGCCTCCTCAAGGGCAAATGTGATGGATTTTCTTTTTGGTAGTCTAGCAAGAGATGGGGGAAGGCTGGTTTCTTCACTGAAACCAGATTTTTCTAAGATCCTGCATTGGAAAGAAACAGCTTCTGGATCCATGTTGTCAATGAGAAAAAGCTCCTTGAACATGGACATGGGAATCCGGTAAGATCTGAGAGGGCGATAACATGAAAAGTCTAGCAAATAAATGGCTGATTTTCTTCTGTGTGCATAGTATAACACTAGAATGCCTAAAACTGTTACCATAATAAAATAGTGGGAAGATGAGAAAATGACAGAGTTGAAATAATTTAGCCCCATTTCTTCCATTAAGGTGGACAATCTATGAAGTAGCATTTGTGCTCAAGTAGTAAAAGTTTGATTTGGTTGGTGTTAGTCTTTTAGGCTTATTATATGGTTATGTCATGAGTAACTGACAAGATGGCTTGAGATAGAAGTAAACGTAAAACTGAGCTGATATTGTTTGAAGGGCGTGAATAGGGAAAGAGAGTCCAGTCAGAAAAGCAAAGAGAGGGAAATGTGGATGGAGAAGAGATGAGCTGAGCAGATCATTCTTTTAGTGCTCGCCCAAAAAATGGCATTACATCCGGAAAAGGTCTCCCAGCAATTCTGTTTGCTATCTTAATTGCTAATGCATGAGAGAAAGATGGAGAAGACGTAGGACGCATGCAAATGGATCTTAAGGTGAACCAGGCTTACATAGACTAAATCCTACAATGTTGGCATCCACTGCAAAGATGACAAGTTGCCTCCATTAAAGCAGAGAGATTTGATCTCTTGACTTTTAGGTCAATAAAGCTATGATATCAGTTTAACCCAAAAGCTTTAACCAAGAAACTAAGATATGCAACCTATATATCACACGCATTATCACGCGCATAAACAATTCACCAAGCATTTTGGCTTCTCTAATGCTATAAATTGTCTATCAGCACAGCCATCATTTGGCAACCAAGTTACAACTAAAGCAGCTACTGCAATTGTCCCAATAGAGAGCCATGGCCTTGAAAGCCTTCCTCATCGCGTTCCTCCTATTAACTGCAGCTACATATCCCCAAGCCAAAGCCCAGGATGGAACTCCTGGTGGCCTTCTGGGTTTGATCAACATCTATGGCACTGTATCATGCCCCACCAATGCCAACATGACAACTACAAATCCCACTGATCAACCCCAAGATTCAAGAAGTAAGCAACACTCTATATTATATATGTGTCTATAATAAATTGTCTTGGCCATATATCAGATATATATATATATATATATATAGTCTCAACAACGATTTTTTCTTTGTTTTTTTTTTAAATTACATTAACTAATGGATGTGTCAGGTGGTCGAGTGCGACTGCGGTGTGGGGGCAGGGTGGTTTACGCTGCAACAATAAAGGAGAATGGAGACTTTTCAATACAGTTGGATGCATTGCCCTTTGTTTTGACTTCACTGCTGATAGGTTGCGATTTAGAGGTGAGTCCACCACCTTTCCGTTGCAACGACGCCGTCCAGCATCCTTCCACGCCTGGGGCTCTGGTTTCCACACTGCACTACGTTGGCACCACTGTTCTTGCAGGCAACCTTCTTGTTGCCAACCTTGTCCCTTCAGGATTTCACTTCTCGCGCCAAACAAACCAGACAAACAATTAATTCAACTATATTCACACACAACCTTGTCCCTTCACAACATATATTATTCTGATAATTAAATAAAATATTGAAATTCGTGATCGGCGTCCTATTTTATAGTACTACGTAAATATTTGTTAAAAAATATAAAAAGTCTTACCATGAAATATATAAATTAAGATCACTTGGAGAGATTAGAATTAAACTTGAGTAAGGAAATTCATATAGTCTTTGCTAATTCCACTCCATAACAAAAATATCTGTATACAATATTCTCCTTCAAGCATCGTTAACACGTATTAAGTGAGGAAACTACGAAATTTATTTTCTTGTATATTACCTTATTACAATTTAATAAAAATATATAAAATATATAATAATATTATTATAAATAAATTTTTTTATTAATCATGACAAATATTTTATTAATCATGATTAATTTTAAAAAAAATCAAATGATAATATTCTTACACTCAAATCAATATAAGAGTTTTATAAACTTAAAATAAATAATAATACTATAATAATTTTAAAATTTTTAATTTTATAATACTTTAGTAATAAAAACATCTTCGTAACTTATATAAACCTTGGGCCTTAGACTTAATCCTTATGCAACATGAGCCGACCCAATAACCAGGTTTATATCAAATAAAATCGAAAATGAGATAAAGAAAAACCACAACTAATTTTAATCTTCAAAGAAATACAAGAAAGTGATACGTGAAAAAATAAAATAGAGGAAGAAGGTGGGCCATTGATTGTGTGCATTTTTGTCCTTATCGTGATTGCGTTGGAACCCAGTTACACGCCCCCTGCAGCTGCCCAATACTGGACTGCGACGTGTATTGGTATAACATCAACCCCGAAAAAAAGTAGACCAATTTTGTGATGGAAGAAAATCAATCATAGAATAGAATTCTTGCCAAGCTAATTAAGGACAGACAAGTATAATTTATTTAATAGTCTTAATTTGAATCATTGATATACAGGGAAAAAAATGTATAATCTTTCTTTAACTACCATCAATTGCTCTTTATGTCCAAGTCTGATTAATAATGCTACTAGACACGTCATCGTATAAAAACAACATTTGACTCTCGATAATTTCACATGTAATCATCAAAAGAATTTATAAGAGAGAAAATTAAAAAGAATTTAAAGGAAGGGATCAAACTCTTAAAGATATACATTTTATTTTAAAGAAAAAGAAAAAAGAATTAAATTTTGCATGAAGAGACAAGATAGGTATTGTAACGCGTGTCCGGAGACTAAACGACGTTGCTTAGGTGTTTTCCCACCGAAATGGCTCCCGCCCCCCGCTTTCCGAAAAAGCCAACCAGATGCGCCGCCCACACTCTCCCTATATATATAAACCTTCACAAACCCTAATGTCTCACTGCCTCCTCAGACACAGAAGAGAGCTGAGCCACCGGCGTCGCTGCTGTTGAAGCGTTCTCTTCCAACAAAGAATAGCTTTCGCAGCAGCAGAAGAACCATCATCATCATCTTCTATTATCCGCCGTCCGATCATTTCTTATATCACCAGATCAGATGGCTCGCTCTCTCTCTCAAGCCAACCGCCTCGGTGCTCTTGTTGCGGATGTTCTTTCCACTCCTGTTGCTCGGTCAGCTCTCTTTCTTAGATTATTTTATTTTCAAGTTGAAAATAATCAGTAATTTTCTTTTTCTAAAAAAAAAAAAGAAAAAGGAAATGTTGAGTTTTGTAATTTGATTGGGAATTTTATGTTTGTAATTTTCGTAATGGGATAGGCGGGGATACTCAGCAGCTTCTGATGCCTCGGTGAGTGCTGGATTGGGTAGGAGCGGGACTAGGAACGGTATGGTGGGAAAGCTTGAAGAAACAAAGGAAGCTTCTGGCGGGTCTTCCGCTTGGGGCCCAGATCCAGTTACTGGTTACTACAGGCCCATCAATCATACTTGTGAGATTGACCCGGTGGAGCTCCGACAAATCCTCTTGAACCACACAGTCAGATCATCACATTAGTTTTCAAGAGGAGAAGGCAGAGGCGGATTATGAGTGGTTTATCTATCTAGATACCCTTACAAAATTAGAGAAGAAAAAAAAAAGTATTTGGGGTATTTTAAATTAAAATTAAATATAGTTTTAGTTTTGAAGTTTATGTGGTTGTGCTTATGAGTGTTGATCTTGAACCAAGTTATCTTTGAGCCTTATATATATGTGAGGAGTGGTTTTTAGTGTATGATTACCATTAAATATGGTTTGATTTTGATTATTTTTTTTCTTTTTTTATTAATTTGATTTGTTAACTAGACTCCAATAAGAGAAAACATGTGTTATACCATATTTAATAATTACGAACATGTTTTTATTCTTGTTTGATCAAGTGGATTATGTGAGAACTGAACTGAACTGAGGTGTCTTGGAAAAGATAAGAATGTTTTCAATCAGTTGTTTCCTTGTCAGCGTACTATGATATCATACATGATAATTGTTTCTTAAGATATTCTAAATATATAATTCTGAAAATTATTCTTTAGTGAAAACGAATGTGTAGAATTTTTTAGAACCAGAAAGCAGAAAGATTAATGATAAATTTGATTGAATATGTGTTTTCTATTTTGACGTCCCCGGAATTGGTTTGGCCATTTTGGGTCAGGAAAAGAATAAAAGGGTAAAATATATATAACCGGGTTTGGATGTGGAAATGGGAATGGGAGGGTCCGCGCTTAAAATCTTGATCCACCAACAACAAATTGCATTTCCTCTGTCGTTTTGCATTTCCTGTACTTTCCCATCAACGTCTCCTTGCATCCATCACCATTTCTTCGCATCTTATCTGCCACAATATTTCCCTTCATTAATATCCACGTGTTTCCGACGAATGCTTGAAACAAGATTTTCTTACCATAATTTTTCTTTTTAAAATAAAGCTTTCAGATATTAATATCGCCAGACATTTATTTGACCAAGTCTAACAAGATGCATCAAAGAGAAATATTTTCTGAATATTGGTTTTCGATTTAAACTTGGGCTAAGTTAACGCATATCCATAGAAATCTATTCTATTCACTTCTCTGTTTCCTTAGTGTTTATTTTGATACCCAATCTGGTAGAATTACTATGTAGTCCTCGTTTCCATTAAACAAGTTTTTAAGGGCTACAACCTTCTTCGTGTTAAAGAAATGAAAATAACAGCTAGCTTGTCCATACAATTGTGCAGATGGATTACCCCAGAAAAAGAAAAAAAAAAAAATGCCTAAAAAATTAGTAGTAGGACTGCCAAGTAGGTGGAAAATGACAACTTAAATTAATGCCAAACACTATGAGATCTTGTTATTGAATGCAATCTAGGGGACCGCCTTAACTCTCCAACTCCGCCCATGTTGTGTTTGACCAATTGAGTTGTGGAATCATTTCATTTGTAAACAAAACAAGGGAAATAAATGGCTGGAAGATACAAGAAAACGGGTTATTATAAACAACATAAAGAATTATCATTAACAACTTATTAAATTACATATAAGTTAAATAACATAAGCTAAGAGTGATTCTATGGATATTCCACCATTGTTTTCTACACGACCCAGCATGTGTATGCATGTGAGCAGTGATTTTACAGAAACCCAGAAGAAAATTACATTATCTTTGCCATAACATGATAGTGTGACTCACAAGATAGAAACTACTGCAATGAATGAATACAGCAGAGTGAGGAGTGAATCCAACTACATGACAGAGGTGAATGTGTTGAGATTTTCCTCCCCGGTTTCCCTTTCTCCAAACAGTGCCATAAATGCTTCGAGAACAGTACACATAGCTGAGGACCACAAATGATATCCCAGCCACCTGATTATGAACAACATGCAACTATCCAAGAGGATGCATAGAAAGAGAGAATTAGAAAAAGGAAGCTATAGTATTAGATCACTAATTGAAGAAAATTAGACCCAACCCCAAGATGAACAAACCAGTAATGAACAGAGTAATTAACAACATGATACTAATGTGTTTGACCAAATGAAACCCCCTCTCCAAATGGTTTTTCTTTTTCATTTTATTTTTCTTCTGTCTCCCTTCCACTTCAACTTCTGACAGCGAGCAAGGAAGGAATAGCAGACAAGTTTGGTGTGGCATTCTTATCAGAAGCATTTCTGATGATATCTCTCTTGTTATCTCTAGAAGGTTTGCTGCTAAAGGCTCTCATAGGACTAGCAAATGCCCAACCCCAACTCCTAGCCCTTCCATGGGAGAGAGCTACAGCTGCTGATTTCCCGTTTATGTTATCCTCAGCAGAAGAAGAAACCCAGTAAGAGGAAGATGATGATGAAGATGACGATGAAGTCATCATGAATCCACTGAATATTCTTCCACACTTGACCCTTTCCTTCATGTAGTGGTGCTGGTGATGGTGTTCGCCGCCACGGGTCATGGCAGAGCCAGAAGCCACCTTAGGCTTGCCTTCACGTTGGGATTCGACCCTCCTGAGAGTACAATCCCCAAACCCAGTTGAGATTCTCTCAAAAAAATCACCAGAGAAGCTTCTGCTGCCACATCCAACAGATCTAGATCTTGAAACCTTCCGCTCAAAGGAAGAAGCAGAAGCAGTGGCTTGGCTACTGGGGCTATCATCCTCCTCCACAACAATGTCACTCTTCCTTCCCAAAGAGGAACCCAAGCACTTGTCTTTTTGCTGCTTCCCATTAGGCCCATTAGCTGCTGATGTGCTTGCTGCATTAATTAAAGAGATCCTTGGGCTGCTATTACTATCTCTGAAATTCTTGGTGTCCAATTTCTTGCTAGAAGCTGAAGACTTTGAAGAAATATAGAGAAAAGACCAAAAACCATTTCTTTTTCTGGGGCTGAAATCCTGAATGACTATATCATCATCAGCATCGTCCAAGAATTTACCTCTTCTAGGTGTGGCAGTAGACTTGCTGCGCTTGAAAATGATATCAGAGTTAGCAGCTGCAGCAGATGATGAGCTCGCCGAGGCTTTCTTCTTTTTCTTCTTAGTTAAAAGAAAAGGGAGGCGTGCCCGGCGTGTATAATAATCATGATAATGACTATCGGTCCCATTCTTTTTAGCGGACGCAGAACGCACAGAGAGGGAAAGGGAAGAAGAGGAAGCAGGTTGTGATATTGCAGAGGCAGTGATGGTAGTAGATGAGCGAGAGGTGGCAGCAGGGGTAGCAATATCGGATCTGAAAGAAGGGGAAGAAGAAGAGGAAGAAGCACGAATAGGGAGAGGGAAAGAGGAGGAAACAAGCTTACCAAGCTTCTCTTGAAGGCAAAAAGCACAGATCCCGCCTGGGTTGTTTCTGTAAGGATGGTCACTGCATTGCATTCCATCACCGGTGTCTTCTTCACCAACGCCAACCCTTCCTTCCCCATCAACTACTTTGATAGCTTCCATGTGGATCATTGATCCCAGCTAGGTAATGCCCTTTTTTTTCTGTGGGGTTCTTGCTCGAAATGTTTGATGGATAACAGGGTAGCTAGATTTGTTACGTTGAACTTTCCTCGAACACCTTGTATGCTTTGGAAAAGCTAGATATTTAGCTTTTCAGTTTCACCAAAAAAGAAAGCGAGAGAGACAAACAGAGAGATGGGTAAAAGGAGAACAAGAGAAGGGAGAACAGAGAGTCAGAGAGCGTAATTGAGCGAAGATGAAAGGGAAAAAAGAAAAGAAATATGCATTGAAATGAGAGAGAGAGCGGAAACGAACAGGGGAGACTCCCCAGGAGCACGTGGAAGACTGACTTGGGTGTGGTATTAAAAGGGTGAAAGAGACAAGCAAAGCAAAGGGAAGCCCCTATAAGTAATTATCACAGCCTCGGGAGATATCTGTATCTGTATCTGTATCTAACATCTGTCTAGCAGCAGCAGCATCGAGAGAAGTAGAACACAACACAACGCCAACACCAAAATCACAAGAATCTACAAAAGACACCTCTGAATCTGCCTTAGCTATGATATTTTCCAAGAACAAAATCTTACTCTCCTTAGATTCCCGCAATCCTTGGATAGTGTTTGGCTAGTGGCATGATTTTTGAGCCTTGGTTTATTTTTCATGTTTGGTTATCAATCAATTTTTTTTTTTAATAATATAAAAGTAATTTTGTTATAAATTAGGTTTAATTTTTTATTTTTTTTTATAAAATTTGAATACCCATCCATCTAAAAAAGAAATTAAAATCATTCACGTTTTCAGTTTTTAAATGAATTCACTTTTATGGTAATTTTTTGTTATATTTTCTATTAAACACGGGCAATTGATATTTTAAGTGTTAAATTAAAAAAAAGATGAATTTAAATTATTGTGATTAGCACAATAAGGTGCTGCCGCTTTTATCCCTAATCACTGTGTGATGATAATGATGAGATGATAATAAGATGGCCTCACAAATCTTGCATTATTAAGTCCTTTTGGGTACTAAACGACAATAGCAAATCCTTGGTTGCATTGCAAAAAGATGAAGAAACGACATTCATATCTTAAAGATCAATAATATTGTTCTTGCTAACGCTACATGAAATGGATGTAAAGTCTCATCATGTTATAAATTGATCGTTAATTACCAAAGATTACATTTCAAACGGTCTATCACTAAAATTATTAAACCCGTCATCCGGTCAAGATGATTTTCGAGTCAATGTGACCCACCTAGTCTGAAACATGTTCTAGAATAGTGGCTCAAACTATCCCTACTTATGGGCCATTAGGCTGCCTCACTCTAATTTTATTTTTTTTTAATAAACTTTTAATTATTTAGAATCCTAAAAATTCAAACAGTGAATTCTGCACCAAACTTTATGGCAATCTATTTACACACACTGTTTTTTTTTTTTGCTTTTTTGCACCCATACCTTATCAACTAGACAGATTTAGAAATTTATAATATAATAAATGTGATGTACTATGTAATCACTTATTAAATTTGATTTAAATATAATGGAAGTGTGCATACATGGAAGAAGAAAAGGGGTTTGTACTGGATAATGCTTGCATGCATTATTTAAAGAGCCAACTCATAAAGCAGAAGCAGAACAATCTATCGGCGGAAGTGGAAAAGGTTAACACTAGATTCTTATGTAAAGTTGTTGATGCTTAGAGCCACATTTCATGGATAGGGGGAGACACAAATTTCAAATTTTAGTGCTAGCTTTCGTACATTTAAAACACTTTTAAAAAAAAAAAAATTTATTTAAATGTTTTAATTAATTTGAATCAAATTAATTATGAGTTAAAAGATTTAATAATAAGTTCTTATTCCACAATTATTAATGATCAAAAATTATAAAAAAAAAAACCTAAAAATCTAAGTATATATATTAATTTTTTGACATTGGTATTAAACATTAACAAGTTTGAATTTAAGATATTTAATTAAAGTTAAATAATTTTTTTAATTAATTTATATGATAAAAAATAACTAAATTTATATTAATTTCCTATGTCTTTGAAAAAGAGTTTGTGGCCGTCTTAATATTAAATTTTAGAGGATCAATGTTTAGGTTTAGATAGGTCCATAGTACCAAGGTAATGCTCCTTAATTAAATATCAGCTAGCCAATAGCTATATCCAGCTAATTACTGTTTATGAATTTTATTTAAAAATCATTTATAAATATACTTCCCCATCATTTTCATTGTTTCCTTTATCTTCTCTGCCCCAAATATTTTTGGTTACGTATTTTTTACTATGTTAAGGAAATTAAGAAGCTTCTAACCACTAAGTTAATGTGTTAATCTAAACAAATTAGTTGTGTTTCACTTTGCAGCCTGGATTTACAGCCGTTGATGTGGCATCCTAAAGTATGGATCTTTTAACTTGTGATCCCAACCGTAGGATTGAGGAATAAAGGGAAAAAAAAAAAGAAGAAGAATGAATTAACGGAATATTGAAGGGGTACATGGAGATGCACGCAGTTGTTTGTCTGTAGTGGAATAAGGTTGTTGGAGTTTTGGTCAAGTTTCCCTTTCCTTATTTTTGGAGTCTAATTCTAATGCAATGTGATGTTGTCTTTCCAAAATCCAAACCCACATGAAGCTGAACTCAACATGATTATGATTGGAGGGTACTCTTTTCTCCCCCATCAATCTCAACAGTCACTATCCATCCATGTTTCTTCATTGCTAGGACCACAATCTTTATGTTTATGTTTATTTTCTTAATAAAAATTTATGTGAACTATACTATCGATTGCAGACTGTTCAATATACTTATTATTGTAGTTGAATTGTGCTTTCAAAATCAAAAATAAATTACCCGTAATCGATTACATCGTGCAGTCGATTGCGGGCCGTTTAATTTATTTACTATTGCAATTAACTGTGCAATAGTAAGTAGATTGGACGACCCGCAATCGATTACACGGTGCAGTCGACTGCGAATAATCAGGTCCTCCAAAATCACTCAACTCAAATCTTTATGTTAAAGAATTTTTTTTTTTTAATCAACTTTTGTTAACATATTTATATTCATTCATAAAACATGCATCTGGGTGGATTTATGGGAGAGAAAGGGTTGTATATAGTTATCATGCTTTTATTCCTATAATTTTTCAATTGTAACATCGTGGCCATTCAGCTCAAAGGCAACCTTTTGTGATCCAATGGCTTCGAGTTTATCCTAAAATTCACTGCAAATTAAAAAAATAACTTTTCTTTTTTCGTTGTCATCATATTCATATTCATGTTTAGAACAAAGTGGTTACAAATATAGCCCAACATGTTTTGAGAGGACAATTGACACACTAGCTAGTGATGGAAAACAAAAAGACAAAACATGGAAATTTCCTTGATAATGCAATTATATTGTAAGGAGATATGAAAGAGTGTTATTATATTGTATTCCAAACAGAGAAGTCTACTAATGTACTTACCATGATTTGGATATTTGTTGGATACAATAAACAAATGCAAAACAACAGATTAGCGAAGCATCATGTCTCAGATCACATTATTTGGAACCACAGATGGTCTGCGGGCTTAATTCATACACGTCCTAAGGAATTATTGGTCCAACATTAACATTTTACCATGATATCACTTTGCAAAAATCATAAGAAAAATTACATGAATAAATTAAAAAATAATGAGAGATGGCACCACTAGATTACAAGTGCAATGGGGACCAATTGTACTTCGGGGGACAATGGTATATAAATGCAAACAAACCATAGCATGTACGTTTTCATTTAGTTTCCTTTGTTTCTTTCTACCTTAATTTCAGCTGCGCATTCTTAGACTACTATTTTAGCTAACCAACCATTATTACCATGTTTCTTTTCCTTGCATCCATTTCCAAACCAACACAAACAAAGCTCTGCAATATCTTTATAACTACACCATTTTATCAATATTGCCAGCAGCAGTGAAACTTAAGATTAAGAATAATTACGAGTTAAACTAAATGTCACATCACGGTTATAAAAACAAACCAGAGACGAAGTCAGACAATTAAGGGCTAAGGGGAAAACTTTTATTTTCTAATAATTCAGTTGCAGTAAGAGATTCTCAGAGTCATACATTATTTGATCACCTAGTGATTTTATTTATAACCGGGATGTTGCTTGCTCTGCCGGGGCACTCTGCAATAGAACAGTAAAAACAGTTAGAGGCAATGCCAATGGCAAATGGATTTGCCAAACTGATAACGTTGTTGGTAAACAATCCTTAATATGAGGTAAATAGTATAGGGTTTCTCACCAGAGGAATTCCCTTGGCAGCTCTAGCAGCTAAGTAGGCACAGGGCTTGAAGAACCCTCCGTACAACTTTGACCATTCCTCCAATCTTGAGTAGATATATTTGGATCCAAGAGAGTCAGCCCAGAATATGATACCTCCCCTGATTAGAATAATTGCGCAAGTCAATAGAGGACGTATTAAGTTATGGGGAAGTATGGCATATAGATTAGACTTATGTGGCAGACCTGTAAGGTGGAAAGCCCATGCCCATGACAGCTGAAATATCAAGATCTGCAGCTTTAACAGCAATACCTTCATCCAGTACACGGCAAGCCTCATTCACCACGGGAAAGAAGATCATCTCTATGATGTCCTTTTCAGGTAATTTAGAGACCTTAGGATCAATGGAGACTCCAGAAATGCTCCTGGCTTTCTCAATATAATTCTTTAATTCAGGATCAGGATTAGCCTTGCGTTTATCATCGTACAAATAAAACCCTTTGCGGGTGCTTTCACCTGAAAAAAGCAAACGGTTTCAACTTATGCAAGTAGGTATTTGACCACTGTAAGAGAGTCTATCTTTACCGGCTCTCTTATTCTCCTGCATAAGAGGAATAAGCATTGATTTATAAGTTCGCTCTGGAAAATTCTGCACAAACTGCGTGCCAGTTGCAACTGCCACACCAAAACCAACCAGGTCTGCCAATCTGCATTATTAGATACATATATGAACAAGTCTCTCCTCACAAGAAGTAGCTATGAAAATTGACATTTTATTCAAGCCTTACTACCTGAAGGGTCCCATCGGCATTCCAAATTTAGTTATTGCCTTATCAATATGATAGACATCTGCACCACGTTCAACAAGCAAGAAGGCTGCTTGTGTATATGGGAAGAACATCCTATTAACAGCAAATCCTGTGCAGTTTCCTACCACCACTGGAGTCTTCCTTATCTTTTTTCCAATATCTAGCAAGTCAACAATTACTTGGGCAGAGGTCTGATTAGTACGGACAATCTCCAAAAGTGGCATGACATGTGCCGGACTGTACAAGTATAAGGGAATTATCAAGTCAGAAATGTAATGCAGGAAAAAAGTACAACAGTGTCAAAATAGAAGATATACCTAAAGAAATGGGCTCCAACAATACGATCTTGAGATTTGGTCCTCTCTCCAATTAGGTTCAAGTCAATTGTTGAAGTATTACTAGCAAGTATACAATGAGGTGGACAATATTTTTCAAGGTCAGCAAAGATCTGTTGCTTTAGAGAAACATTCTCAATAACAGCCTGTCCAAACATCAAACACCACAGTCTATAACTTCCCAGGGTTTTGGATAAACTGCAACTCCAACAGTAAGCTAATAAATTTATCAGGTACCTCTATCACCATGTCCACATCTTTAAAGCTTTCATAGTCAAGAACACCTTTCAGAAGAGAGATGGTCTTGTCAAATCTTTCCTGAGTCATATTCCCTTTCTTTGCACGGCTCTGTAAATTTGCTGAATAAAGAGGAAAACTGCATGAGAACATAATAGCTTAAGAGAATAAAAGATATCAGTTGAAGCTGAAACTTGAGCAGGAAGAACCAATTAATAAGAAATAAATAAGCTCACCTTTAACCCTGCCAATACCAGCCTCCATGAACTTCTCATTTACTTCTTTCAAGATGACAGAATAATTACCCAGAATTAATGCCGTTGCTATTCCAGAGCCCATCAATCCTCCACCAAGGATGGCAACCTTTTTCACCTGTCTCGGTACCAGACCTCGATCGGTAACCCCAGGGACCTGCTCATGCCAGGAAGTATTGCAATATGACCAGGGTTTCAAAACGAAAAATTGAATCCATTACATCAAGCTTCGAGGAGCAGTATACCCTTACAGAAATCATTCCTGGACTTGAAAAGAAAGCAATCGGGGTAAAATTCATACGAAAAACTTTACAAACCTTAGATGTTCCTCGTTGAGAAAAAAAGATGTGAATTAAGCTCTTGCAAGTATCTGAATGCAGCAGTCCATCAAAAGCCTCAGCCTCCTGCCAATATCAGACACAATGTCACACATATTACTGTAAATTGAGTTATGATGGGAAAAAAAAGTGTGCTGGAGATGGATAACAACCTTCCAAAGACCTGAACGGGGACCAGAAACTACTCCATGTTCAATGACATCAATGCAAACCAATGGGTGTTTGAGATTGGGAGCCTGTTTTCGAGCCTGAGCTCTTGCAAACTTAAATATCTCCCTTGCATCCCCAAGGGGTTCTATTTTATCAGTCTTATAGAGACTAGCAACCCATGGTCTTCGATGCTCTAAGATATCCAAGGCCCACTGACGTGCAGTATTCACTAACTCATGAGGTGACACAACAGCATCTACCAGCCCCAAACTACAAGCTTCCTCCCCTTTCACTGGCTTTGATGTCTTAATAAAGAAATCAGGAAATGGCAGAGGAATTAACCGAAATTCATTGGACTAGCAGTATTGAAGGCCACAAAAATAATCTATACAAACATTAAAAAAATATATAAGATGCAACATACCAGCATCATCTCAAGGGCCTTCGATAGACCTACAAGACGGGGAAGACGCTGTGTTCCTGCAATAGTTCGGAAAATCCAAGAGTCATCATCTAAACATAACTCATGCCACTGTACAAGTCTACCAACAGTGATCATGTATCTTCAAGAAGCAAGGAAGTAAAAAAGATAGATAGCAAATAACAGTCAGTTGATGGAATTTATATCAAACTTCTTGCAATCCTTTTCTCTATATCAGTAAGCAAACAACACCCAAAGGCCAATCCTCTTGGTCTATTTTTGACAGTATTCTGAACTGAACTTGACCTCTCTCTTGTGGTAAATGAAACAGGAAAATTCAATACAATGCAAATCAAATTATCAATCAAAGGATCAGCTAAAGACATTCTCATTTCCATCAATTTGATAAAACCCAGAATTTGTTCAATAGTGTTTCCAGACAGAAAACCAATGCATTGCACAAGAGAAAGATCCTATGGTAAAATTACTGTCACAATCAGAAAAATGAAATTGATGCTAGAGTAACAATGATCTAATTTTTGTTCATCTTCTTTACAATTTTAATTCATACACAACAATAAATATGGTGAGGAAGAGAATATTTCACAGTGCAAGAGCCAGGAGTTATGTTGACATAAGTCTATTAGTTAATTGGCTAAAATAGTAAAGAAAACAGCTTTAGCCTCCAATAGCCATACCTCCAAATCCAGGAATAATTCCAAGTTGAAGTTCAGGTAATCCTAATTGAGCTGTTGGGGTTGATATCCGTGCATGGCATGCCTATTAGAGGAGAAACTGATAATATTGTATAGCAAAATGCATGGAAAAGTCTTTTCATTAAAAGTTCGCAACACATACCATTGCAACCTCCAATCCCCCACCCAAGGCCAGGCCATCAATGGCAGCAACTAAGGGTTTCTTTGAAGCTACAAAAGAAAGTGAACTGATCAATATAGCACAAAAATAATGGACAAGTTCCAAGTAAAGAATTTTGTAAAAAAATCGAGTACCTTCTAAAGTGTCAGTGATGATTTCTACTGATATCCAGCCAGGTTTTTGTTTAACTATATGGAGGAAGAAAAAGGAGACGAAAAATGAGTAGGGGCTATAGAGCATTTCTGTATAGAGAAAAAAAAAAAAATGAAAGCACCTCTTCCCTCTTGAACTCCACCAAATGCAGTGATATCAAAGCCACCAGAAAATTTTCCCTTTGCACCTGATAAAGTTACATACAGTTCAGGTATGATGCTGCACTATAAGCAAATTAGGACAAGAAATATCAATTATTGAAGCAGAGTTCATTCATGTTCATATAATTAAGATTTTTGGAAATAATAAAAACAACCATGATTTTGGCCTATTCGAACAGATCCAGTTTTCTAAACCACATGTTACCACAACATTTCAATTTGGTGGAGGACGATTACTCAATAAGAAAAGATCATAATTTGTTCTCTTAAAATAGTCACTTACTACCAGTCTCCTTGTATCAAATTTTTTAACTCATATTTCTATCTTTTGCTCCCATCCAATGTACAATAGTGAACCATTTTTACTGATATAACATTGCTCTTAGAAATTTAATTCCTTTTCAGCATTTCACTCTGGAATTAATACTGCTTTAATGAAATCCTTCCCAAGTACCAACTTTTATATTCAAATAATAAAAATACTGTGCTTTCAGTCACAATTATTTGAACAATCTCCCTGCTCAAGAGAAGTGACTATTAAAAATCTCTTTTTAGTACCTGTAACAACAATTGCCTTGACACCATCCATCTGCATAACCAGATCCAAGTTCTCCTTTAAGCTGCCCAATACTGAAAAGAGAGACAGAGGGATTATAAAATCTGAAATCTGAACCATGAAACATCAATATTCACAGTACAATGCAAGTACAGAATGCTGGGATATAAGTTTGAGTTCTCAACACCTTCCCAAATCTTTGGGAACTGGATAAACGGAAACCACAGTAGATGGCCCAATTTGCTTCAACAGAAAATAAGTGCAGATAACCATTTCTAAGTTTTACTTCAGCTGTGATCATTAAGAACATACACAAAGTGTCATATGCATTTAAGTTTACTTCCTCCACTCCCCTCTACCTCATTGGCAAATAATAGAATCACACAGAAGGCAAAAATAACGTGGAAAAAAAGTAAAATGTTAACTAGTTTTTGTGGCTAAAGCCAACACAACAGACAACTCCATCAAACTTTTGAAATTAATTACAAAACTACTCACATAACTTTTATTATGTCTCTGCAAAAGTCATTTACTTTCAATTCAGCTCATAGAGTCATGACCATCAGAGTTTTCACTAATATCGGATGGCTCTGAGCAAATCTTACTATCTTAGATCGATTTTAATTCAACTCCAGGATGATTGGAATTTCAGTGCAAATAACTAATGGCACAATAAACCAATAGACTCTGCATGGCACTTCGCTTATAAACACGTTTACCAGAATATAATCCACTGCTTGATTCAAGTACAAGAAAATGACATGAAAGCACCGAGATGCAGAAACTCGTAAGCTTTTTTTTTTAAAAAAAGAAAAAAAGGATTTAGCTTAGATATGAAAATGGGCATGCGAGTATAGGAGCAAGAAGCGGATCCAAAAGCAGAAAGAAGAGGATACCATCGAAGGAGAGGGAATTAACAGGAGGGTTGATGATGGTAACAATAGCAATCCCATCAGCTCCAACGTCGACGACGGTTCGTCCCTTTGCTTTGGTAGCCATTGTGATGTCTTCACCGCTGTGACTATTCCTTCACAAACACAGACTCCTTCTCTTCTTTTCTCTTATGCGTACAAGTAAATACCAATCAGCAAATCGAAGTGATATTTCGGGTTACAATTATAGAGAGAGGAGGTGTCGTAAACGACAGTGCACAGTGACGACAGCTACATTTGGAGCCAAAATCAGTTGGGAAGATAATAATATAATTAAGAATTAAGGATAAAAGGAAAATCATATAGTAAAAAATAAAAAATAAAAAAAATGACATTCTTACATTAATGTATTGTTATGACCACATTAAATTATCCTAAAATAAACTTTAAATATGATAAGCAAAAAAAAATGGGAGTATTACACCTATATTATATGACCAAATCAAACAAAAGAAAGGCCTTTTAACCCACTTTCAAATCAAGTAAAAAAAAAAAAAAAGTTTGGTGACTTGACTAAAATTATTTAAAATAATTGAAACCTAGATTATATTGAGACCTTATTAATAACTACTCTGGTTTAATTTTTTTATTATATGTTATTTATAAAAATTACTTAAGAGATTAAACAGATTCATTTTTTTAATAATAATCAAGTTTAATAAAAATAAGAGAAGTTAAATTATTAAAACGATGATAAAACATATGAAGTAAATTTAATTAAAATTAATTGTATAAAATTATCTTATAAACAATATATATCATATAAAGATAAATTATATTAAAAAAATACTATATAATATAATCTAATTGCGTGTGCCAAACTCACCGTTATATTATAGTTCTACTATCTCATCCGCCTCGAAATTCACGAATCACGATATGATATGATAGCCTTCGCGTTGGCTAGCCACGTAGGATACATTTCAGACAGATCTTCACACGTCATGACCATAACGCGTAACTCAAACTCTCACACGTGGTGTCATATGATTGATTATTGATTATCCCAATGAAAAGGAGAACACGTGGACTTCTGCATTGTATGAATTTCGATTACTAGTAGTATTATTTTGGACGGGACAAATATTTTTTTGTCCCATTTTGTATATTAAATCCTATTTCGTATGATTGATTAAAACAATTTAACTTTTTATATTATTTTATTTTATAACATTATAATAAATAAACAGAATTTAATACATTTTAGATAATAAATTTTATTCTTTTTAAAATAAGAGAATAAAAATAAAACTACAAATAAAAATGTATATGCAGTACCAATTTTCTCACATAAAACAGAAGAAAACAAAAAGATGGATAAGATAGGCAAATAAGGTGCAAAATTGATATTTTCAATGTTTGATCCTCCCGGGTCACATCATATCACATTCATAAAGATAGCAGCTTGTAAACGCGGGCTTAATTGGGCCTGCGCTAATTTCTAACTTTTCGGACACTTTGGGCCCAACATCATTTATGGGCCCTTTCATGTAGCCCAATTTGATGACGAACTCATACTTCGTAGATGAGTCTTGTTTTTATTTATCTTCATACAAAAAAGTTTTAAAACTAATGAAAAAGAAAACAATATAAATATAAAGTGTGTATGATATATAGTACAGAACAGTACAAGCAAAACAGTATAGCATAAGTAATTAAGTTACAAGACAATTTCTAGTCCTGTTTACTATTTGTTAGTTAATGCACAGGACAAAAAAATTTGTATTATTTATTGTTTGATTAACATAAGTAATAGACAAAATAATATTACTGTAATACCCTATGTATTATATATTATTTGTTATTTTTTTAAAAAAAAGTATTTGACAAGATTTTGATATATAAAAAATTCTTATTTTTGGATTTTACAAAATTGGAATTGTAAAAGAAAAAAAAAAAACTAATCCTTGCATAAGTTCATTTTACACAATAAAAAAAAATTTGATTATGAATTTTTAAAATTTGATACTCTGAAAATCATTAAATTCTGGAAGAAATGTTTGCTTTGCATTTTCGGAACTATAATCATTAAAATCTGGTACCGTGAGTATTTTTTTGTCATTTTATAAGAAAAAAAATATTAGTGTGTAAATAGTGAAAGAGACTTTAATTGATTTTACTTGTTGGAAGGCCTAGATAGAGGAGGTGGGGTTAAATTTGTCTTTTTAAGTTTTTGTAATGTGGACAAAATTTTTGTCTCCTAGTTTTTTGAGGAACAAAAAATAAAAGATTTGTCCAGTACCTGTGAATGTTTTTGTCCAGTACCATTGTCTTTTTTAAAATCAAACAAAGTACAAAAAATTTTGTCCAGTCCAGTCCATCATTTTAAAGCGAATCAAACGAACCCATAATATCTAGAGTAAATACATATTTTGGTCCCTTACACTTGAAATTCTTATCAATTTGGTCTCTCACACTTTAAATTTATCAATTTGGTCCTTAAATTTGAAATCCTAATCAAATTCATCCATTACATTTGAAACCCTAATCAATTTCGTCTCTTATATTTCAAATTTATCAATTTAGTCCTTCACACTTCAAATTTTTTATCAATTTCGTCTTTCAAATTTATCAATATTTTTTAAGTGTGAGGGATTAAATTGATAAATTTTACAAGTTTAAGAGACTAAATTGATTAGTGTTTTAAGTGTGAGAGACTAAATTAATTAAGATTTTAAGTGTGAGGGACCAAATTAATAAATTTAAAGTATGAGAGACTAAATTGATAAACTTAAAATATGAGGGACCGAATTAATAAGAGTTTTAAGTGTGAGGGACCAAAATAGATATTTACTCTAATATCTAAAACAATCTTAATTTCCAAATACTAAAATATATTGAGAGTGGTGTGGTATATTTTATATTAAAGATCAAATCACTCCATTTTTTCTATAAAATAGAGAGTTATCTAATGTAATTATATAAATGTGATTTTTTATGGGTTAATATTTCATGCCTAAATCTTACAAAATGTCTTACCAGCAAAGGTGTCTTTTTTACAGTCCGCCAATATCTCGAATATTGCTTCCAACTAGAAAATACTTGCATCTAATAGTAGCAATGGCAGCTGCAGTAGCAGCAGACAAGATTTTTCCAAGTTCAAATTTTGTTGTCTGGATTTATTTACTGAAGTAATTATTTGCGTTCTTGGCTTAATACTTACACTGATACTTATTACACTACTTCGGTAATTTCCGTACGCAGTTATCGTATTAATAAAGCCACTCTATCAACCATCAAACCCAGTAAAAGGCAAATCAATATCTAAGCAAAAGCGCATAGAGAGGAACTGTGTCCTTTGTGAGGAAGCGAACTCGTGCCTGCGCTCGCCAAATCAGACAGCAGGGCCGAAAAAGATGAGCGACGACACCAAGAAAAACATTTCCGGAGCTCTAATGGTGAAGCCCAACTCTGAAGATCGAAAGCCGTCGGTGGCGGCTACACCTCCCCCTCCGAAGAAAGTCATCATTAAGAGTGCTGATATGATGCCTGACATGCAGAAAGAGGCCGTCGATATTGCCGTCGGCGTTAGTTCTCTCTCTTTCTCCCCTATTTTTCTTCAAAAGCTGTATAATTTGCGTTTGATTCTTAGTGGGTTCTATAAATTCTTTCAGTTTTGAGCTAATGTACATGGCTTTTTCGTTTCTTATATTCTGCGAATTTAGGCGTTTGAGAAGCTTAATGTAGAGAAAGATGTTGCAGAGCATATAAAGAAGGAGTTCGATAAGAGGCATGGACCCACTTGGCATTGCATCGTTGGCCGTAATTTTGGTAGTCCTTTTCTGTACATATTCTTGTTTTTTCTTCTTTGGTACAGTCAGATTTGGTAGCATATTTTCTTCTTAATTGGCAAATGCTACTGTGAATATGCTCCTAATTGTGACTATGGGGTGCTTGATTAGTCTTTGCTAGAAACAGAGTAGATCTAAGCTTAATTTAGTTGTTGATTTCTTCAATAAATAAATTGATTAGTTGCCGCCAATGTGGTTGCTTTCTTTCTTGTTTGGACTTCTTTTCCCCGTTTCTCTATGACTTATACATAAATTGGTCTTGTTTATTCAGTTACACTTCAGTTTTCTTATAACGGAATAAGATTTTGTCAACTCTCTTCAGTTTTCTAATTATATGGTGTATTCGTTGTAAATGAGTAACCATTGGCTGGTGTATCTGGTTTTGTTTGACAATTTACTGCTTAGTTACTTATGTACTGTGATGACAGTAAGCCATTATGACACTCTGAGTTCCACTGCACCCTGAACCTAATTCTTTAATCGAACTTCTGAAGCTGCCGTAAATGATCTTCTTTTCTTCTTTACTTGTTTGGAAAAGAATGTCTTTTATTGAATTAATGGATGTATACCTCAGGAAAAAGTACAATTCAGTGTAACATCAACTTCACCCGTCTAACCTACCTTTGCAAATATATATACATATATATATGGAGACAAATGCTAGCTATAACTGAAAGCAACACGAATTATTGATATTCCATGTCAATGTCCCATGATTGGAGACCCTCAAAACTGATAATCCCTTGGAAATTCAAATGTAAAGTTGATACATCAAAGGTCTATAGTATAATGTCGCTGTGTTTAATGGAGCTTTCTGCATCACTGCTTTCCTCAATTGATAAAGGAGGAAAGAGCATATGAGCTACTATTTATGTTAATAAGGAAGATAGGGAAGTTCTGGGCTTTGCAAGTGATCCCTAGTTTTGGTTTTGGCGTTCAAGAATACAGAATTCAAGGCTGAATGAGGTCAATCATTCAGTTTGATCAAGAGTTCGATTAATATTCTTAGATTTTTTATGGGTTCATTTCTATTTCCTTCTGCCCCATAATAGATGTCCCTTTTTATCTTTTGCATGTCTCTTAGACAAATATTCATTCTGAAACTCAACGTCCTGTTTTCAATAAGATTTCTGATTATCCAATTATGCAATTTTTTAGTTCGAGAATAGCATCAGATTATTGGATCGTGGGAACAGGAAAGGTGGGGATAATTCCAAATGCAATTCTTAGTTTCTTACAACTTAAAGGGACACCCTAGTTGGAGGGGGCAGACATTGTTTCTTCTTTTTTTATCATTTGATAGATTTTCAGTTTATATCTGTATGATTAACTTGTAGTTGAAATGGTCAAATTGATTATTTTTGTCTAACTTTAATATACAGTAAGCACATTAAGTAAAATAATAACAGAAGGGATATTGGTAATAGATCTGGGATCATGAGTTAGTTTGGGATGTCCATAGGTCTTCAACTTTCAGAGCTTTGAGGGATATATTGCTAGTTGATGTTGATATTTAAGAACAGAGAAAATGATGAAGTAGAATTTTATAGTTTTCTACTATTCATATGCTTGCTAAGAGGGCTTTGATGGTGTTCAACTGTTCAAGAATATGCTGTTGGAATGTTTGATTAAAAAAGGAAGTCAATTCTAAATCTCTTAACTTTATTCATATATTTGAAAAAAAAAATTCACCATTCATGGCCTATGTGATTCTATAACTATCCTTATGCACAAAGCCTGGATTGGTAATTCTTTAACCTTTTCTTGTAATTTGTAAAGCATGGTAATGATGATTCTGAAAATAAGTATTTGCATTCAAATCTAACATGGCAATGTGGCATGAGCTCAGATTTAGGATTGATAAACAATTTAATGAGCTACTTACTGGAAACATCATGTATAACCTCGTGTTTTGATTCTTCAACAAAATTCTGGTCGGTCTTAGCTCTGAAGTGCGAACTGTGATTTATATTTTTCTATGTTTGTATATTCCTCAAAGATTTAAGTTTGTCTTATCTCACTGTGTTTTATTTGAAGAGACTGATTCTTTCTTTTTTATGAGATGATTCTTATAACATGTCTGGATGACCCAAATGGAAGTTGGAAATTGAAAACCTAATCATTTCAAAGTGCATAGCCAATATTTTCTGTAGCTACATAAAACTGGATAAAGAATTAAACCATTAGTTAGGTTGGATATGGAATTCTTCATATTGCTTACATTGTGGGCCCCTGGTATTAAGAAGTCATGAAGACTAGGAGCAACAATCCTCCATATTGACAACTTTACATTGTTCACATCCCCAAAGAAAGAAATATGATTGGCTGTAGCATGTTGATATTGAGCCCCCAAATCAAAGAATTATGATACCTAGATGGATTTGTTTATCCAAGTCTACTTTACATTGTTCTGGTCTGTCAAAATGTGGTATAGCTTGTCCTCCCATGAACTTGAATTGTATTTGGAGCTCAATGAGAACCATCTTGTCTTATTGTTCTTGGGAGGTAAGATATAGCTGTGCAACTGGATATTAATGAGCTTTTTCCTTTTGAAATTGAGTCTGTCAGGGCATTGTATAGTAATCCAGTTCCCCCCCCCTCCCTTTTCCTCTTCTGTTTTCTTTCTTCCCCCAACACCCCCAATTTCATGTTTGAGTGGCCTTAATAAAAAGAATTTGTTTTCAGCTCCTCTTTTGGCTGATATGTTGATTCAAAGTGTTCGATTGTGTTTTGTTATTTGTTTCAATGTCTAGTCTCTATAATGTCATTAGTTTGATTTTATTTATGCAAAATCCAGACATTTAAACTAAACGAAGATAAAATTGTGTGGTCTTGCTAGCTCAGTGATATTCTTCTTATTTCTGTTGTAAAATTTAGAATGGCAGACAGTAAATAATCGAAGTGCATTCGTTCATTTTTCTTTCTGCAGGTTCTTATGTGACTCATGAAACAAACCACTTCGTTTATTTTTATTTGGACCAGAAAGCAGTCTTACTATTCAAATCTGGGTAGCGATGTTTTTGGTGGTGACAAAAGATGTTGACATCAACAGGAATGGTCTTGTGTATGCTGCTATAATTAACTCTTGTATGTATTAAGATCAACTGGCACTCAAACTCCTTCCAGGACATTCTTGTGCTTGTATATCTAATATCCTGTAAACTGGTTTTGAAGTCTGGATATGAATCTAGAATCTTCAATACTTCTGGCTACCAGCCCTATAGTCATGTATGATATCAGATATCTGTGGTTCAGTTCCTGTCCATTATGAATGTGAAATGTTGAAGAGTGAAGACTCTGGTTATGACTATCATAGCATTTGTAGCTGTTACTTTGGTTACATTTCAATGATTGATTCAAACATCTGTCAAAGAGTAATGGCGATATGCGGTGACAAAAAGAAAATTAAAGTAAGTTAGTCTTAATTTTTATTTGAAATTTTTGGGAAGAGATCCATTGCCCTTCAATAGATATATGGAGTTGCAGAGAATGAAGACAAAGGTTTGGTCTGCTCTGCTCTGCTCCATTGTCTTCTCTCTTGTTGATGTCCTTCATCTGCGGTTCTCAGCTGCAACTTTCAATATGTAAATTGGGAAATAGGAACGTATAATATTCCAAGCTTCTTCTATTTGATTCATTGGAGTTTGGAAATCTTACCGTCGAAAATTTGAATGTTCACCTTAATTTCCAAACACCTATTTTTCGAAGAATACGTGTGTAGCCTGAATCCAGATTGGCTAGTGCTCACTGGTGAGCTGCTGCTCCTACACCGTGTTCTTATAAAAGAAAGCAAATTATGGTTGGGAATTTGGGCCAAGCAATCAACGTAGTAATGGAATGGAATGGATAAGGATTGTGGAAGCCCCTGTTGCACGTGCCTCACATTCTATGATGAACTTTTTGACTAGTTCATAATAACAACTTACATTGGCTTTCGCATGCAATGCAATTTGTCTGCCCCCTACAAAGAATCAACTCTACCTTATCTTCCAAAAGACAACTAACCCCATTAATCATCATCCATTCTCTCTTCTGCTACCTTTTTTCGGTTCACTGCCCTGGAGGATGAAGGAGGACCCCATGCATTGCACAGTCGTACTTTTTGTTTGCATGCATGTGCATGTGAACTTCTATCAGGCAACCTAGTTCAAGTGCCTTTTAGCAAATTAAAAAACTATGATAAAAATAAAAATGGGAGATATGATCTTATGTCTGCCCACTCTCAAAGCATCATCAATGTCAAGAATTGCTTGCATTGAAGCAACTCTTTTAAGCAATTTATGCCCTTTGGACCCAAAGCTTTTTGCTCAACTCCTCGTATTGAGGCCTTTAATTAGCCTTCGGCTGATTAGCATCACATTTCCTTTGTATTTGAAATTTACGGCATACAAAAATATAAAAGAAAGATACAAGAGAAATTATCATACTCGGATTTTCTGCATTCGCTATAGTCGTGTAGTCGACTGCAGACCATTCAATTTATTAAAGTTGTACAATCAATATAAATCAGACGTCCTACAATTAACTACATAACTGCAACAACTACAAAAAAATCTAAATTTAAAATTATCTCAACCCATATTGTCCCATCTCACATTTTGAAAATATCTTTCTCTTAGTTTTTTCCTATATATATGTTCAGAAAAGAGTTAAATAAAACAAAATAACGTTATTTTTTTTTATTTAGTAATGAAACACCCAAAAAAAAATTGAGGATAAACTCAAATAATACTTTTTAAAACTTAGAATTAAAATAACTTTTTTATTTTGAATAAATTTAAAACAGATAAAATTATTATGAGACAAAATTGATACAATTTTTTTTATCTTGAACAAGATTATGATAAACAAAATCTTATTTTACTATATCCTATGACCATATCTAACAAAGAGAAAAGTGAAGTTATAACCTGATTTTTACTTTTAAGAGTTCTTAACATAGGAAGTCAAATCCCAAGTTACAATTTTGAAATTTACTGCCCCAAGAGTACTTTGAAGCCAAATCTAAGAATAGAATTAATTTAATCTCAATATATAAAAATTATAGAACTTTATTTGAGATTTCGCCAAACTCATTTATTTTGGTTAATGCTGGTGACATAAGTTATTATTACCACTAGTTGCATGCCCTGTCATTTTGGTTAAAAACAAGCACCGCTATTGCTCAGCACAACTCACCAAGATCCAATAACTTGTGAAAAAAGAAACATATCCCCAAATTTTAGTGCACACGACAAAACCATGCCCATTGAACAAGCAGTAATAGATCACATTAAAACAAGCAACAGAACATCAACGAGATACCATAAATGCCCTCTCAATATTCACGAGAAAAAATCTAAAGTAACCCTCTACTGGCTTCAGGACAAGAATGGAACAGCACCATCAAAAACACCCCAGTCATAGAGATTAGAGATGCCTCCCATATTCGCACAGCGATAGGTTGGTGCCAAAACAAAGGTTAAAAGGACATTTTGGCCTCATACTAGGAAGCAAAAGGACAGGGATCTCGAGGTCATTACAAAACAAAACATGGCTAAAACTGGAATGTAGCAAAAACAATTTTTTTTTTTTTTCTTTTTTCTGTCTTAGTTTCTGTTGCAGTTGCTCTCAGTATGCAAATCCACCAGCTCTGTTTCTCGATCCTTTCCGGCGATGACGACCGGAAGAGGAAGAAGATGAAGAAGTAGCCGTTGTGGGCCTTATGGCCGCCATAGAACAGTTCTCGTTGCGAAAACTCTCTTCCTCGTCCATGAAAATCTGCTTGCACCTGCACTCCACGCTACAAAACGCCCTTTCTCCTCTGCCAATACACACACATATATTCAAAACCCAGAAACAACCAAAATAAAAAAAGAACAAAATTCCCAAAAATAAGATTTTTAGCTTCAATCAAGAACAATAAGATATGTGGGTGGTTTACACGAGATAAGAAAAAAAAAAATATAAAATCTGGGTTTGTGGAGAAATAGCAGAAAAACATAGAAGATAACATATACATACTTGTACATGTAGATATCGTTTCCGGGCAAGAGCCTCTCGCTGCAGAGAAAGCATTGGTCGAGAAATGTGGGTGCCAGCGAAAATGAGTTATGGGAATTTACAGAAAAGGAGAAAGGAGTAGAAGAAGGTGAAAGTGCAGGAGGACAGGGTTTCTGAAGCATCATGTTCATGGTGGTTTTGTTAATAACCTGAGGGGCTTTTCTGCTAAAACTACTTTTCTGGGCTTCCAACACAACACTGAGACCCGCCATCTTTCATTCTCTGCTTTCTTTATCACTCTTTTCTCTCTATCTGAGACTATTAAACGTTAGTGGTGAATGGAAAATTTCAGAGAAAATCGCATAAATAGCTGAGAAGAAAGAAGAGAAGGGGAAGGAAGGAAGCAGACGATGGTACGGTAGAGAGAGGATAGTGGGTCCCCTACAGCTATAGAGCAGTAAACAAAGAACGTTTTAGCGTCGCCAACGATTTGACTGCTTTTGCTATTTAACTGCCACGTACCCTGCCTCAGTTTCCATTTCACTTTCCAATTTTCTTTTTTTTTTTTGAAATTCCTGTGGATTTTTGTCTTCTAGTGTTCTACGTGTATTTTCTTTTTATAAAACCTCTAAAATTCTCTGCATATAAATTTTATTTAATTTAAAATTAAAATAATCATCGTTATTTTTTTAACATATATTTTATTAAATTCATAACATTATAAAAAATTTATAATTATTAAATTTAATTTATTTAACAACTAACTCATATCGTATTAATTATAATGTTTATGTGGTAATTTTGGGTTCATGTACTATTCTCTTTACATGGCTAAAGAGGGTGCATGGCCAGTGAACAGTGTTGTGTAACTTTAGTGTTGGCTTTTAGGTGAAGCAGTGCATTGGTTGTGGGAGTGTATAATATCTTGGAGCTATTTTGTTTTCTTGAGAGAGAAACAATTTGGGGTTTGTGTTTTGGTCAAACAAAATCTAGAGACCCAAAAGTTAATGCTTTTATGGTGAGAAATGGGGTAGGGGGAAATAAAGGGCAATTGGGGAATATTTGGTTGTTGCCTTTGCTTATCTTTAGAAAATCACTTAACTTAATTTGCCTGCTTCACGCCTACTTTAATACATTAGGCAAATGTGAAGTTTGCACTATACTTGGATATCAATTGCCAAGTAACATCATCATTTATGTGTGTTGCGATGAGGGTGGGGAGATAATGATTGTTAATTTAATGCATTGTTTTTATATATATTTAGGATATTTTCATCGTGTTTAATATAAATTTAATTTTTTAATATAAGTTATTAATATCTAATATTATAATAATTGATAATTAATTCGATTCAAATTATAAGAATAATAAAAAAATTATTAAATATGAAATTAATTTTTAATAAATTTTTTCTTGATAAATGAAATTTTAAAAATTTAAACTCATGATGTTAATTTGATATAAAACACTTTAAAATTCAATATATTTTTCATTAAACCTACGTATTATTGAGTATGGCATGTAAAATAGTGCGTACTCAATGTTGCATATTAATTTATTGTCATGGAAGAAAACGTTTTCTTGGTTTTTTTTTTTTTTTGTTCACTTTTTCCTAAATGGAATTGGTTAAATTACTACTTTGTCCACTTAATCTTGTATTGTCTATCGATAATAACTCAACATCAACCTTAAGTTCTATCTGTTATTTCTATGATCAAATTTTTTTTCTTATTTTTTAACAATTATTTTTATAGTGAAGTATATATATCCAATCATTTTTCTTAAATTAAAAAAATAAACAAACTTGAAAAGATAATTTCTTTGTGCAATTATTAACATTTGACTTACCGACCAAAATGATTTGCTATTGTTAAAGATATTATCCAAACTGAAAAGGATAATCATGATTATTAAGATGAGTAGGAAAGGCAGAAGCAGTCTTTATTTACTCCACATTAATTTTTTTTTTTTTTTAAATTCCTGTTGACTCTTGTAATGTTGCGCGTGTTGGTGACACGTGAGAGAAAACAGAAATAGAAAGCACCCAAACCAAAAAACAAATAATATATACACACACGTACCGTACAATTAAGAGTGCAGGATTTGATCACAAATCACATAAAGCCGGCGCCACCCTTGCCTTGACAGGTGGCACTGTTACCACCTGTCACACGCCGGATTAAACTGAAATCAATCGGTTCTCTGCCTTTAACTCTACCGAGGATAAAATAGATATTTCCCATAGTTTTACCCTTAAATTGGACTTTGATTAACTTAAAATTACAGGCAAAGGAAAAGGACTGAACTGGATTCGACTAACTCAGTAATCTGGATTCCCTTTGGGGGGTCCCAAAGCTGGAGGAGAATCAAAAGAGGATATCCAATTTTGCCACGTGGCGATAGGGAAGATGAAGTGTGGCACCAGCACCATTCGTTTTGAGAAGCACGACACTGTAAAGTTGACGCGACATATGCTTTGCTATGGTACTGCGCAATTTGTAATATAGGCCAAAGGTGGCAAGAAACAAAGCATCGGCCGGCAACTAGTTTAGTTTTGCATGGAGCAGATCCTATCCCTATCCCTATCCGGGTTAAATTTCCATTCTCGGCTTACTTTATCTGTTGTTCTCCGCTCAAAACAAATTATAGATGAGGACGAAACTGTCCTTATGTGATAGCTACTCAGTGGCCTCCTTTGACAATTTGTCTCGAGTGAAGTGAGTCAAGATGCCTGCATTACAACTAAAAGAGAATTTACGATTGAGATTAAGGAACACACCAAATCCAAAACCAAAATTACCCTTTTCTTTCTTTGCATTTGCATTGATCATATTTTTATTAATGAAGTCATATTCACTTAGAGTTAGAGTTGAGACTTTTTTATGCTGAAATTTTAGCATTATGATGTGTTGTTTGTTGGGCTTTTAGTCCAGCTTGATTTGGATCAGTAGTCAAGTCACTTGAATGGACCTTTTCTCCATTACTTGCATAAGGCCCAGATTGACCAGTAGCTGGGTTTTCACAGTGGACTCCAAATGTGATAATACATGAACAGTTAAATTAATTAATTGATAGTAAAATATAATTGAATGATTTTACTGCAGTTCACTTGTAAACTTAGGGAGAAATAAAAATAGAAGCCCTTTTAGGAGAATGAATTGGCCCAGCGCTGCGCCATGCAGATGAAATGCAGTTAGTTCATGGCACACTAAAATGATCAGATTATTATTCCAGATAGGTGGTTATTTTATATTTAAAATAATATAAGATAATTATACACTCTATTTATAATAATTTTCTTATAAGATGAATTACAGACAAAAGTAATCAATTTCTTAATTTGTAAGCACTGCAGCAGAATCACTCTTCTTAAAGTTTTGTTATTTTCAACCAATTTGTATGTGTTTCCTGTCAAAATTAGCTGCCAGGTACTTCAATAATAACAATAATGACGACAGCAACAACTCTTTGTTCTAATTGCAGATTTTAATTTTATTTCTCTGTCTCTGTCTATCTGTCTGGTTGTATTTATAGAGACGTAGAAAGAACTGTCGAGGCCAACATAATGTTGATATAAGAGAAACATACATATTCCGAGGCTTGCATTGCATGATCGTGGACAAATCCTTATGGAATAATCTTGAGAAAGTGATTGTAGGCAGTGCATCATCAAAATAGGTTAACAAGCCGTAGACGAAACAGCAGGCAATGAGTTTGCATTATCATCAGCATTGTGATCTAGTCTCTCTCAACTTCTTTTAGTATATTCATATCTCAACTATATTATATGTTATGTTAGAGACTCGAGATCACACAGACTCTCTTAACCTAAATACACCTATTTCGTCAAGATAACATAACATCAATTAAGCAAGCTGTATTCCATATGATCCATCTTTCGGAAGTGTTTTTCTCATGTGGTCCATATATGCATAACAACTTGTGACTACGTAAGGAAACAACTCAACTCTTTATCTCGACTTCATTAATGTAAAGAATATGATATATGCCGACTTTTAATGTTTTGATTTTGACTTAAATCTCAAATTTTGAAATTATATGCATGCACCACTTGTTAAATTTCACCATGTCTAAATGGAATATTTTTATTAGTAACCAAAGTTTAAGTGAGTTGAGTTTTAAAGACTCAATAAGATCACAACGTGTTTAAAAAATCAACAAATTTTTTTATAAATTAATATATTTTCGTGATATGAATCTTATCCTTCTCAATCCGCAAAGGAATCCCTTTATTTTCGTACAAGAGCAAGTCTGGAGCTATGAGTCGTTATCTCCAAGTTGTCTTGGGGGCATATAGACAAGAAGATTTTACCCTTGCCAGTGACTTGTGGGTTGTTAGCTGTTCTTCTTTTGGTTGTAAAAAATAAGAGATTGATGTCAAATTTTTATTCCCATTCTGTACTCTAGTTTTCTTTTTTGGATTTATTTTACTAGTTTGTTGTGCTCTCACACTACCAAAAAGGGAAAAACTATATGAAAATTTAATTAGTTTCACACTTTTTTTTTTAAAGAATACTACACATCCTTAGAAATATTGGTTTTTGTTATATGACTTAATTTTTATTTTTTTAAATAAGCGACCATTTAAATTATGTTAATTATTTCCCCCAAGTGTTTTATAGCTAGTTTCTCTGTTCGAATTCATAGTGAAAAGTGCTAAGAAGAAGTATAATATGTATAGTTAGATGTGAATTTAGTTAAAAAGACTAAAATATAGAAAAATAGTTGACGAAGAGAGAATATCTTGGCAAGTCAAATATTTTTATCACACACACATGCTTTCATATCACCATCACCATCATCATTATTTTGTATGTATATTAATTTATTTTGTAGTATTAAGATTATTTTCAAAACTTAATTATGATGAGTTCTTTATTCAAATTCATGACCAGAATTATCAATATATATATATATATATATGTATTTTTATTGATTCAATATGAAAGATGTATAAAGAGGGGAGGGGACTGATTCTTCCGTTGGTCTTAGCAGGAATGTTGGACCAAAGAATCCTACTCGCTAATTTTTGTCATCATAATCATATATGTGTAAATGAAGAAAATATACCGAAATTAGCCATAAATAACATAATTAATTTATATTTAATTTATCAGTGTAGACCAACTCCCCCAAATATGAATGAATTTAAAGAACTTTGATATCTAGATTCAGTGGGAACATGCATACACAAGTCAATGATTCAAATGCAATGTTTATACTATTTTCTATGACTTTGACTGATCGATTAATTATTTAAAGTGAACTCAATCCTGCCGAAAAAAATAAAAGCAATTAAAGATTAAAAGTTTTCTTTGCTTTAGGCTCCTGAATTATATGAATATATATAGAGGGACGTTAGTTATTCATTAATTAAAGTAGGGCTACTCTGTAGAATATATATGCATTAATAATGTTTTGTCTTTTTCATATGAAAGAAATTGCAAGTATATAATAATTAATGTGCCATCTACTTTTATCTAATTTAATTAATACTGGTGTTTAGATTGGTTAAGCAACTCATGCTGGTTTGTGTTGCTTTCTCCCTCTTTAAGTGAAAGAATTGATCATACGCCAAACTTGAGGTGTGGTCTTTTCAAACGTTAAAGAGGGACGTGGCATTAGATTAGAAGCCAAATCGAATAGTATTTGTTGAGAATATTAATTATGAATTGGAAAAGGAAGCATCTCACGAGGCCATAGCTAAAATCAATGACATGAGACAATGATCGATGTTTAGTTTTGTTCAACCATGAAAGTACCATAATATTCCTACTACCATGTGCATGTCATCCACATGCATATATCTTCCATTCCGCCTAAAACACATGCTACCACATGCTTCAATCAACCTTTTGGATATATGCATTAACCTTAATTACTTTTGGATTATATTTTCTCATCAAGTATTTCATATAGAAAGTAAATAAAAATTATCAACATAACGTAGCTTAGATAATAGAATAGTCTTTATAATGTTAGAGCTCAAGTTAATAAAAAAAATAAAAAAATGATAATAATTGCCTTCTTAAACAGAATTAACTTCATCTCTAAAATTTATCAACTCCACTTCTTATACAAAGTAAGTAGATAAAAGAAAAATAAAGGCTTTGCTTTATATATAGATGTATAGAATAATTAAGACAAATCTTAGTATTACAATCATGTATATCAAGAGCACCAAGATAGAGTCACGCATTAGCTAGACGACCTTACATCCATATAGTGTGCAAGGAAAAAATTACAAATGGGTTATGCAAATACATCTACAAAAGCATAATCACTAGCTATAAACTAACCATAATATAATTAATCAAGAAAAAAGTGTGTGCATCTGAGGATTTTGTCTTCGGGATTTAGGCTTTGATTATCTGCTTTGGTCTTCCTTGTTTGCTTCCCCACACACAATTTGGTGTGCAACTTCACCTTTGGGGTACGTTGCTCTCGTTGAGAAAGACAATACCTTGTTCACATTTGACTGTTTGGTCTGCATGTACAAATGCGTCACATGAACCTTTTCCCACCAAGCTTTTGGCCTTGAGTGATTCGCTTTCCCAATCTGTCCTGTATACCACAATTAGAATTGAAACGACACAAGTGACTTGTGCAGCAAGTAGCCCATAACACAGACCCACCAACCCTAGTTCCCAAACAAAGGCCAAGACTATGGCCACTGGTGCTCCCACCAAGTAAAACGAGTACAAGTTTATCCCAGCACCAATCCCAGGCCTAGCACTCCCTCTGAGTATCCCACAGCTTGTGGTCTGTGGACAATTTGCTAACTCACATACCCCAATTATGGGCAACACGGCCGCGGTCATCTGCAAAACCTCACCGTCACTTGTGAAAACCCTTCCCCACCTTTCTCTCCCTACCGTGGTCCATAACAGGCCCAAGATTGAGCTTGCAAGTGCCAACCCCAAGGCTACCACGGTTGACAAGCATGCCCTTTCGGGTTGACCCGCCCCGAGTTCGTTTCCCACTCTTGTTGACACTGATGCACTCAGTGCCGTTGGCAAAGTGTACATAAGAGATGTGGTTTGTATCACTATTCCTGCTGTGGCTAGAGCTACACGAGGGTTGTAAAGGTACCCAGCTAGAATTGTCATGAACTCGTACCACCACCACTCCAAACAAACACCCAAGCAACTTTGTATGCAAAACCTTATTAGCATACCCCATTCTTTGCCTCGGGTAGGGGTACCGGTGATTAATGGTACAGACAAAGGATCCTTGGGGGCACGTGTGTTGAGCATGTACAATAGAAGGAAGAAAAGGGTAAAGAAATTGGTGACAAAACTTGAAATTGCAATCCCGGGTACCCCAAGTTTCAGCTTGAAGGTCAAGAAAATAACCAAGGGAATGTGAAGGAGAGTAGCTAGCAAGGTGCACCAGAGTAATGGCCAAGTTGTTCCTTTGCTACGTAAATAGATTCGAAGAGGGTGAAGGAAGCTGTTAGCTATCAGGTCAGGGATGGCAAAGCAGCAGTAAATGCTTGCCACGCGGGTTATATCCGGGTCCTGATGAATAATAAGCATGAAAGATTCAAGCTTTAGCCATAAAAGAGAAATGGGTAGTGAAGCTATCAGTAAAATGAGAATTGTTCTTCGTAATGTTTGAGATAACAAAGACAAGTTCTGGGAACCGAAGGCTTGGCTGCAGAGTGGCTCCATGCCCATGGCAAGACCAGAGAGAACAGAGTAACCAGTGATATTTGTGAAGCCTATGGCCAAAGCTCCACCGGCTAACTCGAGGCTACCCAACCTTCCCATGCACACGACTAAGATCATGTTCTTGAGGTAACCCACGAGACTCATGGCTGCTATTGGGAACCCTATGTCTGCCACTCTCTTTATCTCATCTCCTACCTAAGAGAGAAAACACAGAGTGTACAACGTTAATATATAAGAACCTTGATATTGATAATATCTAAGTGTGAAAGAGAGTGCAAGTTGTGGAAAAAAGAAAAGAAGCTTCTTCTAAGGAATCGTAAGGTTTCGTACCTCAGCGATTGTCGGGTATGTCTTTTGGGATTTCTCCTCTGCAAGCATCTTAAAAGCTTTAACTTTTTTCTTTCTTGTTTATTTCCGTGTGCGTTTGGGATTCAATTATGCACAAGGAGATGTAGATTGTGGCACCCCGGGTGCCTTTATTTTTCCTCCACAAAAAGCTACTAGAAGCGCAAAAAAGTGAGAGGGGGACCAAGAAGTGGTGAGAGAGGAGAGACAAGAAGCAAAGGGGAGAGTTAAGACATAAGACTGAGGAGTGAGCAAAGAGACCTTTATATAAGCTTTGGAGGTGGTGGGGAACTTGTGTGCTGGTTAGCATTGCTGGACTTGTTGAAATGATATTTTTACAATACCTCACTATAAAAGTTTATAGAAATTCTACAGTTAGACAATCTGAATTCCACATAAAATTATTTATTTAGATTATTTTCTCGTATTGAAATCTGCTAATTATAGTGTATATATTGATATTTTTCTGGTAAGTTCATAACCTGTCTTGTCATAGTGCTATTTATATAGGTCATTAAGCATGCTATAATTCAACTGACCTTCATGTTGTGTACACACATAGATATGTTATATATGCTATTTATTTGTGTAGATTTTTTTTTTTTATATATTTTTTATTATAATTTTACTCTTATAAATAATTAAAAACACAAAGTATAACCTAGCATTTTTTTTTATATATATATATATAACCTTTTATGTCCTAGTTTAACGACAAATTAATGTTTACTAAGTGATGCCCTGCTAATTATCTAGATGTCATTTAGGTAGCACTACTCATTCTATTATCCTGCATGAAAAAGAATACTTCAAATTATTAAGGTTTTTATTTTTAGATACATATGAACGCTTCAAACCTTGAGCAGCCTCAGTACTTAAATATGTAAACTCCAAACCTCACTGTGAATGAACAAGATGGGAATTTATAGCATACATATAATATTTATATATATTGAGAAAAACTGGAGAATGTGTTTGGGTGAGTGGAAGAAAAGAAGCATAAAGACCTTGTTTAAAGCGTGTGATATATGGAAGATGCAATATTCACAAACACACTCTACTATGTACCAATCCAAGTTTGTCATGTTCCCAAATATGTAGAAACATACGCCTTTTGCTCTGCACCTTAAGAAATGCAAATGTGCTTTATTACCAGAAACTTCATTCACCCTCATCTCCACGTTTAAAAGAGAAGCTATTCATTGTGCATGTGCTTGCAGCGATGCCATGCCACTATATATTGCTGTGATAGCATTACTGAGATCATGTTTGGTGTCTTTTGGGTGCTAACGATTGTTCACAACACATAGCACTCTTGCTGTGGTTTTGGAAATAACACATGTCACCCTTTTTGCCTAAGCTCCACAGTCTTTTTTAGTTTTTTTTTTTGTACTTACAAGAACTCAACACAGTATTTTTTAGGTTTTATTAAAATTTTTGTATTCACAAATGAGCTAGCTTGATCAGAATATCTTGTATAGTCAAATTGATTATTAAGAGAATGGTGGGGTTAAAGTGCAGAATTAGATTACAAATTTGGTTCCTTGTAAACCCTTAAAGAAAAAAAAAAGGCGATGATCAAAATTATTAGTAGAAGATATTTAGAAGGGAAAAACCATGATGAAAATTAAAAATGATTAGCATAAGATATTTAAAAGGGGACCCTGGGAAGTTAAGAAGAATCTAACTATTAATGCGTTTTGATAATTTGCTTTGTTAGTATGAGGTCACTTCAGTAAGTTACACCTAGTAGGGCCCCTGAAACTAACAGCTTTAGGGTTTTGAAGGGTTTGGTCCCCATTACAAAACTGAGTCGAAAAATTAGATTGTATTGGAAGCAAAAATTGCTTTTTCTCACATGTTTCCACCAAGATTTTTTTTCAATAGCTCCAAAATCAACAGAGCTGTGTTCAAATCTCAACACGTTTCCTATGGGAGCACGCACCATGTTCATTAAAGTTACTACACCCAGCTCCTAATTTTCCATATTCGTATGTACTTAATGGTCTGTTTTACCAATTATGTGCTTAGTAGTACAATATTACTGAAGCCAAGCTCACAATTAATATTTCCCTAAATTCTCTACTATAAATAGAGGTGATTAATTTGACACAATAAATTAAAGGTCTTAAATTTAAACTTTTAAAATTGTATTTATTGAGCAAAATTATAATTTATTGTTTAGAATAGTGTTATATTTAAAGAATGTGAAGATACACTAAGTATATACCCAATTTATGAGCATTGATATATGTTAATAGTAAAAGCTTAGAAAATTTGAAAAATAGTACTATTGAAGGTACAATTTTGTATTGTCATACATAAATACACACACTATATATACATATGTAACTTGGAAATTACTTAAATCGTTGCTCATATAGTATATAATCTCGTATGAAACAGATATAATAAAATTAATGTTAGTTGAGATTGTTATTTCCATGTACATGGAATTGTAAGTAGAAGTGTCAAAGAGTGACATCAATGCTTCTTTCCTATCATCAATTATTAGTGCTTTACATAATTAAGACCAATGAGAACGTGGGTGGTGATTCGAGCATTTGCTAACAAAGCATGCGTACTAGCTGCATGGCTAGCTAGCTATATACATTTTGAACTAGCTCTTTGAAGTTGACAATATTGAATCTCCATTAGCTTGAAATTAGGCGTAAGTGCACATGCAATTTCAAAGTTCATGACGGTGGAATCGGAGGCTAGCCCTCCTTTTACACCATTTAATCTTAAAAAACTCGAACTACTGTGTGTGTAGAAATCTCAGGTTCAATGTTACCAGTTACCACCAACGAAAGTACCGTTCATATTGTCAAACATCAATTGGAAAGTACAACGACATTTTTCCTCTCTCCTTCTTGTCCTCCGTTCACCATTTGTATTTTGAACCAACCTTTTTTAAAAGCGGAATGCTATATTTATACTCATTTCTTTACACTTATTTTTTAACCTCTTTTTTTTTTTTTTATTATTATATCTCTTTTACTTTTTTATTTATAATTTTATCTCTACAATATAACTAAAAAATTATAAGTATACACTAAGATGTATATAAATAAGTGTACATATAACTTTTCCCGTTTCAAAAGCCTTAGGTGTTATGATAAAACCTATAAATGGTTTTATTAATCTCCATCATGTACGTTTGACCTCATTAAGTAGAGATAACTTTGTCTCATTTAATTCATGGATTTTCTGCTTTGCATAACTTCTTATGAACTCACTTAATAGCATTTACATGTTTATATTTTGAATTTTATGAAAAGCTCAAAATTACAAGGTGGGGTGGGGTCTGTTGCAGCCTGTAGACTTGGGGCATTCAAGAAATGGGGTCTGTCTAAGAAAGGTCTCTTGCAACTTACTCACCAAGTTTAAAATTTCTTATGAGTCTAGTTGCAATTCTTAGCACACTTACCTCCAACTATCTACAGGGAAACAAAAAAGAAAACAACTTAGGGCATTCAATAGTAAGATTAGATATTTTGGGGTTAGGGTTTAGCAAGGCAATGATTCTCTTTGCGTTGATGGTTTAAAGATCAAACCACGTAAAGCTCTAGTAATATTTGTACAAGTTCTTTTCGGATAATGAGATTAACTTTATAAACATCATTATATATTCTTATGGACTCATCAACCATAAATATATCTTCTTGTCACACGTGAATGGAACCATGCATGTGCAATCTAGTTGCACCAAATGCCCAGATGAATATCATCTTCATCAACAATTATATATGATCCCCACATCCCAATAATCTTGTCGACAATTTGCATTATCTTTCTCCATTAACTTTTTTCTTTCATATGTCTATCTATCTAATTAAGATGGGGAATCTATACCTTCCTTAGCCTATCTGATGTTAACATGTATTATGCTGTGGTTGTTAAATTAAAGGGAAAGATAACCCATAATCCAAATGTCACAACCCTCATTGTTTCTTTGACTAGCTTGCTTTTCCTAATTGCCTTGTTGTATTGAAAGTGATGAGATTCTTATTTGGTCCCAAATTATCAGGCACTGTATTGCAAATTCGAACAACCGACAGCTTTCCCGTTTCTCCCCGCAAGATCTCACACGCTTCTTTCATTAATTCTCATTTTTCAATTCATCAATCGCTTCAAGATTTGGTAAAGATCAAGTTCAAGGATACATATAACTATCTCACTTGTAACCAATTGCATTATATATATATATAGTCTCCTCTGTTATCCACTTTATATTAGTCTAAAGATTAAGATAGTCCACCATTAGCTAGCTTCAGTTTCTTTCTTTGTTTGGTTTTTGTATGTTCTTAAAAAGTGAAGGATGTTTGTGATATGAACTAAGCCTGTTATATCTTATATAAGGATCAATTCCAAGGATTGTTTTAGTGGTGAGGGTATTATAAGCATGTAATGGGTGGTTAGGTATACTCATGAAAGTTTGATTTATACTCTTAGGACAAGGCATGCATGAGGATTTTCTTGTAATTCTGGATGGATGGCATGCCTTTGATTGAATTGGAGATAAATTAAAGGAGGTGCATGCAAGTTAGTTCAAACATATTATCTAGGTGGCTGAAACGAGTCAAAAGTACCAAATCCTTAAATAGATTTAATGAATTTGACATTTCCTAATTACTAGATATAGCAATAATTCTACTTTGTTTTTCTTAGTCAAAATACTTTAAATTAATTTTATAGCCTTCTTAGAGGTGTGAGGGTGGTTGTATCTCTATCCAATATGGGAAATCAAAGTGGGGACTGGGGAGAGTATATGGCATCAAGGATGTAGGATAGTTAGAGGTTGTTTTAGTTTAATTATTAGTTTAGATCTGAACATGTCAATTTCTAGAGTTCACATTGAAGTGACCTTTGTTAGAAGGGAATATTTACTTGTTATTTCTCGTTTCTTAACTCTTACCTAAAATCATATTATAAACGTAACAAAAAAGATATATAATCCAATGCTTCAATGTTGCCATTTTAAATCTTAAATTTATATTTGATTAAATACACCAAAGTTTAGTTAATTATCAAATCATATTGGTCACGCATTGATGCCTCACCAATTATAAGTATAAACGTCATGCATATCTATATTGAGGTTGTCGAGTCTGGTTTTGTATACCATTTTCATGTTGAGTCTTTTCAATACCTGATTTCCATTGAGGAAGCCAACTTGATGATAGAATGACTCTTTATTCTTTGAATGATTTTGACAATTAACGGTTTTTGACAATTCATTTCTTAAAAGATGGATTGGAACCCCTCACTGAATTGCCTCAATATAAGTAACCAGTGGGATATTACATTGATATTGTTTCATCTTTCAAAACAAGCATAATTCCATCATGACAATAGTGTAACGGTTGCTAAGAAAATGAAAGCTCAATACTTTGGAATGGGATTGAAAAATAAATAATTATGAGAGATTAATTAATTTCATGTTATATTTTCTTATATATGTATATATATTACATCTAAAGTAAAACAGGTGAGATAATGCTTCTTTTTTACTCTTACTTTATCTTTTTTTTTTTTAAAAAAGTTAATCTAAATAAGTTTTAATTTTTAATTAAAACAGCAGCAATAAATCTCTACTAACATGAAAGATTTGAATCTTCCATAGTTAACACTTTTGGTTTACTATTGATTTAATTAGCATAGTTGAATTAAGATTAATTTCCTTATTTATGCTAGAGTTGAAGTTAATATATTACGAGGAATATGTATATCTAGTTTTATATATAAGAAAGGATATCAAACCTATATTTTCTTTCTTCTTTAAACCTATATTTTCTTTCTTCTTTAAACCTTAAATTATATACCCTAAATTACTATTATCATTATTTTTTTAAACTACATTTTTTACATTTTATTTTTTTTTCCTTTTTAAACCACTTTTTTTACATTCCTAAAAACCTTAAAGCCTTAACCTTAGATTTTTTAACTCTAAATCATATACCCTAAACTATTATTATCACTATTTTTTTTTAAACTACTTTTTTTACGCTCATAAAAATCTTAAATCCTTCCCTCTAAACCTTCAACTTTCAACCATAAACCCTAACATGCTATTATTATTATTATTAACTTTACTTATTAAAATATATAGGTCATGAAATTTATTATTTACAAGAATACTTAACAATATACCCTAAATTGTTATTATCACTAACTTTATTGTTTACATGGGATATGGGATACCTGATAACATGGTATCATTTTTTCTTAAAACCCTATTTTGTTTTCCTTTTTTATCTTTTTAAACCTTTTTTTTTTAACAAAACCTCCACCCTAAAAACCCTAAATACTAAACCTTTTAACCCTAAATCATATATCTTAAATTGATATTATCACTATTTTTTTTCTTTTCAAATCACTTTTTTTTTTTTTTACATTTTTTTTTTCTCTTTAAACAACTTTTTCTTATCCTTAAAAATATGTTGAAATTTTTATTATACATATAAAACATAACAAAACATATTGTTCCTGTGCGCGGCAAGAGTCCAAAAAAAAAAAAAAAATCTAATTTGACAGAAATTGGGCAGCTAATCATGTGAAGGAAGGCACAAGAGCATGTGATGACTAAGACATAAACCTGAAGTTTCAACCGCTAGCTAGCTTGCAACAAATATATAGACCGGAATTTAATTATTTTTCAAGCTTAGATGAAAGGGACAAAATAAAGAGGCAAGTACAAATATATTAATCAAAGTACCCATATGATGTGATATGAGATTTTTTGAATAACGACATACTTTAAAAATGTCCTTTTTTTTGTAAAAAAAAATAAAATAGAAATACAATGTCTTTTCACCACAATTATTTCTTGAAGTATAAATTAATTAACTCGTTTTATTTAGGCACCGTAAGAAAAATAAATAGGAGAAATTGAGAAGAAACAAAATTATAACTAAGTTTATACGGTAAGTTAACTTACTTAGCAAAAAATTAAATTATTTTACTTATAAGATTTAAGTTTAAATCCCCTTATAAACAATCTACAACTGTAAACTCATTGCTGCACTTGTCGCATACCAAGTTGTACAATAGGGTAGCTTTATCTCACAAATTTAAACTAAATCAAATAATTATATGTTATGAATAATTTTCTTTTCCAAATTATTGGAGTAACTTTTGGACCAAACTTAGATGAATTGGGAAATTGCAATGCTTCCGTTAAGGATGAATTAATAAGAAGTTGGCTTATAAATTATATCAATTCAAGTCGTTAATAATTTGAAGTTTAACTTATAAATTAATGAGTTAAGCTTCAACTCAAAATTTTAATTTATTCGTTAAATAAAATAAAACTTATTAGTTGGTAAATTATTATTTACACGCATGTATACTGTATATATAACATAATGGTTTGGTTGATATATGACCGATCATCACTTCATGATTTCATCTTTCCTAATAAAACTTGCTCACCTAGCTTTTGTATATTAATTTATATGAGAAATTTCAAGCACTAAACATTTGATTTTCACTCATATTACATACTCTCACAATATGTGCAATTTTGATCTTAATATAATGAATTCTTCTATAATTTTTTTTTGTCCCGATAATTTATAAGGTTATTTTATTAAAAATAATGTGAGTATAAATAATTTTAGCTTAACTTATTTAATGTACATAAGTTTGTTTAATTGAGAGCTGAGTCAAACTAGTTGAGAAAAGTGACTCGACGGGGAAATAAATCAAGCTTAAATTTACTATATTTTACATGACTAAATGCAGAAGTTGGACAATGCCCACCCACGTAAATGCAGCAAATGACGTTGGTTTGAATCCATTTTCCAAATCCAACCCTTGATATTATTTCTTTTATGGGCAACCTTGATAATTTTAGGGTACCCAATAGAAAATTTAGCCCAAGTTTGCTATAGCCCAAATAGTCATCGGATCAGACTAAAATTGGTCACCCATAAGAGACTCTTCAGTTGACTTGGTTGAGAGTATTTTTAGTTATGATATTTATTAAAATTTTATATTTTAATTATTTATATTATTTTTATGAATCTCACGATAACACATTACTATATATAATTTTTATATATATATATATATATATATATATATATATATATATATATTTTTTTTTTTTTAATTTTTTTAAAATAAATTTTACAAATTATTTTATATTTTTATTTTTAATTAATTTATTTCATAATTTTTTTATTTTTTCTTATAAATATCTTTTTTTTCTTATAAAATATAAGTTAAGCCCCATTTTTTTTTTTTCTATGCATCAGTTCATATTTCAATAACTCTCAATCTTCTTCCTCTTTCACCTTATTAGCTCTCTAGTGATTCAACAAGAAATGCATAGGAATGAGATAGGAAATATGCTAAAAAAATTTGTTTATTTTAGTATGCGATAAGAATAACTAGGAATTAATAGAAGAGTATTATATACAATTTATTAAAATAACTTAGAATAAAAAAATTGTTAAAAATAAAAAGAGCTGAAGTGTTGAAAATTGTAGACAGTCCTGAAATATGTTCTGGAGTGAGAGTGCAAAGCTACTTATGTGGGTTGTTCCAATACATGGTAATCTTCGACCTGGGTTGTCCCCAAGAGGTGTAGGACATCCGCCGGACATCTTCGGCTGGGATTTGGAAATCTTCAACCAGTGTTGGAAATCGTCGACGGCCGAAGGCAAGGCACAAATCGTCGACTCCACCCGTTCTGTTAAATGGTCGACGGCGAGGCTCCAAACATGATTTTTAAGGAAGGGAATAACATTTCCTATTCCCTAGGAATATTTGCAGCCTACGAAACGGGCATTAATAGTAATACATCCAATCCAATGATGCAGGTGTAGATAGTCCAAAATTGGTGCCAATAGCAAGTCCATGGCTGAAAATAATCACATAATGAACCGTGAATCATAATGGAAGTGAGTTATTCGCCAAACTCGGATTAAGTTTTGGAATAAGATTATGCAGAATAAAAAATATTTCTCACAATCTAAATTCTAATACTTAGAGAAACCACATAATCATTCCTCTTAGTCCATAAAAAAAAAAAAAAAAAGAAGTAAAAAGATGAAAACTTTCTCATCTTCGGATAGTTTCTTCTAGTAAATGGATAAATAGATAGAAGTAAAGCAAAACTTATGTAAAATGTAAATGTAGATTCAACGAGATCAAAGTTTGATTCTACGATGTTTTGTTTTTTTTAAAACAATTTTTTTTTCAATATGTAAATTGTTAGATTCTATAAAAGAAAAGAGTAATTCACCACTAACCAAAAACTCTTCCTCGACAGTTTAGTAATGATGGTTTGAAGCATAAAGCCCAACAAGACAAGACATGATAACTAATCTAATCCAAGTCTGGAACAAGTCAGCATCTTGTCAGCTTGTCATCTCTTATGCTATTATTGTAATTGTAATATTCCTCGGAGAAAGGGCCATGCCATGCTCTCATGCATTTATCCATCTGGGCTACTCTCTTGTTTCTTTCTAAAATTTCAATCCCAACGTTTTTCCATTTTGAAAAGGGAGAGGAGAAGCAAAAGTCTTACCTTTGGTGACCGATGCTGGGAAGAAGGCTGTGTCAGAGGAGAGTTTGGTGGCGCTGGTTCTCCTCTGCTTCATCGCCACCACAGCAGTTCTCCTCACAACGAAACAACGCCCATGCTCCTATGTGGAAGTTCTTTTCTGGGTCTTCTTCCTCTACCTCCGCTAATGATGATCGTCATTTAGATGTGAGTCTTGCGCCTATCGTTTCTTGTAAGTTGCTTCAAGTTGTTTTATCTGTTTAAGTTTCTCGTTTTATTGAGATGATTCTGGTTCCCTTTAGTAACAACTAAATTGATGTGTAACCTGTGTTATAGTATTATCGTCCCTAGTTTAATCAATTGCTGCACACTCTATTTTCACACTAATCCCATTCTTTCATAGATGGTTCGGCCGTGTCATTGCGTGCAATTTGGTTGTTTAATGAAATTTGCTTCAGTCATTCACATTACTAGCTATTACAGGGTCCAAAATATTTTAGTCTTTGAATGTTCTTGCTTGTGGGTTTCTGATAAATTTGAGTGTTGGATTAAATCACGTCAATTGAATTCTCATTTTGTAGTTCTATATTCCTCATGTGAAAAGATATTGCTTTTCCACTCAATCTGTGATAGAGCTTCCCTTGGGCGAGTTGGTTGATGTGCCACTGGCACAAACTGGTGAAGGTATTGCGGAATGTGAGCTTCTCAAATGGTTTGTACAAGAGGTGAGTGAATGCTTCCTTGCTGGTGTTTACTACCGAGCTGTTCCTGAACCTTCCCTATTTTGCTTATTAAGTTTCAGGGTAAATTTAGAGACGCTTATGCTATTACTCTAGCTCCAATTTCGACTTCGAACTTGGTTGTGTTGTGTGTGAGTGTGTCTTGTAATTCTTGTTTGGGAAAGAGGGGCTTAAATACACGTACTGATGGAATGGTCTATTCTCATGACATAGCTCCTTCTTAAGTAAGTCATCTCAATAATTTTTCATGTTATTGTGGCAGGGAGATCAAGTTGAAGAATTTCAACCTCTTTGTGAAGTTCAAAGTGATAAAGCAACTATAGAAATTACAAGTCGCTACAAGGGAAAAGTTGCTCAAATTCAGTATTTTCCTGGAGAAATTGTGAAGGTTAGACTATAATTTGCTATATCTGTAGATGTAGTTGCTATTATAATACACAAGTGAGAAACATGAAAATGAATATAAACCAGGGAATTTAGGGGCATGAAAAGTGTAAGTTGAAACAGACAAGGTCCATTTTGGTGTACACTGTATTGGTTCCTTTAGACATGTCCTGTTCTTATTAGGAAGAGGGAGAAAGTGATCCAACAAATAGGTGAGAAGAAGAAAGGGAGGGATTATCTTAAAATTTTTCTTTAGGGGGTTTATTTGAGATGCTGAAGTGGAGAAATCATATGATTAGTGAATTATGAAAGAATGGGAGTCCGAGAGAAAATTTTTGAACCCCTTCTTCACAGTGTGGGATGTATATATAAAGAGCAGGTCTGTGTGGCATAGATTCATGTCATATTTAAGAATGTATTAATACATCCATTGCAAAAGATTGTTCAAATATTATGCTTTACCATACTTTTTTTTTTTTCTCCTGTGCATGTCTCTGGTATTTCATTCCTTCTCGAAGATAGGATTCGCCAATAGATGGACAAGAATACTCTTGGTCGCGGAGTCCTGATCATTAGGAATTCATTTATCATTTAATTCCACTAGCTGGATTTTCCTCATGATATACTGAGAATTGCAGGTTGGAGAAACCCTTTTAAAGATACTAGTTAATGAGTCTTCATATCCAAGAGCAACTTCTGTTGATTCAGAAAATGCAGAAGCAGATGGTTCTGGCTATGAAAAAGATAAACGAGGTCGAGTTCTATCAACCCCTGCTGTACGGACTCTGGCAAAGCAACATGGTATAAACATAAATGATGTGTGTGGAACTGGGAAAGATGGTAAGAGTTTTAAAAGAAGATGTGCTCAATTATGCTATCAAGAAAGGAATCATTAAAGATCCATCTGTTTCCTTGAATGCTGCTTATGGAGAACAGCCCCAGCTAGCTGAAGAGAACAGATACGGCGTGACAGCTAAACCTGAATGGCCTTCTGAAGACAGGATACTACCTATTAGGTAATACAGGATGCAGAAAGGAACTTTAGCTATCCTTTTATTCATTTATTATCTTTTTATTGGTGATCATGGATGTGGGGGGTTGTGCAAAGATAAAACATGTATAACTAAGTTATAACAAACAAATCTTGGCCTTGCAAATAATTATCTTAAATCAAAGAAACCCGTGGTGCACTAGACAATTAATAGGACTGAGATACCTTTGCCATACTTTTAGTGCTATAAGTGATAGATTATAAAGAGTCGGATCATAAGAAAGTTGATAAAGTTTTTTTATTTTTCTTTCTTTTTGCAGGGGATTTCGAAGAACAATGGTCAAATTCGATGTCTATAGCTGCCAAAGTCCCACATTTCCATTATGTGGATGAGATATATTGCGATCGATTGGCAGAGCTTAAGACATCTTTCCAGAACAATAACCCTTATCCAGACGTGAAGCACACTTTCCTTCCATTGTTAATCAAATCACTTTCAATGGCCCTCATCAAGTATCCCTTAGTGAATAGTTGCTTCAATGAGGAGTCACTGGAGGTTGTCCTCAAAGGTTTTTGTTTTAGACATAACTTGATTAGTTCTTGCGATACTTTGTCTGCTCTTCCTCAAAGCTTGATCAATGTTTGAACCTCTGTAGGGTAAAAGAGGTTGTTTTGCCAAATGTAACATTCCACACCTTTAACAATCAAAAGTGGTGAAAACCTTGGGGGACTAAAATCTTAGTTGGTCATATATATATATATACATATATTTGACTCTAACATACGCTGATTCTACTCATGTGATAGCCAATTTTGTTAGTGATTTAGATGAAATCTCCCAACACACGTAAGTCACCACTTGAATGTGAATGAAAATATTTGAAACGTTAGCTTAGTCTTGACTGATGTCTGCCTACTGTTTAAGCAGTTTTTTTTTTTAACTTTAACTTATTAGATTTGTTTTCTGTAGGTTCACACAACATCGGAATTGCCATGGCTACTTCATATGGTTTAGTTGTACCAAACATAAAAAATGTTCAGTCTCTTTACATTTTGGAGGTCAGTTTACACTCTTGTGATAGTTTGTGCACATGCAAAACAAACTGTTTTGTGCATCTTTTTTGTAAGTCTAATATTCTTCACGTATTTAGACAACAAAAGAACTGTCAAGATTGCATCAATTGGCGTCGGATAACAAGCTGAACCCTGAGGATATATGTGGTGGGACAATTACTTTGAGCAATATTGGAGCAATTGGTGGGAAGTTTGGTTCCCCACTTCTCAATCTACCTGAAGTTGCCATTATTGCCATTGGTCGAATACAGAAAGTCCCACAATTTGCAGATGATGGAAATGTGTATCCTGCGTCACTCATGACTGTAAGTGTTGATGGCATTCATGTTGCTCTTCTATATTTTCATTGGTAAACCATATGGACAAACACGTTTTTGAGAAGCAAAAAACTTTAAAGCTGGATACAAATGCTTAGATTGCTCGCTTTTCTGGTGATCAATGGGTTAGAGCATGCATTTCTGATCCAGCCATGTTAGATGTAATGGAAGAGTTTGTAATGGACAAATTCATCGATTACTTGTTTGGCATATTTGTTCTGGGATTGTTCTGCGGTGTGTTAAAAGATGAACTAGACTGCACTGGACTAGCTAATATGTTTTTATATTTCAGGTTAATATTGGCGCAGATCATAGAGTTCTAGATGGAGCAACAGTTGCTAGATTCTGCAATGAGGGGAAAAAATTAATTAAGGACCCAGAGCTTCTTATGCTGCATCTGAGATGAGAATTCAGATACTGTTGACGTGGTGGGGTTATTGCCCCACTGGAATTTCAAATAAGATCCTTGGTTTATAGCAAAGCCATAGCAAGCAAATCAGCTATGTCACTATGTGGTTCCAAGAGGAGGAGGATGTTAGCAAATTTAACAGTCATATTTGTCAAGGGCAGCGAGCACTTAGACTTTAATCTACTGTCAATGATACAGTCAAGTTCATAATAAAAACATTAAGATGATATCAATAAGTAACATCTAAGTTCACAAATTGATAGTTGCAATATCTTTCTTTACTCTTAGTTCTTTTTTGTTTTTCTTTCATTACTTATTATTTTTCTTTGTTTTTTCTTTTAATTTGTTTGCTCATTTTTAACAGTTATAAATCTAAGCTTATAGCAAGTATGAGTAATTTTTAAATTTTAATTAATTTTACTTTCTATTAATATTTAAAATGTTTTATTGACTTTTTATTAGATGTTACTCAACATAAGTAATTCATAACTGAAATTCTGTAATTAAATACTTAATCACTTAAATATCTCATTGAAAATAAATTTAAAATGTTAAAATTAATCAATTTGTGAGTTCTTCTTCTTCTTCTTATTATTATTATTATTATCATCATCAGACCTGGGTTTCCGCGGGGTGAGGTGTACACTGTACATGGGAATTGAAATGACAATGTCGTTCAGCTTCATCGTGTTGTCTCCTCGAGCGTTTTCAAATCATTACCCCTTTTCTTCAGATGTTGTTGCCGTTTATATACGGCGTCTCTAGGCTGCCAGAGTATTCTCAAAATGAATAACCGCTTTCCCAAGCCAACCATTTTTCAACTGTCGTCAACCGCTCAAACACTATTATTATTATAACTGCTCCTGGAACCAACTGAACGGGGTCATCGCCATCACTCTACATTACTTGTCATGCTCATAATAATGGCCGTTCTAGCATACAAACATATCCTCATTTCACTTTCTGTTTTCTCTTTTGCTTCTCTGTCTTGCTCTAAACCTTCAACTTCAGGTTAGCAAAATCTGCATTCCTTCATATTTTCTTGGGAGAAAAGCAAAAAACGGAAAAATAGAGGAAACTTGTGAAACAATTTAACAAACGTCGTCGTTTCAATTTGTTACAGACAGAGCAGCATTGCCCAAATTCGCTTTCAGTTGGTTGGATGACAGGAACACATTCAAGGCCGGTGACACAGCAGCCATTAAGGTCAAAGTTCTTGAGAATGCTGACAAGATTGACAGAAGCTCCTTTAAACTTACACTCACTGTGAATGGAAAGGCAGGGAACAGCTCCTATGCATCTACAGTGTTGTTGAACTTCGAAGGAGACCCAAATGATTGGAGAATTTTCTTCACTCCCATTAGGATTGGATTATTCAATGTGCTCATCAACGAAGACAATTATCAAGTTTATGATTCATCACTGCATTTCCAAGTTGAACCAGGTTTAATTTTAAGTGTCTTTTACCAGAAGAACTAAGAATAGGACCGGGTACGGCCACTGTCGTGGTACACTAGGAGCAGTTGTATGATAGAGAACTGTGTAATGATCGATCCATCTGTCCATGGTGTGCTAGACTGCACATACCACATCATTTTTTGATTGCAACAAATTTGGTTTCTTAGAAATAGTATGTGTCAGTGTTAGCAGAATTTGTTTAAATGCCAATTCAGAACTCAAGAAATCAACATTGTTTTTTGTGAAACTCGAATTGCAAATTTTATTTTTTAAATGTGGGTCATTTTGGTTTAATCCCTTTTAAGTGATGTGCCTGATGCTATTTGTTGTTTCTCTGATTGAAGGGAGCTTGTACCCATCTGTATGCCTTGCTTCATGGAAGGGCCTCAAAAATAAATTTGAAGCTGGTGAAAAAGCTTCAATTATGATACTTCTTAAGGATGCATTCAGTAACAACATCTCTAAGACAAGTGAAATATCCTACTTACCTGATTTCAAATTGTCAGTGATTCATGAAAATGGTTCTATTGAGTGTGAGCCAAACATCTCCAACATGGGTTGGAATGAGTTTGATTACTTTGTCATCGAGTTTATTGTGACAAAAGCTGGAAACTTCTCATTGCATGTAGAAGGAGGAAACCAGACCTTGAACGGGTCTCCATTGCCATTGAAGGTCAAGCCAGGTTACATGATTTTCTTTCAATGATTATTGTTTCTTTATCTCTACTATGTGTCATGTCTTTCTTTCTGCCAAAAGTAGCTTGACTTCTTCTCTATCTCCAATACCAGGAGCTATAGATATCTCCAACTGTATAGCCAAATGGAAATTTGAACCAAATGCGTGGCAATTTAGTTCCAAGATGGAAATTTTTATACATCAACTAGATAATTATGGAAACCTGGTACCTGGGTTGTATGCGTTTGATGCTGAAGTTATTGAAAGAGAGACAAACTTGTCAATACCTGTAGCAGATCTTCACTTTGAAGAAGTGGATGCTGGAATTCAGTTGTTTTCTTTCAGCAATTTGGAAATAGGGGACTTCTTGCTAAAAATATATGATAGCAAGCATAATAAAAGCCTTTCTGGTATGCCATATGCTTATACTGTCTTTGCAGGTAAATCTACTTTCCAAGTGCCATTTTAGAACACTTGTCAGTTATTGTTCTTGCAATCTCTCAGATTTCATTTCATTCTTTTTTTCTTGTTTCTTAAACGTAATTCCATCATATGTTATTGTTTAATGAATAGGTTACTGTGATGGGGCGAAAAGTATTGTCAATGGATCTGGTTTAAATGATTCAGTGGCTGGAGTTAAGGCAGAATTCTCAGTGTATTTGAATGACATCTATCAATATCCTTCCCCTGTTGAAGCAAGAATACTTCAAGTACAAATTTTAAGAGAAAATGATTCCTACAGTGCTTTGCCAACCATTTATCCTAATCTAAATACCAATGGTATATGTAATAATCAACTTTTTAATATATCCGTTTGCATATTTGATAGTTTATGTTCTTTTAAGTATTGATTTGAGGTGTTTTTCTCTGTAGGGAGCGGAAATTTTTCAGCAGTCACATATGACAGTATCAGTCGCATAGAAATTGGCCCTTCACCATCGACAGAGCTGAATAACAATGTAAGAAATGCAATTATAACTTCTTGGTGAATAGATAACTGAGAATATAATGGCATCTTATCTTGGTTTCAGTCTAATGGGAGTGACAGCTTTGTAGTGGCCAGTGCTTTTCATGTGGATTACACACCTGAAAAAAGTGGCACTTATCAGATCTCTATATATTGTGGAAACATATTACTGAATGGAGGTCATTCATTCAGAAAACACGTAAGATCAGGTAGATATCAAACAATTTGTGCATGCCTCATTTCGTTTTTGGGTTATCACTTAATAACTTTAGCTTTTGGGTGAGAGTTTTTTAATATAGTATCAAAGTCTCTTTGACCAAACAGTTTAGATAAAAGAATTATTCCTAGCCTAACAGCTTAAGCGTCAGCAGCCAGTCAAAATGAGGAAAAGAAAGAGAGATAAAATGGTTTTAGACTCCCAGTCATTTCTCATCAATGTGCAATTTTCTTGCTGCAGGTGAGGTAAATGTATCTATGTCCGGGGTTGTGAAGTTTGTCCCAAAGGTGCCAAAGCACTTTAAGAACGAAATAGTAGTACGTCTTGTGGATTCATTTTGGAACCCTGTCCTCTCACAACAATCAAGATTGAAATTGGAGATCACTTCAATCAACAGCTCTGGATTTTCAACTTGGGACTTTATGGATGATAAGGATGGGTCATACATCTGTAATTATATGGCCAAAGATGTTGGCACTTACGAGATTTGTGCTTCCTATGATGGAAAGAGTTTCTCACCATGCCCCTTCAGTGTCAATGTGTACAGCAGTGAGTTCAACGTGCAAGCTGATGCGCATGTTCATAGGGACTTAAATCATTTGTATATTCACACAATTAGCTTCAAACTTATCTCTGTCTCTAGTTGTACAATCAAGATGAATATGTGATGAGGATTTTATTCTCGATGATTTTCAGGTGAATATTTTCCCAGAGCCACCAATGATTCAATATCAATTTGGGAGGATGAGTCTATTGCTATTGATCTTTTAGCAAACGATTATTTTGCGGGTCATGATGCAAGCATAGTTGAATTCTCAAAGGTGAGAAAATCTATTCCAGAACCTCTATTATCCCTCTCTTTTTTCTTTACTGTATCTTGCTTCTAATTTACCTTGTGGCATGCTTAAGCTTATGACAAACAAAAAATGTTCCAATATACTAAGTTTTTCAGAAAGATATAAGTATGCGGTAAAAATTTTCATAAAATTAGACACTAGCTTGATCTTTGTGTTGTATTCAGAATGGATGTAAGGTTATTATTCCATTAAGATTCCTCTGGAACATGAAATGTGATCCTTTCTATGTGTTCTGTCAGCCAGATCACGGTTCACTTATACAGAACGGAAGGATCTTTCGTTATACACCTTACAGAAATTATTATGGAAATGATTCTTTCTGGTATACAATATCTGACATAAATGGAAATCTAGCCACTGCTACTGTCTGTATATCAGTTCTCAGCATCCCACCTCAATTTGTTTCCATTCCTAGTCAACTGCAAGCAACAGAAGATTTGATAAGTCCTAGATTTGGGTATGTCCCTCCTAGTACTCAGCATTTTCAAATATTTCCCAGAATATCTTAGTAATATTGTTGAAGGCATTGATATTCTCCTTCCACCCGTGCATCCTTGCAGTGGTTTTGCTGGATTTGAGATAAGTTATTCAGATCTGAAGGAGAACATTTCTGTCAATCTGAGTGCAAAATCTGGAAATATTCTTCTGTCTCCAATGGTGATGCAGTTTGGGCAACCAATGTGGAGTGAGCTTGCCATCGACACAGGAAATGATACAACGAAGAATTTAGTACTAGAGGGCTGTGTGGAAGCAATTAATTTTGCTCTTCAGTCAATTCAGTATCTGGGGTACTATTCATATAGCTTCAAGTTTACTGAAGTTTTGCTGTTATTACTTTATAAATCTTTTCGTTTCTGCAGAAATGAGAACTTCTGCGGTGAGGATACCATTCAAGTCTCTGCAAAGAATCAAAATGGAGTGAATGCATTGGATGTTCCAATTTTTGTAGAACCTATCAGTGACCCTCCATTCATTACAGTCCCTCACTTTATCATATTGAGGAGTCATGAAGATGAGGTACTTATTTTTGACAAAGACAAAGACAAATTTGAATTTTTCGTTGGAGATCCAGATCTTCCTACCTTCCCTGGTATGAATGAAAATATTTATGTATCTTAACGAATCTAGATTGTTACAGTCAAATAAAAACGTAGTCACTACCATCAATGATGTGACACAATATGATCTCTTGGATGGATTGAATGGTGTAGAGCTACTATCAAATCCAAGAGTTGATATTGTGTTGTGTCATCAAGTCTTTGTTTGACAGCAGCAAATGTGGTTTAGTAAGTTATTAGTGTCTGAAAGCATTTGATGGGTCATATCAGGTGGTGAGTCTCGATTTCTGGTGACATTCTCTGTAGAAGTAAATGATGGATTATTAGTGACAAATCTGCCTGCTCATTTGATCAGTACAACTGAATTGAAGCAAAGAAATAGTTATAGATGGCGACCTATACAGGCATACGTTACCATCTCAAAGCATTCTATGGTGAAAGCTAATGGAATCAGGTTTCAGGGCACAGTCAGTGACTGTAACAGCGTTATGCAGCATTTATTCTTTCAGGTGGATTATATACTTCTTCATTCAAGCTGTTTTCAGAAACTGCTTAAGATTTTCATTGTTTTCTTTTATCAAAAGATAAATTTTCAATGTCAATTCTGCACAAAACTTATTGATTAAACCACGATCTTCGATTGTCACAGTAAGAATTTTCTATTTTGTACAAGGGAGGTGAGCACGGAGCCGTTTTAACATTGACAATAAATGATATGGGAAATTACGGATGCTATCCAGATTGTGCAGAGGGGATGTCACTGCCTTTATATACTGAGGCTATGGTGAACTTAATGAGAAGGCGGCCAATGAGTTCATTTCTTGCTCATGGTAAGTGAAATATTTAACATCTTGAGTTGTGAACATTCAACATTTTGAGATATTTAGGTGTTTTCATTTTATATGTAGCTCCTATAAAATTGGGTTTAGACGAATTTTAAGGCAATGGGCTATTAGTTGACTGTAATAGTATTTTCATGTGGCACTTGTCTAATATGCTCATTTTGTGTGTGGTTACAGCATTAGGATCAGTCATCATCATTGAATTTGTTATCATGTTCACCCTTGGAATGTCACTTGTTTACTTCACTTGCAAGTGTGCAATTCTTCTTGCAAAGGAAAGAAGAAACCGTGACGTAAAGTTGTCAGAGTTATCAACTGCGCAGAGTAGTATGCAGGTATATAACCATTAGCACATGGTATTGTGTTCTCTAACTCTGAAGAGAAAATATTACTTAGTTATTCATTCAGTGTCTTTTCTCAATTACATGCAGCCAAGCACGAACATGCCTGATAATGCTACTTGCTTCACCGCTTCTTGTTCAAGTTCTTCCTTGCTTGGGCGATCTTCCTGCTTTCGCCAGAGGTAAAGTAGTCACTCTATATGCTGCAGAACTTTAGTTGATATTAGTCTTGGAAAATTGAGCATCAAAAAAGAACCTTAAGCTTACTGTGCATATGATCTTCGATAGAATTCAGAAACTAGAAGAGAAAAAAAGAATCAGGTTAGAAGTGTTTCCGATAAAATTTGAGATATGCTGTTCAGTTTTTTTCTTCAGCTTCACTGATAACTTGAAGAGTTCAAACTTTCAGGTCCCGCCATGTATCACAAATTGGAGAGTCTAGCAAGGAAGTATCTCACTCTTCTCCTTCGGCAAGTGAAACCCACCATGCTATTGCGCCTAGCTTTGCACCGCTTGCTATAGAGAAGGATCAAAGCTCCAAACTTTGAGTTCCTTGTAACTCTAAATTATTGTTTTTCTCTCACTTAAGAACATTTGAATGCTTCACACTGCCTTCAATGCATCAGATCAAATGTGGCTTGCTTCGTTTTCAAAAACCTTATTTTCCTCTTAGCTGCAGTATTTAGTCGAAACTTTCTATTCAGCAACTTACCAACTTCTTTCTCTGATGTTAGAATAGATGGAATATGATACAATGATTCTCTGAGTAATACTTTGTAGCCTCAGTACTCTTCACGATTGTGTCGGAGTTTATGTGGCTCCATATGAGTCCCTCCGTCTTCTTCTCTCGAACTCATATAGTGTCAGTGTACAGTTTATAAAATGCAAGAATCATACCAAAACGACATGCCGTACCTGATACCCCATTTTAATTCAAGCCATCGATGTCGTAAATTGAGCTGCCAAAATAGAAAAATGAAAAAGCAAGGAACGCCTCTAATAAGCGAGTAAACTACGGAGTAGGGAGTGAGTGAGAGAGTAGAAATGGCGACGACCGGTTATCACAAGCTTCTGCAAGTGGGCACTAAGATCGTCGCTGTTGGTAGAAACTACGCTGCTCATGCAAAAGAACTAGGCAACGCGGTTCCCAAGGTATCCATCTCACAATTTTTCATTTTGGTTCCCAGGAAAATCCTGGAAGCGATTCCTCCAATCTCGTTACAAAGTTTAATGATTTTCTGTAAAAATTAAACATTTGACGGTCATTTTATGTTAAAATTGTAACTTTGTGTGCTGGCTTCTGGCTTGATCCTAAGCATAACCAAACGATCTGCATACGTGCTACAACACACTGTATCGTGCAGTCGAATGTCAGCTGAATCATATACTTATGTAGTCAATTGTCAGCCATCCAATTTACATACATATGCAGAGCGAATGCATAAGTATACAGATCAGCTCATAGTCGACTGCAGTACATCCAATCTCCTGCATACCCAGTGAACTTTTTCATCAAAACTCTAAACGAGGATGTTTTGTTTTTAGGAGCCTGTTTTGTTTCTAAAACCCACATCATCTTACTTGGAAAATGGGGGAACAATAGAAATCCCACATAACGTGGATTCTCTGCATCATGAGGCGGAGTTGGCTGTGGTGATCGGAAAGAAAGCTCGTGATGTACCAGAGTCCTCTGCCATGGATTATGTTGCAGGTAATGATCATTCTCCCGTGTAATGTCATTAACAATTTATGGTAATTGCTGTTGTAAACGGAAATTTAAATTATTGCTGGCACTCAATCACTGAATTATATGGTAAGACACGTCCATAGAGTTTTTCAGGTTTTGCTTTTTCTTATGTTCACGGCTTATAGAGAAGGTTTTATCGAGTAGGATTTATTACTTTACATGGTTTTCATTCCGTTATTCAAATGCTGTTTAGACTGATTACAGGTTGCTTGAATATATTTTGTTCTTCTTTAGCTGTAAAATTGTTCTGCAAATTAAAGATGCATTATGGTATTGCAGGTTATGCACTGGCACTGGATATGACTGCCAGGGATCTTCAAGCTGCTGCAAAGGTAACTCTTTTCCCCTTATGTAACTGTGATATTTTAGGTCCTTATCAGTAGGGAGGAATAAGGAGGAGTGTTGTTTAGATAGGACATCGTCTTCTAGAATAAAGAATAGTTTTGTGGTTCACTTTCTCAACAACTTTACAAATCAGTCCTCATGTTAGTAAATAATATGCACCGTTATGGCATCTATGGAGACAAATGGATAAGGTTGGCAGAGGCATTATGAATGAAGCATGTGACTAACTAAGAAATTACTATTGGTTGTTCTAACTGTGAAGAGTTTCAGCAATTCTTGGAAATTCAATAAGCTTGGCACGAACATGATGCTAGTTTTGGTCAAAGAAGTGCAAAGTGATAAATGATTTTGCTGTGATGTATTTGTGCTTTTGGTATGTGTTGCTATACCCATAATCTAGAATTTGATGCAGTATCTTTTTCTTCTGGCATTTTGTTAGTCTGCAGGTCTTCCATGGTCTCTGGCTAAAGGGCAGGATACTTTCACACCAATTAGCTCTGTGGTAAGAAATCAGATACCTTTGATGGTCATCTTACGTCGAAATTACATATGTACATTATGAAATTTTATGGAAATTAGTTCAATCCAACAGTGTTTAAAATAGATGTTGGCAAAACAAATTTTATCCATTGATACCCTTTAGATGTAAATCTGACTTGAGACCTAAAAAAAGTTTTAAGTACTGAATTCTTTGTATATTGTATGCAGTTACCCAAGAGTATGGTGCCAGACCCTGATAACTTGGAGTTATGGTTAAAGGTTTGAGACATTTGTGATTTCTTCTTTCTATCACATAGTTCTGATATTATTGGTTTTGGAAAGTGCAAACGAGAAATGGATTTGCATTGCTACAGGTAGATGGGGAAATACGGCAAAAGGGATCAACCAAGGACATGATGTTTAAGATCCCATTTCTAGTTAGCCACATAAGTTCTATGATGACACTTTTTGAAGGAGATGTGATACTAACAGGTAATGCGTGTAATGTTATCCGATGAAGATATCTTGATTCGTGATCTTTTGAGGTCTTAGCCCTATTAACATCGATAAGGATATGTGCAGGAACTCCCCCAGGTGTTGGTCCTGTGAAAGAAGGTCAAACAATTGCTGCTGGCATTACTGGTCTTGTGGACACACAATTCAATGTTGGGAAAAGAAAGAAGCCTGGAAGTTCTTGATTTGGGCCCATTAATTTCTCATGATTTGGAATGACATGTCTGCAGTAGTGGAGCTCTTGTACGAAACAAAAGGGAAACGTCATAATTTATAAAAGCTCTTGGACATGTAAATACATTAAACCACACTGGAGATGTTTTAGAAATTTGGAATAGGTAGAATAATGATTATGATAACCCATTGGAAATATAATGGGACTTGTTTGGATGTTTAATGCAGGATTTTCTCTTGGGTGACATATACCCTTTTTAATCATTCTCTCCCAATGCACTTGCTGTTATGTGGTTTAGTTCCAGACTCTGGGAAAGTGGAAAATGTTGTCAACACAAAACTTGTGAACGATTTTAGTAATACTTACCTAGGACTAGGAGATATTGGGTCATTTCTAATGACTTTATTCTCAAAGTAAAGATAATTCAGTCTTAAAAATATTTAAATGTAAGTAAAATCTAAATTATGGTTATAATAAATCAAATTGTTTCCATTTAATTTATTGTTGTATTTAAATTAAAGTTTGAGCCAAATCACTTATGCGTATAACTTAATAAAGTGTTTATACTAAAGAGAAAAGTAAGACATTTTATTAATCACTCAATCTTACAAGCAAAAGGTAGAAACTTTTTCATTCCATAGACTCGCAACGGATGAGGCTGTAACTAGTTGAGATCTGTAGTACTGTAACAGATCCAAATTCGCTGGTTTATTGTAAACCACCAACACTAAGAGGCACCAGGAGTTCATGATTAGGACACACTCAGCAAGAACCGAAGACAGAAGCAAGCAGACACATCATGAAGGAGTATAGAATAAATCAGAACTTCTGAAAGAAGTCATAGATGTGTTTGTTGATCTCATCAGCTCTTTCTTGATGAAGGAAGTGACCTGCCCCTTCTAATACAACTACATCTTCCAGAAGCGGCACAATGCTCTTCAACCCACCCCTGTGTACGTAATCCTTGACTCCTGGTCCATTATAGGTCAGGTCAAGGTCACCCACCATAAACTTAACAGGAACCTTGATTTGAGCACCTGTCCAAGGGGCCGTCAGCTCCCAAGTTCTGCAAATATAAGACAAGTAGTCAACTAAACAAGAATTTGATTAAAGGGAAATGTTAGTTGTTTTCCTTAACCAAATCAAGTCCTATTTAATGATCATTATGTTTAATGGGTCCTTTTAATTATTCGATGTACTCTATGGATTGAGTCAAAGATAACATACAAATCCAAGTTGCGATAATAGTTTATTCCACCAGTAAAGCCATTCTTCTCATATTTGCTGACATAGTAATTACATTCTTCCTCTGACAGCCAAGAGGGCAATGCAATGGGAGCATCAGTGGGATGTCCGAACCCTTTACCCTTAGGTAAATTAAGAGGACCAGGGTGGCGGTATGTTAGAAATTCCTTCAGAACTCGTGAAGTACCAATCTGGGCAAACTCAGCTTCTATATCTCCAGGCTCCTATAAGAATCAAGTTAAGCAATTTTCTATTACCGCCCAGTAGCTAGCAGAGTATAATCTTGGAAGTAAAATTTCTTCTCCAGTTTCATACAATCAAATGCAATATGGCTAATTAATTGTTCATGAGGCATGAAACAACAGCAAATAAGTTAAAAAGAGAAATCTTGATTAAAGTGCTTCAAAGAAGTCTCTATTGAAAGTTGGTCACTTTAAATGTACCCACTTTAATCAAAGCCTTCCATGCATGCTGGAAAAGTAGAGATATTGGATTAATAATTGGAATATGATGCTTTTGAATTTAATATTTGTGAGAAATTTACCTCCATATACCAAAAAAAAAATATTTACCAATATATACCACTTTTAAAAATATTTACCAATATATATCACTTTTTTCAGATATCGCATTACCGTACTGCGATATTCGAATAAAAAATTAATTAAATTTTTTATTTTTTACAAATAAAATATTAAAAAATTAAAATTTTTTAAATACATATACACAATCTTAAAAATTATTATCAATACATACGACATCTTGTACAATAAAATCTCCAGTTATGAAATGATTTTGCCTAAATAAATTTAATATTATTATATTTCAAAATCAAATACATTTTTTTTTTTATATATTTGAGTTAATTAATTTTGAAAAATTCACTTAATGTATTATAATTTTTTATAAAAATAAACATATAAAAAAAGAGATACAGTAGATAAGGGAGAGAAAAAAAAAATACTCCAAACAACCAATTATCTGTCTAAAAAAATAAATATTTTTCTTTGCTTCAAATGAGGCATTCAAGAAAAAGAAACACATCATCGTCTTGCAAAAATATTTCAGCACTAATTCATGAACCTTGTGTCATTTTTTAATTAAATTATAAAATAAATTTGTAAGAGGGTAATGTAATTTTATTAAAGGTAATATATATTAGTAAATATTTATAAAAATAATATGTATTGGTAATAATTTTTAGAATGATGTATATGTGTTTAAAAAAATTTATAAATTTTTTTAATATTTTATTTGTAAAAAATAAAAAAATTTAATTAATTTTTTATTCAAATATCGCAATATGATAATGCGATATTCAAATATCGCAGTACGGTAATGTAATATGTGAAAAAAATTGTATATATTAATAAATATTTTTAAAAATAATATATATTAATAAATATTTTTTCTTTGTGGTATATGGGGTAAATTTCTCAATATTTGCCCAACAGGGCCATGAAGTACAGATCAGAAGCATGCATAGACCGTATTATATTTATTATCTAATAGTGAATCAAGGATTAAAAAACAAAGCAGTGATGCACCGACCCACCAAACAAATAAAATATTGCACTTTGTCATCCACATCGCATACATCAATGAAAATACCATCAAGAAAAAGCACAGAAATAAGCAAAGTTGGAAACAGCGCAGAAGAGAAGAGACCTGGAATCTGCATATGTAATAGTCAGTCCCATAGAGAGCTCTTAAACCGTCAAGGGGTTTTCTTTTGGGGTTTCTGGGGGTGAAAGGAACGCTCAAGTTAACCAAAGCCTTGACTCGGTCGGGTCTGAAGAGACAGAGGTACCAAGCAGTGATGGCTCCCCAGTCATGCCCCACGACAAACACCTTGTCTTCATCGGCGGCTATGGTGTCTAAGAGCGCAATAAGGTCACCGACGACGTGGAGACTGGTGTAGGCGGTGGGTGTCTCTGGCGAGTCGGTGTCACCAAAGCCACGGAGGTCCGGCGCGACACAACGGTAGCCAAGAGAAGCGAGGGCTGAGATCTGGTGGCGCCAGGAGTACCATAGATCGGGAAAGCCATGGATGAAGAGGATCAATGGACCTTGACCCTTTTCAGCTACGTGCATGTTTATGCCGTGAACATTCAGCGTTGTGTGTTGAATCCCCTCCATTCCAAATTTTCGGTGAACCGATTGATTAATCTCTGGCTTCTTTACCGTTCGAACATGAAAGGGAAAAAGATAGGGATAGAGAAGGCAACAGAAGAAAAGGACGGCACAGCTATTATTGACTTCACTAACAAGATCTCACTACGCTTCATTTTGTGTCAGTGTCAGTACACACCTTGTTTGATCCTACATTTGCGGGGACACGCTAGCTTTGGTTGTTACACATGCCTAAACAACTTCTAGGATGGTGAGAATACGGGTACAAGTGTCGTATTAATAAAATTGAAGATATATAATAAATGATCAAAAACGATGTCAAGTTCAGATAAATGACTATACATGGACAGCCAAGTAAAGACACAACATTTTTAAAATTTTTATTTTTATGTCCCATAAGAATCATAATTGTTGTAGACCTTCCCTCTCAACTTGGACCATCTTTGTGGGCCTAATGACAGGTCTAGTTATGGAATCGGGTGTTTATATATAAGACTCTTTGCGAACCTTAAAAAAATTAACTAATCACATCAGAAGAAGGACATATCAATCCTAGCCGCTAGTCTTACCCATTCTCATCCCTTGGATCAGATTACCTATAGGATCTCGGTTCGACCTTTACAACCCACCTTCACAATAATAATCAAAGTAATTATAGTCATATTGACTTAATTACCATCCATTAGCCAAAAGGGGCCAAATTAATAAATTAGAGGCCCTAAAAAACTATAAATGCAACCAAATTTTGTTTTTAACAACAATTTGTAGCAGTTGCTTTATTAAGAATAACAACCATCAGCACAAAAAAGAGTTCTTTAGGAGTGAGGGGCATTGACAGCGCGATCTGTGGTTAGCCATCCCAGCAGAACATAGAAGCAAACAAGAACAATAGGAAGGAGTACAGAGGCAGTAGAGCAAATACGAATCGTATCAGTCCTTGTTTGTTGACGAAAGAAGTCATGGATGTGTTTGTTGACCTCCTCAATCCTTTCTTCATGAACAAAGTGACCTGCCCCCTTAATTACAACTACATCTTTCAAAAGAGGCACATCTCTCTTCAACCCACCCTTGTGTATGTAGTCCTTCACCCCTGGTGCATTGTAGGTTAAGTCAAGGTCACCCACAATAAACTTAACAGGAACCTTGATTTTGGCACCAGTCCAAGGTGCAGTGAGTTCCCAATTCCTGCAAATATTTCAACACCAGTAATAAAGTTGCTACTACTTGATTAGAGAAGATAAAAAAGGTGAGTGCAACGAGGATAAAGTCAAGGAGGACCCATAATTTGTTTTGGGATGGATCCAAATTTTATGTTTGTCATTAAATTTTCACAGTACATTTTATTTTTATTTAATAACTTATATTGTATCTCTTTATTTAACATGTCATATATGTTATTAGAGAGTTCAATTTAATTTAAATCATTAAATAAATATCTAAAAATTAAATTTTAATTATTAACGTGATTGCATGCTATCTAAATTGAGAGTTAGGTTGAAGATATACTTACAAATCCAAATTGCGATAGTAGTTTAATGCCCCTTTGAAGCCAGTCTTTTCATATTTTCTGACATAATAGTTATATTCTTCCTCTGAAAGCCAAGAGGGCAAGTCAATGGGAGCATCAACGTTGGAATGTCCAAACCCTTTACCCTTTGGTAGATAAAGAGGACCGGGTTTGCGGTATGTTAGGAATTCCTTGAGAACTCTAGCTATCCCAATATCCGCAAACTCAGCTTCTATCGCTTCAGCCTCCTACAACATTTGAGTTAAAGCAACTTCCTGTTAACACTTATATTGGTCTAATGGAATTTAAACCTTCAATATAAATACAAGCAAAGTTGGGAGTTTGGAACAAACCTGAAATCTGCATATGTAATAGTCATCCCCATAGAGTGCTCTTAAACCGTCAATGGGTTTTCTTTTGGGGTTTCTTGGGCTGAAAGGAACACTCAAGTTGACCAAAGCTTTGACTCGATCTGGCCTGAAGAGGCAGAGGTGCCAAGCAGTGATGGCTCCCCAGTCATGACCCACCACAAAAACCTTCTCTTCATCGGCGGCTATGGTATCTAAGAGCCCAATAAGGTCGCCAACCACGTGGAGGCTGGTGTAGCCGGTGGGTGTCTCAACCATATCGGTGTCACCAAAACCTCGGAGGTCAGGAGCCGCGCAACGGTAGCCAAGGGAAGCCATGGCTGTGATCTGGTGTCGCCAGGAGTACCATAGTTCTGGGAAGCCATGGATGAAGAGAATCAATGGGCCTTTACCCTTCTCAGCTATGTGAATGTTGATGCCATTAACGTTCACTATTCTGTGCTCTATCTCCTCTATTGCAAATTCTCAATTCTGTCACTGCGTGCCTGTGACTGTCTTTGTTTGAGGTGCTTTCCTTCTGAAAGAGAGCATAATAAAAGGGGAGAGGATGCCACTATTGCTTTCTTTCCACCATTCCTAACGTGTTGCTTTTGTCTTTTTGATTGTCCTCTTTCTTTATCCTAAGAATCGGAGACATTCCATGCAGAATAATTTGCTAATAATATTTTAGAGCTCACGTTTTATCTCACATGCATTCACATACCTTAAAAGCAGATAAGTCTCACTAGAAAAAAGAAGTTTAAAGGTGAAGTCTTTGTAGTAAAGCTCACATTCTGCCAACCAGGAAAAGAACATTTTCATATATAAAATCAACAAGGCAACACAAAAATGAGAGGGTAACTAACAAAGTGTGCCAGCTATGTCAACTTAATTATGGAAAAAGTTGCATGTATACTACTTTTTTTTCTTTTTTTTTTTGCGCATATCTATGTGTGTATTCTTTGTTTTTAATGTATTTAAAAGTATAAATAGAAAAGTAAAAAAAAATTCTAAAAATAAAAATATATAAAATAATGTGTCCACGAAACTTTACTCCTTAATTATAGTCATACAATACAATTTGCTTTACGTGGAAAGGTATTCATATGTTATTGTAGTAAATGTAAATTACTCTCATGTTTAAAAATACAATTAGGTTTGAATAAGGATAAGAAATCGAATGCCTTATCTTCATGATCACAAAATGATTGGCCTTTGGCGATAAGTTAGTAAGATATGACAATACTGATAGAAATCATTCGGCCACAATTAAGAAGGAATGATCATTATCTTCATGGCCAAAATATTTAAAAAATAAATGTTTGAGCCTCTTTCCGACCCTCATATATATATGGAGGCCCAAAAAAATTAATTTGGACTTCTAAGGTGTGTAAAGTTGTGCAGGCCCGTTGTGATTCTCTCACAAGTTAAACCAAAAAAATGAAGAACAAGTAAAAAATATATATAATATAATTAGACAGGGGAAAAAAAAAAAAAGGTTGATTAGGTTATTTCACGAGACAATGAGACAATTAGGGTTCTTAATCAACTCAAACAATTCTCCTCTTTAGCAGTGAAACCCTAAAAAGTTCACTAAAAGAACCCTACAAATTTTCCCACATTTATATTTGTCATTAATATAATAAAAAGTCCAATCATATAAAAAATTGTTGCAGCAACATGTGATGCTCAGCAGACCAATCTTTCACCAATTACTTTCGAGTAGGGCTCAAAAACAGAGTTAACCAATGTTGCTTCCTTAAGTCTATCTACAATAAATCAACAATCAACTCTTATTGAGTTGCTAATACATTTTTTAATCATTTGTCAGTGAATCTCACATTATTTTTTTATTGTTATTTTATGCAATTTAAATAATTTTTTACTTTAACTACGCAATTTTATAGAATACATAACTTATCTTGCATCTCAAATGAAATTAATATTGTCTTCATATTTTATTAAGACATAGCTTGTATAGAATAAATTAAACAACTTATGTCTAAAATTACCATACAAACAACTCATGCAGACATGAAATTTTAGAGCTGCACTCTAATAGTATAATTCATTAATTTCAAATTGCTTATGGAACTTGCCCAAGTGATGCTAGCTTATCAAATCAACTATAAGGAGCTGCTGAAAAAGCTGGCCTAACTTGCATGCATCATGTCTTGACTGACTAAACCTAATGTTCAATCTAATCGAAGTCATGGGAAAAATCGTTTGTTGGCTGCCCCAAGAAATTAGCCCTACAACATATTGTGCTATAATATTGAAATGACGTGCATGGATGGGGTGCCGTGTGGTAATATTGGTCGAAACATAAAACTAAATCTGAATGAAATGCAAACCGACAAGGGGATGCAAAATTTGCTCATTTTCTGATGGTCATTCTCAGACATGCATGATCTTTTATTCATCGTATATGTATCTCATTTATTGCTCATGTAATGATTTAGATTGACGACCAGTTTTAGTACAAATACTACGAGAATACAACAGACGCCAACACAAGCAAATCTGTTTCACATGCCACAGTTTTGAGTTGAGTGGTCACTAGTGAGTACACGCCAGCGTCTCTGCGGCTTCAAAACTTGGAAGAACGAATAATAAAGCAGCAGCTTACCAAACCGGTAGCCAGCAAGTAAAAGCAACCGAAAACAGTGAGCACATGGCACTGGCATTTTGTGTTGGCATGGCCGTTTCTTATCTTGAAATTGACCCTTCACCCTCTCTCTTGATTGCCCCTACCTCTCCCCACGTTATCATCTTCTACTTTTGCTGATGAAAATGAGACTAATGACACCTTTTATTTTTTAAGACTGCCGTTTAAGGCTTCAACTCTCACCTTTCCACTTTGATACGTCGCCGTTTGGGGTCCCACTGCCCAACCTATTGATCCCGTTCAGATTCAATGCCAGTTTTGATATTCTGGTAGTGGTAGATGGGTCCATATTATAACGGACACAAAGCTTGGCGCTATTCTACTCACAGTACAACCATTTACAGTAACAACTTTTTCATACCCAAAATTATTTTAACATTAAATGGCTAAAACTAAACCTTCAAGTTCAAAAGTTGCACTTGAGTAGTATCATAAAAGTGGGCAACAACAACAATCACCAAAAGGAGGATCTAGCTTTCCTCCAATGGATCAAACACTTTGCCATTAAAAAGCAATAAATAACCAAAAAATAAAATAAAATTATATGAATAGATACATAAAGTCATAAACAACCGTTTCAAATTTCAGTGTTGAACACAATCGGCAACGGGTAATTACTGATTATTAGTGTTATTTCTTCAAGTGACCAAGTACACAGGCATGGATGAGGTAGACATCCTCCGCTGCTCCATGGTAAGCTCCCGGAGGCTTAAATAAGGAATGGCCACGTCACCCTTTTTCACCGGCGTCAGCATCCCGGCGAGTGGACCTGACGAGGGCCGCCTGGTAGTCCGGTATGGCGTGCTGGAACCGCTTCTGCTCTCGGTCATGTAAACGGGTCCTGAAATGGAGGCCCGGAGATCCCGAGCTCTCGCATGGTGAACGTCTTCGTCTTGATCAAGTTTACCGTGGCGGTGGCGGTGGTGGTGGTGGGGAGTCCACTTCCATTTGAAGAATAACAGAGCGTTCTTCCACCACCGCTTCCTCTGCTTGGACTTCTGAGCCTTTCTGGAATCGTCCTTGGAAATGGGTTTCTGGAGCTTGAAGTGGATGGAGTCTATGGAACTAGCAGTCTCGCGCTTGTGCTTCATTGCTTCTTCCAACACCTGCTTTTACAGAATAACAAACAGGACAACCTTAAGAGTTACGAAGCAAAGAGAATTGAAGCAAAAAGAAGAGATTTTGAAAGGAGGGAGACCTGGAAATAGTCGATTTGAGGATCAAAGCCGTAGTCACTGAAGTGCTGAGGCTCTGGCATGGGAAAAATTGGAGTCTTGTTGGACATTCGAGTTCTAGTTTAGATTCTGATTTTAGTTTTGTGCTCCTTTGCTTTTTTTGATTTTCTTTTCTTACCATATATTGATGCAAAATCTAGAAACAACACACTGAGTTTTATGCAATGTTTGGTTCAAAGGAGTGGAGAGAGATTTTAACGGAGAATGAGTGGGCTTCTTTTGTTTGTTTGGTTTATAAAGCTAATGAAGGAGAAAATAAGGGATAGAAGAAGAAAGATAAGTATACTATTATAATTTTATAAGTAATAATATAAAAAATATACAATAATTTCTCTCAATTCCTCGATGGAAAGAAATAAGGAATTTTTAACTCAAACTTTCACTCTCCTCTCCAAAATATTCATCCCACCTAGAATTCCCCTACTTCCATCCAAATCTCTGGAAGCAAACACTGTTAATGTTGCATTGGGTGGTATTGGAACAGAGTATTTGAGTGAGAAAGAGAGAGAAAAAACTGTTGATTTCGTCTTTGGGGACTCAAGGTAAGAGTCCTATTGGGAGAGGTTGGTGGCTTTGATGAACCCTAGTAAATGCGTTTCACATAATATAGACTTCCTATCCTACCTTGCATTTATGATTTATGCAGATTCACGCAGTTGGTAAGGATCAAAAGAGGTTTGTTGCCAACCGCATGAATTTACATGAGGATCAAAAGAGATATATTGCGAGAAGTAGGATTCTTGTAGCTGTGTAGTTTCTAAAATTTTCAGATTAAAATTCTTCAGTTTTTGTGTGAGTTGTTACATTTAACTCACTTAAATTTGTTTATTAAAAAACATGGATAAATTTATTTAAACAAGCCTTTTTTTTTTTAATTGTAAAATATCTCCAACTTCACCTTAAGTCCTAAGAAAATAATAAACTATAAATATCTCAAAACTTAAGAGTGTCTTAAAGATTTCACTGGCTTCGCTGAGTCAACAACTCGCTAGTGGCAGGCCTTGTATTTACTATCTTCTTTACGTCATTTTCGCCAAACGGCATGAAACTAGTGACTTTCAGGACAGTTAATGTAATATAAGTGAGCTAACTAGAGAATAATGAACATTCATTATTTTTATGGCCGGGTACTAGATTTTATCTTTTAGAACAAAAAGACAAATTCTTTTCGTTGATAACTATGAATTCGAACAATCACTCGTTTAATTAGTGTTGCTCTTTATCCTCATTTTTTAAACTTTTAGTTAAAGTTGATAGCCATGGCCCTTTCCCTTTGCTCCATGGTTTTTTTTTTCTTCACTTTAGTATTTCATATATTTAAGCAACGCTTAAAAAACTAAGGATCAAGTTGCTCTTAGTAGATATTGGAAGCACAAGAAGGGAACTTAATTGAATGGTCAGCATCCATTTTATCCATAAAAATTACATTTTTAGTTTAAAGAATGCCTTTCAAGCTTGAATCAAATTACATATTTAATTTAAGAAACATTTTTGGTCTTGAACGTTGATGATATGTGAAATGATTTTTTAGATAATATATATCTTAGCTATTATTAATGTATTACTATAAACTACTGATTAAAATATTATAGAATATTATCAGTCAAAGATTCTCGTGACTGACCACGTTGCACAAGCAGGCCCAAATGGAAATTGCCACACCAGTGAAGCCCAAATATTATGGGCTCTGGAGCCCACAATTGGCCCGCACATTCAGATTAACGTAACAGAACACAAAACAATATGCGGAGAGAAAAATGGTCTTTACAGTGTAGGATGAAATATCTTTCTTTATTATGCAAAAGCAGGATGGTAGAAAACTATTTTTTCCTATTTAAAAAATCTAACTTATTTATTTAATGACGATGACAATAATAAATAATAAACAATGACATATTCAATAAGAAATAGCTAGTAAATATGAAAAAAAGCTTTGGCTCATAAATATTAATTCCAGACAATATTATTCTGACAGTTCCCAAGTATTATTGACTCAACTGTTTTTTTAAGATGAGACGTAAAAAAGAAAGAAAGAGAGTTATTTTGATATGGCAAATTAAACACACATTTTGCATGGATAATCTTTGCAATTATTAATTCTGATAAAAATTTAAACCGTGGGTCTCCACGAAACTGCCACACAACTTCCCCAACATTTAAAGGAAAATGTTAAATAATTCATCGGACAGCAAACCGCGTCAACGTTGGCGTGTGTGTAAAAGGAAGACCGATAGAACGAGACTTTGGACTTGGAGAGTGTAAATAGCAGCGGGCGCGGGTACGGGTACAGACCAAGAAAGGCATTGAGTTGCGATCCGACTATTATATATATATATATATAAAATAGAGCAGAAGTAGAAATTCTCCGAGAACCTTCCTTCTTCCTTCCTCTCTCCCCTTTTTCTGCTTCGCTCCCAACTTATATCCCATTTTCCTCTAAGTAATTTCTCGCTTCACCACCCTCATCTTCTTCTTTTCTCTATCTATCTCGCTGTATCACTATCGGAGAGCTCAAATGGTTGAACCTCCGCGGCCGAAGGAAAACCCCGATACTATTCCATATGACGGCAAGAGCTATGCCCTCAGCGGCAAGATTATGCTAAGCGCGATTGTTATTTTGTTCTTCGTCGTCCTTATAATGGTCTGCCTTCACCTGTATGCGCGATGGTATCTTTTGCGCTCTCGCCGCCGCCATGCCCGCCGTAACCGAAACTACCGCCGTGCTCAGCTTGTATTCTACGTCGATCCCGCCGACACCGGGTCGGCGATCGTTGCCTCCCGCGGTCTTGAGGATTCTGTAATTAAGTCTCTCCCTGTTTTTACATACTCCTCCAAGACCCACCCGGAACCCGTGGAATGCGCCGTTTGCTTGTCGGAATTTGAAGATGGCGAGTCGGGTCGGGTTTTGCCCTGTAACCATGGCTTTCATATTGACTGTATCGATATGTGGTTTCATTCACACTCCACATGCCCGCTTTGCAGAACTCCCGTAGAAGCTCCTGCGGCAATGGACAATACCGGATCCGAGGTGGCTATCACTGTATGTGAACCGGGTTCAAGTTCTGGGTTGTGTGCGGAGTGTGAAAACGAACCCGAGGAAAGAAACCGAACTGGTTCGAGACTTTCTTCGCCTTCTTCCTCGGTCGGGCTCAGGCGGAAGCCGTCGCTGGCGGGTATCACAATTGAATTGCCCGGCCCGGGAAGGAACGAGAGCTTTGACGAGGCAAATTGCAACTCGCCGGCGACTCAGTCGTCGTTTCGGTCACCGATGAGTCGTATGCGGTCGTTTAAGAGAATACTAAGCAGAGATAGGAAAACATGCCTTTCTCCTACTTCAGCTGTGGGTTGTAGCTCCACCACCCCCACCGCCGACTTAGAAATGGACCGGGGAGGGCGAGACGCGACTCAGTGACTCCGTAACTGAGGTGACGTGGCGCTTGTGTACTGTCAGCGGTCGAGTAGTCTCGAGGTCAATGAAGGCGGTAAGCTGCTTCGGAGGACACGTGGCAATGGTGAGCAGCCTTAGATGACGGGAATGTTTGACCTGCAAACACTGCTTTCTCATTGCATTTATTATTTATACCCTCTCTTTTTTTTTTTTTCGATTTTTAGGTTCCTATAAAAGATTATATATCAACAAGTTTGTACATAAATCCCAAATTCAATATTACTTTTTGTTTGATAAAATTATTTTTTGAAAATAGTAATAACATGAGAGTCTCGTTTTGAAATTGAAGTCTTTGCACAGAAGCATACACTCTGAGATAATGTAGTTATCCTGTTATAAATTTATGAACCAAATTACATAATATAAAATAATTCAAATTATTCATGACTGGAATGGTGGAAATTAGGCGTGATGGAATAAGAATTGTGAAAGTTAAAGCATTTATTCCATCTTGGGATATAAAGAATATTTAAAAAGCTAATGGAAATTCTAGAGCCTCACGCAAAAATAAGTTAGCTTTACTTGGTAACAAACGGAAAATGGCCTTCCGAGAGAGTTGAGACGAAATTTCAATTTCAGCAGGGAAATCTTTTCCATTTCTCTGTTTCTACTTTCTACACGCTTTCCACTGTCACAAATTACAGCCTCATCATATAAGAAGAAAAAGAAAACCTTCTATCAAATTTGCTGTAGTTGAATGAACTAAGAAATCATATTAAGTCATATTACATTCTTATGACGTAACATGATTTAACACGAGTCTTTGGAGAATAGTTGAATCATGCACATCAGTAACTGCTACTTGGCAAATTGAAATTGGTATTATATGCTGTCACACTGAAACCTCAGCACATAATATCCATACCCCACACGCTTTACAATTTTCGTAACCATGTTTTGTCCAATTACTAATACTACATCTCTTCTGAATTATTAATGTAATAATGCCAAGGAGGCAAGAGCAAGTCAAAGTAGAACAGTTTACACACAAGGTAAGTTCAGACTTTGCTTCATAAAACTAACTCCATCCTAATATACCTCACATACATGCCAAAGACCAAAGATAGTCAATTACATAGTTGCTAAAACCATCCTCCTTACCTACTCGGGCAAGTGCAAAGGCAAATAAATGCATTGACTTCTTTTGCACATCGGCATTTATATTTTCTAATAAACCATAATAGAGCATCCTATATCTTTGTGACTAAGATCTGCCAGCCTCACCATGAGCAAAATTACCTAGTAATCACATGAATTTTTTACGACAAGATATTAAGCATGAACGAATTACAAATGATAAACATTCTTGGTGTTGAAAATGGTCATTTGAGTACATGAGCAAATGGTTAGCTCACATGGTGAGCGCCCCCTCATGTCCCAGTCCATCTCCACATATAAGAAATAAAAGGGTCCCAATATGAGGATATCAAAATATCAATGTCAAGAGCAACTTAGAATACAGCTCCAAACTGAGAGATGTTAACGTCTGGTGAAACCTAGGACTGCAATAACATTACTTCCTTAATTATTTTGAGACAACCAGCAAATGGCTTCAATTAAACCACTTGTGGATGAGCGGGCTAAGCTGCTAACTTACGGTGTCAACCCTGCAGAAGGCAAGTTATTGGGTGCAACATAGCGAGAAGACCTTCATCTTCTCCTGCCTTCAGGAGTGCCCCTTAGATCTCCTGCTGCTCCAACATTTATGGAGGGCCTGCAATTTGCTTCTGGTGACGACTCTGTTGGTCCATGTTTCCTAGATGAACCAGTGGTCAGAGACTCTCCCTTGTAGACACATTTCTTACTGGAGATTTCTCTCTCTTCTTTTTCTTAAAAAAAAACAAAAAACAAAGTTGCTTACCCCTTCTTTTCTTCCCATGGTTAAGGAGCCTAACATGAAAGGTATTTTCAGTTGTGTAACAGACAGACTCCCCGTGAACTCCACGTCTTTCCAGATATACATCTTCATTATTTGCCTGGAATATTGTAATATTTCTGTCAACTATATCTCAGGTCATAACAAATTTGTAAAATTGACACATCCAATATCATAAGATGAAACAACAGTCGAGAACAGTGCTCTGGCCAGTGTTATTTAAAGAAATTACCAATTGAAGAAGTGCATAAAAGCTGCTAGCAACATCATACTTCTCTTGCTCCTTGACTAAATCAGAAAAGGGAATGAAAGTGCTATTGCTTGCTTCAAGGGATAGTTTTTCCATAATTCTCTCACCATAGTCATGGATATCAAACTGTGGGTGTGAATCCTATCAGACAAAAGTGCTCTATTCAATTTCAGGTATCAAAACGTGTCAAAACCATGCATTATAACAAGTAACCATTGGTTGAAATCAATGCCCTGTCGACCCTCTCCCCCATCCTAAAAAAGAAAAGAAAAGAAAAGCTCTAAAAAGTGCCAGAGGAAGAGAGACCAAGGGATGGATTCACCTGTTCTTCCAAGTCCTGCTCAATTCCTTGTTTCCATTTTGACACCCGAACAGCAATACCGGTTTGCCACTCAGTTTCAGCAATATTAGCTAGGAAAGCATCCTAGATCATGAATAATAGGTCAGCAGAGCAACAGCATAGAATCACTAAAGCAAAAGACAATACTGTGGGGTTTAATGCTGTCTGCAGCTTTTAGTTTTATCTGTTTAATAGACAAGAATCTATTTTCCCCCTCCTTATATCCAGGAGAAAATGCTCCACAAGACTATCAACTCCTTAATTTATAACTTACTGACTAGTAAACGAGGACTTACTGGCTTAAATTTCCCCTTTGAATTTAGGAAGCTTGGTGAAATACATTATGAACACAAAGAAAATAAGAGGGCAAAAGTAGTTCTTCAGCTACAAGATAACATGCAACTTGAAAATGACCACCTTTTACCAAAAAGAGAAACTTGAAGATGATGAGCAATCTTACCATGTGAGAAAGACAAAGATCTCCCAAACTTGTCTGAGAATTTGGAAATTCATGATGTATATCTTCATCAATCTCAACATGAGAATCATAGTTGTCATGCTGTTAAAACAAAGGAGGTAAACATACAGATATTTTGAATTTCATCATTTGGAAAATGTGACAGTCAAATCACTAGTCTACGAACCCTTTCACCCCAATCCATGCAGTTATTTTCAGGCACCACATCAAAATCAGGGTTACCATTATCAGATCCATTGTCATTTAAAACTCCAGGGTTAGGAAGTGTGCCACCAAATCCAAGTTTATTTGCCTGATCTACAGTATATTCCCTCACCTGCAATTCATATGTCAAATATCATACATAAACATAAATAACTTGGATGTAGAAAACCTAAGAATCCATGAAAAGGTACCGTATCACGTAAATGATAATATGGATCAAGAGACATTCTACGCTGATACTTCATCTTGCATGACCCTGTCAACTCAGGACTGATAGGACCATGATATTTTACAGGTGGAAACATGGTTCTCAAAGCCCAGGATACTTGCCGTGTTGAAATGTGGCGATTCCTTTTTGCAGCTTTTGCTGCAGGGAACGTAAAGGAGCGGTAATGTTAGGTAAAATTATACTATAAGGTCAAGTTAATGAGGAAAGTGAGAAGGGAAGAACAGTAAGAAGGGGGGGGGGGGGGGGAGGAGAACCTTTTCTATAGGGCTCTGTCGTGGGCTGCACTTCCAAGTCACCTGGTTCATGAGGAGCAAGAGCTTCTTCCATAGATCATCATCATCTGAACTATTGTTGTCCCTAGACGCATCACATCCATCATTGATGTCAAATCCAAAGTCGCCATTATCAAAACCAGCAGAGGCAGGAGAACTAGGCTGACGGTTATTGGCATTAAAGTCACAATTAACTTGAGGAGTGGTTGGAATTGGCACGCTGATTCTTCCCCACAGATGATTTATTTGCAGTTCCACCAGAATGAGTTGTTTGAGAATGAAAAATTTTATGAGTTGAGCTTTCTCTACGAGCACCATTTTGCACTGTATCAGCTTGGTTACCCTTCAGAAGCTCATCTACTGTAACAGCATCAGATTTGTCCAACAGCATAAAATTTTGTACATGTATGTGGTTGACAACTGCAGCCATAAATCAAATCATCAACGAATAAAACTAAGTACAGTCAATGCATCCTTATGCAGACAACCGGAAGCAAAAGTATACCTGATAAGACCCCAACTCGCTAGCATCACCATAAATATCACCTTCAAGAACAACTAGATTTGCTGGAGGCTTTACAAAGTGATTCAAATTAACATCTTTTTCCGTTGTACTATCTAAGGTACTATTTCCTTCCACTGCAATACCAAAAAATGAAAAATTAAAAAAAAAAAGAAAAAAAAAAGAAGAAGTCATGATCTGGCAATTGTAGTGTTTTCAAAAGCCAAACCCCCAAAACATTGAGTTTGCAAGTTTGGAGGGAAAGGAAGGGGAGGGAAGGAGAATGGGAGGCTTATCCTCCCATTGTTTGGGAGCATAACATCTCCTCATTTTGGGAACTAAGAAATTAGCCTTAGGAGGATTTTGAGGGAACTAACTTATTTGTTCTTGTTCATTTCTATCACAACAAGATGGACTTTACCTAGGCCATGGATAGACCAATTATTAAATCTTGGATGGAAATTTCCTCTTTTTCTTTTTGGATGGTAAATATTTCTCAGAACATGGAGTGTGAATCAAACCCATGTTTGAATTGAAATTGAGATACTAATGCAAGTACAAATCCTCAAAATCCTTGCCCTCCTAAATTAAAACTCAAAAACAAAGGCCTTCCCTTCCCCTTCCTTTCCCTCCTAAAACTAACTTGCAAACACATCCTAGGTGGTGAGGAAGGGTGGGGCCTCATTGAAGTGAGGCATGCAATTTTGAGAATAATAAAATAAAGCAAATGATTAATATAGCATAAAAATCATCATAAAAATGAGATTTGCTGCAAACTAAGGCATGACAAACCATCAATGGTATAAGACATATTGAACACTAATACAGGATCCTTCTTGTTGCTTGAATTTGGAGATGTGGTATCCTCCCTGGTTGCCATACTTCCGAAGTTTGAAGTTTGAGTGTAAAAGCTAAACAATTGAGAGCATAAAACAGAGAAAACAAATAGTGAAATTTGAGTGTAAAAGCTAATCAATTAAGAACAGGGTACTCTTCAAGAAGAATGAAATTTGAGAAAGAGAGACCTGTCAGAGTACGCAGAAAAATTAGCAGATGAAGCCTCGCAATTGCTGCCTAGGAGAGTCACTGCTTGCTGACTGCTCTTTTCTCATACAGAGTGATGGTTCTTTTATAGTTTTTTATTTTCCTGTTGGATGCAGACTACCATAAATTACCTATCAGCCCCATTAAATCACATGCCCATTGGCTAAAATATCATTTAAAAGGGGGTCAAACTTGTAAACTGCCCCGCTTCAAACAACCGAAAGCCTCAAGTGCCTTGGGCCTCAGTCTGCGTAGGAAGTGAGGCACTAGCCCAGAATAGCAGCCCACCTTAATGCTTAGGCGGCTGAGGTGGACGCCTTTGACAACACCAAATATCACACCCATTTATGGTAAGACATAGTGACATTGATGTTGAAGATAAATATTTTTGCTTCTAATCAAATAGACACAGAACTGGTGAAAAATAGAGAACAGGGAGGATGAAAGGAAAAGGAGATAGCGAAGGGAAAGCATAAAATGTGGATATCCTCTATAACCCCTTGACATTAATCAACCTATTTCCTAAGACCATGGGACGTGCCACTGGACTAAAGGCAGTTAGCCACTGATGACTACATTTTTAATTGAAATAAGATTCTGAATCCTAAACCAAGGGAAAGTCTATTGGCACTCCCTGAAACCTATTCGTGCTCTTATTTTCTTTCCACTCGCAATAGTTCTCAAAACCCTTCCTTAATAGCAAGCAGTGTCGCTAACCTTGGAGGGGCAGTTATGAGTGTTCAGATTTGGTGGTGAGAAGCTTTAATTAATTTAGAATTTCTGCTGGTTTTGTGATGAAATTCCAAAAAGGCAACCAAGCTTTTATGGTTAGTTTATAGTACTAATTTTGGAGTGATGTAGCATAAATAAACACAAGACATGGTGCAGCAAGGAAATAGTGGCACAATGAAACCTAAAGTATAAGAACACAACTATAAATATAACACATACACACACTCTTTTTCTAAATTATATAAATACATACACGTTAATATATATATATATATATATATATATATATATAATTATGAAATTGTTATAAATATATGAATACCTCATATATACAGCATACCTAGCATGAGCTGGGATATGTTTAGAAAGTATCTTACAAGTGTCAAATATAGTAGGAAATCGTGTAAATGTTGACATGACTGATGACTCCTATGGTGACATGTCTATGCATCAAAGTTTGTGAGAGTTTGACCAAAAAATAGTGATGAAGGCCAAAGCTTCACAGAAAAGCAAAGAAGCAGGAAACCATCTGTGGAGTAAATGGGTTAAATTAGATCGAGTATGGGTTAGGGAAATCTAGGCTCATGGATGAGTTGATTGCCTAGCTTTTTACCTATCCTTGGTGTGCATACATCTGTCAAAGCTAAGCTTTGTGTATACTGGAATGGGTTTCAATTTGGTTTGGGAAAGGGGCATTTTAAGGTGATTTTGGTGGTCATTCAGTTTCTTCATTTGTGCTAGGTAAATCTAGGTGCATGAGTACTAGTGTTGATGTTTTTGGATTTTAAATCTGTAACTTACGTTGTTAGGATGGAGTTTTGCAGCTACAATATGTCTACTCAAAATAATCATGCAAATTGGCTTTCTTCCTCTATTCTTGCAAAGCTCTCTCCTATCCTATGCTTCAATTTTTTGAGTCAATACTGTAGGGCTCCAATAGATAGTTCTTAAGTTTGGCCAGCTTAAATCGTAATCATTTTATTAAACAAGAAAAAATGATTGCATGGAAATCAACCTTGAACAGCAACAGTAGAGCAGTAAGAGTAACTTTAGTATGTATTATGTAAGAACGAGGATATCATTCCTGCCTACATTTCAAGGGAATGGGGGATTGCTATGTTCTGTAGGAACTAATGCTTGGAATGACAGTCCATTCCATGCCTTGACTCCAGAGACATGAATCGCCATTTCTCCCATGGGAAGTGGGAATAGTGATTCTTGGCCACCAGGAAATTAGTTAATGCTTGATTTATTTCCTTACTTATTACACCTAGTTATAATTATAATTCCCTTTTAACACCAATTCGATGTACCCAATGTAAATGTGGAATGATCCAGAATCAAACGATTAAAAAGGAATAATTATTTCATTGAGTCCATTCCTATTCATATTCTGCTTACAGAAATTGATTCTGTAAACAAAATGCGCCCTAAAAAGAAAAAGCCATAGCCCCAAAGACAAATCTTCAACCACAAAATAACTTGAGGAGGTCACAAATTGGAATGAAACTGATGTCTCAAATGATGAGAAACAAATCAGTCGCCAAACAATCTATACTTTATTCCCCTCCCTTTATGTTGAAGCCTCACAAATGAGTCTTAAGATAAATAGGGTTCAGACAGACTCCAGGGAGTGCCTGTAGCCACCCAAACTAAATAGATGCTGAAACTTAATAATCTAACAAGATTACTGAATAATAGAATCCGTCATATGGTCATAGAACTTATAATGACAAAAACTAACAAAACCATAACAATCAAATTATAGCCTGAGAAGTAGGAAATCCTTACAATTAGTCCTAAGAATTAGAGATAAATTAAAAGTCCTCATTATAATAACAAATTCCTTTATGCCATGGTTATTAATCTATTTGCTATATTCACCATAAAATAGGCTACCTGGAATATTATCTAGGTTCCAAAATAGACCATTTAAGGTGTACGAGCTATAATGCCAAGGAGCAACAACAGAATATGCACCTAGAAACAGTGCCATGACTTAGTGCCAAGTAATTAATATGCTAAAATACGAAGCTAAGTTAAACTTGGAGTCCATAAGCAATATCAATAATAATCCACTTTGAGAACATAAACAAGTTTGTGCAATAAAAAACAACAGACTTATTATCTATTGAAAAGATTAACCTACTCTAAATGAATTGATAATCCCTTAAGAACAAGAATTAGCACTTTAGAGAATTTCAATATGGTGTTGATGGCCTGCCAACGAGATCAACAAACATAAAATGGGATGCCAAGCCTGTGCCTCGATTAAGAAAGCAAAAGTGTAATGGGGTGGAAATGGAAAGCTGGAACAGGTTTTTCCTTTTAACAGGATATTATTATGAATGTAAAATTCCAAACTTGCGGAAGATAAAGCTAGAACCCAAGATTTCACATCAAAATTCAAATAAATTTTGGAACAATTAACCGTAATTTAACTTGAAAATTAAACCTTGACTGTGAAAGGAACTCTATAGTCCGCAATACAAAGGTGTAGAGATATTCCACCTTGCGACTATAAACCTGAACTGAATTTTGAATCACCAGAGCAGCTACAATTACCCAGAAACGACTAATTCAGATAAAATTTATATCCTACGGGGGAAGGGAGAAAGCAGTGTTTCAATATAAAGTTTTTAAAAAAGGGCACTGGAACTTAGCAATGAAAGACCAAACCTTCAGAAAAATTCACTTCATCACCGTCAGTGATAGTTACAGGGCAAATTTTCAACAAATAGTGATCCAATTCCTTAGCGAGATCAACTTCCCAATTAGCTGCCAGGTCACGCTCTGGGCGTACAGCATTGACAACACTGCTACTGCTGCTCGGGACTGAGGTAACTTTATTCATCTTCAACGGACATAATTGCAGCGTATAGCAATGCCAACAATTCATTCTAAACCCTAGGGCTGAGGAGTGAAATTGAGAAGGCTGAATAGAAATTTTTTTTTTTTTTTGAATTGAATGGAAAATGAGCAGAGGTTTCGATAAGTCCGAAGCTTGAGTAACCGGCTACTATACAGACAGCAGAGGGAGCTACAGCCACCAACCCCATAGCAAGAAGGGAAAGTACGTTCAGAGAAAGTTTCCATTACCGTTCTGTGTTTTCCCGCTAGCTCGTAAATCTCTTTATCTAGTTCTTCCTCGTCAATAACCAGTCAGCAACGAGAGTGATTAGGCACTCAACATTAACTACTCTAGCGGTTTCGGATGGCCTCAATTCATATTATTAATTTTTAAAATAAAATAAAAATATTTATCATAAAATAATGTAAATTAATCATTTTTTCATATCAACGATTATTAATACACGTACCTCCATAATATAATAGAATTACCCTTAAATTAATTGTACTTTAAATTAAAACTAGGATTTCTCAATAGCTAAATGGATTAACAATATTTAGTTATGCTGAGAAAAAAACTAGAAAGAGATATTACAGAAGCTAATAGATAAATATGCATATAGATTATATATATTTACAAGGACATCTCCCAACTTTGGTTTTGTGGATATTAACATATAGAATATGATTTGTCATGAATAAGGATTTGAGTGTAGCTAGGCCAGATGTACATGCAGCCTTTGCAATTAAATTAAGAACTTTGTTCTTTGAAGTAGGTAACGTGATATCTGATTAACCAATTATAATTCATAATAGGCATAGTAATGGAAAAGAAAGAGAGAGTAAATTAAAACAAAAAGGCAAAATAAGTTGAATTGCATGATAGAGATGAATTGATTTGTGATCTTGAATGAATGTAAATAAATTGAATCAATGAATATTTATCAATTTAATTAATTAACATTAATTTTTAACATTAATTAGCTTATCTTTGAATTGAATCATTAAATATTTATAAAGTTAATTAATTGATTAATTTGCATTAATTTAAAACAGTTAAAGAGCATTCTTATAACACAGTACATGTTTTATTTGTTTATTTGTACTAAAAGCATTCTTATCCGATTGTTAGATTAGACTAAATCTTTTTCAAAGTGAGAAAATATTTTATTAGAGTTTGATTATTTGATTTGGTGATATACAAAGAATAATTCATTTATGTTATGGATACATTATAAATATAATTTTAATTAGAAATTTATTGAATTATATATCAAAATAAAAGAAGATAGAATTTATTAATTTTCAAAAAAAAATTATATCAAATTAAGATGTATATTAATTAAGGCACACCAAGGGAAAGAATCAGACAAGTGTACCATTGAGTTGAATTGTTTTGTGATCCTACATGCATATGAATGAATTGAATTATTGAATATTTATCCATTTGATTAATTAACATTAATTTGAAATGATCAAAGGCACTTAATTAGTTTGTTTTCTCTCATCTCACTATACACACACACATTATTATTTTCTTGTTTCATAGATTTGCACCAAAAGGCTAGATTAGATTAATAGTAAAAATATCATTGATTAATTAATGTGAGTTTTAATATTTTTTTTTTGTGATTTACGGAAATTAATTAATTAATTAATTAATTTACAGTTATATTATAATTAATTTTTATCCTAATTAAATATATACTGATATATTGAAACAAAAGAAGAGATAATTTATTAAGAGAAAAAAAAATACTTTTATTCAAACCCGTCGTATGTTTAAATGGGATTGTAAGGTACCCTAGGGGCATAAATGAAGGAATCCTTGTCAGTGTCTTTCATCTCATAGAAATTGAGCGGATAGTAGCTGGCAACTTCGGTGTTAGACAAAACCTTCACACCTGGCCACTTCACTCTCTGGCTAGTATCACCACCAGGTCCTTGGTTGTTAAACTCTAAAGCAGTGCAAGTCTGATGATAAGCTGCGCCTTGCAAATCAATATAATCCTTTGGATTTAAAATCCCATCGATCGTTGAATCAATGATCACAGTCTTGGCGTACGGCTTCCATGGTCTTGCCAAATACGAGGTTCTGCCACTGGTTGCCCTCCAGGTCAAGTAATCTGCCTCTGCAGTGAAGTGACACATCTGGAGTCCATTAGGGTCTAATGGCTTCATCCTTCCCCCGGCTGCCACGATGCAGTTCTGGTTGTCCAGTGGTTTCCTCACGATGAGATCGCATCTCTGGAAAATCACGGCGGCGTCGCCGAACACAAGTCGATGGTGCCGCTGATGGAGCAGTCACGGTAGAATTGCCTCTGGGATTGAGCGTAGAGGGTGTCTTGGTACCCGTCAATGGAGCATTTGTAGAACGCGGCCTTGGAGTTTCTCCGCTCCTGCAATGTTCTCGAACCCGACTTTCATGGCGGTGAAGGCAATGGCGTTGACCCCAAATGTTACTATGAAGTAAGTGGTGGCACCATCTTTATAGTTCTTGTTTTCGGTGAACCGGGTCTGGTTGGGACCGTCTCCGATGATGAACAGGTGCGTCATGTGTTTCAATATGGTCACGTACTCGTTGTATATGCCAGCTTTCACTTAGATCACAAATGGGGTTCTGTTTTCCTTGGGAACAGTTTTTAGGGCATCAGTTAGGGTTTTGTAGTCTCCACTTCCATCTTGAGCCACAACCACATTAGGTTTAAGCTCTTCTGGATCATCATCAACCTGAAGGAGCCGTCAATGCGCTTCACTAACCCATGAAGGGAAACCATCATCCATTGTTGCTTCCTCTGAAGCCGACATTAGCTTTCTATTGCCGAAACCAAGCTTGATGTCTTTAAGGAAATCAGAGAACCCAGCAACCATGTCCAAGGCATTGTTGCTGAGCTCCATAGAGCTGTTTAAAACCTTGGTCATCTCCTTCCCTGCATCAATGGTTGTGTTCTCAAACGCGTCCAAACATGTCTGCTGGTGGGTCAGTGTTGCACTGAGCCAAATGTTGAGATCATAGGCGTAATCTTGGAGCTTGTGGATATCAAACTTCTCCAACTTGTTTATAGATTCGTAAAGATTGTCAACGGTGAAACCCAGCACTTCCTTGCACACATCCAAGGCTTATTTGGTTCTGTTGTCGGTGGAAAGCTCTTTGAAAATGGTGGAGTTGTGGATGTGCTTCTTGATCTCCTCGGCGGTGGCGTTGAACCCTGCTTTGAGCAAGTCCTTTATGTCTGTGCTTCCGTTTCCGGCATTTGCAAGGCTTTCCTTGCATGTGTCTTTGAATTCTGTTGACCGGCAAACCATGTCTACGTTGGTAAACTTTTGAGATGATGTAGTCTGGCCAATTTCCTCCAACATGCCGTGTCGCGGCTAACATAGCCACCAGGAGGATGGAGGAGATGCCGAGAATGGCGAACTTGTTCTTCGTCTCATTTTGTTCGTATGCCCCCCCATCTCTATGAATATATATTATTTTCTCTTTTTTGGTGTTTTGTAGAAGAGCAGCCTACAAATTATTAAATGAAATAATGCCGTTGTTGGCATTGCTTCGAAGGTCATGGTCATGGAGGTATTTATATGTGCAAGGCTTCCCTAAATCTCTCACCTCTCTGCCTCAAATGAAAGCTTGGCTCCAATTTCCTAGCTGTCTACTAAGTTTCGCATGCATGCATGCAGCATTTACTGAAATGTAGCCATTACTAGTTTTTGGTCCATTCATTTGTTTAGCAAATGATGGTGATTAGGTTGTGCAAGTTAGAGGTTCTCCTTGAATCATGGAGTTTGGACCCAATATCAAGGTGGGACAAATAAAGCTTCAAGGGTTAAGATGGATTGAGATTACCAAAGAGATGCTTAATTATCCTTTTCAATGTTTTAAAAGTGAAATATTTGAGACTAGAAAGTATTTTCATACGAGGGATTGAGATTATATAGTTAATTAATTATACGCAACCAAAATTTGTAGTCTTAAATTAAGTGTGATCGGGAAGATTATTTTCTTTTAATATATTTGAAGTTACACAGTCCTTCTACCTATTGCAAGTCCGTAAAATTTGAACAGTGCATGACATGCATGTATGATTTTTTATTGAAATTACACTTGCACCACGTTATTTAATTAGAAGTATTTCATTTATCTTGTAAAATTTCTTAGTCATTTTATACGTATCTTGTGCTATAAGAATGGGTGAACATTATTTCTCTTAATAGAAAACTCTATATTTGACTATTGTTTTAAAGATCTTAATCACATAAATCATCCCACAAGAGGAGTTGTATATTTTCATCTAACAAAAATGGCAATGACAGTTTTTTTTTTTTGATAAAAATGATAATTAATATCAATTAATTGAAGTTTACTAGATCACGGCTTCACATTTTCTTAAAATCCTCTTCAGGTTTGAAGGTTTTATATGAAATCTCTCTTAAAAATGAGCTAATATATATTAAATGTGTAATGACACTTTCCTCTTGGTCATAAGAATAAGAATAATCGATACTTTTTTAGATTTCAATATTCACTCTATTCCCTTCTTCATTTCTCATAGCATGTTGCCTTATATAAATTTTAATTAAGTGAAAAAGAATTTTTGGCGTTACTTTTCCCTTATTACTTCCATATATGTCTTCCTCATACACATATGGTTGAAAACTTCTCTCTGTATATATAATGCACAAACTGAAACATATAATTAACATCTATAAATAAATCCTATTTATTTATTATATCAAAGATGAAACTACAATCATTTTTCAATCAAGGTGCATGTTGTAACCTAAGCCATTTGGCCAAGAGAGTAGGGGACTCCAGAGGCAAGGATCCCTGAATCATTAAGAGCTACATCCTTAAGCTCATGGAACTTCTGAGGATAAAAATCGCTAACCTCAACTGCAATCAGCAGTTTGACTGCCTACGTCTTTGTTGTTGGCAAGAATAGCTAGCATTGCTTCAAGAAGGACGGATGAGAGGCCAAGAATGGCGTACCTCTTCTTTCGATCTTGCATCCCATAGTTTTTAGCTTCCATTAATTGATTCTTTGCTAGTTTTGTGAAAATGATACTTCTTTTTGTCTTGGTTGCCCAAAGGCTTACTTCAAAGGCTATGCCAATGTGGGTATTTATACAGAAAGAGCTCCTCTGTAAAAAAAGAAAAATCACATCTGTTATAAAATTTCACTTCAGAATTATCCCTTAAGAAACTGATAGTTTAGAGTAGCTTCTGGAAGTCTGAAAACCAGTAGAAATACCAAAAGGTGTAACATCCGGAGGTTGTGAACTTGTGATTTCTGGTTTGAGATATTTTCTTGACAGGGTTGAACTTAATTATTTTCTCATGTTTTGTTTGTTTGTTTTGGCTTTTTAATGGAATTAACTTGTGTAGTTACATTCAACAAGATTTTTCTAATTCAGGAAATAACAAACATAATTTGATAAATCATTGATTTTTATTAATTTTTTTTATCCCCTCATTTACCAAAAGCACACCATAAATGTGGAAAAAAATGTGATAAAATATATTTTGATAACAGAGATATTTAAAATCTTAATTGATTATTATATTTAAATAAAGTGAGTAGCCAAAATTTTTTTTAAACCAAAAAAAAAGTGATAAAATATAAAACAGAAAATGTCATTCCACAGATTTGCTTTGAAGCTTTGTTAATCCTGTTTACTTGGAATATATGTTACACGTAAAAACTTGGCGTTAGGAGCGAAAGCAGTGGTCAAATAGCATATTGGCACACTGCTGTAGCGTTATTCCAGCTTTGTTTTCTTTTTCTTCTATTTTGCAAACTTGGTAATCTCTAACCCCTTTTCTCACGTAGCGATCAATTCTCCATCTTGTTTATCAAAGTTTGGCTCTTCTTAGTTCTAACTTGGCTATAGTGCCCAAGTGGACTTCATCTGGGCCATCCGCGATTCTCAATGTCCTTGCAGTGGCCCAGCGATGTGCTAAGACTGTGTCAGATGACAGGCTTGCTGCTCCATGCACTTGCATTGCCATGTCAAGCACCTTTAATGCCATGTTCGGTGCTGCTACCTGCTCCCAGACCAAGCATGGCATTAAAATAGAATCATAATATCTGATTTTGAGTGAAAGAAGAATTGTAAACCAGCATTAATTAGGAAACAAGAAGTACCTTGGCCATTGCTATGATCCCTCGAGCATTTTTGTTTCCCAGTCTGTCAAGCTGGTCAGCTGCTTCCAACACCAACAACCTGGCTTCTTCTAACTCTATTCGACGCTGAACGATAGAAACATAGATAAGCAAAGATTTTGTCAAATTCCATTCTCCCGTTGACCCTTCTAAACTATCGCTTTTTGAGTCTTTGACCCAATCACAAGTTAATTTGCTATGATTGCTCTGGGGACAAACTGATAGATCATAGATTTATAGCACATATTAAATCAGAATACCTTGGCCATATCTGAAAGAAATGAACCATGCGGAGCAATTAACTTTCCGAATGTTCTTCCACTAACAGCTCTTTGAACCATCAAACGCATGCCTCGCTCAGCAGCACCTATCAGTCTCGTACAATGGTGCAGCCTTCCAGGGCCTAGCCTACCCTGCAAGAATCGAAATCGATAAAGATTTGCGTTCTCACCATACCAAGCAGCTCATAAACAATACAGGAAACTCCTGAACATTTCCTGATAAAACTCATTATGTCGTATACTTTAAACTCTCAATTTATATGTTTTGGGATGACAATTTCTACTTCCCAAAAAAATGTCATGCATGTAATCTTTTTCACTTCTCATTGAAAGCCAAGCAGCATGATGCCTTTAGCATTTAGTAAGAAGATATTTTAAGCAGGTCAAACTCTTAAAAAGAGTTGACACACGAAAATTTGAGTTCTCTGGGCTTTTAAGAAGAACTGCAACTTGGTAGCGTGAAAAATACTCAAGTTTCTGCAGAACAAGTCTAAACAGCAATATCACATGCCAGTATCATCTTGCCATAATTAAGGCACTAGCAAAGTGTTTTTCAACTTACTTGAGCAATCTCAAATCCACGTCCTTCACCGAGTATAGTATTCTTTGCTGGCACCCGTACGTTTTCAAAAGTTATTTCTGCGTGTCCATGAGGTGCATCATCGAAGCCAAAGACCATCAATGGTCTCTTTATGTGAACGCCTGGAGTTTTGACATTCACTAAAATCATACACTGTTGCTTATGCTTAGCTGCATTGAAGTCAGTTTTCCTCTGTGCATTGGTATTTTGATCAAACTCTATTGACAAGAAATATACATAGATTAAGGTAATGACTCTCGACCAAACACTCTCCATCACTATAAGAATTTTGCACCTTGGATCCATAGCACCACTGTTACACCATTAGGAAAAGCAGAATGCCGCTCCAAGTTTGCCATTGCTCTATCCAACCTCTCACTAATGCATCTGTCTTCTCCCATTTGTTGCACCATGTAAATTTGTCCCCTGAAAAGCCCAGATCAAACAATTGGTTCTCTGCAATGAATTCTCTAAAATTGTGGCAATTTCTGTCTTCAACTTCTGCCCCTCCTTTCTTCTCGTTTCTCAATTGAATGGTGTTAAAGTCTCCTTTAATAACTATTCTTCCTTGGTGATTGGTCATAACTTCTGAAAGTTTAATCCACTGCTCTTTTCTAATGCAAGCATCGGTACTTGCATACACTCTTATTAGGCCCCCTTGCTCATTCATATTTATTTTGCTAATTTTGCATGAGATGAAAAACTGGCTTCTGTCTATATCTGTCACTGATACATGATTTCTCCATGCCAACGCCAACCCTCCTGCTCTTCCCTGTGGGTCTACTGTGTGAAAATTGAGGAAATTGCACTTCTTTAACCACCCTTTGACTCTACTACTATCATTCTTGGTCTCAGAGAGGAAGACCACTTCTGGAGAATGGGATCGGCTTATTCCTTTCAGAGAATAGACTGTCAGGGGATTAACAGTTCCAATATAGTATCTTCATTGATTGCCTTGGTCCCATTTGGCTGGGACCCTCCATCTTCTCTTGATTCGAATCGATCTCCATGAGGCAATCGCTTTTCCCTTCTTTGTCTTCATAATCTTTTTTCTTTCTCTCTCTTTATAACTGCTCCTATGTATCCAAAATGTGATTCTTGTGACCTTCTCCATTACCTCTCTCCCCTTTTCTAGCCCCATGACGATGATGTGTTAGGTCTAGTGAAAAGCAAAAGATAAAAGACGGTCTGGGAAGGAAATTGAAGCAATGACAATGGTTAGACAAGTTACACACGCAGATTTGGGGTGGCCTCTTATGCATGGTCTTATGAAATACTAGTTTTCCTTTTTCCTTTTTGGGTAAAATGACGTTACTTTTCATTTGAAGTGGCTTATAGTGCCACGGTTGTGATATCTTCTCCAATTTAAAAACCTCTACAAGGCATTTAGGTCAAATTCGTCTGTTGGCTTTACCTCGTCGACAACCTGACTTACTTATGGCCATATCTGATATTGACTTCGACTAAACTTTACAATATAAATTTAATAACTGCATAAGTTTTTGTGATTTCACTATTTAAGGTTTTGTATGTTGTTTTGTGTTGTCAAATAGTATAAGTTTATCCTCTTACCAATCCCACAAGGTATTTAAAGAAAAACTTTATTTTTATTTGATTTATAGTAGTGCAGTTAATAAAGGAAGAGACAAACATCACATGCTGGATCTCTTTTCAAATCAGGAGTTCCATTATTCTATGGTTTTTACGAAGTAAAGTAGACTTATAAAACATAGTTCATCCATACACCTATGTCAACTCTAAGTAGCATTCTTATTCCATATGCAAGCTATGCACAAAGCAGCAGAAAGTAGAGAAAGCTCCCATCAGAAAGTAAAATGTCACCATTAATCGATTGCCAGGGAAATTGACTTTAACATAAAAACAGAACAACAAAAGGATTTTGAAGCATTGTAAACAAAAGGGATGGTGGGAGACAAACGCAACTTACCAGATCTCGGAACTTGAGAATGTAAAACATCTCCGAGTATCGCCTGGTTTCTCTCCTCTCCAGCTTTGACACGTGCTTCCAAAAACCATATACGCCAGATATAGGGAGTAGCCTCTCAGAGTATATTTTCCAAGTACCTATAGATGTAAAACCAAAATGTCAGTTTCTCAGTAGAGCAGGATTCTTCATTTTAGAAGTGTGGCTAATGAAAGCATACCTCTCATGGATGCGTCTAAGCCCTGCATCATAGATCATTTGCCAGTAGCCAGCATCATTACGGCATTTCTCAAAAAAAGTTTATTAGAAATGAAGCAACCAGATCAGGATGATGTGGGTCAATATGGAATCCAGAAATTCCATCTTCAATTATCTCAGCTGGGCCACCATGACAAGTGGCAAATGCTGGAAGACCACATGTGATGGCTTCCACGACTGTTAGGCCAAATTCTTCATAAAAAGCCGGCTGCAAGAAGAAACAAGAACTCGTTGAAGTCTCGAAGATGCTTATTTACTAAAAATATATCAACTCAAACAAATCTTTATATACTTTCTACACAGCATACCTGCACAAAAGCACCTTTCACATCAGCAATGTAAGGGTAGAGCTCCCTATTGCGAGCTCGATTCATTTGAGCTTTTATTCAACGTAACTCGTTGTGCAATTCATAATTTTTTTATGAGGCCATGCATTTTCTCTATCTCCTCCATTTCCTCTCTCTCCCAAGAGCTTTTTTACGTCAATGTATCCCCCAACCACCACATGGTTTACAAGTTCCCTTAGTTTGCGACTCTTGCCAAAGCATTCAACAAGCCCCGTTAAATTTTTCACTCGATCAAGTCTTGCCATAGAAAAGATTATAGGCTTTGATGGATCAACCAACAAACCACTGCCATAACCAAAATGAATACAAGAGATTAAATGATTTTTCCATACTCCCATAAGAAATAGAGAGGAAATTAAAACAAAGAGACAAAATAAGATGAATTGTGAGTTGAGATGCATGATGGAGCTGAATTGATTTTTGATTCTGCATGAATGTGAATAAACTGAATCAATGAATATTTATCAACTTAATTAATTAACATTAATTTTTAACTTTAATCAGCTTATTTTTGAATTGAATCATTGAATATTTATAAAGTTAATTAATTGATTAATTTACATTAATTTAAAATGGTTAAGGAGTCTTAATCAACTTATATTCTCTCATCACTATATACACATTTAGTACATGTTTTATTTATTTTTTATTTGTACTGAAAATATTTTTATTCGATTACTAAATTATACTAAATCATTTTTAAGTTAAAGAGATATTCGATTAGAGTTTTATTATTTGATTATTTAATTTGATAATATACAAAGAATAATTCATTTTTGTTATGGATACATTATAAATATAATCTTGATTAGATTGATTTAATTATATATCAAAATAAAAGAAGATAGAATTTATTAATTTTCAGAGAAAATATTTTTATATCAAATTAAAATGTATATTAATTAAGGCACATCAATACAAAAAGAGAAAGAGAAAGAATGAGATGAATTGTGAGACAAGAGTACCATTGAGTTGAATTGTTTTGTGATGCTACGTGTATGTGAATGAATTGAATTATTGAATATTTATCCATTTGATTAATTAGCATTAATTTGAAATGGTCAAAGGCACTTAATGAGTCTGTTTTCTCTCATCTCATTATACACACACATATTATTATTTTCTTGTTTCATTGATTTGCACCAAAAGGCTAGATTAGATTAATATCATTAATTAATTTATTAATGTGAGTTTTAATATTTTTTTGTGGTATACATAGAATAATTCATTTATTGACAGTTATATTATAATTAATTATAATCCTAATTAAATATATATAATAGTATATTGAAACAAAAGCAGAGAGAATTTATTAATGAAGAGAAAAAAAAAATACTTTTATTCTAATCAAAATCAATGAAACTATGCATCAGCCGCAGCATTGTTACAACTCAAGAGCACAGGAAGTTGATGATATATCAATAATTAATTAATTATGCTGAACCCATCTTACGTTTATATGTTGGCAGCATTGTAAGGTATTCCAGCTGTAGAAATGAAGCTATCCTTTTCAGTAGCATTCTTAATCTCATAGAACTTGTACGGATAGTAGGTGGCAGCTTCGGGTCCAGACAATACCTTCACACCTGGCCACTTCACCCTCTGGCTGGTATCAGCACCAGGTCCTTTGTTGTTAAACTCAAAAGCACTGCAAGTCTGATGATGAACTGTGCCCTCCCAATCAAGATAACCCTTTGGATCAAAAATCCCATCGATCGTTGAATCAACGATCACAGTCTTGGCGTACGGCTTCCATGGTCTTGCCAAATACGAGGTTCTGCCACTGGTTGCCTTCCAAGGCAAGTAATCTGGCTCTGCAGTGAAGTGGCAGCTCTGGAAAATAAGTCCATTAGGGTCATCAGGCTTCATCCTTCCTCCGGCTGCGACGATGCAGTTCTGGTTGTCCTGTGGTTTCCTCACGATGAGCTTGCAGTTCTGGAAAACCACGGCGGCATCGCCGAACACGAAGTCGATGGTGCCGCTGATGGAGCAGTCCCGGTAGAATTGCCTCTGGGATTGAACGTAGAGGCTGTCTTGGTAACCGTCAATGAAGCAGTTGTAGAACACGGCCTTGTCTGAGGTTACACGGAGTGCCACGGCTTGGTGTTTCAACGATCCTGCGGTGTTCTCGAACCCGACATTCTTGGCGGTGAAGTAAACGGCGTTGACCCCAAATGTTGCTGTGAAGTAAGTCTTGACACCATCTAGATAGTTCTTGTTTCCGGTGAACCGGGTCTGGGTGGGACCGTCTCCGATGATGGTCACGTACGTCATGTGCTTCATTACGTTCACGTACTCCTTGTATATGCCAGCTTTCACGTAGATCACAAATGGGGTTCTATTTTTCTTGGGAATAGTTTTCAGGGCATCAGTTAGGGTTTTGTAGTCCCCACTTCCATCTTGAGCCACAACCACATTAGGTTTAATCCCTTCTGGAGCAACCTGAAGGAGCCGTCTATGCCCTTCGCTGACCCATGAATGGAAACCATCATCCATTGTTGCTTCCTCTGAAGCCGACATTAGCTTTCTATTGCCTGAACCAAACTTGAAGTTTTTAAGCAAATCAGAGAACCCAGTAACCATGTCCAAGGCATTGCTGCTGAGCTCCATGGAGCTGTTTAAAACCCTGGTCATCTCCTTCCCTGCATTGGTGGTTGTGTCCTCAAACGCGTCCAAACATGTCTGCTGGTGGGTCAGTGTTGCACTGAGCCAAATCTTGAGATCGTAGGAGTAATCTTGGAGCTTGTGGATATCAAACCTGCCCAACTTGTGTATTGATGCGTGGAGACTGTCAACGGCGAAACCCAGCACTTCCTTGCACACATCCAAGGCCTGTTTGGTGCTGTCGTCTGTGGAAAGCTCTTTGAAAAGGGTGGAGTTGTGGATCTGCTTCTTCATCTCCTCCATGGCGGCGTTGAGGCCTGCTTTGAACAAGTCCTTCATGTCCGTGCTTCCGTTTCCGGCATTTGCAAGGCTTTCCTTGCATGTGTTTTGGAATTCCGTTGACCGGCAAACCATGTCTACGTTGGTAAACTTTTGAGATGATGCAATCTGGCCAATTTCCTCGAACATGCCGTGTTCTTCTTCTTCGCCGTGGGCCACGGCGGCTAACATAGCCACCAGGAGGATGGAGGAGATGCCGTGAATGGCGAACTTCTTCTTCGTCTCATTTTGTTCGTGTGCCCCCATCTCTATGAATATATATTATTTTCTCTCTTTTGGTGTTTAGTAGAAGAGCAGACTACAAATTATTAATTGAAATAATGCAGTTGTTGGCACTGCTCGGAAGGTCAAGGTCATGGAGGTATTTATATCTGCAAGGCTTCTCTAAATCTCTCACCTCTCTCCCTCAAATGAAAGCTGGGGAGTCGTTATCGCTGAACAGATTGTAATGTCGACAAGCTTGAGAGATTGGCTCCAAATTCCTTGCTATCTCCTAAATTTGGCATGCATGCATGCAGCATTTACTGAAATGTAGTCGTTACTAGTTTTTGGTCCATTCATTTGCTTAGCAAATGATGGTGATTAGGTTGTACAAGTTAGAGGGTCTCCTTGAATCATGGAGTCTGGACGTAATATTAAGGTGGGACAAATGTAGCTTCAAGGGTTAAGATGGATTGAGATTATTCGAGAGATGCTTAATTATCTTTTTCAATGTTTTAAGAATAAAATATTTAAGATTACAAAGCAATTTCATTTGAGGGGATTAAAACTATACAGTTATTTAATTATATGCAACCAAAATTTGCAGTCATAAATTAAATGTGATCAAGAAGATTATTTTCTTTTAAAATATTCGAGGTTACACAATTATTTTACCTATTGCAAGTCTTTAATATTTGAACAGTGCATGACATGCATGTATGATTTTTCACTGAAATTATACTTGCACCAGATCTTTTAATTAGAAGTATTTCATTTGCCTTGTGAAATTTCATAGTCCTCTTATATGTAACTCGTGCTATAAGAATGGGTGAACATTATTTCTCTTAATATAAAACTTTATATTTGACTATTGTTTTAAAGATATTAATCACATAAATCAACCCACAAAAGGAGTTGTATATTTTTATCTGACAAAAATGGCAATGCCATTTTTTTTTTTTATGATAAAATGGTAATTAATATCAATTAATTGAACTTTACTAGATCACAATTCACATTTTCTTAAAATCCTCTTTGGGTTTGAAGATTTTATGTTGAAATCTCCCTTAAAAAAATGAGCTAATATATATTAAATGTGCAATGACACTTTTCTCTTGGTCATAAGAATAAGAATAATTGATATTTTTTAGGATTTCAATATTCACTCTATTCCCTTCTTCATTTCTCATACCATGTTGCCTTCAATAAATTTTAATTAAGTGAAAAAGAATTTTTGCCGTAAGTTTTCCCTTATTACTTCCATATATGTCTTCCGTATACACATATGGTTGAGAACTTCTCTCTGTATATATAATGCACAAACTGAAACATAATTTACATCGCTAAATAAATCCTATTTATTTATTATATCAAAGAAGAAACTACAATCATTTTTCAATCAAGGTGCATGTTGTTGTAACTTGAGCCATTTTGGCCAGGAGAGTAGGGGACTCCAGAGGCAAGGATCCATGAATCCTTAAGAGCTACATCCTTATGGTCATAGAACTTCTGAGGATAAAAATCACTAGCCTCAACTGCAGTCAGCACTTTGACACCAGGCCATGCAACTCTCTTGGACGTGTCAGCACCAAGACCCTTTTGTTGTACTCAAAATAGAAGCAACTCTGATGGTTATTAGCCCCATTCCATGGAAGAAAACCTTGAGGGTCAAAAATGGCGTCAATCTGAGAATCAATGAACACAGTCTTTGCATATGGCCTCCATGGCCTTCCCAGATATGATCTCACGTTGAGTTGCTCGAAGGAGGCCAAATATGATGGCACCGCCATGAACTGGCAGCTCTGGAAAGCTAATGCGCTCTTTGAGTTGATGCCTTTTCTGCCACCTGACACAATGCACTTGGTTTGGAGAGGGTTTTCTCACTATAAGCTTGCAGTTCTGGAAAACTCCTTCTGCGTCACCAAGACGAAGTCGATAGTGCGGGTAACGGTGCAGTCACGGTAGAATTGGCGTTGGGACGTAGAGGGTGTCCTGGTAACCATCTATCATGCAGTTGTAGAAGATGCAGTTGTCTGCAGTTACATGGAGTGCAACTGCTTGGAGCTTCGCAGGCCCTGCTGCGTTCTCAAACCCAACGTTCTTGGCAGTGAAGAAAGCACCATTCACGCCTGCTAATTAATTAGTCAGATCTATGATACCATATATAGCTGGTTTTAAATCCCCTAATTATCCTGTTCATGTAAAGAATGATAACAGAAAGAATCAGAATATTCTGTTGTCTCTGTCAAATTGAATAGTCAGAAGTAGGAGTGTCCGCAGGTTTGTTGTATCTAACTTTTTTCATCAATTCGTTATTATTATTTTCATAAAAATATCCTTAATAAAATTGCATATTGGCAGCCAAAATTCCTCTCAAGTGGAGCTCATGGAGAAGGCTATTGGATTGTTCGTATAACACTATGTTATGGCTCCAAGTTGCTCATGATAGTGGTGCAAATTTATGGATAAAACGTAATGTGGATCAAACTGGTTTTTACAGGGTGAAACCCATCCAAACATGTCTGCTGGTGTGGATTGTAGCTCCAAGCCAAACCTTGAGATCATACGCATACTCACCAAGCTTGCTCAAATCAAAAGAAGACAACTTGTCAATAGATTGGTAAAAGTTGTCAATGGCAAACTCCATGACTTCCTTGCAGATATCCACAGCTTCTCTTGTCATGTTGTCCTCGGCAAGTTCTTTATAGAGAGTAGAGTTGTTTATGATCTTCTTGAGCTCATCCACGGTCACGTTGAGACCGATTTTTACGAGCTCTTTGGGGTCTGAGGATTCGTTAGAGGCCTTGGCAAGGGTATTCTTGCAGGTTTCTTTGTAAGTTGCTGGTTGGCAAAGCATCTCAACGTTCTTGTGAGAGCTAAAGATCTGGCTGCTGCCTACGTCTTTGTTGTTTACAGTAATGGCAAGAATAGCCACCATTGCTTCAAGAAGGAAGGAAGAGAGGCCAAGAATGGCGTACCTCTTCTTTCGATCTTGCATCCCATAGTTTTCAGCTTCTATTAATTGATTCTTTGCTAGTTTTGTGAAAATGATACTTCTTTTGGTCTTGGTTGCCCTAAGGCTTACTTCAAAGGCTATGCCAATGTGGATATTTATACAGAAAGAGCTACTCTATTAAAAAAAAAAAAAAAATCACTTCTGTTATAAAATTTCACTTCGGAATTATCCCTTACGAAACTGTTTTTTTTTTTTTTGATTGTATTCACCAACTTTGGGGCCACCCTCTATGTTCTCCAACTTAGTTGGAATATAAACAAAAAAATATCCATTAATCATTAGCTAATTTTTGGTTTATTGATAGTTTAGAGTTGCTTCTGGAAGTCTGGAAACCAGTACAAAATTCAAAAGGTGTAACAACCGGAGGTTGTGAACTTGTGATTTCCAGTTTGAGATATTTTCTTGACAGGGTTGAACTTAATTATTTTCACATGTTCAGTTTGTTTGTTTTGGCTTTTAATGGAATTAACTTATGTAATTACATTTAACCAGATTTTTCTAATTCAGGTAATAACAAACATAATTTGATATATCATTTTTTTTTTGATAATATAATTTGATATATCATTGATTTTTATTAACTTTTTTTTATCCCCTCTTTTACCAAAAGCACACCATAAATGTGCGAAAAAAATGTGATAAAATATATTTTTATAATAGATATATTTAAAATCTTAATTAGTTATTTAATTTTATATTTAAATAAAGTGAGTAGCCAAACTTTTTTCAAACAAAAAAAAAAAAATGTGATAAATGTAAAACAGAAAATGTCATTCCACAGATTTGCTTTGAAGCTTTAGTAATCCTGTTTACTTGGAATATATGTTACACGTAAAAACTTGGCGCTTAGGAGCGAAAGCAGTGGTCAAAGAGCATTTTGGCACACCGCTGTAGCGTTATTGCAGCTTTGTTTTCTTTTTCTTCTATTTTGCAAACTTGGTAATCTCTTTCCCCTTTTCTCACGTAGCGATCAATTCTCCATCTTGTTTATCAAAGTTTGGCTCTTCTTAGTTCTAACTTGGCTATAGTGCCCAAGTGGACTTCATCTGGGCCATCCGCGATTCTCAATGTCCTTGCAGTGGCCCAGAGATGTGCTAAGACTGTGTCAGATGACAGGCCTGCTGCTCCATGCACTTGCATTGCCATGTCAAGCACCTTCAATGCCATGTTCGGTGCTGCTACCTGCTCCCAGACCATGCATGGCATTAAAATAGAATCACAATATCTGATTTTGAGTGAAAGAATAGTAAACCAGCATTAATTAGGACCTGATACTGCATAATTAGAAACAACAACTACCTTGGCCATTGCTATGATCCCTCGAGCATTTTTATTTCCCAGTCTATCAAGCTGGTCAGCTGCTTCCAACACCAACAACCTGGCTTGTTCTAACTCTGTTCGACACTGAACAATAGAAACATAGATAAGCAAAGATTTTGTCAAATTCCATTCTAACATTGACCCTTCTAAACAATCGCTTTTTGAGTCTTTGACCCAATCACAAGTTAATTTGCTACGATTGCTCTGGGGATAAACTGATAGATCATAGATTTATAGCACATATTAAATCAGAATACCTTGGCCATATCTGAAAGAAATGAACCATGCTGAGCAATTAGCTTTCCGAATGTTCTTCTACCAACAGCTCTTCGAACCATCAAATGCATGCCTCGCTCAGCAGCACCTATCAGTCTCATACAATGGTGCAGCCTTCCTGGGCCTAGCCTACCCTGTAAGAATCGAAATTGATAAAGATTTGAGTTCTCACCATAGCAGCTCATAAACAATACAGGAAACTCCAGAACATTTCCTGATAAAACTCATTAAATCGTATGCTTTAAACTCTTAATTTATATGTTTTGGGATGATAATTTCTACTTCCCAAGAAGATGTCATGCATGTAATCTTTTTCACTTAAATTGAAAGCCAAGCAGCATGATGCCTTTAGCATTTACTAAGAAGATATTTTAAGTAGGTCAAACTCTTGAAAGAGTTGACACACGAAAATTTGAGTTCTCTGAGCTTTTTAGAAGAACTGCAACTTGGTAGGGTGAAAAATACTCAAGTTTCTGCATAACAAGGCTAAGCAGCAATATCACATGCCAGTATCATCTTGCCATAATTAAGGCACTAGAAAAGTGTTTTTCGACTTACTTGAGCAATCTCAAATCCACGTCCTTCACCGAGTATAATATTCTTTGCTGTCACCCGTACATTTTCAAAAGTTATTTCTGCGTGTCCATGAGGTGCATCATCGAAGCCAAAGACCATCAATGGTCTCTTTATGTGAACGCCTGGAGTTTTGACATCCACTAAAATCATAGATTGTTGCTTATGCTTAGCTGCATTGAAGTCAGTTTTCCCCTGTGCATTGGTATTTTGATCAAACTATATTGACAGGAAATATACATAGACTAAGGTAATGACTTTTGACCAAACACTCACCATCACTATAAGAATTCTGCACCTTGGATCCATAGCACCACTTGTCCACCATTTTGTCCCATTGATAATATATGAATTTCCTTGTCTATTCATCAAGAAAGATTAAGAAAATCAAATATTCCGTACCCCCAAAATATGTTTCTGTCTTCTATCAAGAAGCTTGGCTCAAACCTGCACTTTCTTAGTTAATTTGTTAATGAACTTACGTCTCCAAATGATTTTCTTAACTGATTTTTTTTTCCTTGCAAGATTCTGGATAGCCCTACCTTTTAATAGAACACTCAATGTTCGTTGCATCAGAAGATGCAACATGTGGTTCTGTCATTGCAAATCCAGATCTAATCTTCCCCTCAAGCAAAGGAATAAGCCATTCCTGAAGCTGTTCTTTATTTCCATAGCGCAATAACACCTAATATGTAAGTAACCGGTTAGAACAGATCAGGTGAAAATGCAATATAGGTCGACAGCAGTGTTGACTATCCATAGCACAAGACTGATGAATCAGCCTTGAAAATCTGTAAGTTCCAGCTTACCTCCATGTTACCTGTGTCAGGCGCACCGCAATTAAAAATTTGTGGAGCCCAAACAGAACGACCCATGATCTCACAAAGGTATCCATATTCAAGGTTTGTGAGACCAGCACCTAGTAACCGGTCATTATTTTTGCTCCCATTAAAAATTAGATCTCTTGCCCTAGCAGCACTATCAAACTGCATAAGAAAAAGATACTTGAGCAACAAATATATCTTTTAGGGGACTTTATATTGAAAAGCCCAGTAACTTAGTCCTAAAGAGCATAGAAGTAAAACAAGAAAAATATATCTCCATTGCCAAAAATTTTGGCTGTTGTAACGCCATTCCTTCTTATCCAACATCTTCTTTCCTATAAACTTAACACAATGGTTACCACTTTCATATTCTGTTATTTCCCCTCTACCCTTTTTTGAAGGACATTGGCCATCCTCATATCAAACTTTCACATAAATTTCCCAGTTCTTAAACTTTTTGCATTAGCATTCTACTATTTTATTGTGCAATTCAGACAGCTTAGTATGTGTATGTGTATGTATATATGCATGTAACAGTCTCCTAAAGCTGCAAATCTCATTTAAGGTTTACGCTAAAATGACATTAGAAACTTTCAATTTAACTCATTGGTTATTGGATGGGAGGCCACTGGGACAGTTCATTTAACAAAAGTATGCCACCAGGTAGGATAATGGTATATCATGTATTTATTTGACTAGAGTTGCTTTTTTGTTATAATGTTAAATTTCAGAAGAAAATGTAGAACACAGTGAATCCCTAATATCAAAGTCTAGGCAAGATTCGCATCTAAAAGAAAATAAAATTGAAGCTGTAATAGTTCAAAACTTGGTCGGCGCACAAAACTACCAAAATAAAAACAAAAATAATCAGCCAAAGTTTATTGCTGAAGAGCGGTATTGAGATACATACAGGTATCCATAAGTTCCATAAGCCTTCTTTTTTGGCTAGTTCCTTTAACTTCTCCTCCTCTGGGTGAACAGTCCAACGTGATTCAGACTGAGAAAGTTTATAAAATTCATTTTCCATAGGGTATATGTGATCGTCCATGAACTTGATTAGTCTATTCCTCAGTTTCAAAACTTCCTGACTAGGAATAAACTTCCCCCTATTTGAAAGGCCTTGCATTTCCCTCTCATTCACAACTTCCTTCAAATAGTCTCCTGCATTCACAATTGCATTTGACTCATTCACAACTTCCAATGGAGCAACAAATTATACGTGAATCAAATTGCATAAGCAGCATAATAATTAAACGATTTAGCTACCAGATGGAGGAAGCACAGATTTGCGCTCGATAAATTCCCAAGCAGCATCTATAAAACCATTGGCAAGTATCTCTGTGTATCGAGCCCGCTCACCTCCTGATGCACTACCCTGGATTGCATGGAGAGATGCTAAATATCTTTAATCTTTAACTCTCATGATTAAACGTTTTTCTAACAAGTTTAAATACCTTAATCCATCTGTTGTATACTCCAGCATAGATTGCAGCTCCACGGAAAAAAGAAAAGGCAACATAGAACTTCCACTCAGCAACAGGCCATCTTCTTCCCTGGTATCAAAAACTCTCCTGTTAGACTTTATCAAGTTTAGGAAAAATAAAAAATGAATCAACCACTATTTCACTTGGTTGTTTCTATGAAAATTCTTCTGTATAATCATTGAACAAAACCAAGCTAAGGCTCAAATCTTCAAGCTATAAATTGCACTGCATTGTCTAGTCTCTAGATAACCAATCTACAATACCTCAACTTTAGCTGAGGTTAGCAACTTATGATTGACCATGCTTAGTGGCTTTCTAATCCTCTTTAAGATTATTTCTTCAATCAAAATCAATAGATAAATTTCCCCAATTTATACCTGACTTTGTCATTGATGATACTAAATCAAATGTCAGATAGCCAATTCAGTTCTATGGGACTTACGGCCAGAGAGCAGTATTCAGCCAGGTATTCTGCTAGTGAAGGGATCCCCTCTGGAATTCCAGAGAGTTCCATACCTTTGTGTACTTTGTCATGACCCATATCAGCAATGTAAGGCTGTCAAAGGAGAAAATTATTAATAACAGTAACTCCAATTAATGAACGGCCAAATTTTAGTTTTAAGATTAGGTTAACAAACCTACAAAAGAGATGAAAATATCAACAGAATGCAGGCAAAAAACAACTATAAAACAGAATATAACTACTATTTATATACAGGTCTTTAATATGTTCCAACTTTGGGGAATGAAAATTTACAAGTATAAAACATACCATACAGCTATATGCAACATCACACATTTGATTACCAAGGGTAGACAGTTCCCAGTCAAGTATGCCAATCACTTGATCCTGCAGTAGGATCGACATCTTATTAAACATATGAACAAAAAGTTAATAGGCTGCTATAAACACTAAATACTACTCTTCATATTATCTAAAATAATACATACATGAGCAACAGAAATTTCTGTATCTTTTATCAGTAGGATTACAAAATTCAAAGTTTGACAATGACAGCATATCTATACACCAATAAAAGACAAAAATCATGTATTTATACTGTCATTGATTGAAGTGTATGCCTTGTAATATGCATCATACCTCAATGGGATGGAACACAAGATTATCGATGCGGAAGTCTCCATGAACTAGGCCAGCTGTTGCTCCAGAAGAATCTTCAGGAGGAATGTGTTGACGTAACCAATCAATCAGTTCAAACATCTTTGGATTTCTTGCAGGCTTACCCTCACTAGTTGAGGCAACATATTGCTTAGCCCACCTCTCAATCTAAGATAAGCAAAAGAACACGGGACATAGAGTCAGTAAATAAAAATAAATAACATTGTGATCTGAAAAATTTTATATATTTAGTTAACAATTAAGAACCTCACAAGAGAACACTTCTACAAATTCTTCTGCAGATGCCTCATATTCTTTTCAGCCCTCATACACACTATATACTTCATCTTTCTTTTATGATCAGAGTACGTTTCCTAGATAGAGCACTGACCATAATTTAATAACCATTTCAGTTGAAAATAATTTCTGAAGACTATACCTGTCTTTTACAATAATTGTTCTGCAGCCCATATTTTCCCAGACCAATGGAATCCACATTAGCAGAATGCAAGGAGGCTAAGGTTTTAGCAGTTTCCCGATAAATTGCCCTCCTCCTTTCTGGTGCCATGCCCTAATACATTGATATAACATAATTCAACAACCAAGCCAATGATAACTTGGAATTGAATTGAAAGTAAGAAAACAAGAAACGACGACCAAACCTAAAAGGAAAAAAAATAAAAATGATAAATATAGTTGGAAAAATAAAGATAACAGTTAGACAAATCATACTGGCAGCTTAGGGTCAATAAGTATCCGTCCCTCCAAATATTCCATGATGTAAAACTCTGTTCCAATTACACTTGAATCAGTGCATAAACAGAAAGCTTTAGGAACAGGAACTTGGGTATGATTGCCTAAGGCCTGGAGAACCTGAAAATAGAAATAAAAGTCGAACCTGTTCTTAGTCAACGGACTTGCAATATTCAGTACGATTCCCGGATTACACACTAAGAAAGGGGAAGTAAGAATATAACATATTCAATCTTTTCAACCATATTGCTAGTTGCATGTGATAACCAAAATGAGCACGGACACTGAGAATGGTTCTCATGTAAAAGAGTTGAACTCCCAAGCCAACATCTAATCAATTAAATGGTGAAATCAATTAACCTATATAATATAGGGTTTGGACCTGAAACTCTCTGTCCACGGCATGTGCAGAGGCCAGCAGTTTCCCAGGAGGCTTCTTTCTCAGAACATAACGCTTCACTGAATCTCCAGAGCCCGCTTCCATCAAGTATGTGGGATTGGACTGCCCATGCCCAAACTAGAAATCACACAGAGAAATGAAAAATCAATCAAAAGAAGCAAACCCAGATCACCCAAATCATAAGAACACAAGAGAAAGATGCAAAAGTAACCTGGGAGACGGAGAAACGAGAGGGAGAGTGAGGGAAGCCACGAACATTGGCGGAGGCATAGCGTAGCAGGGCGTTGAGGTCAAAGCCCGGACCTGGGTTCACTTCGCCTACGAGATCAGATGTACGACTCGCCATGTCCGATTTCGTTTTCGATAGTTTGCAAATTTACTCGACAAATGATATAATATGTGTTTTTTTTTTTTTGATGACCGTTTTGGTTGTTCCCAATTTCCGATACTCGAAGTACAACTTGATGCTGGCTGCTGAGAAAAGGTCCGTGGAGCATTTCTATTTGTTCGTCTTGTGAATACGAGGTCGTTTACTATTGAGACCAGACCACGTGTGGGATTGTCAAATCCCATGCTTTTTCAATCAGCCATTGAGTCTACAAGCATATTTTCTATGAAAAATGATATTTATACACTTTCTTTTTATTAATTTATAATTAATTCAATTTAAGTTAATAAAAAAATTTAAATAAAATATTTTCTTCTTTAAAATCGTATTTACAAAGTTTTACGTTATAAAATATAAGATTATTTTTTAATTTTAGAGAATAATTAATAATATATTTTAAAAAAATATTTTTATTTAAAGTTTTATTTTAATAATTATTTGTACATTTGATTCAAAAGACAAAATATTAAATAGAAATGTCATAAAAAGAATACAGTTTTATCCACCTAATTATATTTTCTTGGAGGTATAAAATAGATAATATAATCTTATAATTTTGAATAAAGGGAATAGAATATTTTCAAAGAAATTTTTTATTTATATATATAGACTCAAACCAAAAAGAATAATATACTTAAATCACTTTAACTTATATATATGTTGATATCTAGGCTATCTCTAATGAGGATATCATTGAGAGTTACATAGCTTATACAACTTAAAATAATGAGTTCAACCATTGGAATGCAAATATCACATGAGAGCAACCCTAAAAAGGTGTTCATAATTTATTAAGTGAGCCACTATTTTTTATTACAATTAATTTTTATAAAGATATGAGATAAGGTGTAGGGTTCATTTAAAAATTTTATAAAGTTGTATCATAAGAGTAGGAAAATTGTGACAGTTGCATATAAAATAATAAAAAATGATGTGACATCATAAGCCTCATTAAAAATAATTAAAATAAGTGTAAATAACTCAACAAAAGTTACACCATTAGAGATAACATTTTACATTTATATATACATATATTGTGGTGTAATTAATTTGTAATGATAAAACTATAAATAAAAAGATAAAAGAGATATAAAAATGTATAAACATAAAGAATACAATGATTTTTCATAACATGACTCATACAATATATACCATAACAATGATGTGTTTTTTTTTTTTTTCAAAGACATATATATTTTATTGATTGAAAGAATAGATATGTCTTTCATAAAAAAACTCAGGCAACTTAACACAATTGACAGGAGTTATTCTAACAATCATCTTATCCAAATGAGGCCCTAGACTAATAGGACTACAATAGGAACAAGTACTTAACCTGCAAAAGAGCCTGATCAGCCATAAAAAATTCATCCATATCTCATTTTGTTCCTTCTACAATTCCCTCACCGCTCCAATTTTTGTTTTTGAAGACAAGATCATTTCTTCTCTGCCAGATTCTCCAAAGCGTGAACAAATCAAGGGAAATGAGAGTTTTTCCATCATTCCCATTGACAATAATTTCTACAAACTTACACCACTATTCTACAAAGGAATTAGCTTTGACTCTATCTGCTTTCAAACTGAATTTAGAGCTAAACCATACTTCCTTAGCTAATGGACACATGACTAATACATGCATGGTTGAATCTGGACAACTTGGGCAAGAATGGCACTCCACTGAACCATAATTTGATCTTTTGAACACTGCCTCTTTCGTTGGAAGAGCTTCATGCAAAGCTCTCCTAGAGAAGATTTTTAATTTGCTTGGAGCTTTTATCTTGCAAAGCCCCTTCCACATTTTCCTGCAAAGGATGTTCCTAAAAGCCTGATTTGGATTCATCATTTTAAATGCTTCAATATAACCTAATGAAACCAGATAATTTGGAGATTTATTATCAAACCAGACCAATAGATCACCATTATTTTTTGGCTTAATGTTTTGGATCTGTCCCTGTTCTTCTACAAAAGTCTCATTGATCAGTCTTTCATCCCACTCTTAAAAGTTCTGTTTTTTCAGTTGGTATATCCAGTGAAGTGTGTCCAGACTATTCTATGATGGATGTGCCAGATAAGGGAAACTTAAAGGGATCCAGGGATCTTCAAAAATTTGAGCAGTGATCTTTTACTTGGGATCCAAAATCTTTGTTTCTCTATGACACATTTTCCTTCGACCAAACTTCTCTAAGCCCAGGAAGTATTGCTTCTGACTGTGGCCTTCATAAAATCAGAATTGAGGAAATATTTCCCTTTCAATAGTTTGTAAAATAGGGATTCATCTTCTTTAGCTAGCCTCCAACTATTCTTTGCTATTAGAGCCAAATTGAAAGATTTCAAATCTTTAAATCCAAGGCCACCATTTTCTTTACTTTTGCACTTATTACTCTAACTCACCCAGTGAATTTTCCTGGAGCTGTTTTGTTTGTTCCACCAAAACTTTCTCATAATCTTTGTTAGCTCATCACAAACACTGTCAGGAAGCTTGAAGCACGCCATACTATACACTGGCAATGCAGTAGCTATTGTTTTATAAGAATTTCCTTTCCTCCCAACGAAAGCATACACTATTTCCATCTGCTAAGCTTTTAAGCCACTCTTTCCCTTATGAAATTGAATGTTTCCTTCTTTGATCTGTTCACCACTGAAGAGAGTCCCAAATACTTATCCTGCCCTCCAATAATGTGAATACCCAGTAGGTTGTTAGCTATACTTTATCTTTTCTCTAGAGGTGTGTTGGCACTAAAGAATATGGAAGATTTGTTGTAATTTATCTTTTGGCCACTCATACCTTCATAGTTCTCTGACACCTTTTACAGCAATCATTTCCCTTTCACCTGCTTTAGTCAACAACAAAGAATCATCAGCAAATAACAAATGGTTGATGGATGGACATCTCCCTATTTTGAGATCTTAGATAGTCCCATTGTTCTTTGCTTTGCTAAGGAGATGTGAGAATCCTTCTGTTCAGATTGAAAAGAGATATGGGGAGAGAGGGTCTCTTTGTCAAAGCTCTCTATTAGGTTTGAAAAAACCATAAGATTCACCATTGACAATTACAGAGAAAACAGTTGAAGATACACATTCCATAACCCATGTTATCTACTTGTCACAAAAGCCCAATTTTCTCATCATAAAACTAAGAAAGCTCCATTCCACTCTGTCATACCTTACTCATATCGACTTTAGTAGCCATGTGCCAGTCATTTCCATGTTTTCTGTTTTTTAAATGATGGATGAGCTCATGTCCTTGAGTATATTGTCTGATATTAACCTCCCTTTGACAAAAGCACTCTGATTCTTACTTATAACTTTAGGCATGACAGTTTGCATTCTATGCACTAGGACTTTCGAAATTATTTTGTAGCAAACAGTAACAAGCTGATAGGCCTAATGTCAGAATGATTTGCGTATGGTTAAAGCTTTTAAGCATTTTACCTGAGTGGAAAAAGCTCTTGATTGCAACACAAACATCAGCAACAATGATATCCCAGAATTTCCTGAAGAATAGAGCAGTGAACCCATCGTTACTAGGGGCACTTTCTGCATTTATTGAGAACACTGCCCTTCCAATTTCATTTTCAGTGATTGGTTTGGTCAGATCATAATTCATAGGGGCAGTCAATTTCTTTGGAAAGTCTCCTAACAGCTCTTCCATACCATGAGGATTTGAAGATTTTAACAGATTTTTGAAGAAGTTGATTGCAATGTTCGCCATATCTTCAAGTTTAGCACACCATTCACCACTTACTTTTCTTAACCTGGTCAGCCTATTCTTTTTCCTCCTCTGCATAGTGTGAATGTGAAAAAACTTGGTGTTACGATCACCATGTTTAAGCCATTTCAACCTTGTCTTCTGCATCCAGTATCTTTCATCCAGGATTACTTCTTCAGCTAGTTTCTTTATAAGCTCTTTAACCTTCCTCAAATCAATCTGGTCTGACTGATTTTGCAACTCGGAGATCTCTTGCTTCAACTCAATGATGTTACCTGCTCAGTTTTGCTTGTTGATTTTTAGCCAATCTACCAATCTATATATGCACTTCTTCAGCTTGTAGTGGAGTTTGTGAGCATTGGACCCTAATACCTCTTCTCTCCATACTTCTTGGACAATATTTTTAATTTCATTCCTGCCAGTCCATCTTGCTTCAAACTTGAAGTATTTTTTTGATTTAACCAGCAGTGGGTTTGCCTCTAACAAGATTGGTCTATGGTCAGAGACCAGCCTTTGTAAATGCCATACTGTGGCATTAGGAAAAGCAGAATGCCGCTCCAAGTTTGCCATTGCTCTATCCAACCTCTCACTAAAGCATCTTTCTTCCTCCCATTTGTTGCACCATGTAAATTTGTCCCCTGAAAAGCCCAGATAAAACAATTGTTTCTCTGCAATGAATTCTCTAAAATTGTTTCAATTCCTGTCTTCAACTTCTGCCCCTCCTTTCTTCTCATTTCTCAATAGAACGGTGTTAAAGTCTCCTTTAATAACTATTTTTCTTTGGTGATTGGTCATAACTTCTGAAAGTTTAATCCACCGCTCTTTTTTAATGCAAGCATCGGTACTTGCATACACTCTTACGGGTGCTCATTCATATCTATTTTGCTAATTTTGCATGAGATGAAAAACTGGCTGCTGTCTATACCTGTCACTGATACATGATTTCTCCATGCCAACGCCAACCCTCCTGCTCTTCCCTGTGGGTCTACTGTGTGAACATTGAGGAAATTGCACTTCTTTAACCACCCTTTTACTCTACTACTATCATTCTTGGTCTCAGATAGGAAGACCACTTCTGGGGAATGGATCTGCTTATCCCTTTCAGAGAATAGAATGTCAGGGGATTCCACCTTCTCTTGATTCGAATCAATCTCCATGAGGCAAACTCTTTTCCCTTCTTTGTCTTCATAATCATTTTCTTTCTTTCTCTTTATAATTCTTCCTATGTATCCAGAATTTTCCTTATTGTGATTCTTGTGACCTTCTCCATGACCTCTCTTCCCTTTTCTAGACCCATGATGATGATGTGTTGGGTCTAGTGAAAAACACAAGATAAAAGACGGTCAGGGACGGAAATTGAAGCAATCGCAATGGTTAGACAATTTACATGACACAAATTTGAGGTGGTCTCTTATGTCTGGTCCTATGAAATACTTGTTTTCCTTTTTCCTTTTTGGGTAAAATGACGTTACTTTTCATTTGAAGTGACTTATAGTGCCACGGCTGTGATATCTTTGCCCATTTGAAAGTCTCTACAAAGCGTTTAGGTCAAGTTCCTCTGCTGACTTTACTTTGTTTGTAACCTCGAACTTACTTATCGCCAAATCTGATATTAATCTCAACCAAACTTTACAGTATAAATTTAGTGACTGCATAAGTTTTCGTGTCTTCTCCGTTTAAGGTTTCAAATATTATTTTGTGACGTCAAATAGTACAAGTTTATCCTCTTACTAACCCCACAAAGTATTTAAAGAAAAACTTTATTTTTATTTGATTTACACTAGTGCAGTTAATAGAGGCAGAGAAAAACATCACATGCTGCTTCGCTTTTCAAATGAGGAGTTCCATTATTCCATGGTTTTTACTATGTAAAGTAGATTTATAAAACATAGTTCATCCATACACCTATGTCAACTCTAAGTAGCATTCTTATTCCATACGCAAGCTATGCACAAAGCAGCAGAAAGTAGAAAAAGCTCCCACAAGAAAGTAAAGTGTCACCATTAATCGATTGCCAGGGGAATTGACTTTACCTGAAAACAGAACAACAAAAGGATTTTGAAGCATTCTAAACAAAAGGGATGGTGGGAGGCAAACGCAACTTACCAGCTCCCGGAAAACATCTCCAAGTATCGCCTCGTTTCTCTCCTCTCCAGCTTAGACACGTGCTTCCAGGTGCCATATACGCCAGATGGAGTGAGTAGCCTTTCAGAGTATATTTTCCAAGTATACCTATAGATGTAAAACCAAAATGTCAGTTTCTCAGTAGAGAAGGATTCTTCATTTTAGAAGTGTGGCTAATGAAAGCAGACCTCTCATGGATGCGTCTTAGGCCTGCATCAGAGATCATTTGCCAGTAGCCAGCATCACTACGGCATTTCTCAAAAAAGTTCATTAGAAGTGCAGCTACCAGATCAGGATGATGTGGGTCAATATGGAATCCAGAAATTCCATCTTCAATTATCTCATCTGGGCCACCATGACAAGTGGCAAATGTTGGAAGACTACATGTCATGGCTTCCACGACTGTTAGGCCAAATGCTTCGTAAAAAGCCCGGCTGCAAGAAGGAACAAGAACTCGTTGAAGTCTTGAAGATGCTTATTTACTAAAGATACATCAAATCAAACAAATCCTTATGTACTTTCTATACAGCATACCTGCACAAAAACACCTTTCACATCAGCAATATAACGGTAGAGTTCCCCATTGCGAGCTTGATTCATTTGAGTTTTTATTCAATGTAACTTGTTGTGCAATTCATTTTTTTTTTTTTTTTTGGAGGCCATGCATTTTCTCTATCTCCTCCATTTCCTCTCTGTCCCCAGAGCTTTTTACGTCAATGTATCCACCAACCACCACAAGGATTACAAGTTCCCTTAGTTTGCAACTCTTGCCAAAGCATTCAACAAGCCCTGTTAAATTTTTCACTCGATCAAGTCTTGCCATAGAAAAGAGTATAGTCTTTGATGGATCAACTAACAAACCACTGCCATAAGCAAAATGAATACAAGAGATCAAGTCATTTTCCCATAGTCCCATAAGAAAGAGAGAGGGAATTAAAATAAAGAGGCAAAATAAGATGAATTGATTTGTGATCCTACATGAACGTGAATAAATTGAATCAATGAATATTTATCAGCTTAATTAATTAAAATTAATTTGTACCCTTAATTAGCTTATCTTTGAATTGAATCATTGAATATTTATAAAATTAATTAATTGATTAATTTGCATTAATTTAAAACGGTTAAAGAGCTTCAATCAATTTATATTCTCTCATCACCATATACAGATTTATACTGTATACGTTTTATTTTTTTTTTATTTGTACTAAAAATATTTTTATTCGATTGCTAAATTAGACTAAATCATTTTTGAGATAAAGAGATATTCGATTAGAGTTTTATTATTTGATTATTTAATTTGGTGATATACAAAGAATAATTCATTTTTGTTATGGATACATTATAAATATAATTTTGATTAGATTGATTTAATTATATATCAAAATAAAAGAAGATTAAATTTATTAATTTTCAGCGAAAATATTTTTATATCAAATTAAAATGTATATTAATTAAGGCACATCAATACAAAAGAGAAATAGAAAGAATGAGATGAATTGTGAGACAAATGTACCATTGGCTTGAATTGTTTTGTGATCCTAGGTGTACTCGAATGAATTGAATTATTGAATATTTATCCATTTAATTGATTAACATTAATTTAAATTGGTCAAAGGCCCTTAATTACTCTGTTTTCTCTTATCTCATTATACACACATACATTATTATTTTTCTTGTTTCGTTGATTTGCACCAAAAGGCTAGATTAGATTAATCCTTTTTAGGTAAAAATATCATAAATTAATTAATGTGAGTTTTAATATTTTTTGTGGTATACAGAGAATAATTCATTTATTTACAGTTATATTATAATTAATTATAATCCTAATTAAATATATATAATAGTATATTGAAACAAAAGAAGTGAGAATTTATTAATGAAGAGAAAAAAAAATACTTTTAATCTAATCAAAATCAATGAAACTATGCATCAGCCGCAGCATTGTTACAACTCAAGAGCACAGGAAGTTGATGATATATTAATAATTAATTAATTATGCTGATCCCATCTCAAGTTTATATGTTGGCAGCATTGTAAGGTATTCCAGTGGTAGAAATGAAGCTATCCTTTTCAGTAGCAGTCTTAATCTCATAGAACTTGTACGGATAGTAGGTGGCAGCTTCGGGTCCAGACAATACCTTCACACCTGGCCACTTCACCCTCTGGCTGGTATCAGCACCAGGTCCTTTGTTGTTAAACTCAAAAGCACTGCAAGTCTGATGATGAACCGTGCCCTCCCAATCAAGATAACCCTTTGGATCAAAAATCCCATCGATCGTTGAATCAACGATCACAGTCTTGGCGTACGGCTTCCATGGTCTTGCCAAATACGAGGTTCTGCCACTGGTTGCCTTCCAAGGCAAGTAATCTGGCTCTGCAGTGAAGTGGCAGCTCTGGAAAATAAGTCCATTAGGGTCGTCAGGCTTCATCCTTCCTCCGGCTGCGACGATGCAGTTCTGGTTGTCCAGTGGTTTCCTCACGATGAGCTTGCAGTTCTGGAAAACCACGGCGGCATCGCCGAACACGAAGTCGATGGTGCCGCTGATGGAGCAGTCACGGTAGAATTGCCTCTGGGATTGAACGTAGAGGCTGTCTTGGTAACCGTCAATGAAGCAGTTGTAGAACACGGCCTTGTCTGCGGTTACACGGAGTGCCACGGCTTGGTGTTTCAACGATCCTGCGGTGTTCTCGAACCCGACATTCTTGGCGGTGAAGTAAACGGCGTTGACTCCAAATGTTGCAGTGAAGTAAGTCTTGACACCATCTAGATAGTTCTTGTTTCCGGTGAACCGGGTCTGGGTGGGACCGTCTCCGATGATGGTCACGTGCGTCATGTGCTTCTTTACGTCCACGTACTCCTTGTATATGCCAGCTTTCACGTAGATCACAAATGGGGTTCTATTTTTCTTGGGAATAGATTTTAGGGCATCAGTTAGGGTTTTGTAGTCCCCACTTCCATCTTGAGCCACAACCGCATTAGGTTTAACCCCTTCTGGAGCAACCTGAAGGAGCCGTCTATGCCCTTCACTGACCCATGAATGGAAACCATCATCCATCGTTGCTTCCTCTGAAGCCGACATTAGCTTTCTTTTGCCTGAACCAAACTTAAAGTTTTTAAGCAAATCAGAGAACCCAGTAACCATGTCCAAGGCATTGCTGCTGAGCTCCATGGAGCTGTTTAAAACCCTGGTCATCTCCTTCCCTGCATTGGTGGTTGTGTCCTCAAACGCGTCCAAACATGTCTGCTGGTGGGTCAGTGTTGCACTGAGCCAAATCTTGAGATCGTAGGCGTAATCTTGCAGCTTGTGGATATCAAACCTGTCCAACTTGTGTATTGATGCGTGGAGACTGTCAACGGCGAAACCCAGCACTTCCTTGCACACATCCAAGGCCTGTTTGGTGCTGTCGTCGGTGGAAAGCTCTTTGAAAAGGGTGGAGTTGTGGATCTGCTTCTTCATCTCCTCGATGGCGGCGTTGAGCCCTGCTTTGAACAAGTCCTTTATGTCCGTGCTTCCGTTTCCGGCATTTGCAAGGCTTTCCTTGCATGTGTTTTGGTATTCCGTTGACCGGCAAACCATGTCTACGTTGGTAAACTTTTGAGATGAAGCAATCTGGCCCATTTCCTCGAACATGCCGTGTTCTTCTTCTTCGCCGTGGGCCACGGCGGCAAACATAGTCACCAGGAGGATGGAGGAGATGCCGAGAATGGCGAACTTGTTCTTCGTCTCATTTTGTTCGTATGCCCCCATCTCTATGAATATATATTATGTTCTCTCTTTTGGTGTTTAGTAGAAGAGCAGCCTACAAATTATTAAATGAAATAATGCCGTTGTTGGCACTGCTTGGAAGGTCATGGTCACGGAGGTATTTATATATGCAAGGCTTCTCTAAATCTCTCCCCTCTCTCCCTCAAATGAAAGCTGGGGAGTCGTTATCGCTAAACAGATTGTAATGTCGACAAGATTGAGAGATTGGCTCCAAATTCCTAGCTATCTCCTAAATTTGGCATGCATGCATGCAGCATTTACTGAAATGTAGTCATTACTAGTTTTTGGTCCATTCATTTGTTTAGCAAATGATGGTGATTAGGTTGTACAAGTTAGAGGGTCTCCTTGAATCATGGAGTTTGGACGTAATATTAAGGTTGGACAAATGGAGCTTCAAGGGTTAAGATGGATTGAGATTATGCGAGAGAGATGCTTAATTATCTTTTTCAATGTTTTAAGAATAAAATATTTATGATTACAAAGCAATTTCATTTGAGGGGATTAAAACTATACAGTTATTTAATTATATGCAACCAAAATATGCAGTCATAAATTAAATGTGATGGAATGAATTTTTTTTTTCTTTTAACATATTTAGGTTACGCAATCACTTTACCTATTGCAAGTCTTTAATATTTGAACAATGTATGACATGCATGTATAATTTTTCATTGAAATTACACTTGTACCACGGTATGTAATTAGAAGTATTTTATTTGTCTTATGAAATTTTTTAGTCCTTTTATACGTAACTCGTGCTATAGAAATAAGTGAATATTATTTCTCTTAATAAAAAACTTTATATTTGACTATTGTTTTAGAGATCTTAATCACATAAATCAACCCACAAAAGGAGTTGTATATTTTCATCTAACAAAAATGATACTGTCAATTTTTTTTTTTTTGAAAAAAATAAGAATCAATATCAATTAATTTAAGTTTACTAGATCACACTTCATATTTTCTTAAAATCCTCTCCAGGTTAGAAGGTTTTATATTGAAATCTCTCTTAAAAAAATGAGCTAATATATATTAAATATGCAATGGCACATTCTTCTTGGTCATAAGAAAAAGAATAATTGATAATTTTTAGGATTTCAATATTCACTTTATTCCATTCTTCATTTCTCATAGCATGTTGGCTTCAATAAATTTTAATAAAGAGAAAAAGAATTTTTGACCATAAGTTTTCCCTTATCACTTCCATATATGTCTTCCTCATACAAATATGCTTGAAAACTTCTCTCTGTATATAAAATGCAGAAACTGAAACTTATAATTTACATCCATAAATAAATCCTATTTATTTATTATATCAAAGACGAAACTACAATCATTTTTCAATCAAGGTGCATGTTGTTATAACCTAAGCCATTTGGCCAGGAGAGTAGGGGACTCCAGAGGCAAGGATCCATGAATCCTTAAGAGCTACATCCTTAAGGTCATAGAACTTCTGAGGATAAAATCGCTAGCCTCAACTGCAGTCAGCACTTTGACACCAGGCCATGCAACTCTCTTGGCCGTGTCAGCACCAAGACCCTTCTTGTTGTACTCAAAATAGTAGCAACTCTGATGGTTAATAGCCCCATTCCATGGAAGAAAACCTTGAGGGTCAAAAATGGCGTCAATCTGAGAATCCATGAGCAAAGTCTTTTTATATGGCCTCCGTGGCCTTTCCAGATATGATCTCACGTTGAGTTGCTCGAAGGAGGCCAAATATGATGGCTCCGCCATGTACTGGCAGCTCTGGAAAGCTAGTGCACTCTTTGAGTTGATCCCTTTCCTGCCACCTGCTGATGCAATGCACTAGGTTTGGAGAGGGTTTTCTCACTATAAGCTTGCAGTTCTGGAAAACTCCTGCATCACCGAAGACGAAGTCGATAGTGCGGGTAACGGTGCAGTCACGGTAGAATTGGCGTTAAGATTGGACGTAGAGTGTGTCCTGGTAACCATCTATCATGCAGTTGTTGAAGAAGCAGTTGTCTGCAGTTCCACGGAGTGCAACTGCTTGGTGCTTCGCAGGCCCTGCTGCATTCTCAAACCCAACGTTCTTGGCATTGAAGAAAGCACCATTCACGCCTGCCAATTAATTAGTCAGATCTATGATTCCATATATAGCTGGTTTTAGATCCCCTAATTACTTGTCCCGTTGATGATATATGAATTTCCTTGTCTATTCATCAACAAAGATTAAGAAAATCAAATATTCCATAGCCCCAAAATATGTTTCTTTCTCTTCTATCAAGAAGCTTGGCTCAAACCTGCACTTTCTTAGTTAAATTTTTAACGAACTCACGTCTCCAAATGATTTTCTTAATTGATTTTTTTTCCTTGCAAGATTCTGGATAGCCCTACCTTTTAATAGAACACTCAATATTCGTTGCATCAGAAGATGCAACATGTGGTTCTGTCATTGCAAATCCAGATGTACTCTTCCCCTCAAGCAAAGGAATAAGCAATTCTGAAGCTGTTCTTTATTACCATAGCGCAATAAAACCTAATATGTAAGTAACAGGTTAGAACAGATCAGGTGAAATACAATATAGGTCGACAACAGTGTTGACTATCCATTGCAAAGACTGATGAATCCGCCTTGAAAATCGGTAAGTTCCAGCTTATCTCCATGTTACCTGTGTCAGGCGCACCACAATTAAAAATTTGTGGAACCCAAACTGAACGATCCATGATCTCACAAAGGTATCCATATTCAAGGCTTGTGAGACCAGCACCTAGTAACCGATCATCATTATTGCTCCCTGTCGCAACATACTCTTTGAGGGTAAAAACGCTATGACGAATAATGAAACGACCTTATTTAAAAAGAAAAAATTATTTTGATGAAATTACCACCAATTGTTCAAGAATTAGAGTACAATTGAAAACCTTATTTATTTCAAATTTATGTATTTATTTTATTTTAGAATAACATTGTTTGTAAGTTCAGGAGTCGGTTATGCATGGGGAAGGTGTTAGGCACCCCACAACATCCATTAAAAACGGTTACCCAAATCAGTTATGCAAAATAGCAATATGACAAAAAATTACATTTTTTTTTAGTGCTGAAATAACATTACAATTTTCAATAAAATAACGGTAAAATAAACATGTATGCATGAATTTTTTAGATTAACCTAGGGTCCTTCCATCCTTCAAGACGGATAAACCGTCCCTCCAGATAATGCTTATCCTCACCTAAGTCGGATAGTGTAAGCTCAGTTTTATAAAAGACCAGACCACCTATCCTTCCATGATAAGTGAGGGGCCTCGGGACACTAAAAATCTAAATGCACCCTAATATGTATGCATGCTAATTACAATTTAAAATATAAGAGCGGGATACATAAAAAATTACATGGGGAATATAGCATGAAATAAAAATTACTTTTACTCCTTTTTTTTTTTTTATCATTTCTCTTTCTTTTCAACACCCCTCACAATTCCTATTTACACCTTCCTTTTCTTTTCTTTGCAGCATCCACGACTCCTTCTTTTTAACATTCCCACACTTCTTTTCTTCTCACCCCATTATTTCTTTTTTGCACCCCTCTTTTCTTTTTTCTCCACATTACCCCACGGCTCACTAACTGAATTCCAAATTTCAAACTTTTTCCTTTTCACACCCATGCAATCTCTATCCACACCCATCTCTCTAATATGAACCCACCTTCTCTTCTCACGTCCCCAAAACCTCTATTCACACCCATGAATGAAACTATATCAGGTATCGTACCAAAAAGTCTCATTTCTGGAAAATCAAGAGATATGGAGCAATTACTTGTTCCAGGATAGCCTATAATCAATGCATTGTAAGAAACTTCATCCTTGGGGAAATGTCAAACACTTTCATCAAGATTTAAGCACCCACATTTAGCATATATGTCTATCAGGGAATTAGAGACAAATAAATCAAGGCAAATCCCATGTGAATTATTCTAGCATGGATTTCTTTTCTAGCATTTAGAAAACCTAATCTAGTGCAAGCTGGAAGAACATTTGTGAAGGTTACACTACTTGGGATTTCTCCATGTGCTGGCATTGGCCTTACTAGGTCTACAGCTGCAAACTCAAGCTTATTCTGAGCAAAATTAGCAACCATGGAATTCCAAGACACAATATTTCCTTCGCCCATCTTGTTGAAGATGGTGGATGCTATACTTGAATATCCTGATTTTGCATACATATTTATCAATGAATTAGCAATAAAAATATCAGACTCAATACCCATTCTTAAGCTATACCCACGGATTTCCTTTCCCAATCCTTAGCTGGCCGTACAAGCCAAGCTTCACAACATAACAGTGTACTAGACTTGCTATCACCTTGTCTTGAGTCTCCAAAGAAGACTTGCTTAGCTCCATTTAATGACACATGAAGACCCAATAAACCTTTAAAAAGAATTGCAAACTCAAAATCATTTTATTGGATTTTTAGAAGCCAAACAAGTGACACAAAGGAATAGATTCCATGACCAAAATTGAGAAACACAATTTAAACCCAAAACCAAAAACACTTTCCTCTAACAAATCAACCAAATACTCAACCTAGTAGCAGAATTTAATCCCTAGAAAATGGCAACACTCAACCCGACATTTAAAATATTCATGACTCAATCCAAACCCAAAAGAAAAGGATTACACAAGCAATGACCTCCCACAAACAAATAAATTGGCAGATTCGAACACAAGTTGTGCAGGTGAAATCAATGTCCCAACTAATCCATTTTCTCTCAAAAACCAGAAAATTCCAGCATCAATCCCTTACTCTTAACACCCAGAAAATTCCAGCATCAAATCAATTTAGGCAAATTCAATAACCTTGAAACTCCACCACACCTAAGGCTACAGAAACAAGAAGATACCAACAGCAGAATTTCACAATAACCTAACAAAGTCCTGGACCATTCACAGCTAAATCTCGAAGGATTTAACCCATTAAATCAATTTTCACAAAAATTCCAAGATTCAGACCAAGCAATATCAACATTCCATATTTTCCAAATTAAACATCCAAGGACCTAAATTAGCTTCATTGAGATACATACCACCCAAGAAATCCTTTTAAGCACATAAGACGTGAGAACCCAAAACAGATTTCCAAGCATTGGGAGTGAATTCCCCAGCCAATAATCAAGCATTCAGACAACAAACATATTCAAAGTCAAAGCTGGAATATAACAGAACCCAGCAACATCATTCCTAAACCCAATTATACCTCATTAACTAAGAAGCTTAAAATGATTCAAAATGTAACACCAAACCGGAATCAAAACTCTAAATGACTAGAAAGCACACAAAAAAAACCGATGAGAACCACAAGAAGCAAACACACGGCAAGGTCATCCAAGAACTCAAAAACAGAAGACAAGAAAGCTGCAAATAAAAAATGTAATGCCTGACCAAAAAGGGTAATCAAAGCAGCTAGGGGATCAGCACCATACAAACCAACTTATTTAGAGAGAAGTTAACATGAAATTCCCTAAATAATACAAAACCCTTTACAAAAATTTTCTGGCATAAAGGAGGCTAAAAGCAGCCCAAAGGATACCAGAACTTGCGTGCTTGAACTACTTGCCCATTAAAATACCCAACATGCTTTTATTCAGTAAAATGCAGAACCAATCAAGCAATACATGAGGATTTCAAGCAGAAATGTCAGTTGGAATGAAAACAGGGCGATAATGAAGTTACAAAAAAAAACAGGCTGTTTGGAAATCAAAGTGACAAATGGTTAAAACAATAATAAAGCAAAGAACCAAGCTACAGCCACCTATGCAGATTTCCAACAACAAAGACACTATTCCCAGCAGATTTTCAATACAAATGACACAAGATACGGTTCATAAAAAAAACATGGCAACAAGAGGCAAGAAAAGAGCTCTAACACTTGCAGCACATACCCGTAAAAGACAGCTTAGTCATTGAGTCAAAATTCATCAAAAGTTCAGCAAAATGAATCACATTTAAAAGACGGCTTCCACATCAATCCAAGGTTAACCATGATTCACGTAGGGAAGACAAACAATTACCAAAAATCTCACCCACATATGTGTATGAAATTTTTACAAAATTTCAAGCACCACATTTTCAGAGATTCCACCAATCAGAAAGTGCACCATATGAGAGTATGCATTGACCAAATAATTCTCCAAGGGTTAGATATAGGATGTCGGCTAAACAAATGCTATTGTGCACTTTAAAGATTCCAAGTTAACTCTAAAATGATCACCAAAACTCACATAACCCTTGGGAGCTTGAATCCAAAAACGTCTCCCCTAATAACCCTATCAAGTATGGAGACAAAAGACGACACAGAGAGTGCTCAACCTTGCATTGTACAAGCATAATCACTGATTTAAGCTCAAGACAGGAAATAATACCATGAAGATTTCTAATTACCCAAACAAACGAAAACAAAAAGAAATGAATCCGACTCACCCACCATCATCATATACCTTTAACCCCATTACACAAATACAATTCAATTAACTAAAAAAAAAGGAAAAAAGAACGAAATCCAACCTGAGTATTTCCTTCCTTGCTCCTTCGCAATTTACTCTAACCCAATGCTTTCTTAGTCTTCCTCCTTTGCCTTTAGCCTCTAGAAAACCCTTAGAGAGAAAATGGATTAGAAAAAAAAAATCCTCTTTGGTGCTCTCCTGTATTTTCCTCTTGCTCTCAGACTCTGTTTTCTTTCCCCAATCCCCCTCACGCTCTTCTGTTCTTTTTTTTTTTTTTTTTTTTTTTTTTTTTCTTTATCTCCCTTTCTCCTCTGCTTTTCAGCTCTCTACCTCAATCAATTCCCCTCAATTCCGCTTCACCTCTCCCCCAATTTTGCTTCGCTTCTCCACCTACCTTCCACCGTCGTTGTCCTGCCTTCTGTCTCTGCAATGCCTTGCTTCATCTCTGTTGCCATTTCGCCTTGGACTTTGATTATTTGTAGTCGAAATCTGTGCAGTCGAATCTGTAGTCCTCGTCTGATTTATTTATTATTATAAAAATAATTGATTGTACAATAATAAATAAATTGAACACCAACTGCACCGCACAGTCGATTGTAGACAGCAAGAAATCCATTTTCTTTCGGCTCTTTCCCGCTGCCATTTTCACCTGCTTTCTACTGGTTGTACTCATCTGCCATTGCTTGCTGTGCGATGTCCTTTGCCGCTGTTCTTGTCCCTTTCACGACCACTCCTCTTTTTTTCTTTTCCCTTTCGTTCTTTTTCCGTTGCCTTCTTTCTTATTTCTTTCATTTTCTTTCACTTTTTTTTTTCATCTTCTTATTTATGCTTTTCTTTTCCTTTATACATATATATATATATATATACATAGGAATATATGTTATGCAGGAAAAATAATAATTATAATAATTAATTTTTTTTCATTTTTTTCTTAAAAAATAAAATAAAATAAAATAAGTAAAATAAAAATAAAGATAAAAATCTATTAAGACAAAATAATATTACAATAATTTCTTTCTTCTTCTTTTTTCAAAAATAGTATAATTTAAAATAAAATAAAAATAAAAAATAAAAAAAGATAAAATAAAATAAAAATGAAAACATAACCAAAAAAAAAATGTATTAAGAAAAAATAATAATAATAATTTTTCTTCTTCTCTTTTTTTTTTTTTTTTTCTTTTCTTTCTTTTCACAAATAACATAAACTAGAATAAGATTAAAATAAAATAAGATAAAATAGAATAAATATAGAAATAAAATAAAAATAAAGATAAAAAAAACATTGGGACAAAATATGTTGTTTACACTCCCATTTAAACTTGCGCTAGCAGTACTATCAAATTTGATAAGAAAATATTCGTGTCATGTTGGAGTAAGGAATTGCGAGAGCTTTATAAATTATTAAAAAATAATGCCACATCATAAAAACTATTAAAAATTAATTAAAATAAATATAAATAACTTAACAAGAGTTACACTATTAAAAATAGTCCTATACACATATATATACATATATTGTGGTGTTATTAATTTCTAATGATAAAAGTATAAACAAAAAGATAAAAGAGATATAAAAATGTGTAAACATAAAAAATATAACGATTTTTCGTAACATGACTCATGCAATATATACCATGACGATGACTTTTTTTTTTTTAACAAATATATATATATATATATATATATATATATATATATATATATATATATATATATATATATATATATATATATATATATATATATATATATATATATATTATTGATTGAAAGAATGGATATACTTTCCACAAAAAACTCAAGCAACACAATTGACAGAGGAGTTATTGCAACAATCATCTTAGATTCTTAGCCAATGAGCCCTAGTCTATTCCTATACAGGACAATAGCCAAAAAAAAATTAAAAAAATCAAGACTAATAGGATTATAGTAGGAACAAGTACTTCACTTGCAAAAGAGCTTTTAGTACCCTGATCACACAAAAATTTCATCCATCTCTCGTTCTGCACCTTCTGCAATTTCCTTAGTGCTCTAACTTTTGTTATTGAAGACTTAATCATTTCTTCTCTTCCAGATTCTCTAAAGCGTGAACAAGTCAAATCAAATGAGTTTTTCCATCATTCCCATTGACAGTAGTTTCCACAAACTTACACCACCATTCCACAAAGGAATTAGCTCTGACTCTATATGCTCTCAAACTTAATTTAGAGCTAAACCATACTTCCTTAGCTAGTGGACACAGGACTAATACATGCATGGTTGATTCCGGACAGCTTGGGCAAGAAGGGCGCTCCACTAAAACATAATTTGATCTTTTGAACACTACCTCTTTTGTTGGAAGAGCTTCATGCAAAGCTCTCCACAAGAAGATTTTTAATTTGCTTGGAGTTTTTATCTTCCCAAGCACCTTCCACATTTTCCTGCAAAAAAAATGTTCCCAAAAGCCTGATTTGGATTCAACATTTTAAATGCTTCAATTTAACCCAATGAAACTGGATAAATTGGAGATTTATTATCAAACCAGACCAACAGATAACCATTCTATTTTGGCTTAATGTTTTAGATGAGTCTTTGATCTTCTTATACAAAAGTCTCACGGATCAGTCTTTCATCCCACTCTTCAAAATTCTGTTTTTTAGTTGGTATGTCCAGTGTTGTGTGTCCAGATTATTCTGTGATGGATGTGCTAGATAAGGGAAACTTGAAGGGATCTAGGGATCTTTAAAAACTTTGAGAAGTGATCTTTTACCTGGGATCCAAAATCTTCGTTTCTCTATGACACATTTTTCTTCAACCAAACTTCTCCAAGCCCAGGAAGTATTTCCTCTGACTGTGGCCTTCATAAAATCATAATTAAGGAAATATTTCTCTTTGAATAGTTTGTAAAATAGGGATTCATCTACTTTAGCTAGCCTCTAACTATTCTTTGCTGTCAGAGCCAAATTGAAAGATTTCAATTCTTTAAATCCAAGGTCACCCTCTTCTTTACTATTGCACATGTTACTCCAACTCACCTAGTGAATCTTCCAGGAGCTGTCTTGTTTGTTCCACCAAAACTTTCTCTTCATCTTTGTTAGCTCGTCACAAACACTGTCAGGAATCTTGAAGCATGCCATGCTTTACACTGGCAAAGCAGTAGCTACTGTTTTTATAAGAATTTCCTTTCCTCCCATCGATAGAATACACTGTTTCCATCTGATAAGCTTTTTGGCTATTCTCTCCTTCATAAAATTGATTGCTTCCTTTTTTGATCTGCTCACTACTGAAGGGAGTCCGAAATACTTATCCTGCCCTCTAATATTGTGAATACGCAATAGGTTATCTATACTTTTTCTTTTCTCCTTAGGCATGTTGGCACTAAAGAACAACGAAGATTTGTTGTAATTTATCTTTTTGGCCACTCATACATTCATAGTTCTCCAACACCTCTTTTACAACAATGATTTCCCTTTCACTTGATTTAGTAAACAACAAAGAATCATCAGCAAATAACAAGTGGTTGATGGATGGACATTTTCTCCCTATTTTGAGACCTAAGATACTCCCACTATTCTCTACTTTGGTAAGGATATGTGACAATCCTTTTTGACAGATTAAAAAGAGATATGGGGAGAAAGGATCTCCTTGTTGAAGCCCTCTATTAAGTTTGAAAAACCATGAGATCCATCATTGACAATTACAGAGAAAACAGTTCAAGACACACATTCCATGACGCATATTATCCACTTGTCACACAAGCCCATTTTTCTCATTATAAAAGTAAGGAGGCTCTACTCGACTCTATCATATGCCTTACTCATATCTAATTTAGTAGCCATGCGCCAGTTACTTCCATGTTTTATGTTTTTAAAATGATGGATGAGCTCATGTCCTATGAGGATATTGTCTAATATTAATCTCCTTTTGACAAAAGCACTCTGATTTTGCAACTAGTTTCTTTTCAAGCTCTTTAACCTTCCTTGAATCAATCTGGTCTGACTGATTTTGCAACTGGGAGATCTCTTGCTTTAACTCAATGACGTTAGCTGCTGAGTTTTGTTTGTTGATTTTTAGCCAATCTACCAATCTATGTCTGCACTTCTTCAGCTTGCAGTGGAGTTTGTGACATTGGACCCTAATACCTCTTTTGTCCATACTTCTTGGACAACATTTTTAATTTCATTCCAGTCAGTCCATCTTTCCTCAAACTTGAAGTATTGTTTTGATTTAGCCAGCAGTGGGTTTGCCTCTAACAAGATTGGTCTATGGTCAGAGCCCAGCCTTTCTAAATGCCATATTGTGGCATTAAGAAAAGCAGAATGCCACTTTAAGTTTTCCATTGGTCTCTATCTAGCCTTTCACTAATGCATCTGTCTCCCTCCCATTTGTTGCACCATGTACATTTGTCCCCTGGAAAGCCCAGATCAACTAATTGGCTCCCTGCAATGAATTCTCTAAAATCTTTGCAATTTCTATCTTCAACTTCTGTCCCTCCTTTCTTCTCATTTCCCAACAAAATGGTGTTGAAGTCTCCTCCAATAACTATTCTTCCTTGGTGATTGGTCACAACTTCTGAAAGTTTAATCTGCTGCATTTTTCTAATGCAAGCATCAGTACATGCATACACTCTTATTAGGCCCCCTTGCTCTTTCATATCTATTTCGCTAATTTTGAAGAGATGAAAAACTGGCTGCTGTCTATATCTGTCACTAATACATGATTTCTCCATGCCAATGCCAAGCCTCCTGCTCTTCCCTGTGGGTCTACTGTGTGAAAATTGAGGAAATTGCACTTCTTTAACCACCCTTTGACTCTACTACTGTCATTCTTGGTCTCAAATAGAAAGACCACTTCTGGAGAACGGGATCTGCTTATCCCTTTCAGAGAATAGACTGTCAGGGGATTCCCCATACCCTGAGAGTTCTAGAACAGTATCTTCATTGATTGCCTAGGTCCCATTTGTAGCTGAGACCCTCCACCTTCCCTTGATTCGAATCAATCTCCATGAGGCAAAATCTTTTCCCTTCTTTGTCTTCATAATCTTTTTTCTTATAAAATATAGTTCATCCATACACTTATGTCAACTCTAAGTAGCATTCTTATTCCATACGCAAGCTATGCACAAAGCAGTAGCAAGTAAAAAAAGCTCCCACAGGAAAGTAAAATGTCACCACTAATCGATTGCCAGGGGAATTGACTTTACCTGAAAACAGAACAACAAAAGGATTTAGAAGCATTCTAAACAAAAGGGATGGTGGGAGGCAAACGCAACTTACCAGATCCCGGAACTTGAGAATGTAAAACATCTCCAAGTATTGCGTTCTTTCTCTCCTCTCCAGCTTAGACACGTGCTTCCAGAAGCCATATACGCCAGATAAAGTGAGTAGCCTCTCAGAGTATATTTTCCAAGTATACCTATAGATGTTAAACCAAAATGTCAGTTTCTCAGTAGAGAAGGATTCTTCGTTTTAGAATTGTGTCTAATGAAAGCAGACATCTCATGGATGCGTCTAAGCCCTGCATCAGAGATCATTTGCCAGTAGCCAGCATCACTACGGCATTTCTCAAAAAAGTTTATTAGAAGTGCAGCAACCAGATCAGGATGATGTGGGTCAATATGGAATCCAGAAATTCCATCTTCCATTATCTCAGCTGGGCCAACATGACAAGTGGCAAATGTTGGAAGACCACATGTCATGGCTTACACGACTGTTAGGCCAAATGCTTCATAAAAAGCCGGCTGCAAGAAGAAACAAGAACTCTTTGAAGTCTTGAAAATGCTTATTTACTGAAGATATATCAATTCAAACAAATCTTTATGTACTTTCTTCACAGCATTCCTGCACAAAAGCACCTTTCACATCAACAATGTAACGGTAGAGCTCTCCATTGCGAGCTCGATTCATGTGAGCTTTTATCCAACGTAACTCGTTGTGCAATTCATATTTTCTTTTTTATGACGCCGTGCATTTTCTCTATCTCCTCTATTTCCTCTCTGTTCGTAGAGCTTTTTACGTCAATGTATAAACCAACCACCACATGGTGTACAAGTTTCCTTGGTTTGCGACTCTTGCCTAAGCATTCAACAAGCCCCGTTAAATTTTTCACTCGATCAAGTCTTGCCACAGAAAAGAGTATAGGCTTTGATGGATCAACCAATTAACCACTACCATAAGCAAAATGAATACAAGTGATAAATGATTTCCCATACTCCCGTAAGAAAGAGAGAGGAAACTAAAACAAAGAGGCAAAATAAGATGAATTGTGAGTTGAGATATATGATGGAGATGAATTGATCTGTGATCCTGAACGAATGTGAATAAATTGAATTAGTGAATATTTACAAACTTAATTATTTAACATTAATTTTTAACCTTAATTAACTTACCTTTGAATTGAATCATTGAATATTAATAAAATTAATTAATTGACTAATTTACATTAATGTAAAACCGTTAAAGAGCTTTAATCAGCTTAAATTCTCTCATCACAATATACACACTTACACCATAAGTGTTTTATTTTTTTTAATTTATACTAAAAAATTGTTATCCGATTATTAGATTAGAGTAATTTTTTTTTGAAGTGAAGAGATATTCGACTAGAGTTTTATTATTTGATTATTTGGTTTTGTGATATACAAAGAATAATTCATTTATGTTATCCATACATTATATATAATCCTAATTAGATTTATTTAATTATATATCAAAATAAAAGAAGATTAAATTTATTAATTTTCAGCGAAAATATTTTTATATCAAATTAAAATGTATATTAATTAAGGCACACCAATTAAAAAAAAAGAAAAAGAAAAGAAAAGGAATGAGATGAATTGCGAGACAAATGTACCATTGGCTTGAATTGTTTTGTGATCCTAAGTGTACTCGAATGAGTTGAATTATTGAATATTTATCCATTTAATTGATTAACATTAATTTAAATTGGTCAAAGGCCCTTAATTACTCTGTTTTCTCTCATCTCATTATACACACATACATTATTATTTTTCTTGTTTCGTTGATTTGCACCAAAAGGCTAGATTAGATTAACCTTTTTCGGTAAAAATATCATAAATTAATTAATGTGAGTTTTAATATTTTTTTGTGGTATACAGAGAATAATTCATTTATTTACAGTTATATTATAATTAATTATAATCCTAATTAAATATATATAATAGTATATTGAAACAAAAGAAGTGAGAATTTATTAATGAAGAGAAAAAAAAATACTTTTAATCTAATCAAAATCAATGAAACTATGCATCAGCCGCAGCATTGTTACAACTCAAGAGCACAGGAAGTTGATGATATATTAATAATTAATTAATTATGCTGATCCCATCTCAAGTTTATATGTTGGCAGCATTGTAAGGTATTCCAGTGGTAGAAATGAAGCTATCCTTTTCAGTAGCATTCTTAATCTCATAGAACTTGTACGGATAGTAGGTGGCAGCTTCGGGTCCAGACAATACCTTCACACCTGGCCACTTCGCCCTCTGGTTGGTATCAGCACCAGGTCCTTTGTTGTTAAACTCAAAAGCACTGCAAGTCTGATGATGAACCGTGCCCTCCCAATCAAGGTAACCCTTTGGATCAAAAATCCCATCGATCGTTGAATCAACGATCACAGTCTTGGCGTACGGCTTCCATGGTCTTGCCAAATACGAGGTTCTGCCACTGGTTGCCTTCCAAGGCAAGTAATCTGGCTCTGCAGTGAAGTGGCAGCTCTGGAAAATAAGTCCATTAGGGTCGTCAGGCTTCATCCTTCCTCCGGCTGCGACGATGCAGTTCTGGTTGTCCAGTGGTTTCCTCACGATGAGCTTGCAGTTCTGGAAAACCACGGCGGCATCGCCGAACACGAAGTCGATGGTGCCGCTGATGGAGCAGTCACGGTAGAATTGCCTCTGGGATTGAACGTAGAGGCTGTCTTGGTAACCGTCAATGAAGCAGTTGTAGAACACGGCCTTGTCTGCGGTTACACGGAGTGCCACGGCTTGGTGTTTCAACGATCCTGCGGTGTTCTCGAACCCGACATTCTTGGCGGTGAAGTAAACGGCGTTGACTCCAAATGTTGCAGTGAAGTAAGTCTTGACACCATCTAGATAGTTCTTGTTTCCGGTGAACCGGGTCTGGGTGGGACCGTCTCCGATGATGGTCACGTGCGTCATGTGCTTCTTTACGTCCACGTACTCCTTGTATATGCCAGCTTTCACGTAGATCACAAATGGGGTTCTATTTTTCTTGGGAATAGATTTTAGGGCATCAGTTAGGGTTTTGTAGTCCCCACTTCCATCTTGAGCCACAACCGCATTAGGTTTAACCCCTTCTGGAGCAACCTGAAGGAGCCGTCTATGCCCTTCACTGACCCATGAATGGAAACCATCATCCATCGTTGCTTCCTCTGAAGCCGACATTAGCTTTCTTTTGCCTGAACCAAACTTAAAGTTTTTAAGCAAATCAGAGAACCCAGTAACCATGTCCAAGGCATTGCTGCTGAGCTCCATGGAGCTGTTTAAAACCCTGGTCATCTCCTTCCCTGCATTGGTGGTTGTGTCCTCAAACGCGTCCAAACATGTCTGCTGGTGGGTCAGTGTTGCACTGAGCCAAATCTTGAGATCGTAGGCGTAATCTTGCAGCTTGTGGATATCAAACCTGTCCAACTTGTGTATTGATGCGTGGAGACTGTCAACGGCGAAACCCAGCACTTCCTTGCACACATCCAAGGCCTGTTTGGTGCTGTCGTCGGTGGAAAGCTCTTTGAAAAGGGTGGAGTTGTGGATCTGCTTCTTCATCTCCTCGATGGCGGCGTTGAGCCCCGCTTTGAACAAGTCCTTTATGTCCGTGCTTCCGTTTCCGGCATTTGCAAGGCTTTCCTTGCATGTGTTTTGGTATTCCGTTGACCGGCAAACCATGTCTACGTTGGTAAACTTTTGAGATGAAGCAATCTGGCCCATTTCCTCGAACATGCCGTGTTCTTCTTCTTCGCCGTGGGCCACGGCGGCAAACATAGTCACCAGGAGGATGGAGGAGATGCCGAGAATGGCGAACTTGTTCTTCGTCTCATTTTGTTCGTATGCCCCCATCTCTATGAATATATATTATGTTCTCTCTTTTGGTGTTTAGTAGAAGAGCAGCCTATAAATTATTAAATGAAATAATGCCGTTGTTGGCACTGCTTGGAAGGTCATGGTCACGGAGGTATTTATATATGCAAGGCTTCTCTAAATCTCTCCCCTCTCTCCCTCAAATGAAAGCTGGGGAGTCGTTATCGCTAAACAGATTGTAATGTCGACAAGATTGAGAGATTGGCTCCAAATTCCTACCTATCTCCTAAATTTGGCATGCATGCATGCAGCATTTACTGAAACGTAGTCATTACTAGTTTTTGGTCCATTCATTTGTTTAGCAAATGATGGTGATTAGGTTGTACAAGTTAGAGGGTCTCCTTGAATCATGGAGTTTGGACGTAATATTAAGGTGGGACAAATGGAGCTTCAAGGGTTAAGATGGATTGAGATTATTCGAGAGAGATGCTTAATTATCTTTTTCAATGTTTTAAGAATAAAATATTAAAAATTATAAAGTATTTTATTTAAAGTGATTGAGACTGTATAATTAATTAATTTTACGCAACTAAAATTTTACAGTTTTAAATTAAATGTGATTGGGAAAATTATTTTCACTGAACATATTTGAGGTTACACAATCACTCTACCTATTGCAAGTCTTTAATATTTGAACAGTTACTTGACATGCATGTATGATTTTTCATTGAAATTACACTTGTACAATGCTATTTAATTAAAAATATTTCATTTGTCTTGTGAAATTTCTTAGTCTTTTTATTATGATATAGGAATCGGTGAATATTATTTCTCTTAATAGAAAACTTTATATTTGACTATTGTTTTAAAAATCTTAATCACATAAATCATCCCACAAAAAGGAGTTGTATATTTTCATCTAACAAAAATGGCAATGTCAGTTTTTTTTTTTTTGATAAAAATGGTAATTAATATCAATTAATATAAGTTTACTAGATCACGCTTCACGTTTTCTTAAACTCCTCTTCACGTTTGAAGGTTTTATATTAAAATCTCTCTTTAAAAATAAAAAAACAGAGCTAACATATATTAAATGTGTATTGGCACTTTCCTCTTGGTCATAAGAATAATAATAATTGATATTTTTTAGGATTTCAATATTCCCTCTATTCCCTTCTTCATTTCTCATAGCGTGTTGCCTTCAATAAATTTTAATTAAGAGAAAAAGAATTTTTGGCATAAGTTTTCCCTTATTACTTCCATATATGTCTTCCTCTTGCACATATGCTTGAAAACTTCTCTGCGCAAACTTAAACATATAATTTACATGCATAAATAAATCCTATTTATTTATTATATCAAAGATGAAACTACAATCATTTTTCAATCAAGGTGCATTTTGTTGTAACCTATGCCATTTGGATGGGAGAGTAGGGGACTCCAGAGGCAAGGATCCAGGAATCCTTAAGAGCTACATCCTTAAGGTCATAGAACTTCTGAGGATAAAAATCGCTAGCCTCAACTGCAGTCAGCACTTTGACACCAGGCCATGCAACTCCCTTGGCCGTGTCAGCACCAAGACCCTTGTTATTGTGCTCAAAATAGTAGCAACTCTGATGGTTATTAGCCCCATTCCATGGAAGAAAACCTTGAGGGTCAAAAATGGCGTCAATCTGAGAATCAATGAACACAGTCTTTGCATATGGCCTCCATGGCCTTCCAGATATGATCTCACGTTGAGTTGCTCGAAGGAGGCCAAATATGATGGCTCCGCCATGAACTGGCGGCTCTGGAAAGCTATTGCACTCTGAGTTGATACCTTGTCTGCCACCTGCTGACACAATGCACTTGGTTTGGAGAGGTTTTTCTCACTATAAGCTTGCAGTTCTGGAAAACTCCTTCTGCGTCACCGAAGACGAAGTCGATAGTGCGGGTAACGGTGCAGTAACGGTAGAATTGGCGTTGAGATTGGACGTGGAGTGTGTCCTGGTAACCAACCATCTATCATGCAGTTGTAGAAGACGCGGTTGTCTGCAGTTACACGGAGTGCAACTGCTTCGCAGGCCCTGCTGCGTTCTCAAACCCAACGTTCTTGGCAGTGAAGAAAGCACCATTCACGCCTGCCAATTAATTTGTCAGATCTATGATACCATATATAGCTGGTTTTAATTCCCCTAATTACTTGTCCCATTGATGATATGGGAATTTCCTTGTCTATTCATCAACAAAGATTAAGAAAATCAAATATTCCATAGCCCCAAAATATGTTTCTTTGTATTCTATCAAGAAGCTTGGCTCAAACCTGCACTTTCTTAGTTAATTTGTTAATGAACTTACGTCTCCAAATGATTTTCTGAACTGATTTTTTTTCCTTGGAAGATTCTGGATAGCCCTACCTTTTAATAGGACACTAAATATTCGTTGCATCAGAAGATGCAACATGTGGTTTTGTCATTGAAAGAATGGAGATGCCTTCCACAAAAAACTCAGGCCACTCAATACAATTGACACAAGGGATTATTGCAGCAATCATCTTAGCCAATGAGGCCCTAGACTATTCCTATAGAGGGCAATAGCCAAAAAAAAAAAAAAGACTAATAGGATTATAGTAGGAACAAGTACTTAACTTACAAAAAAGCTTAAAGTACCCTGATCAGCCATAAAAAATTCATTCATATCTCATTCTGCACCTTCTGCAGTTTACTTACTGCTTCAGCTTTTGTTATTAATGACAAGATAATTTCTTCTCTTCCAGATTCTCTAAATGAACAAGCCAAGTGAAATGAGTTTTTCCATCATTCCCATTGACAGTAGTTTCTACAAACTTACACCACCATTCCACAAAGGAATTAGCTCTGACCCTATGTACTGTCAAACTGAATTTAGAGCTAAACCGTACTTCCTTAGCTAGTGGATACAGGACTAATACATGCATGATTGATTCCGGACAGCTTGGGCAAGATGGGCACTCCACTAAAACATAATTTGATCTTTTGAACACTACCTCTTTTGTTGGAAGAGCTTCATGCAATGCTCTCCACAAGAAGATTTTCAATTTGCTTGGAGCCTTTATCTTCCAAAGCACCTTCCACATTTTCCTGCAAAAGGATGTTCCCAAAAGCCTGATTTGGATTCATCATTTTAAATGCTTCAATATAACCCAATGAAACAGGATAAATTGGAGATTTATTATCAAACCAGACCAACAGATAACCATTGTATTTTGGCATAATGTTTTAGATGAGTCTTTGGTCTACTTATACAAAAGTTTCACTTATCAGTCTTACATCCCCCTTCAAAATTTTGTTTTTTAGTTGGTATATCCAGTGAAGTGTGTCCAGATTATTCGGTGATGGATGTGCCAAATAAGGGAAACTTCAAGGGATCTAGGGATCTTCAAAAACTTTGAGCAGTGATCTCTTACCTGGGATCCAAAATCTTTGTTTCTCTATGACACATTTTCCTTCAACCAAACTTCTCCAAGCCCAGGAAGAATTGCCTCTGACTGTGGCCTTCATAAAATCATAATTAAGGAAATATTTCTCTTTGAATAGTTTGTAAAAAAGGGATTCATCTCCTTTAGCTAGCCTCTAACTATTCTTTTCTGTTAGAGCCAAATTGAAAGATTTCAAATCTTTAAATCCAAGGCCACCCTCTTCTTGACTTTTGCACATATTAGTCCAACTCACCTAGTGAATCTCCCTGGAGCTGTCTTGTTTGTTCCATCAAAACTTTCTCATCATCTTTTTTAGCTCGTCGCAAACACTGTCAGGAAGCTTGAAGCATGCCATGCTGTACACTGGCAATGCAGTAGCTACTGTTTTTATAAGAATTGTTTCCATCTGATAAGCTTTTTTGGCAATTCTCTCCTTTATAAAATTAAATGTTTCCTTTTTTTATTTGTTCACTACTGAAGGGAGTCCGAAATACTTATCCTGCCCTCTAATATTGTGAATACCCAGTAGGTTAACTATACTTTTTCTTTTCTCCCTAGGCATGTTGGCACTCAAGAATAACGAAGATTTGTTGTAATTTATCTTTAGGCCACTCATACCTTCATAGTTCTCCAACACCTCTTTTACAACAATGATTTCCCTTTCACTTGATTTAGTAAACAACAAAGAATCATCAGCAAATAACAAGTGGTTGATGGATGGACATTTTCTCTCTATTTTGAGACCTAAGATAGTCCCACTATTCTCTACTCTGCTAAGGAGATGTGACAATCCTTCTACACAGATTAAAAAGATATATGGGGAGAAAGGGTCTCCTTGTTGAGGTTTGAAAAACCATGAGATTCATCATTAACAATTACAGAGAAAACAGTTGAAGACACACATTCCATAACCCATGTTATCCACTTGTCACAGAAGCTCATTTTTCTCATCATTAAACTAAGAAGGCTCTACTCCACTCATTCATACGTCTTACTCATATCTAATTTAGAAGCCATCCGCCAGTTACTTCCATGTTTTATGTTTTTAAAATGATGGATGAGCTCATGTCCTATGAGTATATTGTCTAATATTACTCTCCTTTTGACAAAATCACTCTGATTTTGCAACTAGTTTCTTTTCAAGCTCTTTAACCTTCCTTGAATCAATCTGGTCTGACTCATTTTGCAACTGGGAGATCTCTTGCTTTAACTCAATGATGTTAGCTGCTGAGTTTTGTTTGTTGATTTTTAGCCAATCTACCAATCCATGTCTGCACTTCTTCAGCTTGCAGTGGAGATAGTGACATTGGACCCTAATATCTCTTTTCTCCATACTTCTTGGACAAACATTTTTAATTTCATTCCACTCAGCCCATCTTGCTTCAAATTTGCAGTATTTTTTATTATTTAGCCAGCAATGGGTTTGCCTCTAACAAGATTGGTCTATGGTCAGAGCCCAGCCTTTCTAAATGCCATACCCTGGCATTAAGGAAAGCAAAATGCCACTCTAAGTTTGCCATTGCTCTATCTAGCCTTTCACTAATGCATCTGTCTCCCTCCCATTTGTTGCACCATGTAAATTTGTCCCCTGAAAAGCCCAGATCAAACAATTGGCTCCCTGCAATGAATTCTGTAAAATCTTGGCAATTTCTATCTTCAACTTCTGCCCCTTCTTTCTTCTCATTTCTCAACAAAATGGTGTTAAAGTCTCCTCCAATAACTATTTTTCCTTGGTGATTGGTCATAACTTCTGAAAGTTTAATCCGCTGCTCTTTTCTAATGCAAATACCAGTACTTGCATACCCTCTTATTAGGCTCCCTTGCTCATTCGTGTCTATTTTGCTAATTTTGCATGAGATGAAAAATTGGCTGCTGTCTTTATCTGTCACTAATACATGATTTCTCCACGACAACGCCAACCATCCTGCTCTTCCCCGTGGGTCTACTGTGTGAACATTGAGGAAGTTGCACTTCTTTAACCACCCTTTGACTCTACTACTATCATTCTTGGTCTCAGATAGGGAGACCACTTCTGGGGAATGGGATCTGCTTATCCCTTTCAGAGAATAGACTATCAAGGGATTCCCCATACCCTGAGAGTTCTAGAACAGTATCTTCAGTGATTGCCTTGGTCCCATTTCTGGCTGAGACCCTCCACCTTCTCTTGATTCGAATCAATCTCCATGAGGCAAACTCTTTTCCCTTCTTTGTCTTCATAATCTTTTTCTTTCTTTCTCTTTATGACTCCTATGTATCCAGAATTTTCCTTATTGTGATTCTTGTGACCTTCTCCATTACCTCTCTTCCCTTTTCTAGCCCCATGATGATGATGTGCTTGGTCTAGTGAAAACACAAGATAAAAGACGGGCAGAGAAGGAAATTGAAGCAATGACAATGGTTAGACAAGTTACACGACACAGATTTGAGGTGAGTCTGTTATGTCTGGTCTTATGAAATACTAGTTTTCCTTTTTCCGTTTTGGGTAAAATGACGTTACTTTTCATTTGAAGTGACTTATAGTGCCACGGCTGTGATATCTTCCCCCATTTGAAAGCCTCTACAAGGCATTTAAGTCAAGTTCCTCTGCTGACTTTACCTCGTCTGCAATCTCAGACTTATTTATCGCTATATTTGATATTGATTTCGACCAAACTTTATAGTATAAATCTAATAACTGCATAAGTTTTCATGTCTTTTCTGTTTAAGATTTTGTATATTGTTTTGTGACATCAAACAGCACAAGTTTATCCTCTTACCAATCCCCCAAGGTATTTAAAGAAAAACTTTATTTTTTATTTGATTTATACTAGTGCAGCTAATAGAGGAAGAGAAAAAAGGTCACATGCTGCTTCGCTTTTGAAATGAGGAGTTCCATGATTCCATGGTTTTTACTAAGTAAAGTAGATTTATAAAACATAGTTCATCCATACACCTATGTCAACTCTAAGTAGCATTCTTATTCCATACGCAAGCTATGCACAAAGCAGCAGCAAGTAGAAAAAGCTTCCACAAGAAAGTAAAATGTCACCATTAATCGATTGCCAGGGGAATTGACTTTACCTGAAAACAGAACAACAAAAGGATTTTGAAGCATTCTAAACAAAAGGGATGGTGGGAGGCAACCGCAACTTACCAGATCCCGGAACTTGAGAATGTAAAACATCTCCAAGTATCGCCTGGTTTCTCTCCTCTCCAGCTTAGACACGTGCTTCCAGAAGCCATATACGCCAGATAAAGTGAGTAGCCTCTCACAGTATATTTTCCAAGTATACCTATAGATGTAAAACCAAAATGTCAGTTTCTCAGTAGAGAAGGATTCTTCATTTTAGAAGTGTGGCTAATGAAAGCAGACCTCTCACGGATGCGTCTAAGCCCTGCATCAGAGATCATTTGCCAGTAGCCAGCATCACTACGGCATTTCTCAAAAAAATTTATTAGAAGTGCAGCAACCAGATCAGGATGATGTGGGTCAATATGGAATCCAGAAATTCCATCTTCAATTATCTCAGCTGGGCCACCATGACAAGTAGCAAATGTTGGAAGACCACATGTCATGGCTTCCACGACTGTTAGGCCAAATGCTTCATAAAAAGCCGGCTGCAAAAAGAAACAAGAACTCGTTGAAGTCTTGAAGATGCTTTTTTACTAAAGATATATCAACTCAAACAAATCTTTATGTACTTTCTACACAGCATACCTGCACAAAAGCACCTTTCACATCAGCAATGTAACGGTAGAGCTCCCCATTGCGAGCTCGATTCATTTGAGCTTTTATCCAACGTAACTCGTTGTGCAATTCATATTTTTTTATGAGGCCATGCATTTTCTCTATCTCCTCCATTTCCTCTCTGTCCCTAGAGCTTTTACGTCAATGTATCCACCAACCACCACAAGGTTTACAAGTTCCCTTAGTTTGCGACTCTTACCAAAGCATTCAACAAGCCCCGTTAAATTTTTCACTCGATCAAGTCTTGCCATAGAAAAGAGTATAGGCTTTGATGGATCAACCAACAAACCACTGCCATAAGCAAAATGAATACAAGAGATTAAATGGTTTTCTCATACTTCCATAACCGCCATAAGAACAGTACATGAATGGCTAAAGATCCTTTTGGCTTATACGCATAAACAATTTGATGTGCTCAGCCAGTGAATTTTCAACCAAATAAGGATTTGTCATACAAACCACTGCAGGAAATTTTGGCTTTTTATGGCTTGACTTAAAAGAGCTTGTGGAATAGAACAATAGGTTTGACACTATTTTTGTTGCAGAAGCTTCTTTTTACGAAGCAAAAGTATGTTGGTGCATTATCTGAATGATTATATGTCTAAGAATAGTGGTTAGCATGATAATATTTGTTTAAGTTACTTCATTAGATGTAATAACTTTCAATTTGAAACATAAATCTCCAATATGGCCAACTAATTCGTAATGGTAAAGCAGCAAATTAACTTTGAAAACGTTATCTGTATGGAAAGATACTCACATGTGCTCTTCATTTTGTTCAGCACCAAATAACAGTTCTTCAATGGAACCATGTAGGGCAGAAAATCTCTTCTCTTTTTCAGTGTAGGGAAAATATATGCCCATGTCTGCTCCTGGAGAGACTATATTAAATTTGGGATGAAAGACATCAATGCCATGGACAACTCGGTACAATCCTGGAAGAGTGAAAGCTGTGTGGCTCTCATATTGTCCAACATTAGTCTTGCTGACACAAAGTAATGGACATTGTTAGGGAATGCTGTGATAAAGAAACCAACATGGCATTAGCATATTTAGAAAATTATCTTATGCTCAAACTGTGGAGAAAAGATCTCAAGCTCTAGTTAACTTATGTGAGAAAAGTAGATTATATGCTTTACATGCAAATATTCCCAGTCCAAAATGATACTGGTAATATCAATTACTTGAGAGAATGCATATCTTAGGAAATCTTTAGGTCCTCATTGTGTGGTCATGCCAGTTTTTTTTAGTTGATCGAAAATTGACATGCTTGATCAGCATACATTTAAGTTATAACCTACCACCCAGCACCTACATTTGTGTGTGTTTTGCGGGGCAGAGGGGGAAATATATGAACTGATTTATTGTGAGGGAAAGTATAAGTTCTTAAAAGGGCACATAAATACTTAAAAGGAAAACGTGGCCTTCAGTCTTAATATAAATTCTCTATCAGGTTGGGAAAATTAATGATCAATTATTTATTTACTTCAACTTTGGAGCACCACTTAAAAGGGCACATAAATACTTAAAAGGAAATCGTGGCCTTCTGTATTAATATAAATCAAGTCTCTTATCAGGTTTGGAAAATTAATGGTTAATTATTTATTTACTTCAAGTTCCAAGTTTCTTGAAAAGAGATCAACTTACCTTCCTGCAATTTCTTGGTATGTACTGGTGATTATAAAGTCTGCATTGTTCATTGCAATAAGGTCAACTGTAAATTGACAAGAAAAATGGTACTTGTCTTCATATTTTTTCCAATAGATGTCGGAATCTGGATACTTTGTCTTCTCCAATGCATGAGCAATGTTACACTGCATGGAACATGCAATTAAAATACAATAAGAATGTGCGCTGTTACTTGCATTTTTTTTCCCATTACAAGAACTTGATTTTAAAACATCTTTAAACCTGCGTGATTCCTAGCTTGTAAGATAACAAGGATGCAACAAGGTTTCCATCACTGTAGTTTCCAATTATCAGATCTGGAACTCCTTGTAACTCAGCAGCAATTTCATTTGATGCGTCCTATTTATAGGGAATAAATAGTCATGTTCAGTAAGCCAGGATGCCATTAGACAAGACAGACAAGATATAAGATTATTGTAGGTTCCATCTTGTCCATTTAAAAAAAAAAAAAAACAAAAAGAACATCCCCGACTTAGACTGCTGGGCAGGCTAGATAGATATTTTGGCCCAGAGGACCAACAATCGCTCTCATCCTGTATTGCGTAAAAAAGTTCAAATAAAAAAGGGGAAAAGTATCCTACCTTTCTGAAGATCATTCTTACAATAAACCAATTTTCTCTTATATTGGTTAAATAAAAAGGTGTTTCCAAATGTTTAATCTTTTGTAGACGAGAAATAACTTTCAAATTCAATTCTTCAAACTTTCAACTGGACCATCTTCACATGGTTTTTCAGAAAGACCAATCGCGATAACTAATTCAATGTCAGATAAATGATATGTAAAAGCGGAATATCTATTTATCTGTCTCCTTGGCAACAAGGTATGGATGAAGTTAACATAAAGAGAAATTCTAAGGCTTGAAGATGGAAACATAAGCATTTGCTTGCGTTTACCTCTGCAAATGTCTCCAGATAAGGCCACACATCAAACCTTGAAATCCATTTCCTTAAAACTCCATTTTTAGTCCTAAAAGGTACACGCAATATGTGTGTATGTTCAGTTCCACTGACTCTTTCCAATCTTTGATTGCAAGTTGTCCCTTTTGCCTCTGGTATCAATCTTGTAACCTTGAAGCACCATTTGAGCTTAAGTACCAGGTGATGATAATGCTACAATCGTCAAATCAATTAAACAGGAAGTGAGGAAGAGTTTTGGAGTCACTTACAATGAGAATTTTTGGAGACACATCCAGTCCTTGTTTTTGAATTCTAAGTATCATCTCATTCTCCAAAGCACGCACTTGATCTAGTATATAAACAATCTGCTCATATAGATAGAAGTATGGTTCTTACAAGAAGTAGCACTAAGCCAAAATTAAAACAAATTCCAACATATTTGCTCCAAAAGAACTTTAAAAAATATTACCTGACCACCAGTGTCTGGCAAACCTAAGACATTTGCTTGGCCAAAGTAACCATGTGGAGACACAATTACGACATTGAACACCATGGGTATTCTTCCAAGAAAAATTTCTAGAGTGGATGGATCAGGAGCCTGAAGGATGTCTAATAGAAGATGCACCATTTCTGACATCCTCTGTGCTGTATCTCCCCAACCTCTCTCAAACCCCAGTCCTTGTAATCTACAACCAAACAATGAAGAAAATTGGAATGTCCAAACTATACAGTAAATTAGGAAGGCTTCAATTTAAATAGATTATTCTGGCTTACTCATATTCAAAGTCAGAATATGGTGTATTTGGGGAGAGCTTAGAAAGGAATTCCTCTGCCCTTGCCAAGGCAGCTTGGAGCTTGGATATATTATGAATCCGGTCATTTAGCATCATTGCCTGCATAATACAATGGTTGCAGTATATCAATATCATTATAGATCACTATGTGAAATGTAATACCATTAATTACACGGTAACCTTCTGATATGCATGGCCTATGATAAATGATGAATCTGAACAAAGAAGTACATTAGTAAACTATATTTGATGCTTATCCCTCAAGAATATAGCTTCATCCTTAGAGATTAATACATTAGTACTCTAATACATAAGAACCGTAAACTAAATAATTATTAACCATAGGCAAGAGTGCTGCAGGTAATGATTACGGCTATGAATTGTAATTTGATCAAGCAAATCCTATAAAAGACAAACTTACATGGCCATCATGTTTGTGTGTGCGAAGAAATGCAACCAGAGGCTCCAAACTCTCTTTGTTACGGAACATAATTGACGACAGATGACGGTTGAGGAATTGAACTCCGTTGCCAATAGAAGAGGAACGAGTTGGACGGGGAAAAGTTGCATTAAATGGCTCAAAATCAAGTTCAAGTACATAACTGTCACTGCTCCTGGAACAAATTCTCAAAATTCAAGTTATAATCACACTTCTGCATGAAGGAAAACTTGGACTATAGGATACTACTCAAGCCAACTTTTTTTTATCGGATACTTTGTTTAATGGTAACAACCAGATAGTCAGTAATAAATATAAAAAATCAGAAAGTGCAGTGGAAGAGTTAAAGGACAGATATAACCCTTACTCTCCATCCACAAGTTCTTCTTTAAATTTAAGATATTCTGCAACGCTCAGATGATCCACATTAAGGTCGAAGACATTAACACGAATGAACTCCCAAACACCTGGTCTTGGACGAGTAGCTATGGACACAAAGGGGGGTAGAACTATAGCTTCCTACGACAAGAAGAACAGAAGGTCTCAAAACTACAGAATCAAGGGAAACACATATAACGTTTGTCAATCATCTATTCTAGGCTGCAACTACAGAGATAAAAATGGAGAATGGAGAAGAATGGCAGCATCAGATGAAAACTTAAGAATAAATATTCCAATTTTCATCCCCTTCCTACCATTCCTTCCATTTTCATTTATGTCAATTGAAAACAGAGGAACTTTTAAAACTCAATAAAAGCTTGCCAGGTCATACTTTCTACATGGGCTTTCACAGCATATTGGAAAAGACTAACATCTTCATGGCATAGCAGTTATGAGACAAAATTATAGTAATTTCAATAGTTTTGGGGAAAAAAAAAAGATTTTTGATTCCTATTAACACTGAAAGAACATCCGTTGCAGTGCCAACAATACATGAGTTCACCTTTGTTGATTCCAGAACTTTGACGAAGGGAGTATCATTCAGTTTATGCATTCCCTCATCCTCTTTCAGAATGTTTTCTAGCTCGTCCAGCAGATGATGGGGTTGTAGTATTCCTTTCCCTTGAGCGACATATCTTGAAACATAGAGTCCTCAGTTTAAGTAACCGTAGCTATCAGAACACATATCATATAATCGAAAGCCCTTCTACCGCCTCCTCCAACAACAAAAAAAAGAAAAGAAAAAATAAATAAAGAAATAGAATACATTCATCTAAAACCTTGTTGCTGTAAGCATATCAATAAACACTAATATGCATGAAAAATTCGAAGACACCAATAGCCAAAAACAGAAATTTCTCAAAACCCGGATGCGAGAGGGACCTGGAGAGAAGAGAAATCAACTCGTTCCGATGAGCTGAGAAAGTGTCCTGCACACACTCCCTCAAGCTTGAAGATCTATCATATCTAGATGTCGGCATGATCAGGTATAGAAATCACTGAAACTCCACCCAAGAGACGCAAAAGTATAATGATACTGAGAAAAACAGGGAAGAAAGTATGAGGAGAACATGGGAGGTGGAAATTTTGTATTTATAGCGAAAAGAGGGGAAGCAAGCTGTAACCCAACAAGCATTGAAGGAGAAATGAATCAGAAAGTCTGAAGAAAAAGCCATTGCTTCTCTTTGAGGAGAATAAAACATAAATCAGAGTAGGCACCTGGCAATGCCTGGAAGAAGGTAGCTCTAAAAAACCAGAGAGTGCTTGTTTCCTTTCCCTCGCTTTTGAATTGAAACGGTGGTATTTGTTTTTATACCGTTAATTAACAGGGGCGGTGCCGGTGACACTAATGATGATGGGGCGTCCGTGAGAGGCACGTGTCAATGTCAATTCTGTGGCCATGGGCTTGAACTGCTCGCGGAGAAGACTAGGGCTTCTTTATAAAATAATGATGATAAAATGGGCTTCATTGAAAATGGTCATTACTTTGGAGTCATTTCTTTTCTCACACCCATTTTCTTATCAAACCCCAAATTCTTTCTCCCCTCCGTTGAAGGTGCGAAAAGAAAAATATGGTTGTCTATATGTGATAAAATCCCTACTTCGGCCTGAAATTGTTATTATTCCCTTTTGGATCGAGACTCGGGTTATCGTCATTTCCCTCTTCTGGTTGGGTTGACTTGTGTCTATATCACACATAAAAAAAAAAAATCTATATATATATATATATATATATATATATATATATATATATATATATATATATATATATATATATATATATATATATATATATATATATATATATTATTTATTTCTAGAATATGATGGATTTTTGAAACAAGGTAAAAATTATGGGTGAGCGTCAATTGGTTACAGTCGATTTTGACTATATTTTTAACCGACCGACATTAACTGATTATGTAATTTTGTCAAATCGATAACCGACCAACTATACATTAAAACTGACAGTTTGGTTTTAGTTGGTTAAGCGGTCAGTTTCAGTCAGTTATTAACCGATAGTAACAATTTTTTTTTTTAAAAAAATTTTGTTTCCATTTTAGTGTCGTATCTACTTAGAATATATATTTAATTATTTTACCGTAAATTAAGAATGTGGCTTTTAAGTAAGTTATTTTTTTAAAAGTATCTATGACATCTTACTAAGAATCATATAAGTAAAAATAAAAATACATAAATAGCAAACCTAAAAATATATAAAGATATTTATGGAAGTTAACTTCTTTCGGTTCCAAACATATACACAAATGCTTGAAGAATGCAAAATTAACATAAACAAATGTTTATACATAATAAAAGTAATATTTTTTTTTTAATTTCTTTATTAGAAAATTACTATTTTCAATAAACATATTTACACAAGACTAAAATACATTTCAAATTAGTAATATATAATTATTTTTATACATCAAGATGACACATTATTTGAGTAATTTAATCAATCAATAAAATAATTAAATCACTAATTAACATGGTATATGAAAACATTAAAGTTTATAATGTTTTAGTCGGTCTGTTCAGTTTTCATCGATTAGGAAAAATGTAAAACCGTAACCGACTGACTAAACCAATAATAACCGACCGATTAAACTAATTTATTTTCGGTTTGGTCGGTTTCGGTCAATTAATTGAATTTTGCTCACCCCTAGTAAAAACATCTATAAACAAAAATATCAACGATTTTTTACACCGGTAAATTCCTTCTTGTTAAATATGGTCATTTAGTGTGGAAACAACAATAATAATAATAATTTCGTTCAATTATCTTAATGAAATTATAAGCTCAGGATATCAAAAGATTGAATCATCTTTATCGTCAATATTAACAAGAACAAATTTTAATTAAGACTTATAAATTAGTTGAGACTATTTTGGAGTATGTTACTTAATCAACTTATCATCTTTATATGTTGTTCCAGTAAAGGAGATAGATCAATAATTGAACATTGGGTATCAAATTATTGAAATACCGTGATGTTAAAGAGGATGAATATTCTAGGAGCAAATGAAGTACTAAAAACCAATAGTGGCTTCATATCATATATTCAACAAATTATAATTAGAAGAAAATTAAAACCCTTATATAAATTAAGGTCAAGTTAACCATGTTCCTAGAAGTAATTGTATAATACCAAGCCCAGCATAGCTAGCAATGGTTTAAATTTTGTTTGATATGAGTCAACCATTTTTGTGGTTAATGTAGTTGAATAGGATAATAAAATCAACAAGCTCCTCTCTTCTCTTGCTTCTTAGCAGTAGAAAAGGGACAAATGTTGAATTATATGTTATTGATCTGTGTTTTGTCATTTCTCTTTCAAACCTTAAAAAACAGCACGATTTGTCTACACCAATGACGTGATAAATTCTACAACGTTGGTAGAGTAAATATGCAGTTGGATATTATATTGCTATAGTAGACGAATCTAATCTTCCTATTCATATTGTTGCATGAAAATGTAAAGAGATAGTAATAAGCACTTGATGGCTAACTATAATCATGACATGTGTTATGGATATGACACCGGATTCATTTTAGATATTGTGAAGAAATCATTTTCCGAAGAGAAAAATACAAAAAAGAATTTAGAATAATAAGAGTGGGCAGAATTGTATTCAAAGTATTTATGTTTCTTGAACTAAGACTAGAAGAATTCCTGTTGGAAGAATCACATTCCTGCCTTATCCACAGTACTATAAGGGAACCAAGCATCTACACTTGTTTTTGCTGCACTTTATTTTGTATCTATGAATAGTGATAACTATGAGTGATTCTATAGATACCTTCATATCAGCATCTTTACATCAATCTAGTCTAACGATTAAATAAATAAATACGTTTTTGCCTATTTAAAGATCGATGCCAAAATAATAATAGCACTATATCAGATATTTTGATATTAGTTGATATTATTCTTTTTGGTGCTCAGTTTTCTTGGGATATCATAGAATATAGGAATGGATGCGTGTAATTTTTGTTGTCATGAATAGAAAGGGAAGATTTGAACGTGGAAGGGAAAAGGGATTGAACCCACCTACTAGGGATAACTTTTCCATCATGTCAAACCCGGTTATGCAGAATATTGTGGGCCATTATAGAAAGACAATAAACAGTCTTTGGTCCCTTGGCTAGTTAGTTTATATATATAAATGGCATTCTATCTTTGAGGCAAGACAGTGAAGAAAGCCACACTAACAAATTAGCTTGTGTTGTTTTGCATGATATTTGGTTGATCCCATGTGGCACGGACGTGTTTGGGGTACTGGGCGGGGTCATACGATATTCGTCGTTGATGATGGTAATTATGAAGAAATAACGCCAGAGATCAATTGCATAGATGCAGCTTATAAGTTCCGCGGGGTTATGATCTCGGATAAACCCATGGCAAAGCCAGAATCAACAAACTATTCCATGACCAGACCACAGCCAGCTCGCATCAGCCAAAACTACCCCATGTCAAAGCCAAAGTGGCAAAGCCAGGATTATCCCCTGGCCGAGCCAGAGACAAAGCCACGGTTACAGAGCTCAGATTATCAGTTTCAGAGCCTGGATTATCCCAAGCTGAAGCAGCAGTTGCAGAAGCAAGACGCTCCCATGACAAAGCCAGAGCCTCAAAACCAGTATTCTCTCAAAACAGAGCCACAGTTTCAGAGCCTGGACTCTCTCAAGCCAAAGCCGAAGTGGCAGAAGATAGACAATCCCATGACACAGTTTCAGAGCCAGGATCATTTCTTGCCAAAGCATGATTACATGACAAAGCCAGAGCTACAAAACCTGGATTCTCCCAAAACAAAGCCACAGTCAATGATGACAAAGGCAGAGCCACAAAAAGTGGATTATCTCAAGCCAAACCCTCAGCTACCGAAGCTAGATGATCCCATGACAAAGCCAGAGCAACACAAGGTGGATTATCTCAAGCCAAACTCTCAGTTACAGAAGCTAGATGATACAAAGCCAGAGCCACAACAAAACCTGGATTCATTCAACGCAAAGTCAGAGTCACAGAGCCACAATAATCCCATGATGACAGAGCTAGATCAGCTACACCAGGTGGATAATCCCAACCCAAAGTCTCAGTTACTGAAGCTTGAAGATCCCATGAAAAAGCCAGAGCCTGAAAATACAAAGCCACAGTCAACGCATAACCTGAATAATCCCATGAATATGACAAAGCCACACGAGTTGAAACCCTTTACAAATCGTTGGGGGAGGATGTTCCAAATTAAGTAACCTAGCTTGTTAGATAGATATCTAGGGCCCTCCCCGTTGTCCTTTTACCCTCCCAATAATTTCCCCACTTCGCCAGCATCCCATATTGTTACATGTCACGTTGGCTCTATGGAGCTCGGGTTCATAAGTTACGTGCGCTAGCTTCTCTTTGCATTATGATATGTTATGTATAATAACAAGATAATATGAACAATAGTATACATCCATTACTTAATTAGTTCCCGTCTTTCCTTTGTAATGTAAGTTAATATGCTTTCATCTGTTCTAGTTGCTTGGTTTGATAACTAATAGAAGCTCCCAGTAGTCGAGTATTCCCAAGCAATTAGAGTTTCATAATTTCTTGAGTATACAACGGCCACGGCTACAAGGAAGAAGGGATCCAATTACTTGTCAAATGTGGTGGATTTTATTGGTTTTACTACTCTATACTTGTAATCCCATTTATCAGCTGAGCTAGAAATTTTCTCACAATGAGTAAAGACTAAATGTTATAAAATAATTCTTTTAATTATTATATGATATGATATAAATGTGTTATACGAAATAGGTGCAATTGATACTTAAAAGAGTAAATGTATGAAACATTACTTCTCTTCGTCGGAATGGCGTATAAAACATTACCAAATCATTAAGATTTGAAAATTCGCATGTTAATTTATTTTTGAAGTAAATTCATATATCTATTCTAACATTTTAGGAGGTTATATATATATATATATATATATATATATATATATATATATATATATATATATATTAAATAAGTTATACTTAAATTTTTCACTTACAAAATTGTAAAATTGCAAAAGTCTAAGAGGGTTAGAGCTCTCTGGCTCCGTCCTTCGTACAGGGTTAATGATATCTTGAATTACACAAGTGACCAAGATATCACATAATACCAAAAAGAACTACATATGTGAACAAAAAAATCTCTCGTGAAACTAAAAAGTAACTTCTGTGAAAAAAATAACTACATATGTTGAAAAGTAATAACATATATATACACACACCTATTGCTATTTTGGATATTAGCCATGGTATAGAAAGGAACCAAATAAAAATTGCCTATACTTATAATTAAGTGATTAATTGCATGATAATTTTTTTGACAAAATCCGAATAAAAGTTGAATAGATCAATATCTATGTTTTGGAAAAACAAACACCCCAATTCAGAATTAATGTTACTGCTAGGTTAAAGAAACAATAAGGAAGTGGTTGCTTGAACTATACGTACAATAAAGAGAGGCTTTTGTTCTTTTATGATTTTATCAGAACTCTTTTGTTTCTTATTACAGAAGGATATATATGATTCTACATAAGGACTTTCTCTTTTCTTTTCAGTCATCGCACATTAGAATTTAACTATAAGAGTAACTCTCAAACTATTTCAAGGAAGTATAAAAGCATCCACATATGAGAACATATTGATTTATATCAAACACAATTAATTCGTCATCGTGTCTATGTCAGCATAGTTACATATCAAAGGAATTAGATTCTCTATAGCCCAATTTTTCTTTTCTAATCATTCATATTAATCTGTAAGAGGAATGACGAGCAGACAACTTCTTTTTTCTCAAAAAATTATTCTGAGCACATAATATAAGGTCTGAGTTTCTACAAAATCAGACACAAATTGAAGGGATTGTTCATATTTCAATAAATCTTTTTACAAAATCCTACTCATATATATAGTTACACAATCAACAATTAATTCATCACAAGCCTACAGATCCAATAGCTATATAATTAATACAGCTTCATATGTTGGATATTAATAAAGTTTTTGCAGTCATCATTTTTTTAAAGAAAATATACATAAGGAAAAGGTCTATTTCAGAATCAGAATCATTATGTTCTCTATTCATCCATATATGTTTGCCCTTAAGACTAGATGACTTGGATTGGAATTAATGTCAGTTAATCTTTTGAGAAGGGAAAAATAAAAAAGAAAGACTATATATACCCCTAGGGATAGGTACGAACAAATTCCCCACCATTGATTAATTCAGGGTTCCTCTAATGACTTGACTTAAGAATTAGGTAGATCAGTGCAGATTTGCACACCGTCTGATCACAAAAAAATAAAGTCTCTTCCTTCTAATCATTTTCCAAGTGTCACTTTCTTATTGGTTCTATTCTATATATGGTATTGCTGCTTCTGCAGGAAGGGATGCCACAAAAGCACTTTTTCTATCCATATAAAGCGGAATTGGCTTTCATAGTTTGGAGCAAGAAGCCAGATAACCCCAAAAAAAAAAAAAAACCTGAAGAATTTATATCCAGAGATTACTCTCTTATTTATCAGTTCTGTTTTAGCATCCAGTAACTATGGCACCTCCAAAAGACCTCATAGAGATCGGCATGGAAGGGTTTGCTCTGATAGACAAGTTCTATGGTCCACAGAGAAGGTTCAATACTCCTGCACAGCAAGGACGTTGGGGTTTCCAAGGTCCCAAACATGAAGTGCCTACTGTTAACAACTACAACAACGAGCCTGCAACTCAATTTGGAGGGAAGCCAAGGCGCTGGGGTAGGCCATTGGGTTAGACATCATATAAAATCAAGCTTCAATTGGCGTAGGTACTAGTTTTAGCGTACATACTAGCTAGCTATTATACTAGTTAAGGTGTCTTCCCATGTAAATTTAGATTTGCTCAAGTTAGACTCCGTCATATGTTGGTCGTATTCGTATCTAGTTGTTTATTAATCCGAATCATCACAAAAGCTGTGGATAAAATACACAAATAATAACTAATCAATGGTGCAAATCTCAACATGAAGATTATGTTGGTGGATGAAAAATGAAGAAATGCAAATCCCTTCTCATATGGATGCTCACTCTTTTACTTGTAATCTAAGTTTGTAAGAGCAGCTCGGAGCCTCTCCTATAATATGAGGCTATCTGTAGCTGAAGTCTGACAAGCCGCAACTATACCTAATGTTAACAAGTTGGAATGAATTAATTGGGTCAACAATATAATTTATTTCCTTTGCATTGATTTCTTGCAATTGGCTGTACTATATATATTTTATATGTATTTTATTTACACCATGGTCAAAAGGGTCACTACCCAAAAGAACACAACATTTTTCTTTATCTTGTGCATTTAGCCAAGAACACAACCTTTCTTTAGCCAAGGAACTAGTCACCACATTTGCGGATATCAATACAATTTTCTTGAGTAAAAGATTATAAGTTGAAGACAGTGGCTTTTCATCTTCATTATGTAAGTTTAAATAATTTTAATTTTTTGAATGAACTTGTGTTCCTAAATTTAATTGCTAGTTAACTGAATGCAATTTATCCTAATTTCAAGAATTTTCTTTAAGCAGGTATTGCATAACAGTTTATTAATAAATTAGGATGTCTCAAATGAATAATTCACTGTTAAATCAATAAACATAAATTTTAATTCCAAAGAGTTTGAAGAATAATAACAAATTTGAACGCAAAATAAAAGGAATGAAAAAGTTGTCATGATAACTCTATGCAAACATGAAGACTTTTGTTTTGATTTTCATAAGTATATTTTATGGAGGCAATTTATTCCACGTACTAAATGCAGACATTTCTTTAAATGAGAATTTAAATTATAGTTCACTATTTATTGGAAAATTAATCCATTCTATTAGAGTCAAAATCTTGTTGGTACATAAGTATTAATTTTTAAAATATAATTTTTTTAACCAAAAGAATAAGAATGAAATAGGGCATGGAACAAATTACAAGATAGAAGATTTTCTTTTTAACAAAATAAGATGGAAGATGTAGTCTTTTTTTTTTTGTTTTTATGGGGAACTGGGAAGATGTTTTCTCTTGAAGATTTGGAATATATAGTTCAATTTCTCAATTAGTTAAGAACCTGCGAACAAATTAAAAATTGTCGTTTGAGCAAATTGATCATGTTTTCCTTTTAATATTAGAGGTCCTTGGATTAGATATTTTACTTTTGATCATATATTGGGAGAGTTATCATAATTGTTTACTACTAAATTATACTAACAATAAATAAACATTATTATTTTAACCTTAATTATTGATCGAAGCAACAGTTTATTTCCTTCCCCTTTCCCCTCTTCAGTTAAATAAACAATGTGGAAACTTAGAAACAATATTCTTATATATATAAAATCTCTCAATATGTACTCCACGTATATATTAATTAATGAAAGTTTCTGACTGATAGGCCTGTTTGAGCCAGTCCAAAATAGGACAATTCTAATTGCACCCAAAAAAAAAACTACAACGCATTAACTGATATATATGGCTTCAGATAAAGTTTCAGTAGGAACCAAACTTTTCTTTTTTATCACTAACTATATTCAATTGTATTATGTTGTTGGATTTAACTGTAATAAATTCTAGATATATCTAATCATTTTTCCTTAAGCTTATCTCTTTAGCTAAGGAAAGAAAACAAAATATTTAAAAGGGCACGTGAGCATTCAAAAAAGTTATACACATTGATTATCAAACACAATTTATACTTCGTCGTTGTGTTTTACATCAGCAGGGCTGGCGTAAGAGAAAAAGATAAAGAGGCCTTCTATTTTTTTTTTTTTTTTCTTTTGATAGGAAGAGGCCTTCTATTTGTGTTATTAATTTTGATAAAAAATTATATGTTACTAATTTAGATCAAGTATCAACACAGTTAGATTTAATAAAAGGTTTATCTCCCATGACATAAAAAACTAAAGTTTAATTTTTTATAAGAGAGGTACCTATAAATATCTCTAATAAAAACATACACATAAGAAACTAATATATATATATATATATAAACCAAGTAATTCACTTCATTTTTATGATTGTGTTTTTAATATTCTGATTAAAGTGTGTACAATTTATCCCGGTTAACCAGGAAAAGACACAAAAGTGGCATCTTCAGCAAGAATTAGCAAAAGGAAAAAGGTTTATTTAGAATAAGAATCTTTGTGTTATATATATATATATATATATATGTATATATTTATATTATGTATTCAACATCATGAGCGCTTTACCCATTCATATATTTGCCCTTGAGACCAGATAACTTACTCTAGATAATCTGATTTTCAATTTTGAGAAGACGTAGATAAACTACAATCCTGATAAGTAGGAACAAATTCCCCCAATTGATTTGAGGGATCCTCTAACAGCTCACTTTGATCAAATAGTAATTGACCTTAAAAAGGTAGGTTAGTGGAGATGTGCACAAGCTTACCCGTTACCGTCTGATCACAGAAAAAGAAAAGTGTTACTTCCAAGTGGAAAAGAAGAAACTTTTTCTATGGTGTTGCTTGCTATTCAAGGCAATGGAAAAGAAGCAACTTTTTCTATCTATATAAAGGGGGATTTGTTTCATAGTTTCGAGCAAGAAGGCAGATAGATATCCCACTAGCTACAATATTGTCCAGAGATTACTCTCTAATCTATTACCAGTTCTGTTTTAGCTAGCACCCAGTAAGCATGGCACCTCCAAAAGACCTCAAAGAGATCGGCAGGGAAGGGTTTCTTCTGATAGACAAATTTTATGGTCCACAGAGAAGGACCACGACTCCTGCACAGCAAGGGCGTTTGGGGTTCCATGGTCCCAAACATGAAGTGCCTACTCTTACCAACTACAACAATGAATCAGCAACTCAATTTGGAGTGAAGTCAAGGCGTTGGGGTATTAAGCCATTGGCTTAGATATATATATATATATCAGCCAAGGCATAGGTACTACAAGTTTTGGTGTACTATAGATAGCTACTTCTAGTGAAGTGTGTTTTTTCTTATGCATGTATGTCTTTTTACTGGTCATTTTATAGCTAGTTTGGAAGAGCTCAGAGACCTCTCCTATACATAAAATATGAGGTTATCTGCAGCTGAAGGCTGACTAGCCTCAACTACCAAATTGTAGTTTGTATATGTTAGTATAATTAACCTGTGTGAAATTATGTGTGACAAGTGCCTTTTTAATATTAACTAGTTAATTTGATCTTCTTAGTTCAACCAACTCATTTGATTAATTAATTGATGCATTAATTATAAGATCATAAAAATAGGACAGATTTAGGGAGGTTAGCATGGGCCTTTTGGCCCCAGCCCTCTTATTTCATCTTGGGAACTTCTTTAATTTGCTTAATTTGATTTCTAGATTCTTCACTACATAATCTACTAGCAAAAATTGAGTTAAATGACCTGCCCCATGTTAGCTGGGCCAGGATGTCATTACATAGCCGAAAAGGACGCATACCAGCTAAGTGGAAAGACAATGAGCCAAAACTCCAGCTGGAATGTTTAGACCTTTCCATTTGTCTTCCACCTATGCTACTGCTGCTGCTACCTATTCTAGTAACAACAATTGGATTAAGCTGGGGCAATAATATAATTTATTTCTTTTGGATTGTCCTTTGCTTCTTTTAACTTTAAAGCCTCTTCCTAATATATTAGGAAGAGTATTTTGCTGGAAACATTAGTTAACACTAAATTTAAACACATTTTTTTAATATAAATAAATTATAATTTATTATTTTGTAAGAAGTTAATTCTTTTCAATAGAAGTAATTTTTATTGGTAGGCAGATATTATTAAATTATTAAAATCAAAATAAGATAAAATATAAAATAAATTATAAGACAAAAAATGTTGTTCAGTGAAATTTAAGAGTAGCACCATTTCTCAATTAATCAAGCTTATTAAGAAACCTTCGAATAAATTACATAAATCTAAAAAAATTGTGGTTTGAGATATTTCAAGGTTTCCTATTTTATTAGAGGTCCTCGGATTAGATATTTTCCTTTTGATCAAATATTGAGTTGTGAGGTTTGTCAAATGCAAACTATATCATTTTGTTTACTACTAAATTATACTACTAGTAAAAAGAACATTATTATTTTAACCTTAATCATTGATCGAGCATATCAGAGAATTCCTCCCCCTATCCCTCTCTTTTCACTTAAATAAACAACTTGAAAACTTAGGAATATTTACTGATATGGCTTCAGATAAAGTTTCAGTAGAACCAAACTTTTCTTTTTTGACCACTATGTATATTTAATTGTGTTATGTTGGCTTTTACTACAGTAAATAGAATCGAACTTTTCTTTCTTGACCACCAAGTATATTTAATTGTGTAAGGCTGGCTTTTACTATAGTAAATAGAACCAAACTTTTATTTTTTGACCACCAAGTATATTTAATTTTGTTATGTTGCCTTTTACTATATAGTAAATAGAACCAAACTTTTCCTTTTTGACCACCAAGTATATTTAATTGTGTAAGGTTGGCTTTTACTATAGTAAATTCTAGAGCACGTGAGCATCTCTAAAAAGCTATACGCATTGATTATCAAAGGCAATTCACTTCGTCATTGTGTTTTATGTCAGCAGGGCTTACGCAAGAGAAAAGATAAAGAGGCTCTAATTATGTGCTATTAATTTTGATAAAAAAGTTATGTGTTATTAATTAATCTATATCAAGCACTTTTAAGGAGTGATTGATTTCGTGATTTTTTTTTTTTCGGGTATACACTAGTCATGAAATTCGTTCACATCTTCAATTAAGTCATTCATATTTTCATATAGTAAAATCATCAAAAAATAAAAATAAAAATAATTGGAGTTATGTATTGTTGTAAAATATATAATTGTGATTTTAGTACGTTGATTAATGTTTACAATATGTGCCAGTTATCTTTTAGTCATTGAGACACGAAAGTGGGCAGCATTCTTCAACAAGATTTAGGGAAAAGGTTTATTTAGAATCAAAATCTCAGTGTTACTTATTCATATATCTGGTATTTGTCCATTAGATGCAGTGCCACTTGAGGTACTATGAAACGTTAAATGCAAGAGCTTCTTCTTATAGAGAATATTTGAACCTTAGTTTGTCATGTTGTGAGGATTGATTCCTTTCATTAAACTCAATCTCTATCAGTCCTTCCTCTAGACCAGTTAATTCAAAATAATATCAGTTTCATTTTTGAGAAGAAAAAGATAAACTACAGGGATAAGCACGAACAAATTATCCCCATTGATTACTTCAGGGATCCTCTAATCTTTGTATGGACGGCTTACTTTGATCAAACAGTGACTTGACCTAAGAAAGGTAGGTTAGTCGAGATGAGCACAAGCTTACCCGTCACCATCTGATCACAGAAAAAGAAAAGTGTTCCTTCCAAGTGTCACTTTGTTCTTGGTTCCATGGTGTTGCTTGCTATTCAAGGCAATGCCACAGAATTCAGCAACTTTTTCAATCTATATAATGGGGGATTTGGTTTCATAGTTTGGAGCAAGAAGCCTGATAGACCTAGATAACCCACTAGCTACAATATATATCCACAGATTACTCTCCTATCAGTTCTGTTTTAGTCAGTACCCAGTAATTAAGCATGGCACCTCCAAAAGACCTTATAGAGATCGGCAGGGAAGGGTTTGATCTGATAGACACAATTTTTGGTCCACAGAGAAGGTCCACTCCAGATGCACAGTCACAGCAATTAGGGCGTTTTGGGTTCCAATATGGTCCCAAACATGACCAAGTGCCCACTGTTAACAACAATGAGTCACCAACTCAATTTGGAGTGAAGCCAAGGCGTTGGGGTTTTAGGCCATTGATTTAGCTAGACACATCAGATAAAATTAAGGTTCAATCATGGCATAGGCACTACTAGTTTTGGTTATGTACTATATAGATAGCTACTACTAGTGAAGTGTGTGTCTTTTCTTATGCATGCATCTTTGCTTTTATACTTGTAATGATAAAGTTTGGAAGAGCTCGGAGACCTCTCCTGTTTATAATATATATGAGGTTATCTGTGTGAAATTTAAGTTATGTGAGTCAAGTTCCTTTTAAATATTAAGCCGTTAATTTGGTCTTCTTACTTGTATTAACTCATTCGACTAATATGCATATATAAGCTCACATAAATAGGGACAGATTTACAGAGGAAAGCATAGGCTTTTGCGCCTTTCCTTCAAAATTTTTAGTATTGATCACGAGTAAAATTTCAAAATCCTTTTAACTAATTGTATGTAATTTTTTTGAATTTTAATGACTTGATCTCCTATTTCATCTTGAACATCGATATTGCTTCAACTCCCTAGTTTGATTTCTACATCCCCGGCCATGTTAGCCTCGGGTGAGGAATGTATAGATCTTTCCCATTTGTCTTCCACCAATGCTACGTATATACTGCTATTACCTATTAGCTAGTAACAACAAAAAATTGGATGAATTTGGGACAATAATATAATTTACTTCCTTTAATTTGTATTGATCATCTCTTGCGCTTGTTTCAATTAACTTTGAAGCCATGCTCCTAATATATTATATACTTCATATTATATTCATTCTAATGACTGCCCAAAATAACAAAACCTTTTCTCTTGTGCATTGGCCAAGAAGCTGGTGACCATAATTTTTTTAATGGACTTTGTTCCTAATTTATAGAATTTTATTTAAACGGGATTAAATTACAGTTTATTAATAAATTAGGACATCTGAAATGAATTAAATTAGTATTAGATCAATAAACATGAATTTTATCCAAAGTGAAAAACGCATATGAACCAATAAAGGTTTATCTAATTGATAAGGATCATAATTGTATTTTATTACCGATATAAAAGTTTTATCGATAATTTTATTTTTCAATTAATTAAGCTTATTAAGAATCTGACAAATAAATTAATAAAATTTATAATTTAGCAAATTTGAACTAATTCATTGTTTCCTTTTCATATTAGAGATTCTCGAGTTAGGTATTCTCCATTGATTATATCTTTGGGTGTTAGGCTTGTCAAAAGCAGACTATCATTTTGAAAACTACTAATTAAAAAAATTATTATTTTAACCTTAATTATTGATCGAACATCAGAGAATTTCCTCCCCTATACGTCCCCTCTTTTCAGTTAAAGCAATGTGAAAACTTAGGAATATTCTTATATAAAATCCTTATTGTATTACTCCACAATAGATAAATCAAAGTTTCTGGTAGATAAAGAGGCTAGAGCCAGTCTAATTAGGACACTTCTGATTGTACCCAAAGAAAAAAGAAAAAAACTATAACACATTAATTAACTGATATGGCTTCAGATAAAGTTTCAGTAAAACCAAACTTTTCATTTTTTGACCAGTAACTATATTTAATTGCACTATCTTGGCTTTTATCATAATAAATTCTAGATATCGATCTCTAATCATACATGATTCCTTATGCATACTAGCCGTAGATGCTTAAGCCGTGGAAAGAAAACAAAGCATCTCATAAAGTTGTTCACATTGGTTATTACAGCACAACTATACTTCGTCATTTGTTACGCCAGCAGGCTAACGTAAGATAAAAAAAGTAAATATTCTATAAGAAAAAATAGTAAATAGGTTCTTTTAATGGGACATTATTTAATTTAAATAGAGCACTTGTGAGGGGTGGTAATTCATCTCATCAGTTTATTTTTTATTTTTTATTGGGTAAGACACAAGTCATGAAATTTGATAGTATATTCAATCATATCATTCGTACAATAAAGTTTTTTTTTTTTTTTGATTTATGAGATTACTATGTGTAAAATATGTAATTTTTTTAGTATGCTGATTAATGTGTACATTGACCGTTTAATTATACATTAGTTATTCAAAATGTCTTATGTTTTAAATTTTAAAGTCACTCTTGTTAAAAAAAATAAGAGATAACTTGAAAGATCTTTAGTTTCTTTTTTGAGAAAAAAAGGATAAGTATGAACAAATTCCCCCATTGATTAATTCAGGGATCCTCTAATCAAACGGTGACTTTTGACTTAAGAAAGGTAGATTTGCACAAACTAACCGATACACCGTCTGATCACAAAAAGAAAAAGCGTTCCTTCGAAATTTCACTTTGTTCTTGGTTCTTGCTTTCTATATAAAGAGGAATTGGGTTTCATAGTTTGGAGCAAGAAGCCAGCAGATAACACAAAAAGCCACTAGAATATCCATAGATTAATTACTCTCTTATTTATCAGTTTCTGTTTTAGCACCCAGTGAGTATGGCACCTCCAAAGGACCTCAGAGAGATTGGTCTGGAAGGGTTTGATCTGATAGACAAGTTTTTTGGTCCGCAGAGAAGGTCCACTCCAGCTGCACAGCAAGGGCGTCGGGGTTTCCAAGGTCCCAAACATGAGGTGCCCAACAATGAGGCAGGGAAGCCAAGGCCACAATATCGTTGGGGTCGGCCATTGGTTTGGAAATCAGATAAAAATTAAGCTTCAATTGGCGCCTAGATACTAGTTTCAGTACTACTAATTAAGTGTGTCTTTTCTTATGCATGCATGCTTTTTTACTTGTAATTTTACAGTTTGGAAGAGCTCGGAGACCTCTCCTGTAATACATGAGGTAATCTGCAGCTGAAAGCTGATGGGCTTCAACCACCTGAGCTTGTAGTTTCTATGTACTAGTATAATTAATGTAATCAACTTTGTGTGAAATTAAGTGCCTTTTTAATTAATATTAACTAGTTAATTTCATCTTTATTTAGTTGAGCTAACTCATTTGACTTATTGATCACATATAAGATCAAATAAACTACCCAAAAGAACACAAGCTTTCTCCTGAGCATTTAGCAAAGGAGATAGTCACAACACTTCACTGATATCAATAAAATTTTATTGAATTAAAAAAGCAAGACACCGGCTTATCTTTATTATGTAAATTTACACTAATTTTAATTTTTTTTTTAATGAACTATGTTCCTAATTTTGATTGTTATATATATAGTTAAGTGAATGTAATTTATCTTAATTTACAGAATTTTATTTAAGAATAAAGTAATGATGAAAAAGTTTGACAAACTCTATGCAGTATGGAGATCTTAGAATAGTTTCATTTCTCAATTAATTAAGCTCTTGAAGAACATGACCAATAGATTTTTTTTTAAAAATAAAAATTCTGAAAACTCGAATTTGAGATAAGTCGTAGTTTCCTTTTTATGTTAGAGGTCCTCGAGTTAGATATTTTCCTTTTGAGTTAGATATTTTCCTTTTGATTAAATCTTGGGGTGTTAGGTTCCAATATATATATATAAGAAAAAAATAAAAGAGAGAATCTTGGGGTTTTAGGTTTGTCAAAAGCAAACTATCATTTTGTTTACTGATAATTTACTACTAATTAAAGGAACGTTATTAGTTTAACCTTAATTATTGATCGAGCATCAGAGGTATTTCCTCCCCCTTTCCCTTCATTTCAGCTAAAGCAATGTGAAAACTTAGGAATATTCATATATAAAATCCATATTATGTACTCCACATAGATTAACCAAAGTTTCTAGTAGATAAAGCCTGTTTGAGCAAATCCAATCACGACACTTCTAATTGCATTAAAAAAAAAAAAAAACTATAACACTTTAATCACTATATGGCTCCAGGTAAAGTTTCAGTAGAACCAAACTTTTCCTTTTTGACCACTAACTACATTTGATTGTATTAGTCATGTTACCTTTTACTATAATAAATCCTAGATACTATAGTCGCACATACGCGCACACACACATATTTATATATGTAATAATCTTTCCTAAGCATATTTCTTTAGCTCAAGAAGTAATAAAACACTCAAAAATTTACCCACGTTGATTATCAAACTCAATTATACTCCGTAACTGTATTTTATATCAGCAGGCTTACGTAAGACAAAAAGAATAAAGGAGTTCTAATTATGTTATTAATTTATATCAAGCACTTTTAAGGGGGAAGTCATTCAAGAGCTATGAAATTTGAACGTATCTTCAATTGGATCATTCATATAGTAACGTTATAAAAAAAAGTTATAAAATTATCAAAAAAACTATTTGGAGTTATGTGATTATTCTGTTTAAAATATTTAATTATGTTAATTAATCTGTACAATATATATTACTTATCTCTATTTTTAATCATTAATCTGTAAAAGACGTAAAAGGGGGCAGCATATTCTTCAACAAGCATAAACGATTTTAGAATTTTCTTTCTCGGGGAGGGGGATATCAGCTAAGCTAAATGCACAAAATTGTAGATCAACAAATAAAGTCTCCAGGTATCTCAAATTGAGGTTCACTTATTGATTCAAGTATCATTGCAAATATATCGACAAATAAAGTTTCCAAGCATCAACCAAACATATCAACAAATAAAAATATTTTTTCAATGTTTTATAATAAGTTTTCTTATGGATTTTTTTCTTTTATCCCTCCATTTAATCATTTTGTAAAGAATTAATTGTTCTAACATATATATTTGGATATGATTTATTTTTCAAACAGCACCAAAACTAAGATCAGTCCTGCAGAATCCCCTTAAACTCTAGAGGAGGGTAACTCTACACCCACTAATTGTAGTAAAGCATTTTCGTGTGTCTATGGTTTTTCCTCTTTTCTTGATAATGCTGGAGGAATCAAATTCCCAGTTAATTATACTGACTTGACAGTGTAGGCCCTAACAATTCATCCATTGGGGTTGAAAAGAATCAATCATCAATGATTGTAGTTAGGATAGTGTTTTTGAACTGAAATATTGAATGTAAATCTGCTGAAAATGTTGTTAATCGTCAAGAGGGAATTAATATCTGATTTATACTTTCCTCTGCAGATTCTTTGCTTTCAAAAGCAGGAATTATATATAGAAGTGGGCTCCAGTAGGGAATTTGATTCACTGTTTCCTCTAATGATATTATTGCCTTTATAAAGTCCAAGAATCTCAATCTTAGTTCTACCCATCCGATATGTACCTTTTTTATTCCAAAATAAAGATAGTGAACAGACCTGGTGAAATGCGCATCTTCATCAATTTGCAAAAATATCAGATCAGGAACCAATCCTTTCCAAATTTATATATCTAATTAAGACTTAATTTCTTTTTAGTAAAAAAATAAAGATAGTGAACAAACTGAATTAATTGTAAATTAAGTGACAAAAACAAATTGAGCTTTAAAGTGGCAATATTATTTGTTATCAACCAAATAAGTTAGTCTATTGAGATAAGGCTATTAAAGGGCTCATTGCCTAATATAATTACAAAAATGTCACCTTAGTTACAAATATAAATAATTGCATCATTAATGAATGAGGTATGCATTTTTTATCCCATTCTTTTACTCTTCTATAAATTGTTACTGACTTGAGCGTCAGCCTTTCCCTCCAATCTCACATCTGCTCTCTTTTGCATGATCTTCATCACTCTTAACTAAGAGTTATATTATTTTGTTTTTGATCCATCTCCAAATATATATACATCAAAATGATTCCAATTGCAGATATCTTGTGGAAAACATTTAAAAAATATATCTGACATCATACATAAAACTCTAAAAACATATTTAGTTCTTTTGAAGTACACAAAAATAACTGTTGATAAAAAAATTAATGGTGTAATTTTGATAAAAGTGCAGACTATCATATAACAATTACAAATTATTGGAAATATATAACTCCCTTAATTAATTAATATTCGTATTAGCGTGTGCTTCACTCCTTATTTTAAAGTGTGATGGACAGCAATACACAAGTGTCCATATTCTTGGTTCCATATGTTTCTACTACAAAGAAGCACTATATATACAGGGGTTCGAACTTCACATTTTGAAGCAAGAAAACACATAACCCTAATTGCAAATAGACATATCATATCACCCAACCTATTCTATCTCTATGGCACCTCAAGCAGACCTGAGAGCCATCGCATCGGATGGGTTTGCTCTGATAGATTTATACTATGGTCCCCAGAAAAAGCCCGCAGTCCAACGTGATCAAGTGCTTGATATTGATACTGACAACAAAGAAGCAGCAGCTGGATATGTTAGGAACATGACGAATCAGAAGCCAAGGCCAAAGCCACCAGTTCGTTTGCCTAGGCCTTGGCTTAGATTTTAGATATCAGATATACATGAGTTCAATTGGCCTAGGTAATTATAGTACTGCTACTTAGTGTGTCTTTTCTTATGCATGCGTGCTAGTTTCTTTCTTGTAATTATATGTTTGGAAGAGCTCGGAGACACTTCCGATAATAACATGAGGTTCTCTGCAGCTGATGGCTGATATATATGCTGTCAGTACCTTAGTACGTAGTTTGTGTCAGTGTAATGTAAGTTGTAACTTGTTTGGAAGTTATGGAAGCTCCTTTTATTTGCTAACATATAGTCTCTGGTGTTTATATTTTAGCCTTCCCTAGATTATGTAACGTCCAAATGTAGGATATCACTTTATTTCCTGAAATTTCTCTGCAAGTTAATTTTTAATCAGTTTGCCTGAGGTTTATTCAATCGAAACACTATTTTCTTTGCTGACCAAGTGAGGTTGTCTCTTTAAGAAGAGTTTGGCACAGACACAACCCCTAAACTTATATTTTCTAATTTGATTAAGTTGACAGGTTTTTAATTTAGTACTGTGATTGAGGGCACCAACTGAATATATATATTTTGTAACTCATTAAGTGATTTAATTATGTGTTTTATGAAAAAATAATTTGGTATTTTCTAATTTGATTAGGTTTAATTTTTTTCACTTATAACTTATTCAAAAACCTATTCAAAATAAGAGTATTCATAACAAAATATATATAGTCGACAAGTCATATATGTGCTTTTAAGTGAGTATTGTGATTGAGAGCATCAAATGTAAATCTTGTAACTTTGTAAATCATAATTTTCTTTTTTCTTTTTTTCAATGCTAACAAAATAACTTGATAGTATATTTTAGTATAATAATTTCTTTTTTAATTTCTACAACAACATTTTGTGCGACTATGCATCGGCACGGGTTCAATATTTAATTAATAAAAATAGTATACCTCACGTAAAAATAATAATAACATTGCGGCATTGCCTATGTATGTTAATCATAATTAGGGATAGATTCCATCCCTAAATTAATTAGCTAATACTTAAGAGCAAGCCTAACAAATGAGCATAAGAAAATTATTCATTTTAGATTTATGGTGGGATATTTTCGCCCAATATTCTTACAAATCCGAATGCGACAAAACAGATCAACATACATTGTTCCTTTCCAAAAGTCAACTATATAATATAATTTAATTAGACTTGATTATGAAGTATCTGCAGGCTCATATATATCATTCTTAATTTCCAAGCTGCCCCCCTTTCCCAACTCTTTTTCAGTTATATATGATGACAAGTTTCAAACCAAAGTAGTTTAGTATATAAGGATATGTATACATTTTCGATAAATTTAATCTAAGTATCTAGCCTTTGAAAAAGTTTCCAACACAGAAAGTAATTAATAACCCATTTATGAAATACTTGCGGGTCTAGCTAAAAAAACCACTACATTGCTGTATGTTTAAATCAATAGGACTTGGACTCCTAATTTGAAGCAAGAATCCACAAAAAGGGATCATATATATTTGTGGCACCAAATTTAGTGACTAATATTGCACATCTAACAGAGCTTGTGAAGATTATGTTGGAAGAGTTTGATCTCATAGATGGTGTGTACAAGGTAAAATGGATCCCAAGAAGCTTAAGTCTAATTCTATATATTTGTGCCAAACTTTTCAGCTCAAGTGGAATTTAGACTATTATTCTATGTTATTGAAAGGCTCTTTAAGAGACCTAAAGCATGGCCACCACAATAAGCAGTTGGATCTGTTTTCATACTAAAAATCCTTCCAAAAGTGACAGTTTTGGCCAAAAGGCAATTAGTGAATTTTACGTAATTTCCTTGATTGATTTATATTAAGGTTAATAATTAAGACTAGGATTTGGTTGTTATTACATTTCTCAATTTAAACATCTCCTTTATAGTCTATTTTGATCAATCAAAAATAAAATTCAGTTCTATTTTCCATTTTGAATTTCATGTTCTTTATTTACACTAATACACTGCATGTCAATAGTGGAGTTCTATGCGTGCAGAAATTAAAAGGATAGAAGAGTGTGCAAGAAGAATAAAAACCAATATCACCAATTAATTAGTCATATATTCTTAATGATGAATATTCATTTTATCTTAAATAGCTTTTTATATATATGATCCATTTCTTTCTTAATTTGATGGAAGAGAATTATATATTAGTTGCTTCTAATGGGCTCGAAACTCATCTCTTAACCACAAAGTCACCTTGCTTGATGGTGGTAAATGTGATACTTAATTATAAAGTAACACAACTGAAAACGAAGTATATATATTTGGTCAAAAATGGGGGGAAACAAACAGGAAACATAGAAGAAAAAGATGGCGTGCTAGCTCCCAGCCCCTTAGTGGACTTACTATTTTCTTCACTTCGTCATGGTGTTTGCATCAGTAAGAAACCGTCAGGCATAGTAGAAAGAAGAGAATATAAGTGTTTTGCCATTAATTGAATCAGTAATTATAGCTGCAGAGAAAAGCAGACGCGCCTTAGAAAGATGCTGGAAGAAAGAAAAAAAAACTATCAAGCAACGGATTAGATTCCCTTTAATTTGGACTGAATCAAAGACTCAAAGGAATACTCACACGTCTCACTTTCTTGCTATCAACAACCGTTAAATCTATATGCTTAATTTGGTTTTAAGCAAACATTCTGGTATTATATCCAAAATTAATCTATCTCGGGAATTAGAGTTTGGGAATTAGATCCAGTTCACAATGCATCATGCATGTTCCCTGATTTATTTTGTTCAGACAGGCTTTTATGACTGAGATTATTTGAGTTGAACAGAATCTAATCCCAGATTCGTGCAATTATGTTCCTTATCTTCACCGAAATTTCAACAGTCCAATTGGTGATGATAATTCTACTGCTGTATATATGAATCTGAATCATTTCGGTCGGTTGATATATCCTTGACCTTGAGCGCACCTTCGTTTCCTAGCAATTTCCTACCGTTTTGGGGATAAGTATGAACAGATGCAACTCATTAATCAAGGTTTTTTGCCACTAAATTAAACAAAGCTAAAATATTTCTAATTAGAGCAGATATGTGATGGGAATAGCACTTCAAGCCCATGGTATTAACTTTTCTATTAAATCACATAAAATAAAAAAGTTTTCCATTAAACCTTACTAGTATTTTTTTATTTTTTTTTTGTACCTCACTAGTATATCGTTTTGATTCTTAATTACTAGTTAAACTTATTCCATTGGCTAGCTTTTCTAAAAGCAGACTAGACAAATTTCTTTGGTCCACCTAGAAGGACCAATGGTGCATTTCCGGCGAGGCAAGGGCGTTGGGTGGCTGTTGTCATCGATATGGCGGGGTCATGGTTATGAATTATCCAAATGGTTATGAATTATACCAACAAAGCTTAAAACACTTTCTCAGCCATGCAATCACCATATAATTAATAGGTAGAGTCTTGTAGGAACCAGGTCGAAGATCTGCAAACAAAGGTCTTCTGCAGGTACTACTGATATATATTTTGAGTATGTACTTTGCAGTTTTTGTACTATAAGTTAAATGGAATAATGGACAGTACCTTTTAATGATGTAGTACACTTTGGTGTTCCTAAACTGCCTCATCTTTAAGCTCTAACACCTTTCCAGATTAAAATATATCTTAATCTCTTGATATTGAACAAATTATTAAGGATAGGTGTACAAGACACACTCTCTATTCATATTCTGTACAATAGAATTGTTATATACATCTAGGCCTCTGACCCCTTAGCAAATGAAAAATGGCCCGCTTCTCTTGAGAATCATAATTTAGGTAGAGAAATAAATTTGAGCCTAAATTATTTTACCACTTTTAGTAAATCGGATAATTAATTGACTTAGATATTAATTTAGAATTGGCCCAAACCATCCAACCTAATTTGCCTTGTTTTCTTACTCTTTTGTTGGCCGATTATAACCAAGTTCTTGTCTCCCCCTTTCGTTGCTATCTCTTTTGAAGTATCAGTTTATCAGTTAGGTATTTGCTTTGACAAAATTTGACCTGGAAAGTGAATGGATAGACAAGTTCTACTTTGTCTTTCCCTTCACGGCACGCAATCTCAATTGTCGTGATGAGCAATTTTATCTTTTTGGATGATGTCGCAATAAGTAAATTAACATGGTGAAAATGATCATATGGAAATTATGAGGATGAGTGAATCAAGCTACAACAAAAATAAGAAATTTTCTTATTGAAAAAAAAATATATTTATTCTTTCCGAATGTAACCTACAAGTGCTTCTTCTTCGCAATGGATATATTAAAAGAGAGAGAGAGAGGTGAATTTGAGTTATTTTCTTCTTTTCCTTTTCCACTTATACCTTTCACATGCATATTCTAGAGACTATATGTCAAATTAACATAATTCATCTGTTCTCATATTGTTTACGTCATCATATGAGAACGCAACTGTGTTCAAGAAATTAAGATCAGCAAGGTGCTTGAATGGAACTAAAAAGGGAATCAGATTCACCATATATAGCTGACTTCTCTTTTTGACTCAACAATATTCTTCTTCATACGCAAATTCTTGGAACACAAATTGATTATATAATCATCAATAATCACTTAATTATTTGATACTACTTTTAATTAGGGTTAGTAAGCTACTATATACTAAAAAAGGATAATCACCTGTGGAATTTATTATCGCACCATTTATTATTAATTCAACAGTTAATTCAATATTGAAGTTTTTTTTCCTCTTTGGTAAATTGTAAAATTATACTACCTCAAACAAATTACATTTGAGGCAGTATTAGTCTGAGGATACATGAAACCACTTTCTAGGAAGGTTCCCCGTTGAAACTCACCAATATTGACGAACATATACATAGAACATCCCATCTGTGTTTATTGTTTGACAATGAAAAAAAAAAGAATAAGAAAACCTTTATCAAGTCATTCCTATAACAATTCTTCATGGAAAAAATTTATTTCTTATATATGTTATAAGTAATATTTAATAATAAATCATTGGATTGGTTAACCGACCCAAAAATATGTGAAAGTTCCATTAGAAGTAACGTTGTGCTACTCACTTTTAATTCTACGAAATTGAACAGAAAATTTGAATTTAGACAGTGGCACAAAACAATGAATATGGGACCAAAAAAACGGAATTATACTTTCGTCCTCAGTCTAAAAGAAAAGGTTCAGTTGGGAATTAAATTCACCGTGTTCCTTATTTCATCTGCTGAAAATTTGAGTTGAATGGAAATCTAGCCCTAGATCTCAGCACCGTCTTCCTTATCTTCACCGAAATCTATCCATCTAGCCCAGCTTAATGGCGATTATACTTAATTGCTCTATGAATCTCAATCATTTGGTCGGTAGATATCCTCTAGCATATACCTTCATTTCCTAGCACTTTCAAACACTTTTGGGATAAATATGAATATATGCAACTCCCTAAGAAAGGTTTCTTTTTTATCGTGAAATTAATAGATAAATCAAACTGATTGATCTAACCTTCTAGAGAAGTAGTTCTATTTCCAGGTTAAGGCATATCACATGCCACAATCAATGTTTACAAATTAATCATCAAAATAATAAAGAAATTGATCAAATCAAAGAGTAAGGAATCTAACAATAAATAAATTAATAAAATTCAAATTATAAATTCACTATATATATATATATATATATATATATATGTTTTCCTTTTTCTAAATAAGATGATCATATATAACATGGACACACATGTATATATTGGACATGAGATATGAACCTAATTAGAAATAACTTACTAGATGGGTATACAAATTAATTAAAGTAGAGTTGGATCTCTGTAAACAATAATTGAGAAATATTCGTGGCTCCACCTCTAATGGTTGCAGCAGAAGATGCTAGAGAACCACCATATATAGTTTCCTCCTATAAAAGGGAACCTCGGGGCTTCCTACTTTGAAGCAAGAACTCACATAATCAACCAAAGCAACTAGATTATTTCTGTGTTGTGTTGTATTTTACAGGTACTGGCTAGCTAGCTTCTGTGTTTGAGCAATATTTCTAGGTATGGCAAAGGCATTCCATTCCCAAGCAAAACTCAGAGGGATAGGATTGGAAGGCTTTGCTCTGATAGACAAGTTCTATGTTCCACCCAGAAGCTCTAACGGTGTATTTCCGGCGCGGCAGGGGTCTTGGCTGGTTCAAGTCCCCGGCGATGAGATGGACGAGCCTGTTGTCATCAATAGCATAGATGCTGCTGTACGATATGGTGGGGTCATGGTTATGAATTATCCAAAGGGAATTAAACCTCGAAATGGTTGGTTTACTTAGACCCATCAAAGCTTAAAACACTTGCCTCTCAGTATATCTTAGGCTATATATAGTCTTGTGTCTATGTAGGAACCAGCTTCTGAAGCTGAGACTGATACATGTTTTAAGTAGAATAATGGAAAGTGCTATATATATATATATATATATATATATATATATTGTGTTGTGAGGGTTAACTGTTGTAAAGAGATGAGAATGAGAGGAAAATATAGCCTTCCAAGCCCTATGTTATTTTTTATAGATAGTTAAAGCATAGGCCTTATGGCCTGCTTGGGTGCTGGTTTTATCTATAATATATATATATATATATATATAGTACACTTTGGTTATCTTTATCATATGCAAATTAATTCTTGATATCTATTACGCCTACGATTTAATAATAATAATTTGGCTTTGTTGATCAACTCAAAAACATAGAGATGTCCCATTTAAAAGTTATTTAAGATCATGCTATAATCAAATTGAGTTAAACCATTTTAATACTTCTATTCATTTTACGAAAAAATAACATTAAATTATTTTATTGTAATTTCACGAAATTAAATGCAAAATTGAATGAAGTTGGCAAAAGTAATACATGGAACCAATAAAAAGATTTATACTTTTTTCCTCAGTTTAAAAGTAAGTGAAAAGAATTAGAAAAATTTGGAATTTGGAATTTTTAATCGACAAGTCCTTCATTTCCCATCAAACTCTTAACTATTTTGATGATGGGAGAAAATTCTCTATCCCATATACCTTGTATCAAATCACGTCTCATCATTCTCCCTATTGAGTAATTCTTTGTGCTTCCTTTTGTTTGTGGCATTCAAATAATTTGGCTTGAATGTAAGGATTTTATTTTTCTCTCTTATATAGAGTAATAATGCTAGAAGTTCTTTAGTTACATATCCCATAAGGTTATACATTCACAAATCTTGTTTGTTGTAAAAATTCAAAAAAAAAGTTAAATTAACAAATGCATTCAACATTTACTATTGGCCTTTAAATGTTTTATTTGTCAAAGAGTAGGCATTTTTATATAAAAGCATAGCATGAAGAATAAAATTTGGGCTCGAAGGTTGGCTTTAAAATTTGCGCTTTATGCACCCCAATCTTATTTTGGGTTTTCACAGCCATATTAAAAGACCACTAGCCATTTCTTTCTCCACCCTTTTTCTTTTTGCACCTGTTACTCCTTTAAAAAAGAGATAGATGTAAAAAGAAATTTGAGGTGTGAAAAGAAATGGCCACCTTGTGAAAGTTTTCAAGTTAGGGCTTTGTTGTTATTGTATTTTCTTCACCAATCTCTCCAACCTTTTGAACAAAAATGAGGTGATTTTTTTAAAACATCTCCCCATTCCCCCCCTCTCCCTTCTAACCATACACTATGTTAAAATTTGGGTGTATAACTGCTTGTATCAGTTTTAGTTCTATGGTGATTTCTTCTTAAACATGTGAAAATTTCCTTTTAGGCATTCTAAATATTTTAAAAAGGAGAAAATCCGTTATTTTATTTTTGTGTCCCATCCTTATTTTGCTTAAAATAATTGGTTAAAAAATTATAAAATAATACTATATAAATAGTAACTTTGTTGTTTTAAATCAATCATAATAAATGTGATAATGTATTAAGACACTTTATAGAATATTAGATTTACTCTTATTTTAGAGTTTTTAACTTTCTAAGTTAGTTTCAAAATGTATAAAATACGATATTAAAAAAAAAAATGCACAAAAAGAAAGGCTTTGCATAATTTTGAAGTAAAAAGCTCTTCACTCTTCTCCTATCATTCCCTTCCAAAAGTGAAATATTGGAGATGAAATATAACCTGTGAAATGATCAAATTAATTTTTATATTTTACATCCCTTTCTTACTTATAGGATATAATAATAATAAATTTACTCATATGACTTATCCAAATTCCTAATATGTGATAGAGGTTAATGAAATTTCACTTGGTTCATGTTCAAAGCATATATACAGCCCTAACTGTATACCCTTTTGGTCTTTGAGAGAGGATTAGTTTTAGTTTTGCTTGGATTGCCCAATATTCATGACAACTTATATATAAAAATTCATTGGATACTGCTCATTTTTAAATAGGGAATATTAACAGATGTAAACCAAAAAATAAATAAATAATTTTTTTTTTTTTTATGTTTTCTTCAAAAAAGCTAATTCTTGTAGGATGATATCATAATTATTTATTGAATATCTAAAAGAAAAAGAAAATTTTACATCAAGAATTGGATTCACTATGCACTGACTCTACTCTTTATCGTTTTAAATATTATTTTTTTTTGGGCTATTGAAACATTTGTTCTTTCCTTTTTTTTTTCTTTTTTTTTTTTTGTTATTTTGAAATTTGTTCTTACCATATATATTCGAGATCAATTATTGAAACCAAAAAAAAAATCGAAACAGATTTGATTGTGAAGAATCAACCATGACACATTTCTGATAAGGAATATTTAGTTGATAAGGTAAAAAGATATATGCGTAAGGAATTGGATCCTCAATCAAGTATGAAACTGAATATCTTTTTGCCCCCTTCTCTTTCATCACCCTCTTCGTTTGCATTGCAAAGAAAACTGGGAAAAAAATTGAAGAAAATGCATATAGTCTGGAAATGTCCCATATGAAAATTAAAGAAAATAATTATATAGAAGAAAAAAAGAAAATTAATATTTGTCATGTTAAATAAATCCTTTCAAAATGAAGAGCTTGAGGTTTAAAACCCACTAAAACATCTTCAAATCCTCTTTCTTTTTTATTTTCTAATTTAGAGTTTCCATGGAATTCATTATCAACATAATTTAAACTTATGATCTCTTCCTGAATTCTTATTATTCAACTATTCTTGATTAGATTACATTTTTTAACTTAGGATCTCTTACTAAATTCTTATTACTCAAATATTCTTAATTAGATCACATGTTTTTTTCTTCTCTTGATATCTGCAATTGAGAGTTTAATCCATTTAAAGGTATGGAGATCACTCAAGTGAGCATATATTTCTCAACAAAAATCTTTTTTATATACATAATCAAAGATCAAATTTCTATTAACATATTTAAAAAATTCAATTGATTTTTGTTGATTTTTTTTTTCCTCTTTTAGACCTTCTATAATTAGATACCAACTTTAACATTCAAACAAAATATACGATAGGATCATCTAAAATACCCTAGGAAATTAAATTACTAAGTGCTTAGTCTCAATGCACAAAAATTAGAATAAAAATACTACCAAATAAAGAACTAAAAGTACCCTCACCTTAAGAAAACCGAAAAAGCAAATGACTCTTATCTTGTTTTATTATGTTTTTTCACCCCACACTTAAATTGGACAAATCCATTTATGTGAGAAAAATAACTTGGCACTAGGATATTAAAACTACTTGAAATTTGAAAAATATGATTGAAGAAGCCATGGAAATTAAAATGGGTCCCCAGCAGTTGACGCACTTTACAAATGTGAGAATTAATATTCCTCAAGATATTCTCTCTTTTTGTGCCTTTAAAATTCTAACCTAGAGGGCATGTCAGGTATGTGCTGCTCTTCTTTCACCTTTCATCACTTGCTTTAATCTGCTCTTATTACGTCAAACGGCCGGCCACTTTTCAGCACTTATCATTGGGACAGTTCTCTTCCCAAAACTTATCCATCCTCTGATCTAATTACTTTGACCAATTGCATGCATTTCTCTTCTCATAACTTATCTATCTTTCTTATCTAAATATATTATTATTTATTTGGATAAAATTCAACGTAAGAATCTCTTTTTACACTGTACCACACAACACCATATCCTGCCACCTATGCCCTAGCTCATGTGGCTCAACATATCCCAACTCCCCAAGAAAAGATCGAAGAGAATAATTTTACATACAAAGATCTGGACTGGGTTCTAGATTACTAGCTTATGTGACAAGCTTGGTATTCTACCACTTGATAATCATTAATGGCGTCTTTGTGAAGTAAGATCAGATAGGTCTTCTCGACTGGTTATTATCAACAAAAATTGATTCCTTAATCTTTTTACTCATTTTGTGTCGCATTTTTTTATCAATAAATTATAAAATAACGTTGTAATCAAGTAATTATAGAAGGAAGACAAAGATATGAAATGAAGTAAAAGTTGAGACAAAAGAAATAAACTTCTATTCACAGTGATTATGAATTTCCTAACGTTAGTCAACTTAAAAGCATAAATTATCTTGTATTCATTTTTAAGACCCTCATTTAAAATTCCTTCAAACTTGAAAGTTGGATAAAACATGATCCATCTTTATTTATGAGAAAATCACAAGAAATTAAGACTACAAGAGCCAAACTCTTGATCATTTGGTCTAACAACAATTAAACTTTATCTATCTTACCTAAAAATCAAGTCATTTGAAAGAAAAATATCAAGAATTACAAATATCTCTAAATAAAACTAAGAAAATGATACATTTATTTATACATACTTTTTATTATATTTTAAATTGTAGTTATTTATAAAAATAAAATTATAAAAAAAATACATGAAAAAAATGTAAAAGTTATGTATATAGAAATGGGTGTGTGCATATTACCACTCATTGAACTAAAACAGTAAAATGGCTTGATTTATCAGCAGGCTAGGTCCCACAAGGCGGGAAGCTATAGTGCATGGTATGGACCTTGCTATATAAATAGCTTGGTATCAAGCTTCTCAATTAAAGGTAAACCAGAAACAGCTTCTTCTGTTACCTTCCATATATTCCCTGTCCAGTCAAGAAATGAAAACTCAAGTAGATCTTTCTAAGTTTTATGTCCGGCAGAAGAGTTCAAGTAACTCTCCGGCAACTCAAAATCTCTGCCAATACAAATTTTACCCAACCTACATGGCTGCCACAGTTGTTCAGAGTGCTCCAAATTCAATCATTCAGATGAAAGCTGAAGACATGACTTGCAATGAAGCCGCTTCGAGGTTCATATCAGAAAACAGAACAGAACTGCAACCAAGAGGTGTGATGGGATGGTGAACAAGTATAAGTTGTAGCTTCTTTTTTTGTTCTTTTACAAATTTTGTGCTGCTCTTGAATCTTAGCTTAAACTATATTAGGGGTGCTTATCTTGTACTATATATATGTAGAATTAGCTCAAGGACTGACACAAAGGGCTTTTGAAGCTTCAATTAAGAACTACGGTTGTATTGGCTTGTTTCCAAGTTCCTATTTCCCTTTCAAGTTATGTACAGAGCTGACTGACTAAAATATATATCAGCCAGGCTTCGTTCTCATAATCTTTGTTTTTCTTTCCTCGGAGATACGATTTATGGTTTATAGAATTCAGGAACTCATCAATCAAGAGAGCGGTGAATCACAACCTTCGATTGATTTTCTCCTAGTTAAAGGCTATGAATCAGATTTGTGTTAAGCAAACTTCCAAATATGATCTTGTTCAAAACAGAAGAAGGAGCAAGAAGTTAGAGGAGGATACTATGATAATTTAAGCAAAGGGTGTGTTGTTCTTTTGTTAGAAGTGTCGACAGAATATTATGTTTGAATCCAACGGTGATTGAATCACCTACCTCAGACTTACAGTCCTTCAGCTAGCTCGGCCAAAGCACCTGCCCACCTGAAGCTGTAATGTCATTTGTTCATCTGCTATCAAAACTATTATGAACAGTTTTGGCGTTATTTGATTCATACGGGCTTTAAAATTCATCACTGTTTAATTTGTTTTGATACAATGTTTAAATTATAAATTATTTATTGTGGTTTTCTTTGGAGTCTGAAAAAATAAAAATTCAGCAAAACGACACCGTTTACCCCCTCCAGGGTTCAGTACAAACTGTACAAGGTCCAGCAACAGTTCAAAAGGGCTAAAACCCCTCTAAATCCTGATATGCTGTTCCCAGGGCGACCAAATCATTTGTCTGGAAGGAAGAAGATCGAAAGCGCGAGACTTGTCACTATTCAGAGCTAGCTAATGGCGTACTTCAACGCCCGGCGCACTCTAGCGTCTTCCCTGATTCGAATTCTCTCTCCCTCTTGTTCTTCTTTGTCATCTTCCCCTGCAATCGCCTCTCGCTCTCGCTTCGCTTTTGCGTTACTCAACAGACAAACCCTCGTCGTCCCGGACTCGTTCAAAGTTCCAATTCGCTTCAAAACATCAGGGTCGGGTTACTCGCCCTTGAACGACCCGTCTCCGAACTGGAGCAACCGGCCTCCGAAGGAGACGATTCTTCTAGATGGGTGTGACTACGAGCACTGGCTCATCGTCATGGAGTTTCCCGAGGATCTCAAACCCTCTGAGCAGGAAATGATCGACGCCTATGTGAAAACCCTAGCTCAAGTTGTTGGAAGGTACTCAAATGGCGTTTTGTTTAGCTTAATGTAATGTAATAGGATTTTTCCTTAATAAGCCTTTTGTTGGGTTGTAGTGAAGAGGAGGCCAAAAAGAAGATATACTCTGTTTCTACTACTACGTATACAGGTTTTGGTGCCCTCATTTCGGAAGAGCTTTCTTATAAAGTTAAAGGTAATAACTTCAAATGAATTCTAGGAATTGAAGATTTTAATGTTTCAGGAAATTAGATTACTTGACTTATTATTATGAGTGAATGAGGTTCTAATTGGAAAGCTACTGTATTGTGCTTTTCTACTGAATTTTTTAATGTTGTCACTTAGTCTAAAGAGCTGATTTTGAAACTGTGTTGTAATTATTCAGAGACATATTTCACGTCTTGTGATTCCTTTTCTAATCATCTTCACCAGTTCAGTAGTTTCATGAGTCACATTTTGGATAGGATTAACATTTTCTGAGCATGTCGTCACAGATAAATGAAAATTACTTTGTGGACTTTTTCTGTTTTGATAGGGTTACCTGGTGTTCTTTGGGTATTGCCGGATTCATATCTTGATGTTCCCAACAAAGATTATGGAGGTGAGTGTAAAAGCTTGAAGGAATCGGTTAATTGTTGGTTCTATTTTTTAGTTCGTTTTTGGGTTTGGTTTCCAATTCTGTTATTTGATCGCTTTGGTGTGGATTTCAGGTGATTTATTTGTTGATGGGAAAGTCATCCCCAGGCCACAGTACAGGTATACTGAAAGGCAACCAACTAGGAACAGGCCTCGGCCACGGTATGATCGGCGCCGGGAGACAATGCAGGTTGATAGAAGAGCACCTATTCAAACACAGAACTGGAACCAAGGTCAGGGAGTGCCTATGCAGCAATCAACTACAGTGAATAGCCAAAACCAAGCCGCTGGTGAAGTGAGCCAAGGAAATTCTATTCAGAGCACTGCTTGAGAAGTTTATACAGATATAAACCACACTTTTCTGAAGGAGCATTTCAAAGTTAAGGTTCGATCTCATGTTTTCTCATATAATTTATATCTGGATATTGACTGGGCCTGCACTTGAAGGACGTTCGATGGCATTGTTTAGCACCACTATGAAGAAAGAGATTGTGTGTACTTCGGTGGTTGAATCAAGTGCAAAACATCCTTGTAATGGTTATTGTTTACTATGGAATTCAGATGACTGATTGTGCCTTGTTTCTTCTCTTTTGAGGCTTTTTTTTCCCACTTTGCTCTGTGTCATTTGATCTGCCTCATGCTTCTTGTAGAACCTAAGCTTTCGAGATACTCTTGCTAACAGAATTCTTCTACTCATTCTCAAAAATAAAGCTCTCCCAGTTAGAAGCAATTATTTACAGATTATCGAAGTGAAACATAACCTTCATACAGATCTGTTGAAGTTGGGGCATGTTCTATGAGTGTTTGAGTAGAAGTTTATGATTTCGTGGAGCAAAAGAAGTTTGTAATTCTCTGCACTAATAATATATTGGAGGTTCTTCAATAAATAATGAAATCATCAACCATGCCTTGTTTTCTTCCAAATAAGTCATTTGTCCTAAATCCAACAAATTTCATAGAATCAATAACTTATGAAGAGATCACTAACTCATGAATTGTATTTTATAGGACTTTTTATGTTATCTTACAGCATTTTTTTTTTTTTTTTTATAGAAGTTATCTTGTAAGATTTTAAACTTTAGGGATTCTTTGGTTATTTCTTAAAATTTTATTATTAAATTTTATGTAAAAAAAACTCTAGTAAAAATTAGTGTAATTTTTTTTAGCTTTAAAAAAAATATTTTAAAAATAATTTAGGCTTATGAAATGTGTTGTTAGCATTGGCGCTTTTACAGTCCCACCAAATTTCCGCAAGTAAACAAAGCTCTGCTTATTAAAATCTTTATCAAAATTACAAAAGCCGATCGAGTAATCAACTTTAGATCGCTAGAGACAGCCATCCTAGACCACCACATCACAGTCCAAACATTCCGTTCCCTCATTGTCGAGCTGCGAATTCCCTCTTCCTCTGATCTGCAATCTTCAATCTCTGCTTTTTCCGATCTCTCAATCAGGTACGCCCGTTCAATCTTTCTTCGATCCACGGGCACAGGTTTCCTTTGCATATACTTTCTGTCGCAAATTCAGAATATGAATTCGAATTATGGCAAATCTAACCAGCAGAAAGGTTCATCCGTTTCACTAAACAACTACAGTTTTGATTTTGATCTAGGGATCGGATCAAACCGATCCAAATCTCTCAAAGATCAGAAGAATCAGAATGCGTCGTACTCATATTCTTCTTCTTCATTCTCGTCTACGCAATCGAAACCCTCATGGCAACCCAACAAGCCATCGTGGTCTCACCAGCCGGCGCCGACTGAGCCCGGATTGGCGACCGGACCCACTTCAATGGTTGGCGATATCTTTGGCAAGAGCTGGGGATCGGCTCAACCAACGGGTTCGAGTTCGAATTCCACTATCGGGATTGTTAATAAGAACCCCAATCTTTTTGGAGATTTGGTGAGCTCTGCTTTGGGGCAGGGTTCTAAGGGCGGAAGTAATGTTCCTCTGAAAAATGCAACACCTGCTTCCAAGGTATCGAGTGCCACAACCAACAAGAGTTCATTTTCCATGGGAAATATGGCAGATTCTTTGCCCAAAGCTAGTAATACGGCTCAAAGTAGTGGAAATTGGGGATCTTCTGGGAATTTTGCGAGTTACACTAGCGGGAACAACAATACCCGTATGAATGCTAGTAAAAGCCCCAATCTTGGGGGTCCTTCAATGCGAAGTATGGGTAGTGGTGGTCCAGCTGGAAGTGGAATAGGTTCTAACAAAGATCCATTTAGTTCATTGTCTGGTTTTGGATCAAAACCATCTGTTAGTCTCAATTCAGCTGCTAAAAGCGGACAGAGTGGTCCAGATGATGATGGTTTTGGAGATTTTCAGAATGCCTCCAAACCCAACTCTACCACATTCCCATCTAGTACTTCCTCAGCAAGTAATTTCGGTTCTAGCACAGGCATTGATGCAAATATTGGAGATTTTGGGTTCTCCTCTCAGAAGTCTGCCACTTCAAATCCGAACCCTGCCCATACCTCACGTGGTGATCCAATGGACATGTTTTTCTCATCTTCTTCAGCCTCAGCTGGAAGTACTTCTGTGGGCTCTGAAGGATTGGGAGGACAACCATCTTCTGGAATTGATGATTGGGGGTTAGATTCTGAGTTTGGTGGTGGAGGTCATGATGTGGGTGGTACAACCACTGAGCTTGAAGGTCTTCCACCTCCTCCTGCTGGTGTCTCAGGTTCCACGGCAAAGAGCAAGGGGATGGAAAATTACAAGCAGGGGCAGTTTGCAGATGCTATTAAGTGGCTATCTTGGGCTGTCATCCTTCTTGAGAAAGCAGGTGATACTGAAGGCACAGTGGAGGTTTTGTCATGCAGGGCTTCTTGTTACAAAGAAGTCGGGGAGTATAAAAAAGCGGTGGCTGATTGTACACAGGTATACTTTGATATCTTAATTATTTGCACGTGTTGTTTATCGGTTTAGAACTAGAATTTAGATGATATATTATGTAGTATATACTGGAGATGAAATTTGTGAGTGATAATTGTTGAGTTGTTGAACCACTAAGTATTGGCTGTGAATTTAAAGTCATTATGATAAAACAAAAGAGCTGCTTGGAGAAACTAGTTAGCTAACTGTAATATACGAGGTTAATAGTGAATTAAATTAACAATAGCTGGACAGGAGAAATATGAGCAAGACAAAACATCCAGGAGCGAGTACTGTTTCTTGTGAATCTTCTGTGAAATCAAATCCCCCTTTGCTATTGCCTGATTTTATACCTTGAAACTATGGAATTAAAATTATAGGGAAGCAGTAGTGTGATGTAGAGGAAAGGTGTTAATGGGAGTTCATGGGGTAGCAAACCTATGACATCTCTGGCTCTGCCCCTAGTATGGCAGAATGCAGAGTGCACTTTGTAATTTTTAAGCTTGAAAAGGTTCCATAGGATTGGGTAGTGCACTTGGTAAATTTAGAAGTGTCCTTGAAATAAATTAAGGCCTTCCATTTTCTCCATGATTTTGATGAAGAGTATTTCAACCTGCATTATGTTGTGCAGGTGCTTGCGAGCGATGATGCAAACGTATCTGTCCTTGTACAACGTGCCCACTTGTATGAGAGTATGGAAAAGTACAGACTCGGTGCTGAAGATCTGAGGACTGTGCTGAAGATTGATCCTGGTAATAGGATTGCACGAAGTACCATCCACAGGTTGAATAAGCTCGCAGATTAGGGACTTGAATTTTTCTTGGCCTTTCTGTTCTTCCCTCTATTTGTTACTTCATATAGATGATACTCTCTCGAGGATATCCCCTTGGCCATGACAGCTAGGGGATAATAGTAAATTTTATTTCTGGTCTTGATTGTTGCCCTTGATACGATTCTGTGTATGATTTATTCTGAATCATTTATTTGCATATGGATATGGAAATAATCCCTTGCTTTTGCCTTTTCTATTCGTTGGCTCCTACATTATCAACAATACAATACTACGTAAGATAAGCTACTTGCATCTGAACTTTTGAACTCATTATTACCAACCTAGCTGTTCTCTGACCAATTTGTACCCAGTTGAAAACTTGACCAAAATTTTGAATTTGATAAAAATAATCAATCAAGGTCTTATCTTTTTTTTCTTTTTACTAATTTAGAGTTTTTATCTTTAATAAATTGGTCCCCTCTCAGCTTCGAGTGTATCCACATCTGTCTTGTAAACTGAGTGCAGTGAGATTTTATAGACAAGAGGTTAAAGCAAGTCAAGGGCTGATTCTAGGTGGTCTCCGGAATATGGTTATGATGATATATACAATCCCAAAGCTAATCTGACTTTAGATGCACATGCAGATACAGGAGGACCATTAAAAAGTTCTGCAAAATTTGTTGCTAGCGGGATCTAAGAATTGCGGCTCAAAAATATCTTGTTCGCTTTGCTGAATATTCACATTCACATATATAATAAAAGAAATTAAAAAACAAAATAATACTGTGCTAACTCAGCTAACATGAGATATGTCCCTTCTGTAGAAAACAATTTATGTAGTAACAAAGAATGGCTCATTTAGTAGACAAACTTATTTTATAACGTGGAAAATTTAAACCTATGGAAAAGCGTATGTAAATAAAGAAATTAATTTTAATTTTTTATTATTTAATATTATATTAAATATTAAATAATTTAATTTAAATTAAATAAGATTATAATGATAATCATTTTTTAAAAAAAAAATAACAATTAAACTAGTTCAAACTCAATATCAGTTGAATTATTTCTGCTTTCAATTTTAGATGGCGTACTTGTAGGGGAGAAAAACAATATTATGTGCAATAAACATTTCAGTATATCCAGTAGCGTCACAGGCCAAGTCCCTGAAACAAGAAGCATCTTTAAAATGTGTGTATTGGTTATAACATAGGGAAGCCAAAAAAGCATGATGGGGAAACCAACGAGAGGCTATCTAGCTAGCTTGGGAACCTCAAAGTGAAGTTCTTTGAAATGGTCAATTTATAGCCTTTGAAGGAGTTGGGAGTCATCTGAGATGAAGCCAGAAACAGAAAGAGTCTTTGATTTGACATTAATATCTTATCCATTATCTGCTTCCTAAAAGCTCCGCTCTATATCTATCTATCTTTTAGCAAGACCAAGTTTTTACCCATAAAAAGCCGTACGCATTCGTATTGGCCTATCTGCAAAAAAAGAACAAGCAACTTTCTTTGTTTCGTTTTTTTTTTTTTTTCTTTCTTTTAGGGCATCAACTTGTATATATATTACCTTCAAGCTTAAGGTATACACTGTATTTTTGCATATGCAAGCTGGCAATGGATACCTATGCATGTCGTATGCATGATGACACCTACGTACAATTTCGTGATACGGCGTGCCGTCGTAGGTCTACTGTGCGTGGACTGGACTGCATTGAATGCTCTCTGATGTTAATATTTCGATCTAAATTATTTACGGTTCAGTATACTTAATTATAAATCGTTTGATTTATATTAATTATGTAACTTTAATAAATTAGACCGGTTGTAATTTATTGTCATAATTTAAGGTAATTTATTTTCCAATATTTCCTTTAAATGAAGCTTCACAATGAACTAAAAATAATTAATTAAGTAATTTATAAATCGACTTTAATTATAATGGTATGATTTCCAACGCCCAAGAGTCATGCCCAAATGAATTTTGCTAGGTTTTTGGTTTGCATTTTTTGTGCGCTAAACTGATCATTGTTAAAGAAAAAGAATACTAAACATAAATTCCTTTTAATAACTCTAATTTTTTAACTTAAAACTTTTGGTTTTAAAATGCATTGAAACTTAACCTGCATTTTTACTAAACCAAATCCTTTGTCGGTAATTCTACTAGATTTAAGAGGGTAAACAAAAAGAGTGTTACAGTTATCAAAAAATAATTGTAAAGTGAAATCAACTTTGGTGTATTCGAGGGAGAAAATTTCTTAAATAGATAAGTAGAAAAAAAAAAAAAAAAAAAAGGCGTTACAATTATAAGATAAGCCAAATGCTTTAGTTTCATGTTAATTTCGTGACTAAATAAGAAATTAAAATATAAGACCAAATCTAATGGAATATTATTTAGTTATAGGAAGATACAATAACAATTAAAATATTTTTAGATTAGCTTTTTTACGAGATTCACTTTCTTAAGTGATTTAAAAAAAAAAATTTATTGAAATCAACTTTAGTGTATTCAAGGGAAATATTATCTTAAATAGACAAGTAGAAAAAAAAGACGTTACAAGTATAAGATAATCCAAATACTTTAATGTCATGTTGATTTCGTGAATAAAATAAGATTTAATAAGATAATATTGAGATATAAGAAGATATAGTAACGGTTAAAATATTTTTAGATTAGCTTTTATACGAGACTTACTCTCTTAAGTGATTTTAAATATTCTTCAGTCAAATCAACTTTGATGTATTTGAGGAAAAAATTTCTTAAATAAATAAAAGAAAGATGTTACATTTGTGCTCAGATGTCACGTCGATTTCGTGACTAAAGAAGAAATTCAAATATAAGACTAAATTTAATGGGATAATATTTAAATATAGTAACAGTTAATTTTTAGATTACCTTTTACACGAGACTCACTCTCTTTAAGTGTTTTTAAATATTTTTTAGCCAGTTCAACTTTGATCTATTTGAGCAAAAAATTCTTAAACAAATAAATATAAGAATAGGCGTTATAATTGTAAGAAAAATTCAAATAGTCTGATGTCATGTCGATTTCATGACTGAACACGAAATTCATATATAAGACTAGATTTAATGGAATAATACCCATATATAAGAAGATATGGTAACGGTTAAAATATTTTCAGATTAACTTTTACACGAGATTTACTCTCTCAAATAATTTTAAATATTCTTTAGCCAGATCAACTTTGATATATTCGAGGAAACAATTTCTTAAATAAATAAAGACATTACAATTGTAAGAATAATCCAAATGTTCTGATGTCATGTTGATTCCGTGATTGAATAAAAAAATATTAAATATAAGACTAAATTTCATATGATAATATTTTTATGTCTTATATTCTATTTTATTTTCTCACTCTTTTTTCAATTGATAAAAATAATTATTTTTAAAATATTTACAATATTACTTTACAAGTTTTTGACTCATTAAAAAGAGCAAGAAAAAGAATAAAATGACATAAATATGTTTTCTTAGATTTACTTCCATATTATATAAGAGAAATTTCACATTTTTATAAACCCGATAATTCTGATTTTGTTATAAAAAAATGACTAGTCTCACATGGATTGCATCATGTAACAACCTCCGAACAAACATTTAATGGTTGAAAAATGTTTTATATATATATATACTTTTTTATATATTATATTTTATAATTATTTATAAAAATAAAATTATAAACATAAAAAATTATAAAAACTAAATGTACATGTAAAATAAGAGGGGATGAGGGAAGGTAGTTTTTTTTTTAATTGAAGGAAAGGGCTAAAGTAGTAAATATACAGGGAATGTAGAGTTAGATTTGAAGAAAGTCTGTACGGGTGTAGCACTCTTCTCAGGGTCTCAGCCGGGTTTTCTCTCTGAGCCGTTAGATTTTGGCAGCATTAGAAGTGTGTTTCATCCAGCCGTTTCTAATCTCGCGAGATGTACACTCAGCATCAACACAATACTACGCGATAAAGATTAGTTGGCCCAATCAGATATTGCCACGTAGATTGTCTATGAATGAAGCCGGGTTTGTCCGTTTTCTGAGCGGAACCGCCTCAGCCGGTGGCCCAGTGTTACTCTGTATTATATAAACGTTGAGTGTTGATGCAATTACAAGCTCTCCCTCTCTTAACACCCAATCTCAAATACCAAGCATCAACATGTGTGGGGGTGCTCTCATTTCCGACTACGTCGCCGACGACAAGAATTGCCGCCGATTGACTACCGATGACCTCTGGTCCCTCGTTGATCCCTCCCCTGAAAATGTTGGCTTCCACCCCAAACGCCAATCCCAATTCCCAGTCAACAGAGGTAATCGCTCCGACCACTTCTAGTTCCCCAGCCTCGCTGCTGCCTTCCCTTTTCTCTACCCGAATTCAACACTCAAATTTACGCTTTAGCCATCACCTCTCGCTCTCTGCTTTTGAATGGAGTAAAGTTTAAGCATTTCAGCCAGTGTTTTGACATTCGAGGCTCTTCGATGCATGATCTGAAAGGGGAAAAGACAATAAAAAGTTGAACTTTTTAGTCAAAACAATCGATGAAAATCCAAAATTTAATCGAATTAGACATATATGAGCAATCAATCTCCAGAGAACCTTAGTGGGGGAAAGAAAAATCATTTCCCAAGCTGAAACAATTGATAAATTCTCCATTTTTATTTTTTCAGGAGTGGCACTGGCATGTGACAGCAGCATCGACAAGGAGAAGAAAACTGTGGCTGCAAAAGGGGTAGTGAAGGGTACTCAGACGCAGCGGGTTCGCAAGAACATGTATCGAGGAATCAGGCAAAGACCTTGGGGCAAATGGGCTGCTGAAATAAGGGACCCACAAAAGGGTACCCGAGTCTGGCTTGGTACCTTCAATACCGACGTTGAAGCAGCCAGAGCTTACGACGAAGCCGCCAAGCGCATCCGCGGTGAAAAGGCCAAGCTGAACTTCCCCGAGAAGCCTGTGGCGCCAAAGGCTCTGTCTCTGGCTCCGGCTCGAGCTCCAGCTGGGGCTTTCCAGCCACCCTCCAAGAAGCTGTGCCTGAGCCCTGAGATGGATTTGAAGGAGACGATCTCAAGCCTGGAATCATTCCTGGGTCTGGAGCATGAGGAGCCAACGCAGCAGCCGAGTGCAAATGTCGATTTGTGGGGCTCCACCGAGACCGAGGTGTGGAACCTGGATGACTTGGTTAACCATCACATGCTTTACTAGGCTTTGCTGGAAATTCTTATGGTCGTTTAGACTTAATTAAGTACTGTAAAAAAACTATGTTAATGTTTCTGCATGTTATGTTTAATGTTCTGTATATATATGAACCTCAAGCAATGACGTCTAGAGTCTGCTGTGTTGCATGTTTATGTTTAACATCATGTTTCTTGTCTCGTAATGAAGGTTTATGTTTGTTTCAAAGCCTCGGTTAGCTATTTGTTTGGTATGTCATGGGAGGTGCATGCATCAGAATGACATTATCCATTGTTAACTAATCAATTATGTTAATTGATATATAAGAGTACTACTGTTGTGCACTTTCTCTTTCTTTAGACAGCATCTATTTCAGTTTCAGGAGTTTTATTTTTGGCATACCATCTTAGAACTACTTCTTTACCATCATGTAATAATGATAATTTATTTACCAACGTGCCATTGGTCCTCATTTCCTTATGTACGGACTTCCTACTTCAAGAGCATTTAGTACTCGCCATGCTAATAGATTTGGAATCTTTTAAGAGAAAAGTGATAGATTTTTGCTGAATTTGGGTAATTAATTTATATTTTCTCACTCGTATATATGATAAATTTTTTAGGGTCCTTAATATATAAAATCTTAGACTATTTAATTTAAAATAAATGATTTACTTAAATTTAGTAACTTTTCTTGTTATAAAGTGAAAGAATCTAAATTTCATATTAAATTTAAACATCAAATTTAAAGTAATTAAGAATAGACATAGGCTAGAACAAGACACTGTGATATCCCATCTTAAAGAGTTTAGAATCACTATAAGATGAGATTGAAATGATTTTTTTTTTTTTTGTCTTGAATAAAAATCGAAATAAGATCTAGACAATAGTTGTCTTATCTCTATCTTTTTGTAATCTCATTCCAATAATATTTTTTTAAAAAAAAATAATTATCTTGTCTATCATGATGAAAAAAAAAAACAAAAAAACTAAATAAGCTCGCACTCAGCCCTACACAGGGCATTGATAATGAATGAAATAGTTGATATATGCCCTTTATTTTATTTTCTTTTCAATTATACGGGCTTAAGACCCAAAGAAACTATATGTGGAACAGTAGAGCGGGGACTCCATTCTATATTGCTGGGCGAGGCCCATTAGATTAACCCGCTCCGCTTTGTAATGGGGCCGTGTGAGCTTATATTTATTTGGCCCATTTAAGAATGGATTAATAAACTTGTCCGATTAGGTCCATAAGTTCAGTCGGGTTGACCGTATTCGCATTATTTTTGGTTAGTTTTCTCATTTTAGACTTTGTTATTATTGTTATGCTTAGATTTATGATAGATTAATATATTATTTTGCACCCACATTATTCATCTGTATGTGTGTGTGTGTATATATATATATATATATATAAAATCACTAAGCAAAGGATAGATGGCTTACCCTACATGTATTTATCAATTGTATAGCCCTAAAGATTGGCGTAAAATTAACCCTCTTTCTTGCTAGGAAAAGGGACGAGAATATTATTCCAATAGGAAGCAGATAAAAACGTAGGAACTTGGTGAAATACATGTGAGAATTAAATATACTAATCCGAATTGTCAAGGGCTGTACAGCTCTGGCAGTGGTATACGGGTAAGAAAATACTTCAATAATTACATATTACATATTTCCACTATATATATATATATATATATATATATATATATATATATATACAAACCATTAATGGCCAAGGAAAAAGATTCAGATTCCTAGTTCAAATTCTAAAAATTGAAATTTTGTAGAAATAGAAAGGCTTGCTACCTCTCTCATAGCTCTAGATGAAAAAAGAAAATTGGGGAACTTGCTATCTCTTCTCTCTGATTACCTGGGGAGGAGCTAAAACTATTAATTTCATGAATGAATGGAGCCTAGCTAATGGAAAATTCGAAGTTGAAAGTTATAATTAGATAACAAAATGTGCAAGATATATATACAATATTATTCACCGTTATCTTATGAAAAGCGGCAGTAAAGTAAGCGCTAGAGCGCGTTGGTGGCCTGTGACAAACATTAATAAAAAGAGGTGAACCTGTGAGGTTGAAATTAATCCTTCTCAGCTTCTCTCTCTTTCTCTTTCTTTCTCTCTGACATTAAACAAGTCAAATTAACCTATCTGCAGCTCCACCACCTTGGTGGCCCATGTTCATCCCTGTATATAAAACAAACACTCCTTTTTCATCCATTGTCCTCATCTGGTGGGTACCTTCACCGCCTTAGCTTCTTTCATGCTTCTGTTCTACAAAACTCTTCAAGACCCCACTATTGATTTTCATTCTTGTCTCTTCCATTTTCCCTCTCTCCCAACAGGTTAAACTTATAAAACTAGTCTATCTCATATCATATATATAACTGCTTCATCACTTTATCAATTATATATTACGCATCTCTTCCATAAACTACACATAATTTCATAGTACTCCATTTTAATTTCTCCTTTCTTATAATTAGTGAATTTACTGTGGATGCATGTGTTACAGCTTCTTTCAGGTGGAGGGCCCTCAGGAGGTTTGTCTTACCTGAGTTGAGAGATTGATCGTTAGGGTTTCCTTCGATTAAAGTGACATTATTTATAGAAATAGAAATGGAGAAAGAGCATGACTATTCGGTACATACATAGCTATCTTCTTTGCTTGTTTTGCTCTATTCTAGCTTTTTCTTCTTAGATCTTTTCATACTAAGAAACCCCATGTTGTTTTGCTCCAATTTTGAATCCCTGCAGGCACCCATGCCTCCAAGTTTTAACACACTAGATTATTCTCAGTATCCACAGAATCAGCAGCTCATGAAGTTTCGACTGGGAGAAACTTCCGGCGAAAGCAGCAACGGGATGGTGGATTACATGCTGCATAATCCACATCAACAGCAGCCAATGCCTTCTGGGTTTTATGGTACGGGTGGCTCTTATTTTGATAAACTGAGTTTTGCAGATGTGATGCATTTTGCTGATTTTGGACCCAAGTTGGGCTTGAACCAAACCAAGGCTGCTGAAGATGAACCGGGCTTAGACCCGGTTTATTTCCTCAAGTTTCCGGTGTTGAACGATAAGAATATGGAGGATCAGAATAATCTGATGGTTAGTTCATCACAAGCTGGAGAAGCAGAAAATGATGAGAGGTTCAAAGGGATGAGCGTGGAAGATAAATCACCAGCTGGAGGAGTGAAAGATCACGATGAAGAAGCTTGGGTTTCGGATAATAATAATAATAACTCTGTGGAGCTTCGTTTTCTAGGCGAGGAAGTTCAGAAGAACCCTACACAGGAAAACAAGAACAAAAGGAAAAGACCTAGGACAATCAAGACAAGCCAGGAAGTTGAGAGTCAGCGCATGACTCACATCGCAGTTGAAAGGAACAGAAGGAAGCAAATGAACGAGCATCTTCGTGTCTTGAGATCCCTCATGCCAGGTTCATACGTTCAAAGAGTAAGCTCCATATATAATTGCGCACAAGATAAGATAGAATGCTAGAAACACGTTTTAGTATACACATATATGTATTTGATATGTTTTTCATTCAGAGAGGTCGAGAGAGCTATCAATAATCTTTGTTCTGTAAGGAGAAGAATCTCTCTATCCTAGACATAAGTCTAAACAACTATCTTCCCATTTTTGGAGAGAGAGCCGCGATACTTTTACATCTTAGATTTATGTTGTGGCAACTTCGTTATTATTTTTTATTTTTTATTTTTTTGATATGATTTTAATTGGATTTTTATGCATGAAATTGTTTATAGGGGGATCAAGCTTCAATAATTGGAGGAGCCATAGAGTTTGTGAGGGAATTGGAGCAACTTCTTCAGTGCTTGGAATCGCAGAAGAGGAGGAGACTGCTTGGAGAAGCAGGTCATTCAAGACCACAGGTGGGAGATTCCTCACTTCAAATGCAGCAGGCTCCATTCTTTCCACCTATGCCTCTACCAAATGATCCCCAGATGCTTGAGACTGGACTTCTCGAAGAGACGGCAGAAAACAAGTCTTGTTTGGCTGATGTAGAAGTGAAACTTCTAGGATTTGATGCCATGATCAAGATTCTATCAAGAAGAAGGCCGGGTCAGCTGATCAAGACCATTGCCGCACTTGAGGATCTGCAGCTTATTATCCTTCACACCAACATCACCACCATTGAACAAACAGTCCTTTATTCCTTCAACGTCAAGGTACGGTACTCAGCAAGGTATATAAACTGTACTTTATACGAAATGCACTTGAAGAACTTGTTTTAATTATCAAATGCTTGCCCTCTGCAGGTAGCAAGCGATTCAAGGTTCACAGCAGAAGATATAGCAAGCTCTGTTCAACAGATATTTAGTTTTATCCATGCAAACACTGGCATTTGATGTGATTCCATTACAATTACTATGATGCTACGTAATACCTATAGTTGAAGCAACATATAAGGTCTTGTCACAATAAGATGCTGATTTGGATCCTACTAGTACTTCTTTGACTCTCTGCTTGAGATTTCCTATTCTTATCGTCATACTTAGGTAACTATATACATATGAATGTGATTAAGCTAGAAGCCATTTGGATTAGTATATATATAATTCCTATACCAAAAAGTACCACATTTCACTAGGCTTCTAACTGATATATAGGAATGAGAATCTTGTGAAAATTTTTACTAATGTATATAGACATGAAATATTTTTAATACGTTATAGTTTTGATTTAAATATGATCAGCAAAGTAAAATTTTGTATGGTCATTATAACTAAATAATATTTATAATACATGTAAAATTTCTAATAGAGTTGTATGATATAACTTCTATGATGTGACATTTTCTAATTCATTGATAATGTATATAATTTTACACTAATAATATATCAAACTTAATTTTTTTTTTTTTTTAATTTTGTTAGTTTCTTTTCAAATCCCTTACTTTTAGTTACCCTTATCAAACATATTTCATGGCAAATTAATTAATATTGCTTTGCTTATGAGCTTTGGAGATGAGTATTATATTTTTATTTTCCTTCAAATTTTGGCTATTTCTTTGAAAAAAAAATATAATTTACTGCTTTCTAGTCTCAAATAGTAATTTGAAGGGTGTGAAAATATTCTAGTTGTAATTAAAAAAGAAAAAGAAAAAAGAATAGCATGACATGTTGACTTATGAAACAAATTATTGGATTTCTCCATTACGAAAAAGATGCGACCATTTATATATACTAATAATTTCAAATACAAAAGTAGTAGGGTATATATATATATATATGGAAGTGATGATTTGTGTTGGTGATGGAGTTATCTGTACTCCTATCCTAACCCATTAATTCATTTATTCATGGGATATATATATATGTGTGTGTGTGTGTGTGTGTGTGTGTGTGTGTGAGTGTGGGGTCTGGCAGAGGCTCATGGAGGCAGGATCTTAGAATTGGTATTTGTTTCAATCAAAACTTAACTTGTAAGTACATGATTGCGAGGTGGAAAGTCAACGCCTGGCCTACAATCTTGCCGTGGTCCGTTGACTTGTCAGAAAGGAGTCTTGGTATTATTAGGGCTGCACTCAGATACAGCCATTTCTTTGTAGGGTCTCTCTAAGTAGTTACTTTGGATTTGTGTGGAGGATCATTTAATTAATTTCCATGGCCACCACTCTTGTCTTCTCTTATCGTTCAATCATGCCTGAATTGTCTCTGCTTTCGTCTTCATTCAGTATTAAGGAGATTGACCCATGCCACTGCCACCACACATACGACCTTCTGACCTTTTCTGCCATTGATTCAGACCTTAATTTCAGCAATTCTTGGATTGATCTAGCTAGGTTTGTGCAGCAGACAACCACAACTGTTTCAATTTCTAGTTTTCATTCCCCACCAACTATGCATTCATAGTATATAAATATACAGTTTAGCCTTATTTCTATTAACTTAGTGCACAAACCACCTAATGAAAAAGTTAAAACAAAATTCAAACACAAGATCTTTGATTTATTCTATGGCATGTAATAGGGTTACTTAGTGTAAATGAAAATTTTATGTTTATTGTAGAAGACCTCAACAAATAACAAGTAGGAGAGATATACTTATTTTTGAGTATGCAAATAGTATGTGTATTCAATGGAGTAAATATACCACATTTTATAAGTCTCACGCAAAAGGTCTTCTTGTGTTTCTTAAATATGTTAACATATAAACAGGCTATATTTTTTACCATTTATGTAGGATTTACTTTCACATAAAATTCAATAACACTTATCGCTTTGAGCCATAACTTCAATAACACAATTGATCATGGCTGTACACAGGGCTGCATTTACCCAATCCATAGGAGGATTTAGTTCCACATATAACCCAATATATAACAAAATTGAACTGACCACTTTACGTTAGAACTTCAATATGCATATTTTTTTGTCCTAATAACTTTCATATATATATATATATATATATATATATATATATATATATTTTACACTTATTAATATGATTTTTATAAAAATATAACTAATAGCTATATTACTGCTATGTTAGTCCACTGGGATGGAATCTAACGCTTAAAACACTAGTTACATATTCCACCAATCTCTATATACTCATCTTATAAACGAGGATTGTTTAAATAAGCAATCTCTATCTAGATAAATGATATTTTCTTAATGATGACCTAATATCAATCTTTTGTTTCCACTCCGAATTGAGGAGTATTTATCTTGCTTTGGTACCATCAACCCCCGTGACTGACTGACATGATTTAGTTTTATGCAATGCAAGTAAAGTTGGAAATAAGTTGAAATAACTGGTGAGCTGCATTAGTTTGGTTCATTAATAGCTTGTTACGCTCAACTTACGAGCTAATAAGTTGAGTTTAAGCCAACAATTTTAACTCGTTTATTAAATGAATTGACCTTGAAATTTAAAGTTGGACTTATTAATTCACAAGTTGGCTCGCATACATACATACATACATACATACATACATACATACATACATATATATATATATATATATATATATATATATATGTATATATATATATATATATACATATATATATATATATATATATATATGTATGTATGTATATGTATGTATGTATATGAATGAGAAAAACTAATGTTATGTTTTTATATTAGTAAATTTTTACATGCTATAAAGAACTAAGAAATATGTTCTTATTAATTTATCTAGTTAAAATTTAATAGGTAATTAGAAATGATAAAAATTAAAAACAAATAGTCAAATTATTAATGACTCAAATTTCAATGTAACTTTTTTTTTTCAAAATAGAAGTATTATGTACATTAAAAAAAAGAAAAAAAAAAAAAAAAGACTTTGATGACTTTAAAGCTTCTAAAGAGTTGAAGAGTACATTTTTATTTTATATTTTATCTAGGATAATTGTTATATTATATAGTTGTTTCATCTATAATAGAACTTAATCATATTTTATATGATTTCAATCTAGTTTCAAATTATGTGAGACTTTTTCTGTCTTATATGATTATAATCTTGCATTTTGTTTGATCAAATTTCAACTCGTGAGTTAACTTGAGCTTACAAACTTTTAAATAAGCTAAGCTTGAGCCGAGAAAGTTGGCTCGCCAACTAAATGAGCCGAGCTTAAGTTTAGTGTAACTTGGCTCAACTCAACTCCTTTCCATCCTTAAATGCAAGCCTTCTAGTTTTAGGTTTCAAGTATATACACAGGAAACTATCATTAGTCATATATGTTTCCATTCAGTTTTCCTATGGCAACGCATATACCTATATATACTATTCAAACGTATGCGTAAATATATAAACTGTCAAACGTTATCAACTGAGCTAATAATTGTATAATATGCAATTAATTGAAATGAATAAGAAATGTATAAGCATTTCTTTTTTTTAAAGCTGAAGTTTAGGTGACTAAAGCTAAAGATAAATTACACACCAACAAGTTTCTCACATCGATGATAAACTTAAACTTGTTCCTTGTAAAATACAATGTTTCCAGTGTTAGACAAAGCAATTGGTAGAAACATTACCGATTTACTTCAGAGAGTTTTTCTTTGGTAGAAATTAACATGACTTGAATTATATAGTTATACCATAAACTATAACCAACAGCAAGGCAGATGCGCCATAGGTTACAAATGACAATATTCATGCATGCCAATACTATGTTTCTGCCATTATATTGCAAAAAATAATAATAAAATAAGATTGATTATAGTTTGAGATATTGGGTGAAGGAGTAAAGTTGGCATTTTCACACAATATATATAATATGTTGTCACCTCGTCTACCAGATTAATTTTAGATTTGCAATATCAACCACCAAATCATTGGTGAATATGGGTTAATGCGAAACTGAAAGTAAAACAAAATTAAAGAAAATGAATGACTTTTCTTTCCATTTTTTTCACCTCAAGAAAATATCTAAAGTACAAATTCTCTCTCTCAAAAACAAAATAAGATAGAATTGGACCATTTCTGGTCAAAATGCAACCATTGGACGGAGAGAGTAGCCAAATCAAGTCTTTGTTTTTATTCTTTATTCAATTTTCATTTTGTTCTTTTGAGTTCAAACATATCAATATAAAGTCAAGTCTTTTCTTTGGTAGCATTATACAAAGTCAACTATCGATTCTTGTCTATTACAGAAAATATTGTTTTTCTTGTTGGATTTCGAAGTCAGGACATCACCTAACAGTAACCATCATCACCGTCTTCCTTCCACTCTGCAGCTTTTAGTGGCTCATTCCCGGCCTTAATTCGCGTCAGTGATTACTGTCGTTTAAGAATATATGAACACAAGACAAGAATATTATATTAATAGCTACTCAGTTTTTTTTTTCTTACTCCTTAAGAGAAAGAGAGCATTATGATTAGGGTTTGTTGCTATTGGTTTGCATTTCTGGCTCTCTTTCTGGGTTCGGAATTGGTTGTGGGAAATGATCAGTTTGCTGCAAGACGAGGGAATAAAGTGATCCCTTACCGTACAATCATGGTAGATCAAACTGGGTGGCGAGGAAACTTTTCCAACATACAATCTGCTATAGATTCCGTCCCTTCCAATAACAGGCACTGGGTTTGCATCAAGGTCAGGGCTGGAACCTATAGGTAACATCAAAACTTTTGGCTGTGTTTATTTATTCTCAATTCATGTTAGAGATAAAACTAACATGTTAAAAGATTAACTCTCTAATATTATAAAAACATGTTAATTACTAAGATTAATTTATTTATTATAGGATTCACATATTATTGATAGAATATGTTTAATTACTATTATTTATAGACAGTTTTCTTGTTTATTCATTGGTTGGTTTGTTTGTTTGCAGGGAAAAGTTGAAAATTCCTTACGACAAGCCTTATATCATCCTTTTAGGAGAGGGAATGAGAAGAACGCTTGTCGTTTGGGATGACCATGGAAAACTTTCAGAGAGCCCCACATTGGAATCAATGGCAAATAATGTTGTGGTCAAATTCATTAGTTTCAGGGTGGGTAAATTAATTCTTACTTTTATATATGTTTCAGTGTTTCACTTTCTCAAATTCATTAATAATTAATTTTGTGTGGTGAAACAGAATTCATACAACAACCCAATAAACAGGAATCCCAGGACCCAAGCAGTAGCTGCGAGGATAGGAGGTGACAAGTCTTACTTCTACAATGTCGGCTTCTTTGGTTTACAGGACACTTTGTGGGATGACCATGGAAGACATTACTACGAACTCTGCACCTTTCAAGGTGCCGTTGATTTCATCTTTGGCAATGGACAATCAATATTTGAGGTATACATATTCTCCATTTTCAGCAATAAAACATTTTTAAAAATATTTCTTATTTATTTATTTATTTTTTATTCTTAGACATGTTCGATATCGGTTATTGGTCCTGGATTCATCACAGCACAAGCAAGGTCGAGTCCACATGATACGAGTGGGTTTGTGTTTAAGAATTGCAATATATTTGGAAATGGGACAACTTACTTGGGAAGACCATGGAGGTCTTATGCTAGAGTTGTCTTCTATAATACCAAAATGTCCAACATTGTCCAACCCAAGGGATGGCACCCATCGCGTTCCATTGGCCATGAGTAAGCTCCTTTCTCTAAAACCATATCACATTTTCTTATGTTTTAAAGCTTTTAATTGATTAAGAAAAGTTTAATTGACCACTTGATTTTAATTTTATAGTGAACAATCAAAAATTTAAAATATCATAATTTGGTATTACTAATATTTGCTTAAATGTTTTGAAAAATAATTTTTAATATAGGAACCTATTAACATTTGGGGAGTATGGATGTTTTGGGCCTGGATCAGACACTTCACGGCGAGTAAAATGGGCCAAGAATAATGTGGATTCAGATACTATTGAGCAGTTGGCTAGTACGAGCTTTGTTGACTCTGAGGGTTGGCTCCAGCATCTGCCATATATTAATTAATTCAATTTCACTTGGTAGTTGTGGTATGGTCTATTATTTATCTTTTGTAAAAGCCCTAAATGTACGCCTCTTTTCTTCTTGGATCAACTCAACAGTTAAGCGAAGTGTAAAGACCCAAGGTTGTGCTTAATATTATGCCAAGGTTGTTCTTTTCTCCTAAAACTAACTAACAAACATACCATATGAGGATTATAAAACAAAGAAAGGAGATACTTACTGACAATGTCATGTGCACAGCACGTGACGTCTCTCATAAATGGAAGAGATTAACGATTTCCTGATTTTAAGCCTTAAGCAGACGAGCATGAGAGTTTTGCATCAAATTAGATTCACTTTAGAAGTACATGATCGTGAAACTGTTAATTACAAACATCAAACAACAATTCGGACTTCCAAAATCAAAAAATGAACTCTAACTCTACGAACGGACTATCAGAGGCTCCATCTCCTAACCAGTATCTGAAGAAAATTTCTTAAAATACAAAGGGGATGTGATGAAACACTATCTTTCCTCCCAATCAACTTCGAAAAATAAATATATAGAAACAGAAAGAACCAGTTTACAGATCAATCATATAATGGAGCAAAGGCCAGAATACATCAGACAAGTGATTCCACGCCCGGGAACTCAGCTTTTAACTAGACTGCAGATAATGACTTGAATCATTCATTCCATAGCAGCTCTTCTCAGGAGAGCCAATTTTCTGAACATTACGAAAAACTAAACTCGGGCAATCAAAAGAGCGAACTCATGAGGTGTACTCAAATGGTTGCGGAGGTTGAGGTTCCTCATCCACAGCCATGGCTGATGCAGAGCCCTGCTGTCCTGTTGCTGACCCACCAGCCGCTGATGTTGTAGAAGAGGGGGTGTCAGTGAGAGAGAGCACTTCAGGCTCAGTAGGGCGCAAGTCTTTGAGAAGCACGAATCCTGAAGGTGCTAGCTTAACTGGAACATATCTACTTTCTTCCAAAAATTTAATAAACTTCTCTTGTGCAGGAACAACCCTTGCTGGGTTGCTCAAAATCTCAAAGGATGGTTCAGGCTCTGACTTCTTCTCCAGTGGGTTATCAACCTGGCAAAAAGAGGGAAAATTTTTCTTCAGTTACTCACAAACTTACAAGTATTTACTAGATATTTTATATCAAGCATCCCAAGATCAAATCAGAACACAGGTGTGAGAAGATACATTTTAATTAAATTAACAGAACAAGACAACTATGATCAACAAATCTTGGGACATGACATTAACCATGCATTAGTCATGAAATTTCTCAATCATTAATTACCCCTGCACCAACATGAAGTCTTATCTCACCAAGGTTGGCTACATAGAATTGCACAACACCATTGGACTCTATCAGAATATTGGCAACTAAAAGCTAGCACCAACATTTTGGCAGGAATACCTACTTCCTACTAATGTAGATGAACACAGTGACTCACATCAAATTGTGAGTACTAATAGCCCCCACCCGAGCACACAAATTATATGCATCAAGAAAGAGCACGGCAGCAAACAACTCAACCAAACATTCAGTCACATTTTTCTCCAAACGTTCTATGCCACCAAGGCACCAACTACACGTGAATTCAGGAAAATTCAAAGAAAAAGCTTACAAGAATTGATGAAATGGACAGAATATGCATATTTACCTGCATGGAGTCCCCATCCTTCTCACTAGGAGACTTCCCTTTCCCAACGCTTGGGCCAACAGAAGAAGAGTCAACTGCAGACGGTTTTTCAGCACTGGCCTTTTGTTCTTCTGCTTTCTTGGCCCTAGCTTTGGCCTTAGCTGATGTCGACAAAACAGCAGTAGGAAGTTTCACAGCTGAAGTAGTAGTAGGTACCATCGTAGGCTTAGGGTATTCAAAAAGTGAAGGCTTTGCATGTGATAAGAATTCAAACTTTGGAGCCTTTAGATCATAGTTCAAACCAATAAAGGCCGTAGGAGAAAATGACAAGCTTATGAAATAGATAAGAGGGTACCAATACCAAAACTGGCTGAAAACTGCAAGACCAACAACTGCAGTGATCTTATCATGTTTTGTCTTTGAAAGTAGTCTTATCGTCACATTTCTTCCACCAGCATCAAGGATTCCAGATGCCAAAATTGCTCCCATCTTGCTCATGGTATCCTCATGCTTGTCCAGAATTATTTTTTCCAATTGTCGCCTAGAATAAACAGAAAGTCAGAAATCAAGATAAATTCTTAAACGTACTTAAGATAAGCATAGATTACCTGAAAGCTCCAACACGTGCATCACTGGCTTCACTGATTTGGACCATGACCATAGCCATTGCCATTAGGGCCCCTTGACGAACAAAATCAACAACATCTGATGTTAAAGGCTCCAGCAACGATATAGCCTCACTTAGACCAGTTCCAGCACAGGAAATACCAACAGCAAGGGCCGCACCATATCGAACATGCGGATTGTAAGACTCTGATAAGAGGGAAACAATTCGTGGAGTCTGCAGTAAAACATTAGAATAGCTCAACATAACTGTTCCAAGCAAAAATAGAGATACAAATTTAAAGGCAAGGAAAGGAAAATATTCAATCATTTATTTACTCAGGCTGCATTTACATCAAGTAAAAGATTACCAAGACAATATGTTGGAGGTACAAGACACAGACATGGAAAGATAAGAATAAGAAAAACAGAATATAAAACATAAAAGGCCAGCAATAACCTGCTCTGGGTCAGAGTACAACACAAATCCTAATGCCAGAACAGCAGTCCTCCTGACATCATCACTGACATCAGATACAGCAAAGTGCAGTAGCTGGCGAATGGCCTTATTGTTTGCTGTTCCACTGTATGCCAATGCTAATGCATACATACCACCATAACGCAATATAGGATCCTGATCCCGGGTCATCTGCTCAATTAATGTGTCTGCCTCTTCTTCTCTTCCATAAACTGTAAGAGCTATGCCCAATGCTAACCCCCTGAAACATTTTACAACCATATAAAAATCCAGTCAAATATAAGTCCCAGTCAATATTTTGTCAAAGTTAAATGTTTACCTAATGATCTTCTCATGCTGTGTCTCGTGTGCATAAGCAAGCATCTCACTTGCCTTCTCACTGGCTGTCCCAACCATGAGCAAACCCATACTGATGCCAGCAGCTTCACCGGCAACAGCACTGTCTGTGTAGAGAACACTTTTGATGTCATCATAAATATCTTCATCAGCAGTTCCTAAGGCCGCCAATCCAAGACCAAGACATGCGCCATGTTGAATAACCTGCACCATGCACCATAAACTCCATAGTAAGTATAATAATGTGATGAAATTTTTTGAATAATAATAAGCCCAATCATCTTCCATGAGCACCTCAACAGTAGTATTGCGCAGGCTATCACGAAGGAATTGTTTGATGCCCTCTCCGTGGTTAGCATGAATAAGACCAAGGGCATATAAAGCACCACCTTCCGAGTATGGACTACCACCACCACCAGCTCCACCCTGAGGAAGATAAGGTGCCATTAGTGACCTTCCCTGCTGCAAGTGGCCTCTGTGGATGACACCCAGACCAGCAGTTGCACTAAATTTTGCCCAATTAGTTGCTCTGCTTAACCAGTCCTGAAATATTCATGGGACACGAATTTTGAGAATCGAACCAATCAACTATAAGAGAAACCCGGGGGCCGGGGGGAGAAAAGAAAGAAAAGAAACATAGCTGACCAAATTTTCCCTCAGGAAAGTATCCACAGTTGTTCCAGCATGCATGATTGCATTAGCATATATGGTAGCACTGTGGCAGACACTATTTCTCATCTCCACAGACTGCTTTATTGTCTTTAGAATAAGAAGGTCAGATCTGAAAACAAATTACAGGCAGCACAATATAAGAACCAATCTGCGACTTCAAAGAGACTAAACCAACGACAATAACAATATACTACAACACAACTAGACAAAATTGCCTTACTTGTTATGACTATATAGGAACTGCAAGGTCAACTGTATTGAAGTCTCCCCAGACAAAATTCCCTTTAATTTGCTCAGCCTTTCAGCATAGATAATTTCACTCGGATCCTCAGGCACATTTACATTAGAAGCAGAATCACCGTCAGTCATTTGAACATCATCTGTTCCAGCAGCACTAGCATCCTGAGCAGAGCCTGGATCACTAGATTTTGGCTGTGCAGATGCTGAAGGTTGAGATTTGGGAGAAGGAAGACGATCTCTTACATTTAGGAGAAAAGCTTGATGCTCATTTTCTACCAAATCAAAAGCTATTTGAAATGCCAAAAGAGCATCATCTTTGTCTTGAGAATGTAGAAGCTTTTCCAATATGCTTGCAACAGCTTCAGGTTCATCCAAGAACATAAGACACTGACATATGCTCAGATAATCGGGAGAAGGAAGCTTTTGAAATACTTTAACCAGAAGCCGGAGAACCTACATTAACAGAACAAAGAAAAAATACCCTTCTTTCAGAAACAACAATGCAAAATGCCTATCCCAAATCTTACATTGTACAAATCACACCACAAACAAGACACCAACACACAAATTTCATTCATTTCTGTATAAATTCCCTAAGCATGCTATGATCACCAACCACATAACACAAACAGCAAGTTGATGAGATGAAAGCCACCAATGATCAAAATTCTGAATAGGAACAGTACATGGATAATAGAAACAAGATCATACAGAAACATCTAAAATCCAGAGAAAACACAAGTAAACAATTAAATACCTGAAACACAGATGTATATCTTTACCAATAATTTCCTCCTCTAGATTATGATTTAATTACAGCATATCAAATAATACTAAAAAAATTATAAATTAAGTTTCTTATTTCTTGTTTCCCCTTATTGTAAAGACCTTAAAATTTCCCATTCAAATACTTAGAACCTAGTTCAGAAAATGGAAATTAGTCAAAATAAATAAATAAATACCATAAAGCATTGAACCTTAGTGTCACAAACAAGTCAACTCATAACATAGTGAATCCACCTCAAGCTCATTTAATTAGATGAACAATGCAATCTTGCATCAAAGTAAAACCAAAACTACTTAAAATCATGTCACATCAAACCAAAGTACTTGGCCAGATGGTGAAGCTAAAATCACCACACAAGCACAAAATAGTTCCAGTAAATGTTCAATTTTTTTTTGATAATATATAAAATTGGTCTTGAGCTTCATTTCTTGCCAATATAAATCTATTCGGCAGTCCAAAACCCCTCTACAGAGTAAACAGTTAGTGAATATTCTTAGATTCCACATGTATATCAACATAAATGGATACGGTTAAAGAAAAAAACTAAACCAAAACCAAATCTCCATAAAATACAATCCCCTAAACTAAACTGAAGGAAAAAGGAAAAGAAAAGATTCAGAAAACACATGATATAAACAGAACTTGGGTACACCATCTAGATCTTCAATGCCCTTACCTCCTGTCTGTATTCCCGAAGATTCACAAAGGAATGGGAGAGATTAATGCAATATGATAGAGTTCCATGAACATTGTCACTCCTTGTGATTGCTTCCTCAAGTTTATCCAATCTCCTGCATTCAATAGCAATTCCCATAGCTTGCTGGTATTTTCCATCCGCAATACACCTAAAAGAATAGATGGCATGTTAAGTTGACAAGGTGAGGGGAAACTGAGAATTATGGTAGATTTTGATGCCATATCAATAATAAGAGCATTAGTATTTACATACTTGTCCAACATTCTCTCCACAATTGCTTCCAACCTAGGGTCCACCTTCAAGGACTCATCACTTGTTTCTGCCACCTTAGATTTAAGACTAGCATATTCATCTATGGCTTTAGCTGAAGAAATAAAACAAATAAAGAAATATGCTGTGAGGACTGCATGAAACTTTATTTTCTAAAAATTATACTTTTATAATGTATAAAATTGAAATAATTCAAATACTAAGCAATTATAGAATCATGATGTTTCCATCAAACCCCACATTCATAGTGACAAAAGTGAAATCTCCCACAAAAGTTTTACCAAAAAGTTATTGAATAGCATTTCATAATTGAATCAAACTATATGACTATTCTTACCGAGAAGAGTGTGCACATATTCAGAGTCCTCAGAAACATTGAACAGAGAACCAGCTCCAAGGGCGTAAGATAACGAGTCATTAAGTTCAACCAAATAATAAAAAACCTGGAGATCAAGAAACAAAACAAACACATCAACTCTGTATCTATATATCATTGTCAAGGGCTCTATTTTCTGAGAAAGCATCAGAGAAAAACCGAAAGGGAAAAGCCATAAACTTATAGGAAAATTACATGACTTGGATACAAAAGGAAATAATACCTTTGACACGAGAAGTGCAGCAAGTTGCCTTTGATGTTGGTCAAACTCCTCATCTTCATACAAACTCTCTCTGATAATAATATTAATAGAAGTTTAACACCAGATATAAAAAATGGATTTAAATCTTCAGCAGACCCATTATCTAAGGACATTGCATCGGATTTGAACTAATGGAATAACAGAAGGCAAGAAAAATTGAACTATAAAATGAAATAAGAATACAAGGCTCCAATTCTAAAAATTAGATTAAAAAAATTCTGTAAACTGTACAGTAAAGGAGCTCTGGTGGCATGATTCTATGATCAACAAGCCACTACTCAATAACAAGTATGTGAGTTTCAATCAATGTCGATCCAAGTAGTTATTACCACTAGTAGTACTTTCTGGTGGATGGTTGGATCCAACAAAAATATATGACTTTCAATGATGAAAGTGGCTAATTGATAAAAAAGCACACAGACAGAATAAAACATTAGGAGGGACAGGTCAATCATCTCTCGAAGGCCAAAGAACCAAGACAATGTCATGAGTTACTAAATTGCTCACAGTGCAAAATAAAAGCTTTAGTGACGTCTCCACCTTTCATGACTATGCTGGAAATCATTGAAATACTTCAAATACTTACTTGAATGATTGATAATTGGGCACAAATGAATCAGCAAGCTTTTATATATGTGCAAGTAGTTATTAACACCAGAAAGTAGAACTTCGAATTTTAAACCCAATTAAGGACCAAATATAAGCCAAGCAATCCAAGTAGAGTTCACTAAAAAATCTAAAATGTCAGAATTGATCTTTGTCTTTAAAATCTTGAGAGAAACTAAATGGCCATTGAAACAAAATGCGAACTTGAGCTTTCCACTTGTTTAGCCAATTACTAAGCACGAAATCCCATAAGCAAAGCCATCAAAAAAGCCCCAAATCATCAATCAAAATTTAAAATTCAACACCCATAAACACACGCAATGAGATGGTAAAAAAGAATACGTACATTACGGGGACACTGGTCGAGATCTCAGGCCAGAAGTTGTCGACCAAGTTGTTGAGGTTCGAGAGAGCGTGAAGCTTGAGCAAGGGATGGGACTCGTTCAGCATCGCCAGCAAACCGCCAGCGGAGCTCACAATTGTGGTCATGGTTACGTGAAGCAGATTCAAGAGTGGAAAAATAGTTTAAATGAATAGCTAGGGTTAGGGTTTAGAAGAAGATGATTGGAAACCCTAGCGAGAGCAGTCCCTAAAACACAGAAGACCAGCGAAGAAGGGAGCGAGAGAAAGAAAGAAAGTCTCAATACTCAATAGAGGAACTAAAGTGCGAATCTCCCTTTGCTTTCGTCTATCGGTTTTCTCGATCCACCAAACTTGCCAAACAAGTCAGTGAAGGATTAAAATCACAAGACCCATTTTAACCGAAAACCAAAAGAGAAAAGGAAACATGATAAAAATAAAATAATAAAGGTTTAATTATAGTTTTAATCGGTACAGGGAGTCTTTATAGTTTAAAAGGATAAAAAATAATTCTTTTAATTTTTAAGGTTTAAAATATTAATAATTAGTTTTGAGTATTAAATATAAATTTAGGTTAATTATATTATGAGGGATTAATCTCTTTTACTAAATTCAACCCTTGTTGATACTTTTTATAATATATCCCAAAACATTTTGATTTATCAGTATCTATTAAATCACATGAAATATTATAATGTGTTTAGTATATCATAATCTTCATTCAATACTTCATAATATAGATTTGTAGATTAGAATTTAGATTATGGAGTTGAATTACAATGTTTAACAAGCCATTACTAAATTTCACCTATTAAATTTCAAATAACCCTAACGCAATTCCCTTGTATTTTATAGATAAAATTCGAATTAATCTAGTTGATTTTGTTTATTTACAATTACACCCTTGATGCACTGTTAATTTCCAATCAAGGAGACATGAAGTATTATTATTAATTAGCCGGCAAAGAGCTATATTTAACTAAAGAAAGGAGCCTACATTCTGTACTTCACTTTTTTTGAGCTGAATTAACCCAGATGTCATTCCATCTGTATTTGCATGACAAAGAACCAAACATGAGTTTTTAGATTCAACTTTATGAGAAAATTTTTCATGGTGCATTCCATTTGTAGATTTAGATTTGTATTCAGAATTGCCAAATTTTATGATATATTGTCTTAAATTTATACTAATATATAATATAATGTAAGACAAGATTCTTTGGCTCGCAAAATCAATTCTGTATCTGTTAAAAGCTTGCTATCAAACAGATGTAGGTTGAATTCATAAAGAGAGAAGCAAAAAGGAAGTGCAATAAGCTGGACTTCACTCCAAACGTCTGATCTTCTTTGTGGCATCTATAATGCTTTTGCCCATCTCTGGATGTTGTAACTTCAACAATTTCTCAAGTTTATGAGCAGCTTCAGAAAAGCAAGTATCCTCCATACAGGACTTTGACTTGAGAGCAAAGTGAACTTCATTGACATCCTCATCAAGCTGGAGGCAAAAAAGGACACCAAAGACCTATGTATAAACAAGTAGAAATTAGGAAGTAATGCTAATTGGTAATCAGAGTCAAGATACAGTAGAACACTTTAATGAGTCTTGCTCAATCATTCTTAACAGAGGTAGAAAACAAGGAGCATTGTCCTTAAACAACAGTGTGCACTAGCAATTCTCAAGAGCATGTTCCTACAAACTGTTTGATAAAAAAGTAAACAATTATAATGAACTAGTTGAACCCGTGTTTTTAAAAAAGCGTGACTCATGTTAACAAAGGACACATGTCAACAAATAGAGAGGGTGCTCATGTTAGAAAAGCCCCTTTCTTTTTATGTATAGATATAGATATAGATATGGATTCTCAGTCATTTCATCAGATCCAGAGGTGAAAAACAAAGAGCATGGTCCTTAATGAATGATATTGTGCTGGTATCTCTTCTTACCTTTTTCAATCTCGACAGAACCATCTCTTTGACAGTTGGGGACCGTGACACCAAATTGACAACAAAAAGACCTTGCTCAGAAAGTTTAGATTTTACAGCCTCGAGAAAAGACTCGTCCAAAAATGCTGGGGCAGGGCATGTCATGCCGGAGCTGTAAAAACAAGATGTGAAAGATAAGTAGAGTTCTTAAAATTATAACATTACTAAAATCCTCTGATACCTGTCTGTTATCTTGCCCGTAATTCTATATCTTAATATAATTGCACAAGCATAACAGACTTTCACCTTGCATCTGAAGAGTCAACATCAATTATAATTATATCGACTTCTGTAGCCTTTGAACCTTCTGCGTGAGACGTTATGCAACTCTCATTTGAAGAAGAGTTGGTATTGCTAAAAGCATTATTATTTTCATGAATCTCAGCTTCAGTGGCAGCAGAACTGCCAACTTCTTTCACAAACTGAATCCCATTGGCTATATGCACCTGGATTACAAAAGTCACGAAAACATGCACAATTCTGACTTTCCTTACTCAAGATTAATTCATAGATTACTTAAGATTGCAAATATTGATTTGACCATTAAAATTCATCAAGTTTGGGTTAGTTCTATTTTCTTAAATATACTACTCTTTTACATATATTAGTAACTCACTTCACTTCTTCCAATCATGAATTGAGAAGACAGAAAATATACATATATATATATATATATATATATATATATATATGTTCAATACCTTCAAGCGTTTATCCTCTGCAAAACTAAAGTAGTCCCTTGCAATTTCAACTACGACGGGGTCTAACTCCACTGCCTGTAGATATAGACTTATATCAAGCCCTATGATATAATGAAAATGAATTCCTGAGGATACAATTGAGAGGATTATTCTTTTATTCAGGCAAGAGCAGGATCTGAGTGTCTACTTTTCCCTCCTCCTGTGGTTGAACAAAATTACCTCAATTTGCAAGAAGGGAATGCACGTATGAAGAAACATGGGAAGTAAACCAGCTCCAAGACCAATTATCACTGCTTTAACCTGAAAAATGTAACTTCTATTTATAATCAATATTAAACTGCAAACATGTGAATTTCAATTATAAAAAAAAAAGTGAAAAAATTTGAAGAATGATAGGAAAAATGTTAATTCACAAGAACATTCCATTTTCAATAAACAAAAATAAAGTGCTACCACAAAAATCATCTTTCAGAAACCTTATCGGCCAAAAGAAAGGTAAAGTGTGCCTTAACCCCCCCTACTAGATTTGAAACCAATAATGACTATTACTAAAGATTTGAAAGAAAACTTTATTTCCTTTGTATTTTTTTTCTTCAAAAATTTTAAAACAAAGAAAAGGAGGTACTTACCATTTTCCCACTTGATGCCACACTTTCCATATAAGAAGATATTAACATGAACCCAGAAATAATCCCTGTATGATAAGAACTAGCTAAATAGGCATGATACACAGTCAACTGGTTGCTTGCTTCTGCAACAACAAGAAATACATATTAAAATGACAAGATATAGAACAAACAAGTAATAGGCACATAAAAGGAGTGGTAATAGGGATAGTAGTTATAAACAAATTTTACCAATTTTTTTTTATTTTTACTGAAATAAGAATACAAAAGTAGAAGAAAAGGTATTTTCCTAACTCCAATCAGAAAGAACAAAAAGATAAAAGAATAATACTATAGCTTTGCAGGAACACTTCAATATCTCAACGTCAACAAATGTTTAATGGGCCACATCTGTAGCGCAAAAGCTACCCATCCAAATGGAACACATTTTCAACCCAGCACTAAATCTGGTCGATCAGCAGCACCAAATAAACACAGGCAATTGCAACAATAAAATATTTGTATGTTCTTTTATGCTATCCTTTATATCACTAGTACTATATAGGAAATATTCAAGAAACAGTTCCTTGGATTAAGAATATGTAAGGTTTCAAACATATTATTTTGACCAAACTAAAAGAGATTTACAATAACTTTGGAGCATCAGCATTGAACAAGAAAAGGTGATTTTGATAGCATGGCCATCCACCCAGAATTAGGATCAGTCATTCTATAAGATACTTCAACAGCATGAATAATTACCACCAGTTCGTTTATGAGATCCCCTTTTCCTGGATTTGGAAGATGAGTTGGTTTTCTTCCTCTCTGTCTCACTAACCAATTTGGTAGATGATTGTTCCTCTTTAAGCAGAACTTCAGACTGAACCAGATTTGTTGCTCTCTCAAATACAAGGCGTCGAAACACCAGATCTCTAGATGGGAAAATACGATTCACTTCATTATCAACATTTTCATATACTACATCTTCAACAATAATTGGTCCAGTTAATGATGATGTGACCTGCAAAATAGACAAGCCATTCAATATGATGAGAATATGGAGAACATCTAAAATAAATAGGCCATCGTAAGAATCAGAATCCATATAATGACTGGAGGTTGTAACATCATTTTCTAAAAAAGAAAATGATTTAAGAACACCATTTCTCTCTCAAAATTTTTGAAAAATTCCTTCCTTCTGTCTTCTACATTTAATATGTGATACAGACTTCACAGACAGCTCATTTTTATAAAAATAATGACTAGAGAGAAGAGCACTAAAGGAATATTTGCAAACCTCATGAACAATATTTCTTTTCTTGATCCCATCACTTGCCATCATAAATCTGTAGAAATAGTATTCGAAGTTTATGAGAAAAGTTGCAATTTCACATAGACAGAGCATATGCAAATAATTGGTTTAATTATAATATTCAACTCTAGAGGAAAGAAAAATTTGTTTCTTATTCAATTTTCCTACATCGCATAAGCATTGTATATTTAATATACTGGCTAAACATATACTTTACTGCCATAGGCAGGTAGCTGTCGTATCTTTTATTGGTCATCCTAAGTCAAACCCCAGTAAATGATGCACTGTAGCACTTGTGCCCCAACATGACAACAAGGTACCATCAGCACCCAATTTTCCGCCTGATAATGTGGCATTTATGTCACACATCATAGAATATGTTGCTGCTCATGCACTGCCACACAGAAGTTGCCTCAACTGCTGTATGCATGCCAAGTCCTCTTTTTTTAATTACTTTTCTTTCTTTCTTTCTCCAAATCAAAGAATGTTGCTTATCCACAGTAGTTCAAGAGGAGAATATGCAGAACATATTTTGGTAAAAGTATAATGCAATTACTTCAACAAAAAGAAAATCAAAATGGAGAACAAATAAAAGAAATTGGCATAAGTTACAGACGGAATTTGTGCTCCATTCTCATTTTCTGCAGGAGCCAATGGTTTAACCAGGGGAGATAAATCCTTCTGAAAAGAGAAACCAAATTCATCTTAGAAAAAAGCAGAGACAGTTAACTTGTTAGAATGGCATGCGCCATATGCAGCATAACTGACGAAGATGCTTCTACCTGTATCTCGTCCATGCTGGCATTAGTATGGCTGGTGTCTAAGAAAACCTGAAGTTTCAGAGATTTTTTAGAAGTTTTTGGTTATAGAAGCAATGCAAATAACCAAATTCACCAATAAACTGTAAAAAAAATATGACACACCATTATGAGACGAGCTGCTTTAGAGCTTCTGACCACCATCCATTGTCCATCTTCAGAAAAAAACAGCCATTCATGAGCACGAATCTGAAATACGATATTCAGTCATTAATTTTAAACAAAAGAATTATAATTAGAACACTCGTGAAGATTGCACATAGACAGAACAAACTATGGATACCACACATAGTTTCTATGCAGTCTTCCATATAGATGACCATTGACAATCATATTTAATAATTAAAGAAATGATAGAACAAACAGAAACACATCTCCCCACAAGATGGATTGACATTTCACTACAGCATTATAGCTTTGATAATTTCCAAAAAGAACAAGGTTTAGGCCAGTGACACACTGACACCAGATAATTAAAGGGGGAATAATAGTGCCATTGCCTGTAATCTGCTAGTATAAATAAGATAACTATTTGTTTCAGCAATTTCCTGTGCTACCGCTTGCATAGTTTCATTGATTTTCAAATATCATAATAACTTGAAAGGTTCCAATTCCAACTAGCTGACCAAGTTTCATCAAAGGAATACTTTCAAGAAACCCAATTACAATTAAATATGCAAAAGAGTAGCACATTCTAGTTAATTGCATTTGCCCATATTCTTTCTCTTTTGATGGTAACTCCCAGTTGATTATTTTGTGAACGTAATTGTGCATAAATATGAAGTGAATGATCATTGGTTTCAGATGCAATTTATGAGTTCACATACTACGAGAAACCCTATCTTGATGGGTAATCAGAAGGAATACGTTAAACATTGTACACTATAACCCACCTTAGGGACAATAAAAACCCCACAGTGATATGTAAATGGCTCAGACTGTTCCTCAGCATCAAGAACCACAGCTCTATAAGAGAAACGAGAATACCCTTGTCCACCCAAAGTTAGCTGCAACCGTCGACCTTGGGAAAGCTTCATCAGTTCTCCTCCAGCTCCAAGTTGCAGATCTTCAAGAGAGTATAATATATCAGAGCTACTTGAGTATTTTATACGAATTTGATTCTCATTTTGAAGAGCTTCACAGAGTCCAGAAACCTTACACAAATAAGCAATCCAGTATATAGAGAAGAGGATCAACAAATGAATACCCATTCTTTAAACCATTAAATCATCTATTAGTCTTTATTAGTAATCATACTTCAAAGATACAGGGGGCTAAAATATCTTACCTGTTTTGAATTGCAATGAAGAGAAGAATTATCAAGCGATGATGTAATCTGGTGCACCAAGGTAGACATCTCCTTTTCCACAACCACAAGAAATGTTTGAAGGGTAGATTTACTAGAAGACTTCAAAGGTATGGCATCAACATTCATTTTCCACCCAAGTCGGAACTTTGAGAAAAGCAGACCTGAAAAGGTTGGATGAGTCATCTTATCCTCAAGCTATGTAAAACCTAGGAGGCTAAGAACAATAATAATGAGATGAATGTGCTTCAACAGTTCCAGCAAATCATTCCAATGTATAAGACCCCATGTAAGTGCAGAACAAGCAATTTAGCCGTGTAAGGTACAGGAGATTAACTCTCTGGACTCTTTTTATGCCAAGGTCAATTAATCCAAGCATCACAGCCTCCAGTGCTTTCAGTAATATTTCTTATATATTTAAGATTTTTCATTAATGAATATGAAAATAAATCATTGAGGAACTTTACCTAATACATGAGATTCAGCCAAGGTAAGGCACACATATTTTCCTCCAGCTTTCAAAACTCTCTTTACCTGGAAATGAAAGTCTGGTTACGATAACAAAAAAGGAATTCTCAAACACCTCTGCTAATCAGACTATATTATTGATTAAGGCATGACAGACACATTTGGCGTGAATAGAGACAGATAAAATCGAAGCAACCTCTGATAGATACCGATTTCCCAACTTTGGGCCAAGCTCAGGCTCCATTAAAGCATCCAAGCCACCTTTATCAATAACAGCATCAAATGTCTCATCTGCGAGCTGCACAGTAGTAGCCAAAATAGAAGCATAACCGTTAGATTTGAAGAAAGAGATATATATTCAGACGAATTGAAGAGCTGTTTTGCTTTACTGTAGTCAGCTTTTGGTTTTCCTTACAGTTCTATTTTAGTTACTTACTTACAATGATGAGATTATGCCCACTTACATTCTAGAGAGCTCTAAGGTTTTAAGACAATGAGAATCATCGTGCCCATTAGCAAATACCTGATCATCTTAACATAGAGAAGTAAGAATAATGCTTTATTATAATATTGGGAAGATACCTGCATGTTGGTCATGTCCATGACCCGCCACCGCATGTCAGGGCGTTGGCGGACATTGCGGCGCAACATGTCTGAAATGACAACCTTGGAGAAATCGATATTTGTGATGCCTGGGAATCCGGCATCATAGAGGTGCTCGGAAAGGCGAGAGCTTCCACAACCTGGGATGAGTATCTGAAGAGGAAGTGGATGAGCGGCACCATTGAAGTTGGAGAGATGGAATAGGAGCGGGTCTCTGATATCTGGCCACTCTGCGTACCACTCGAAGGAGTCTTCGCTGCCTCGAATAGTGAAGAACTTGTCCCAGTTCTCTTTCTTGGTAAAATCCCCCAGAGTCTCAAGGAGATCCTCTGCCCCTGCTTGCCCTTTCTTTCCCATTTCTATCTCTGCTTCTGCTTTGCTTGCTAGTTGCAACTGTGTAATGTTAAAATTAGAGTAAGCGAACAACTCAACACACTTCACTCTGGGTTTTAAGAAGGGGATAATTAGCCATGTCACTTACCAGGACATAATTTTCCTTCTTTTTTTTTTATTCATGAAATACTAGGACAATATTCCAATCAATGAAATCAATTTTAAAAATTTTATAATGATTTGAAGAAAATTTATTTTTAAATGATTAATTCTAAATTATTTATGATTTGAGAGTATGGTGTAAGTATATACTATTTCTTACAAAATTATTTTATACCCATTTCTAATTAAATCAAATGCATATATTTTTTATGAGAGTAAGAACAACAGTAATTCCAGATTAATGGGTAATCCACGTGGTGTATATAAATAGCAATGTGTAATATTTGCTGTTGAGGAGCTTAGATTTTTTCCTTTTTTTTTGTAAAAAAAAAAAAAACCCTTAATAATGATTTATTGTCTAGGAGCACCATGTCATCCATATGTTAAACTCTCCCACGTAATTTCAAAGAACACTAAACCTCATGGATGCACTATATCAGTTGTTCAAATACAAAACCTTCGCCAATTAGTCACATGAGCTCAACAATAGAAGTGGAAAAAATATGATTTTATTCAAAACCCTCATCAACAAACAATTTACAGGCAGAGTTTTACAGCTTTGACATGCATCAGCCCATGAAAACCGTGTCAGAAATCAGACTTTTCCAGGTTTTATTGATCGTTTTTATAACATCTGCATTATACACATTCATTCAGAAAATGTAGGACGATACAAGCCACAATCTCATAAAATTCTGGGACCCTAGCGTTTGCCTCTCTCATCACCATGATCATTATCATCCGAATAGCCTTTTTTCTCAGTAAAGGAAGATAGCTTGTTCGCAATTTCCCTAAATGCTTGGAGTCCCTGAATATCTCCATTCCTGATACCTGCTTCCAACTACACCAAAAAGCAAAAAAGCCATGTTATATTGACTGGCCTGTTCATTAGGCTCTAACAGTTTTTTTTTTTTTTTTTGTTAGTAGAAATTCTAACTTGTACAAGGGCACCACATCAAGATTTGTCAATCATAAGCTTTTGTACCTGAACATGAATTATGCCAAAAAGAATGCTAGCAATAGGCAGCCAGCTCTCTTCAAGCGAAAGAGATAAATTTGATCTGAGAAATGGAAGCAACGTTAAAGAGTTACTACTTCAAATGCCATGGAACAAAAGATACTGAGAATTGAGGCGGCATAAGATAGTTAAACATATATTTCAGATACCACAGAATGCAAGACACTAGAATTGAAGTTCACAAAGATAATGTTAATTAGAAATTAGCCAGTGGCAGGAGATTTTGTAGCTTATACTTCAAATAGTTTATAAAAGAGGTTTAGATTTCTAGCAGAAACGGTGCAGATATTACTAGCATGGTATGTTAAACACATAGATGACATTGTTACAGACAACATAACCATTGACATTGAAAGAGTAGGAAAAGAAGAATAGCTGGTAGTAGAGGCCAGCATCTAGCTTTTTTTTCTGCATATAACCTAATTTCATTCAAAGCAAAGCATGCAAAAACTAGAAAATGCGGATAGTGTAAGAATAAAACAATTTAACGAATGGAAACAATTATACCAAATCAAAAAAATAAAAGTAGAAGTTTGTTTAGGATTTTCACCTCAGATATGGAGCCAAATATACAAGTGAATATACAGCATAACGTCTTTTCCCAGTATCAAGCCACGCAAAAATCCAACTCTATGAACCAAATACAGTAAGATGACAGTACTTATGAACAGATGCTACAGATAAAGACAGATAAGAGACCAAACTAGATATGTCTTACAAGCCAATTAAAATATGGAATGACACTGATAATCCCCATCACAGCAAACCTAGTATCAGTAGAGTCAAGGGCAGAATCACCATCCTTTTCGGGACCATCAGAAATTGGCAAAACCAAAGAACTGAGCATACAAGCACCAATTGCTAAAACAAATGGCGCATCATCTGAGAAATGAGCTCTGCACGTTCTATAACTGAACTTTTCCTGCAAAATACAACAACCAAAAGAATATTGAATATGTAAAAGAAGCCAAGGAATAGGACCCCTACTGGTAAGGTCAAACGATGGCACTTAAAAGACATTCTCCCTTCGTTTAAAATTATAAGGCACTATTACCTACCTTACACCCTCCAATGAATATAGTTAAGTAATTTAAAAAGAATACATTTTCTCGTGGTATCCTTATTTAATATTTTGTCTCGAGTCAAATGCATGTGGAATCATCATAACAAGACTTTAAGTAAAGGCAGTTTTTGGAAAAATGTAGTTAACCACTCCCTAAAATCAAGAAAATGCCTTACATTTTTAAATATAGGACTTTCCAAATAATGCCTTGTAATTTTAAACGGAGGAAGTAATAAAAATATAAGCCATCCAAAATAATCAACGGAAACCATAATTGCTCAATCTTCCATTTAAAGTATTAAGAGGATACAAGAAAGTAAACCAAAGTCAGAAGGGTAACCTGTTTGGGGCCGATCAAGTGAGGAAATGAAGATTTGAGCTCGATGGAAGATGGTGGACGAGGAGGTTTGAAACAGAGTAGAGCAGAAGGGGACACATGGAGACTTGGGGAAATCATAGGTCTGGAGATCAAAGTGTAGTCAAAGCATTTAAGACGCGCCAAGTGGTAATTGGAAGCCACGGCCAGAAAACAGAGTGAGGAAAAGAGATCAGTTCCTGCAGCTTTTTGAGTATCAAACTCTTTTCTGAAGGATTACACTATTGGCTAGTAATCACGGGAACTCCTCTTCTTCTTCTTTTGCAGGAAAATAATCATATTAACTTATCATGGCTGCAAATGGATATTTTCCTTCTTAGGAAAGTTTCTATTTTGCCTATCTATGAAATTTTTGCTGTCTCAAAAACAAGAATAACTTTTGACAAAACATTTTCACAGCGAGTCTTCTATCTCTTCAAGCTTCAATTTTGCTTCTAGCACGCGATTCAAAAACTATTAATTGGGAACATGGTATAATAGCACAAAATTAAAAATTAATGGCCAATTTACTAACTCAAAAAGTGTACTAATATTGCTGTATGAATCATAATAAGAATATCATAGCAACAAGAAATATATTTTTCCCAGTACATAATTTTTCCTATGATCAATAGAACTACAATAACCAGACAAGTAACCATGCTTCCAGAAGAAGAATGCAGAAAATTAGCCAAAATAGTCCAACAAACAAACCTGAAAGAAACCCAATTCCGGGAAATGAAAGAAAATATCTTCTGAGAGTGGGCAAGCTGGGTTGCAATGAGAGAACTGAAGCATCCGTGAGTGTGAGCTCTGCTAGGAAAGGAATTTGAATTTCTAAGAGAAGTGTAAAAGTTTCCAACAAGTTGACAGAGGCTGGGGTTGATGTTGATGCCGCTGGGCTCGGTGCACAATACGGCGTAGTTTTTCTCCGGGTCAATGGGGATTTATTTTGTAACCCCCTGTTTTTTTCATATAAAATTACATAGCTGCCCCTTTTTTTTTTTTTTTAACAAAAATCTCTGTGGCATTTTTTTCATCCTGTCTACAGTTCTCAAATACAAAGGTAAAATATTTTGCACCCTTGAAAGGAATTCAACACCCTTGTAAGTTACACACCAATAAATGTTAATAATTTTAAAAAATCACAGAAAAGTCTGTACATGAATTTTGAAAAAATGTTATAAATTTTAAAAATTTGGTAACACAAAACATATATATTGAGTTATGGACTTTAAATAATCTAATTATTCAGTGAATTATTCAAAAAAAAAAAAATAAAATAAAAAGTTATGGGCATAAAAGAAAAGGAGTGAAAGATTTGTAAACCAGTAATATATAAAATTTTTACATTGTATGAATATTACATATTAAAAAGTTATATTGTTTATTGAGATTAATTTCACATTAAAATGCTAAAAATTGAATTAATACGCTTTTAAATGATTAAGAGATTAAATTAACATATTTTAAAAATTTTAAAAATAAAATTAATATTAATAAACACTCAACAGTATATATAAATAAAAATTTTAATGTTAATATTTTTTATTAATAATTTATAATAAAAATAAAAAAAAAAATCAATTTATTATAATTTTAAAATATTAAGAATACAATTAAAAAAATTAAAATATAAATGACTAATTTATAAAAAAATTATGAAGATGGAAAGGGATTTTCTCTAAGTATTCAAATAAATATAAATACACATGTACATAATTACATATACTAATATTTTAATTTAATTTTATATATTTTTTAAATCGAGTATGTTAGATCCCGTGGATGTAACTTGCAGGCTCGCTCTAAACCCTCTGAAGATAATTAAACCCTATTTCGCGCAGCAGACCCCCACTATTTCGTGCCAGGTAGCCTCTTTCTCACTTAGTCTCTTTCATAGACACGACACAGTTCACTCTCCCATTTTCTGTAATTGTAATCAATCTCTCTTCCTCCTCATTTTTCCTCCCCAATAGCAGGTCCTAGCTTGCTGCAGCTTCCATAATTGAATTGCCTCAGCGCTGAACCTACAACCGGCGGTTCGAAGGTTATAATATTTGAGTGGTGAGTTCTTGAAGTCCCTACAATCTCCAATTGCAAGGATTAGCTTTCAGTAGGTTTGAGCTCCCTTTCATGCCCTCTGTTCAACATCATGCTCTCTCGCCTTATACCCAAATCCTCCCATTTCCGTAACTTGCTATTGGTTTCTTCAAAATCTCACCTGAATCCCCTACCACCCCACTTTTCCTATTCCAAAAAAGGCCAGAAATTTCTTTTCTTTTCGAAATACTTTTCTACCAATAACAACAACAACAATGGGAAAGACGATTTCTGGAGAAATTTTGGGGAAAATGAGGTGAAGTTTGATGCTCGAAGCCTTGGTGGATTTGATGATAAAACGTACAGAAGCACCGGTGAGGTAACTGGTGATGATCAGTGGTGGCTGAACGAGAAGGGTCTTGATAATCAAGATGAGGATGCTCTATTTAAGCGGGTCGATAAGGAAACTGAAGAGAAGGATGATGGTTTTGGTGGCAATCAATGGACGGGAACAGGAGCAGAGGACCTTAAACCGTGGAGCTTGAAAGAGGATGAGAAAGATGTGTTTGGTTTTGAAGAGGATGTAAGGGAGCTGCGTGATCCCAAAGATGAAAGTACTTTTCTTAAGGGAGGCGAGGATGATGATCAGCTCCAGAGCGAAGAGGATGCTAAGAAGCTACAGATCGAAGAGCAAGCGCTGACTGCCATAGTCAAAGGTAAAGTAGAACTCCTTTTTGCATGAAAACCATGGTAGTACTTTTAATGAGTTTTTATTGGGGTGAGGGTACCATTTTTCTTTTCCTTTTCCAAACTGTGCTGCATACTGATCTTTGTCTCTGGTTAGGAAATGGGACAATGTATAACTTGAATGCGCAAATTTTTTTTCCTTTGTTGTTGATATCTTGGATAAAAAATGGTTTTTAATTTCTTTATGAAATTGAATTGATCTTGTGACGTATAACACCGTTTAATCTGGCGGATTGTGGTTTACTGTTTATGGTGTATTGAGTAAACGTAATGCATTTTAGACGACCGTTTCTTTTAATACTGTTTTGCAATGGCTGAGCATATATGAACAAAAATTAGGGCTTTATTTTTCCTTCTAAATTCATATTGATCTTTGGGAGTGCACTGAGCGTGTATTATCTCATTGTGTTTATTGAATTTTGAATAACTATCTATGAGGTGTACTGCCATGTCTCTGTTGATTCAGAGAAGACTGAAGACTATATTATTAATTTTTTGCATTTACAGGGCCAAACCGTGCATTTGGCGATATGATTGCTGCTTCTGGAATCACAGATGAAATGCTTGACAGTTTGATGGCATTGAGAGACTTTGAAGGGGTTGAAGGATTGCCTCCTCTTAGTGCAATAGAGGACATGCGCTATGAGAAGAATACTAGAAAATCCACTAGAGCTGAAATTGAGCGTCAGAAGCAGGAGGAAATTGCAAAAGCAAGAGTGAGACAAGTAGATGAAAAAGGACGTGCTTATGGAACAGGAAGAAGGAAATGCAGCGTAGCTCGTGTCTGGGTTCAGCCTGGCAATGGTAAATTTATAGTTAACGATAAGGAATTTGATATCTATTTCCCCATGCTCGATCATCGTGCTACTCTCCTTCGACCTTTCTCCGAGACAAAGACATTGGGGCTTTGGGATGTCAATTGTACTGTTAAAGGAGGTGGTGTTTCAGGTGAGTTGATGATTTTTAGTTGTGTCTTAACCTATCATATTGGCATAAGTTTGTTTCATGATATCATTATCTCTTTTTTATTTAATCAACTATGCTTACTTGTGATTCTATAATCTTGTAAATAGAGTTTGCAGTAAACATCTTGTGTCCCCTGCCCCTTCTAGCATATTGCCCTTGAAGCATGTTTCAGTTCTGATACGGTAAAAAGTGCATTTGTGTTTGACGCTGAAAATGGTCTTTCTTCGTTGACAAACGTGTTTATGAAATTCTGATTGCAAATTCTCATCTGCAGACTGCACCTGCCAGTATAGGTATATTAGCTAAGTAGGTGCTTCCAAACACGCTGCACACAAAGATGAGGCAACCTTCCTGAGTCATTTCCTTATTCATATTTTAGTGTTACGTATTTCAAGCTATTTAGCAATTTGTTACTGCATCTTATTGATATCTCCATTTGATAACTATTGTCCAAAATCATCTTTGGGGTACTTTCAATGCAGAAAATATAGATATGTCAGTTTCAGTAACTAAACTATTATTTTCCCCAGTTTTTAATTTCACTTTTGTGGAAGAATAGAATATACTCTTATAGACGTGCTTTAATTGAATTTGGCAATATGAGCTTGCTTTGACTTTTGTTGGGGAAGCTATTTCTCCAGTAGCCACAACCGTTTCCTCTGCCATTCCCTCTATGTATGAGCAGAATGTTTCTCTCTTTCTCTACTCGCGATTTTTCTCAAATTTGAATACTAGCTAACATTATAGTAATCTTGTTATATCTTATTTCGTTGTGTCCTTGTCTGTTCCTTTATAGCTTTACTTGTAAATGTGCTGAACAGGTCAAGTTGGAGCAGTTCGCTTGGGGATCAGCAGGGCTTTGCAAAACTGGGAACCAGACTTGCGTCCTGCACTTAGAAATGGTACACCCGTGAACTTTCACTCTGGGCTTATCTTGCTATACTCTTTATGTATATAAATATTCACTTTCGAAAGATAATTGTACGTGTAAATTTGTATTCTTTTGGGATGGCTGGGTTCGTACAGAGAGGAAGAAGTGATTTCCTGGACTTGGAAAGCTGGGATTCAGGGGAATCCATCTCTAGATTATGGAGTTCTAACTTCTAAGTCATTTCTTACAGTGCTTTCCACTTTCCAGTCAAATTCATTATCATAACTATAGCCTGCATTATTATATACCTGATGAATATCTAGTCTTTTGGCTCTTGGTGACTTAATGTTTGTGCTGTCCAATGATGACACAATGGACTAATGTAATTTCTTCTTCACCAGCTGGTTTCTTGACGAGGGACCCAAGGGTGGTAGAAAGGAAAAAGCCAGGAAAAGCCAAAGCACGAAGAAGTTTCCAATGGGTCAAGCGTTAATGCTGTGAGCTTCTTTTTGTGCACGACAAATTTCACATGGAGTCACTCCTCTATTCAATAACCTGCTGAAAGTCTTCACACCTTGCGCAGCAGCATCTTTGTAATGTAATCAATATCTTCTACACCATTGACCTCTTAGTATCCCTAAGAAATTTTGTTCACCTGGAAAAGAGTGTCCTGATTCATTTGATATTCTAAGAAGATTTTCGATTACCATCCTCTATTATCCTTGTATGATACTGTTTGATGAAATGTTGGTTCATTAATGTTGGGAGATCTGCATGGAGAAGTGTACTCTAATTAATTTTTCTATATATTTTATATATTTCTTACTTTTTCTTCTTCTGGGATGTTGTTTCATGGATAAGTGCTCGAGTTATAAAAGCTGTTTGGTTGTTTTTGATGGAACACGCAACGTGGACCTTAGTACTACATAATAGGTATTACAAAACAGGGATAAATAGTACTATTGGAGATGCATCATCACATGTAGATGTATTGCTTGTGTGACTATGGAGATGCCAATATGAAGCTGACCTCAGAAAGTTCCAACCCAGAGGGTATCTTGGAGGACAGCCATTGATTGTCATATAATAGATTTTTCTACAAGCTTTATTTTCACAAATGATGTAAATTGATTGTCACTCTGCCGACTACATGATTTATTCAAAAGATTAAAGAGAAAAGATGTTTCTAAATAGTGACTGAACATGTAGAACTCCAAACTATCACTGACTAACAAAATTAAATTACAACTTTAAAGCATGCTTAATAATTTTTATTTAATTTTCTTTATAAAAAATGCTGTATGAGTTGTATATTTATAAAGAAAAGGCGAATGTCATATTATAAGTGGGTGATTGACAGCACAAAATTTGCACAAATACGTACTTGTGTGCTTTCGCTGTTTTTGATATGGAAAATATGAGTAGATTTGTTAGGATTTATTATCTTTACTTTTTAGTTATTTTGTAAAGGTAAAATTATAAAAAAAAAAAAAAGTATAAAAATATGTGTGCACTATTCTTTATATATATATTGGTTCACCCAAGAAGTAATAATTGGTGCAACTTTGAGTTTGGAAAGGTACGTTTAAGGAAAATGGCTTGAAAACATTTAAGGCAAAGATGACGAGTGGTATATGGTGGTTACGCATTGGGAGTGGGATGATGACTCACTTGCCACAATCCTTCGCATCAATTACTTTCGTAGATAGATGCTTGGAATATCTTACCATTTTATGCACCAACTGCCTCATGGCTCATGCTGACTCGGGAGAATTTAACGTTAAAATGGTTAACCATTTTCAACTCATAAAGTACTTTAAAGTTTAATAAAAGAGTTATGTTAGTTATACATCTATCTATTTGTATATACACCATTTTATACATTTCTTTTATTTGTTTCTATATCTCTTTTTTAGTTTATCATTTTACCCTAAACATTTATACACACAACAATTTTGCAACTAACGTCTCCCTTACCCAAATATGTCCGAAGAAAACAAGCGCAATGTCGCATTGGGAAACGGGCAGCGTTGGAAAAAGGTGCATAATCCTTCCCTCCCGAATCCAAACGAAACCAAAACGCAAAACGATCACAGGTTCCCTCTCTCTCATTCTCTGCCCTCACAGGTGTGAAGTATTCTCGTCACTCCCTTCAAGATGCTCTTTACACGTGTCTCACTTCTGGCCCACCATTCCCTGCCATGTGGTTCTCTCGCCTTCGTCATCTCCTTCTTCTTCTCCTTCTCTTCCTCCTCCCTCACTCTGCTCTCTCTGCTCCTCACCATCTCTCTCTCTCTCTCTCTCTCTCTCTCTCGTTTTAACATTTCTTACTCTCAAAACAACCAAAACTTTTCCTTTTCACACTTACTCAGAAATTCTAATTCACTCTTTTGCACCTCATTTCTCCTTCAATACATAATTGTCTTCCTCTGCATACAAAAAACAGAAACAAAAAATAGAGATTTTCGCTTCTGAAAGATCGTGGGTGTCTTAAAGTTATGATATTGAATACTGGGTTTTCTTAATCTTCAAGAAACCCGGTACTTCTACCTATTACTCTGTTCTGGCTAAGCCTTTTGTCTATAAGGTTTTAGTTTCCTAAACTCTTCGTGTTGTTTCACTGTTGAGTGCAAATTCATCCTGCTTTTCTTTTTTCTCGAGAAAGTTTGAGGGAATATGGCTGGCAATGAATGGATTAATGGGTATCTGGAGGCTATACTCTCTAGTGGAGCTTCTGCCATTGATGAGCATAAACCTGCGACGGTGACTCTAAGAGAAAGAGGGCATTTCAACCCCACCAAGTACTTCGTGGAAGAAGTGGTGACAGGTGTTGATGAATCGGACTTGCATCGTACTTGGATCAAAGTGGTTGCCACTCGCAATACCCGTGAGCGCAGTTCAAGGCTAGAGAACATGTGTTGGCGGATTTGGCATCTTGCTCGCAAGAAGAAGCAGGTCTTTCTTTACAAGCCTCTAGACATGATCTTTTTCTCCCTATCATTAGATGATAGAGCTAGATTTTCTAGCTGACGCAATAGTGTTTTTGAATTTATTATAACTCTTTTTTTTTTGTCCGTTTGTCCATGTAAATAGCAATTTGAAGCAAATTACAATTCGTTGAAATGAATTGCTTTGGTGCGTTTTGAGTTGAATTTCTTGCATAGGTTGCATTATTATTGACATGTAATATATTTGACTGTCTTCTGAGCTGCCAAACAGTGCTTTTCAATTCAATGTACATGTATTTTATTCAAGTGCCAATTTGAGAAAATTACTATTAGCGAGAGAGTAGAATTTGGAAGACTAATGGGCTATACTTCGTGCTTTACATAGTTGGAATGGGAGGATCTTCAACGGATGGCAAAACGAAGATGGGAGAGGGAACAAGGACGCAGGGATGCTACAGAGGACATGTCTGAAGACTTGTCCGAAGGAGAAAAAGGGGATGGTATGGGGGAGATTGTACCTTGCGAGACCCCCAAGAAGAACTTCCAACGTCAAACTTCCAACTTGGAAGTGTGGTCTGACGACAAAAAGGAGAAGAAGCTTTATATTGTGCTTCTCAGGTATATGCCAATCTTACGCAAAAGCTTCATTATAATTTCTTTTTGGATGATAGTTTCTCTGATATTGTAAGTATAAACTCATTTTGTCTTTAGTGCAGCTGCAAAATGCATCAGCTAATATTTTCTATAAACATCTGAAAAATATAGTGTTTGACCATTATATTCTGCTGTATATCTATACCACAACTACAATTTAAGGCACTGATACTTAAGCAATAATATGTTACTTTCAATCAGTTTGCATGGATTAGTTCGAGGAGAAAACATGGAACTTGGTCGAGATTCTGATACAGGTGGACAGGTACTTGACATTTTTACAAAAAATTGAAAATTTTCTCATTCCTCTCATTTAACTTTAAAGCCTGACGTAATCTATTTCCAGATCAAATATGTGGTAGAACTTGCTCGGGCACTTGCAAAAATGCCTGGAGTGTATAGAGTAGATCTCTTCACTCGCCAAATATCATCTCCTGAGATTGATTGGAGCTATGGGGAACCAACAGAAATGCTAAGTGGAGGCCCAGAAGATGATGATAGCACTGAAGTTGGAGAGAGCGGTGGGGCATATATCATAAGAATACCCTTTGGTCCACGTGATAAGTACCTTCGAAAAGAACTTCTTTGGCCCTATATTCAAGAATTTGTAGATGGAGCTTTAGCCCACATTCTTAATATGTCAAAAGTATTGGGTGAACAAGTTAATGGTGGTCAACCTCTCTGGCCATATGTGATTCATGGGCATTATGCCGATGCTGGAGATAGCGCTGCTCTTCTTTCAGGTGCTTTAAATGTGCCAATGGTGCTGACAGGTCATTCTCTTGGAAGAAACAAGCTTGAACAACTTCTTAAGCAAGGGCGCCAATCAAAGGAGGATATTAATTCAACATATAAGATGATGAGGAGGATAGAAGCAGAAGAACTGTCACTAGATGCTGCAGAACTTGTTATCACAAGTACTAAACAGGAAATTGAAGAGCAATGGGGTCTTTATGATGGGTTTGATGTCAAGCTTGAAAAAGTCTTGCGTGCTCGGGCTAGACGTGGTGTCAATTGTCATGGTCGATTCATGCCAAGGATGGCGGTAAGAATCAAAGTTATATGTTGACTGATGACACCTTAGAGTTAGGGGGAATCAGAAAGTGAGAATTTAAGTTATAATGTATTTTGTTCCTTAATTCCACTCCATAAAATGCTCTTCCGATATATCTTTTTCTCTATAATCTTGTCAAAATTTTCTCTTTTCAAAGGCAATCAACCATACTAAGCAATGTCTAACTGAATGAATAAAGTAGTTGCTTTGTTTATTGTTTTTATGCACTGATCTACATTATTCAATTGGCTATTTCCCATGTATGCCTTAGTGAAGTACTAGTGATACAAAATCTCTTCAGGTTATCACACCTGGCATGGACTTCAGCAGTGTTGTGATCCAAGAAGACACTCCTGAAGTTGATGGTGAGCTGACACAACTCACTGGTGGCACTGATGGTTCCTCGCCAAAAGCAATGCCTTCAATATGGTCAGAAGTGAGTAACTTATACACATATTATACCTTAATTGCTACCATTGACCTGCAACTAACAATTTTTTTCAGGTGATGCGTTTCTTTGCAAATCCTCACAAGCCTATGATATTGGCCTTATCAAGACCTGATCCAAAGAAGAACATAACCACTCTCTTAAAAGCTTTTGGAGAGTCCCGTCCTTTAAGAGAACTCGCTAATCTCGTAAGTACTTAATGCAAAAGCCCTCTTTGACTGGTGGAAACTACAGTTGGCTAATTGTAAAAGGACTGATAGCTGATATGCTTTAAAACAGACACTCATAATGGGAAACAGGGATGACATAGATGAGATGTCGTCTGGAAATGCAAGTGTGCTCACAACAGTGCTGAAACTGATTGATAAGTTTGACCTTTATGGACAAGTGGCATACCCAAAACATCACACACAAGTGGATGTTCCTGAGATATACCGGCTTGCGGCAAAAACAAAGGTAGGTATACAAAAACTTGCTTCTTATGTTTTAATTATGATAAGCAGCTAAATTTACCATTTGTCTCAGGGAGTTTTCATAAATCCAGCTTTAGTGGAGCCTTTTGGACTTACTTTAATTGAGGTTGGTTTAGCCTAACTTGAATTTTGGGCATTTTTTTTTTTTTCATTTTAATCATAAGGTGATACATCTTTTAATTGAGATTTGTTGAAACCCTTGCAGGCAGCAGCACACGGACTTCCAATGGTAGCCACTAAAAATGGAGGACCAGTGGACATTCATCGGGTAAATGAAAATGAACTCTATTTATATATCAGGTATAGGATGCAAGTTAGGAACTTCTTATAGGTTATTAAATTTAGTGAAATGTTTTCTCACATGCCGTTGATAAATAAAAAATAAGGTTCTAACCGAGTATCTGATTGCAAAGGTTGTTATAAATTTTGAATTTTATCTTTCATGCTGTTGCTTCCTCAGCAATTAAGCAAGATTCAATGTGCAAAGCTTGATGTATAATGACCTTATGTTGTTTCCTTTTGATATTTTAGGCCCTCAACAATGGTTTGCTTGTGGATCCTCATGATCAGCAAGCAATTGCTAATGCATTACTCAAGTTGTTGTCGGACAAGAACCTATGGCATGATTGCAGGAAAAATGGTTGGAAGAACATACACCTTTTCTCATGGCCTGAACACTGCCGTACTTATTTGACTAGAGTAGCAGCCTGCCGCATGAGGCATCCTCAGTGGCAAACTGATACTCCAGGAGATGATTTTGTTCCTGAAGAATCTTTTAATGATTCGCTGAAGGATGTGCAAGACATGTCCCTTAGGCTGTCAATTGATGACAGATCTTCCTTAAATGAATCAATTGATTTGTCTACAGTTGGTGGTGGCTCCGAGATGCCAGACCAAGTGAAACAGCTCCTAAGCAAGATGAAGCAAGATTCTGTCAGAAAATCAAATGATACTGGTTCAAGAACAATTGACTCTGGTCGAAAATCAAATGATACCGGTCAAAGACCAAATGACTCCGGTCCAAAGACAAATGATACTGAGGGTGGGAATAAGCTGCTTGACAATGTATCAGGAAAGTATCCTCTTTTGAGGAGAAGACGCAGATTGCTTGTCATAGCACTTGATAGTTATGATAAAGATGGTGCTCTGGAGAAGAAGATGATCCAGATATTGCAAAGTATCTTCAAAGCTGTTCAACTCGATCCTCAAACTGCAAAAGTTTCTGGATTTGCTTTGTCAACAGCTATGCCATTGCAAGAAACAATAGAGTTCCTAAATTCTGGAAAAATTCAAGTAAATGATTTTGATGCTTTAATTTGCAGCAGCGGCAGTGAAGTTTACTACCCTGGTGTTTGTACAGAAGATAACAAACTTGTGCCTGATCCAGATTATGCAGCACATATTGACTACCGTTGGGGTTGTGAAGGTCTAAAAAAAACCCTTTGGAAACTCATGAGCATAACTGAAGGTGAAGAAAATTCCAAAAACTCTTCCATCCCCATTGAGGAAGATTTGAAATCAAGCAATGCACATTGCATCTCATACAAAATAAAGGATCTTAGTAAGGTACATGAAATTTACTAATGTGACTAGCTTATGGCTAGGAGCTAAAGCACTTGGTTTTACTGATTGGAATGCTTTTGGTGACTTGCTTTTGCAGGCAAAAAAAGTTGATGACTTGAGGCGGAAGCTTAGGATGCGAGGTCTACGTTGTCATCCTATGTACTGCCGGGGATCAACTAGAATCCAAGTTATTCCACTTCTTGCATCTAGAGCTCAAGCACTCAGGTAACATTTCATAATGAAGATCATATGGAATTTTAGAAGAAATAGCGCTACTGGTAATAAGACTTATTGTTATGTCGCTACAAGCCAGTCCACAAGGGAAGCACCTTATAACCTGCTTGCACAGATTATGGCCAAATGTGCTTAAGGGTGCAAAATTGCACTTATTGTTTAATATCCGAGTAATTGACTGTTTCTGTTTTGCTGATTTCAGGTATCTCTTCGTAAGATGGAGACTGAATGTTGCAAATATGTATGTGATCCTTGGAGAAACTGGGGACACTGATTATGAGGAAATGATTTCTGGAACTCACAAGAGCATCATCTTGAAAGATGCAGTATCCAAGGGTTCAGAAGAGCTGCTTAGGATTACAGGAAGTTACCATAGAGATGACGTTGTCCCAAATGAGAATCCCCTGGTTGCATGCATCAGTGAGCCAACAGAGGACAAGATTGCTAATGCTTTGAAGCAGCTCTCTAAAGCTGCTGGGGGCATGTAATTAAGGTGCTAAATACAATCTTGTTTGGTTGAAAAACAAGTAATATATCTCTTTTGAAGAGAAGAAAGAACATGGAAAATTGATGTAATTGTTCTGTTGATAATTCTTGTTTGTCTTAGAATTCTTTCAAGACATAGCTAGGTTGTCGCTTCCTTTTGTGATTTGCTTTAACTGTTATAAATTATGTAGTTTCGACTGTTTTCTCTTTTATTGTGAATATTATGACATTTTTAATATATATTTAGAGAATTTTTAAAATTTTTAAGTATAAAATAATTTTTGTTTAGAAAAGAAATAGTAAAAGATAATCTTTTTTAATAAATATAATTTTAAAATTTTGAGTTTGAAATGTTCTCTCTTTGTTTAACTTAACACTTTTTTAGTAAAAAAGTGAATTCTTAATACTTATATATGTAAGATGTGCATGAAAGGATTCAACTTTCAAATCCCTCAAACGTGAGGACGTTGGATTCTCAATTATTCAAACAGAAATTATCACATATACATGCATAAAAAGGTTATGTGTTTGACACTGTAAAGTTATATTATATTTATCTTTCATATGAAAGAAATGCAAGTTATTTTATCTTTATTATTATTTATAATAAAGATAAGCCTATTATTACTTGTCTTCATATCTAAATAACTTAAGAATATCGAAATATATTAAAAAAAGACACACATGTATAGCATGCTAATAACACTAATATAACAATAGTATCTAGTATTCTCCAACTCAAAAATTGTCTAGAATTACATTAGAACCAAACAAATGGGAAGTAAACTAAGTTGTGGGAAAGATATCTGTGATTTTTGTTTTATTAAATTGTAAAATAAGAACTCTAGAATATTAAGAAAAAAAATGTGCTCTTTGTTATTTGCTATTGTGGCACTGATTTCCTTCAAATTTATATTTTTATCTTTAAGCCAAATAAATACGTAATTAACTTTTGAAAAAAGGGCAAATAAGTTTCACGGTCTTGGTCTGCCGCTGCCCTACCTGCTATTGTGGTAAACTCTGACCACGTCACTCCTCACTCGTTGTGGCGCCGTCCTCCCTCCTAGGTTCTATATTCTAATTCTAACAGTCTTCTGTTTCCGTTACCTCTGTCCTTAGTGTATCTTCAGTTTTCTCCTCAATATTCCACGCCACTAGCCGCCCACCACAACCTGATTCCAACGCAACCCACTAGAATTAGAGCTCCGTCGCTGTGAAAGCTCGCAATGGGAAGTCTCACGGACGATCGGAAACCGCCCAAGCTTCCAGTTGAAGGCAAGCGCAACATCCTCATCACCAGTGCCTTGCCTTACGTCAATAACGTACCCCATCTCGGCAACGTGATTGGAAGTATATTTCTCTTCCTTTTCACTCTCTGATTTCATTTTCATGCTTGGCTTCGGAGAGTTCACATCAAGAGGAAACGAAAATGGACCCAAATTAAGTTTATTTAATTTAACGTTTCCATATTGGTTATTGTGATTTTTTTTTTTTTTTTGGAAAATCGGTTATAATGGGATCTTACGAATTTGTTTGGTTTCTCTTGGCCATTTGTTGCTACTATAAACACTTGACCCGGAAGTTTCAATTTTTCCTTGTTAACCTGTCCCTTACTTTATTTTTTGATGATAAAATTATAAAATTTTCTTCTTCTTTCTCTTGCGTCCATGCTGGAAAGTGTATGTATATTTGTTGGATTGATTTTGAGCAGGTGTATTGAGCGCTGATGTGTTTGCTCGATATTGCCGGCTTCGGGGCTATAATATTATTTACATTTGCGGGACTGATGAGTATGGGACAGCAACAGAGACGAAAGCCATGGAAGAGAAGTGCTCCCCTAAAGAGATCTGTGACAAGTAATAGTTATCTGTGTAGTTATTCTTTGATTCAATATATTTTTGCTGTTACATATGGTTTTTTCTTAAAGCCTTTTATAGTTGATTAGACATCACTATGTAAAATTTCAATCCTGTTTTCTTCTTTGTAGATATCACGTTATTCATAAGGAGGTTTATAATTGGTTCAATATAAGTTTTGATGAATTTGGGCGGACATCAAGTCCGCAACAAACTGAGGTTTGCCAAGCTATTTTTAACAAGATATGGGAGAACAATTGGCTCTCAGAGAACACAATGCAGCAGGTATTGAGTTGTCCTTCTTTCTTCGCATGTATTGAGTTGTCCGGTGGTTTGTTTGCTTTTTCTTCTTCTTCTTTGATTCCTAGTGAAATTTTGTTTCTGTGTCAAGACATCTCAAGGATATGATTGTAACACTTTGCCTTACACAAATGCTATCATAATTCAGCTTTACTGTGATACATGCGAAAGGTTCTTAGCTGACCGACTCGTTGAGGGTAACTGTCCAACTCCTGGGTGTGAGTATGATTCTGCTCGAGGAGATCAATGTGAAAAGTGTGGGAAGCTTTTGAATCCAGCAGAGTTAAAAGATCCCAGGTGCAAGGTACAATTTCCTTCCCTGCCAACTTATTACTTCCGGTGTCTTTCTCATTTTGGTGTTCAACTAGATGTAGTAATACATACATTATACATTCTGGAAGCTTTCTACGCTCTATGTGGTGTGGTTGTGGAATAAAGCATAACCATTTACTCACAAAGAATTTTGTCCATTCTGTTGCAAGTCCTATTTCACTCATAATTTTGCAAACTCTCCATTCATCCATTCTGTTGCAGATCCTACTGGAAATGAGGAGTTAGTGGAAAATAATCCAGCATAACCTTTTACTTGGCAAGTTTTCTTAGATATTGAATAATCTTGGCTGGAGTGACCTCCATCATCATAGAACTACTAGTTAAATTCCAACTTGAGAAATGATCCCTTTTCCTATCTCCTAAAATAGACTGAAGGGGATCCTATATAATCACGTATTCTGTTTGATTGAAACCAGGGAACAACAAGTAGTCCCCTTTTTAAAAAAATGATGGAAAATATAGTTAATCTTCTTTAATGTTTCAAAACATTTTAGAATCTAATATAAGATGTGTGAGGTTGCAAGGAACATGAGAAATATGTAATGCTTAAAATTCCAGAATCAAATTTAATTGTCTTTTAATTTATGTCCGTTTTCGCTGACAGGTTTGTCAAAAGACTCCACGAATTCGTGATACAAACCACCTGTTTCTTGAACTTCCTCTGTTGAAAGATAAATTAGAAAAATATATCAATGAGATGTCGGTGGCTGGATCCTGGAGTCAGAATGCAGTGCAAACAACAAATTCATGGCTTAGAGAAGGATTAAAGCCAAGATGTATTACCAGAGATCTAAAGTGGGGGGTTCCAGTTCCACATGAAAAATACAGGGACAAGGTCAGCTATTTGCTTTGAAGCTTGCTTCATCATTCTAAATATCTTTTTCACTGAATAATGGTGTATATATATCCTGAATTTTCTTAGGTTTTTTATGTTTGGTTTGACGCACCTATTGGATATGTCTCAATCACTTCTTGTTACACACCTGACTGGGAGAAATGGTGGAAGAACCCAGAGAATGTGGAGCTGTACCAGTTTATGGGCAAGGACAATGTGCCCTTCCACACTGTAAGTTACTATTTACTTTTTCTTTTTGGAAGATTTTGTCTATGGAAAATATATCATGAGATGTCATCTTTTTCTCCTGTTTCTTTTTGGGGCAGAGGAACTCTGTTTCTTAGGCCTATTGACCTCTTTGTTCCTTTCTCCTTCATTTGTTTTAAAATTTTCAATGAGGTCTCTCCACATGCCACCTGCTACTTTCTTACCAAGGTGGCTGCCCAGCTTGGTGCCACATTTCATATCATTACCTTTCAGGATGTTGCTGTTGTCACTTATTCAATCACCATGCTTCTTGTTTCTCCTACAAACTTTATTATGTCAATACTACTGCAGCAGATAACGAGGCATCACTTTAACTCACAACTTACTAATAATGCTGTTTACTTAAGATTTTGGAACAAAGGATGTTGAGTACAAGGAAGGGGAAGCAAAGAAAACTCAGTAAAATATGCTGATAACAATGTTCATACCATTTATTATACAAATATTCAACATATTACTGTTATATTCAATTTTTGAATTGTGTCACATTGGAAACATTATGGTGTAAGGCATAGGTTTATTTACTTACAAAATATATTTTTTGCCACCTTGTGTTTACTTAAATTTGTTTTTTTTATCAGCCTGTTGTTCATCTCTATGTTCTTGTTGCTCAATTTGACACTCTGTCTTTGTCTTCCTATTCTGCAAAATATTTATCCTCAAAAATCTCTGCAACCTTAAGCAACTTGGTATAGATGCTTAATGGAGTTTTAAATCAATCAGGAGTAGGCTTTTATTGCATCATCATGAATGCTAGTATTTTAGCATGCTTGGAATTTTTTTCCCTGTCTGACTTATCTGATTGAATTATTTCTTCAGGTGATGTTTCCATCTACTTTACTTGGAACTGGTGAAAACTGGACTTTAATGAAGACAATTAGTGTTACTGAATACTTGAATTATGAAGCTGGTTAGCAATCTGTCTGGCAATTGTTTGGCCAATATGTGGCAGTAGTAGAAAAATGATGTATATTGATAGATAGCTGCCTTTCAGTTGAAGTGCTTATGATTCTCATATGAACCTCTGAACCTTTTAATTTTAATTTTATTTTCAATAATTTTCTAGGGAAGTTTTCTAAAAGCAAAGGCATTGGGGTTTTTGGTAATGATGCAAAAGATACTAATATTCCAGTTGAAGTATGGAGATATTACTTACTCACAAACAGGCCTGAGGTAATTCTATTCTTAAACATGCTTTATGTAATACTTTTTGATCTCCAGAGTAAAAGTGTTTCTACTTTCTACTATCTGCCGTTGATACTTGTGTCAATGTTTGATTTAACTACTTTGACTGTGATGGGCAATATAGGTATCGGATACGTTATTTACATGGCCTGACTTGCAAGCAAAACTAAACAATGAATTGCTGAATAATTTGGGCAACTTCATCAATCGGGTTTTGAGTTTTATTGCTAAACCTTCAGGTTGGTTGAACTCTTGGGTCATTGCTCTCTGAAAGTGTTCACTGGTTAACTACTTGAGTCCTTAGAAAATTAATGCATAAGGAGTATAGTTGCCTGCTTTGAAGAATTCACAGATAGATGTCATTTATTGTAGTATTTGAGAAGCCAATTGTTGTGCCTGTACTTCCTCAACATTCTCTGCTTATTAAATGCCTTTTTCCTTTGCTCTACTTGAATGCTTTCTAGATTCTCAGCTTAGCACCTTTCTGCGTTTGTTCCATTACAGTAACTTGTATTACTAACTATTTCTTATAAAGGTCAAGGATATGCGTCCATTATCCCCAGTGTTCCTGATAATGTCAGTGGTGACACTCATGAACCAACAAAAAAATTAGCTGATAAAGTTGCTGGATATGTGGAGCAATATATAGAGGCAATGGAGAAGGTTGCTTTATCCCCTTCGATTGAACTTTAATTTGCATCTCAAGACTGCAAAATTCTTTCCTTTTATACCTTTTTGTTATTGCATTATGATGATATTTCCTCTTGCAATCTGTAAAGGTTAAACTGAAGCAAGGATTGAAAATTGCAATGAGCATATCCAGTGAGGGGAATGGATATCTGCAGGTAACTTTGGAATTTTCATTATCTATTATTATTATTATCTATATACATATTACATATGTATGTATATATATTTTCCTCAACAAGTGTTTTCTTCTATGCTATGTCGTCATTAGATGTTTCTCTAACCAGTTTTTGACGTATTAGGAAACTGAATTCTGGCGTCTTTACAAAGAAAACCAATCTCTCTGTTCCCTAGTTATGAAGACTGCAGTTGGGCTTGTGTATCTTCTTGGATGTTTACTTGAACCTTTTATGCCATCTTTCACTCTTGAGGTAAAGTCACCTCCCTGTATATCTTTTGTTGGTATTCTGTTTTTCCTTTTTTCTAGGAATAGAAAAATTGTTGTTCATTGCTTATTCCAAGGCATTCTAGGTAATATCTTATGGCCATTGAAGGTATTTAAGCAGCTCAATTTGCCTCCGGAGATGCACATTTCACTTTGTGATGAAAAAGGAGATCTTGATAGGATAAGAAGACCTTGGGAGATCATAAGTGCTGGCCATAAAATTGGAACAGCGCAGCCATTGTTCAAGGAATTGGTATATGTCATACTCTCTGGATAAGAAGAAGTATGATTTGTTCTGTTTTTGCTTTGGTGTCACTGATGCATTGTTATTTGTTAACCAGAAAGATGAAGAAGTAGAGTTCTATAGGAAGAAGTTTGCAGGAAGTCAAGCTGATAGAATTCTGCGAGGAGAGGCTGAGGCTGCAAAAGTTGCTGAGCAACTGAAGAAAACAAAAATTTCAGGTTATTTTCTTCTTTCCATAAGGCTACTTATCGTAGTGGTACTAGTCTTGTTGGTTTATCCTATTTAAGGAATTCTATGTACTGCGGCTCATCAATTTCTGTATTTAAAGTCAAAGTCACTAGAGGTTAAGATAATATTCCATTTTTCATACTGTGAAGAAGCACTTTTCTTTTTTTAATTGGATTGTATATTTTTAACTAAACCATCACTAATTAAAGAACTCATCAGACAAATCTTTGACCTCCCTGAAATGTCTTCCTTCAAGATATAGGTGGTTGCTTATTGGTATTGGCAGGCATAAGCTAATTTGCTTTTACCTTTGTAATCTTCAAAAACTTGTAGCTTTTGAAAGTTTCCTGAGGCTGAAAAACTTCGGAACTTGGAAGTTATAACCCTTTACCATTGCTGTTGGACTGTTTTGTATTTTCACCTACTTTAAGTTGAAAATACCTTGAACTATTGCTATCAAGACTTTTAAGGTGTAGTTATTTCATGATCTTTGAGAGTCGTAGCAAGACTTATTACAGCTCTGGGCTTGGTTAACTATGAACTGACCTAGGTTGAACCCTTGTTAAACCCAACTATGCTTACACTGGTTAAGGCTGTTATTTGCAACAGATGGCAATGGAAAGAAGAAACAGTCAACAAAATCTTCAAATGAAGCCAAAAACAAGGCTGCTGCTGAAACAGAAATTTCCATCTCAAGGCTCGACATTCGTGTTGGCCTTATTAAAAAGGCTCAAAAACATCCTGATGCAGATTCATTATATGTGGAAGAGATTGATGTAGGTGAAGAAAAACCCAGGACTGTTGTCAGTGGGCTTGTCAAGTTTATACCACTTGATGAAATGCAGGTTTTTGTCAATTATAACATGTTTCTCATGCTTATAGTACTTATAATCTCTTTTGAGACTAAAACACTCACGGCAATAACTTAATGCAGAACCGGAAGGTCTTGGTTGTTTGCAACCTGAAGCCACAAGCCATGCGGGGCATCAAATCCCACGCAATGGTTCTTTGCGCTAATAACAAGGATTCGACCAAGGTAAGTAAACCCATCATTTTCTTGCTTTTCCGTCTGGTCCTGGATCTGTTTTGTTGATCAAATTACTCTGATGTAGTATGGTTACCTATGTTGTAGTACGGTTACCTATGTTGCATAGAATAGAAATAGAACGCTTACTGAAGGATATGTATGTGTTGTTACCTTGACTTCTTTGACCCACTGGCAAAAAAAATCTGTTCAGAACTTCTAAATTTACCCAAATAGCATTAGATTAAAAAATTGATGAGCTCCCTGTGGTGTTGGGACAGAATAGAAATAGAACGCTTACTGACGGATAAGTATGTGTTGTTACCTTGCCTTCTTTGACCCACTGGCAAAAAAAAAAAAAAAAAAAACGAACTTCTAAATTTACCTAAATAGCATCAGATTAACAAATTGATGAGCTCCCTGTGGCGTTGGGAGAGAAAAAAGTTAGGTTGTTTCTGTATTTTTTAGCAAATGATCTCTTTCAGGGGATCTCCTTGTTAGACAAACAAAGGCGCTGGAGAGCCCTTTCATATTGTTGTCCTTGGTTGGTTTTGTAATGTTCTTTTTTAATTGTTTAGCCTAGGGAGGAACTTTTATTCATTTCCTTCCTTGTACTTTTTCTTATTTTAATTTAATAGGAGATAATGTGAAAGGAAAAGTGGCCAGCTCTCCCGAACCTTTGGCATGCTGTGAATTTGGATAGATCTGTGGTCAAACTGCACATTTTAAAATCCTACATAGAGCAAATATACGTTCTTCTTGTTGATGCTGGTTTTATTGTTGTTAATGTATGGACATCCACTTCCTTCTCTTTAAGATGAATAGCGTTGACTTAACTTCTGATATTTTATTCTTTGATTAATTTGCACTCACAGGTTGAGTTTGTTGAGCCACCTAGTTCTGCTCAGGTTGGGGAAAAAGTTACATTTCCGGGGTATGAAGGTGTTCCTGATGAAGTGTTAAACCCAAAGAAGAAGATATTTGAAACATTGCAAGTTGATTTCTCCACAAATGCAGAACTCGTTGCATGCTATAAAGATGTTCCGTTCACAACATCAGCTGGCGTTTGCAAGGTTTCGTCCTTATCTGGCGCAACAATTAAGTAGACATATGTGAAGATTTGGATTTAGACAAGAAAAGGAAAATGGAAACGAGAGAAAGCAAAGGAAGCCCTTGAGATTAACTCGCCAGTGTCATATTTCTTGCTTTTCCATGTCTTAAAGCAAGATTTAGAAGTGCCCTGATAAAATTTCGCGTTTTTTAGTAATTTGACTCATTAAATTTTGTCGTGCACTTTAGTAGAGTTCTGTATTGTGTTGGTGTTAAACATTGTTAAGTGTGTAATTGACGAAATTTCATTTCCATCTAGAGGTATCTCTTCCCATATAATTAGGGGACCTATCTATTTATTGAACTCGCTTTCTAATATAATATTTTTCTTTTTCTTTCTATTACAATTTTAACCTTGTGTACGCCTCCGGAGTTAAGTTGCTTTGATTTGCTCCTCTAAAGTTCCTACATTTCATATGAATGATAACTTACATCTCTTTTTCCAGTCAGCATTTACCATATGCTTTTTTAAACCCTTAAATAAATAATAATTACATTTACAAATTACAATCGAAGAGAATAAGCGAAAGATTAATCTTATAAATATGAGCACGTTTCATTGAACTTCTAGTCTATATGCAATTCACCCAACGGAATAAAAGGCTGAGGCAGAGGAAAGAGTCAAAAGTAGGAAAAATAAATATTTAATAAAATAAATAAAATTTAACATTATAATTAAGATTAACATTTAACACATAACCACAAAAATAATGGGGGTAATTTTACATTTTCATGACGGCGACTTTGTTAAAGTACGTATGTATAGCAATTGAAAATTATTTCATTTTGTGGACGCGATCCGCCGCTGCCAAGCTGGCATAACTTCACTGGATTGAGTCAATAGAGAACTCTCTTTGTCTCGGCCATTCAAAATCACAACAGCCAATGGCAGGTGATCAATTTGGCAAAACTTCACTGGGTGGAGACAACAGAGAACTCCCTTTGTTGTCTCGGCATCATAACAGCCAATTGCAGCTCACCTAACTGACACAACTTCACTGGATTTTTGAATAATGTAATCCTGGCAACATTATTACCCATTAATGCTACATGGGCAATGCTATAAGATTCACCTTTATCAACTGCGAATTGCCACTCTCTCGGTGATATGATGAACCAGTCTTTCCTTGGAGATCTGGTTGTTTTAACTTCTATAAACTCTCTGTTAGTCTTCTCCCCAATGACAAGGTCATATGGAAGTCCCGTTTCATTAACTTCATTAACCCACTTGACAGCGGTCTTGTCAATCTTCCCAACAAAGTATTTGAACGCAAGCCGCTCACCTAGTCTGCCAGTTATCATTGCTTGTGCGGCATCAGGTGTGCCTGTCTGAAGCTGATCTCTCTTGCTAAAAGCATTCCAACTCAATTGAGGTTCATCCAGTTCTTCACCTAAACCCTCAGGCATGGATCCAGTATCAAGACCCAAAGCAGTGGTTGACTCAAAATCACGGCATGATTGTTCTTCAAAGTTGACAGTTTCAGGCAAAACCATTGCCATTGAACTTGATGTTGGTTCTTCTTTAATAGTCCAGTCAGCAGAGACTGGATTGGGATCAGTACAAACTGGTTGAGTAATAGTGCTTTTAGTGTCATCATCCTTAATTTCTACAAAACTACTAACGTGACCAGCTTGTGTCTTGAAACCATTAGCACGAGCAAATTTAAAATCAGGTGCAGTTTTCCAATCAGCAGGTGGCCAGTTTGAGTTTACTCCAGTCTTCCTTCTTGGAAAGATCTGTTCATTTGTTAATGGTACAAGATTTGAGGCGTGCAATTTATCAATTTCTATCGATGAAGAGACAGGTGAGAGAGACCAAACAGATTCTTCATCAGGAAGTTTTGGCACTCTTTGGCTATTTAAAATGAAAATTTCTATTTGCTCCTTGGGAGAACCAGATTCTGCCATGGTTGTTATCATGTGAAGGAAATTTGCCAAATGTAATGCAGGAGTCCCATCAAATAACAAACGAGAAAGCTCCATAAACAAAGCATGATAATCCGATTCTTCTGTGGTATACAAAATGTTTTCCTGCAGAAACATGTAAAGATAAAGATTCACAGAGAAAATATAGCACCATACTAAATGTATGTAACAAGCATTAGGATCTATGATACAAAGATAAAAATTAGGTTTTAGAAACAGCAATTGCTTATTTTTTATAAAGAAATCACAAATGCTGTAAAATATTTACTGGTACGCTAATGAGATATCACAAATCACTTGAATTCATGATGAGTCATGAAACAAATGACATGTATAGGGACATAAGTGTGCTTAGATGTATACGAGATAACTAATTCATCCCCAAGATTTGAATATTAAAGTTAAAAATTCGATAGAAAAGTCATTTTCTTGGCCATTTTCAGGTTCATCATGGCAAAATTTTGATTCAAACATAAAATCTCCTTCTGCAATTAAGGGAACATATGGTCGCTAAAAGCAGTTTCAAATTTCTTTCAGGAACATATGCCCAAATAATATAATGTGATTTTCTTCTCAATCTGTTTTAAAGACTCCTGCGTACCTCGAGAAGACAACTACATTCAACTCGCTTTTTTGATTCACTGTGACAGCTATTTATGGCATTCCTGTAGAACAGCTTTTCAACAACAATGACTTTAAGGCGACTCAGAATGTCAAATCCAGACTGCTTAAGTTGAGCATATCTTTCACCATGAAGTTCATGTATGTAGCGCTGAGCGTATGGAAGAATCCAGTTCACCAATGATTCTTTCGAGCTACAATCAGCAAATCCATAACATATTGCTTTACGAGTTACAACCTGCAATTAATCCATTAACATAAGGATTCACATCAAGATGAACTGTCTCTTCCTCAAGCAAGAAGATTCATAATTTTATGCTAATTTGATATCCATTATCCAACAGCATGGCTTACAAACCTATGCCAGTTTATCATCAGAAAAGTGGGAGCAAAAAACGAAACAAAACAAAATTATTTCTATTAAGCACCCCCCCAAATTTGTATTGAAAAGAGGAAGTCACTGTTATTCCAGCTCCCCACCCTACTGGACAGACATGCTCACTATTCACCACATATAGCAACAATAATCTCCAGTCATGTCCTCATATCTTTTCACTCCTTTTGCAAACACATTATCAACATGCCTTTAGTCTTAATTTTTTCCCAATAATTTGAGTTATGAATAACCTAGAAAATATCTAATACTAACTCTGCTTTGCCACTCTGGACACACATATATCTCACTCCAAGAAAAATTCCAGTATTTAAGGAAAAGACAAAGTATTATACATTTCGACAGGCAGAATCTAGATGCCTTCAACGATAAGGCAATAACACCACATACATCTACAGTATAATAATAGGGAACAACACAAGTGTCCAGACTGCAATAAATAATATCAAGAAAATCGTAAAAGAATATTAGAGAAGGAAATGATTATACCTCCGAGAGGGCTGGAATACCTAAGATTTTCAAGACGGTGGAAATCTTTGTTTGGAGAATCTCTTTATCATCCTTATTTAGTTCTCCAAAGTATAGAAAGTCAAGGTTATCCAAATGCTTGAATTCTTTTTTCAAACTTTTGTCATCAGACCAACACACAAGACCAAAGGAAGGATGCAATGAAACCCACTTGTCTTGGACAGTAGGAAGCACTGTAAATTCCAATTTTGAAAGACAATCGTTCAGATATCTGATATCGTCAGGACTTAACAATGCAGATTTCAGTCCATCTGCCCACTTGACAAAAACTTGGAAAACCTGGAAAAGAAGAGAAATAAAGAGGATTTAAGCAAAACCACATTGACAAGAAATGATCTATCACTATTCACTAATAGCTTGAGAATTTACTCTGTTTGCTGCCTGTGAAGGTAAAGTAACAGTTGATAACTGCTGCAAAATCTGAATGTAGCTGCAGAGAGGAGGTGCCTTTTGTACACCACAGCCATCAACAAAGAAACCACGAAGGCCAGGATAAATATTGCACAAGGACTTGTTTGGAGGGAAGTGAGTAGCCTCCGTTGAGCTGGACTGAAGATGAATCTCCTTCATTTGCTCTACAGAGCCAGTTGAATCATGCCAATAAACTTCATCAGGAGACAAAAACATCCCGCATACAATGTCCTCTTGTCTAGACACAGGTGAGAATGGTATAAATATAAAAGGCCCTGACAACAATTCCTCCATGATTTTCTGCTTTGAAGTACCCATTTCATTCCAAACAAATGCATATAATTTGGACATTTGTGCGATGCTGCCAAAATAAATACAGAAAAGAAAAAAAATTTAACGCATTATAAATCCCAAATAAAATAAAGAAGCAAAGCCAAAAAAAGGAAAAAAGTCCATTTCCTTCTTTGATATAGAATGTCTAAGTTATTGCAAGCCAGGACAGTGGCCAACAGCAAAATACCAAGGAAGATATTTTAATTTTATACTGCGCATTTTTTTTGTTTTGTTTTTTATTTTATTTTATTTTATATTTTTTTGTGGGAGGAGGGGTGGTTTGGGGTACTGGGCTAATAATATTGTGAAACAGCGAAGGTAGATGAAAGTCCTGGCAAAAGTATAACAAACTTGATGAAATATACAAAAGAACCCCAATATTTTTGTCTCTTTTTTTTTTTATTTTGTGTTCCCTCACTGTTTCAGGGAAAGTCTTATCCTCCATTATCTTGAAGCCTTCGTAAGTGAATTTCTTCTCTTACCAAAAATCTAACTCTATTTTATAAACTAAACAAAACCTAATCAGTTGCAACTTGCAATATACTTTGAAAAGTAATCCCATTATCTCTCTCAACACAAAAAACAATACGGAAACCAAAATTCCTTGAGACTTTGAACTGATTGGCCACCAACAATACATGTTTGAGGTAAGACGATTAGTCTTTCTTCAGAACAACAATTTTTTTGCAGGATCTGTTTAAGATCGTTTGGCTAATGCATAAAAATTGCCAAAGGCGTGCCACAACTCTTGTACACTAGAATAACACAAAATCAGACACCATAGAGTTTAAAAATACACAAAAGAACTAAAAATTATACTTAAGTTAGGAATTCTAAAAATACCATAGTGAAAGGAGGAAAAGAAAAATGAAATTAATGGTGAAAAGTTGAGTTTTACAAGAATTCCACTCTTAATGTAGACAAAAGATTTTTCGTCTTGACTGATAAAATTATTCCTCTATCACCAAGAAAACCCAACATTGGTGCTTCACAGGGACGAATCTATCATTATATTAGTCTAACATCCTGCAGAATAATCTTGCTCTAATCAAATATTCAGTAACCCTGCTAGGTAAATTTATAATTGCTTTCACGAAGTTAGCTTCCCTTTTCAATATAAGAGAACCTTGTTGGGGGGGTTGGGGGGGGGGGGGGGGGGGTATAATATCCTCCATGAGAAATATTCAAACAGGTGAAGCTATACCATGATATATTCATGTAATATATGATAAATATTCCAAAAGCCTCCATACAAGCTTTGGTTGCAGAAGGCAGAACAGTAGCATACCTGGCCTTGAAAGGAGTCTTTGATTTTCTCCAGACTTTAAAGATGTCCAAAATGTCACCAAGGGTAACACTCGTCTTGAACCCAATATCACTTACAAGCCTTTCACTTTTCACCTGGTTTAATAAGAAAACATGGCTGTATACAATCAAGTCCAACTCCTTATTAAAATCTGAAAATACGCACGCACACCATGCATGGAGGTGAGGGAATTTTACAGTCCATGTATGCAAAACTAACCTTAGGGACAGCATATGGCGCAGAAGCACCCAGGATCTTGCGTACTTCTTCACAATCATAAAATAAATCTTTGGGGTAGTGGAGCTCATCGTCCATGGTTGATGCCACACACTGGAAATCACATAAGCTACAAATAAAAGTAGACTTAAAAGGATAGCCATCCCCTCCAGATTTTGAAGAGAAGTAACCATTAGTTTTATCACTATAACAAGAATCCCATAATGCATCAAGAACCTCCAAGAGACATTTACAATTTTCCTTGTTACCACTTTTAGACAACAGGGATACTAATTGAAGTAGTTCCTGAGATTCCCAATCCCTGGCTATTGAGTCAGGGGATATTAGAGCCCTATCCCACATCACTTGCTTAAAAGCAGCATCACTAACATCAGCAACATTCTTATCCAACTGAACTATTTGAACAAAATCAGTGATGCCAATCTCCTTGAAGAATTCCCTCCAATTTGTCAGTCCAAATGATAGTGACTCATTTATTGGGTGCCTTAGATAATTGATGTCAACCTCATGCCACCTCATACTCACAACATCGGCCAACACTTTAGCATTGACAGGATTTCCGTATTCTCTACAGAAATGAATTGGAACCTCAGAAGGACATTTAAAACCATAATTTGTTAATACCGAAGGTTTACATTGTAACTCTGAGATTATAAACTCCCTTTCAATAGAACAATCAGAACAGGTAGTCCTTAGATGTAGCATTACATAACATATGTATTCTATCATCAACATTTTGTCCACATTTGCCATTTTTTCCTCAGATATAGCTGGTAAGATATGCAGCTTAAGAATATCATGCGCAGACAACTTCTGAACACCAATACTCTGAAGGAAACTCGTAACATTTTCTAGGAAAGTCATATTCGAGTTTGAATTATCAGCAGATGATGCAGAGAACAGGGAAGGACTTACTGTCCGAAGTTTAGCACATATATTAGGGAAAGTTTCAAGTGTATCCTCACCATTAATCCCTTTGCTCAAGGTATCAGTGCTTAACCATATAGTGCCTTCATCTACGAACTGTAAGTACCATCTGAAAGTGGAATAAATGGGATTTTTCGAAGACTTTCTAAAATTCCTTCTCTTGTTTCAAAATGGGTTGATATTTTGGCAGATGAATTGAGCAACATTACATGGAGTGTATTTAGAAATGAAGCCAACCAACTCATACTCATCGGCATCATCCCACGCTGTGTGTGACAGAAAGCTGACAGTACTCTAACAAGAATGTTGATTTCAAAGTCCTCAATGCCTAGTGCATTTGCTAGCATATCAGACAATACTATATTACTGTCCAAATATTTGAGCCCGAGGTATTCATGAAGTAAGCCATCAGGAAGAAGAGTGCGCACATGCTCAGTCCAACCTCTCAAGACCTTGCATGGAGGGGCCCACTCATTGTTGTTTCCTTCCACAAGCAAGCAATTTGTCATACGTAGTTTAGAAATAATCAAGCGGGGAAGACTGGAGAAAAAACCATGCACTTCCCCAACTAAAGGAACAAAGCTCATAAAAGCAGACAATGCTTTTCCTGGATTACCGTGAAAACAGGAAAGTGCACAAAACTCCTTCTGTGCTCTGACAAACAAACTGGGATACTCCGACAATAACCACTGATTCCAAGGACTATTTCCATCAACTTCCTCTCTAGATGAGGGAAGAACAAAATCACCTTGAAGAATAAATTTAAGGCCATATGTTCTTAAGGGAAGAAATGCAAAAACTGGTTGTACATCTAAACATGGACTGTACCCACTATCTGATTCTTGCAGTGTAAATGCCATAGAGATTTCAGTTGTTTTCACATCAGAACGAATCAGATTTGTCTTCAACTTCTGAGATACTACAAACCATGCCATTTTCTCTTTACCATGTGAAACTTTGATGATACCATCTCCCACAATTTCTTTTTTCATAACAGTAAGGGTATCATTGAGCAAGTTTCTTAACTTGATGCATTTAAGGCGGTGAAGAAAAAGTAATAATGAAGGATGAAGATCTGAAAACATACTCATGATGCCATTCAAAACAGTTCCTTCTGAGAGTTTAAATCTGAATGGAAGCACAATGCATGTATTCCAGAGATTATCATCAGATGAATCGGTAGCAGTAGAGGCCATTCTACAGAACAGGTCAATATTGCAAGGAGGTATTACTGTGGGCAAAACAAAGCCAATCTGACCTTCGCTTATATCAAATTTGACATGAAAACCATTAGAATGAATCTCTGGAGCATCTGTGACCTGGGCCAAAACCAACCAAATTATTGGAACTCATATTCAGAAGAATATAATTAATATAAATAACAAATGGGAGACAAATTCTCTAAATTGCAGAGACAGACTATGCAAGGACATATCATAAATTCATAAACATAATCCTTCATAAAACCTCCAAAAGTTAATGACATGTCCTGCACAATTTATAATCTAAGATGATAAATCATAAACGAAACCTTGATTAAATACTGATATACTAACAGAGATGAATCCTTGAATTCATAACTCCAGTCACATAGAATGTTCTATTCAGAAAAGCTATGACCTCATGCAGAGGACTATATCATTCAAATCAATTCTATTATATTGACAGGTATTTATCCAGATTGACAATGCCTAAGCTCAAGAATATGTTTTTCATTTCGGACAAAAGCATGAAATTTCTTATCTTAATAAATAAATAACTTAACACAATTGTATTATTGACTCCTAAAAGTTAATGATCTAAAGGGAAACCAGTAAATCATGTAAATATTGCCAAAATCTGATCGATGGTAAAAATTACACAAAACTAAAGAGAAACCTAACAATAGACAGTTACAAAGAAAAATCAAATAGGAGAAGAAAATACTATATTAAAGGCAAAACTAAAAAAAAAAAAAAAATGAGATGAAGGGATAACAATGATTATTCAACATACTCGAAACACAGACTTGAAGCCAATGCCTTTCTTCCCTATGTATCCAGCATTCAATCCCTTCTTAGTTGAATTTCCAACATCACAAAGTGCTCTCATATTTTGAGCAGAGAAGCCTTGCTCGTTATTCAAAACAATAATATCAGAATCTCGAAGGATAAATGTTAGAGTTGGTTCCACATTCGCTGGGTAATTATTATCATCTGCATTTTGAACCTGAGCCAGTATAAGGAAAAGTTAGATATATATGTAGAGCATCTACACCAAAGCTACCAGCAGCAGAACGTCTTAATTTGAATATCAAGAAAGCTCAAGTTTAAAGACCCTATTATCTTATGAATAGTTTAGACTTTTGTGTGTCATAGTACATCATTAATTATTTAGGGAATATACTCAGAGGTTTGATTTGGTTCTTTAAAAAGTTTTAGGATGTTTTTGATAGAACTTAAAGCTCTAATTGGATATTTAATGGAAAGCAAGATATGTATTTGCTAGTCAATTTTTATTACTGGTATATATTGACTACCTAAAGTAAAAAGAGAAGTTTATTTTCTTACTAATTAAAATAATATTTCAGATCAGAAAGGTTTTCGTACCCAAAAATCCTACCTCATGTGCCGGCTTCAGCCTTCCCCAATCCTTACCCTAATTCTATTATATGTTGCTGTCTTCTCTAAGTTCTACATCAACAGTAATGCTCATGGATAAACCTAACACCAGAGTCTCCCAATTAAAGATCAGAAAAAATTTCCAACTAATTAAGACAGCTTCACAGTCATATTGTATCTTCTCACCAAAATCTGACTGCTCAGAAAATCTCAAGAGTTTCACAATTCACATCATCTTAATACATCATATCAGTAAATAATACAGAAGAAAAAAGGAATAAAGGGGTGACAACAGATCATCTGTGCATTCATTCTTTATAGACTTCTCCTACCTTTATTAAATTGTAAATTTTTCCTAAGCAGCAGAAAAGAAGTGAAGAAATATCCTTACCAGTTCAAGAATAAAATGAGAATCCTGAGAGTATAGTTCCTGTGATAGACAATGCAGCGCTCTACCTAGCCGAGCATGCTGCTTCTTCAACATGCTACTTTCAACATCAGAGAAACTTGAATCGAGACCAAATTCATCTCGCCTAATAGCTTCAATGACCAGAGCTGCATCCCTATCTTCACTAAATATAGGCGATGCTTCCAGGCAACCACTGACAAATTTATCATCTGTTGACTCTTGTTTATCAGCTGTTTGATTGGTTTCAGCATAACCTTTAGTAAAGCTAGCTTCCGCAACTGGAATTACCATATTTTCTTCAGGCCCAGAAAACTTATTCAAGACATCTTGGTTGTGCTTCAGGAGTCTACTTAAATCAGTATTGGATGATTCCATGCATGAATCACCAGTCAAAAACAACTCAGCAGTATTTTTCAAGTTAAATGCATGGTAGTCATCAATCCACTCTGAGATGCCAATAAACAATCCTACTTCATGAAGCATGACACGTTGGTCCATGTTGCTACATTCACATAAAATAGCCGAAGCAGCATCCTTGAAAATTGATTGCATCCCATAAAGCAAGACATCACCAGAAAAACCACGAAACTCAGCAGGAAGATGGCCAAGACAATCAAGTACAAACCTTGACAGAATGGACACTGACTTATTCATTTTGTTCATATGTTTGCGCAACTTACTTCTCATATTAGTAGTTGAAATTTCAGAGTACTTTCTCATCCGACATAAATCATCTCCAGGCTGGAGAGAATTCCCATCAGTATCTGCCATAGTTTCCAGAGAGTTTCTCAACATGACTTCAAATGCATGACAGGAGTGGCATTTTAGTAGAGACAATGGAACATGCTTTTTTCCACCAACAACTGAGAACAGAGATAGAAGTTGTACTGCTGTTTGGAAAGAGGCTCCTTGAACTGCAGCCTCTAAGAAAGACTCTGAAGTAGCAGATTGATCTATCCGTACCACCTTTCCATCTCTAGTCACCAAACACAACAACTCTTTGGTGTTTACTTCATTCAATAACCATGATACGAGAGAGCCAAGGAAGGGTGCAAAAATAAGATCCCAATGTGACCACTTGCTCAAGTCAGACAACATTGGTGCCTTAAGTAAGACTTCAATAGCATTTTTGGCTGTGACAGTTCCGGAGCATGTTTTCTGGCCTATCTCAGACCTATCAGCAGTGATTTCAGATCCAATGTCATCTCTACAACCTAATGAGTCTTTGAAATGGTACTTTTCTATCATGGTAGCAGAAAATAAAACACATTTTGAAGTTATACTGGTTTTGTGCTTATCCACAGCATCCAGAAAATCTTCAAAAGAACCATTATCTCTAATTTCAAAACTAATTGAGGGAAATTGCCTACCAAGCAGCAAGGAAATCATCTGCGTTGTTACAGGTCCATGCTCCCACAAATTACCAAGAGCTTGTGATATCAAAGCAGCCAGCTGATTTGACAGCATGCATGCCTCCAAAGAACATCTTTCACGTGTTCTAATTTTCCTTATTATGTCTTCAGCAGAATTACCTGTCAGATTAAGTATAAATTACCACAATGTCAGATAAGAGTAGAAGAAATTGCTCGTACATGAATCTAATAAAGGGGAAGAACATAAAAATAAGTAAGAAAAATGCTCATATCATATGGTAATCAAAAGAAAGTTTCTTAAAACTCCTTAAAAAAAGAGTCATAAACATATCCTGCAAGAGTGCTAGGAGAGAACTATGCAGTCACTTAAACTTCCTAGAACCTCAAGCGACCCATTAATTTTAAAATTTATCTCTCAAATTTTGGCCAAGAACCTTCTGATGCTGCACCCTTCTGTCTTTGTTGGTACATCAAATTTACTGTTATGTCATCAATTGAAACAACCAGATAAATGACGAGGAATATGGACAAATTAAACAACAGTACAAATTAACAGGACACTGAAGCCTAATATATATTATCACGCAATAGAAATCTATCCTTCATCTTACTTTACAAGCACTAAACAAAAAATGTTTTTAAAGAAAAGGAAAAAAATTATAACACAATTAGGACCATTAATAATAATGGCCATGCATATGGTTAAACCCCTTGTACAGACTACAACTAATCCTAGGGCTATTTAGTTCAAGTAAATCAAGATGTAAATTCGATGCATTCCTCATCCCTTCTTTTCAGTTTTCTTTATGCTATAATATTTTCCTTCCATGTCTCCACAATCAATGACGCAAAGCACACACCATTCAAAAACATTCTGCAGAAGTTCTTAATCATCCAATATAGATGTTAGTTTCAGTTTATCAAAATTAAAATGATTCTGAGGCTTCACCAGAAATGAACCGTGTCCTGAATGACCAAGTATCCAGTTGATAGCAGGCACCAAACATGAAATGTCACATTCTTGCAATAAATGTTCAGCACATAGGAGTATGGCCAAGCTGCCACCAGATTTTAATTCAGGCAAAATAGGTTCATTAAGAATGAAATGCACATAATTTTGGATGGCTTCACTACTTCAGCACACCCATCATGAAATAATATGTACATCCCATTTTATAGCCATATTTGATTATAAAGAAAATTAAGATTGAAAATTGCTTCAGAAGGCAATAATAAAATAAACTTGATGAAGTAAAGTAAAGCAAAGTAAGACAACTATACAATAATTCAGGGAAAACTTGACACAAAGGTAAATAAACTCACACTTCATATTCCCTGAATTGTCCTTCATTATGTCTGGTACATTTTCAACATTTGGTCCAACATCTACGGTCTCATATTCAGAATTCTTGTCAGTGCATAAGTTAGTTAATTCATTATGACTGATAGCTTGGAATGTATCATAGATGCTGTTCCATATTCCAGATTTGATAGATGAAACCTGCAGGATTACAGAACCAACAGAATCTTGACTGATGATCTCATATAGCTTGGCCAAAATTTCAATAAGGAGCTATATTTGTGCCATCCTTTATAAGACAGCCATATAACCAAGCAGAACCGATCTACTCAAAGCAAAATAAAAAATGAACTACTTATATTATTATCCTTAAAAGAAGAAAATTTATTACGATAAAGTAAAGGGAGACAGAAACACAAAAAAAAAAAAAAAAAAAAAAAAAAAAACAAAACAAAAACAAAAGCAGATCACAAATATCAATGCTGTAATGCCTTCTTATCTCTTCAGATATTTGAAAGGGAAGTTGAAATGAAAATACCACAGGCATGGCACCAATGGTTATATCAACAAAAGTTGTCTTCAGTCATGTAGACCAATAAATGGAAATCTTCTGAAAGCATCAAAGACTAACCTAATAGATAATCTACTGAATATATTGCACATCCCTGAATGACCATCCTTATCAATGAAGGATACACTAAACAAGAGGACAACAAACCCATCACTCACCAGAATTTGCAAACAACTAATTCCAATAACTCTAGCCAAATGACTAGACAAGGTTTATGCAAATGTGACAATAAACTGCCAAAGCACAATGTGTGTGTGTGTGTATATATATATCAGAACAAAAGGTTTATTTAGCCTACTGGTGTTGATCCGATTAAGTATCACCAACAATACTGAAGACTCAGCTTCATAGAAGTAGGTTCATATGTCATAAACAAGGGGCGATCACAATTTGGGCTATGAAAAAGATCAACACATGGAAAAACTATGGTTCTACTAACTCGCTTTCTCACTAACTGTTTTTCCTCTTGGCCTTCCTTTCACTCTTCTCTTCTGTGCATAGATTATCTCTCTTCAATCTAGGGTAATTTGCAGCTCAAACAAGCAACAAGGTATGCCAACAACAGTAAGGAATGTATAAAAACTAACCTTTCTTAGAATAGTTGGTTATTTTTTTCTTGTAAAGCTGAGTATATTTACAAATAGCAGATTTTTTTATTTTTTTTTATTTTGGAAATTAGAGCTCATATTGTTGAGTGACTCTTCACGCTTATCATCTGACAATAGAAAGGATAGAACCAAGAACATAACGGGAGACACTACCATCCTCAGATCCAAAGTTAATAACTTCTAACCAGATGACCAAGCAGGAAAATAGAATCACATGACCACTGATGCCATAAATTTAACACCAATTGTAAATGCAGTTTTCTTAGAAATTAAACAAAAGAGAAGAAGAATCAGCATTAAGTCACATGTCAAGGAGACAGAAAAGCAGAAAGAACCTTACAGCAACATTCAGTAACCCTATGAAAGGATATGAAGAAAATTTCCTTCTGATTTTCCTTCTTTGTCGAGGTTTTATTTCATAGAAGTGAAGCATCCTCTCAAAAACCTACACAAAAGTTGGTATATTAAGAACTATTATTTGCAAAAAAAGCAGAGAGTTTCAAGACAATTGCTCACTGCAGATTTAGTACCAAAGGAGATGAGTAATAATACAAAAATAAATAAACAAATAAAAGCTTCAGCCAGATGCAGACCACAAGGAAGGACTTTAAGATGCCAATGATTTGCAGAAAAATGATGACAAGGCATCCCAGCTTTGTAGTTTTCACAGAATTATACATTTTCTATCAAGAAAAGAACCTACCTCAGCAATAGTGTGCTCAAAACATGCCTCCTTCCAGGTTGTGACAAACATCTGCAAAGCGTCACTAGTGATTGAAAGATCATCATTCACACTGCTTTGTATCTTGGTCTCGCCACCATTCTCTATTGGAACAGCATCAACTTCAATATGTTCTTTCTTAAGTAACTTAGGAGGAGCAGATTTTGTACAAGCTGCATTTTCCAATTTCCTTTTCTTTTTACAAGATCCATTGATTCCTTTGCCAAGGTTGACATTAACAGAAGAGTGCCCCTGCATGCTACTTCTCAATCCAAGCCGTTTCATCTCTTCAGTCGCAGATGGGTAAGGACAACTACTCAGTCGGTCTGAAATATTGCCAAATTTTGATGATGAGTTTGACTGACTGCCCACAATAACGTCATTATTTTGGTCATCATCTGAAGAATCATTGCTATCTTCATCTTCTGAACTTGATGAAATAAATCTTGTGTGCTTGCCACAAAAGACCTTTTCTACAGAAGAAAATGACTCCACACGCTGAGAAATGGCATTGAAACGTTCATCCATCTGTTTTTTCTGTGAGGCATCAAAAGGACGCTTACTAAACTTCTTACTTTCTGATCTTAATGTATCCAAGCATTTCTCTAGTGTGGCTTTTTCCATATTCCTAGCTTCCCGTATGGCATATATGTGCATTCTAAGTAATACAAGCAGTAGCTCGATCAGAAATTTATCCAAGTCTAACTGTCTAACATGCATAAAACAGATGACAGTAAAAAAAATATCACGATAACAAGTTAAGCAATCTTTTCCAGTGTGAAAATGTTGCAACAATACCTTAGTGAACTGGCCATAGTCAATTTATCTAAGTAGACAAAATTAGTATACAGGACACAACTTTTAAAGAGGAAGGAAATTTTAATAGGCATAAGGGAAGTTACATTAAATGACATTGATAACTTTTATGAACCAACTCACACAGGGAAAATGCCTTGAGTCACAGGAGAGAAGTGGGAATAGTGGGGAGAAATACAATGGAAATCTTGTCAGAGATGGGGCAAAGAAAGATTCACAGAAAGCAGAAGAACACCATATAAAATATATAATAATAATAATAGTAAAACAAAAGAGTATGGATTTTATTCAGAAGGAAAAGGAATTTGAGAAATCAACAAAGCTAAAAAGCAAGGAAACTAAAAGTTAAAATCAGATCAGCTATACTAGATGCTCATGCAAATTACGCCAATAATGACATTGGTTAATAAATCATGAATTCAACTCACCACTTAAAATCTCACCTGTGATATGATTAATCAAATAGTTATAACACGCTCATCGATTTAGAAACCTATTACCTTGTCCTATCATTCTGGGCAAGAGACTTATAAATTTATTATTTTACATAAACAATTTTTAATAGGAACAAGAAACATCTTTTCTTGAAACCTATATACAATACTTTTCATAAAAATGTAGAGATAAAACAAAACGTACCCCAAGTTTTGAATTCGAATCCCAAGCCATTCCTTGCATTTGACTGATTGCTTCTTGGCAATAAAATCCAAAAATTCTTCAACCCCAATTTCTCTTTTTTTAGAAGTATACATAAAATCACTTAACAAATGAATTATCTCCTCACTAGTTATCTTGAATACTTTATTTACATCTGAAGGCATCGAGAAATAATGCAAGATGAGTGGGTGGCTCAAAAATGGTCCCAATCCTAGCTCTTCGAAGTGCTCGACACCCTCACTTTTGCAGATTGCCACTTCTAAATCATACAAAGAAGTAATTCTTCGGACTCCAACAAAGCAATGGACATATGCATTTACCTATTTAACAAATGAAAGATAAGATAAGCACTTTCTTTTAGAAACAAAAGTAAAAAAGCACCAACACATCCACAATTATTAACAAAAAGCTAACAGCGAAATCAAGGCCAATCAATGTCAACTAGTATTCACAGGCCAAAAAGAATTTAAGGAATATCACCAACTGAAAATATAGGATCCAGTAGATTAGCATGTTAAATATACATTTTAAAAATTAAAAAACAAAGTCCAAATGCCTCAATATCTAACTAAGGAATGAGGACAGTTATAAATTTAACCATCCTAAATCCTTCCAAACCAAATTTAGTTGTTTTACCTCTACGTCTTTTCATTTTAAATCACCATTGCAACCAATGAACTATTTTATTTCACAAAAGGTACAGATAAATATGGCCAAAACCAAAACTTCATTTTTATTACAATCAATACTTGACACAACCTCAGGGTATAAATATCTGTAAGAGCAACATAAAAATTATTCCTGAAGTAAAATCAAAAACAGAAAACACAACTTTTTAAAAAAAAAAAAAATTACTACCTTTCAATTACACTTTTTCGAAGTCCTAAACTCAATTTGCAAATAGAACACAACAATTTATAAATTCAATATTTCCTAATAGCGGAAATACTAAAATATATAAACTTTGATACTAATTTTCGTCGAACTAATAGCAAAAACGAATTAACATATTTATACTGCGTCGGTTTAACAATTTTTTAAACAGAAATAATTAAGCCAAAGTTATAATATTGTAAACATTAACTACTTTTTTCACATTCATGCTAGTTATTACCTTCCCTTCAATCATCATAAGGCGGCGAAGAGATGGAACTTCCTGCATCTTAACCCCTAAAGTGTTCCATGAATCAACTTGGAGCAGCAATAACGCATCCTGAGACACCTTCCATGCCGAGATGGATTCTCCAGCTTCTAGGAGACTCTGTTGAGTCTTAGCTACAGCTCGATCAATCTTCTCCACATGTTCTTTTCCATTCTGAGGGAAGTTTTGCGTCTGTAAACCCGGGTTGGGTAACTGCTGATGAGGAAAACCATGGTTTTGGTTCTGGAAAGGCCAAACAGGGAAGCTCTGGTTTGCAGGTGGGGAGAGAATGCTGGAGCATGTTGAAAGAAGGCATTAGAGTTTTGAAAGGCGCCGTTGAAAAACGTAGACGGCAGCGCTGGCTGTTGAGGCCTGCCGCCACCGTCAGGGCGGAAACGGTATGATTGCCCGTACATTCGCGGGAAAAGAGAATACTCAATTAGAAGCGAGGTGATACTCGCGAAGGGTTTTAGACTTTAACAGTGCCGGTGTACTAAAACTTTCCTTATCAGGAGCCCTTTTTTTTTTTTTTGTTGGTTCAAGTTTTGTTATGAATTAAACGGTTCGTTTAAAGTTTCACGCACTAATCCCTCAAATAGTCGAATTGGGAATTTCTTTTTCTACACCCCATATTTTCTATTTACACACTTATTCCTGTGCTCTGAGTTTATCAAAATAAGCCTCTCACTTAAAAGAAATTTAACCGTTACCTCTCTCAAATATACTTCCGTATTTTGAAAATCTGGAAAATTACGTTTCCAGATTTTTGAATCGGGGAAGTATGAAAAAATTTAAAATTGTGAGTATTTTGGTAATTTTACAAAGAAATTGTTATGTGTTAAAAGAAATTTTTCTTTTGATCTCAACTGGCTTGACCCAATTTAATAGAGACCAAGCAACTTTTAGAGTTTAGAACCAAAATCTATGATTAAGTTAAAACAACTTAATTGATATTAATTTTTGTACTTAGTACATTAAATATCTTAATTTAAATATTTTTTACGCTTTTAAAGAACTGCCTTAATCAAGAGAGAACATGCTTAGCATTTTAGATGAGGATTATTCAATTTGGAAACAAACATACGCTGTATCACTTCCTACCTTATTTAATATCTCATTATATGCTTTAATTGATCAAAAAAAATTATTTTAAGCAACTTAACAGTACTTGCAATGTATTATTTTATAAATTTTTAACAATAGAAATCTAATAAAACAACGAGAGTTCATTAAAATTTTCTCCCCCTCCTTTATCCCTCTACTCTCTGGAGAATGCTTCCTCTTTATCCCAACTCCCAAGTTGCTTTCTTAATAAATCTAACTTGCTTGCACTTTCTCATTTTCTTGTCCTTTAAGTTTTTTCTTCATATATTGTAGTTAAAACTTACAAAATGAATCTGCCCAGATGATATATATATATATATACCTTCAACAGAAACCAGCAATGTTAGGGGGCAAGCAAGGAAGCTTGGACTACATCTGCAACAGCAGAATTTACATGTAAATGGACAGCATTTCTGAAAACATCAGACAAACTGCTTGAGAAACTCTGTAGCTACCAGCCTCCCTCGCGTGTTGACTGACATTTTAAGTTCGCTTATCTCTTTATCAATATCCTGTAATTGAAAAAAAGCACTAGTCTATCAACAAAACTACGATAACAAAGAGGGAATAACTTAGCCACAGACAAATTCCACATAAAAGAAGAATCTGCGATATCCCACAAATGAAAGATGCCACTCTAAGTGCCTTGTCATATGCTAGATCAATAAAAATGCATCATCTTGCTCTGAATCGTATTATCAATAGAACTTTTAAGGCAGCATGGCAGGCATGCCATGGTAACAGACAAACAAACTCAGTAAGTCTAACTTGTCATGTTACCTTCGTATATGTAGTGAACTTACTATTACTTTAAATCCATTGGCAAATATGCTATATGCTTTTATTTACCAGTGACACTGTAGAGATCATAATTTTACAAATCTTATGCTTTTCTAGATGGGAAAAGCCCTAAGAAGTACTTCAATATTATTTCCTCAAGGAAATTCCCACAAACATTTCATAAGTTCTGGAAAGCTTACTTTTCTGTAAAGTAGAACATTTCTATAAACCACAAAATGAAAATCCAGCATACGAGGCCAACAAAATTATTACCTCCATAAATTTCACTATAAAATCTATGAGCTTTTGCTTCTGCATTTCTTCACAATGGTAATTTGTTATGAGGAAGCTGATATCATATCCCTGGCAAGTGAAGCAACATAAAGATGACATTCATGTTGACTGCCTAAGTTACAAAAATATTAAATTGCAAAAATAAAGAAATTGTCTTCTGTGTATCTGCACAGATGCAACTTGTACCACAGTAACAGTTGATCTACATTAGAATCAATAGAGAAGAGGCAGAGAGTGAAACATGATGCAGATAATTGAAACTGCTACAGTATGTAGATCCGATTTACAGTAAGATTTTGACAGTAACAGTTGATCTACATTAAGATTTTGACATGCAGGATTCAAATAGTTAACATTCATGAATTATATCATCTCAGTGCCACATTAGTATAGTAAGGGTGAATTCAAGTAGCATCACACACTTTTGCAACATGCTTCCTATCTTAGATTTTGTGGATCAAACATTAGAAGAAAATAAATAAAATGGAAGTTCATTAAAGACTGTTAACCATCAAAGCTAGCCTCTCAATTATTGCCCAAAAATAAAAAGTTACAAAAAACAAATACTCAGCGATGACTTAACCTCAACAGACATACTAACTGGAATCTAACACATAAATTATCTTTTGTCAGTCTTGAAAGCTATCTCATCTAATGCATCTGTTATAAATAAGTAAATTTTTTAAAGATATCCAAGATGTCACATGTAGAGCTGGTTTATGCCAATGCTCCTAACTGAGTAGGGGTACAGGCACCGTCACATAGTAGGAGAAAAAAATCAAATATAATTGGATAGAGTTGACAAAAAGACCTGCACTGGCTTTCTCCTCAACACTTGGAAAGACTCAGCTCTCATTGAAAGAAACCTAAGAAATTTCTTGGCCAGTATGTTTTCAAGTTCATCAGCCTGCTTTACCTACACAAGATGAAGAGGAAATTGGAATAAGGAACAAATTGGAAAGAGTTTCAGCAGGTATCAAATGAATACGTCTTCAACTAATGAAATATTAGTATTCTTATGAACTACATTCTTGAATCTGAATTTTTATTAACAAGAAGAGATGAATCCAAAGGATTAAAATATCTAATTTCTCTCAGCAGGACTATGTTTTTTTTCCCCTTAAGGATCTATACCTAATGCATAAATCAAATGCCCAAGAAATACACCAAGTCCCCTTGTGAATAGTATTAAAGAAAACGAGAGAGAGAGAGATTATCCTCATAGGCTCCAATCTTCTGCAAATTCATAAGAATAGCCCACTGGCAGAAACTCCACTAAAGATCATTTCAGCAAAACGAATTAATAATAAAAAATCAAGATTTACCTTGAGACTTAACCGCAGTGAATTGATTGATGTTTCTATTAAGCATTTTTCAGCCTCATTTCGACATATCAAAACCTGTAACAACAATTGCACACGTATTTTTTGTGAACATCATTTATAAAGGAAACAAGAGTAATGGAAGAAAAGGTTCTAACTCAAAAGCAAGGTCCAGTTACTATCCAAATTAAGAGTAGGCTTAATAATGTGTTTGGTGAATGCTAGGCATGCCCTAAGATCTTAGAGCAGTTTCTTTTGATTAGTTTTAGAAGTAAGGAGGGAACAGATTAATGGCAGCCTTCAATGTAAGACATTCTTTGTTGCCTCAGAGAGGACTGTCTGGATTCTTAAGGGACAATCTTTGTCCTTGTACTTGCTAACTGATAGGATTGTTTTTATGGACTCAGGTATTGGTAGACAATTTCTTTCACCATCTCCTTGGCAGATTGGAGAGTTCTTCTGTATTAATTATGTCTTTATTTTGCTTTGTTCATATTTTGCTGCTTTGCTTAATAAGAATATATCCTCCTTCTTAGTTGTTCTCCTTTCAAGAAAATGAAGAAAGTTAGCCCATGATTTTCTACCTGCAATAGGCATTGAAGCCATTGACTATTTATGCTGATCCTCAGCACAGTATCTAAGAATATATAAGAATCTCTTGTGAGGCGTAAGAAATGTTTTCATGCTCCATCAATTCTGTAAAGTTTTATTTTGGGGGAAAAAAAAAAGGCCCAAATTGGAAATCAGCAAGTGTAAGCTGTGCTGATGTGGTTTAGACACTTAATCCTTGAAATTATAGGAAATGATTACATGTTAAATCAAGGTTGAGTATGTTCCACTTAACCATAGGGAAAATAATTGAATCCTAATCGAGGGAATTTCTGTGAATTGTTACTAGATTCTCAGCTTTGAGCATGTTATGCCAATTCCTAATATTCTTGGTAATTTTGATGGTCCTGCAGTATCCTTGTTATCACTCTTTCTCTGGATTTGTTGAAATATAATGCAAGAAATTTTAGCTACAGATAGATCATATGGGCTCTTTTTATCTAGTAATAGTAAGTATCACACATTTCAATTTCCATTTGCACTTTCTTCCCCAAAAGTGGCATCTCTCTCCCTCAAGCACCAACCAAACAGTGTGATGCACTTCTAAGTAAAAGATCCCTACTCTTCAGAAGTCAGGCTCTAGAATCCAAAGAATTAGTGAATTTGGGAAGGAATGGTTTGAAGAAGCAAAAGCAGATCATCGGTCTCATTCTCAACACAGAAGAGACAAAACTGATCATTGCCTCATCTATTTTCATGGCCTTCTCTCACCTCCAGAACCTCAACCTATGGCCAACACTTCAAGCACCGTGCAAAAAAAGCAGGGGAAAAGCCTTCAGAGCTTCAGCAATCACCAACCATGTAATGACATATATGGGAACTTCATTAAAAGGCACAGACCATGAAACAAACATAGCAAGTAGAGACTCCAGAAAGGAAGTGGGATGGGTATGCCAAGTAAACTTTTTACTTTGGCTGAATTCAGAATTATGTAATTTTGAAACATATGAATCAGCATCTGTATTGATTTGAAATAAGAGGAATCTTACAGGATTAAGCAGGAGTTCGGAGCTGGTCCTGCACATAAATGAAGAAACATTACAACTTTCATGAAGAATCATATTGTTTTAGAGACAAAAGATCATGTATAGATCATCATGCGCAAAGAAGCACATCTCTATAAAAAGGAATATCGAAAAACAATTCATTAAAATATATCCTTCAAAAATGAAATTCATGGTAGCACATGGCTGCATCCTAATATCAATACAGATGTATAACAAGGAAAATTATAGAAACAAGGTAATTTTAGTTACAAAATATGATGCTAAAAATTTCTATTCTGAATGTCAGGATATAGTTTAATCATGATAGCAGTCTTCATATGAATTCTGTCAACAGAATGACACGATCTCTCTACATATTCACATGTACCTAGAAGAAACATTTTCACTTTTCCTTTAATTGCTTTTGGCTCTTCCATTATATATGAATTAGATTCACAGAAGAAATAGTTCAGGGGGAAATAGCAAAGAGTAAAAAATCAAACAGCAATGTGTGAGAACATACTTTAGTTCAACCTCAGGCTTGTTATGCCTTTCAACTTCTTGACAAGGAAAATTCTGCAGCCAGCATAAAGACATCAAAATCAACCGATCAGACACTGTAAAATGATATAATAAAAAAAGGTTCAATGGGCCTAATGTAAGATATCAAGAATATAACTTGATCCAAGAGATCATGCACTCATGAACATGCGTTTCTTATTCTGAATCCAAAATCCCAACGAAGCAATCAATAGGAAACGAGGATTCTCTTGTGAGTGACCTAAAAAAGTTTGAATATTACCGCAGTAAAATTATTAAATTTCTAAATTAATGGATACCTGCAGGCACAATGCAGCCTCGAGTGTGTTCCTTATGCAAGTCAAGTATAACCGCAATGAGCTAGCCTGAAAATTTGTCCATGTACACAAAATAAACCACGAACAAGCACAGATGGCAAAAAAGAACAAACTAAAAACTTCACGTTTTGAAGCTAAACGAGAGAAAGCGCAGAGTGCTTATGCAAAATGGAATGTTAAATTCAACTGGGTTAAGACGAATGGGTCACTTTCATATGGAATTTCCCGTGACCCAACAAACAGATAAGCAAATACGAATCTGGGTTGGAACTTCTCCTGTTTGAAGCCAATATTTTCCTCACATTTTGTCCATCAATTAACAGAAATAACATATCTTTCTTTAACAACAAAGAGAAAAGGAAAACTGGGCGATACCATGTGGGAGATGAGATTTGATTGACAAGTTGGTTTGAATCTGCAACAAAGTTTCTTATCACTGTTCTGTCAATGAATGAAATTGATTTGAAAGGACTGATCTTGCTAGTTATCGATCGTAGAGTGCAAGTGAAGGAAAATAAATGGGACGCAAAAAAAATTATAAAAAAAATCCGACCTGCCGGATTCGAACCAGCGACCTAAGGATTTATCTGCTACGGGATTATTCCGACTACAGTCCTCCGCTCTGCCAACTGAGCTAAGGTCGGTTTACTGACAAGCTGATTGAATTATTAATTTACGAAGCTTTATTTGAGTGACAAACCTTTACCACTGCATTTTACCGAAGGAATTTCCTGGTAACTTAAAATTTTGTAAGGGAAGAAAATGTTGCAATGATTGAGGATGTAGGATTTTCACCCTTTTCATAGGGATATTTTGGTGGAAATGTAGCTAAATATTCATTTGTATAAAGTTTTTTTAAATGCTTTTCCGAATTTTATATCAAACTTGAGAATTTGTATAAATTATCTGTGTTTCATAAGTAGTGATTTTGTATTAATTATTAACATCAAACGAAAATAGAGAATTGATTTCCGCACAACTTTGTATCTTAACATATTATAGTGGCAGAGGTGTTGATTATGAAATGAGCTAGACCTCAGGTGACTGTTTCAGAGGAATAATAATGTAGAGGATAGCAATGACATGGGTGGAAAACTACATTCATAAGATAAATATTTAAGCTGGAAAGCTTTACAGTGATTAACCACTTTTTGGTATTATGATAAAAATTTAAGCTTGGTAATTGTCCAGAAGATAAAAATATAGAAGAACCAAGCTTACAATGAGTCAAACATAAGATAATTATTTTTTAAAAAATTATATATTACAACATAGTGAAGATAAGTGACCTCCCCAATCTATTCTCAATGGGAAGGGGGAGTGAACACAGGCCTGTTCTACCAAGATGACATCAATGAAACCTTTTAAAAACAGAACTAGCAAAATATAAAGGATATTAGCTGCTGCTCAGAATCAACATTTACAGAGTAGTAATTTACAAGCTGGAAGTGAAAACCCTCAGACTGACTGTAGACGCAACTTATTGGCAACATAGAGCAAATGACTAATGTTTGTAGAAGGGTAATTCTGCAGCAACTTGAGATTGGAAGTGAAATCACCCGCAAGGAGGCGCCTCCGAATGAGTATTAACATTGCACAACATATCCGTAGAAGAGTCTCCTACAGGGTATTGGTTTCAAGTTAGGGTCCTTCATTTATCCTTTCAACTACATAGAAGAATTAAGAAGTACTTCGTTGCAAGGTAAAAGTGATTAGTGGTGCTCCATGATCTACCATGATCAGATTTAGACACAGAATTTGAGAAGCAACAGTAATTCAATCAGCAAGTTACAGTCAGGAAATGTTACTCTCGAGTGCAAATCAAAATGAGGAACTAAAAGTATCATCATCCAACGAAATTAAACTTCACCATTTCTTTATTGTTTGATATCTAAAAATAACTTTACAACATCAAATCTAACATCACCTCAAATCATTGTCGTCAGAGAAGTTCTACATCATGAGGATGAGTATAAATTAATAATGGTACACGGTAAATAGCAAGGTAGTTGTACCTGCGGACCCTCTGGATCACTCAATAGAGTATCCCAAATGTGAAGGCTGTCAGCAAAATTGAACTCCTGAGTCAAGAGGAGAGTAATCCACCTAAATGCATAAAACTGGGGATTGACCTGACAGACAACCAAAGCGGGAGGCTTCTCAGATAAACTGCTCAATGGCCAAAGCAAAGACATTGTGGAATTATCATCGGGAAATGTACACTCAAACAAGAGTAGTGACTAATGAAGGCCTGCAATTTGTATGCCTAACTAGAGCCCTAGTTTAGAGTTCAAACAGGCTTCAGTCCCACCTAAGCCAAGTCCATCTAGAATTGCATAAACAGTAGATAATGCATCATGTACAAGAAATCATAAATTATGAACAAACTCTAATAGCCAGACAAGAAATGTTAATTAATATCTTAAACAAACTCTAAAATCCACACCCCAGCTAAGAGCGTTGCCTGGACAATCAATCCAAAATTTGTGAAAAAAAAAAAACTTGTAGAAAGATAATTGACACGTAATAGAACTTATATTTAATTGTCTTACTTTAGTTGTGACCTCAAGGTGACGCCATAGTTCTTCATCATGTTCTTTCAAAAGCTGGGACAATCTCGTGATGGTGGAACGAATTCCCACGACACTATTGTCTAGTTGTTGACAAAAATTATCTCGGAACCCACTCAATAGCTCAACAAAACAAAAGAATGTGTCTGCTTCAGCAAAAGCCTGCATATTGAGAATATAACTGTTGAGAAAAATTATCACCAAGAAGTTGTCAAGTTCTACTCTTACAAACAGAATGAGTCTAATGGCAGTAAGGTGGATCTAAACCATTCAATTATTACTATCTTAGAAACCAAAATTACAAGATAAGAAATTTTCTTCAGATACATTTTCATCTCATTTTATGCTTTACATGTCGTCAAAGTAGTGTTACATAAAGAGAGTGAGAGGAGTTGAGACCAGAAGATTTGGAGAGAGAGAGAGAGAAAGCATGAAAAACAAGAATAGAAAATGGTTCAGAGAAATTATGTCTAAGCATTTTCAGATCAGCAATAATCCATGGACTGTGTTTAGTATTACCTACCATGGACTCATCATAGTTATTGCTCAAATATAATACAACTACTAAAAATTATTGACAGTAATTACGTTAAATGAATCAATACCATTACCACTAATCAGACTCACAAATATAACTCTATATAATATATCAAAAACATGCCTACTGCTCAAACTAAAAAAAAAAAGGAAGGACTGAAAGAATGATATACTCACCACATTTTCCTCATCTGGATCATTTTTGAACACATAGAATAGGGGAGCCAATATCTCATTCATTCCTTGCACATATCTTACACCTGGGTTTAGCTTTGCAAAAATAATCAATATGCTCTTTAAAGCCTCCTGAGAAAGCCAAAAAAAAAAAATAGGCTAAGTAAAATTAAAAGGTTCAAGCAAAAGAAAGAATAAAAGGATTGGTAGTTAGTGTTTGTAAGAATTTCCAAAGGAATTTTGGGCAAACCTGATTTGATTTTGCAAATTGTGAATCGCCAGAGAAGAAGTGCATATCAGGATGAGTGCGCTTTACATCCCGGTCAATCTGTTCTATGATCTCAGAGTCCTGTAAATGCAAAAAGGAAAATTTTATATTTACAAAAAGATGTGCAATTACCATCACATGCAAGTTTGTTATGGTACTGTTCATTTTTTTTTTTGTCGACGGGAACCCAAAAAACAAAAAGAATTTGCTAGTACACTACAGTACTTTACATTAGCATATGATTTAAAGAAATTTAATGATGTAAAGAACCATAATGCTCATAAAAGAACTAATACTTTGATAACAGCAAAAAAGATCATCTACTAAAACAAGGAACACACCATTCGAAAAAAAAAAAAAACAAAAATAAGAATAGTACTGAAGTGACTATTAGTGATTACACATTTGCTAAAGCTAATTTGGTGAAGATACGCTACTGATATGAATAAGCCATAAGCTATTGACACGTTATCTTAAAATGTAGAAAAGTAAAACATAATAGAAAATACTATAATCATTGTTAAGGAAGTTGTTTATTAGCAATGCACCTCTCAACCTTTCTTTCAAACAAGAAGATTTCTGTTTAAATGTTTTTCACTAATTCAAGTAAAATAGTAAGCATTATGGACTTATATATCAAGAGACAAGTTTGACAGAATAGAAACAACATGATTAATTTCATGCAAAATCACAGGTTCGACAGCACAAGTATCTCACGATATTTATATAGCTTATACCCCAGAGCTCTTCGCACGTTACCTGGAAGAACTGATTCCATACGCTGGTCTTCCCAAGACTCAGAGGATGCTCCTCATGAGGGATTTCTGATCTAGAAAGCAAACCTCTACTCTCACTTTTAGACTCGTCAGTGTCATAACTTGGAGAGCTGTACATCCTCCTTGTGATTTCTGACTAACTAGCCACAGAAATATTCAGATGGCCAGATAGATGAAGCAAACATAACAGTTCATACTGTAATGATACAACCAGGAATGTTCTGTTTCATGTATTTCTTTGCACTAAGGCATACACATAAATGGTAACGCCCCACATTAATGTAACAGAAATAACCAAATAAAGGTGGATGACAATAACAGAGATTAAAATGAACAAATGCTTCAGAACACATCTCTTCCAGTGGTTATACCTTACTGTAAGAAACATCAATATTATGTCTCAAACACATACACACGCGAAACTTGACTGTACTGCTTTAATTCAACTGCTAAATGTTTTCAAACTATCAGTCCTATTCCTATCACATGTAAGGCATTTTAAAGTCCCACTTTAAGCAATAACCCATTATTTGAAACGGGGACAGGGATCTACTAGCTGGAAGTCAACAATAAAATGGATCATCATATTCATCACCAGAATGAACAAACAAACAGACAAGCACCCACAGCAAACGAGTGTGCATGCTCACATGTCTGCATGAGCTAGAGGAGCTCACAGACTGCTAAAAAATGGTAGAAGAAATTTTTATTTTAGTAGATTCCTTCACCATAAGTTTAATTTTCCATTTGATTGCCCTAGAACATTTTCTAAATGATCTCGGACGGTGAAATAAAAGTACAAATGCACCTAAGTAACTTACAGGATTCATTAGAAGTTCCTCTTTGAAATGCTTGTATTGCGACCTCTTCTTTGTTAATTCAGATGACCAAAGCCCACGATCCAATGGAAGATATCCAAGCAAAAGCTGCAAATGCCAATTTCCATAAATTGCAATAGTAGTCATCGGTTTCTCTCCTTGTTTAATGGAAAAGCATATTACATATAGGACAACTAATATCACCTAAACTAAACCCCCAATTAAGAAGGTAAATCTAGGTATAATTTCAAAACAAATCATGTATAAGAACCTCCAAGAAATTTTACATCATATTCCATTCAGTGACACTGGGACACTGGCACCTCAGGAAAAATAAAAGAATGAAGCAGAAAGAACCACTCATCTATATATAGCTCCCAAAAATATTTACATTTTTTTTTTTTTTATATAGTCCTCTGAAAAGGAATCATACCTTCCACACAGCAGAACGTATCCCAGCCCCATCAGGTATACCTTGACAAGCAATTCTCCGCAACTCCAAAATGTCTATGACCTTCCTTGATAACTAAGCAAGAAGGAAATCAAGCAGAAACCAATAAAATAAACTGACAAATCAAAAGATCATTTTTTATTGAAAAGGTTTTGAACTTTTGAAGATAAAGTAGAGAGTGAACCAAGAAAGACGAGGAGGAAGCCTAACCATGGCCATCAATTGAGCCTGGCGAGAAATGTCATCCGCAGAAGGCAAGCCAGAGGTGCCATTGTGATCTTTAGCACCATTATCGACTCTTGCATCTTGGATTCTCTGGGGCTCTGGTGGATCTTCTATCATAGGCGGAGGAGGCACCGGCACAGGGGGATCCACGGAGCGGTCTTCAGTTGATGGGGTGGAGGTAGTGATGGTGGACGAAGTGGTCGTGGCTGTAGCGTTAGTGGTGGTGGAGTAGCGGAGGTTTTGGTGGTCATCGGAGGGAGGAGGATTGGATGACCATAGAGAACTATTGAGCCAGTCAGGAACCCGCTTCTTCATCATATTCTGTGCTTAGATGTATTTGAAATTAGGGTTTTCGCAATTGACAAATGATTAACTGAAGCTTCGAAGCTCAGATTGTGCGTGGAAGAAGACGATGGAAGGAAGAGGCACGAAGGGAGGGAGGGGGCATCGAGAAGTGAGCAATGGTAAGCTGACCGGGTGATGTACAGTTGGCTTGTGAAGAGATTACGAGGATATGCCACGTGATAACCCCCCTCCGTGCCAACATAAATCATCTGATTGGTTGAAGGAAAGACCTCCTGTTCAGTTGTCTTTCCTTTTTAAAAAAAAATCCTTTTTCCCCTCCACTTTTCAAAATGTTAAACTGTAGTGTAAATGTTTTTCCTTATGGCTTTTTTTTTTTTTTTTTTTTTTTTCTCTACTTTCATTTTAACTCTTCTTTTTGGTGGGTATTTTAACTCTTAAACAAGAAGCAAATAATTTTCTTTCTTTTTTACTCAAACACGTAGAAATTAACTTCTCTCTTTTCCTCCTTTAACATTCCATTTTTATCCTTTTTGAATTATCAAACAAAATATTAAGATACAAAAGATAAAAGTAATTAACCATCCAAATTTTGTAATTTATTTTTTGTTACATGATGAGAATTTTACAATTTATGAAAAAGAAAAGCCATTCTATTAAAAAAAAAATCTATTAATTCTTGAAAGATGATGCTATGCCTACATGACTTGTTTATATATACCAATTTTTTTATATTTCATTTTTTTATCTTTTTTTTTTGTTTATAGTTTTTAAACCTACAAATAATTAATGTACTAGGTGTACAGACCTACAATAGCATTTTTTCTAAGAAAATGGTATATATGACAATTATTTGATAACATTAATTATTTAATGGTTTCCGTTTTTTATTAAAAGTAATAGTTAAGAAATAAAATATTTAATATTATCTAATAAAAAATATATTTTATGTTATGAAGTTTTTTTTTTTTTTTCATAGAACTATGTTATAAAAGTTTTATATGAACTTTAAAGCACATCCTTTAGTTACAATCAAGTTTTTTTTTTTTAAGTAATAATTAAGTATTTGATGTTATGAAGTTCTATTTCTGCATAAATGAATAAACATGTATTAAGGAACCTCTGCATTATTATGTACTATTTTAAAAACAAGTTGGTTGAATCCATATCTAGCCAAGGTAAAATTCAAGTATATTTTATATTTTGATAATTTTATAATATTGTAATAATTTCAGAGTTATATTAAATATAATTTTGTGATTAGATTCAATTCAAAGAAAAAGTAAAAGAGATAAACTTTAATAATAATAAGTTTATTTCTGATCAATAATAATAATAATAAGTTTATTTTAGCAAAGATATTTATCAACCAATGACATTAACAATGCATGATATTTATCAAATTGTGTACAATGAACTTTTTTGTATAAAAGAAAAAACTTAACTGTGTCTCTTTTTATATTGAAATAGACCGATTATAATTTTCAGAAGAAAAAGATATAAGTCTTTGTGGAGAGTCAAAAGTCAAAGTAAAAAAATTGTAAGTCCATAATATGGTGGTAACAATTCTAGTGACAAAATTCAACTGCTTGACATTTCCTTAAAACATTATGCACGCCCGTTGTTGGCATTCTTTTGCCTTACCATTTTGTTTTGAGAGATGTGCTATATGTATCTCGTGGTTTGTGTATATTTATTTTTATAAAATATTTTTTTAAAAAAATATACATAAAAATATACATAAATATGTTTACAAATAATATTTTCTTTATTTTATATCGTTGAGATTGCTTGGTTATTTAAAGTTTAAATTTTATTAAAATATCAAAAAAGATTTAGATTCATCATATTTAGAGTGATAGCTAGAATACCAAAAAATACTTCCCAAAGAAAGAAGATAATTAGACAAGGTTTTGAACAAATCCTATGCATCTCACTCCCACCAATCACTATTCATTAATTTCATTTAAAAGGAAATCAAAGACAAATATGGCAATAAGAATATATAGAGATGAACTGCCTGACTAAATCAGATCAAAATAGAACGTATTGTCCCCACCAACCCATAGTAACCGATGCTAAGAATCAAAGCATTACACATTTCATAGATGACAAGTATAACCAGCTAGATCCAAAAAAATCTAGCCTCCCACACCAAGAATGAAAATTTTGGCACTATATAAAGGCTTATATGTGCCCTTTGTTAAACTCAGAGCTGAGAGCTAGCATAGAAGCAAAGCAGTAGACAAGAGAGTCAAAGTCTCTGGTTCACCTCGCCAGGCTAGCCAAATGAAAGAGGTTACAGTGGTGATTGTGGGTGCTGGGCCTTCTGGTCTTGCAACTTCTGCATGCTTAAAACAAAACTCCATTTCTCACATAGTACTCGAAAGAGAAGATTGTAACGCTTCTCTTTGGAGGAAAAATGCTTATGATCGAGTATACCTCCATTTGGCTAAAGAGTTTTGTTCTTTGCCTTACATGAGTCACCCACCCTCGGCCCCAACCTTCCTCTCCAAAGAGGCTTTTCTTTGGTACATCGACGAGTATGTTGCTAGATTCAACATCAACCCTCGCTATGGTTGTTGTGTTGAGTCTGCTGTGTTGTGTGAGGGTGAAGAGAAGTGGCGCGTTGAGGTGAACAACAGCTTGCTGAACAGAAGGGAGGTTTATGAGGCTAAGTTTCTTGTGGTGGCCACTGGAGAAAATAGCCATGCTTATATTCCTCAAGTGCCTGGATTGGATAGCTTTGAAGGGGAGATTGTCCACTCCAAGAACTACAAGTCTGGTTCCAAGTATAAATCTAAGGAGGTTTTAGTGGTTGGATGTGGCAACTCGGGAATGGAGATTGCTTATGATCTCACTGAATGGGGTGTTAACCCTTCCATCCTAATCAGAAGCCCGGTATGAAATCTCTTCTCTTTTAAAACTTTAATTCACCTGATTGATTCCTCTGCTTGACTGGTTCAGCATGTAACCCGCTCAACAAAGGCCAAAATCTTGTCAAAAGGAATTTTTTTTAAAAAATATATTTTTTATTTTAAATTTCTATATTTTTAAAAAAATATTTGTTTCTATTAATATAATGATTCTCTTACACACTTAAATGGACAATTCTGAAATGCGTGAATAAAATATAATTTTTTTTTAATGCATACCTAACAAAACCTCTAATTACTATGTTTATTTCTATTAATATACTTGAATTAGATATAATTAGAAGAAATCAAATCGTTATTTTCTTAATCAAGTTAAAATTTTAACATATAATATGAGTGAATTATATAATTTTTAAATTCAAAAACTTTTATATGTTAATCTTCACCTAACGTCTTAATTTTTTAAGTTGAATATTTTTGACAACTATTGACAGCGTGATTTTTTTTTTAGTGCATATACAAAAAGAAAGAAAAATATTATGTGAATCGATCATTACATTACATGAGTCTGTTGGTTAAGTCCTATGCTAAAATAAAATTATATAATTATTGCTATGATGTGGAGTATTATTTATGGTGCTTTTGTAATTGATTTGTAGTTTCACGTGCTAAACAAAGAGTTAGTGCGTCGAGGAATGTCCATGCTGGCTTCTAATTCCACATTTGAGACGGTGGATGCTTTAGTCTTAAGTATGGCAGAAACGCAATATGGTGATCTAACTCAGTACGGCATTTATCCACCCAAGGGAGGCCCATTTTATCTCAAAGACCTAACTGGAAGATCTCCTGTTGTTGATGTTGGAACCATACAAAGGATCAAAGATGGATCAGTCAAGGTAATTAACTCAATACAAACTATATATACGCTTAATTTGAGTCGTGGCCTTTCCCCTTCTCAACTAAATTTGGCGCCATGCATGAACATGCAGGTTATTCGTGGCCAGATAGAGAGAATTGAAAACAAGAAGGTGGTGTTTGAAAACACGATGGAGAAAGAGTTTGACGTTATCGTCTTTGCTACTGGCTATAGAAGCGTGGCTAATGAATGGCTCAAGGTAAGAATTCCAATTTGGGTTATTCGGTTGTATCCTATGCCAGAAAAGAAAAAAATGATAGTATTTTGGATATATTTGGTTGTAGGACTACAAGTATGTTCTTAACGTTGATGGGTGGCCAAAGAATGCTTTCCCAAGGCACTGGAAGGGAGAACGTGGCTTGTACTGTGCTGGACTTTCCAAGAGAGGGCTCTTTGGGGTGGCCAGGGATGCCGAGGCCATTGCCAACGACATCAACCAGATTCTTAATGGCAATGTTGGGGACACTGTTCCTGCAAAGGACGACAAAGCTTAATTAAATTAATGCCAGCTCTAGCTCTAGCTTCATCTCCCCGGCAAATTCTGAAGGACTTGATGATATCGATTATGAATAATTCCTTTTTGTCTAAACTTTTTGATCGAGTGAATGATCAATAAGGTTGTTTATTTTTGTTAGTGAGAGAGATATTTATTTATTATAAAACCCCATAAAAAATTAAGAAAAATTATTGTTTGGTATTAATTAAAGATTAATTATAAAACCATTTTATTTTTATTTTTAAATAAAATAGTTCTTAATTCGGTTCTTCTCATTAGATTAAAAAATATTAATAATTATGTGATTATTTAATTAGCAAATTAATTATTTTGCTAGAATCGACAAAGGTGATACATTAAAGTGCAATCAACCATTCCAAGTCAATCCAAGCCCAAACTTCCATTTTATAGCACAAGCTTAGTTTAAGATTCCAACTTGGCTAGATTAAAGCTTCAACAACCTATTCTGAAAAACAAGCCAAGCTCAAGCTTTAGCTTTATGCAGTTCACTTAGCTTGGGCTGGATTACGGCTTTGTCCCACTAAATATGCCAAAGGGTTGATATTGATCGAATTAATGCTGTACACCTAATAAGACAGAATGTCTTGCTAGATTACACTTACTAGTGCAATGTCTTAACTCATATGATGCCCATTCATAGATATCTTAAAAGAGAATATGTTAAATTGGGAACAGCTAAAGATTGGTGCAGATGGGAAAGTCAACAACAACATTAAGCACCAACTTCATAAATCAGATGCAGTAATTTCATTTGAGCATACAAAATGGTATTCATAAGAGCTCCAAAAGTAGAGAAATGTCTGAAATCAGATGCATGGTTAATGCGCTAAAACTAATCATAGTAGCCATGGTTACATTGTCTTGCCATTTGCCTAATGAGCATCCCAAGTGCAACAGAGCTCAGCAGAGCAGCCTTTACAACCACCTCCGTCTTGGTCAGTCATGGCGTCGATTTGATCACCATCTTTCATACCTAACTAAACATTCCAACGGTGTTGTAAAAGTTAGTATATTTAACATAGCTGAAACTGCTAACAGGACTTCAAATTCCATTCTTGGTATCAGCTCATGAAATCTTAAGACTTTATAAGCAATTCCAACTGAACAATTGAATCAAATCAAGGCATGGTCACATGAAAACACTCTAGAAGCACGACAATTTTCTCAAACTTCTTGTACAAGCATAACAATGAGCACAAAACGCTAGTTTCCAACATCTTTTGTCATCAATCTTAGTTTGTTTCCATATTCATTTTCAACTTTTTATCCCTGATGATAGAAAAATAGAATTTCTAGGCATCGAATTGGTAAGAAGTTACAAAAACACGAATACGTTTAAATATTTAATCAGTCATAGATGTATCAGCAAAAGTAACTAATCCTGCATCAGGAAAAATAAGAAACAAATTTACCTTCTTAGGTGTATCTCTCGGACTAATGCGCTTGCCATCATACAGAAACCGCATTGAACTATATGGCTTATCCTTTTTATAACAGAAAGCTAAGAGCAATTTGACCAACCGAGTTTCATGCCTGATCTTGAAGTGAAGAACCTTGCCATCCTAAAAGCAAGTGAAGAGTAATGCAAATGGAAAAAATGAAAGAAAAGGAAAAAACGTAAGAGTATGCTGCATTAGATGCAACAAACAGAAACTCTAACAGAAAATATGTATAGAAGAGCTGGATTACTCTTTTTTGCCTATTTGCTTTTTAACCCCCTAATCAGTGTTACATAATCTGTTTCATTATTGCAAAAGTAGAATTCCACCAAGCTAAAGACTTGCAATTTTAAAATGGGGCAGGCTAGCATGACCATTTTGGCATTTATCTAAGCTAATTTTTCTTAATACTCTCACATTAAGACATGACAAGGCTTGAACAATTCCTAATTTCTAGACTTATTATCAACACAGCTTCATATCATTGTTATTCCAACTCTCAATTTCAAGAGCAGATCATTCCTAATCAGTCTCAATGTTTTACTACATCTTACCCCACATGCAGGGTATAACACGTAGAACCCAGATATCAAATTTGGGGAAACTACAATCTCGAATAGAATTGTATGGAAGAACATTCAAGAATAAAGAAACCACGTATAAATTTCTAGCTACAGTGAGAATAATACCAAGGTGAAAGCACAGTGTAATAACATGAAAAAAGAAGAAGATAATAATCAAAAGTTCAAACATTTATTAGGCATGAACAAAAAAGGATTAAGGGTTAAACCTGAGACATGACTGAAATTTTAAGTGCTGGGATTTCATCGTCAACATTGATGGGGCGTTTTTTTCTTCTGGCAGGTGCGTCTTCCACCATGGCTGGTTCTTCATCAGTGGATGGAGAATGAGCGGAGTTCCTACTCGATCCATTATCCTCATTCATGGGTGCGTTCTCTGTTGGTAGCTCGCCAATGGCATTGAGCGAGTTCGGCGTAGATGCTTCACTGTTAGTGGTTTGCTTCTCCATAAAAACACCATCGGAGAGGGGACTCGCCATCTTCATGCAAAGCACTACCAAGCTGAGAACTGAAAAGACGAAGAAACAGAGAGATAGTAAATGAAAGTTGACAAGTCACAAGTGAGCTCTATAGGACAGACGCTAACATCGATTTGGGCCTTCGTCTCGGCTCTTGGATTTACTGGGATCCTGCGATTTGCTTTTCCTTTAAGTATATATATATATATATATACACTTTAAAACTGTAGTTCATTTTATTTTCTTAGTACTAGTATTGAGCATTTGATCAAAATATAAAATAGGTACGTAGAGTTGATGTTTTTACTTTATGAGATATTATATAATTGGGTAGTTTACTTTCTTATAATTTTACTTTGTCCTACTTTAATAGTAGTATAACATTCTACGTTCAATCATTTGATTAGAGTATACATAGAATTTTTATAATTTTATTTTTTGATGAATATCTTTTATCTGAATTAGTGATCAACGTTTAAATTTTAAGACTAATTAATATTTAGAAGATTTTTTTTAAACTGCACCTAATTGGCATGGTTGGTGTGTTTTTTTTTTAGAATACTGTACTTTTTTTTCCTTGTATTACCGTGTGTTGTTTGTTTCTTTATTTTTTATTATGAGTTATGCATTTATTTTAGTTTGAGAGTTTTATTAGTTTTATAATCTTATTTAGCTTAAAGTAACCATTGCAAAACAAATATTATACACGTAATAGATTTTAGAAAAATGTTAGTTCTACATCTAGAGATGTAAACCCTTATGTACACTTTTTCAATTTTAATTATTCTATAGAAATAAAATTATAAACAAAAATTAATATAAATACATAAAGAAAAAAGAGGTTTAAAAAGTTATTATATACATATACATATAGCATATAGTATGTCTATTAATTTTTTTTTTTATCGGAGTCATTAATATATAGTATCATATTAAGTATTAAATAACTTGATTTGAACAAGATAGAATCACAATATTTTTATATGTTTTAAATATTTTAAAAAAATTATTGTATTAAAATGATAAAACGATAATGTAAAGAGAATCATTTTAACACACTTTTTTAATCAGTGTATTATTTTAAATACATGTTCCCGTTAATGGAGTGTTTTAAGTATCCCCGAACAGAGATGATGCAAAAGGAGTTATGAAATAACAAGTTTTGTGCTCTCAATTGAAAAGCTAGGGATGTGGGAAAGGAATAAAATCTCCAATTGTTGGAAGACCTTGGTGTTGACTGTTGAGTGACAATGCATGCATGCATGCCCCATGCCATGCAGCAGTGTGCTCTCAATGTTTTATGATATGCTTATTCCTATATACAGTGATATATAGCACCTCAACTATATTGGCAAGTGTAGTGTGAAAGGAATGTAAATGAACTTGGAGTGCCATCTATCTATATTCTTATCTTATTTATATATATTGGTAGCGTGCCAAAAAGAAAAACAATACAAAATTTTCTCACGACTAATTCTAATTCACTAAATTTACTATACAATAAACAAAAGGAAAATATAAAAATAACTCTGAACAAAGAGTAGGATATATATAAGTTGGCAAAATATAGGGCTTTGCTTGGTCAAGGTGAAAGTAGAACTATATATAAAAACTGGACTATATACAGAATATTTTACAAATATTTGGTACAGAAAAAAAAAGTGCTTAACGATAAAGTATATTGTTATCTTATAAATATATTTTTTTCTTACTCATCTCTCTTGTCGTAAGAACTTGTTAATTAAGTTTTAATTGATTGAATTACACTATCTTGATCACATGATTAATTAAGAGAAAGAAAAAACTGAAAAATGCAATTGAAAGCACCAAAGAGGCAAATGCATGAATTATATAATTTCTCAAAGTTGAGAGACAAAATTGTCTATTAATTGAATGGATATATAAACCACGTTTTTATACCTCATTTTCCCTTTCTGTAATTTTCTGTTTATTTCTCATCTTTTTTTATTTTTTCATTTGTAGTTGTACTCTTATAAAGGACTAATATAAACCATGAAAATAACATTTTCCAAGAATAATTATTCCATGGATTCCGAATATCTAAAATACAAAATTTGCATGCAGATGCATCTATCTACCCCATTCTATGTATATTTATTATTAGTTTATTTTGGATGGCATGAAGCAGCCCTCTTAAGTTGACCAGTAGAAATATTGCACATGTTAACATTAATTAATCAGAAAACGTACGTGTTCAATCTCGTCATGAGAAAACTACCTAATTTCTATCAATCGCATCTATAAATACTTGAAAACTTCGATCTTCTATCACAAAGACAAACACAAAATCAAATCTTTTGTTGTTCTTGGTTGATTTGTGAGATCAAAGCTTTCCCATCTCCAATCCATCCATGGCTTCTTTCCAAAACTTCAACCATGAAACCCAGCTTCCATCAGATCTCCTCGTTGCCCAGATCATGCAAATCCATGCAACGATATCTAAGCTAGAATCCCTGAGGCCCTCGAAGCAAGTCAACGCCCTCTTAACTCACTTGGTCAAACTTTGCATTCTCCCTTCATCCATAGACATCAAGGCCTTGCCCCAAGAGGCTCAAGCCATGCGCCAGAGTCTCATCGTTCTCTGTGGAAAAGCTGAGGAGCTTTTAGAGCTTGAATTCTCAACTTTTCTTGGCCAAACACCAAATCCGATTAACAATCTCACCCTCTTTCCCTACTATGGAAACTATGTCAAGTTAGCCAATTTGGAGAATAAAATCCTCATTGAGAATGGGATAGAGCAACCCAAGAAAGTTGCCTTTGTTGGGTCTGGTCCAATGCCTCTCACTTCCATTGTTATGGCTATGCTTCACATGAAGTCCACACACTTTGATAACTTTGACATTGATGAGAAGGCGAATGAGGCAGCTCGCAAGATCGTTGCTTCAGATGTTGAGCTTGAGAAGAGGATGAAATTTGAGACCAAAGATATAATGGAAATGAGGGAGAAGTTGGATCAATACGATTGCATCTTTTTGGCAGCTCTTGTGGGTATGAACAGAGAAGAGAAAGTGAACATTTTGGAACACATAAGGAAGTATATGAAAAAGGGAAGTGTTTTGCTTGTGAGAAGTGCTAATGGAGCAAGAGCTTTCTTGTACCCTATTGTTGAGGAGCATGACTTGGTGAATTTTGAGGTGCTTAGCATCTTTCATCCATCCGATGAAGTGATCAACTCCATTGTTCTTGCACGCAAGCCTTTGATTTAGTTTTGGATTCATTGCAGCACGGATTACGTGATATATTAGTTATTTTTATGAAGACGTCCATGTTGGTCTGGGTTCCTCTAGCTTTAGTGCTTGCTTTTATGTTATGTACCAATAAAAATTGCACCCATGATATATCAATATATGTAGTACTATGTTTCTTATTTAATAAATATGGTTATGTGGGCCATTCTCCCAATAATTAAAGCCTGCATGGTGTGGCAACCATAAGAAATTTGTCATGAGAAGTAAAAGTAGCTAGCTCAGACTAGAAACAGTTTTAGACCAAGATATATATATATATAACATAAGTTCCACCAAGATTATGTATTTTATTTTTATTTTTTCAAAATAGGAGATATTGAAAGATCTCTTGTTATCTTGTGCACATTGAAATTGAAAGTTCTCTTGTCATTTTCAAAATTATCTTTTAATGCTCTCCATCCCAACAATAATTGGTTTCATATAGTTAAAAGAATTTCTTATTATTGCATGATAACGCATTCATCTTTGAAGTATCATGCCCTTCCAATATTTTTCTATTGGAGTTTCCCTTGTTCCTTTTATCAAGCATAATGATGCCAATTAAGTTTCAATGAGTTCTAATATGCAACATCAAACATTTCTCCTTTCACAGTCCAAAAAGTGGACTGTTAGGACTGAATTAGAATGCCAAGGGTGTGCAGATACCAGCAAATAAATATGTTTGTCTTGATCAGTCACATAAATAAGAGAAATTAAATCAAAATTATTCGACTTTAAATTAATGCAATACTAATTGATCACAACTTGAAGTGAACATTACAAGTGCTTATGCTCAATTTTCTGGTTTACAGTTTTTGACCATATTATTAGAACCGCTACACTCCAAGATTGCTGCTCTCTCCATCTCTCTTAACTACACATTAAAAATAAACAATATATAGGTCATTCCCCTAATATGTGACAACCGCCTGCTGAGAGAACACTTGTATTGAATTGACATTCTATTAGATACAGCTAGAAGATAAAATTAACCAACAGGAAATTTAGTTAAATGAGGATATTTACCATATTAATTAATTTACGAAGTGTTGGGAACATGGTTCCTTACAATAAACACAAGTAGGAATTTCAAAATAGACAGCAGCATCTTCACTCAAGCTGAGACCCTTCTTGGCTAGACCATCAGCCAAAAAATTGCCTTTCTTTTATGTTGGGAGAAAGAACACTCACACATGGTGTGTTAGCGCAACGGAAGCAATAAAATAATTCTTTTTCTTTCTGTTATAAATTATATATTCTCTAGACAAATTTCAGGCAACAAATAATAATACCAACAATGATCAGCAGATATCAAAAGTTATAAATCAAGAGACACTAAGATTTTTAATGTAAAAAACCTCAATGGGAGGGAAAAACCACGGGACCTAATCCAGTAAAATATCTCCACTATTCTCAAAATAATAGGTACATCAAGTTTAATCTTCTTAGTCCATTAGGGATCAACAATCATTGATCATCACCAACAATGGTAGATAACAACATATAAAACCCACAAAATTGGCACCACAGCTCTAGCACCAAAAGAGAGGAAATACAACAAATAACTTACACCAATATATAACTTACACAGTCAGGAACAACATACTAAAATTTCAGCTCAAACGATAAAAGTTTGGCCTACCAAAATCTAACTGAAACACAAGGTTTTCTTCTCCTTCGTGCGCGTCGCTGCTATGGTTTTTCTTCTCTTCCTTTTCGGGCTCCGCTTGCTTCTGTCTCACACACACACACGCCAACCACTCCCATTTTTCTTTTCTTTCATCCCCGTAGCTTCCAACGGAAGCTTTTGTTTTTTTTCTTTTAAACAATTGTCATGGGCCCCACAAGTGAGTAACCCACAACACTTTAGAAATCCTGGATTTAAACATTCCTCAGTTTGATCGCCTCAATCCTACACAAGTCAACGAGAGTACTTAACAGACAAGTTTTAGGGTATATTACCATGAATCATGGAAAGGATGCAAAAGAAATTAATGCACAAGCAATTATGAACAAGAAAACCAGACCTGGTGAGATGGGAAGGCAGAACCGAGGAACTTGGACACCATCAGGAAATCAATTGCTTCCTCATGAATTCCAGCACAAAAGCCAACTTGATCAGCTCAGAGAGTGTAGGTACATGATCAACATTTTCACACATTAGATAGCTTCTGAGAAATGTGTGGCATATCTTATCAAACTCATAATTCCACTACTACTATTCAAGTCCGTCTTATGGGTGAAAATCTTAATGCTTTCCCTTTCCCAACGGACCATTCTGCTTGCTTCCTTGGAGATGATGTTCCCCGACAATAGTTTCAGACTATATCTTACAGTCACTGGTTCAAGTGTCTCAAAGACATTAAGGCCAATAAGTCCTTGAACAGCATCATGCCTCTTCTCTGCTTCCATTTTAAGGCTTGAGCAACCAAGAATCAGTTTAGTCAACCCCAGCATTACTTGGATCCACCTGCCTGAATTGAAAACAATATGGTAAGGATGTTTCTTTACACACAGATTCTGAGATACCAGACAAATACATTCTCATCCTCAAAAAGAGTCTTCAGAGAAAGGTTATCTGCAACGAAAACATCTTGCTTGTCCATCAATAGCATCCCATTGGGCCCTGACCTTACCGGCAATTTCATCAAGCTGTCAGCAAGTCTTCCCTCTGTTTGCTTGCGCCATTGTTGTACAACAAATGCCCAGAACTTACAGCATTCGTCATGTGATATTTTTTCCTCAGAACTCTCCCACTCCTTCCAAAGCTCAATATGATCATCCATTGAGGGCTCCTCTTTTACACCCATAGAATAGGAGAAAAAAGGAAGCAACTTCTTGTCGTAGTGTTTGTCCAAAACATTGAACCGCAAACCAAACAGATTATTGCTGTCATGTATAACACAGTACTCCGGTTTGACCCATTCTAACATTCCCATTTCCATTTGGAATCCAAATTCTTATTCCAGCTTTCTCTTCATTATCTGGTTTATAAATAACAATTCAATTCAATTCACCCCATCTTTCAATTCAATAACAATTCCAAGCTTCTTCAACTCTTCCTTATATTCATGTATATCCTTGCCATAACCATTGTAGCAATTGGATAGATAGATTCCCATCCAGGGCCAAATAAAATGCATTCCTTGGTGGTATTAGCCTATGTTTCAGATGACGAATCCAATCCAAAAGCAAGAAGGCATTTTCCTTGGTAAGTGGTGTTTCAACTGCTGAAAATCCATTTGTGTTACTTAATTCTAATTGATTATTTTATTTAAACATAAAATTTTTATTGGCTATTTGTTTTGGCATGTAATTGAAGTGATAAACCTAAATCAAATTACCCAAATCATGGGATAACAATTCTGGTCTTAGACTAAATGATCTTAAGATATATCTTTAAAAATTAGGATGACCTTCACATAAAAGAAAAAAAGAGGGAAAAAAAAAAGTGACTTAATTTGCTTTAAATTTGATAAGTCTAACCCTATCCAAAAAATTGTATTAGATCATATATATAATGTAGTCACGATTTATACGTGAAAATACTAAGATAATTTCTCTTATATTTGTTTATGAGATTTGAATTAGTCAAGAAATTTTTATTTTTTTTACTCACAAGTATCAACAATTCTAAAAAAAAAAAACACACACTTTCACTTTTTAAAACAAAATAAACTTTAGGGAAAGATTTCTTCCTGCACATGGTTTTGAGCCTGGCAGTGTGATTCCATCTCAAACCCTAGACGTACCCCATGGATATCATAAATATGTGATAAATTAAAATAGATAATATTTTTTCCAATAAATAAATTAATAAAAGAAACACTGCATCTCAACAAAAATATATGTCAACAAGTAAATAAATAATTGTATGTTTGTGTGAACCAAGTAATAAATCACTCAAATTAATTCCAAATCAGTTGAAGATTATTATTATGATTAAGGTATAAAGTTGTAGCTTCAAAATAACAAGAGGTTGATGCTATATGTTCTGCCATCTATTTGTTGTTTTTGACATAGCATTCTGGGGGGAAACCTTGAGGAAAACGCTTTGCATCTTTGCAGTAATTGTAAATCATATAATTATCCTGCACCCATTTCATTTGCCCTTCAGTTGCATAATCAAGTTGTTGCCACAGCCAACTGTTATTATTGGATGAATAGCAATCTGAATTCCCTTGGACACAGCCATTGGCACCAAATACCTTATAGGAAGCAATGAATGGTGCCAGGGTCCAATTTGTCTTCACAAGTCCACCCCTTGTTGCCCAGTCATCAGCATTCCAGAGACTAGAGTACACCTTCATGGCTTGGTTGTGTGGGAATGGGATCCCATTGCTTGATTCTAAGTTCTTGAATTCCCTAATGGTAATGCCATCCACCAGCAAGCTGCAAAAAATTACATACGTCAAAAATTTGAATATAAAACCTTATTTAAGAAAGCCTGAAACTTAAAATTTGTTTACATGAAAGTTTATAAATTGCACTTGCAGTCATAGAATTGTGTATATTGCTATCTAAAATAATTAAAATTGCATTTGGGAACACTATAAGATTGTAGATTTTGCTAATTGGTATGGTCTAATGTTGAGGGAATTATGTAACATGCAAATGGTTAGGGTTCAAAACACACACATATTTATTTATTAAACTTTATCTGAAACTATGAATATTAATTAAAGAATTCTATTTTAAATATTTTTCTTTGCATCGTGACAACATTAATCTAATTGTAAGATTCAATAAAGTTTATAAATTGCACTTGCAGTCATAGAATTGCTCATATTGCAATCTGAAATTCTGAAATACTTAAAGCTGTACTTGGGACCACAAAGATTGTAGATTTTGCCAATTTGTATGGTCTAATGTTGAGGGAATTGTGTAACATGTAAGCGCTCTAATGTTAGGGTTTGAACATTTTTATCGTCATATAACAAAAAAGAAAAGAATGTAAATTTTAACATATATATATGTACATGCGTGTGTAAACATATCTATTTATGAAACTTACCAGAAGCTATGCATATTAGTCTAAGAATTCTACTTAAAATAATTTTCTTTGCATCATGACAACACATTGTAATCTAATTGTAGGATTCATAAAATTTACGTTTGATAAAAGTTATTGATTGGTGCAAATTAACCTTGTCAAATATTACCCCTAGAGTCAATTAACTAATGGATCTTTTTACTTACGATAGGATTTTGTAAAAAAATAAATAAAAATGTTGCCAGATATATATATATATATATATGTGTGTGTGTGTGTGTGTGTGTGTGTGTGTGTGTGTGTTTGTGTGTTTGTGTGTTATTTTCACTTTTAGATTCTTCCAAACACATAATAATAGAAATGCAGTCTTACAGGATATTTTTATAATTCCAAAGGATGGTGTAATTGTGAAAATCTGCAGTGGGATCAAACCAAAGGTAGAACTGTTGCTCTCTATTGCCTTGTCCTTGACAGAAAATATTGGTATGAAGTATATAAGGATCACCGCTTAGGTTCCCCAAGAATTCAAAGTCTATCTCATCATGGTTTTGCCCTTGAGATGATAACTGCATCAAAATTAGAGGGGAAAAAAAAAGTAACACATATGAATATATTCTTGAATCAAGAAAAATTATTAGCTATTTACCTTTACAAAACAACCTTGGATCAATGAGATGATACATGTGATAAGATGTCAGATTGACTCATAATTTAAAGCTTTACAACAAAAAGTATGTAACACGTATAGTATTCTTATTGATCTAAAGATCATAGTATGTGGGTAATATATTAGTTGCCTTAGATCAAACACATAATATGAATACCATAAATATGAAGGAAAGGAAAATGGATTACATAGAAAGCAGTGACAGTGCCGGCAGAGTTTCCAGCGACGAGTTTGATCTGCATATCAATTTTGGCGAACAGGTATTCGTTCTTTGACTGGAATCCCGAGCCGGAGACATTGTCAAGAGAAAGGGTGAGAAGCTGGCCATTGTCAGATACCTTAGCACGATCACCTCCCCATGTCACATAGAAGTTTTGGTAGAAAGGATCAGAAGAGGCAGCCAAGAAGAGGCTGCAAAGAGACATTACAATGAGTAGTGGGGAAGAAGATGAAGCACTCATTTTTGCTTAAGAGGTTTTGTTTTATGGATGGAAAATTATAATTGTATTATGTAGTTGAATGGATTATATATATATATATATATATATGCACTAGCTATGGTTGGTGGAGAATATTTATACATAGCCAAAGTTTACAAACGTGTATAGGAATAAGAGAAAATATGATTGTACATAGCTAGTTGGTGAGGAAAACCTGAGCTGGAATAGCTGGCTGTGGTTGGATTAATTAAACAGCCAAGAAAGTGGGGTTCCATTACCTAAACCAAAAACAGGTTACAGTTAAAACTAAAGTATCTAATAAAAGGGAAGTTCTTTACTCTTGTTTGTTTATATATATTAGAGAGAAGTCAATTAAAGCATCTCGTTGCTGACTTAGTTTTAGTTTTTTTTCAGAAAAGTTTTCCTTGTTGACATGTCTTTATTTTTATTTTTTTTTAATGATAAACTCCAGCGTGAGGCTGAGAAATATCATTGCTGACTTGTAAGTTTTAAAGAATTTTATAGTTGCGAATCTGGGGATTGCAGAGATGACAATACCGAAGGAGAGAGATAAGAAGCAGAGAAGTCTGGATTCAACCATTGAAAAAGTACGTAGTGACTAATTTACGTGCCTCATCTATGTTTCTTCACTTGATGAATCTATTTACTAAACCATTTGATGACCATTGAACCTTAAAAAGCAATACTTAAGTTAGCTTATACACTGTGGTGTGGGAAATAATAAATTGTATAGTACATAGAATGTAAAATATAAATTGTCATCAATTATACGTTTGATTAATTTTATAGCTTAAATAACAAAAATATATTGATAAGAGAAGAAGTTTTATCAATTTAAAGATAGAAGATAATCTTTACAAGTAGTAATTTTTTTTTAATAAATGGGTAATTTAATTAGTATTCGTGTACATTTTACAATTTATTCAAGTAAGTAATTTTGTATTTTGTCTATAAATTTAGGTTTGGGAAACAAAATTTACATGCCCTTAAAATGATATGATATCTACTTTTTATTTTACTTGTCCTCTTTCAAATGTTGATATACTATTTATATAATTTCATACATCTCTCTTGCTGTTATTAAATTTCCCCCATTTTATTCAATTTTAGTTTTATCCTTGACTCAATTATGCCTCATTCATTTTAATGGACGTTACATAATTTCAAATACTTAAGTCTCGGCTTTATTCAAGAGAGTTACACCCATTTTAGTAATTTACCTTGAAAAAATTCATCTGTCTAAAAAATATGCAATTAGAAAGAATAATCACGTCTTGGAATCTTAACAACAGTTCAATAACATACCATGTTCAACGGAAAGGGAAGGTGACTCCCTTGCATATCTGTGCACAATTTATTCATTTTCCCTACTTTGTTCTATTAAACAATTAATTAAAAATTTATACATAGAATTAACTTATTAAAAAGTAGTCTGAACCGATTAAACTAATAGCTAACTTGCTAGTTATCGATTTGGTTTAGTGGTAATTGGTTGGACTAGTTAAAATTAGCAAGAACATTTTGATCTGACAAAGTGCACTTGATCATGTAAACCCTTCTTAAAATTAATTTGCCACCATACCAACTTAAATAAGCTTAAGATTACAGAGTCTTGGGAATATGGTTCCCTTAATGTAAGCAAAGATAAACCATACACACACAAGTACTTCAAAATAGATAACAAGATCTTCGCTCAGACCCTTCTTGGCTAAAACATCAGCAACAGATTGCCATCCCTATAGATAATTTGGATTTTAACATACCTTAGTTTCCTTCGCCTCCAACCTACACAAATCAACAAGGGTCCTTAAAAGATGTGTTAAGAAATGTTGCCATGAAGCAGAAAATTAACTGGATTGATTATATTCAAAAACAGAATTTTCTCTCCAAGAAAATCCGCTATCAACTTGTCAAATTCCTAAAGATCATTAAGTAAAAACAAGAGGAGAAAAAATGATTTGCAGTTGGTTCAACATACCTAGTCAGATGGGAAAGCGGAACCGAGGAACTCCTCATCCTCCAAGAAAATCTGCAAATCCTTGGACTCCATCAGGAAATCAACCGATTCCTCTTCAAATTCCAGAACAAAAGCCAACTTGATCAGCTCAGAGAGTGCAGGCACGTGTTCAACATTTTCATTCAGTACACCCTCAGAGATTGCTTCTGAGAAATATGTGGCATATTTTATCATACTCTTACTTCCACCGGTAAAGCCCCTCTTGTGGGAGAAAAACTTCATATTCTCCCTTTCCCAACGGACCATTCTGCTTGCTTCCTTGGAGATGATGTTCCCGTATGACAGCTCCAGACTATACCTCACGGTTACTGGTTCAGGTGTCTCAAGGACAGCAAGGCCAATAAGTCCTTGAACAGCCTCATGCCTTTTCTCTGCTTCCATTTTAAGGATTGAGCAAGCAAGAAAACCAAGAATCAGCTTAACCAACCCCTTTCCAATGACAGAATCTCTTGGATCCAGCCGCCTGAGTTGAAAACCAACTAGTAAGGATGTTTCTTCCTTAGAAACAGATTCTGAGATATTGCGAACACCAATCTTCCTGTAGATGTCTAATAATTCAGACCTCGGCAATGAGGGCAAGCTCTGCTGAGGATACCAGATAAATACATTCTCATCTTCAAAAAGAGTCTTCAGAGAAAGATTATCTGCAATGAAAACATCATCCTTGTTTAACAATAGTATCTCATTGGGGCCTGACGGAACCGGCAATTTCATCAATCTGTCAGCAAGTTTTTTCTCCGTTTTCTGGCTCCAATGTTGTAAAACGAACGCCCAGAATTTACAGCATTCATCATGTGATATTTTTTCCAAACTCTCCCACTCCTCCCAAAGCTCAATATAATCATCTATTGAAGGCTTGTGTTTGACACTCAGAGAGGAGAAAAAAGGAAGCAACTTTTTGTCGTAGTGTTTCTCCAAAATATAGAACCTCGAACCAAAAAGATTATCCTCGTCATGTATAACACAGTCCTCAGGATTGACCCATTCTCCATTCCCATTTCCATTTGGAATCCAAATTCTTTTTCCAGCTTCAGTCTCTGGTATCCAATTGTGATCATACAAGTACCTGTATATCCGTGCTATGGTGGAATGTTCAGAATGCAACTCAAGGTGACTGGCAACAATTGAGCACCCTTTGTCAACATCAACAGTGACTCCTATTGCAGTCAGTTCTTTCCTGTAAGATGCAATTTTGGGACCATAAAAATTCTCATCAATGAAAGGTCCATCCATCGGATTTAGGAAGCCGCGCCACTTTGAATCAAACAGCAAACACTTGTTGGGAGCAACATAACCAGTATTGGTCTTCAACCAGTTTCTGGACAATTTTTCTTTGAAGTCATCTTCTAAGGAAAGATTGTGCGGTGTTACTAAAAGCCGAACGCACTCCAGCAATGAAAACACATTTTCAGGAGTAATGGAGGAAGCATATTTAGGGAAACTGAGACCAGCAGCAACAGACTTCACCCCATCTTTCAATTCAATAACAACTCCAACCTTCTTCAGCTCTTCCTTATACTTATGTATACCCTTACCATAACCACTGTCAGAGTCATCAATGAAAGGGAGATGAGCAATTGGAGAGATATATTCCCATTCTGGGCCAAATAAAATGCATTTACTGGGGACCATATGATTGCCACCACGAGTCCGCAACCACTTGGACTCACGTATGGTTTTTTTGGATTCTATAGGAAATTTATATCGAGCTGCCTTCAGCTGTCTGCGACATGAGAGAAAAGACAAAACCTGTTGTTTGTTAAAGGAAGCTTGTGATGCCTTCTGTTTAAAGACATGAGCAAATGCTTTCATTGCTTCCTCAAAATCCACCACTACTCCTATTTGCTTCAGCTGAGCTTTGTGAGAGAAAATTTTCGCTCCGTAGAACTTGGAATCAATCAATGGGAAACCATTGAAGACCTCTAAAATGCAACCCCATACAGGGTCAAACAAGAAACATTCACCTGGAACATGGAAACCCAGATTTGTCTTCAAACATTTTGTTTGTTTCAGTGCATTAACAAGATTGCCAGAGTCATCCAAGTGAGAAATACATTCCAGTATCAAAAGAAGAGCCTCAGCCGTCAAAGAAACCAAACAAGATGGTGATTTCAAGTGATCAGCAACAAGTTTGTAGTTTTGGTTAAAGCCAATGATCACACCCAACAACTGAAGTTCCTCTTTGTAATAATATATTTGCTCACCATAGTAGGGCTGCTCAATGAATGGGATATCACTTATTTGTGATGCAGTTTGCCACCCTGAATCATACAACACAGATCCCACGGGAGACCTGTAACCCTTTGATGTCCGTAGCCAGGTTCCCTCTTTAATGCTGTTGACAAATTGTTCCAAGGGAAGATAATTCTTCCTCAGATAGCGCATGAAGTGAAGCATCAATATCACATGACCCTTACTTAAAGAGAAAGAAGCTGCAAGAGACATGAGTTCCTTCCCAATAAACTTACATGCCTCCTCATAATGGAACATAACACCAACTGTTTTCAATTCTTCCTTGTACTCATTTAATCTATTCCCATAAAATCTTAGATCGACCAGTGGAATGTCAACGAGAACAGATCCACTTTGCAAAATGTTTCCCAATGATGAGTCAAGAAAGAATGTCTTCGAAGGTGGTCTCCATCCATTCACTGTAACTTTAAGCCATTTGCCTTCCTTTATGGAGCACAAAAACCTCTCTGGTACTCCGCTCTGTTTTAGATAACGAATCCAATCCAAAAGCAAGAATGCATTCTCCTTAGTAAGTGGTGTTTCAACTGCTGAAAAACCAGCATTCGGAGGACATAAGTGAGGGATGTCAGAGGCTCCAACACGAGTTTTAAGGAAACCTAAGAGCTGTTGATTGGCTGTCAATTGACCAGCATAAATATTCGAACGTAAGTATTCTTCTCCCAATTCAACATATCCTTGACCTCTCCATGGATTAGAAACCATCAATTCTGCCCATTTGCTATTGTTAGCAGGTAAGAGGATCCCAGATCTGCATCTGGTCACTTGACCATGATTGTCTACAAGAGGCATAGAACCGATCAAATCATCAAGCTCCCATTCCAACAAATAATTCTTTGCGAAAGAGAGGTATAGAAAATGAGCATAAGCAATGACAAGCCTGCTGTCATTCTGAAGAGAACCACAAAGAAGTTTTGCAAACTTGGACACATTCAAACTAGTAACATTAACTCGGTTTTGTAGCCAATCAATCAAAGTCCATTTCTTTGATAAACACTGAATGCTTTTCTGTGTCAATTCTGGAATAAAAAAATGATTAGACAGACAATGAAATTCTCTGTTCCAATCAATCAACCAGGAGATAGGACAAGAGTGACTTTGATCAGCTAGGTGAACTGACCAGCCCTGTGTGCATTCATTCATACTGCAACGAGAGACACACCCATAAGAAGTAACATATTTAATGAGTGGAATGGTTTTCATGCCAGAGCCACAAAATCTGGATCCCCAGTTTTCAGCAATAAACAACAAAAGCTCCAAATAGACATCTTCTGATACTTGCTCCACAAGTTGAGAACTCTTAATGCACTTTACGTACCATTCACTATTGACTGGCTCCACTCCCAAGAAATTGAGTATGTCATCATATTCATTTCTATCAAATGAAGAATTCAGGATATATCTTCCATGGGATGATATGTTAAACAAGCTTACTCCTTGTTTCTCAGCTGAAGTAAGAATATCCCAGAAATCGGGCAGAAGCCTTCCAACTTCACAAGGTTTATAAAAATGCTTCTGCTTCTTGTATGTTTGAATAGGAACAATATTTTCTTCAACCACTTTTGCCTTAATTTTCTCCCTCACAGCATTCAATTTCTGATAGGAAGAGCACTTATCAATAGGTAGGAACTTGAACATTGGAGGCAAGCTAGATACCGGAGCATCTTGGGTTTCTAGAACAAGTGTTTTAAATGCATCCAAAAAGGCAAATGGAATGCAGTCGAGTATTCCTTGGTTCCATTTATTATCCAAGAGAATTGTCTCTCTAGATGAAGCCAAAACAAAATCTGCTTGGATTATGAAAGGGAAGTTTGTAACCATTTCGGTAGGAAGAAATGCATAGACCCCAGGTAAGGTCGATCCTCTGTGAAGCCGCTCCCGATTTGGAAAGGCTAAAGTGATAACCCACTCCTCTACATCCATTCTTCTCTCTACTATATTTTCTGGCCTGACAGGAAACTTTTGCCTCCACATGTAGTAGCTGCATTCCTTTTCAGCACCGGTATCTTCCTGTGCAGAGAGATGAAGTGTGTAGGACTCAGCATTGATGTTTTTCCTTGTCATGAAGTTAATCTCACTTGAAATAGCCACAGCACTTATGGTGTTGAGCTTTGGATCCTCGTTGTCTTCCCTGATAGAAAGATGTTTGATCTTTGAAAGGAACAACAGAAGTTCTGGATGGATACTTGAGAGCTGCTGCTTTACAGGTTTGATTTTGTCTGTCTTCAGAGGCAAAACAATTGTTGTAGAAGGAAGGGAGTCACCACCAGCACCAGCACTATATATTTGTTTTATGTCAAGAGTGATCTGTTTCTCCTCAACCCACTCAGGAACTATGTAACCAAGACCACAAAATGGACAAGGCTCCTCATTGAATCTTATCTGATATCCATTGCTAAAAATATAGGGCCGAGCAGTAATCAGAAAGACACTCTTGAAACCAATCCCTGCAATTTAACCACAAAGTTCTATTAGAGCGGGACTTTCTTGGAAAAGAAAAAAGTTCTTTTAGATTTGCAAACTTCATTTTATACATGAAACTTAAGAGTCAATAGTCCTTTTTGCCAAAAAGCTAAGGATATTAAAGTTAAGAGACAAATGGTTTTATATCAAATTATCCATGAATATTTACCATTTTAAATTATTTAACTCATCTTCACTGGAAATAAGCACACATGAACTCTAGTCACTGCTGAAAAGTGAAAACTTTTCTGGGGACATTTGGATGGAAGAATGTACCTTTCTCGCCTATGAAACCACCACTTCGGTCGCCTTTCTTCGTAGACCGTCCAACACTGCAGATAGATTCAATGTTTCTCCGAGAGAAACCCTTTTCATTGTTGAAGATGAGCAGTGTGGTTGAAGCACCAGTTGCTGTTATATCTTTTGATGTTATCACGAACTCAAGAGTTGGATCCACTTCTTCAACATACTGGTTGTCTTCTGCATTCTGTAAAAGGAACAAGTCAGGGATGATGTCGATGGTGAATCAGAAGACATTTACATCTGATTTTAAGACAAGCATAATATTGACATGCTTTCCTTACAAGTCCATCCTATGATCTTTGAGTTATAAGCAGTCACAAGAGCAGACCATGTAGGATACTTTTAATGTCAAACCAAACCACCTCAATAGCAACGTCAATCTCTGCTAAATATGTTACTTTTAACAATGTCCATGGACTTAAAAACAAGCCTATTGCTCACACATAAACCATTTAGTCCAGCAAACTAGTACAATATACGTATGAAAAGAAATGATGAGAACCTGGATGAGTTCCATGAGAAAGTGAACATCTTTGGTGTAGAGTTCGGCAGAAAGATTCTTGACGGCTTGATGGAGGTCCTCGATCAATGGGTTGGATTCCTCTGCGCCGATGGAGAACTTTTTCCGTCGTATCTCTTCAATATGTTCCTCCGGAGTCGCCATTTCCGTACACCTTAGTCTTCACAATAGCAAGTCACAGAAGGGAGTGAGAGAGTGTGTGTGTATGAGAAATATGAATGAAGGAAGCACATTGAGTCAAGTCATTTAAGTCTAGTTAAAAAGCAAAATGAGACAGAGTCCTTCGTGGAGAAGGAACGAGGAAAAATCATAAATTGAGATTCGTGTCATCATGGAAAGAAACTTTGGACGTTAATTGGACGAGAAATGACCTTTTCCTGTTCACTTTGGAGTAGCCAATAATGTGTTACTCTTGAACGAGGAAAATGGAGTCCAGTCTTAGTCAACTAAAGGCCAAATGAGACTCCTTGGAGGAGAAGGAAAGCAAAAGATGAAAGAGTGGGCCCTACAATGCAATATCACTAGATCTTGTTCCCACGCATTGCCTGAAATAAACTCAAACCAATTTAAAATAATAATAATAGGTGTTATTTAAATATAGAAAAAATTTGACTTAATGTATTTGGACGATGTCTTGGGAAAGTATTGATAATTTTTAAAAGAATTACTATTGATTTTATGAGAATAGGTAAATTTTTTTTAAAAAGATACATATGTCAAGGAATTAAATAAAAGATGTAACTTATTGTAGACAAAGAGAGTATAAAGAAATTTTTTATTAATATTATATTAATTTTTTGTTAGTTTGTATAACCCTCATAATTATTTATTTGAACGATGCAATTCTATAAAAAAATTTAAAATGAATTATATATATTCTCTTGTATTTATAATTTATGCAACCCATATAATCAATGTGCAATTCACTTTTTAAGTTGTTAGCATAATAACTCATATACTGATATAGATGTAATAATCCAAAAGTTCAAGAGTACAATGGTAGGATATAGTTGCACATAAAACATGGTTTATTTAGTTTTACTTTTGTTATATTCTATGAGTGCTCAAATATATTAGGGTAAAATGTGTGTCTCTAGAGTTCATCCCTATAGCACTTACTAGTTAAAAATTAGGGTCACTTCTCTAATGAGTCCATAACAGAATAAAACCAACAAATTTCATACATATCATGTTGAGAAAATTGATATTTACATGTAAAAGAGATAAAAGTGAGTTGATAAAAAAAAAAAAAATACACGTTTAATATTTATAATAATTTTTTATTAATAAAAAGCTATAAAACATGATATAAGATACTGGGCCGGCAAATTTTATTTCATTAGATTTCCTAATAAATATAAATCTAATATTTCCCAAAGATCTAAACAATTAAGTAATTGGAAATGGGGAAGGAACTTCCAACGTAATTTGGACGATATTGCCTTTACCGTACCCTTTCGCTTACGTCAGCCATTATGATATATTATGAGACTCGGGCAAATACAATTAAAATAACTTTAAACAACTCAGTAAAAGTTACCTAAAAAGAATCTAGATCTCTGTTTTCCACTCCCCCGCTAAAACTTATCTGAAGCAGTTCTTAACCTTGTACGAGGAAAATGGAGAAAAGTCTCAGGCTCCGTTTTTGATACGTCGAAGGAAATTAGCTAAAAGAATAAAAAAAATGATATTTTGGAATATACTTGGTACGTAATAAAAAAATAATTTTTTTTTATAATATTTTATATGTAAAAAAAATAAAATATATATTTTTACATAAATATAAATTTATCTTTCTATATATATATATATAAATAAATGTCTTTATTTCTAAATTTGATTACTATAAATTTTATGATTAATATTAAAAAAATTAAATTAAATTTTTATAATATAATTTTAATTTTATAATTTGATATAAACTTTAATTTAATTTTAATTTTTTAATTTTTATAATTTAATAATTTTTATAATTATAATTATCATATATTATAATTTTATAATTTAATTTTAATTTTATAATATAAAAAATTAAATTTATATCAATATACAAAGTTATATAATGTAATTTTAATTTTATAATTTTAATTTTTTTTAAATAAAAATTTATTATTTTTATTTTTTTAATTTTTTTTTGAATTTGAAAGAAAAATTATAGCTTTTAAGTGATAAAAAATCATATCATAAGGGAATAAGTTTTTTTTTACCTCAAAACTATCAAATAATATAAAACGATAGAAAATAAAACGCATTACTTTTTCTCTCTTTCCTTTCCTGTGTACCAAGCAGACCTTAGTCAAGTAAAGGCCAAATGGGACTCCTTATAGGAGAAGGAAAGCAAAAGATTAAAGAGTGGCCCTACAATGTAATATCACTATATCTCCCCACGCATTGCCTGGAATCAACTCAAACCAATATAAAATAATAATAATAGGTGTTATTTAAATATAGAAAAAAATTTGACTTAATGTATTTGGACGATGTCTTGTGAAAATATTGATAATTTTTAAAAGAATTACTATTGATTTTGTGAGAATAAGTAATTTTTTTAAAAAAATACATATGTCAACTAATTAAATAAAAAATGTAACTTATTTTAAATAAAGAGAGTATAAAATTTTTTTGATTAATATTTTAATAATTATATTAATTTTTTGTTACTTTATATAACTCTCATAATTATTTATTTTAATAATGTAATTTTATAAAAATTTTAAAAATAAATCATACATTTTTCATATTTATAATTTACGCAACTCATATAATCAATGTACAATTCACTTTTTAAGTTGTTAGCATAGCTACTCATATGCTATATAGATGTAATGATCCAAAAGTTTAAGAGTACAATGATCAGATATAGTTGCACATAAAACATGGTTTACTTAGTTTTACTTTGTTATATTCTATAAGTGCTCAAACAAATCAAGTTAGGGTCATTTTTCTATGACATTATAAAATTAATAAACTTTAAAAGATTGATATTTACATGTGAAAGAAAAGTAAGAATGAGTCAATAGAGAAAATAATAAAATAACATACGTGTAATATTTATAGTAATATTTTAATACTTTTTTAATTAATAAAAAACCATAAAAACATGTTATAAGATAGTGGGAGCAAATTTTATTTCATTACATTTGCTAATAAGTATAAATCTAACGTTTCCCAAAGATCAAAACAATTAAGTAATTGGAATTGGGAAGGAACTTTCGATGTCATTTGAACGATATTGCCTTTCCCGTACCCTTTCGCTTTCCCTAGGAAAGGAGTTGCCAATACGTCAGCCATTATGCTTCATGCTCTTAAGTGTTGAAGAGTCTTGCACCGGTCAAATGTTTACTTCGGTGAGTGCTGTTTCATTCCTTGAAATCATGACCATTTTTGGAGCATCATCAACGTATCATGTTCCATAATTTTAGTTTACCCATGTATGACTTAATTTTAATCAGTCAATATTTTATTGGATTAACATGAGGGAAAAAAAAAAAAAAAAAAAGACTTGAAAAGGAGTAGTCGTATTCTTCTATTGTGGCTGTTATTGATCTTTAGCAGGCTGAATAACAATATAACATCACGAAATCTCGTGGCTTGCGAGCTTGTCGTTAATGGCGGGCGTATCTCTCAAGTGTGGAGACTGTGGAGTTCTATTGAAGTCCGTAGAAGAAGCTCAGGAGCACGCCAAGCTCACCTCCCACTCTAACTTCTCCGAATCTACTGAAGCAGTTCTTAACGTTGTTTGCACTACTTATGACAAGCCATGCCGATCAAAAACCGTAAAGATCTCACTTTTTTTTTTTTCAAAAAAAAAAAAAAAATCATAGACATTCATGTGGGTTCTGGGTTTATATGCAATGTCTATCATGTGTAGAAGTCACTGATGAAGATGTTGGAGAACTATGTCTCTTAAAATTTCCGAACTTTGTTCATATGTAATGGAATTAACGAAATCATAGAGTGTGGGTAGATGTGATTTATCACAAATGGTAATTCCTGGTTGTTTCGAAGAATTTGGTGCTCAAAATCCTCATTACCCAGAGTGTTAAATGCTCTGTTATTTGCGTGTTGGAGTTCATAATCAATAAATTGGAACTTTACCGATCCTTTTGTAAGGTTCAGTTGTTCCAAGCTTTCATTTGTTTTGAGGGTCAATACGGGATGGTTCCAAAGGGAGAGGCAGCATTATAAGAGGCTGGGGATGCAACTACTGACCAGAATGAAGGTACTACTCCAGTCTAGTGGTTTGTTTGTTTCAGCTAAGCTCAGTTAGGGTATAAATATTCTAAATCTAAAATTGTAGTAAGCTAGACTTTAATTTCTGCTGTATCATATTTTGAATGTGCATATATGTGTAGTTTATATTCAATGTTTAAGTATTTGCCTCTTATACTTTATGTTCTAAATATAGTAATGGTCGTTCCGGAGGTTAACAAAAATCTGCTTGAGGAGCTTGAGTCCATGGTCTTTACTGCAGCTCGAGCAACACTTGCACTTCATTATTCTGATGATTCTACATGCAGTCTTTCGTTTTTGTTCCCCTTAATAGCTACACTATTATCATATATGGTGTTGAAGATGGTGTGGATTCTCAGTTCTAGCCTTCTTATTTTTGACCATTATTTCCTTCTGTTTTTCCTTCTTTCGGAATCCTTTTGCTGATTGGTGAAGGAGTAGTTTGCCCTTGCTAGGTCTGCATATTTCTCTGCAACCTGAGTTCTTACAAACATTTGTCTCTTCTGCTACATAGTCATCATTTTCTGGTATGAATAGAATCCCTATCAATAGATTAAATAAGAAAGGAGAAGTTCAGAAGTTTGTTTTCTGCTAAGAATCCTATTTTTTGTTATGGCTTGTAGTCTTGTGCACTTTGATGTTGTAAGATACTACAAAATTAAGGCCAAACAATGCTTGTACGTTCTGTGTGCTTAAGTTACAATCTCTAACTTCCGATCTGCTGATTCACTCAGGTACCTGCAAATGCTAAAGTCGAGGCTCCTAAACCTTCTCTTACACCAGAACAATTGAAGGCCAAACAGCAAGAGTAAGGTACGTCATCGTGTTAGAAGAAAAATACATTTTACTGACCATCCTGACCTTATGGCATTGGCCAAGTTAAGAAACTATGTCAGAGTCTTATTATATATATGGAAAAGGACTATGGTATGGAAGCAATTTGGATATGTTCAATTTATGACCTAAGGTAATTTAACTAATCCTGTAAGGAGTAATTACAGTTGAGGTTTTTCTGCCTATTAACTAAATAGTTTAGGTTGACCTAGTGCTTGTCTGATGTACTGTGTTATTGGACCCCAATTAGGGCCAGGTTGGTTGAGATTTATTCTGCGAAAATGCTGGCTTCTTTCATGGAGGAAAGCACTCCTGAAAGAGCTAAATATTTATCTTCTTTAGAACACAAGTATTATCCTAAAGTGAGGTTGACTGCATAGATTGCACGACAATATTGAATTCTATCAGAAACTAAATTTTTAGGAATGTTATTTACCATTATATCTCTCTTTATAATTTCCTCCAGTTTTTTTTTTTTTTTTGGCCTCCTTCTACAGCTTTTCACAGAGCTTGTCTTCGTTTGTGATTGTTTGAGGTTTTCATTTGTGAACTCTATTGACGGTATTTTCCCATACAACTTTCAGTATATCCAACATTACTAGCATCTACCCGTATCTTTTTTCCAAAGAATGATTTTATTCTAATGATTTTAAAGCTAATCTGTTAATATGGTTACATTTTTTCTACATAATCTTCTTTTTTACAATAATTTTAAGGGAGAAGGCTCGCAAGAAGAAAGACGAGGAAGAGAAGAGGATGGAGAGAGAAATAGAAAAGGTAATCCACAGTTTTATCCTTTTTGTTTCGTACTGATTTTATGTTAACTCTTTACTAATTAATAGAGGTACTCGAAATTATCATTCTGTAGAATTTTTGTGGGAGCACATGGTGAATTTAGATTGACTAAAAATAATGGATTACCTTGTTTATAAATGGTGAAGTCTACTTTATTAAAATATCTAAATATTATTTTCTAGACCAAGGTATTTTAACTCACTGGTCATGTAGGGAAAGTATTATTTATTATTTATCTTTTGTTTCTTCACTGTATGTGTGTTTTTGTGCAAGTTTACTGGACTGGATTGTTTAGACCTTTAGTCATGTATTTGAAGATAAAGCTTTAGAATGCATTTCTTGGAAGATTTGTCAGATTAGATTCTCACTGATATCTTGAAGTTATTTAGCATATCCAGAATGTTACGAGTTTAAGTTATTCACATGAATGAACTGGAGAACACACAAAAGAGGAAAAAAGGGTTGAATGGTATGTTGTTTCTCACAACTTTTATGATAAGATTAAATCTGCTATAAAGTGTCTTCGAACTATCTGGCAGATTTTCCCTAGGCTCCAAAATTGTTATTCCAAGGCATCCATTCAGTATAACTATCTTGAAATTGACTCCCTGATTATAATTGGACTATCATTATTGAATGACTTTTGAGCTGCCGCTGTTTCTTCTCGTTGAATTCCGAAGTGGCAAGTATTGATGTGGCTATAGTCTCTTGAAAATTTGTGGTTTAGAAAATTTCCTGAAGTTGGACCTTTAGTATATGGTATTATTGCCTTCTACATACATTTTGTGATATTGTAAACTAAGTTGATATCTTCTCACTTTTCTTTTCTCTGATATATGCTTTATCAGGAGACAATTCTGTGGGCAAGGAGTTGTTAGAAGCAAAGAGGATTGAAGAAGAGAATGAGAGAAAAAGGTATGGCTTATGTTGTTGTATGACTATCGTCTCATGACTTGTTTCTCAAATCCAATTTACGTAGCATCTGGAAAATTTTGCTTCCTTTTGCAGTTTGCTAGCTTTGCAAAAAGCAGAGAAAGAGGAAGAGTGGAAGGCCAGAGAGAAAATAAGGCAGAAATTGGAAGAAGATAAGGTTAAACATTTTCCAACCATCTTTCTTAAGCATATTTCCATTTCTTTTTCTTTCTAAAAAAATTGCATGGCAGAATGAAAATTGTTGTGGGAGGATTGCTATGTAAAAGCATTTTGTTTCTTATATTATGACAGGCAGAAAGAAGGCGAAGACTTGGATTGCCTCCAGAAGTACATTCAACTGCTAAACCTTCGACTGTTGTGGAGGTGAAAAAGGTCTGAACTTGTCCAAATGAAATGGTTGGTTTTTCTTTCGCAACACTTTCTAACTGAAATCTCTTAGTAGAGAGTTTTTTGCCTGTTAGGCCTGCCACAAAATCTTAGCAAATGAGAGAATGCTTGCGTTCTCTCAAGCAGAATCACAAGGTACATTCATCTCTCTAATGTTGTATCTTGGTTTGATAGCATCCTCTGCTTGAATACCATTTCACCCTACACTCACACGTATAGTTATTCTTTGAGCAGGATAGTGATGCTAGGGTCAAAAGAGCATTTCAGGCTCCTCTTACTTATGTGGGGAATGTTGCCAGAACTCCAGATGAGGAAAAATTAGACCTAGCGAACTTCTCAAGAATGATACATTTTATTATCTTAAGACACTTGAAAAATTATAAAAAAGATGTTAATAATATTTCAAAAAATATAATTTTTAATAAGGCACAATAGAATCATAAAATCTATATAATCAACATCATTTTATGGAATAAGGTTTGTTATTATTGTCGTAAAATTTCTAAAATAAGAAAAGTTTAATTGATTCAACTCCTCTCAATAAGTAAACACATCTATGCACTGGGCAATGTTAATGTTCTTGCTATTGTTTCCTATTTAATTTTCACTGTGTTTCACAGGAGAGAGTTGGTTCTTTGAACGGGGGCATTCAGTTCCTGGAGATCTGTGGCTTTGAGAAAATTGATGGTGGTGAGTTTTTATTTTTGCGGAGGGACAAGGTTGACATGACAGTTCTGAATTCCGCTGGGTCTGAACTGGACTCTGCAACTAAAAATCCCTTTTTCGGAGTTCTTTAGTTCAGATTTTGTGCATTTGTAACATGTTATTTGAGGTTTGAGGATTATAGTTTTGATGTACCAAGGTCAAGAGCTACATTTTGTTCATTAAAGTTGCTCATCTCATCAAAATAAGATCTTCAACCTTATAACTTTGATAGGGTTAGTGTCTTTTTTTATTTTGTTAAATCTGCTGCGGATAAAATAAAGTTGAACTATTTTTAGGAATTTACTTGTTTTTATATTTGTCTATTGCTTTACAATCACTTTCAATACATTTTATTGAACAATTAATGATTTTCTGTCTTAAATATTTTTTTTAAAAAAAATTAATAACACTATGAAATTGTCACAGATCATTTCTTGAAAGACCAAAAATAACTTTAAAAATATATTGTGTGTTGAATTGAATATATTTTCACATTTCATTTTCATTTCAATAAAAATAAAAACAACATCCCCTTAGTGATTATGGAATTGCGTGTGACATTCGTTCAATGAAAAACATATATTAATTAAATAGCTTTATCATTTCTCACACTAAACGCAGAATTTTATTTAAAACAAAATATTATTTTTTTAATATAATTGAGATAGGATATAATTTTTTTATTAAACTTTTTGTTAAAAATTAAATTTGATTCAAAATTACGAAAATATAAAAATTTTATTTCTAAAAATTATGGCTTCGCTCAAATTTTATTCTTTTTTTTTTTATTTTAATTTAAGTAACTGAAATATAGAACTCAGGTGCATTAAATGCTGAGAGTGAAGTTCAAGTTTCTCCTCACTTCTACTCTCACAAAGTCACATCTCATGGGTAACTCTAAAGATTCACGATAAACCTAATGAGATAGAGATAGCTTGGTAGAATGGGAAAATGCAGCAAAAGAGAACACTCTCTCCCCCAATGGTCATTTAGGAAATTATTCTTAGGTGCAAGTTTGTTACATTGAAAATCTGTTGTTTCAGCAAGAACTCTCTGACTTGGTTGCTGTACGACCTTACTTACGTCTCCTACTCTTCACTGTAAATGGTTGAGTGCCTTAGGGTTTTGTATCATAGAAGATTGGTGGATAGGTTTTTGGTTAGCCCTTAAGGAAAAACCATCTTGCAAGGGCTCTTCGATCCTGAGCCATTTAAAACCAAGGAGATATAACATTAACGTAGGCTGATAATGTAAAAACAAAGTTGCTAGATCTCCATGTAAAATCAAAAAGATAAATCATGCAAATTCTCAACCACTATAAAAATTTACGTGACTATGCTTCTCTAATCCCTTAGTCATTCACTATTTTATCATCTTAGTTTATTTAATAGTTTGTTTTTTTACTGGTTTGTCCTATATACCCACACATTCCTGTAAATAGGCTTTTCTCAAACTAATATTCATTAGCCTATCAACAATCTCATTCCTCGAAAAGTTTCTTGAAGAAAAAGAAAAAACATAAAAGAAATTACCTGAGTTTACAAAAATTTTAGCAAAACTTCAAGAGTTTTAAATGGAGGTTGTGGTTGGATGCTGTGGTGCTGAAAGATAATTTAGTAAGAGAGCTTTGGTAAGAATAGAGTAACCTGAAAATTTAGCAGAAATCAAGAGCCATAAAATAGGGCAAAAACCTTATGCTAAATAGCTCCATATATAGATATAGCATAAGATTCCCTTCTAATTCTTTTCCAATACTATTAGTTGTTAAGATAAATATAGTGTTAAATATAAAATTAATCTTGGGCTTTTTTTAAAATTTTAAACTTTTAAATTTAATCAATTTTTAATATAATATTAGAATTTCTATGATTTCACAGTCAAATATTCAAATTCCCCCACTAATATTTTCTTATTTTAAAAAAGTTGATTCATCAAAATATTTTTTTAATAACTTAAGTTTTTAGATTAGAACAATTCTTAATATAAAAAAAGACTCCTAACAGAAAATGGATTTGCAAAATAAATACTTTAAGAAACTTGATTCATCAACTTATTGAGCTTTTTAACAATGGTTTAGGGTTTAAGAAACAATAAATTCACTGTTTCACTATTTTTCTTTTTTAGAAATTGAAAAAATGAAAACACTACGATTACATAACCAATTAAAGAGTAAAAATTATAATTGTTGATGGGAGTGCTGGTGTAAAGTGTAAAAATAAGAGAGAATAAAAAAGTTGTGCACAATATTTTTAAATTGTGAGCAACAATTTCTTTTAAGTTGTATTTGCTTCCACTAATTCTAACTCTTAAATGTAAATTAGATTAATGAGAAATTATCATTAGGATAAAATAAATAACCTTAAATATGATTTGTTCTAATGTGAAAGATAAGTGAATTTGTCAATTTTTTTCCTTAAATTGCTTGAATATTGATAGGAATTGTCTATTTTTAAATATGAATGGATATTTTACAAAAAGACATAACTTTTTAATAAAAATAAGTTATGTTATTTTATGAACAGATATGATCTTGTAATAAATACTCTTAATTTATTGTAAATCTATTTAATAAAAGGATATAATTTTTAAATGAAAAGGTTCCATGAAATTGTATATCCTTTGGCATTTTTAGTATCTCCTTCAGGTGAAGTGGATTCTAGCTAGTCATGTCTATGTGGTGCAAGAATTTAGTAACCACGCTATTTATCTTTAAATATTCTAAACAAATAAGAAGATATGAGATTTAATTCATATACAACACAAGATTAGTGATCAATAATTTTTCTAAATTTTGAAATTAAAAATTTTAACTTGAAATATCATGTGACTTGGTCTAATTCCATGATACAATTTGCCGGAAACATCATTTATCCTTCAATTAGTATGGTAGGAATGCCAATAACTATAAATTCCTTTAAATTAAAAAAAAAAAAAGACTTAATATGACTTATCCAATTTTGGGCCGATACCTTCTTAAATTGTATAAATTAAATAAAAAAGTTGACTAATTAATTAAATAAATAAATAAAAAATGTCGTTGGACTGCAAAGGGTGAAAAACGTGTACTCCCACCAAAAGGTGGTGACGATTCAAAAGCGAAAAGACATACTCCCATATTAATACACGAACAAACCGGACCAAACAGAAACTTCGTCGACACTCCTCCGCAAATTCAGAGACGAGGTTCTGGCGACGAACAGCAAGAAGCAAAGAGAAGCTTCCATGGATAGGCTGAGCAGTTTGCCCGACGAACTTCTCATTCACATTCTCTCCTTTCTCGATGCCAGCGATGCCTTCAACACCAGTTTTCTCAGTAAGAGATGGAAACACCTTTGGGTTAAACTTCCTATTCTCCGTTTCAGTAGTCGCTCTTTTCCCAGAGACCATCTTCTCGTGGATTTCGTTCAGCATTTTCTACTTCTAAGAGGTGACGCCATTGTTACAGATTTATCGTTTGTGAACCACAGAGAAAACCATATGCGTTCATTTTATTTTTTTGTGGAAGGGATCATGAACTATGTGAAACATCGTGGGATTCAATCTCTAAGAATCTCAGCTGACATAGAAACACAAGCAATTTCTCAGCTTTTTGATTGCCAATCTTTGCAAAGCCTCAAACTTGAGCGCATACTTACGGGTCTTCAAGCATTAGATTTTATTGCCCTGAAAAAATTGGACCTTGTCTGTTGCAGATTTAATTGCTATGACAAGAAAAGCTTGGACCTATTCAAGGGTTGCTCCAATTTGCAATCTTTAACCCTAGATAGCTGTCAATTTATTTGTGGTATTCTTGATAAGCTTGAAATTTCAGCACCTGAGCTCACGGATTTGAACATCTTATGGATGAGGCACCGTGGTAACTTAAATGGTGGCTGTGTGATTGAGCTCTCTACTCCAAAGCTCAAAACTTTTACCTATGGGTACTCTGATCTTTATCAATTCTCCATCATGGTGGACCTTCCCTTAATGCACCAACTGCATGTTGATGCTTTCAGAGGGTGTGGGTGTTTTGATAGATCAGAGGTTGGGTCTCTGAATACTGCTAACCAATTGGTTAACTTGTTCAAAGCAATGGGGAATGCAAAATTTGTCACATTAACTGCAAGGACCATTGGTGTAAGTATTAGTTCATTTGATATAATTTGTATCTCAATTTAGCTTATTCAACTAAATTTTATCTCATCGTTTGGTTAGGTCCTATCTGCTCTTCCTTCTCAGCTTGATGGTCCTGCTCCTTTCTCTCAATTGAGCACTTTGAAAATACTAACCCGCAGAAGGCAAACTTCCATCAACTCCTCACAAGTGAAGCTCATTGCCAACTTAATGACTGGAAATCTTGAGTTTAGTGCTGTGAGCATGGAGTACCAAAAGGTATCCGTTTGACTCCAACTTAATTATATTCCATGGTAGTAGTATATGTCAATATGTTTAATGCCTTTTTCAATCAGATGTATGTACTTATTGATTTGTTAGATTATAACCCATAGCCTGTGGTTAAATATTCCATGAATCCATGTCCAAGTAATTCAACTAGGCCTTGCTTTCTCGCTATACTTGATGAATTTTATTTGTTTTACTACACTCAAAATTTAGAAACCTTGCCATGATTAGCATTAAACTACGTTAACTTGGATCCTATTAGTGCAAGTTCTGTTTTAATGGTGCGATCTAGGTCTAGGTGGTCTATATATCTTGGAGAGCATGAGCAAGGCCGATAATGTAATAATTTAATCGACTCGTTTCAATTTTGGAGAATGTACAATCCCTAGAGCATATATATGTTGATTTCATGATAAAAAAATTTCCACCATTATGAGCCAGTGAAGAGTGATGTTCAATTTGTGGCGTCCATCCCAATTAAAAGAGTTGCATCGTTCTTGTGTGTGAACATGTAGATGTATAAAAGGAAAGAAGGAAAAAAAGGATGGTTGAGCGCAAGGGGAGAAGCTCTGCATAGGATGTTATTATGCCATGATGCTTGGCACGCAAGCATTGAATGTCATGAAGCAAGAATAGTAAATTGTGAGATATCACAACCGTGGGCATAACACCATAGAGTGTAGGAATATTTGACTGCTCCACAAAGAGAGTACTAGGTGGAAAATTTGTGAGAGTTTAAGGTTGAGTTTGAACATCGTACTAACTTTATCACAAATAGTGGAATATTTTTCAGAGTTGATCCTGTGGTTTTTCCCTTAACCTTTGAGGGTTTCCATGTTAAAATTCTTGGTGTCAATTTTCTTCCACAATCATTTTTTTTTTTTTTTTGTGAATAAGTTAATTACTATTCATGCATTTGTTTTACTATTTTTTCCAACAGGATTACATCTACTCTTTTCCTTGATATGGCATTAGGTTATAATGAAACCCATTCGAGGTACTTTAACTGCTGATCTTGATATCTTTGCGATCAAATGCATGATTTATTGGTCACTTTTACCTCAATCTTTTCTAATGAGGATGACCTGTTTGGTCAAGAATGAAGTTTTAAATGTGTTGCTTGTAGATTTTGATTCTATGCATAAATATGGTTGAATAGCTTTCTATATCTTGTTTGCTAAGACAGGGGAAAGCATTGTAACTTAGTGACTGAATGCAATTTGTTGATCCTTCTATTGTTGGAAAACACTGATATTACTCAATCCAACATCATATTAGAGTAAGTTTGTATAAAAGTTATAGAGCTAGATGCATCTCTAGCTCAAGTGCTCAAAGCATTTTGATTGATGGGATTTGGTATGATACATATGAGATCGATGAGATTTAAATATTTCTTCTTAGAATATATTGATTTTGAGCATGTTGTCGCCGGAAGTAAATCTTGTATTTTTTCTATAAAATCTCTTAACTGTTCCTACTTGTAGTATAACTAAGATGGTATTTCATACTCTTGTTGATATGGGTAGGAGAATATACTTTTTGTTGTGAGAGATATGGATGGCGAGCAATGATACGGGTTTGTTATTTGGTATAAAGTATGATATGTTATAATCCACTTCGATTTGAGACTGACTGCATCATCTTTTCACGTGCTTTCCATCGCAGGAAGAGAAATATCGTGAGAGCCACTCTTTTTGAGGATGGATTCAGCTGAGTTGTATGTCTGTATTCAAACTTGGGTATTGGAGGGACAATGTTATGTTGTGTTTTGTGTTATAGTAATAACCTAATATTGAAACTATGATGGTTCTCTTTTGTAATAGATAACCTAATAATGATATGGAACTTATATGTTGTTCTAAATATTTTGTGGTATATTTTTTGTTCAGTTTATTTAATTGACTTATTTTTACTGGATATTGATAATAGATTGTTTAGAATTGAAATTTTATTCAATAAAAAAGAGATACACATAAAAAAGCCTACGTGAGTTTCATTAATTTTTTTTTGGTTTATCATTTTTTACGATTATGAATTTCAAATGCAGAAAATCTATTATATTCTTTTTATCCCTTTTTTCAACTTCTCTCTAGGGTTTTGGAACGGAAGCTATTAATTAGATTCATCTCACTAGCTCATACTGGCACATAGAGTAAGATTTGTTTGGTATAACCTACACAGTGATAGCTGAAATCTATCGAATGAGTGAGGAGATTATACTACACGTGAGAATCAATATCTGACGTGGCTCACTAATTCATGCATGCCCCGCAGACAATCGTAAGGCCCTCTTCGATTGATGGTTTCCGCCTGACCACCACATCATGGATGTCTGTAATTTGCTCCGTTTGACCCTCAAGGGAAGAACGGGATCCATTTTTGTCTCGTAATGATTTTTTTTTTTTTAACATTTACCTTAAACCTTGTTTTATTTTATTTTTATTGTTAACCAATAAGATTTAAGCCAAACTATGAAATAAAAAATAAACTAATATGAGTACATATTTTATGTAAGAGAATTTATTTTTTTAATACTATTTTATTCGACTTAATATAAATTATTTAATATTTAATATAATATAATATCATGTATCAAATAATTTAAATTAAAAAAATATAAATATTTCACTTATCTTAAATTGCTTAAAGTTCTGAAATGATTCATCACCTACCCATGAATTTAACTTTAGTCATCACCTAGTAATTATGAAGTACTTAAAGAAACAAATAATCATCTAGATATCATATCTTTGACTGTTTATGGATTCAATTCATTTAACAGTGTTAGTGTTCACATTTAAAAAAAAAAAAAAAAGTAGTGTCAATCCATTGGATTTTCATGGCCAAGAAAAAAACAAAACGAATGAATTTTCTTATCGTATAGTTTCACTTTTTCTCTCAGTGGTTTTGACTGAAACCGTAAATTCATTACTTTTAGTACTTGTATTTTTTTTTTATAAAAAAAAAATCAAAACTACTATAACACGATGAATAAAAGATTCGTAAAATGAATTTATAGATTTTAAATAAATTTATTTTTTAAAATAATTCGTCACATCAGTAAATTTTCAACCATCAACGTTAAAATCAACCATTCCCAAGAAAATGACAGAGGAACCTAATCCTCCTCCAACCAAACATAACTATTTGACTTTGAAATGCCTTAGACTTAAATAAGAAAAAAATCAAAATGTCTTTAGTCAAAAAAAAAAAAAAAAAATCCCTTGCCAAAAGGACAAGGTGCGTGATAGTGGGTCCCACAAGACGAAAAGGCAAACGTTCATACTCCTATATTAATGCGAACAAACCGTTCCAAGCATCAACATAGTCGACACTCCTCCGCAAATTCTGAGACGTGGCTATGGCGAGAGAGAGCAAGAAGCAAAGAGCGGTTTCCATGGATAGGCTAAGCAGTTTGCCCGATGAACTTCTTCTTCACATCCTTTCCTTTCTTGATGCCACAGAAGTGTTTATGACCAGCTTTCTCTGTGAGAGATGGAGGTATCTCTGGACTAAACTTCCCATTCTCCATTTCGATAGTCGCTATTTTCCCAGAGATAATCTTTTCCTGAATTTCGTTCAGCATTTTCTATTTCGCAGAGGTGATTCCACCATTGTCAGTGATTTATCCTTTGTGAACCACAGGCAAAACCATATGCGTTCCTTTTATTTCTTTGTGGAAGGGATCATGAACTATGTGAAACCCCTTGGGATTCAATCTCTGAGAATATCGGCTGACATTGAAACCCAAGCCATTTCTCAGCTTTTTGATTGCCAATCTTTGCAAAGCCTCAAACTTGAGCGCATAATTACGAGTCTAGATGCATTAGATTTCACTGCCCTGAAAAAATTGAACCTTGTCTGTTGTAAATTTACTTGCTATACCGAGAATAGCTTGAACCCATTTAAGGGTTGTTCCAATTTGAAATCTCTAACGCTAGACAGCTGTACATTTATTTGTGGCATACTTGAGAGGCTTGAAATTTCAGCACCTGAGCTCACGGATTTGAGCATCTTATGGATGAAGCACAATGGTAATTTAGATGGAGGCTGTGTGATTGTGCTTTCTACTCCAAAGCTCAAAACTTTTACCTATGACTACTCTGATCTCTATGAGTTCTCCATTATGGTGGACCTTCCCTTAATGCACGAAGTGCATGTTGATGTTTCCACACGGTGTGGGTGTTTTGATAGATCCGAGGTTGGCTCTCTCAAGTCTGCTAAGCAGTTGTTTAACTTGTTAAAAGCAATGGGGAATGCAAAATTTTTCACATTAACTGAAAGGACCATTAGTGTAAGCATACTTATTTGATATAATTTGTATATGCATTTAGCTTATTGCACATAAATTAAGTACTCCGACTAAATTTGTCTCATTGTTTGGCTAGGTTCTATCTGTTCTTCCTCTTCAGTTTCAGCTTCCTGCTCCTTTTCCTGAGTTAAAAACTTTGAAAGCACTAATCCGCAAAAGGCGAACTTCCATAAACTTATTAAGTGTAAAGCTCATTGCCTTCTTAATGGCTGGAAATTGTGAGTTTGGCGGTGTGAGGATGGAGTACCAAGAGGTATCCATTTGAATCCTACTTATTTGTATTTCATGGTAATATGAATACTGAATGCCAATATATTTAATGTCTTTTCGATCAGATTTACATTGATTTGTTAGATTATAACTCATATTCTGTTGTTATCTATTCCATGTTCAAGTAATTCACCTGGGCCTAGCTTTCTGTCTATAATTGATGAATGCTATTTATTTTACTACAATCAACAAATTCTTACACCATGCCATGATTAGTATTAAACTACGTTAACTTGGTTCCCATTAGTGGAAGTTCTGTTTTCGTGGTGCAATCTAGGTTTTCTATATATCTTGGAGAGCATGAGCAAGACAGATAATGTAATATGTAATCAACTCATTTTGATTTTGGAGAATGTACAATCCCTATAGAGTGTATTTGTTGATTTCATGATAAGATTTTTTCCCCATTATGAGCCAATGAGGAGTGATGTTGAACTTGTGGAATCCAGCCCAAGTAAAGGAATTGCGCTTTGCTTGTGTGTTTAACATATAAATGTGAAAAAAAAAGAAAGGAAAAACCAAAAGGTGGTGAGTGTATAAAATGCATAGGGGAGAGAATCTATGGTGCAGGATAGGATGGATTTGGATCCTACACTATTGTGGCGGAAAAGTTAGAGTGACATTAGGTGAAATTGGACCATTAATTGTAAATTTAATGGTCTAAATCTTATCATGTATGTAGAATGAATCTTTTTGGGAAAATAAATTTACCTAGAAGTTATAAATCCATCTCATATATGTGGCAAGATTTAGACCGTTAAATTTAAAATCAATGGTCCAATTTCACCTAATATTACTCTAATTTTTCCGCTACAATGGTAGAGGATGCAAATCTACGTAGGATATACTTATGCGTTAATATGCATGGTATGCAAGCATTGAATGCCACGAAGAAAGAGTAGTAAACAATGGTGGTTGTGCATTAAACCTATCATAGGTTGTTAGCCATGAAACATGAAGGCCTATTTCATATGGAGAAGTTCAGCTGGCAATCTTCTATATACTGGAAATTTTTTTGCATTAAAGTAGGGAAGTGAGCGAGCCAGAAAGTGCAGAGAACGAGAGGAAAAAAAGAGCAGCCCAAAGAGAAAGGGTAAAAAATGTTATGAGATATCACAACCATGGGTGTCATACCACAGAGAGTGTAGGAATATTTGATTGCTCCACAAAGAATACTGAGTGGTGAAATTGTGAGATTTTAAGATTGATTATAGACATCGTACTATGAAATCCTTTTGAGGTACTTTAAACTGCTGATCTCCTACTCTCTGTGATCAAAAGGTAGTTTTATTTGTCATTGATAAACCCATTTGTGTCTTTTACGTTTTGTTTGCCTATCATGGGATGCTATAGTATATAACTATAAATTGCATGACTGAAGTTTTTTTTTTTGTACTTTTTCCTACAACTCTGGATTGGAACAAATGACTTCAGTACCACTCAGCCGCAGGCTGTTTGGTCAAGAATGAAAGTTTTAAATGTGTTGCTGGTTGATATTTAGCTTCTCTCGTAAGTTGAGCATTATGGACTTATTATTTGATACTTGGTATGATACAATCCACAACATCTTGAGACTGACTCCAACATCTTTCACATGCTTTCCATCACAGAAGGAATATCGCGACAACCACTCTATTTGAGGATGGAAGATTCTGCTGAGTAGTATCTATCTTCAAACTAAGGTGTTGGAAGGCTATTGGCATGTTGGTTTTGCTGAGAAGTGAAACTAGGAGTTGACAGTGTTCATAATTTAGTCTTAATTTGTTATAGTGATCTAATATAGAAATTATATGATATGATGGTTCTCTTTTGTAGTAGATATCCTAATATGAAATCTGGATTCTAATAAATATCTTGATATGGTTATCTTTTGGTTCAATCTACCTAAGTGGCTATGGAAGCCTAGAATCTGTGCTTTCTCCCTGGTAGACTTTCCATCTTGCATTTTTCTTCTTCCTCTTTTTTGGTATCGTAAAGTTTAGGTAAGTTGGGGAATTTTGCATTAGATTTGTAACACTGTTACACCCTACACAAAGATAGGGATAGATGAGACGTGTAGAACGATTCAAGAACTTTACTATATTTGCAAATCCATATCTGACTCATCAATTCACTCTAACTTGGTTTGAGTGAATTGGGATGATAAAAAAGTTGATAAAGCTCTCTCTGCCAAATTTTAAATAAAATTGCATTCTCATTAACTAGGAGAAAATTAAATTAGAACAGCATACCCATTTGGTGTTATATTCATAAAATTATCAGTGAAAAGAAACCAAGGAAGGTTAATGCCAGAAAGAGTAAGGAACTTTTTCGTTTCAATTCATGTGTATGACTTGCTATAAAATCTTGTCAAGGATTCTCCAGAGCTTACTTATAGAAACAAGTTGGAGGTATCAGGAGGCTTATTGGAACAAAATCTAGAAATCACCATTATTTTTTTTTTTTATTTTAGGTTATTTAAATTATTATTTTTATTTTAATAGTGTAATTCTATAATATTTTTAAATTTTGAAACAATAAATGCATACATAAATAAAAATCATAAATAATCAATTACATCCATATATAACCCCATATAATAAATTAAGCAGCTCACTTTTAGAGTTGTTTTTGCAAACATCTTAGCATTGATGTAGAATTTAAGAGTTGCATTTCAATAATGGCACTACCTAATTTTAAGTGCTCAACTTAAGCGAATGGGAGATAGCTTTACCTTCATGTACATTCTAAACAGTCGTCCGAAACCCTTTTCATTTCTCTTATTCATTCCCAAAATTCTCAAGCTTAAGCTGCATAACTCCTTTTCTAAGCAGTCGTGTGTATGGGCTGTACTTGCTGCGGGGTCGTTTTGTTTGAGTAGGGCGTTCCGGATACGATGACGTTTTACTAGTAGTGTAATCAATGATTCTATATCTTCCTATAATATTTTTCTACAAATCTTCTTATTTATTAAATAAAAAAAATGAATGCATTTTATGTTTTTAAGATAATAGATGTATTTAGGATTTGTAGGAGTATCTAGTTTAAGGATATAACAATTCTCTCGTGTAATTGAAGGAGTTAGGGGTCTGTTATGCCACGTGGGATGTTAGTTAATGTTGGTTAAGGGAGTCTGTTTAGAGAGTGTGAGGAAAGAGGCAGGGAAAGCTGGTTTTTTTTTTAGTAAATGATTGCTGCTTGTAGAAACCCTAATTCAATCCCCATTCTCCCAAATCCCTTTAATTGTGAATTCTGCGTCTTGCATCTTGCAGCAACTCTGTTCACAATTTGTTCTTCTTTCCTCAATTCCATTGGTTATGCTTATGCGCTTTCTATCTTTGGTCCAGTTCAGGACAAAAGCTTTTCTGTTTTCAATGCTTTAATTCGTGGGCTTAGAGGAAATGCCCAGTTCGAAAGTCCAATTTCATTCTTTGCTCTGAGGCTAAATGTCTAGCTCGATAGGCTAACATATCCCTTTATGCTCTAGTCAGCAGCGGCTTTGCTCATGGATGAGCTTGGTAGCTCTTTTCATGGCGGAATTCTCAAGTTTGGCGTGGAATTTGACTTTTTTTTAGAGTTTCCTTGGTGGACATCAGGACATGTACGTTAAAGTTGACAAGATGCGTTATGCATTACAGGTGTTTGATGATACGCCCAAAAGAATTAGGTGTGGGAGCAAATTGTTGTGGAATGTTTGTATAAATGGGTGTCGTAGAGTGGGAGACTTGACCAAAGCCACACAGCTTTTTGAGGCTATGCCTGAAAGGAACATTGCGTCTTGGAATGCTTAAATAGATGGGTTTGTGAGAAATGGTTGATATAAATGGCGCAAGAGAGCTTTCTAATAATTTGCCCTAACGGAATGCGGTTTCATGGACCACCTTGGTAAGGGGACTTTCCCAGAATGGAGACCATAGAAAAGCATTGTCAAATTTTTCCAAAATGATCTAACTGTTGTTTCTGCTCTTTCAGCTTATGTAAAATCGGGTGCTCTGGATGCTGGAGTACGGATTGACGATTATCTTTCAAACAGTGGTTTCTTGATTACTAGAGCAGTAGGAAATGCTGTGGTGGATATGTACGCCAAATGTGGGAACATTGAGGCTGCAGTAGAGTTTTTGCTGATATGAAATAGAAGGACCTCTTCCTTGGAGCTTTATGCTGTGGGTTTGGGCAATCCGTGGTCATCATGTGCAAGCACTTCAGTACTTAAAACAGATGAAGTCCACAGGGATAGGATATGATTTTTCACTGTAATCCCGTTCTGTTTCTAAAGCTTACTTGTTAATTTATATTTTGATTTTGTTAATCTGAACTTTGCCTCATGTACAGGCATTAAACGAGACGGCATTGTGTTTCTGTTCATCTTGACTGCATGCTCACATACTGGGAAATTAGATGAGGGCCTACTCATCAACAGAGTATGCCATCGAGCCAATGATGAAACATTTAACTGTAGTTATAGATCTCTTAGGTAGAACATGTAGGTTAGATGAAACAATCAGGTTCATTCAGACTATGCCAACAGCTCTTGATTTTGTCATATCGGAAGCACTTTTCTGTTCTTGCAGGGCCCCACACTTACATTGAAATGGTAGAATTGGTCTCAGAGAAAATCTTGCAGCTTGAACCTAAGCACCCTGGAAGCTATATGTTCCTATCAAATGCTTTTGCTGCAGTGGGGCGGAGGGAAGATAGAGAGTAAGAACTTTTATGCAATATAGTAGTGTAGAAAAAGACCCGGGATGGAGTTATATTGAGGTTTATCATTAATGGTCAAATGCATAGTTGTCACTGGAGAACATGCAGACAACCAAGCGAAAGAGATACATGCAGAACTAGTTGGAATATTAGGAGGAGCAAGAAGAGACGGATACATGCGTGAAACTGGATTGGTACTCCATAGTATTGAAGCAGAGAAGTAAGAATCCTTACGAAGACATAGTGAGAAGTTGGCTTTTGTGAGCTGAATTGTGCTTTCTTGTTGATTGTATGAACATGGATTATGACTTTCCGTAACTTTTTTTTGAAATGCAGACTTGATTTGATTCAAAATAACTAGAGGGTGAATTGTGTATAGGTAAATTTCAAAAGTAAAAAAAGATATGTGTGTGCTCAACATGAAAAATGTGGCTCATCTCAGAAGTATTGCGCATGATTGACTAAGATTATAATAATTATATATTAATTGTTTTCATTCTCAAACCTTGTTTTGGTTCAAAATACTGTCCCAACTATTTTGTCTTCCGAAGAAAAACTGACAGAGATGGCCGGTGCCGTAATATGTTGTGAATGCAAGATCATGGCAACGGCATTGCGTAATATGAAAGCCGCATTTGCATTATGAGTATTTGATCTTCAACTGAGAAGCAGCACGCCACGCCTTGTCCATTTTTCAAACTAGTTTTTTTTTTTTTTTTTGTTATAATTAATGAAGAAAGAGTGGATGAAAACATTCCACGGTTCCACCCCATTAATTCCAAAATGAAGCCTAAAGTCCAAACGGTGTAATGACGAAAAATGCAGCTACCTACTTACGTGTATAATTTATCTTATTTATAATTAAATAATAATAAATATATACAAATAAAAATACTACTAATAATTTTTATATATAAATAGAATAATCAAATAATATTATTAATATAAGCACATTAGCCATTAGATGGATGAAAACAGAGATAGGTACCATTTATCAAGAGATATGATCCCATTGCTTCGTTGCATTCAATATACATTTTTTAGGAGTGGCGTTGTGTGAATATTTATACATGCACATTTATTTATTTTTATATTTATTCTTTTTAATATTTTTTTATTTGACTTGAGACTCTGCAGTCTTCGTTGCACTACGATTCGTTGGATAGCGGATAGTTGACCCATATGAACATGATTCCATGGGCGGCGGTGCGTTGCAGCACAAGTAGGGAGAGTAGAGAAGAGGGTAGTAGGCGCTGAGCTTTCAGTTTTGTTTGTTTCCCTAGAATCTTTTAACACGAGAAATCCGCAACTACAATTAAACAACGTCAGACTACAAACCAATCTATCTATTACCACTAAATTAAAGACTTCGATAATGGAATCTTCTTTTTCAAAATTCCCTTTCTCATCAATCTATTCCTTTTTCCTTTCCTTTTCCAACTATTTTTCTCTCTCTTCCTTTCTCTTTCGTTTTCTATTCATCCTCATATATCCATATAGAAATCCTCTATTAATCATGCCATTGCCAAATATATTTTTTCTATTTATGTGATCTTCTTCCCTTTCCAATCCTTTTTATGTATTATATATACAGCAAGAACTTGACGCCTTTCTTCAATGACTCATCTGGGTTCTGATTTCTGCATTTGAAAGATTCAATTTTTTTACAATCCCATAATGGGATTGGCTTTGGTCACTGTGATTACTTTGTTTCTCTTGTTTTCACTCAACTCAGTCACTGTTAAAGGTGGAATCCCAACAACTCTGGAAGGTCCTTTCAAGCCAGTGACTGTTCCACTTGACAAGAGCTTCCGTGGAAATGCTGTGGATTTGCCAGACACAGATCCTTTGGTTCAGAGAACAGCTAAAGGGTTTGAGCCAGAGCAAATCTCTGTCTCTCTTTCTTCGCGATACAACTCCGTTTGGATTTCTTGGATTACAGGTATTAAAGCTTCTAATACTGTCTTCGACATGAAATGCAGACAAATGGGTTTGCTTTTTTCTTTTCCAAATGCAAACATGTTGCTTTCAAAATCAGTGACTTCACATAATGATCCCTAGACTCCTAGATTTTGGAATATTAATTCAGATAGATATATACTTTTTAATTTGGTATATATAATTACTGTTGGATTATACTATATGGCATTAATTATACATGATATTATTGGGTTATATGTGCAGGGGAATATCAAATTGGGGACAATATAAAGCCATTGGATCCTGAAACTGTTGGTAGCATAGTTCAATATGGGAGATTTGGAGTGAAAATTAATCGCCAAACACAGGGTTACTCCCTTGTGTACAGTCAACTCTATCCTTTTGAAGGCCTGCAGAATTACACTTCTGGAATCATACATCATGTTCGTCTTACCGGTATTTACCTCTACTTGTCTGTCTCAGACACAATGATTTTTTGCTTCATTTTAAGATCTTAGTTGTCTGTCTGCCATGCTACATGGTAGTTCTAGAATTAGTTCGTAGATTTTAAGATTCTCTTGTTCTTGCTGCAGGATTGAGACCCAACACGCTATATCAGTATCGTTGTGGTGATCCTAATGTGGCAGCAATGAGTAGTGTTCATTATTTCAGGACTATGCCAGTTTCTGGCCCCAGGAGTTACCCTGGCAGAATAGCAGTGGTAGGAGACTTGGGCCTCACATACAATACCACATCTACAGTTAATCACATGATTAGTAATCATCCTGACCTTATTCTGCTGGTTGGTGATGTTTCTTATGCCAACCTTTACCTTACTAATGGAACCGGCGCAGACTGCTACTCTTGTGCATTTCCTAATTCTCCAATCCATGAAACATATCAGCCTCGTTGGGATTATTGGGGGAGGTAAAGAAAACTTGTACTTCAGCTGAATTTTAATTAATCAACTACCGGCAAAGCGTAGAAGAGAAGTTGATTAAACAAATAGTTCGTGCAACTTAGCATTCTCAAGTGTCAACTATTCACAAATGTGTATTTTAGAAAACTCTTACTAATAATTATAGACGAGAAGTAAATTTCAATCTACCAGGAAATTGAATTAGTATTATGCAGTTGTTGCCTCAGTAATTGCTGTTGATTCATGTTGTTACCAGGTACATGGAACCGTTAGTGTCTAATGTCCCAATAATGGTAATAGAAGGAAATCACGAGATAGAAGAACAGGTAGATAATCAGACATTCATCGCTTATAGTTCTCGATTTGCTTTCCCATCTGAAGAGAGTGGATCATCATCCACATTCTACTATTCTTTCAATGTTGGTGGAATACATTTTATAATGCTCGGAGCCTACATATCATACGACAAATCAGGTAATCTGTTCCTTTGCTGCTGTTTGTTTCCATGCAGGCAAGGAGAGGGTGCTGAGCATTCATGCTTAAGAAACATTTATAACTATCTTTGTCTGATAGCAGGGGACCAGTACAAGTGGTTGGAGAAAGACTTGGCTTCTGTCGACAGAAAAGAAACTCCATGGTTGGTAGCTGCATGGCACCCACCTTGGTATAGCACCTACAAAGCGCATTACAGAGAAGTAGAGTGTATGAGGGTAGCAATGGAAGACTTACTGTATAAATATGGTGTTGACATTGTCTTCAGTGGACATGTAAGTGTTCTGCACTTGGATTTTATCATGCCAACTCTGGAAATCTGGTTTCTTACAGAGCTCAATGACATTATGGAATTCATATAACCAATCTCATTTAATTGGTGTTGTTGTTTGTCAACTCCAAGTTTGTATTTGATACTATACATAGACCCATAATTTCTTTAAGCAGGTTCATGCCTATGAAAGATCGAACCGAGTATATAATTACACATTGGATCCCTGTGGTCCGGTTCATATCGCGGTTGGGGATGGTGGTAACCGGGAAAAGATGGCAATAACACATGCTGATGAACCTGGAAACTGTCCAGAACCATCAACTACACCAGATGACTTTATGGGTGGTTTTTGTGCCTTTAACTTCACATCAGGCCCTGCAGCAGGTAAATTCTGTTGGGACAGACAGCCGGACTACAGTGCTTTCAGAGAAAGCAGCTTTGGCCATGGAATTTTGGAGGTCCTATTCCACAAACATCACTTTTATCTTTCCTGTTTTTTACATTGAAGCAATAGTCACGTTGGATTTATAGAAAGAATGTCACTTAAATTGGGATTTTCTGCTGTGGAAAGTCAGCTGTTTGATGATTGGTTGGTAGACTGTATGATCACATCCAACAGCTAACGCTCCGCCAGATCATAACTCCTGGATTGCAGAAGATCTGAGTTCTTGCTTTTACATTTTATGTTTTGGTCAATGATCATGCAGGCAGTTAAGCACTTTTTGAGTAGGACATGATGCTTAAAGGTGCAGTCATATGATATGCAGGTAAAAAATGAAACCCATGCATTATGGACTTGGCACCGCAACCAAGATTATTATAACAGCGCGGGAGACCAGATTTACATTGTCAGGCAGCCGGAAAGGTGTCCAGTGGAACCTCAGGTACATAATACATTACAATATGGATCATATTCATACCGTACCATACATTGCATTCACAAGTGTCATGGTTTCCTTCTCTTTCAAGGATCCTTGAGGAGCTTGAGCTTGAGTTGGAGCATTCAAGGTATATGGGAATAAACTTGCAGCACCATATGGAATATTTTATATATATAACTCGAGAGTACAATAATTTTCTCTTTCTGTAATCTAAAAATTCTGGTTAATTGAATCTCAAACACTCACCAAGATTTTGAAGTTCAAAGATCAATTGTACAATATTTACACATTTAGTTTCAATCAAGTTCTTTAAAAACGTTGTGTTTGGCTTGTAGTAATTAGTGACTATCATCTAGCAAGATGGAGAGAAGAAAAAAAGTTATGATATGGAAGCCATGCATTAAGAGACGATACTTCATATGCTAATGATATTGCACTAAAAGAGAACTGAATTGAATTCGAGCCCTATAAATCTATAATTAATCTCATCCAAGGCCCCCTTACAACCCTATCTCTTCTCTGAATAGCTATATTCATAACCTTATCACTTGAGAATGAAAATAGAGAATTTTAGATGCATTTGCATATAGCTAGCTAGGAGGTTATAAACAACAAATGGCTCCCCAAAATTGTAAGCATTTAATTCTCCCCATAATCCTACATGGACTAAAAGGCATGGAGCAAAATGAGAAGAAAGGAAACGAAGACACCAAATGTGTAGGATATTGCCCCGGAAGATGCTCGAGAAGTATCGGTCATCGGAGGGTTCATTCCCGGAGTTATTCCACCGCCAAAGATTGATGTCGGAGGTGTAGATGTTATTGGCACATTGGGGTTGGTAGGAGGCGCTGTGGTTGGTGTATTGGTCCCTCCAGCAGAACTAGAGATTACAAGAAATCATAGTTATTAGTTAGTCTCATGGTGAACAGAATTCTGTCTCTAACAAGAGGAGAACATGAACAACAGTTTACTTCCTAATGCAAACTTGCAGTTAAACTTGGCTTGCATGAATTATTCAAGAATGAAATAACTACCAAAAGAGAAGAGGAAACAAACAGATCCCTACCTTACAAAAACTCTCATGTTCTGTTGCCTAGTTTACACTAGCCAACCTTGTTTTAAAAGCTTTAACATAATAGAAACCTATTCAAATTACACTATTAAATGGGGTGTGGGTAATTTTCAGAATAAGATGGCAAGTTTCTGTGATTTCAATCAACCTCAAGAAAGGTATACTCTTTAATTGGATAAAAATATTGTGTGGCTCCAAAAAGCAATAGAGAATCATGGTGAACAACTGATAAAATAATCCAAGAAATTGAACAGTTAGGTCTTAGGTCTTCATCTGCAGTTAAAATTTAATGGACACATAAAAAAGGTAACAGGATCTATTTCACTTCACCAACAACTTTGTTTTTATGCTTTCGACACAAAAGCCTATTACTAGTACTGTAAAGATTCCATTCTCTCAAGAAGCATCTTTAAACCAGCCTACAACGGTGTTCTACAACAGAAAACCCAAGACCTTAACCAAATCTAACCAATTAAAAAGGTTATAGTCACACCAAGTGGTCCCTAACTAAACCTGTTATAACACCCCAAGAGGCAAAAGGCTATAGCACTGATTTCTAGTTTCCCCTTCTCAGGGTTGGGGTTGGGGTAGTTTTTTGGGCTAATATGGACAGAAACAAAAGCTTGGTTGGTTTCTACTGGCACAGAATCAATTTCCATCAGATGCTACCACTGCTTGCTCGTTTCTCAGTCACTTTACCCGTTGTAAAGCGAGCATCATTAAAATTGGAAAAACCCAACAAGTCAATCTGAACCGTCTGAAGAAGTGGGGTCACAGAGACTCATCCAACGGTGATCTGAATATAGCGAATAAAAATAACAAGATTGTCTTGCGTCATACACTGTGTCAGTCAAATAGTACATGTCAAATTCATAAAACCAAGATTTTGTAAAAAACCAGACACACAGCGGTTTGGTTTCACTCTATAGATCAGACAAAACTACATTGAACACAAGCAGCCATGCAGAACCAAATCGTGTAACCCTCCCCATGCACAGTGACACGTGTCATTTACCCACTTCATCTCTACTCTCACACACCCACCCTTCTCTCTCTAACCCACCTTTCCTTTTCTATTTTCTGAGTTGACACAGCACAGAGGAGAGGTTCTGGCGTTGTTTTGTGCCTTTTTCGATCTAACGTCCATGTCTACTTGAGAGCCCGCTTTCCACCCAAAAATAAAGAAAGCCAAAAAGGAGAAAAAAAAAGAGAGTCTAGGAGAAGAATCCATTTGCTTGAAGATCAAGAAATGCAAACTGTTTTCACCAATAAAAAAATGTGGACCATGACTGCAAATAACACTCGCTAAAAGAAGCTCAAACCAGCACCATTTGCAGCAAAAATAGAGCGGAAAAAATTTAAAAAAAAAAAAAGAAACGGAAAAGAGCATACCTTGCAGAAGATGCATACACACAAGATCCATAGCCTAATAAAAACAAAAAAAGAAAAAGAAAAAAAGATTATTAAATCAATTTATACAGAAAGAATCAATTTTTGAGAAAAAAAGAAAAAGAAAAAGTGGGTTTACTGGGATTAGTTTGGGCAGTGGTGGCGGTGCCGGCGAAATCACAGGAGCCAGGGCCTCTTGACCGGCGTTGGAAGTAGCTATTGAAGGCATAGGAAGCATGAGCTTGGAGGGTGTTTGGTAAATAGCAGAGTCCATTGGATTGAATAGCAACGCAATCGGCTCCAGCACTGCAAGCATAGTCCAGAGCTGCTTGGAGTGCCTGAGCATTAGCATCGCTTCTTGCTACACACCAGCTTGCTCCTTGACCTTGAGCAGCCACATTGATGTTTTTGCCGGTTCCCACCATGGCTGTGATAATGGTGAAGATGAGGAGTAGGAAATAAGCCAGCTTTGGTGGTGGAAACGGCGGAGCCACCGCGGCTACTGCCATGGACAAAGTTATAATGTGGGGCGAGGTGGGGTGTGATTTTGCTTAGTTGGTAAAGGAGGAGAGAGAGAATGGAGTTTTCAGAGAAAAAATGATACAGCCATGGTGGAGACAGAAGCTGCTTTTGCTTTCCTTGCCTTCCTCTTTTTCTTCTTTATATTTTGAGTTCAAATAGAATATGCCCTTTCACAGTAAACCATTACTACATGTATTAACTATCCATTAATTATGTTTGAGATAGGCTAAATTACAATTACAAGAATGGCAATTTTTTTTTATTAAATTTTAAAACTAAGCTTTAATCCAAAACCTCTTATCTCTATATGAATAATACACTATATATTTAAGATATTTATTTTTAAATTAAAGTTTAAATAAATGCATGTGAAATGAATAAAATTAAATGGTGTTTTGTTTTCTTCTTTAGATGGCAACTAATATTGTATAGGTATTTGAAAAACTTGATTTTTTATATGGGAATGAGTTCTTACAGCATGTATCTAAATTATTCGATTAAAACACTAAAAAACATATTATTTAATATACGTGTGTTGAACTAATTTGTATTGTTCACCTTTTACTCAATAAAATATATTGAGTAGAGAAACTAAGTTTACTATATAGATTCTTTTTATTATAATTATAAAATTAAATAATAAGAGTAAAAAAAAGGTAGAGTTTTAAGTAAATGCATGTCAAATGAATAAAATTAATTGGTATTTTGTCTACTTCCCTTTATTACAATTAATATAGTATCCATTACAATTAATATACTATGGGATATATGACACCAACTTCACAATAAAAAATTTTATTTTTCACGGATAAATATTTTGGTTTCATGAATATTTGTGAATTCAATCGTACTATCAATTAAAAAAAACTAATAATTAGTAATCACTTTTCAAACTAAAATAGTTTTTTATTTTTTTCAGTTTATATTGAAATATTTTTTTCTTTTATTTATGCTTTGGGTAAGCTCATATCTTTGGGACCTGCTTTTGACTTGGACTTAGCGGAACAGATGATTCAGTAGGATTTCATCTCATGCAGATATGCATTTAAACCAAGTTTTAATCTTCAAATGCCATCTGGTTTAAATAATTGCCTAACATACTTTTTCAACCAATATATATATATATATATATATATATATATATATATATATATATATATATATATATATAGGGTATGGTATACAGATTAACCACACAATATTTCTCCAACCTTTCTACTGAATAATGCTTTCTGTCAAGAACAATGAGAGAGAAAATATGCAACAAACTTAAACAGAAAAGATAGTCACGCAATTCTTTAACATAAATCTCAAAACCTTGGCACTCTACTGTTCTTGAACAATGAATAAAGGGTAAAGGCTAATATAGCTGACATTCTTCAAATCTGGGCATCCAAAGGGAAAAAAATTGATCTTGTGATAGTATGTATATAATATCGAATTGTACAATTGAGATCTCATTACAAGTCCAAAAAATGGGTATCAAAAACACAATATATGGTAATTGTTGTACACTCACCTGTGATGATTTCTCTCCCCCTCTCACCTAAAATTTTCTAACCACTAATATAAAATACCTGAAAAGTAGCAGATCCACTCTCAAGTTTTTTCATAGAATAGAATATAAGCCTCACAACGAAGGACTTCATTGAGAGAAACTTCACGCACATGAGCATCACTGGCATGATACCATGTGGAACTGTCATTCTTGTCATCAGCTTTCCCCCTGTTCCTCCGGCCCCCTCTCACATAGGCAACATAATGACCCCCTCTCATGGTTCCCAAGTGCTCCACTACGCCAACCAAGCGGTATTCAAACCTTCCTTCATTTATGCACCTGTTTTTTTTTCCCCCAACAAAAAACATAGTTTTATTAAAAGCATCATCGTATGGCATTTCTTTAGAGTTTCAAGTGCAAAGAAATGTTACAAGCAAAGTAAATATACATGACGTGAATCCAAGATGAACTATAAATCCACTTTCAGAATCAGCAGAGCCATAAAACAAAAGATATTGACTAATGAATTACAATGGAGAAAGGAAAGAAATGCAAGCCTCATCTCTTCCAGATACTTAAGAGATGATATTGCCAAATCACCACTCGATTCATGTCCAACAACTTCACATGTCAAGGAATACAGGAAATACTTTCAAGATATGAAGGAGATCAGCAGATAATTGCTTTCTATATGACACCCTCCTTGACTATTTTCTTGTTCTTGCATAACATAAATTCCATAACCAGTTATTTCCTATGAAGCAGAATATCATAATGTTCTATAGTTAAAATATGTATATCCTTGAAATCAACTTGTAAAATGCACACGATATTCAGAGAGAACACGAAGAACCATAACGTTATATAGTTATAGATAATACCAGTTATTGCCTATGAAGCAGACATTTCATTTATAGAAATAAAATAGGTAACTTCACTAATCAATCATACAGCAGACACACATTTGGATGCACTAGTGCAAGGAACAGTTTCAAGTAGTAAAATAAGATATTGACAAAATTTTTCCATGATCTATTGCTATATTTCAGCAATATTTGATCTCTTCTGAATGTGTAATGCAACAACCCTCGGTGTCGATGCCTAAGGAGAACAGCCACCAATTACCACCTCAAACTGCAACCTCAACTACAAAACATCCTTACATGATACATCTGATTTTCCTACCAACAAAAACCTTTCAAGCCATCAATTTTCCACCTACCCGCAATCCATCTACCAGACCCTAACCTAAGCCTGTCAAATCCTAGTCAACTTTCCCTCCTGTGTCACTAACATTATCCCTTTCTAAACCCACACCACATCGTGATAATTGTCTTTAATGAATAATATTTCCTGACTCCTGTTCTGCATCACAGGTTCCTATTTTTGGACGAGTTTTTCAGGTGATTTGCAACTGGAAAATTTCATTCCCAATCTGACCCTACTTCCCTAAGTAAGAGGGGATGGAGTGTCATGGTTAAGAATAATCAAGCACAAAAAAATTATTTAATATCATGGCTGAGTAGCAATTTCAAGCTGCCAAGAAATCAGTTATTTGACATGCCAAATCAAATTCATGACTCCTGCCACATATTAGCAATGCAATAGTCGGTATCAAATAATTTCATAACATGCCTATTTGTTCTACTTTAGAAAAGAATTATTTTCTTATTCCTGAATTAGTATTGCGACTTCACTCAAACATATATATAATTACCATATGATTTCACTGATGAAGGAAGGACAGCTCATTAAAACAGAAGATACATGTTTGGGGGATAAGGCATCATCCCAACAGATGTGACAAGGTAAAAACCCTGAAGTAGTCTAGAAAAACAGACGTGGGTATGCCATACAAAGTGTGAAGGCATGATCCACAGACTACAATCTCTAGCATCCCTGATTCCACTCTTATCCAACATACCAAACCCTGGCAAATTGGGTACAGCTCGACAATGTCCAAAATCTTGATAATGAAAATTAAGAATAGTGTATCAATTATGACTGTTACTTCTGCTATATAACGCAGTATCACAAGTAGTGAAAAGAAAGAGATAAAAGATGGTGCATAACCAACTAAGCTTTTCAGTTAGTCCAATAATGTTTGTGATAGTAGAAAACATTTGACATTCTAGGTCCTAGATATAGACCATATGTTTTTCCAAGTTTCGCTGACAAATTATAACAATAATAATCTAAAAAGTGGGATACTAACATAGGGTCAGGACCGAGTAGTTAAAAAAGTTCCCTTGCTCTTCTGTATTCCTTGTTTCTCCCCATCATTCCAACTATATCATCTGAGCTCTTTTTCTTCATGATAAATTTGAAGTAATACCCAGAAAAAAATGGTCTTATTCTCATACCTATATGTGTGAACATTCATAGATATATTAGATTATATTATATATATATAACATGGAGAGGTGCAATGATGTTAATAATGACATCATTCCAATTACTAGGAAAAGCAGCCTATTCAAGATTTCTTTTGGTTTATGCATACTCTTATGATTGTAGATTCTAAATACGAATGAACAGCAAACCTATATTTTTATATGATCAAATCATATCCACCTCAACCACTTTTCAAGCAAAACTATCACCACCTTCATCAAAACTTTGCAAAACCAATAGATCAAAACCAGAATTTACAAATAAGACCTATTTGCAATTCTTAGAGGTTATGTCCTTAATATTAATTGTTATCATATTAAAATAATAATTCTTAATAGTTTGTAGAGGAAACACTAAATTGGAAAGGGAAGAGGTAGAATAGAAGCAATTCATCTGATTACTAGTTCAAATTTCAAACAGAATCATGAAAAGTTTAAAAGATTACCTGGGATCTATATATGGTCTCAGATCAATTGTTTCTCTGAAACTGACGTAGCCATTCAATTTACTTATGCGACCACGAGCATCTTGGCTGAACCTTTTTAGATGAATGGTAAGAATAGGCGGTGCTTTATAAATGAGGACCCTCTTAGTTGCATCCCTCTTCACCTTCACACCTTTTGAGTCCACCTCTTTATTCTCATCTTCTTCAGAGTCATTGTTCCTATCTAACGACTGAGGGTCCCTTCTTTGGATGTTTTCAGTCACATGATGTGTACTTGTACTACAAGAAGCAGCAGCTAGATCATTACAATTTTCTTCATTGCATGTTTTATTACCTGAAGACCTTAATTCCTCATCATGTGTATCTTTCATTTTATGAACAACTGTACTCAACTCATCTTTTTGGCCATTTTCAATGTCTATGCAATTTTGAACACTTGAAACCGTACTTTCTCTGACTTTATCTTTATCATCATTAATATCACCATTACCAAGGCTTTGGACTTCAGAAGGACAAGAGTTAACTGAATGTTGTTGATCTCCACGGTTTCCAGTATAATCGCCATTTGTAATAACTGTAGACACAGATTTTGCCTGCTTTGTTGCTTCTAACTTTTGACGATAGAGAATTTTGGAACAGTTCTCACAATGCCAAGCATTTTCATCAGAGAGAAGCTCAGGTTTAATAAAATGAGCCAAGCAACTCTCCACTGACACTGGAGAATCTGTATCATCAACTTCATCTGGATCGGACTCACTGCTGTGCCCAGCTGTAAAACCAGCTTCCATTACATCAGCACTAGAAGAAGGTCTAGGGGCAGGGCCAGCAACAATTTCAGGCTCATTGAATAAGTCACCAATGCCGTCAAACTCCAATTCTTCTTGTGCACATCCCACAACTGATGAGGAGGCCTCACCATCCAGTCCCATGACCTCCCCAGTAGAGAAACTTTCTTCTTTATACGGAAGCAACAGCACTTCTGAACTTTGAATTTGTAACGGAGCATCCTCTTCCCACCCATTCGCTGAAGAAGAATCTGGCCTTGGGTTTTGCTCCTCATTAACCTGGGTGCTAGACTCGCAGCTGGTCTGTAGAGGTAACTCTTTTACAGATTCCTCCTTCCTCTCAATATCCTGTATCACTGAAAAATCCTCCGGAGAAGTTACTCCATGTTCATCCGTCATGATTTTTTCTTCCACATAATCCAACCATGAAAAGTCATCTGACAAAGCTGATGTTCTCTCTGCAGCATTGTCAACGACTTGCACATGTTCAGATTCTTGAACAGCCAGAAGATTAGGTGACATCGAGTCCTCTTGATCAGCCATGGCACTTCTTCCTTCAGAACCCAATACTGTGGAGTCACTAGAAGAAGCCACCACCTCACCAGCAGCTGACATGTCAGATTGTGCAGGGCAGGACAATTCAATGCTGGATGATTGGGTTGATAAACTCTGAATAGGTAAGGGATCTTTATCTTTGCTAACTTTTGCACGAGTCTTTCCCCCTTTTTTTGGTGGAAGATTTGGTTTTTTTGTTCGAGATACTGGTTGGGCTTTCCTAGGTGGGGGTTTCTTAGTTGGAACAGGCAGAGAAAGATCTAGACAAGGTTCATACACCGTTGAAGAATGCCCACAATCAACACAACGTACAGTACTAGATATTTGACCTCCAAAAAGTGCATCTACTGTAGTAGTGATACCAGAAGAGGTTCTATCATCTTTGGGCAAATCATTCTGCTTCTTCACAGCTAGTTCTTCAGTACTCAACTCATCTAGTAAGCAATGGAGCAATTCATGACTGTCATGCTGCTGATATCCCCGAAATTGAGGAGCTTTTGAACATATACAACCAAAAATGGATCTAGGATTTATAATGTTTTTCAATCCCGATTCTGGGTTTGTTTCAGCAAACAGCTTGTTTAAGGAACTAGTCAGAGGGCCCAAAGAAGTATCTAATTTTAAAAAGTAATCCCGCAGCCCATCCATGGCCAGAATATTTTGCATAACTGAATTGAAGAAGCAAGTATTCCCAAGATTAACCATACCTCTGACTATGTAACCTTTTCCATATGAATCACTTTCCAATAAAATTCCTGATTTAATCTCCGAAGTAACACTACCACCTCCAGACCAAACATCCTCGACATCCACTGATGATTGTTTTGATGATGGTCCCTTCAACAATTTCACAACATTGGAGAGAACACAAGTTGATTCTTCATTCTCCGCAATATTCTCAACTGGGATAAGTATATTGCAAGGAAAGCACCAACACAACTGAGGTTTTTCAAAATTGACAACCAAGGGGTGTCGAGTTTGCCTGGAATGCCTGACTACATGGCATTGAGGAGTTACTGGCAATCCAACCCCTCCACAGGAATAATGACCACACTCTAGACAAACCCATATAGCCTTTGAGTGAGATTTTGAATCCACTGCAGAACCACCTTTCTTCTTCCCATGTTTACCTTTACTTTTAGCCGCCCTCCGATCAGCTGCACCTTCCCTACAATCTTCACAAGTTACAGATCCAGAGGACCCAATCTTACTAGACAACTTATCTAAGTTAACACCCTTATCAATATGAGGACAAGTTTTTATCTCTTTTACCACTGAAACGTCATCATCTACCGACTCAACGGTTGAATTGGATGATTCGGTAACCTTTTTTGGGGAATGGGTAGCAGCAATCCGCTTCTCCTTAACAGCAGAACCTCGGGCTTTCTTTCTGACCTTTTTCCCCATCAGTTCTACAATCAATGAACTCAATCAGCATAAACTCAATGTCAGCATGACGGAAACTCAAAGAACAATAGATATCCAATCCCATTTACAAAAAATACTTGATACGTTGCTTCACAAACATATACCTCTATATACACACATCTACAGAAAAATTAATAGTGTGTTTAAGATTCAACTTTTGTGTAACTAAAAAATAAAAAAGCCCAGATGATTAGATTGGTAGCTGTATCCGGGATTTTCCCAGCAATCGCGAAGCTTAAAAAAAAATTAAAAAAGTGGGATTTCGTAAATAGGGAAAAAAAAAAATCGTAAGAGGGCGAAATTTTACCTGAAAAAAGAAAAATGAAGGGGAGGAGGAGGGCGATGAAGATTACTACCGGAAGTTGTTCAAAGAATTGAAGGTTTACATGGGAAGAGGAGAAGTTGAATGCTTGAAGATTAGGATCTAAGAAAGACAGAGGGAAAGAGACGGCATGGTATTGGTGCGCGCATCATTAAGGAGTTGAGCAGCGCACGCCTTCTTCCAACTCGCTTCCAGAGAAACAGAGTAGTCCGAAGGTGAAAAACAGTGGTAATTGCTAATTACTATTAGTCGGAGACAGGGTTATTATTAAATAAATAGTCAGATTTTTTTTTTTTATCTGCAAAGTGAGATTCATTGAATCTTTAAAAATATAACAAATTAAAAATTAACAAGAGTAATCATCCTACCGACTTGATTAAAATCTGCTGAGTGCTGACTTATTTATTTTGCTCCTATACTTCATAGGATTCTTACCTCTCCCATATGAAAATTTATTAAAAATTCTTAGTACCATCCGAGAGAGTGGACCATGTTATTTATTTATTGTTTTTTAAAGAAAAATTTAAGAAATTCAACTTGAAAAGAATGGAGAAGGACATAAGAATGTAAATCTTTAATTATAAAAATTGTATCACTATATCAAATTTATTTTAAAATTTGAACTTAAAAAATTTTATTACTTAATAATTATCTTATTTTCTTGTCTCTTTCTTCTTTCTTAGTTGTTATATGTCGAAATTTTATTGCCTATATCATATATCCTTCTCTTACGTCAAATCTCAAATTAACTACTAAAAAATAATTATAGGGATTGATTAAAATGTAAATATGTCTCGTAAATGAAATAATTTGATGGTTCAAAATTGATTCCCCATTTGTGAAAATTGTGTAACTAACTCAAGACTCGAGTGGTCAAAGATGGTCAACATTTATCATGTAATCTTATTGAATTATTCAATATAATTAATTGGGTAATATTAATAATAGTGAGAAAAGAAATAAAATAACTATTATGTTTAAGAAAATATTAATTGTTCATAAAAAGATTGGATTTTATTTAATGTAATGATAATGATTTGATTTTATCGAATAAAAATACATTTAATTAGTTTTACCTCTAATATCATTGAAATATATAAATTAGAACTTCAATTTTTTTTTACTATTTAAATCTTTTACCATTGAAATATTTGACTTATTGGATTGACTAGTATGATGATTTTAGCAATTTTTTGACACAAGTAAGACATAAATAATCTTAATATTCTTATTTCTGCCGCATAATTTTTTTTCTCTAACATTTACTATTATAGAACATAGGAAGTTACATAAAAGTTTAATAGAACTTGTCTTTAAATTTAATAAGTACTTAATAAATATATTATAATAAACTTTTAAATTTTTTTCTCTATTTTCGTTATCAAAAAGATTTTTTTCCTCTATTTTAACCATTCAAGTCAATCAAATTTTCTCATGACTTTATAATATTAATAGTAGAATTAAAATAGGGAAAAATAAAGTAACCATTTTATTAGTACTCTTTGATTCTTTTTGATGAGACATTATTTGATATTTGATTTACATCACAACAATCTTATCGAAGACAATTTCCCGGCTAACCCCAAACACCCTTTCACCACAAAGCACTTATTGAATCGAAAATCAAAAAACAGAAACATAAAACACACACAAACAATCCTTCAGCTTAGCTTAGGAAGCAAAGGCCTTCTTCAAAGACTGAATGGTGGCAACAGTAGTCTTGAAAGACAAAGCCAGCACATTATCATCAATGCTAGTGTTAAACAAAGTGCTAGGAATAGATACAGTCCCAGCACTAGCACTCCCAAATGCAGATATAGCCAGAGCCGTCGTCTTGGGATCATCATTGTATTGAAAGTGCACAAGTCCCTTAGGAAATACGAACATGTCCCCTTCTTGAAGCTTCTGGGTAAAGAGCTTATTGGTTGTGTCCACAAATCCCACTTGCAGTGAACCCTGAGCAACCAAGAGAAGCTCTGCAGAGCGAGGGTGGGTGTGAGGAGGGTTAACAGTCCCACCTGGGAATTGAAGGGCAGCATAAGAGACACTTTGTCCATTAAGAGCTGGGAACTCAGCCATGGTTGCCTTTATTATCTTGAAGCCTGTGGGTGCTGGTTGGCTTCCGGGCACGAGGGCACGGAAACCGGTGTAGGTGAAGAAGTTGCCGTCGACATTGTTTACACCTTGAGGGACAATGAAATCAGTGAGGATATCTGGGTCGCCAGCCATTGTTATTCTCACAAAGGAAAAGGCAGAGATAACCAGTGAGAGGATGAGTTTTAGGGTTTTGGAAGACATGGTCAAAGTTATCTAACGATAACAATGGTTAATTAGAAGATGAGGTGCTCTGGCCTTTGGGAGTGATCTATTTATAATGAATCAAAATATGTTGTTTCATGGTAGAGATCATTATATGTTTCACTCATCTTAATTAGTCAAATTTTATTTATTAATTAACCTATTTATTTATAAATTGATTTTTTAATTAATTAATTAATTTTACTAATTAATAAATATAAATAAAATACTTAATGATTTGTGTTAGTGGAATTATGGATTTTGATTGGGGTTAACAATAATTTGTCTTTGTCAGTCTTTCTGGATGACAAGAACTAATGAAGATTACAAGGTTTTCTTCTTGTAATTGTAGCTAGCCGTCCAATTGTGCAATGAATGGTACTCATGTGCAATATTGGACAAAACTAGCTAGGGGGATGTTTGTCTGCTACTTCATGTCTAGATACATTATGCATATTCTCAAGTCGTCTTCCATATTTTTTCCATATGCTTCCTGTCAAACACGTCCTAAACAATCATAAATATATCGTCTATGCCTCTTAGCACTTTATTGGCTAAGAGAGCTCAAAATAATGGACATCTAAGTTACGCCCCAATGTATGAAAAGTATATAGTGGAAGTATATTTGGTCTTTATCTTTTATGGAATTCTAGTGTAGGCGAAATGCAAATAAGAATGTTATGCTTTGTGAATATCAATCTAGCTGTATATATAAAGGATTCAGACATGGAAAAAGGGGAAGGATAAATTATAGATATATATCCTCTAGTATTTAATTTTTTTTTTGTATATATATATATATATATATATTTGGCTTACACCATCTATTTTTAAGATTAAATATTTTATTTAAGCAAAAGAGTAATCATAAATTTTTTTTAACAAAGACAACTTTAATAGATAGATTATTTTTTAGAAGCAACGTTTAATGAGGAAATTTTGTGGGTTTGCAAGCATGTAGCATAACCACCTAAGACATTTAAATATGTACCAATTTGATGAGTTAATCAACAATGAATTAGAAGACTCCATGCCTACCTTGTGAGAAGCCAACTTCCACTCTCCTTATCTAGGTATGCTTCCTATGAGATAAGTGAACCACTAAGGGGATATGAAAAGCATAGATAGGATAAGAAATTTGGATAAGAGTAGGATATGATAAGAGTTGATAAGCTCTTATTTTATCTAATATTTAATGCGTATCAAATAATTTTTTAAATAGTATTATGTTATCTTATCAAAAGCAAACTTGATAGTGACAAGATACATTATAAATTATTATACAGTGGGTGAGGGTGGTAGTGGTGATGGCAGCGATGGTAATGAGTGAGGGTGGTGGTGGTAATGGCAACAATGGGTGAGGGTAGTCATGTGGCGGTGGTGGGTGAGGGTGATGGTGTGACAGCAATGAGTGAGGGTAGTGGTGCCGGTGGTAGTGTGGCAATGGCGGTGGAGAGTTAGAGACAAAGAAAGCTGGGTAGGTGAACGTGAGATAAGATGAATGTTTCTTATCCTATCAAATCCTCTTATAACCCGTCTCTTTCTTTTAAGATAGAATTTTAACTATAAAAGTATGATATGATAAACAATAGAATAATCATATCCTATTTTATTGGCTCACCAAATTAACTTATTCTATTTTTCTTATTAGGTGTAACAAAGGGGCCTAATATCCTATCTCAAAAAAAATAAAAAAGCTAGGTGAATCCTAGTTATTCAAGACAGAGGAAAAAAAATACTATATATATACAGAACATTGATATTCCACATTTGAAAACTAGACAAAAAGGAAAATTTTCCATTGGCAAAATTGCTCTGGCACATAGACACAGAGACGAAATCTGTTTGTCATGTCCATCAAAGCCATAAATTGTGTTTTTCTCTTCTCTTGTTCAACTTTTACTTAATGTTAATACAGGAGATATAATTGTAGAAATAGAGCCAATTTTAAAGAAAGAATAAGATGATTAGTCATTTCTTTTTAAAGAATGTGATAATTAGACATAAAATGTGAACATAACGACATATATACACCCGCCTTAACTTTTGCTTTGTTTTCTTCTCTAGGTATTTTACTCTTGTCTTCTCAAAAGGTGCAAGGTGCATATTTATTTATTTTAATATTTGCAAAAAAGTATAAAGTGCCTAGGAATGATATGGAGTGCTTGTGTTAGGAATTAAACTCTTATAAAATACACGCCTTAACTTTTATAAGTGAACATTTAAACAGGAATTAGCCTTACCGGATATCACCTCAGGAAATCAAAAGAAGAAAGGAGGAATATCCATGGAATTATATTCAACTGCTTCTCATTTTATTTATTTTTAATACCCAGTCTAAAGCTATTTAGATTTCAAACTTTGCAATTTTCATTCTATCTGCTTCTAGTCCAAGGAAATTAACTCTACTAGAATTATGATATCAAAGTTCTTTTCAAGGGAGTGGAATGTTATCTCATCGCACACTCATAGAGAAGTTAATTAATATGCTGATAAACTAATTGACAAAGTTTGCCGCAATGCATGGTAGGATGCTGTGTGCTTTGGATTCTCCTCCAAGCTGGTTACAACTAGAACTCCTACCTGATATCATATAAGTGGTCTTCATTTTGTAGTTTGCAGTTCCTCTGTTTTCTTTTTTATTATACCAAAAAATAGTGGAAATAGAAATGCAAATGAAATTGATTTGAACGGAATGGAATCAAGGCCAAATGAATAACATGCAAGATATACATATTCCTTATTTTATTAAACCAATGAGAATATATGTTGACATTAATTGCATGGGATGGAGCAAAATATAAGCAATACTTCTATAGAAAGAGTAAGTTTTTTTGTATAATACTTCAATAGAATAATTCTTGCATGCAACGAATCACTCTTTCATGTCTTTTTTTGCAGCCAAAAGATTGGAATAATAATTTCATAACATAGGGCATAGAATAGAACCACTATTCTATATATCAAACGAACTTCTATATTTCAAAATTTTATTAGTACATCACTGGATATATGTGCATATTACTAAATAAAATGAATCTAAAATGGTAGTACTTTTGCACAACAATATAGTCTACTAAATTGGGTCATAATTGAAGTAACCAAAATAAAAATTAATATTAGCCTCACACTTATATAAACCTCACTAAAGCTCATAAAAGGAATCTCAGCCAGAGAAAATTAATTTGGGAGTAAATTCCTGATCTTTTGACTTGGATGAGGTTAATCTGGTGAATATTATCACAATGCTAATTCAATATTATCTGTACTGCTGGGATTAACCAGGATCAACTTAATTACACTACTATTAATTTGTGCAAATATTTAAAAAATTAAAGTATTTACAAGTATTTATTAATTCAGTATTCGCTTAACAAAAAATAATGGTAGTAATTAACTCAAATTCATCCAATGTGTAAAAATGGAGCTCTACATTAAATGGCTTTTATAATCAATGCTCTTTGTTAATGCCTACATTTAACTCTTCGATTGAGAAATCTATTTGCTTCTCCTTATACCTACCCTATTCTATTAGCAGCTTTGCCTTGTATAATATTATGCCCGTTAATTTTGATTGAGAGAAATGGTGCATTTGTGGCCATTGTGTATGTGGGAAATTTGAGATTACCCAAAACAGATATAGCTAGGCCATTGCTACCTACCCACCCTTCTTTGCATCTATATAAATCCACCACCTTCGCCATTGCCTTTCACAGAAAAGTTCCATAGTTTTTACTGAAGAGGGTGAAAGAGAACAGCAAATCAGTCGTTATGACAAAAATTGTGTGCCTTCCCTATGCCTTTCTTCTCGTCCTTGCCATGGCTTTTGTGGCTCAACTTACATATGTGAGTGCTCTCTCTTAGTTTCTTTTATTTGTAGTTCATGATGTTGGAGGTTTAAAATATTATACTGCTTCAATTATTTCTTCTCTTCAATTCTGTTGCTGCCCAGCTGAGAACCACATGTTAGATACCGAGTTAAATTTAAGTAAATAACTTACAAAGAGTAAAACAAAGATCGGACAAGAGATTAAGAACACACTCTAATGCGAATGTATTCCCCTTAGTATGGAGAAAAATGGTTGTAAGGCTAAGATCTTTACCCGTTAATCTACATGTTATTATAGAGATCCTTAGAGTTATGCCTGATAGTTCTATAGTTTTACAATATTTGAATATGCTGTCACAATATTTATGGTTACAAAAAATTCATTTTAACATAATAACTATATATATATTGTTTTTGTTGAATGTGCAGGGTGGTGGAGAAGGATCTCTTCGTCCAGAACGTAATAACTATTTCTAATTTCTTTTATGAATAACTCCTAATTCCATTTTATATGAATTAAGTTAAGTACTTAGTTTGCTGACGATGCCTTCAATACAAATATTGATTGTGTAGAATGCGCGGGCGCATGTGATTACCGTTGTTCAGAGACTCAATACAGGAAGGCGTGTTTAACGTTCTGCAACTATTGTTGCCAGAAATGTCTGTGTGTTCCCACTGGATTTTACGGCCACAAAGAAGAATGTCCATGTTATAACAACTGGAAGACCAAGGAAGGAACACCCAAGTGCCCATAGAAATACACAACATGAGCTTCACTTAAGAGTTCTTCCAAGTTATGCTCAGTCTTATAAAAAAGGATTGTCATTTAATCCACTAGGTGCAATCTAGCGATTAGCAGATCAGATCTGATAGTTTGAACATCGACCTTTGTTGTTATGTAATGAAAAGAAGAAGAAGAAGAAGAGTTGTTATCTTGTTGAAATGATAATTTCACTTATCTTTCACTTTGTTCTACATTTTACAATATTCATTCTCATTTGAAGTTAATTTTTTATAGGTTCTTTTGTGATATATTATTCATTCTCATTTTATATTCAGAGATCTGCAACAATTGTTGCCAGAAATGCTTGTGTGTTCCCTCTGAATACAAGGAAGAATAACAACTGGGAGACCAAGAAAGGAACACCCAAGTGCCCATTGAAAATACACAACACAAGCAAAGTTATATATATGCTCAGTCTTCTCAAAAATAAATAAAAAAGATAATTTCACTCCTCTTTTAGTTATTTGAGGTATTTTATTGATTAAAAACAAAAGAATTTAGAACCATATATGACTTATCTATGGGCAAAAAATCAAGGAAACAATTGGTTGAATTTTCTTCTTAACTTGTGTACATTATTCACGTTAAAACTTATATATCTAATAATTCTTGTATAAAATAATACTTATTTCTCCTAATTTTACATTATTTAAAACACCATACATCTCCATCCATCAATATATCTAAAGAGATTCACAAATGTTTTATTTGTACAATGCATTTATCAATTACCATCTGAAAAAGAATATAAGAAACAAAGTATTAAAATATCTCTCTCCTATTTTTTTTTTTAAAAAAACATTGCTAATTTATTATATCAAAATTGATCCCATTTATTTGATTTAAAGCACAACAATAATATGAAAACATCTAATTTAACTATGAGCTTTGTATTTGGTAATTAAATGTTTAAGTAAGTTATTGTAAAAAAAAAAAAAAAAAATTAAGTAAGTTGGTCTCATATTTCATTAGAGTTGGGTAAATTTTAAAATTCAAAAAACCCATACAAATTTTTTACAAATTATTTATCAACAAAATCTTTACATTGAAGATACAATTTAAACTTACTTTTTATAAATATTTAACTTCAATTTTTATCAATTGAACTAATTATTGAATAACGATGAGAATTATAACTAAATAGAATTATGCAAAGTTATAAATCATAAATAATTTTATATCTTGAATTTACTACATCCATTTTATGGGAAGACATAAAAGTAGGCAATAATTTATTAATAAATATGATGATGTAGTATTGGAAATTTCATTTCTTGTTTGTCTATAGCAGCCTTTTTTTTAAAAAAAAATTGTAAATCTGTCAATGGATCCTTGAACCAATTTTTGTATACGGAATTAAATCTCTCCAAACTTTTGATTGCATAGTAAAGAATGGCTAAGGGCATGTACTTATCGTTGTTCAAAGTCTCGTCATGGAAAGCCATGCATCATGCACGTATGTTCTTCTACACCATTATCAAGTGTTGTCATTTATATGAATATACATATGACAAGAAAGAGATTTAAACCCTAAGTCATGAATAATAATACCTTAATCATTAAAACTAAGCACAATTCCGATGTTTCAATTAAAGAAGCTGCAAATGTGTCAATAATGGAAACAAAAATTTTATATACACTCAACCAAAACCACAGTACTGAAGAATTATGATGGAGTAGTCTTTGCTGCTCAAAGAACTTGGTCCAAAAAGAAGATAGTCAATTATTCAATCACCTCCAAGATTGAAACATTCAGATAATTTTACCGAAGAATTGATGGGTCTCTGTTCCAAGACAAGTAAGAAGGATCCCCAAGAGGCCTGCACATAGAAAAAACCAGTACTGTCAACTTGCAGATGACCCATCACAAAATGTACAATTAATGATGATTCCTTTTTCCCTTCTATCTTATTAATATATATTGTAACCTTAAAGGATATCATTCTGTTTAATTTTTGGTTTAAATATTGGGTTAGGAAAGCTAAATCCTGGGAACCAAACAGCAAAAAGATGAGCATAGCATTTCATTAATTACCTTGGCTTGATCACATAGAGAAATATGAAAGTTACAGCAAGGGCCAAGGCAATTCCACCAACTGAAAGATATGCCATACCCAGGAAATCATTTTTCCCACCAATCCAACTTGTGGTTGAAAGAACCAGCATCTTTGTGCCACCAAAACTGTATGTATTATAATTGTTTTGTATTGTTAATTTGATTTCATCATTCGCTTCAAGGTCAGCCTCAATCTTCCCATATAGTTTTCTGAAAGTGGGCAGTGCTGCTGTTCTCATCCAAACAATGAGATCCTCTTGTTCACTCAGCTGGTTCATCACACAGATTAATTAGTTTAAATAAAGAGTGTATTAATTTGGAAAACAGGTAAAGAGGGTAAAGTTAAAAAAGCATGCAAGGATCTATTGTCTAAAAAGATTAAGGTTCTAAGATCATTTTTAACCATGAATTCAATTAGAGTTTCATATCTTATTATTTATATTATTTTTGTGAATTTTGCAATAATACATTATTATTTTTTATTTTATCAACTTTTTTTTTTTATTTATACAACCCTAAACAATTTTTAAATAGGTCTAATAAATTATTTCTTTCTCCTCATAAATCTTTTCTTTCTTTTATAAAAAGTACAAGTTAAACTTGTATGCACCATTCCATGAAATTGGAACTTTTTCCCTCTCTTTCCTCCAAGATATTTTACTCTAATAGTAAATTTCTTTGTGCAACATTATACAAAATTGTAGAACTTTTAAATGACACCACTAAAGATGCTTTGAGTTTTAATCTTATACTCCTATTTCTCATTCTGAATCCATATACTATAGAGCGATGAAAATGTACTTACAGGTATGCTCTCGTCGAGTTTTGCGCCCCCGATCAAATCATGAGCCTGAAAATTTTTTGCATAAACATTACTCCCAAATTTCTTCGTCTTGTCACTCGACCATGCTATGTTCTTTTTGTTGATTACCAAATCCTTGTTCTTTGATGATAATTTATATGTGTCATTAAACATACTCCATGCAATGAGGCCACAAGGAACAATTGGTAATTGGGTCTTATTATTACCATCAGCCGGCGTTACTCTTTCAGGATCGCAACCTGTAGTGTCCCCCTCGGCTGACTTATATCGGAGTTGATGATCATTTCTACTTTTAACAAATCTGCCAATCAAAATCATTAAAAACCTGTTAGAGAAAAACAATATTTTCAACATTCAGTGCAAAATGGGTGCAACTCTCCGATGATGGCAAGGTGCAATTCTCTTAAGTTGCATATCCTAATTTTTTTAAAATAATTTTTTATACAATTTTATGCAACTCTCCACTCTTATCATGCAATTCTTAAAAAATCATCAAATAATCCTTAAATTTATTTTTTGTTTTAAGTATCTCACAGTGCCCAAACTCTCTTCCCTTTTCTTGCCTTTGTTTTCTGCAATTCAAGTGGATCTGTTTTTTTGTCCTTAAGCCCTTACATGCGGTTGACGGGTCATATAACTTCAATGGTACTACCTCATAAGTAACGGTTTTACAGAGTTATGCAACCCACACAGAGTTTCTCTAAATGCCAATATAAGATAAAAATATCACACAAAGAAATTGAGTAGGGATGTTCTGTTAGTAATTAACAATAATATGAAAGCAAAGGAGTAGTTTTATTAGATATATATTGTACATATATACCTGCGATGATTCTGGTAAAAATTATCGAGCTGATAATAGACAAAAACGGGGGCTTTCATTTGTTTTTGAATCTGCAAATAACAAAAAAAATTGTTTGCTCATATCAAATTAAAGGTTGATGCTTGGAGCATAATATTGAATAAGTAAAATTAAGGAAATGAATTCTGCTGCAGCAGCAAAGAACTTGTCATTATAATCTAGTAACTGTACTAACAGTCAATATCCTGCTGCAAGTCTTGTTTGAAGCAACGCTTTGAATATATGCAACTGCCTCTTTTCTACCCTTTTGAGGAACACAATCTTCGTCATAGCGGTAGCCCAATTCTACCACCTGCATCAGAACTTTTTCTGTTTAATACCAAACCAGTTTCAGCACCATAAAATTTCATTTGACATTAAGCATTGAAATAGTGATTAATGATTTTACTTTCTCAGATGCGTATAATGTAACAAGACCAAGAGGGATGAAGACGATTCCAATAACAGTAAATGTTGCAATGACCTGTGTATATCAAAGACAAAATCATTGATCGATCAAGCATTAAAACATGAAAAGAAAATCAAAACCCAGAAACCAAGACTTCAACGATAGCAAAGCATAAGTGTTTGTACTAAATATAAACAAGTTAAGTTGGAAAATATACCAATCCTGGTGTTAAAATTGGTTTCCAAGCAGGAAGTTCTTGCTGTGAGAATCTGGAGTCTATAATGAACAAATAATTTATGAGAAACATTAGTAAGATAAATATTAGAACACACATTAGCACCGTAAACACAGAGACAGACATTAGGAGAACAAATATAAGCATTAAATACAACAACTTAAAAGAAAACACGACAGAACAGTTCAAAGAAAAAGAAAATAGCACAATGGTTTTTTTTTTATTAAAAAATTTAAGTGAGATAGATCCATCTTAAAACATATTTGTAAAAGTATTTACAAATTACTCATTAACGAGGTCTTATATTAGCATGGGACAGAAATCTACATCAATGTATCAACTAGACCAAAATGATCAAAATCCTGAATGAACCTAAAAGTTTCAAATCTCTTACAAGGAAACGTCGGGAAGGTTTTTCAGGATATTACAGGTTGCTCCATCAAATATCCATATTTTAACACAGATTTCAGTAAATAAATAAAAACCAATTTTTTTTTTTTTAAAAAAAAAAAAGAGAGAAAAAAATCCTAAGCAGAACATAATGACAACAGAAATTGCAACAAAAGGACAGTTCAAACGAAAAAGGAACAGTTGTAATAAAATTAAGAAGCAGAAAGATAGATCTCACATTCTGGTTTTTTAGAATTCTTCTTGCGAGAAGAGGTTCCATCTTTAGCACCCGAGCTTGGTACAGGACTTGACATGCCCGCGATTCCTCTGCTTAATACAAGAGAAACCCAAAAAAGTATCAATAGGGACAACTGATGTATCAAACAAGATTGATTTGTGACGTTGGAGATTTTCTTGAAGATGAAAACCAGAAAGCTTTCTTCCTTACTTCTCTCACTGTCTATTTTTGCAGAATAATTGTCATTATTCCAAGTTGGTTACAACGTGGTCAAGAAGAAAATGTAGGTGACAACGTAAGACAGCTTTATGGATGAGATGACTCAGATGAGATCACAGAAAGAGCAAAATAGGATTTTGTTGGATGGAACTGCAAGGTTGCCTTTTTCACGAGCCGCAACTACCGGGTTAGGAAAAAAATACTTGTCCTATAACTAGAGATGTACACCTTTTATGTACTCTTTTTTTAATTGTTTTTTAAGGTTAAAATCATAGAAAAAAATAAAAGAGATATAAAAATAGAATAAGTATTATTTAACTTTATTCTGTAACTTCCAGTTTATGCCATTTTGGTGTTTAATTATTTCCTATCCCACGTTTTCATTGATAAGAGCTTCAAAATCAGTTTAAAAATTAGAACTAATTTTGTTGATTCATAAGCGTTACTTTTCATTTTAAAAAGATAGTAACAACTATTATATCATGAGACTTCATCAATATTTAAGTATTACTTATTAAACAAGTCTCTACTAAACAAAAAATAATAAAAAATAGAATCATCTTGTATTCATAAAAATACAAAATTAAATAATCACATAAGAATTATTTGATGTAATTACTTATCGTTTAAGTCCTTCAAATAATTAACCAAATAAAATTACTTTTGAGTAAAACTTAAAAAAATATTAATTAAATAAATAATTAGCGTAATTTAACATTGTCAAATACCAATTATTTACAAAGGTGAAATAAAGTTGGTTGTTATTGTATATTGTAAAAGAAAAATCTTATTAACTAATGAAAATATATTAATAACACAATGTGTTGAAAATAATAATAATAATAATAAAAACCATGAAAATAAAACTCTCCGGCATCAAATAATCAAAGTACAAGTTGACTAGAGTCAAGATTGACTGACACATTGGCTAAAATATATTCCATTTCTAGATTGACATAAAAAATCCAAATACAGTGTACTTTCGCGAAGCACTCCTAGGATCCGAAAATCCAAAGAAAAATTCCAGTGACCCAGTACAGTAGTGGCCACTTCCCTGCATGCCCCTGGGCCTAGCCTCCACTTCTCCCTTTTCATCTTACCCTTTTTAATAAATCATCTCTCTGCCTCTTCCTCTCCAGCTTTCGCCGCCGCCACTGGAGTGCGCCTCATATACGCAACTTTGTTTTGAGTGAGTGATGGCGATGTTGAACAGCTATAGCCTGTGCTTGAGAGATTCCCCTTTCCCTCTTTGCCGTTCCAATGTCAGCGACGCCAGCAAAAGGTTAAATCTTTTTCTTTCTTAATTAATTTTTCTCAATTATTTTATTACCTGATATATATATTTATTTATTGTTTTTAAGCTTGTAGCTTGACAAAACCTTCTTTTTATGGCTATATCAATGCCCACGTGAAACTTCTGAGACCATAAAATGGTTCTAATTGTGTCTGCAGAAATTTCACTGTGTTTGATATTGTTCATGTTTGCATGCATGTGCCAGGAACTCAAGCTGGAAGCCTCTACAAGCAGCTGTTATACCCGATTTCCATCTCCCAATGCGCAGCTTCGAGGTGAAAAATAGGTAGGTTATTGGATATATTCGTCTAAATTGATTAATTTCCCCATTTAATTCTTTTTTGCTTTCATTTTTAAGGTGACTTTATGCATGATATATTTGTCTATGTAATGTGTGGATAAGATGAGAAGTGTTATCTCTGCTCTGGGTTATGGAGGAGTTGCTTAAATTTTGTTTCATAAGAGAGGATTCCCTCACTGATCTATTAGCTGTACTTAAACTGTATATGTTGTTAGTTGATTGCTATTAAAATTATGTTCAAGTATGCGAGGCATTAGTGGCGTCCTCTATATCTTAGATATAGGTAGTAGTATTATATTGATATATGAAAAGAAGTGAATTTTGAAAATATATATGTGTGTGTGTATCTGTGGGTGCAATATTATGTTTAAACAAATTTTCTTTGTCAAACAATTTTAAATTCTTTTTGCCAAAAAGTCATAAAAATCCATGAATCTCCATACCTTTTTGGACATTAGCAGAGGATGTTTATGCGCTACATGTGTTTACAGGACATCGGCAGATGACGTAACGCGTCTGAGATTGATAACAGCCATCAAAACTCCATACCTACCTGATGGCCGATTTGATCTTGAAGCATATGATGACTTGGTGAATATGCAAATTATAAATGGTGCTGATGGTATTATTGTTGGTGGTACAACTGGTGAAGGCCAGTTAATGAGTTGGGATGAACACATAATGCTTATTGGGCACACTGTGAACTGTTTTGGTGGAAAAGTTAAGGTTATTGGAAACACTGGAAGCAACTCCACTAGGGAGGCAATTCATGCCACTGAGCAGGGTTTTGCTGTCGGAATGCATGCTGCTCTTCATATAAACCCTTACTATGGAAAAACCTCGTTGGAAGGTTTGATTTCTCACTTTGATTGTGTCCTCTCTATGGGACCTACCATTATATATAATGTGCCTTCACGGACAGGTCAAGATATTCCTCCACGGGTAATTCTAACCTTGTCTCGAAGTGCTAACTTGGCGGGTGTTAAAGAGTGTATGGGAAATGATCGTATCAAACAGTACACTAGTAATGGAATTGTTGTGTGGAGTGGTAACGATGATCAGTGCCATGATGCTAGATGGGGATATGGGGCTACTGGAGTTATATCTGTCACAAGCAATTTGGTACCTGGTTTGATGCAAGAACTCATGTTTGGGGGCCGGAACCCTGCATTGAATGCAAAGCTCATTCCTTTGATGGACTGGCTTTTCTGTGAACCAAACCCCATTGGTTTAAACACAGCCCTTGCTCAACTTGGGGTTATTAGGCCAGTTTTCAGGCTACCATATGTACCTCTCCCTCTGCAGAAAAGGATAGAATTTGTCAATTTGGTGAAGGATATTGGCCGAGAGCATTTTGTTGGAGAAAAAGATGTTGAAGTTCTTGATGACGAGGACTTCATCTTAGTAGGTCGATATTGAATTAGATTTATTTTGGTATAATAGTGTGGAATTTTGTAATTTTTCTCGGTGTTTTCAAGTCCATAAACAGATGCTATGTAAAGTAGAGATGTTTCCAGAAAACACAATAAAAAGAATATTCAATTTCTTTCTAATAACTGTTTTATAATTAAAATTAGTTCCATGTTACAACATTGCATGTTGGATTTGGACATTAGTTAGAACTGGGTGTTTTGTTTTTTTTCCAAATGTCCTTAGGTGGGACTGGAGATGGAGTGATGTTACCTTGGAAGTCAAATGTCTGCTTAGAAAGAGAGGAGGTGGAGTGAATTGGTAAAGAACACGGTCTTGCTTTTCTTCCTTCTCTGTTCACCAGATGCACACATGTGCAACTTCTAAAGTTCGAGGTTGCTTAAAAAGATTGGAGGTATAGAGTGAAATGGTGAAGCATTGGAAGCGAAGAGAATGCTCCTGCCTTTCTGCCCCTCTGCTAACTTATTTTCTAAGAAAAGTTTTACCTCAAGCACAGACAGTGGACCTAACAGTAGAAGTTAAAACTCTGCCTTAAAAGATAGGAGGTGGAGACTAAAATGGTGAAGAATAAAGAACAGATCCTTGCTGTTCTTTCTCCTCTCTTTTCTTTCACCACAATATCTTTTAAGGACGTGCATGACCACTTGAGGGGGCAGCAGAGTGAATCAGGAGAATCGGCATAGTGCTTGGGACCAAAAGCTCTGGAAGCTGGAGGTATATTTCTTCTACTGTTCTATTGTTCCTTGCTCTGTCATATTGCATTTTCTGTGCTGGAGTGTGTATACCAGGAGACCAATTTCAATTCTCTGGTCCATGGTTTTAAAAAGTTCCCTCTAATACTCCACTATTTGCTTCTTCTGGCAATATTGCCCATCCAAATCCTTCAGGTCTCACTTGACCTCTCCATTTTTCACAACAAACAATGAATTCTCCAAAAGCGCCCACCTTAACTTTTGGTGCTCAACTTGCACCTATTGTTGGATTTAACACAATTACCCCGAATCCTGTTGTTTCCCCACAAGCACAGCCACCAAGATAAATTTTGGCGGATTCACATATTACCCACTTCATCTGCTGTAACATTTGTTTTTCTTCCATTTCCAATCATTGTAAGCCAACCATCACCAATTGGACAACTCTAGACACAAGTGCCTTCAATGCCAATTATCTATTGGGGTCCCTTGGGGACAGGGAGGAGCATCTCTTGGTGGCACATTTTTCAGTGACAGCAATATGGGGCAGATGCATCTGCCAGTGACTCCACTTCCGAGACATGTTTCTCCACAGCCACCAGGATTATCCACTTCACTTCCACTATCTCAGCAATCAGGGATACCTAATTCTGCTTCTGGAGTCATGCCATATCACATCCTTGCAAGATCACCAATCTTGACTGCTTCTGGTAAGCCAGTATATCAAACACCAATCTTACTAGCTTGTCGTTGTTTGTGAATACAAAATCTTCTCCAACAAATCGCGGCTATTCAATACCAGCGTCTCAAGCAAACTGCACGGGTCCCTTAACATCCATTCCAGTTCTAACTCTTTCACACTGTTCTCTTTGATAAACTGATTTCACGATTTTCAATTTATATAATAGTAAGCTTAGCATCTTTTGACGACTCCTTATGGCAAAAGTTCTAGTTTCCTTAGTTTATTGAGTTTGAGTGTGTCTGTCTCCCCGGTACGCTTAGAGTTAACATTTAAAAAGTGCAACGTCGCATCTTTTGGACACTTCCAATCATATGTACACATAAGACATGGTTACTAACACATGAAAATAGAATCAAAGTAATTTAGGTAAATCCATGAAGGGGTTCTCTGTAATTTGGTCATATAATTTTAAAAATTAAGAAATTTAATGCCCATGCACAAGCGCTAAATAATTCCAAAAGATATTGATCTTTGAAGTAAACTCATCCTAATTAATAAGAGCTCCTCCAATTATATTTTGTAGTTCTCCTCAATGTTTTCTGTGTCAATTCTCCCAACACGATGTGGCCAACACTTCAAGCAACGCCAAGGCATAGAATCTTCCCATATTTTGGATAATTACATTGACAGGATGTGATTGAGTAGCTATCATATAAACTTCCCATATAAATGAATAAAATCTACGAGCCTTTTCATTGTACAATTAACTCAATCAAACTCAAACCAATGATGCTCAATACTATCGGGAGAGGTATTTATAATTGATTACAAAGGTAAATTTGTCCTAATAATTTGAAAATATCTTCTTCACAGTGCAAGTTGATTGGTGGCAATGGTAGTATCTCCTATTACCCTTGCAATTCTAGAAATATCTCTTGAAATATCTTTTACATTATCTAAGCTTGTTTAGGATTATCTTCAAAAATATCTTCCACTTCCATGGAAGTTTGGGCTGATTGTGTCTTCCTCCTTCTTTCCTTTTGGGCTCTTTTTCGGCATCATCTTCTCTGGGCTGGATTAGATTCGCCTAGTTGGCCTCGAGTCTAACAGTCCATAGTTCATCATTTATGATGTTTAACAAAGGTTATCTCGAATAGGTCTTCAAATGTGAATGAATTGTCGCAAAGCTGGCTTGGAAGGTTTTTTGGTTGTAGTTTGAGTTTTACATAGTCTTCATAACTTTCAATATTGTTAATATAATGATGACTTCACAAATTATGTTTTGGGGCTTTGGAGGATGTTTTGTTACCACCAATCTGGCTAGCTCGTTGTCGTTTGTGAATACAATCTTCTCCAACAAATCGCAGCTATTCAATACCACGTCTTAAGCAAACGCCAAGGATCCTTTAATGTCCATTCCAGGTTCTAGCTCTTTGACACTGCTCTCTTTGATAAACTGATGAAAAAATTTTAAATCTATATAGCAGTAAACTTAGCATCTTTTGGCCAATTCCAGCCATATATATATAATATATATATATATATATATATATATATATATATATATATATATATATCCATAAACACAACAAATGGGTACACACATACGAAAATAGAATCAAAGTAATTAGCTTAAATCCATAAAGTGCCTTGAATACCAACTATCTCTTCCGGACAGGGGAGGAGCATCTCTTGGTGGCATCTTTCAGTGACAACAATATGGGGCTAATGACTCCGCCAATGACTCCACCTCTGATACCTGTTTCTCCACATCCACAACCAGATATGGCATTTAAGTCATCCAGCACATCTCTAACGCCATCTCCTCCTCAACAACCAAGATTCATGTCGGCTCAATTCGAAGGAAACTATGTGTAAGCTTTACAGAATTATTATGAAGTTACGTGACTAGAAATTGATCCCTATGCTTGAAGTTATATGCTTTATAACCTAGGCCTTATTTACACAAGTAACAGGGAACATTACCCCTCTACCAATCCAACCAAGACCAGCAACTACCACTCATTAATCTCTACATAATTTGTCGGGATCCAATTCATCTCCTCACCAGGATTATCCACTTCACTTCCACTACCTCAGCAATCAGGGATACCTAATTCTGCTTCTGGAGTCACGCCTTATCACATCCCTGCAGATCAGATTTATGATCCTTTTTCACTAACATCTGCTCAACCTCTACAGCATAAAGGTGACCCATGAAATGAGAAAAAGTAATTAGAGAAATCGATAGTGGTGGTGATACATAACCTTTGATCATTACTTGTTTCTTTTCTTCTGTCCCTTTCTGTAATGCTCAATTTCCAATGCTTAACTAGGAATTGAATCCTAAATCTTTTGCCACTCATTTTTTATTTTTTGTTGCGTTCAAGTTAGATGTAGAGCCTGTTTGGCTGGCGAGGAAAAGAGGAGGAAAAAGGCGCTATGGAATTTTAGAAAGTATAGTTTACCATTTCTTTAGGTGTTTGGCTAAGAAAGTATTTAGTATGTTGTAGTTTTGTTCTCTAACCTTTTTTTTTTCTTATTTCAATATAAGGATATTTAATAATTTTACTCGATCAATTTTACATCCATTCAATTTAGAATAATAAAATTCTTTTGAACGAACTGAACTATTGAATTACATGTTAAGGATTAAAAAAAAAAAAAAAGAATTATACAATGTAATCTTGATTCACTTTGTTCTAACACTAGCATGCCAAATTGTTTGAAAAAAAAAAAAAAATTATTCTACAATTTTCAAACACCTTTCTTCCTAGCTTGTCGTTGTTTGTGAATACAATCTTCAACAAATCGCAGCTATTCAATGCCATTACCAGCGTCTTAAGAAAACTCTAAAGATCTGTAATATCTATACATTGTTCTCTTTGATAAATTAATTTCACAAGTTTCTATTTATATAGCAGTAAACTTAGGATCGCATTGGCAACCCCGCGTAGCAAAGACTCTAATTTTTTTCACCATATAGAATGTGACCCTTGCTCTCTCTCCCATACGTATAGAGTTAATAATAAAAAAGTGTAGCATTCCCATACTATTTATGATTACAAATTAAAAAAAGAAAAACTTGGCACCTTTTGGCCATTTCCAGCCACTTCTAGCTTAAATCCATGAAGAGGTTCTTTGAAACTCGGTAATATAATTTCAGAAATAAAGAAATTTAATACCCATACGCAAGCACTGAATAATTCTGAAAGCTATTAATTTTTGGAGTGAACTCATCCTAGTTAATTAGCCATCAAATAAGAGATCTTCCAAGTATATTTTGTAGTTCTGTTCAATGCTTTCCGTGTCAATCCTCTCAACACGATGTGGCCAACACTTGAAGTGACGCCAAGGCATTGAGCAGCAATATACATTCAGTTCCAGCGTGTCCACTTGGTTGGAGAAATGGAACTGTATATACAAAAGCACAAACAACATGCATTATATACTTCGATATATAAAATTAAATTAATGTTTAGCTATATGAGGATACACATGAAATAAGAGCTCTTTTCGCTTTAAGAAAGCAAGTTTGAGTTATTTCACGTTTATATATCATATAGAATAAGTGCTTTTGCTTTTGAAGCATTAAAGAAGTTCAGTTTCTCCTTTTCTAGAAGGATCTCATGTGTTTATAAAAAAAAGTTATGTATTAATATTTTGTTTTCTTAAAAGTCAATTCTAAACCCTCAAAAAAAATTACCGTTGAGCTAAAACTTGATGAGTTTTAATGAATTTTTCAAGAAATTGAGCTAAAATAACATTGCAGACAATGACATATCCTTCAAGAGCACGTATGTAGAAATCATATGCATAGAAGGAAATCTTAGACTCCTAAACTATAGTCAACCTTGTTTCCATCACAACTGAAAGAGCATATTTTTAATATTATTCTTGTGCAAACAAACAAATAAGTAACTGGCTAGTATGGATATCTTAATTACCTTCAGCAAGGAAAGCTTGGTACCAGAATCAATAGTCATGGTCTCTGGATTTGGCAGAATCCGAAGCACATTTCCCATCAATTCCACTATTTTTGCACGCTCAGGCCACACGGCTAATTCTACTATAAGATGCTTCATATCTCTGGCAATGGAATTGGAAACACGTTGATCCTCCAAAAAAACAAGTCTTGAGTCAAGCAAGGGGAATTAAATAATAGAAGTCTACAAGTTAGAATATAAATTATCATGCAGTCCAGTTGACTGCTTGGCAAGATTTTAGCTGTTTGATTAGACTACAGACCCATGTTAGTAGCCGATATTCAATGGCTGATATCTTGCCAAGCAATTTTCAAATTCTTGCTGATAAATTAATGTAAAAAAATACCTCAGTTGACGTGCAACTAAGAGTCAACGATGTGCAACAATTAAAGCATGCAAGAAACTTGATCAAACTTTTAAACCACCAGTCTTATAATAAATAGTGCAAATATCCTTTCAAGGAGATGATGACATCACATTGGCTAGATGTAATTACTAAAGCAAAAGGCTTTAGAGGTCCTTGATATGAAAAATGAAGGAGATTTCTAGCATCAATCTTTGCCCTCTTTAGTACCTCAAAGGTGTCATGCTTGATTTCAATCTTTTTCAACTTAGCACAACGTTTCAATCTCAGCATCTCAAGCATAGTCAAGGCTGAAATGGTATCTCTGAGCCACCCAGCTGTTATGGAAGCTCCACATAGTTCTAAAGTTTTCAGAGAAGAACGTCTTGAGATTTCAATGCCACATCTAACATTAATAATATCATGATAAGTAAACGATTCAACACTTTCAGCATCCACACGTACATTCTCCAACAGGAAGCAACTTCTAATATCAGTTATGCTAAATCTGCTACATGCGGATGAAACCCTAATATTTTTTTAAGGCCAATACAGGAATCAATGATGAATAGTTCCACCGAAGGGTAGGCCAAATCCAAATCCGGTTCCCGCAAAGCAAATCCTTTGAGCTTCAAGATTCTCACACATCGAGAGAGAAACAAGGGCTGAAATACTACGCTTAACGACTCAGTTCCCTCACGGGGTGAAGCACTCCGTGTGATGTAAACTTCTAGTTCTTTAGCATTATTCTTTAAAGCGAATTCTAATAACTTGTTCAATATACCTTCAAAATCATTCTCGAGTAACTGGGGATGTAAGCCATTATATATGAACCTTAATTTCTCCAACTGTCGGGGTCTGATGTATGGACCGCGTAGTTGCTGAGATTTGTCCACGAAATTGAAAAATTCTATGGTTTCCTTGAAAATAGAGCGAAGTCATAATCTAGTGAAGGGAACCAGAGCATGAAGATCTCAATCTTTGAGATAGGATGCGAGATGGATTAGATCGTGGGTAAGACTTTCCAACAAGTTGGTCTCAGTACGAAATAGCGTCAGGTCTGTAATTTCGCTTGGCATATCCATCCTAAAAAACCAAAGAGAATTACCTCAACAGCTAATCTTGGTTTGGTTTCGATTCTCTACCACGATTCATCGTCTCCGCGTTTCAATAGATTTATTTATTTATTTTTATTCATGAACTACCTCTAATGTCGGATATTATTTTTTTAATTTAATTATAGTTATAAGGTTTAAATTACAAATTCAAATCTGATAAAAGAAATTACAAATTCAAAACTCCATTCAAATACAATTTCAATGGACAAATGAGAGTGGCAAGATATTTCACCAAAAGAATTGGATAAATAAAAAGATAAATTAAATTGCGAGTATTACGAATTGTGTAATCGTTAATCTTTCAAAGTCATTTTAATTTTTTTCTTATTCTCTTTGATATTATATTGTATATATTCCAGGTAATTATCCAAACGAAAATTATATTAATGATAGGATGTGATTGAGTTGAAGGGCTATCATATAAGTATTCCATATAAATGAATAAAATCTACAAGCCTTTTTGTTCTACAATTTCTCCTCTCTTAATCATCTTTGTACTGCCCGGTCAAAAATTACAAGCGTAACAGAGATTATTGGCAACTTGGAATCCTTACTGGATGATAATTATGGGCACCCGCTGACTTCCAATTCTCAAACGCTTTCATCAATTTGGCTTCAAACTCCTGAAAGCTCATTTCTCCTCTTGATTGAATAAGTCATCTATGCGCCTAAGCATAAGCAATCTCCCAAATAACTCCATGCAATAATGCATCAATTTGTGTCTTTCCATTCATCAAACACAATTTTTGTCCACATGAATCTAATTAATAAACTGCTGGTCGTTTCATAAGTTTCATTTCAAATAGCAGTAAACTTAGAAGTTCTAGGCCACTTCCAGCCATATATCCATAAACACAACATGCTGATACACACATAAAAATAGAAGCAAAGCATGATTAGCTTAAATCCATGAAGCGGGTTTTTGAAACTCTCAAGCACATAATTTTGGAAATTAAGAAATTTAGTATCCACAAGTACTGAATAATTCTGAAAGATACTGATCTTTGCAGCAAGCTACTCTGAATTCATCCTAAATAGCCCTTAAACAGCAGCTTCTCCAAGATTCTTCTGTCCTCCTGTTCAAAGTTTTCCAAGTCAATCCTCAAAACATGATGTCGCCAACACTTGAAGGGACGCAAAGGGCAGCAATATATATCCAGCTCCCTTCTTTTCACTTTGTAGGAGTAACAGAACTGTATATACAAAAGCACATACAACATAAAGCATTAACGATATAATTAAATCAATGGCTAGCTAGATGAAAATACAAATGAAATAAGAGCTTGTTTGTCTTTAAAAAAAAAGTTTTTTAAGTGTAAGAGTAAATGTCAAAGAAAAAGTTATTTTATGTTTTGATATAATATTCAAAAAATTGTTTTTGAGAGAAGACACAATTTTGTCATTAAAGAATTATGACTAGCTATTTAAAAAAAAAAAAAAACAAAATATCTCACTAGTTCTTTGAAAAATAAGTATTTTGAAATTTAAAAATGCTTATACTTTTTCTTAAGAGCCAAACCAAATATTCAAAAATCACACTAGGGTGCTTTTAAGCTTCTAACAAAAAAATTCCAAACAGCTTCTAAACATATATAGTCGCCTCTCCTTCAAATTTTAGACATTTCAATGAAATCACAATTATGCCTAAAAGTAAACAACTACTTTTCAATTCATGTAAGAAATTCTAATATGCATCAAGAAATTAACCTAAAACAACATTGCGGTTAAATGCATATCCTTCAAGAGGACATATACAAATCATATGCATAGTAGTACCAAAACTCCATCAGCAACTTACAATTTTTTGAGAATGCATTTAGATTGATTTTTTTTAAAAAAAAAAATTTAGAAATGCAAAAGTAAAAACAAATAAAAAAAAATAGTTTCTTTGATTTCTAAAAATACTTTAATTTCATAAAAAGCTTTCATTTTTTTTTTTTTTTGTTTCAAAAGTATCCCCTCTCACATGTTTTTAAGAAAACAAAAGGTTTTCTACTTCTAGATATTCTTTTAGTTCTTTTTTTTTTTTCAAAAACCAACCTAAAAATATAAAATTGTCTAAAATTGCATAGAAATAATTTTTTTCATCGCCAAAAGCACCTTGACAAACAAAAGAAGCAAATCCAAGTAGGCTCTGAGTCTAACTAGAAGAATTTGATGGGAAACCGTAGTCAATAAGTAACATGGGTAAAGAAGGAACTTATGAATTCTCAAAACTATAGTGATCAACCGTGTTTCAACCACAATTCAAAGGGCAGTGCAGAAGAGATGGTAAATCTTATTTCGTGGTTAGTGTTCATGTGTAAGCAAAGAAAGTGATTGACTGATACTGATATGTTACCTTCAACAAGTAATGCTTGCTATCAGAAACAATAGTCACGGTCTTTGGATTTGGCACAAACCAAAGCAAACTTTCCACAAATTCAACTAGTTTTGCACCCTCGGGCACCTTTGCTAATTTTACTACCAGATGCTTCATATCTGGCAATGGAAATGGAAACGTATCGAACCACAAATAATCCCTCGGAAGTATCAATTCCTGTGATAAGCAGGGGAATATAGAAGTCTAAATGGTTGGAATATAAATTCTCGCTTATAAATTGAGAAAGCTAACATAAGAAAATAGTAGTAATAGATTTTGACAGGGAGGAAAAAGGAATACCTCAGCGGACGAGCAACAAAGGGTCAAGGAAGGGCAATGATTGAAGTACTTAAGAAATTTGTTCAAATATCTTAGCCACCAGTCTGATCTATTTCTTTCCTCTTTCAAGGTGATGATGACATTACAGTGGGTGGATGTAATTACTAAAGGCGAAGGCTCTAGACGCCCAGAATATGAAAAATGAAGGAGATTTCTAGCATCAATCTCTGCCTTCTTTAGTGTATCAAGTTTTTCCAACACCAATCTCTCAAGCTTGTCATGTTCAAATTCAATCTCTTCCAATGGAGTGCAACTTTTCAATGTCAGCATCTCAAGCATAATCAAGGCTGGAATGGTATCTCTGATCCACCTGGAAGTTATGCGGCGAGCTCCATGTAGTACTAGTTTTGTCAGAGAAGTACATTCTGAGATTTCAATGTCACATGTAACAATCTTGGAATTATGATAAGTGAACGACTCGAGATTCTCAGATGAAACTTCTAGCTTCATCACATTGTTGCAATTTTTCAACTTCAATGTTCTAAGACTGGAATTACCAATGTTCAACATTGGTGGCAGGTTGCATCTACTTACATTCAAGTGTTCAAGAAGCAGATACTCATGAATCTGTTTAAGGAGCTCGTAGACAGCAGCACGCTTCAGTGTCAAGTCCTTCAATGAGTCAGAACAAGCAGAAATATCAACTTGGGCAACTCCTATAACGTCAGTCCCAAAATAGTAAAACGATTCAACATTTTCAGCATCCACACGTGCGATGTCCAACTTGGGGCAACGTCTAATCTCAATTTTGCTAAGTCTACTGCATGCGGATGAAACCCAAATATTTTTAAGCCCAATACAGGCATCAATGGTGAATATTTCCACCGAAGGGCAGGCCAAAAACAAATCCGGTTCCCGAAAAGAAAACCCTTTGAGCTTCAAGACTCTCACACATTGCGAGAGAAACACCGGCTTAAGTACTACGGTTAACACCCCAGTTCCCACACGGGATGAAGCACTCTGTGCGATGTCAACTTCTAGCTCTATGGCATTATTCTCTAATGCAAATTCTAACAACTTCTTCGCTATATCTTTAAAATCATTCTGGAGTGTCCTGGTATGGAATCCTTTATATATGAACCTTAATTTCTGCAACTGCATGGGTTTGATGCATGGGCCACGTAGCTGCAGAGATTTGTCCACGAATCTGAAAAACTCTAATATTTGACTCAAGTACGATGATTTAGTATAGGGAAATAGAGAGAAATCATAATCTAGTGAAGGGAAGGAGACCCACGAAGATCTCAAAGTTTTCGATAGGATGCTGAAATTGATCTCCTCGACGGGGGTGAGGTGATTCAATATAATATGGATTAGATCGTCGGGGATAATTTCCAGAAAGTTGGAGCTAGCCATCTCGTGATCTGAATTTTCTAATCGTTGATCTTTTCTCGGCGGCTTGGATTTGGAACAAAATAGTCTCTCCCTTTTGCCAAGCATATCGTAACCTCAATGGCTAACGTGGGTTTTAATCGATGTCAGAATTAGGTTTTTATGCTTGAGTCTGTAAGTTGACTACAAAATAAGGTTTATGCGGCAGTGTAAACTTGGATGATATCTATGTCAAGTGTCGGCGCCAACCCTAACTAATCCTACCCAGGGGCTGCTCAATGGCCTATTGCAAATTTTTTTTGAAGTGTTATCAATGGAACAAAATTAGGAAGGAATTAACGGGAATTGCAATAATAATAATAATAATAAGAGTAAAACCCATTTTCATCCCTTACTTTTGGAGGTACAAACAATTTGGTCCCCTCACTTTTTAATTATTTCAAATAAACAATTGACGTTTATAAAAGGTGACAAATTGAATTTTCCGTCTCTTTCAATTACGGTTGATTGATGGAGAAAGGTAACTTATTCTGTTACATGTTGGTGAGTTTTGGTCTTTGAAATTTAGGCCACCATTATTTGCACAAAAACTAGGGGTGGGCATGGGAGGAGACAAGATGAGATTTTATTCATCTTGATCTTGTTTCGAAAATTAGTTAAGACAAAAAATCTTATTTTAGTCCTATTTTAAATTTTATTTTGTCTCGTCTCATTTCTCATTAGCTGAATCTCTAAGAAACTTGTCCTTCTAATCTCTTTGGTGATTTTAAAGATCATTGCATATTATTTTAAATTTAGAAAACTAACTAAACTTTCACTCGATTTATAATTCATAATACTTGTTTTTTCTTCGATCTCTTGGCTTATGAGAAATTGGATAAATTGAAGGGGTAATTTTGAAATTCAAACTTAAAACCACTCGTAAATCAATGTAAAGACATAATAAGAATCTTCAGAGGTACCAAACGAAAAATAAAATTAAAGTTGATGTTTTTGAATACTTCACAGTTGGCTTTAGTGAAACTAACAAAAGCAAAAATGCAGAAATGAGAAAAGCTTAAAAGAAAGAAAACAAATTAGAAAGCAACATTGAAAAATAAAAAGAAGAGAGAAAATTAAAATATGTAAAAAAATACTGAAACAAAAATAAGTGAGAAGCAGTTGAGCATGAAATTATTAAGTAGAACATAAAGAGAACTAAAATACTTGTGCCTATTCTTGCAGAGTTAAGGTTAATCTGCATACAAAATAATTCTTTCTATTAAATGATACGGATCAAGAAAATAAATTGTTCATCACTTATATATCATCACTTGCTTTGCACAAACAGCAGCAACTGAAGAGCTGGGAAGGTAGTGAGAACCCGAGATTAGTGAACAGGAAAACAGAAAGAAGCTTAAATGATAAACTTACCATAAAAACCTTGGAGAGTTGTTGTTCTGCAAGAAAGTCTATAAGATTTTCTTTTATCACAACTTATTTGAATTTTGCAGTCGTAAGTTAAACTCTTAAAAAGAAACGTTGATTGGAAAACTATATCTTTTTCCTATAATTTTATTAATGCATACTTATATTAAAACTTCGTAGAAAGATATTTATAAACTTGAATAATTCCTTATCAATTAACTTATATATTTAGTTATATGTCTTTGATTTATTAAGAACATGCATGTAGGTCATTGTGATTCGGGATACAATGTTCAAGGAAACTTGTGTATTGATAATCAACAAACCATATACAACATTAGATTGAAAATTCGAAATATGTAATGTAATCAAAACCAATCAAAAGTAGTGATGTTATTGTTCGACTATAAAAGAATATGTTCGAGCATATCTCTAATGTGTTGCACAAAGTAGCATAAGTCTTTGTGCAACCGTTACATACTGGTTGCGTTATTATTAAAGATGCAAATAAACACGTTGACGTATGCCGAAGTTGCACTTTCAAGGCCTGTGCTTGGTTTATTTGCATATACATCAATCAGCATGTTATTGATTTGTGCAATTGCTGCACAAAAGGCTGTGCTCTGTTTCGAGCTAGTTTAGTTTAGTTTCTTTCTTTTCTTTTCCTGGGCTTTGGCCCTTTGTCTATCAGAAAAAAAAAAAAAAAAAAAAAAATCACCTTTAAATACGAAAATATGATACCAAAACAATAATAATACAGTAAAATACAAAATCAGAATGAATCAAAGCAATATATATATATCGCTGAATTTTGGTGGTTTCGTGAATAATGACGCGTGTTAATCTTATCTTATCCAGAACATTAATACACTGTGTTGAACAGAAACGTAATTCAGATAGCTAGCCGTGTTGTGGAGGAACTTGTGGTTGTGGAGGACCTTGGGGTTGTCAAACTTAATGCAGTTTAATGATTATGGCTGGAGAGCAGTTCGAGTTAATTAACATATTAATAAATTATGATAGGCACGTGGTTGGTTCTTAATTTTCTTTAATTTGTCAATAAAAAAATATAATGAATAGTGTTTGAGTTAGATATATATCGTTATTCCATGCATATATGGAAGAAAAAGTGTCATTACATCAAACCAATCTTGTACTTCAGTAATGTAAAGATGCACATATATCTTCATTGATGTTGAGAAAACTAAACTATGCTGTGTGTGTGTGTGTGTATATATATATATATTCAAGCAAAAACCTACTGGATGAGAAGTGTGCTGGTGTAGTTTGGAGTTGAAGCAAGAGAGTAAGCTGAATTATCCATCCTCACATGATGAGATCTTGAAGGAATGCTAAATGACTCTAACCATTCAAACTAGGGTATGTCCCCAAATCCCTTTGCAGCCTTCTTTTGTCGTTTACTTGTTTAAAGTGTAATCTCTGTTCACAAAATGTGAAAGGAGAGAAAGCAATTTGTCTCTCCAGGTAAAAAAGAAACGCAGTGTTTCAATTAATTCTCCATCTTAATTATGCAGACAGAAACATCAACGGAGACAAGTTTTTATGGGACCCCCACCCACTAAACCATAATAATCAACTTAAAATAGTTCATCACGGGTTGATCCGAAAAAATCACGGGTTTAACCAAAGAGAAAAGATAATAATAATCTGAATCTGTCACGGGTTGTCAAAACCAAGAAACTGATATGAATCTCTTTGTCGAATAAAATAAAAACATTTTCTATCTTTATATAGCAGAACCCATGCCGACCGTCCAAAAGAAAGAGATGGAAGGACAGAAGAGAAAAATGGTAATTAAAGACCTCACTTTTTCCTTTGGGATCTAAAGCCATAGACAGCCAATAATGGGGCCATTTCAAGCAGAAACTTTCACTGGTTCTTTATAGCTAGGGTTGACTTCTATCTTGGCAAGAAGGTAGATTTGTAAGCTTGAAATGGGTCTTAGTTGGAAATTGAAAAAGATGTATAGAACTAAGTAACTCTCTTATCATTTAAGTCCCTTGAAAATCATATATTCTCTTTTTCTTGTTGCTTTTTTCATTGACTGACAAATTAGTACATGCCATCGCATGGTTCTGGCTTGCAAATCAAGAGATTGGTTGATCATTTTCAAAAGGACTGAAATGGTTAGTGTTGGATAAAAGTTATCAATTCAAATGTGTTAAGGTGAGATATTAATTTAAAGTAAACTCGTTAAGTGTTCTAATAGGATAATATTTCTTGTCTTAAGGTGTTTTATACTTAATTTAAAAAAAAAATTATTAGTAAAAAAAAAATATCAGAATAATACAATAAATATTGAATGTATATTATTTTGTTATTTTTAAATTAATAAAAAAAAATTATGAGGAGATATAAAACACACTTTTAAGATAGTATAATATGTCACTTGGGTTCTAACAGGCTAAAAGCAAAGAGAAATTTACCTCCATATACCACAAAAAAAAATATTTATCAATATATATCACTTTTAAAAATATTTATTAATATATATTTTTTTTTAGATATTGCATTACCGTACTGCGATATTCGAATAAAAAATTAATTAAATTATTTATTTATTATTTTTTACAAATAAAATATTAAAAAAAAATTAAATACATATACACAATCTCAAAAATTATTATCAATGCATACGACATCTTGTATAATAAAATCTTCAATTATGAAGTGGTTTTGCCTAAATAAATTTAATATTATCATATTTTAAAATCAAATACAATTTTTTTTATATATTTGAGTTAATTAATTTTGAAAAATTCAGTTAATGTATTATAATTTTTTATAAAAATAAACATATAAAAAAAGATACAGTAGATAAGGGAGAGAAAAAAAAAATACTCCAAACAATCAATTATCTGTCTAAAAAAATAAATATTTTCCTTTCCTTCAAATGAGGCATCCAAGAAAAATAAACACATCATTATCTTGCAGAAACATTTCAGCACTAATTCATAAATCTTGTGTCATTTTTTAATTAAATTATAAAATAAAATAAATTTAAATTAAATAAAATAAATTTGTAAGAGGATAATGTAATTTTATTAAAGGTAATATATATTAGTAAATATTTATAAAAATAGTATGTATTGGTAATAATTTTTGGAATGATGTATATGTGTTTAAAAAAATTTATAATTTTTTTTAATATTTTATTTATAAAAAAATAAAAAATAAAAAATTTAATTAATTTTTTATTCGAATATCGCATTACCATACTGCGATATTCGAATATCACAGTACGGTAATGCAATATCTGAAAAAAAATGGTATATATTAGTAAATATTGGTAAATATTTTTTTTTTGTGGTATATGGAGGTAAATTTCTCAAAAGCAAAATTGATGATTAAAATATTAATTTTTCATAGATGATTAAAATATTAATTGGACTATATATGTGATTATTTCGTTTAGGTACATAGTTATTTTTTAATCTATGGCATAAATACTACATATTAAGTAAAAATAATCCCATATACAAATATAATAACTATAGAAGCCTGCATTTCTCTATCTTTTTTTCCCCTCCACTTTGCAATAATTTTCCTATATTAATTAACAAGAAATAATATATATGTAAAATCATGTCTTTGACAGAGTCATTCACATGTGATAGATAGGACAGGAAGAAGAGACTAGCTAGCCACCAAGCATAACTAAACACAATTGTTTTGGTTCCACTCCACTTATTCCCCAACCTTACCAACTCGATAAAAGCCAGAAGCAGATCATAGAAGAGGAAGGACCACTCACTCTTCTACCCTCTTTGAGTGGATGTTCTTTCTCCATTCCAAATGGGTTCCAAAAGAATCACCAATCTGCCACTCTCTTGCCTCCTGTTTCTCCTTTTGGCTGGTTTTGCAGCCCCAGATTTGGCCAAAGACAGAACTGAGTGTGCTGATCAGCTCATTGGTTTAGCTACCTGTCTCCCTTATGTGAGTGCTCAGGCCAAAGCCCCCACCATAGATTGCTGCTCTGGCCTCAAACAAGTCCTTGACAAGAGCAGGAAATGCCTCTGCATCCTCATCAAAGATCACGATGACCCCAACCTCGGATTCAAGATCAATGCCACTCTTGCTATGCAGCTTCCAAATGCTTGCCATGCACCCATTAACATTACTGAGTGTATAGGTGAGTGAGTATTTTCACAAACACCTTCGTCTTCCGCTGTTTCTGGTTCTGTTTGGATCAGTTTGCTTTGATGGGTAACTTTACCAACAAAGTGGGTGTTTTTTTTTTTTTTTTTTCAGATCTTCTGCAGTTAAAGCCACACTCTTCTGAAGCCAAGGTGTTTGAGGATTTTGGGAAAACCACTGCAACAAACAGTAGCACCCCTGCTTCAAGTGGTATAATAATAAAACGGAAACTCTCACTGACCCTCTTCTGCGTTTCTGATTTTTTGCTGTTTTCTGAAATCTTGATAATTTTCTTGTGGGTCTGAAAATCCAGGCAATGCTACTGCTAGTACTGGGAAGGGACCAAGTGCTGAGGAAAATAGTGATGGTGGATGGGGGAAACGGTGGCTGGTGGCGGAGGTCATTTCTGCAATTTTACCGCTCCTTTTGATATCACACATCTTCTTAGTTTAGGAAGAAACTTGCTGGTAATAGGAAAGTTGTGCCTCTTATCTGTTTGTGGTAAATCTGTATCTTTTCCACATAGAATTTGTTAAAGTTATTTGTATAAGAGAGTGCTCTGCTTCAAGCTCTTGTTTTTTGTACTTTTTCTTCAATTCTTTGTCTGGGATTCCTCTGCATAATTGATTTATTCAACTAATGGAATCATTCAAGGGATCTGCTTTTGCATTGGAAGATTTACTTCACATTACAGACAAAGACGGTTGATCTAAACCTCTCAAACTATTTAGACCCACAAAAAACTACGATCAAAACTAGGCCTATGGCCTTTTTAGCTGTACATGTATCCCCTAGGGACATGGCAGTACAATTCATTTTGACATAAAGCACTAAGGAACAGATAAGTGACCAACTTTCTAGCTTTACATAAAACTTGTAGAGACGACTAGTCTTACGCAGTCTTCCATCCAATAGCCATGAAGAGCCCGAAAGGAAAATGACGAGACAAGGGAATCAGTGACAGTGACTGTGACTGACTAGCTGCAGAAATAAATGACTTTGCTCCACAACGAGCAAATGTGCACATATTATAACAGCCGCGCGCGACTCCAACTCCCATGCATCAATCAGTCAAATCACAGCGTCATTGAAGCTCGGGTAAGGCAAGTGAAAATTACAGCTTGTCTAAGGAAAGAAATTACTTGGGAAAGATATATTATACATCAAAAAGTTTTACACCCTAATCCTTCATCCTACTCATTTTTCCTTAAGTATTCAAAAAGTTTAGATGAATATGCACGTCTTACATTTGCCAACATTCTATAAAATTGTCAAAAAAAAAAAAAAAAAAAGAGTGATGAGGGGAAAAGCTTTTTCTTTTTTGCTGGTATGAAGAAGATCAACATAGCTGAAACTAATGATCATATGGAAAGGGTAAGATTCATCCAATACTTGAGAATACAAGGCTAAGAATCTCCAAGTGGTGAACTCCTCCCCTAGCCAAGAAGATAATTTACTGTCAATTTTTTTCTCTATATCCTAGAACGGCAATATCTCTGTCGTCAACTATGCACACCCCAGGTACAAAGAACGTAACAGAACCACCTCTGCTGCAAAGCCATTATCCCAAGTATAAGATAATTCGAGGTGAGACAAGACAGATTCCCTGCTTAATCTTCAAACTTGATCTTCTTTGGAGCAGGCTGGATGCTACCAACCTGAAAAAACAAACCAAACAGGAAATAACACCCTCATCAGAATATGTCCTCTGGAAGCTTTAACTTTCAAAAGGAACATCAAATTTTAGAAGGTAGATAAAGTGAGAAGCTTACAATCTCAGGGCACTCGTAATCAATGCCAGCAGCCTCTATCCTCTTTCGTCGTTTTTGATCACGCTTTAGGATCTTTTCCACAAACTTCTTCTGTTCTTCTCTCGTTCTCTCCTAAGTAGACAATGCCAAAAAAATTGAAAAAATTTCTTCCCATCAAGGTAAGAATCAGTCTTAAAAAATGTTACAAAATGATAAACTTAAAGCAACTAGATACCTTGTCATGTCGCATTCTTTCAATTTTCACTGTGTCTAATGGTTTGTAACGGTAGTTGAAATCTTTCCATCTGTCAAGAAATGTCCATGTCCCAGGCAGACAATTGCTTAATCCTCTTTATATACAAGACAAGAAACTCGTCGTATGCTACTCATAAAAATTTTTCTTTTTTAGATAAAATACTCAAAACATGTAGTTGGTTCAGTTAAATGGACCACACACAAACAACAAAGACCATGCATGTTTCAGCTTCACAACAGGAAAGGGTTTGACGCTACCATCTTGTAGACATAAGGTGACTGCTTACCTAACAACTTCTATTTCTAAGAGAAGAGTCTACTAAAAAGTTCCAAAAGACCTTTCATGTAACTGTACCCTGCTTAATAGTTACAAATAACTTTGAGATCTCAAAGTCAATGCAGACATAGAGTCCATAGTATTCAATATTAATGCTTAAGTAATATAGAAGAAGAATGAAGAACAAAAATTTCGAAAAAAATCCGCTGATTAACCACAATTAAATGTACTCATCATTTCCACAAAATAAATTAATGACTTACATTTTTGGATGAACATGCTCTGTAGGTATCAGGTAAACTTGCAGAAGGTGTTCAAATAGCAGATAATTATGCATAGTATCAGCTACAATTTTTGCCACCTACAAGCAAGAAAAGCAATATTAGCACAAAATAGTTAGGGTTTGTTATAAAGTTAATGGCCACAAAATGAATAATGGTAAGATGAAACAAATACTACCTCAGGAGATTCAAATTCTATAAATCCATAATGTTTTGATTTTCCTGTCTGCAAGGCATTGTGAAAACAAAAAATATTAACAGAAATCAACCAATAATTATCACTGGAAGCAGGTTAAAAAAATCAAACAGATACAGAACCAAAGTTAAATTCCAAAATGTATAGTATCTTCATCCATAATTTTTTCTTTCTTTTCTTGGGGAGGAGGGGGGCACATGAAAATAGAGTGGATTCAGACAAGTAATTCTTGAACCATAATCATTTGATGGCTTGGCATCTCTCTGCCCCTTAGATGATTTAGAAACAGAACTTAAAGTTAAAACAAACTTAACAGATAGCCAACAGGCAAAGTTGGCCAACTTCTAATCTTATCATTCAAATAAACTTAAGCTTTGCTCCTAATGAGTGTACACGGGAGAGTGCTACAAGGTTTGAAAATCAGAAAAACTCAGTAGGCAATAAAGCATCCAGGTGTGAAGCTATAAATTCAACTTTGCATCCACTAATCTACTCTGCATAAACAAAAGCACCTGTACCTTTTATTTCACCTCTACCAAAAATGTATAAATTTATAATTATCACCCATGAACAAATACAACAAAATAAATGAAACATGTTGCAAAATTATTCCACAAAACATCAGATATAGAAATCAAGTTTAGAAGCCTGACCCTTTTATTTCTAGCAATTCTCACTCTCTTGATAGTACCAAATTGTCCAAAATAACCTGCAATAGGTTATTATTATTTCAAATGTCTAGTAAAAATTTTATAATCTAACAATTCATGAAACCAAGATGCACCTTCCATCTCCTTCTCATAGAATCCATGTGGTGGTCGTCCAACATATAAAACAGTGGCAGTACTCTCTGGTGGATTTTGTTGGGGAAGTTTTCGTGCAGGCCCACCTTCCAAGGGCTTGAGTAATGGTGAAAGAAGTTAATATATATATATATATAAGTACAGGGAGAAAAAAAAAAAAAAAAAAACAGCTTCATTTACCAGCATTCACATACCAGAAAATCAGCAGCCTCTGTTTTGTTGTTGGGAACAGAGAGCTTAGCAGTAGCCTTTTTCAAATTCTTCTTCGCAGGTTTCTTTTCCTTGACCCCCATCTCACTAACACAATTCAAAATGAAAAAGTTTCCATTGTATAATAGTCTTTAAAGCTTTAAAATATACAATTATGCTTTGCCATGCAGGCAAGTTGCCCACCAACATTCAAACAAACTACAAATGGGAAAGGGAGGAGGAACTACGCAGTAGAAGAATAATAACAAAATTAACAAAATGAATAGTCCTATTAGGGCATCCGGGTTTCAAATATATTCTTACATAAGAGGGAAAAAAAAAAAAAGCAAAGGAGCTTACTGCCTTCAAAAGCAAATTAATTTACTTTAGACACAAAATAACAGTAAAATATGACTGAATGTGGTAACCGAGTTCATACGCAAAACCCGCTTTCCAATTTGTTCATGTAAAGAGTCATAGGAAGCAAGGAATTGGCTTCAGATAATCAAAAACCTACTTTTCCACCATTCTAGACAAAGGGTCCGATAATCTAATCTTAGTCTAATATGGAAAGCATCAATAGTTGAGAATAACCCAGATACCTGAAAATATTTAATGAATTTAAGTTCCTATCGCTGAGCTGAAACAAGCCTGTCGACGCAGTGCAAAAACAAGCTGTGAATTTGCAGCAGAAGGGTAGGAGAGAATAGAAAGGACTCGGATACAAGGCGGCTGAGCATGATTCCCTGCCCTGATCTAATACGATGCCGTTTCTTTTATTCTTTTGTCAGCCCATGGACTAGCGTTGATCACCTTCGATCCATGGCCCAATCAATTCCTAAATTAAAATAATTTTTTTGGTAATTTAAATTAAACTAGACTTTGTCAATTAGAATAGATATAGATTAAGAACATACAGTAGAATTATAACACCAATAAGAAAGAATACAATAAAATGAAAAAATCTGGAACTGTCCTTTGTTGAGATTGAACAAAATTACAATTACAACTAATATTTAATACAGAGGATAATAACATAAAAACATTAAGATTATTTCATAGTATAATTTCTAAGCTTAAAATATCATTAGCAAAGTGCTCAATAAACTCAGACTCTTTCTCTGGAGAGCATTCCCATCAACAGCTTGCCCAAGAAGTGTGGTCCATTTCCAAACTCAGTCTGAGATCTAATGCTTGTCAATTCAATTTATGATTGGTGGACAACCCTAAGGAACCAAATTAAAACAGCCCAAGACAGTTCCAATCTGATCTCATTGCCCATCTTCAATACCTGGAGGATCTGGACCAGCATATAAAGTAGCAGCCAAAGCTGAGTATGTGTACCTTTGTCAAAAAATAGCTTATAGCATGTATCATCTTGAGATCATCTGAGCTTGTGAGTTTAATGTTTGAATCCAAACCCTAGCCAAAGATAAGAAAGCAATTGATTTGCTCACTGTTTTCTCCACCCATGGTTTTAGACACAAACTGCATAGTCTCACAGCTGTTTTCTAAACAAAGATATTAGATACTGCCGTCTATATAAACCATTGCTCTTAGCAGGTGTATAACACATCCATCTCATCCTCATTTCTTAGCCTATCAGTGTCTAAGATTAGTTTTCATGATGAAATCAGTGAATGATGAGGAAGATGGAGAAAGAAATGGAAGTAGCAAGGAGCTGTTGTATCATTCCCAATTGTCTCTAATTTCTTCTTGTAGATGAAGCAGTAAAATTTACTTTGAGGTCACTGATATTCTCTCTCGCAACTCATGATACTTTTTTTAAAAAAATTATGATAGCATTTTACTTCTGCAAACTTTAAATTTTTAAATATATTTTCATTGAATTGTTTATTTTTTAAAATATTTCAACAGTGTAAAAACCCCATTTTACTTCCTTGATTAATAAAATTAAACGAGGATGAGTTATGGTTGTCGCACTTCATCTCTTTATCTTCATTTTTGTAGGTTTTGGTTGATTAAAGGTTTCAAAGAACACACCCATTTCTAATGGATCAACAAGGAATCCATGACTTTGTTGATTCATTTCCAGTCCCTAATGTGTCAAGCATTCATTATTGAGATCACCAAGGAGGACGAGGTAAAACTGGTTTTAACATTTTAATCTTATTTAGTATAATTGCTGAAGAGAAGTAATTTTGAAGATAACATTTGGATATTAAACCTAGCTAAATGTAGTTCTGACTTATTTACAGTGTTACTAATTTGACTGTTTGAATTTGAAAATTTTATGTATTTAGCATGAGAAAGAGTTGACTTCAGCAAACAAAGGTATTCTATTACAAATGTCATGAGAATTGGGTGTGTGAGCTCAGACAAGAAAGAAATGAAAAGTAATACCATAAGTCATCGAGAATGGTAAATAATTCAGGCTTTTTATCCCATTGGAGAATTACAGACTATCTCTATCAATTTTATAATGTCAATAATAAAAAAAAATCTTATTTCATTAAATAAAATTTATTAAATGAATTATATGATGTTATTGAGTCACGTACCTAAAAGCCATATAAATAATTTATTAGCCAAAATATGATCTCTTATTACTTCCATCCTGTAGACGAAGCTGTAACATTCACTCTCAGCGTTTGCCTAAACAACACGTTGTTCCAAGTAGTAGATTGTTCCCTCGGAAGAGTTCGCTCACTTGTCTCATCATTGCCTTTGGGACTCCTTATCATGATTGGAGAACTGCACAAGGCTGTCTCAACAAGTTTTAGGTCAAGCAGGAAAATATCAATTGATAACCTGTATTTTCATTGGACTTTAAAGCATTGTTTTATGTCAAAATAAATTCTATGTTATATAGAATATGTAAATGTACTTAATGGATACGTGCAGAGTTTCTATATAGCTGAATGCGATCGGTGTTTATGGACTCTCTTACATTGATTAGGTTTGATCTCGACTCTCAACACATTAATATTCACACTTCTTAATGTTAAATCACATCTAATGGCTTATAAAATATTATACATGTTTTCATGTCTAAATTCCTTCGCGTATGTTTATGTCAAGCCTTCTAACTCAAGTGAAAGATGAAAATCACACTTCTTAAGTCTACTTTATGCAGTTAAGTCTCTATTTTGCCATAGATATTAGCACATTAGTTGACTTCCACTTTTTGATGCTTGGCAAGAAAATGTTGCACCTCACAAGTTAAATAATGACTGAAAATTCCCTTGAATTGTCTTAACATATACAAAACTAACTTGTTTTAAAGAGTTACTTTGAAGTTTCAACTTTTTTAAAACCCTTTTACCACGCAATATTCAAGTCTTGCACCATATCTTGAAGCTTTGCTTGAAGATTGGTGGACCTCCCAAGATTCGGAGTCTCTAAATCTAATATCCATCATCATCACGTAGACAACCTTGCATGCACACCCTACAGTGTCCTCGTTAACTTCCATCAATACTCAGATAGGACGACTTAATGTATATCCAAACCTAAAGTGAACTCTTTGCGATGAGAGCTAGCTTTTGAAAGTAACTAAAATAATCAGAATGGGGCTCTTTTTTTTTAAGAAGATAATATTATTATATTAGTAATTAAGATTTTTTAGGTCTTAATGTAAAGACTTTACTGGCCTTACCTAGGCCTGAGATCGATAAATGTAACTATATTGTTAGACTTTAGGGCATATTAACAATGAAACATATATATATATATACTAAGGTAATGAAATTTTGGATGCATGGACCTTGTATACTCCATAATATTTATTATAAAAATACAATAAGCAAACGAATCCAAACAAAATTATATAATTCCTAAGTACTGGTAAGATTAACCCGAGTCCAAAATCAAACAACGTAGGCAGATAACTTGAAAAGACAGGGCTTCTGATCCATTACAAGATTGTTACTTCTTAGTTTGGATGGAGAAAAACTAGAAGTCGATGAAGATCAAAAAATAATAGGCACCGGAGATTGTGGAGTCTCCTCACTTGGGTTGATAATAAGTCATTTTCCGAATGCAGCTGTTGTCATAATGTTTCTTTCTGGTTAAAAATGAATGTTTTGTACTATTTCTTTTCTCCATTTATGTGTAGATTGTCAAAACAAGCAATCTATATATCAAATTTGCCCAAAGCACATATGTCATTATTACCCATACTGTGAGGTTACAATGACGAACCGCAACAGGTTTTCTGTTCCACCAATCAACTTTGGAAGCCAACTCTACATTGAAGGATGGAGCAGTTACTGCCAAGAGACTGCAATTGTTCTTGAAATAGTGCACCAGCCCCTCTCGTCACGCTCTTCTGCATGTCATCTGGAGCTTGGTTCCTCTGCATTTTTTTGTCTCAACCGCCAGCAAAAAGCTTAGATCTTCTTTCCAGCAAATATTTTTCCAGTGTAACTTGGATTTTCTTTCCCCATTGAAGTTCGTCCAGGATAGTTCTCATAACAAGTTTCAAGGCTCCAATCAAATCCAAAAGCAGAAGTAACTCATGTTATAAGTAACACTGATGAACATCGTACATTTATTTGACATTTTTTTTTTTATATATATATATATATATTTTTGTATTCCTTTTATTTTTTATCCTTCTTACTTGTTTATTTACATTTTTATCTTTACAAATAATTAACATACTCTATGTGCACAAATTTGTTTACACCAACAAATGCTCGATCAAGGTTCAATCTTAATCAGATATGCAGCAAAAGATTTTAATCTTAATCAGATATAAGGCCCTCTGTTGGCACAGAGCAAGCCACAACAAGGTGATGACTTTGAACATCGAATGAAGGCCTGGCTTCAAGGTTCATCATTCCTTTGTTTATTGATCGAGTGAAAATTATTCATGTAATATTCTTACACAATCGGTGCCAAACAGGAAGTAATTCTGAAATTATTACGTGACGTTTTGTTTTATTTTAAATTCTTGATGTATAAATGATTGATGCAAAGGTTTTCATTTGAGTATATTGGTGGCAAATAGCATTAATATCTTGTAATTTCGGAAAATTTAGGAAGTAGGTTTATGTAGTAGAATATATGTGGATATGAAATTCTAGAAAATCTTGTATGATTTTAGAGCTAATATCAACTTTACATTGATTATTAATTTCTATAAGTAAGAAGTATATGCAATTTCATTATCTAATCCGTCAGACCCCAAAAATCATTACATTACCAGAAAAAAAAAAATCAAATATGATTTCGTTATTTCAAAAAGAAAAGGTAGTAAGGAATTATCAGAAGTGGAGATAATGGAAGTTTGTTGTTTTAACGTGATCTGATCTAATTATTGCACTCATTCATCAAGTGCTTACAGATTTTCTCACGAAACATGAGATAATACGATACCATCAAGTTGAAGTTTCAGTGCTTGGATATGTGCATTATGTTTATGCAGGTTTCGTGTAGATATACACAACTCTATCAGACTCGAGACTTTGAGTCTTGAAAGACAAGCCAGCATAGACATATACTGATAAGTAAATTCAATCTGGTTCCATATTGCCAGGCAACACTTGATCATAAATGGCTTCTATTCTGTAAGTAGCATAGGAATTTCCTCCACTGGAGCAGGAAGCTGCAAGTTGCAAAAGCAGAATCCACTAAGTTAGCAAATATTCTCTGGCTTGATATAAGGCTTAAATGAAAGGAGAAGACCAAATATAAAAGATTTACATGCAAAATGCAAAATTTACTTATCTTAAGGTACAAGTAAACTCACATGCTCACAACCCAAGCACACACAGAAAAACTCATAAATATCAGAAAGTTTGAGGTATGTTAAGTTCTTAACTATATGTCAATTTTCATGATTTCTGAAAAAACTGAATCTCAAAATCTAGATACCTCAGATACACATTTCAGGAAACAGATAGCAGAAAGACAAGTTGATCAGACAAGTTCAAACACAGTGACTTAAGATCTCCTCAATTCTTGCCTGAACTTGCTTTCCAATCTCACATATTACATAATTGTACTTATTCCGAAGTTGCTTCTTCCCTTCCTGGAGATACAAAGACATATCCAATGCTCTATTGCTCCATCTAATCTATATACTATATCAGCTTACGATTTCTTCCTTCAATATTAAAAATTGGCGTTCAATGACCACCTACAACAACTGGTTTAACAAGAAGGACCCAGCAAATACCCTGAATTCCAATTTGTTCTCCATACTAATCTCAAAATTTTCACATACTCGCAGCAAAACTCTGTACTGTTATGTTGTGTTACGGTCAAATCTGATGTCAAAGGACTTGAGAACCTACATCACCTATCCACCTATGTAGCTAAACTATGTCCAGAATAAGCTATTTAAAGAGCCCTGCTTATTCCAGTTTACTGTTCTAACTTCTGTTAGCCCTGATTAAACTGGTCAAACCCAGCTAACCCAAAAATAATTCCATTTCAAGAAAAATAGTTACAATTTGTATATTACCCTGAAAGGATTACTCTTCTTTACTGACAAGCAAAGCAAACTCTCATGAGAAATTCATAAAGGGCAAGTCTTTAATCACAGAATCTTGTCAAATTCAGCGTCCAAAACACATTATCCTAGTTTCGATGTCACTAATGAATAATCATCAAAGAATATGTGAAAACCCTAAAATATGGAAAAAGATCAAATAATCTTCAATTTATAACCAAGAAGAAAGTAACCTTGTCCTACATTGTCTCAGGAGAAGTTCATAACATTAAAGCAAAACACAGAAGTTACACTTTACCAGATTTACTAAACCCGCTAAAAACACAGAAGTACCACGTTTCAGTTAGTGGTACGGTTAGAAAATTCATGGTTTACATATAAATCTTTATACATAAACTACATAACGCGTGCCAAAACTGTGATTCCACTATTTAACTACAAAATTTTATCTAATTCCTAGTGAAGAAGATACATTTTCCTACCTTCAATGTCATCAGGCATCAATTAACATGTAAAAAGACTCAAATAATCTTCAATTTATGACTAAATAGAAACACAAGGAAGCATATAAAAAAAATCTCAAGTTTATGATCAAATCCGAAACATAAGCTTTGAATATAAGCAGTTAGAATGAAGCATACCTCAAAGACCCGTTTCAGGGATCCAAGACAAGAACCTTTGACCGAGTCACGGCAAGAATGGACGGTCTTGAACTGGTCAATATCAAGCTTCTTGTTGATGAAGCCGACTTGGAAGTAGATGCTATCAGCCGGTGGCAAATCGACCCTGATCTCATCCACACTGAGCCACAAGAAGAAGCGCTTCACCTGAATGCCTTCAAGGTCGGTGATGGAGCCATAGTTGAGCTGACCCGTGATGGTGTCATCGTACCAGACTAAGTAATCGAACTGCACGTAACAGGGGCTCTCCAAAAAGACGACGAATCGGCCGTCCGACGAGAGAGAATAGCTTTTGACAGAGCTGGGCAGAAGCCCGCTTGGGAGCCCGAATTTCGGGAGAATTTCATAGACGGTGAGGTTCTCAAAATCGCGAAGAGAAAGAGACAGAGAAAAAGAAAGAGGAATTGAGTTGGAGAAGACGAAGATGACACAGAAAAGGGTCAAAGCCAGATGGGATTTTGGGTTTATCGCCATGGATGGAGCCTGATGGAGAGTTTGCCAGAATCGGAGACTGTCTGAAAATGTTGAATTTTGCGAGTCTATAAGAAAGGAGCAGAGGAGGAAAATATTTCTTTATTTATTTATTTATTAGTCAAAGAAGAGATTAATTGTCAAAATGATATTTTTATATATTTCTGCACATTCTGGTATGCTTATTATTGGAAAAGCTCTGTAATCTTTCCAAGTTGAAGGAGATGACAACGACCGGAGGTTACAGTGTGGAAGGGACTTAAATGGGTAAAGATTAACAAAGAGTATTTACACAAATTATATATTTACGCTTGTTAAAATTTCTAAATTTCAACACATACTTGTCACATTTTATCTATTTTCTGCTAATTCGTTATAACTTTTTTTTTTTTTTTTTGAGTAAGACTTTTTTCTTGATGAAATTACCTAGCTTTAATGAAATAAATAAAAATATATTCTTTTTTTATTTTTGAAAGAAGGTCATTCATTTTGACAACTTCAATTTACAATTTACAATAGTTATCTAAAGAAAACTTTTAAAAATAATAATGGTGTAAGCCAATGACTGTTGAGTCCTACTGATATGAAATTAGGCAAAGCATGCTGCATGTTAATGAAATGGAAAAAGTTACTTTTAGACTTATTTATACAGACATACGTGTACTTTTTAATATTATTTATTTGAAGAGATAAAAATTATAAATAAAAAGTAATTAGAGACAGAAATTAGCCAAACATTATTCCCCAAATATAGGTTATTAGGTGGCGTCCAATGATTAGAGATTATTTCTCTGTAAAGAAAAGAGAAGCGAGTATGATAAAGAGTTGGTTCCTCCGGAACAAAGTCAACAACCTCATCAGTCTCTCTCTCTCTCTCTCTCTCTCTGTTTCAGTTTGCTTCTCAGCTCTCATGTCTCCGATCCTCTTGTGCTTATTCTTATTTCTGACCGTAAAATCGGCAGCCTATCTGCCGGTACCTGATATTGGAATCGGCATTAGAAATGATATTCCAAAAACAGAGGTACACGACGTACACGAGCTGCTCCCCAAATACGGCCTCCCGAAGGGTCTCCTCCCGAACAACGTCAAGTCGTACACTCTCTCCGACGACGGGTCGTTTCGGATATTTCTAAAAAGCAGCTGTTACGTGCAGTTCGCTGAGTTGGTTTATTACGATGAGGAAGTGAAGGGAAAGCTGAGTTATGGATCCATAACTGATGTGTCTGGAATCCAGGCCAAGAAGCTCTTTTTGTGGCTCCCCGTCACGGCGATAAAGGCCGATCCCGATACCGGAATGATACAATTCTTCGGCGGAGCTATATCGGAGAAGCTGCCGGCAAAACAGTTCGAAGATATACCTGAATGTAATCGCAAGGGATTGCCTCATCCACAACCACAAGCCATATCATCTCATTCTCATATCAGGTATCTTCTTTCAAAGAAAAAAAAAACCTTTTCTTTTTCAATTATTGGTTCGTTTTATTAATTCTTGGTACATTATGGACATGAGCAGGAAGGCAGGATATGCATCTGAATAAAAACAGAAGGCATTGTCTGACATCTAAAAAATGGGCCATGTGCACGTGGAAGTGGAAATATTCCAGATGATGAAGCAACTTGGTAATTTCCGACTTTGGGAAAAAGAGGACATTGAACATGATGTATGTTTGGAGTTGGACTAGCTTAGTGTCCAAGTTTGATTACGTGTACACCATCAATCATTACTAGCTTCCATATGGTTTTTTTTTGGATTGCTTGCCTTTTTAAAACTACCAACCAAGTTATCAATATATATTTTTGATTTTTAAAGCAAAAGTTTTATACTTGTCTTCCCAATAATGATGGCAATGCCTTAATAATTGAAGAAGATCTCCTTCTCAAGTTTAATTTGGTAGATGTTTACATCATTCACATATTAGGATTAACAATGTCGATCCCATCCCACTCGGTATATTTTGGCGTAAAAACCTTCTATGAATTACCGGTTTCTATGTTTCTTCCCCAATGGAGTTTCCAATTGTTAAGTGATAGTAGTCCAAAAGTTTTCTTAGTTATATGAGGACCAAGGATCAATTCTGAAAACTAATTTAAACTCCTATATTAAAGATTTTAGTTTAATTAACAGCAAATTGCCCCCTAATCAAACTAGGAAAGCAACAATCTATGACCTAATCATCCATTAAGACAACAGTTTATGGAAGGCCAACATCATCCACAAACATTTGAAATATTTTACTTGAAAGCAACCTATTATCCTCAAACATTGGCCAAAAGAACAGACTAGGAAAAGCAAACCATCCTCCCAAGTTGGCCATAAAGTAATAAGCAATTCAGTTAGCAGATTCCTTTTGTTTGTAATAACCCAAGTTTGCTTTTCACTTGACAAACAAGCATTTGTTAAGTCTCTGCTCTTTCTTTCACTTCTATCCACGCCTAAAACATGCCTCTAGGCAGACATTTTAGCTATATATATACTTGTTTCTGGAACCAGCAAGACATTCTCGAGAAAAACCTCTTCCTATCCTCCCTGTCTGGTTTTAGCTATTTACCTGTGTTTCCCAAAATGGATCATCAAAATGAGTTATCTAACAATGGCAGTCACAACAAGGTGAGCAACATGGAAAGCAATACGAGGAAACAACTTCTGAACAGAGGAACAATACTGCAGAATGACAGGGAAGATGTCAACAAAATGGCTGACGCATTCATCAGAAACTTCCGCAACCAGCTGAAGATTGAGAGAGAGGAGTAGTTCAAAAGATTTCAGGATATGATTGCAGAGGTTCTTGAATTGAATACTTGTATTCTAATCCATAGAGATTGACAAAATTAAGAATAATACGATGTTGGAAATTTATGGACTAGCTGGCTTCTTAATTCTTGTACCTTTTTGATAACTGAAATTAATGATATTAGCCAGAGAGATAAAACTAAGTACATGTTATGTTTTCTACCAAATCTAATATCTCATTGCAAACAAAAGACACAGCTTTAGAGTGAAACAACATTTACAAATATCTGCTCTCTATTCATGAATGTAAAGAGGCCTCATTCTAATGCCAAAATCAACAATTCACCTCATTCTTTACAGAGTAAAGCATCAATCTCTCCTACATGTCCCTCACAAGAAAGCGGATGAACCGGTTTTGGTTGAATTTTTTTTTTTTTTCTAAAAAAGCCAATAATTCACTACCTATATAGCCAAGCTATCAGAGAGAAATTTAAATTTTCATGCTTGAAGCACCTGACAGTGAACAATGTGACTCTTCAAACCACCACGACCTGCTATAGTTGACAACAAATTTCTAACCAGAGACTTGATATGACCTTTTCCGGCAATATTTTCCCAGAGGTGAGGATTGCTTTCTACTTGTTTGTTTGGACTTGTAATATCAACTAGACTTATGCTCATATTATTGCGGATAATGCATAGCTTTCCATTAAGGGGAACAAGAGCAGCAGCATCAAGAGCACGAGAGCTACCTAAATGAAGCTTGCTATCAATAAATTTTTTCCATGAATCTGTTGCTCCGTCATAAACTGTAAGCTTACATCCATCTTGGCAATCAAGTGCATAAAGTTGTCCATTCAGTGAGATACTAGGATTGCGCCAACCGTTAACCATTCCATTACTAACTGGAGTCCAGGTATCTGTTTCAGGAGAATAGGCTTCACACATGACATTGCGGCGGGATCCAAGTCCCTTCAAAAACCATGTTCCATTATGAACAACACCAATGAAGGGCACCATGGCTGTGCTCATTTCTGAGATGACGTTCCACCTGTTCCGGTTCGGGTCATAAACTTCAGCAGACCGGAGAGTTCTTTGTATTCCTTCACACTCCCCACCAGCCACATAAAGACAGTTATTTATCACACAAGCACCAAACAGATGACGCTTCCTAAGCATGTCCGGTGCCCTATTCCATTTATTTGTACGGGCATTGTAGAAAATGACCCGTCTCATAGACCCCTTCAGAGGATCTCTTCCACCAAACAGGTAGAGGTGGCAACTGCTAAGAACTGCACAACCAAATCCCAATGCTTCAGAATATTCCACAGGAACAGGCGGGAGAGGTTGCCACAGTTGGTAGATTGGATCAAAAGCATGCAATGAGATTCTTCCATCACGGTCTCTTTTGATGACATAAACCCATTCTTCTGCCATTCCAAGACTTTTCCTGAGTGAATAAAAGAAGTTTCCAGACAGAAGACGGTACCATCTCTTGCAAACAAGACGCAGTTTCCTGTGCTCAACCCGGGGCACTCGAATCAAACAAGCAATGGCAAGATCATCAGGAAGTCCAGGTAGGAGAGGAGGCTGAACTCTTGTCCTTTCTTTGCGTGAGTTTTTGGTCTTATGTGCATTGGGATTTATATCAGGTTGGATACAAAGCTTTGATCCTGGAACAAATTTTCGTGCCCCAGCAACTGTTTTCAGTCCTGAATCTACTTTACAATAGCAAGAAACAGATTCAACCTGTAAAAGATGCTACGTTAGGATGCTATAAAAGTGTCAAATTCTTGAAAAAAAATAATTGGACTTAGTTTCAAACAAGATATAATTTTCTTGCCTGTTGAATTCCCATTTTTTGACATTGAAGCGTTTTTACATGTCATACATCATTTTTGGGCATGATTAACCGAAACAAGTTTTAGTTACTGTTTTCTTACGTTGTTTTATGCATCATCAAACTTTATTAAAGTTGCATTCATGACAATCTATTCAGGATGACCATCATTTTATTTTCTTTGAAAACAATGAAAAATGCTGATAACTGACTGGTCAATAAATTTAAAAGAAGAATGCTAGGCTAAACTATTTATGCAGAAGCATACCCTGACTTAAACTTAAGCATTGCCATTAGTCAGATCCTTTCCTTAATATCTTTGTCCCATCTCTTGCTTCTTTTTTATGATCTCTCTTTCAAGTCACTCTTGAAACTTCATAAATCTCTTAAAGAAAATATTTTTACAAGAATTCCATGTCACTGTTGTTATGCTCACTTAAGCTAGTCCTACCATGCTAAAATGCCTCCGCGTAAAACATCAGAAAAGACAGATAAAGAAAAGGCACACAAGCAAATAATGCTCAAAGTATCAGTCTAAACAAAAGACAAGGTCATATATCATTTCACTTGACTTTCTGTCAGTGAGGCTCAAAAGAAGGTGAACCATTATTATCATGACAAAAAGAATTAAAGTTAAACTTCAGGATGGGTAGAAGGAACAGGTCATTTGGTGTCATCAGGAAGAAACATCGCTAGTGTTTGACTATGAATACAGAAAAATAAATAAACCTTTGATTGAAATCTATATAAAATATCATTTTTGGCCCTACAAAATTAGCTTTTTAGTAATTGTATCCTGCCTTTGTCATATATATAATAGAGGCCACTTCTAGAATAAGAAAGAATGGTAACCAGGGGATATTTTCAAGGATCTTGCTGAGGTCTTTATCTGGTATTTACGCCCTCGTTCTTATGAGGATGGTTAGACAGGCTAAAGTAGAAACTTCTATCTCTTCATGTTCTTATACAAAGACAACAGGAAAGGAAGTAACAAAGTTATAGAAGGGAACCAGACACAAATATCATGACTGGTGATGACCATGTTTTAGTAGAGGCATACACAAAGAAGTTAAATTTAAATTAGATCATACAGGGTAGAGATCAGGATATAAACAAAAGCACTCGACAAATACAAGCAGGCAGAGCTTAGTTGATACGGAAATTAATATCTCTGGTAATTCATCATCAAAAACCCACAACATAAAAATAAATAGTTCAGGAAACAGGACCCCCTGATAGTGATATGGTTGAGCAGAAGAATTTGATAGAGCAGGCCACTCAGGAAACAGGTTGAGCTATAAAAAAAGATGCATAGGGTGCATTGATACAGGTAGCCTAAAAGTCCAAATGTAATTTTGTATAATTGACAAAGGCAAGCCAATAAAATTATATGGATAATTATTAATGAGTTGGAGTTCTGATTCTATGTAATGAATGGCTCAAATTGACTAACTAACGAGTCTTTGAGAAGTGAATATCATAATCTGGTACCCAAGTAGCTCACCGTAGTCATGATAGTTACTTAACTGCCCAGTTTGTTCTAAATGTACTTTTCAGCAGAGATTGCCTTTCCCCTAATGTCGTCAGGTCTTCTGAAGGGTTTTTTTTTCTTTAAGCAGGTGAACTCCTCCCATATGTATATCCCATTATTTTCCTCTCATCTAATCCCATAAGTCAATAAAATTGTACCGAATCAAGCAAATAATTTGACCTTGAGTGATAGAGGAGAGGCTGATGGTAAACTTTCTCATTGTTACCAATTTCTGAAGGCAGCTGAGAATGCATGCTGAGGCTACAAGAGACTAAAGATCAAATTTAGACTTAGTTCCTAAAGGCCTAGGTAAAAGAGCTACTTCAAATTGAATAGCCTAAGGTCTATGCTATCAATTGACTCAAAATTGATACACGGAGAAAGAAAGAGGAAAAAAGAAGAAGGGGGAGCAGATAGAGCTAAAAGGGTAAGGCCCCTTATTTTCGCAATTGTCAGCCCACCAATCATCAAAAGCTTAGATCAGAAGGTACAACCAACTTAGTTTGCTTCCATTACAACACAACAAGAAAAAGCTGGGAATCATGGTTTACCAAAACCTCAAGCAATCCTATTAGTTATTTAAAATTTTCGACGGAAAATAAATGCTAAAACTAAAAATCGAACAAGAAGCTATCTGGGTATGTAAGAAATGCTCGGGATATTGAGAGGGGAAAATATAGTAAATGCTACTAGAAATAACAAAAATTAAACTTCAAAACTAACAAATAGTAAAATTGGAGTCAATTGGACTGACCAGTGGAGCTTGAAATCGAGAGACCCTTTGAGCATTCGCAGAGTGTTCAACCATTTGGTTCATCTCCGAAGCTGAGCTTTTGCAGAAGAAATGAAAGCTTAAAACTTGAATGAATATCAAGGCAAATTAAGCATTCTGAGTCCAGATCAAGAGAACCCCTTTGAGCGTAACCTCCAATTCTTCAAAGCCAATCCAATAAATGGAGAAACAAAATCTTGTCTTTTACCTCTGAAAATGCAGACAAATGGGTCTTTCAAAGAATCAACCACAAGCCGTGAGAGGACCTCTTGCAGCCTCTACTTGCACCGCCCTCATCTAGGCGTTGAAGAGTACAGCTACAGCTGGAACCGCAAGCTTCACCAACTTCAGATTTTCTTTGATTAAACAAATTTATTTAAGGGATATTGAATTCAATGAATTTTGTGAGATTTAATAAAATTTCAACTGTCATTAGAAGACAGAGAGCTTGTGATGGTCCTCTTTAATAAATGTTGCAGTTCATGGGTCAAACCAACCCATCTTCGAGGGCAAAGGAGAGAGAGAGACAAATCAAGGTTTTTCAATTTATTGATTAGTATAAAATTAGACATATCATCTTTTCTGGAATTACGCATGCCTCCTTCATCCCGCTTTGTCTTTTCTCTAATATACGTTAATGTATTAAAGTGTTTTTTTTTTTTTTTTTTTCTGGTGATAAGAAATTTAGACTGTTTACTTTGTTTTGTGAAAATCACAAGTTAAAAATGAATTTGGAAGTTCACTTAAAAAATTATTACAATGGAAAATGCTATCAAGACATTTTTATTTTATATCAGTTTATATTAAATTGACACTTAATTGAATTTTAGAATTATTTAAAAAAAGACTAAGTTGATTCAGTTCAAAACTATAAGCCTTCAAACCAATTCAACTTGGTCACTACTTTTAGGCCAAAAGTTGCAATTCATGTGTATTTACCTTTGAGCATGGAATTGTTATTGCTGAAATTAGGATGTTGATGAGGTCATTCTTGCAACATTTTATGCTTCCAATGAAGCCAATTTTGTTGGACTGATTACTTAACAAAGTGGGAGCACGTGAGAATATGATTTGGTAGAGGCTGAATCTGATGCTTCCCCCTTTGACAAGTTACTTCCTCATTCTTCCCATCTTGTACATGTACTACCACAAAACCTTTGAGAGTGTCTTATTTACAAAGGTACGGCAACCATGAGTTCACATTCAAGGTTCATTTTAGAGACATTCTTAGGTCTCATTTTCAAGAGATAAATGAAATTTTTATTTGATGAGTAAGAGAGTTTTTTATTTAAATCATTAATTTATTTGAGTTTATAGTAAAAATAATTTTAAATGCATGAACTTGTTTTTCATTGATAAACACATTATTGATGGATGTTATATATTCATTCCTCCTTGATTAACTTCTAATATTATAAAGTAATACCACTAAATTATATCAAATAATTTTTAACCTAATTTAGTATTTAGGGTTTGCTATAAAAAATGAAGCTTATATGCATGTTTAACTTTGTATTGTATACACTTTTCAATCCCTCTCATTTCGTTTTAAATTGGGTAATGTCCTATATTATGATAAATAAGGCTTTGAGAGATCAAAATATTTTGTTCATAATTATTTTCTCTTAAGATTCTTATCTCCCCAACTGAATTATTTTGATGTAGAATCTTTATCAAGAGCTGAATTATTCCATTAAAAATTTTGCTTTTTCTTTTGACATGACTTTTGGTGGGATGACCTAGATTGGTTCTTGAACTTGCACCTTCACTTTAATAATGGGTTAGGCTTGAATTATGCCAACTTGGATAATTGCTTAAAAACAGGCAACCGCTAATGCTTCTTAGTCAAAGCAAATCATTTGAAGTGGTGTATTATTGACAAAAAAAAGAAGAAGAAGATTCAGTGTTATATTTCTTTTTCTTACAAGAGAATATAATGCCAAATTGAGTACAATACACAATTATCAAAGATTAAATATGAAGAAGTTGCTTCTTTTTCTTAAATTCTTTCAGGAAAAAATATATTTTTAAAAAAGTTATTTCTAGAATTGATACTTCTATTGTCACTTCTTCCCATTTCTTTCTTCTTCTTTTTTTTTCCTGATTTTTCTAGTAGACCAACAAGCTTTGTCAGCACCAACGAAAAGAGAATGTTTAATTATATTTTATTTCATATAATTTTAAATAAAATTTTAAAATTTTTGTAATTTAAAATGTTAATAATTAATTTTCATAATTTATAAACATTCAAAAATTACTTTTATAATTTTTAAATTTAAAATATTAAGAATCATTCTCTTTTTAAATTTTGAGTGCATTTGTAAGTAAGTAGTATAATTTAATAATAATAAAAAAAAAGACCAATAATAACGCTGCGTCTGACTCAGGTCCAAGCAGTGTAACCAGACTGCGTTGTCTAATCTTCTCCGGCTAATCAGAACCAGTTTTCCGCTTTCGGTGGGGGAATTCACCCTTCTGCTTGGTATTGGCGATTTCTGAAATGGCGCCAGTGTCAGCTCTGGCAAAGTACAAGCTGGTGTTCTTGGGTGACCAGTCGGTGGGCAAAACCAGCATCATCACTCGCTTCATGTATGATAAATTTGACAACACTTATCAGGTACTTTCCCTATAACCAGATCCAATTTTCCATCCTGAAACGGAATCAAATCAAGTCACAAGCTTTGCTCTTTCTTCAGCTTCTTAGCTGAAATTTTGTTTGTTACCCCATGTTTGTTTGACGAGGAAAACATAGATGCATAACTGGGCTAATGAGAACATTATTGGCAATGACTTTTTTTTTTCCTTGTGATTTATTGAAAATCTAAGGAACCCAGTTTAGTTGATATACTATTTTTTTCTGTGGTCTACTGTTCTGTTTGAAAGCTGGCTGAGGGGATCACTGTTTTCCTATGAGAATTGCTATTGCACACTTTAACATCGACACTGGATCACACTTGTTGAGTTGGCAAAACCAGATCCATAAAGAAGATAGTTTAAGTGGATTCAGTTAAGTTCAGATTTTATGGACTGTGAAAGTGTACATAACCAGTGTGCAAGTAGAATTGCTCCGAATTTGAAGTTGAGGACCAGCTAATTTCGACCAGTAATTATCTTTACAGTTGACCGAGATACATGCCTTGACTTGGGATTTTCATTTTTTTAGTAATAGTAAGCAAATGAATACGTTTTTCCTCTTTTCTTCTTTGAAAATTTTAATCCTTTTCAGCGAGAGAAAACAACAGCCCCTAATGGTGTATAAGGCAGCTTAGGAGAGCCTCCGTGCACGACTAGGGACAGAGAGAGAGAAGAACAAATGAAATGTTTAGGAAGAAAAAATAATTTCCATCATGGGTTCTTGCTAAGAAAGGCATAAAGTGGTTGGAAATATATGACCTTTTGATTTATGTTCTCTAACTTAATAAGTTCAACCAATTGGAGGTAAAATAATTCAATTTTAGCAATAGATTTCCTATGCCAATATTTATTGATGTTCTGTATCATTTATGTGAGGATAAGAATGTATGTAGTATTTCTGCATTCATCCAATGTCTGCACCATACAGTCATAATTCAACCAGGTCCTCTTAAAAGGATCATAGTCATGAAAATTACTGCAATTTAAGCATTTATGTTTTCTAAATTGAGCTTATAAATTTATATTTCGTTGGTACTCAAACTTATTTTCCTTTTTCACCAAACAGGCTACCATCGGTATTGATTTTTTGTCAAAAACTATGTATCTTGAAGATCGAACTGTTCGGCTCCAGTTGTGGTAAGATTTGTCACCATTGGTAGTTCTAAGAGGAAGGGAAAATATTGGTTCTAATTTCTGAAGAAGAAAATGGAAAGGCAGAAAATCAAAGATGGCATATATGTGCACTGTGTAGTAACAGGGATACTTCTTTTGATCAGCATGTTAATCGTTTTTGTTTCCATGCACTATGTGGTGACAGGGATACAGCTGGGCAGGAAAGATTTAGAAGTCTTATTCCAAGCTACATCAGGGACTCATCCGTTGCTGTCATTGTTTATGATGTTGCAAGTATGCCATTTGGGGATATTTTTCCCTTTCACTTGGCTCTTCTTAATAATTAATATTTGTCATATTTCTTGTATATTGCCTTTTGGTATGCTGCTTATTTGAATCCGCCCTTCCCTTTAATTTTTTCTAAGTGAAGCATACATTAGAGTAAAAAAATGCTGCAACTCCTACTACCAAAATCAGGGGAGGATGAATGAGGAAACTCTCCCCGAGTTTGCGACTCCGCAAGATGTACCTTTGTCACATAAATAAAAATGTCAAAGGGAAAATTGAAACTTTTCTCTCCCTTACATGTCAAGAAACAGAACTTCTCCAGAGGTCTCCTTTTCTTTCAGCTGCAGGCTATCCTAAGGGAAAAGATGATGTCTTGAATCTTTGTGCATAAATCATTTTGGCATTTTACCAGAATACTTTGTCTGATTGGATGGTAATTTTATGATATAGGTCGACAGACTTTCTTAAACACATCAAAGTGGATTGAAGAGGTGCGAAGTGAGAGGGGCAGCGATGTTATCATTGTTCTTGTTGGGAACAAAACTGACCTTGTTGAGAAGAGGTAATGGCTGATGAATAGGAGAGAATTTATCAGATGTGTTATACTGGCCTGTTTCATGCATTTTTTTTATTTTTTTTTTCATTTACCATTATCTGATCACGTCTTCGATTTGTTATTCACTGTGGTGGTAAAATTTCCTATCAAAACTGTTCAGATGCTGATATTTTATATCTCTTGCTGAATGGTACGATAATAGTATATTGTTAAATGTCTTATTGAACCTGGAAAATGCTACATATAAGAGCATAACAAAAACGTTCCTTTCTTAACCATTCGATGGCAGATCATTTTTACCATGCTAGATAAGGTCCCAGGAATTAGCAGAGACTTTTATATTGCGATAGTCCAACAGAAGTGGGAATTAGATTTGATCCAACATTAGATTGACCTTTTAGATATCCCATCTTTGTTTTGATGCCAATTTTGCACTTTCATTGGGTAACATTTCTTATGAGTTAGTAAATTTCAGCTTTGCCCTTTCTTAATGACCAATTTTCTTTGCATAAGTCTACAGGCAAGTCTCTATAGAAGAAGGAGAATCAAAAGCGCATGAGCTAAATGTCATGTTTATTGAAACTAGCGCCAAAGCTGGCTTTAATATAAAGGTAACCCCTGCCTCCTTTACTTGGCTTTGACTGAACATGAAGCTACAGGCTCTATGTGCTTATGTTTGGATATTCTTGATCATAAATCATATATCTTTTGCATCATGGCAGATCACGTCCACATAATGAGAAATCAATCTATCTCACTAACAGCATTTGGTTTCTACAACCACTCAAATTTTTATATTTTTGCACTTCCATGTTGAAGTCTTGGAGATCTGCTTGTTGCAGTTCTAATTATTTTCAGATGGCTAATAGAGTTAATTTCTCGGTAAATTTGCTGTATTGAACCTATATCCAGGCCCTCTTCCGAAAAATTGCCGCTGCGCTACCTGGAATGGAAACATTATCTTCAACAAAACAGGAAGACATGGTTGATGTGAACTTGAAGTCTTCTGGTGGCCAGGAATCTAAACCTCAGTCGGGTGGATGTGCCTGCTGAAATGTGCCTTGTCTCAGTTTTGTTTCTTTCTGTTTCTTCTATTTTGTTTGGAAGTGTGTTGGCCTCAGATGTGGACAAGTTTCATTATAGCCTAAAAGACTTAGTACAACATTTTGTGTGAAAAAGAATTAGAGAATGCAAATGATGAGATAGCTGAGAAAGAACTAGTATCAATAGAGTCTGTTCATTTGTTATTCATATTATTTGGATAAACATAGACAATCGTTTTTTTTTTTTTTTTACGTAGTTATAAATGTAAGGAGATTTTCTTCAATAAACATTTATGAATTTATTAAGGTATGAGTGTATCCGGTGCCAAACACCAACATGATCATATAATGCCATGCTTGTCAGCTAAAGGGATAAAATTCTGCAGAAGTAAATAATAACCAGATTGAGCTACTTGGATTGCACATAGTTTTGGCAGGAAAACTCAAGTATTTATTGGAGTCACCACTTAAATATTACAGAAACTTATAAAGCTCATAAAAATATGGGTAAGATTAAATCTTCACCAGATAATGGGTTGAAAGAACACGCCTATGAGATAAACAGAAGCGACAGAAAATAAACCCTCCACCTTTCCCTTTCCCACTACATATTCTACAACCCGTCTCCCACAAAAAAATTACCACCCAAAATTAAAACAAAGTTGTCAAAAAAGAGAGAAAAAAAAAAAAAAAAAGGAACCCCTAACATGTTAGTAATCACCAATACCTACCAACATTACACAACTCTATTGATGCGGTAACTATACCACATGTACAAACCCCATCCCCCTTAATAAGATTAGCAGTATAAGCAGTACAAAATGATGGCTTGAAACACCAAGAGGACCCAGAGAAAGGAAAAAGAAAAATAAAAGACCTTGGACCACAGACTTCAAAAGAGAAGGGGGAAAATTTTATCCTATAGAAGGTGTATGTCCTCACCTACCACCTAAGACAGTATTTAACTGCTTTTCAAAGTTCAAAATCAGTCCCAGGCACTGGTCACCCCAGGACCATATCCTCCAGCATACCCACCAGAAGCTCCATATCCGCCACTACTGTTGCCTGCACTATAGTAATCAGAACCACCACCCCTATTGAAAGAGCCTTCCCTTCGAAAGTCACGGCCACCAAACCGGCCTCCTCCTGATCTTCGGTTCCTTCCTCCAAAGGAAGTTCGAGCAGCATACCTTGAGAGCCAAACAGGTACTTCTTGATTTGCTTCTTGCATCAGCTCTGCCAAAGCCCTTGCTAAAGACGCATTGTTGTCATTAAAGAACGCAGTTGCCAGGCCAGTCTTCCCAGCTCGTCCTGTCCTTCCAATTCGGTGTACATAATCATCAATATCGTTTGGCAGATCAAAGTTGACAACGTGGGCAACATGGGGGATATCAAGACCACGTGCAGCCACATCAGTTGCAACCAGTATAGGGGTATTTCCACTTTTAAATGACCTTAATGCCAGTTCTCTTTCCTGCATTTATGTCAAAATAGGTAAGTACCCACATATCCAAAAAACTTTATTCATAGTGAACAAAGATAACAGCACTAAGCATTCAAGAGTAAATGCTGACAATGCACTTCCCATTAGTATACCAAGCAATAAGGAATGTAGTAAGAAAGAACCAAGGAAAGAAAGAACCAAACTGATTAGTTCAATGACAGCATAATGCAAGCCTTGGTTTAACAAACAACTGAAGCAGAAGAGGTAGCAGTCGTAATGGAGGAAGAAACCATACTTAAGTAAACATTGGCCGTCAACCTTCAGTCTCTTTGCCTTAGACAATTTTATGTCTCCCAAATCATACAGTAACCAAAATCCCACAACCATGAACTACGGAGAAAACCAAATGAAAAACAAAGGAGGAGGCATCTGTTTTTCTATGGTCAGTTCGGTCAAAAGCTTGTATATATATTCTCATTATAGAACTCACTTTGTTTTCCCAAAACAACACACTCTTTTGTGATTCTGACTTCAATTATATCGTCAACATTTATGTGGACTCAGCATTTTGAATCCTTTCTGATAGATGACATTCCATGGCCATTGTTCTTAAACAGAAAGAACAAACGGTATAGATTTCTAACCGACTGATATCAGCAAACTCTAAAGAGGCCACATGAATCATCTTAAAATCTGCTATGTATAATATTCTTAAACACTTGATTAACTGTGGACATTGGACAATGGAGCCAAGTACTGGGATACCAGAAGCAATAAAGCATGGACCAGATGCAACCAATGTTCTGTCACGATGAAACAGTCTACCCACTGGTACAAGGGAAAATATAACTTCAGAACAGACTAACCTGTTGTGTTCTGTCACCATGAATAGTAGTTGCTGGAAAGCCATTGAGACACAACCAATGTTCCAGCGAATCTGCTCCCTTTTTTGTCTCCACAAATACTAAAGTCAAAGCTTGCTGCAAAAATCAAATTCATTTGTGAAAGTCTTCCAAGCAATCGTTCTTAATTCAGCTAAAGAGTTAACAGAAAGAGAGACAAAAAAATAAATGCCCAAACATAAAGAAAACATATACTATCCACACATTGATAGAAAATGACGATAGTTTTTTTGGCCATGGAAATGCTCATAGATTCAAGAGGGCATAATCCATGGATTGAAATAAAATCATATAAACATAAACAATAGTAAACATTTCGCCTGATTGCTAAAAACTGAGAAAAGAAGGAAAACGAACATGGAAATGCTAGAAAATGAACACAGATTTTGTTTATGAGAGAGAGAGGCTACCCAGGATTCATTGACTAGATTTTATACTCACAGTTTTGGTTGGTTGGAGGCATTTTGCCAACCCAATGCATGCATGTATCACAGTGGCAATTAAGGTCACACCAAATCTAGCAAAGCCCCACAAAACCTTTTTTTTTTCTTTTAAGAAGGCATCAAATCTTACGCGTGTAAAATGCAGTTTCTGTAATAATACCTTTGCCTGTACACCATTTGCTATCTGTGCATGAAGAAGGTCCATAAGGTGACTTCTCTTGTCAGACTCCTGAACATACTCAACTCTTTGGACAATTAAATCAGTACTTGAACCCACTCTTCCAACAGCCAGGAAAATATAATTTGAAAGGAAATCAGAGGCCAATCTCTGCATATCAACCAAGATTCACTACGAATCAAATAGATTTAATGGGGAATTTAAATAATCAAACAGCAAATATTCATGTCAATAACTAATATTAAGGGAATTGCCAATAATATTTACATATTAGACACTTATTCTTTCAAAATAAAAATGAAGAGTGTTCTTGAGGGTTCAAAACTTCCAAGGTGTAAGTAAAGTAACTCATAAATAAATAAAGAAAAGGCATATCAGGGCAATGAAAATGAACGACATAAACACTCTCCTCCTTCACTCAGAGATAAAAGTATCTTCTTGAAATTTCAACCAACGCCAAACAACAAAAGAGTGAGTCTTTCCCTAGAAACCATGTAGCAAGAAAAAAGAGTGAGTCTTTCCCTAGAAACCATGTAGCAAGAAAAAAGAGAAAAGTATAACTGCCTCAATAAAGTAGACGAGCTAGGAAAATTAAAAAGGCAAACATTCACACAATGAGATATACTATACTATGTTAAATAAAAGCACATTAACCAACCTGTATCTCTTTTGGAAAAGTAGCACTAAACAGCATAGTCTGTCTGACACCTGGTGGAGGCATGTCCATCTGTTCAACGATCTTCCTTATTTGAGGCTCAAAACCCATATCCAGCATCCGATCTGCCTCATCTAAGGCTAAATATCTGATCATCTGCAGTGAAACTCTCGCCCTCTCCAGCAAATCTACCAATCGTCCAGGAGTTGCAACAAGAATGTCAACTCCTCTCTCAAGATCCCGCAGCTGGAGAATAAATCACTTGTTAGGATAAGTACCAGAATCTAAAGGTTTGGACAGGCATAAACAGCAATACTTTGATGGGCTTCTCAATAAGTACAGTCAAGACTCCAGATTTACAGCTATGTGACATATTTAGTAAACACTCAATATAGTCTGAAAGCACGTATAACAAATTATTAGCTGATCAGCAGTATCTACAGATCTCCTGAAAAATACAGTAATATACATATTCCTAACACTAAGATATGAAACCATAAGCATTAACTATGTTTGACGTAATTTAAATTTAAAAATAAATATAACAAGAGGTTTCATACTCATTTATAGATGCAGCACAATGCATCCCTCAAAGTACAACCAAGATATAAAGCTTACCACAATACAAAACCACAAAATTCTTAACCAGATAATACCTAAAAATGCAAAGATATATAAAATTTTAGTTTCCGAAATATAAAATAGGAAATCCCTTGTATTTATATTAGGAAATCACAAAGTCATTCAACCATATATAAACAGGTTGTAAATAAATAAGGTAATTATCCATGTTTTCTCAGAATAACATATCAAAACAAAGTCTAGGATTAAGTTCAGGGCTGCAACAGTCAAGTAATATGCAAGTTTGACAATGACAGGTGTTTGCCAAACTTCCAAAACCAGATAACAACGTAAAGAGGAGCCAGTTTTAAAAAATTTGTGTTTCGTAACCATTCAATATTTAAAAGAGAAGTTCTTATCTGATCCTTTTTTAATCCAAAATTAGTTCAGGGGAAAAAAACTGAAAGTTAGCTTGTACGAAATCTATTTTTGTTTCACCCTACTTTTTCTCAAAAAACTGTTTCCTTCGTTGTTTTATCACTTTAGCCTCCTCCCGCTATTGAATAAAAAGTACTCGGTTATATTTCCCTCCCCCTTTAATTTACATAGAAGGCAAAGAAATAGGGAGCAATAAAATCCACATATTTCCCGAAGAAATCACACCAAGAAAGACTGCATATTGGAAAAAGAAAGGATGAGAACCGTTATTTAAAAAAAAAAAAAAAAAATTGAGGCTGGCAACACCCATATCTTAAATCTTAGTCATATCCAAAGCTAAAACCCTCCACATCATAACCATTCTACCAGATCATACCCTACATAGAATTGTATCATCCAGAATCCATTGCAGCTTTATTTATCCTTGTATATTAAGTAATGTGTATATTCATCTTTGTAGCATTACTCAGACACAACAAAACAACAAGAGCTTAATCAGTCATAGGATAAGTTAAGTGATGTAAAATAAAAATGGGACACAAACCTGCTGATTTATTGGTGCTCCACCATAAGCAACTACCACTCTAACCTGTGTTTGATATGAGAACTTCCTAGCTTCTTCATGTATCTGAAATTAAATTACAATATATATGATAAATCTTCAAAGAAAACTCTATGCAGTTAAAAACATGCGGGAACAAATATTTAATACAACTGACTCACTTGCATTGATAGCTCCCTAGTTGGCGATAGAATGAGAGCAAGGGGATATACTGTTCGAACCCCACGTGGCCTTTGTGCAGGTTGGCCCCTCATAATTCCACTAATGATCGGGAAACAAAATGCAGCAGTCTTTCCAGAACCAGTCTGTGCACAAGCCATCAAATCCCGTCCAGCAAGGGATATTGGGATGGCGTGCCGCTGAACGGGTGTCGGCTTTACATATTTGCACCTTCTAATATTCAGATTAAGTGCTTCACCCAAGTCAATTTCTGCAAATGTATTCACAGGCGGAGGCACATTATCACCATTGGTCTCCACCGGAATGTCTTCATATGCATCAAAATTTATCCCTGTATTCTCCTGCTCACTAAATGCCTGTTCCGCACCATCCTCATCTCCAAAGGGATTGACTTCCCGTTCCTTACCTCGATTATCCCAACCACCACTTTTGTTTCCCCATCCACTTGTGCGACCACTGCCACCATACCCTGGACGGTAGTCATTCCTGGGTGCAGCCCAACGTGATCCAGCATTAGCAGAAGGCCCAGGTCCAGTACCAGAGGTAGGGCCACTATATGCTGGAGCAGGGGACTCAGCAACCGGGGGGCGGTTCCTAAGATGCGGAGGAACATATACCCGTGCAGGAGCTGAGGTGTTACCAGTTCCCGCATTGCTGGCAGAAGAACCAGGAACCGCATTTTCAGCTGCAGAATTTGCAGCCAAATCTGCCCATGAATTTCGCATAGTCAATCACAATTTCTACAATTCTCCCAAAACTAAAAGGAAATCCCTCCTTTCAAACAAGGGACGATAATTTAACCAACAAAAACAACCCCTTTGTTGGAACACTTAAATCTACTTCAAACCACACAGAGTTCTTCAAAATCAGCCCTGCAATTCAATGGATTCCAATCAGCACCCAGAGGTAACCATTTCAAGCCCCTTAACATCACGATCTCATTAAGCAGAAGAGGAAGGAAAAACCCAGCATAAATAAGATATCATCAAATACAACTGAGGAAGATCAACGACAATGCACCGCATAAATTATAATCCGGAAGAACATGATAGAAGTTTAAACCACAAACCCATATGGCAACACAACCTGAAAATACAAATTAACCCCAGTACTTCATTATCCTCAATTTTCTCACCCACCCAGAAACCACCCACCAATGCATGATAAACCAAGCAACCTGATCTACAATGGATAAGGAAACACAATGCCACGAAAAAGCTGAAAAAAAAAAACCAAATGCAAAACAGAACATTTACCCTTCTACCAATACATGAAGAAACAGATATGAAGAGTAAAAAAAGAGGAAGAGATTGATGGCACCTATAAGACTAAAACCCTATATTGTAGAAGGACGGGAGGATTGTTGAAGATCCAGAAACCCTAATTTGGTTGCAGACAGGAGCGCCTTCAAAGTTGGATACAAAAATATCTCTGCCTCTCTCTTCTTTCTTTCTCTCTCCCTCTTTTAAGCAATCTAATTAAAAAAAGGAAATTTTTTTCTTTTTCGATTTAGCGTCAAAGGGAATCAAATAAAATTCGTCCAATTTTCTTCGTCACCGCAGATTCAGAAAAAATTGCGAAATCCCCAAATTATGCGAAATCCGTATATATTGCGGACAGGCGTCAATCTCATTATTGGGAATGAAAGGCCTAAACGCCCACTCTCTTCTATATATCTCTCTTTTGGTTGTGTCTCCCACTCCCACCTCCTTTTTAGTTCCAATCAAAACAAACAGTAATTCACACTTACTATAATGTAAAATCTTCAAATATTACCTTGGGTAACTATCTTGTTTTTTTTTTCTTAAAATTAATTAATCATTTTTACTAATAATTATGCATAATTAATTAAACAAAATTAAATATATAAATAAGTAAAATATGTTTATTTTTTTTTTATGGTCAAATGGTTTGCTTATTGAATTTTTTTTTTTAATTTCTATCTTATTTTTATGTACATTAGTGCTCTATCACGAAATTAATGTTATTTAGAAGTTAAGACTTGATCTAATACATTCTTAGCCATTTCTTTTAGCACACCCCATCCCCATTCTTTCACCATCATCCTCTCTCACCCAAAATTTGTAACCCAGGAAAATTCCATTGCACATTTTCAACCCCAAACTCACCAATGCAACTCAAATATACTTTGGGATTTGGAGTTCTAGTTCAATTAATCTGCAGGAAGCTATAAGTGGGTTGCGACGGGACAAGGATCTTGGACAAAAAAGATCAGAGAAGCCCAACTCAGATATTCTCATTGCTAAACCATACCTGAATCTGGGTTTTTGGTGCAATAACTTTTTGTGCATGGTTCATTGTAATTACATTGATTTTAATATAAATGAAAAGCAAACACAAATCAAGTTTGTGTGATAAAATTATTTCATCAAATCAGTCCACATAACTAATTATGTCTATAAGAAAAATCTTCCATTTTGGTAAGGTCAACCCAATTGTAATGCATGCATGAGAAAGAGTCGCAACCAAACAGAAAAGCATGAATATGAATATTATATACATGAGACTCCATTGTTATTCAAAACAATCTCAAATGAAAGAAAATATCTAAATTAACATCTTGTGATAAAATATTTATTAGTAAATACACCTGGCTATTGCTATCTCCTCACGCTTGGTTAAATTTGACACTGTTAGATCATTTTTAGTCATGATACTCACCAAAGTTTCATATCTTAATTATTTATATTATTTTTATGAGTCTCATATGACACATCACTCTATACAACTTATATAATTTTTTTTTTTCTACTCATACAACTCTACAAACTTTTTAAATGAGTCCTACAAACTTTTTTTTTTTTCTTTCTCTTCTCCACTGCTTTTGCTATTATTTTTTCTCTTTTTTCTCAACTTTTATTATGCATCGACATTTAACTAAATGACGATTGCTTTGTAAAATAATGCCATGTAGGCATGCGTATGCAGAGACCACGCACACGTGGCTGTGCAACTCGGCAATTGTCTGCCCGTTAGGGAAGCTCTTAGTGGGAAGACTTATCAAGCAACCTCTCAGTCTTTTTCGTTGTTTGTTGTTGAATCTTTTGGGGAAGGCCGCCAAAAAAGTAGGCATCAGTCAGTCTGTCCATTAATGCAAGACTCGCATTCTAAAGACAGTAGCAAAACAACATTTGGGATTGGCAATGCTTCCACCCTACCACACCACCGGACTCAGATGTAGCCACACCCCCTTGTGTTAATTGGCTAGAACATACTGTATAATCATTTTGAGAAAAAAGGAGTGAGAAAAGAAAATTCATTTACTTTTTTTTTTTTTTTATTACATAACAATCCCATTTGAATGTTGAAACAAATCAATATAATGGAAAGTTTGAATGAGAAAAAAATAAATATTTCTTACTAAATTTTTAGACATTTTACCTGTCCATAGTCAATGAGCAAATTTAGTGATTGTCCACCCTATTTGGTTACATAATTATTAAAGACAGTTAGAGTCAAATATCAGTGAAATGCATTGATTACCTAATTCTTTTTGCGTTAATCTAATATTAATACGTTAATCTCGTGTTAATTACAATTAAGTGGAGTTGATTGACGTTGATTTAACGTTTGATGAGGATTTTTCGAAGTTCATTACGTGATTTGAAAGACTGAAAAGGAGTGGTTATGGGGGTTAGCCGAGTCAAAGGTTATAGAGATTAATCAATTAATCAGATTCTATAGCTTGTTTGAAGCTGACTCACCACTCATATTATCTTTCTCAGTCGCTGACAAGCGAGCTAGGGCCGGCGTCAACTTTTAATGGTGGAACAGATGCTGATGGAGCTTTCTCTTTATATCACTACGGGACTTGTCTTTATTGATTTTGGAAACTCTATCCTATCTGCAGATTCTATACAATTTTTTCAGTTTTTAAACAAATAGTGGAAATGATGCAAAATTGTTTGTGGGTTTGGTTAACTGAAAATTAGAGGATTAACATTTAATGATTTTTGATTAATCAAAGAATAAGACTTAACTCTTTTTGCTAAGTATATGGTTAATTTATTGATTAGTATATGGTCACTAGAATATCTTTCACAAAAACTTAATTCTAAGAGAATAAGACAGTGAACGTGACATTAATGAACCAAAGATGTAATTTTGTATTAAGGTATTTTAAGATAAAAATTTTAAATTTTGGAGCTTGTTGGAGAAAAGATTTTTTTTTTTTTTGGAGGAAAAGATTATTCCAAATGTTAGGCTCTTTTTCCTCAAAATCCCAAAAACTGCAGAGCTGGGACCTTTATAAGTTGCAACGGCAAAGTAAGAAAGAAATAATACGTAACGACAAGAAAAGGGATCTATACCTCCATATCATGCTTTGGCTCAAAAAAGTTGGCCACTCTATTTAAGCGAAGTGCTTATGTCTTCTCGTAATGGACTCTCCACTGCATTCCACCTCCTCATTCTCTCTGTTACTACTGCTTAAGCACCACTGCACTTGCTCTGGCCAGCAACTCTCATTCGCTCTCGTTTCAGCTGGAGATTTCACTCTGAGTCTCAGGTAAAGAAAGTTGGGAACTTTCCTCTTTTGCTTCCCGTTGAGCTTAGGCAGCTCCCGTGTTGTTTCTTCTTTCGGCTTGAGATTTTGCCTTCTGAATCTTGTGGGGATGGAAAATTCCTCTACCCTCTTTTGCCTTGTACTGATTTTTGGCTTGCAAGTGATTCTAACTGCCTTTATTGTTGCTGTTTCTACAGTTGAAACCGCAGGTACTGTAGTATAGAGGATAGAGACCTGTACTGACTCGTTTCAACGTGGGATTTCACTTTCTGAATCTGAGGTGCTATACACACCGACCCTGCTTGGAATTTTAGTCCTTGAGGTAATAAAAATTGCTCCTTCTCCTCTTTTTCCGTCCATTGATTTTGACTTAGCTGAATCAATTTCTAAACATCATTTGATAATTTTGAACTCAGCTAATGTTAATTGGTGCTACCTATGCATTGTCTTTTTCGAAGGCGGTGTTTCAGTTTTTGAGATAGGACAACGAGATAATAGCTCTTCTATAGGACGGAATTTGAAGTTATAACGTAGTTCTCTCTCTCTTAATTTTGCATTCGGCAATATTGTCTTTTGTTTTTATCACATTAGTGCTCGATTGTAAGTCTGGTTTACTAAGCTTTTTCCCTTAAGCCTCACCCGAGCCTTTTATTAGCTGAAGGAGCTCAAAGGAATTCCTGCTTATTGAACAAAGGCAGCAAGGTTGCTTTCCCTCTTCATTTTTCCAGACGAACGTGTGTCTCCTGATCCTTCTCTCTCTGGCTTGCTGTTTCATCATTGTAACCAGTTCAATTTCATGCTTCCTTTTGCTACAAGCTGCCAATAGGTCTAACCCTTAGAATGGGTGTGTTTATAAATTCTTGTAGGAATTTCATCATTTATGTTTATCTGTAGTTGGGTGCTTGTATCTGAAGTTCATCGGATATTGATGTGATTTTATAGTCCTCTAACAGTGCTGTCATGAACGCTACTTATATTTGGTTGTCGTATCACTGATGATACTGTTGCATGTTATTCCTGCTGCTCTATTTCCATATTTGGTTCTTACTTATTCTATTGGTAATGGGAATTCTTGGTTCCCAGAAGGTTCTTTCAAGTAGAACAAGCTTCTTACAAGTTGTAAATGAGGCTGTGCTGCTTGTTTGGAACATACCATATATTTATTATTTTATTTAGAGTCTTATTAATCTTTTATATACTACAAAATTTTCAGAATCCTACAGTACCAGCTGAGCTCACTTCAGTGGATTATGATTTTCATTTCTCCCATTACGTCTAAAACCCGTAATCAGCTCCCTCTTTGTGTTTGACGTTTATGTGGGACTATAAGTTGCATTTAGAACAAAAGAGGACAAAGAAAGAAGCCCAGGGATTTGTCTGAGTTCAGTTGCTGCTCTCAAGAGACTGGACTTTGGTGATTGTGTGTGGTGTTGGCCCTTTAAGTGATTGTTAAGCTTAGCTATGGAAATGGTTTCCTTTTGGATGATCCTTCTGGCGATCTATGGTACCCTGTTGGTTCTAAAAGCTATACTCAAGTATGCTAATTGGTGGCTGTATGAGTCACAATTGGGTATAAAGCAATACTCTCTACCCCCGGGAGATTTAGGCTGGCCCTTCATTGGCAATATGTGGTCCTTCCTCAGAGCGTTCAAGTCCAGTGACCCTGATTCATTCATCTCCTCGTTTGTTTCCAGGTGATTATTATCTTTCTCCTATAGCTGCTGAGTTATAGCTATTCGACAAACCAACCTTAGCTGTTTTGCACTTCCTAGCTTCAAGTTGCTTGTGAATTATGATGACAGAAATGCTAATGAAAATAACAGAGATTTTTTATGGATAATAGGATTAATCTGAATGAGATTACCAAAATGCGTGTTCCTCTCTAGCATGTTATTTTTACCCATTTTTCTGCATGAACGGGCAGATGAAAAATGTTTGGCAGCAAAATCATGAACTTAAAATGAGGAATTTAAATTAGGTTTCATGGGCTTTGTAACCATATTTCGTGTCACCTGTTTGGAAAGTTGTTCAGCAGAGAATCTTGGAAATAGATATTAAAGTTGGTTTCAATCTCCTCATGTAGGATTCTAGTGAAAAATACCCATTAGGCATATATTGAAGAAGAAAATTGTAGAGATTGTTATTTTGACAATGGTCCTGTTCTATTGTAATGGAGTATTGCCAGTCCTCAGTAGCAATTATTAGGCCCAGAAATTTAATCCTTGTTGTATATTTTTTCTTTCATTTCCTTTTTCTTAATAATGGATACTGACTTTGACTTCGTTTGATGAATTGCTTGATACTATATTTGTTGTCATTTCATAATGTGAATCTAGGGCGAGGAAATAGATGCATGTCATCAATCAATTACAAAAAAATTTTACTCAGTTAATGTGGTGGCATGACATTTCACTAAATCCTCTAAATTATTAACTTATGTAATTGAGTTAGCCTCAAACAATACGAATCAATTCACATACATGCACACAGACATACATGTTTTGTGGGTAAAAAAGGATCTTGACATACTCCATTGCAGGATATAGAACTAGAAAACTGAAATTGTTAGATTGAAATTAGGTGCCCAAATTGTAAACCAACACTGATGATTATGCAAGGGTAGTGGCATTATTGTGTTAATTCAATCGACAATGCAGATTTGGACGAACTGGAGTATACAAAGCCTTCATGTTTGGGAGTCCAAGTGTAATTGTTACAACACCCGAAACATGCAGAAAAGTTCTGACAGATGACGATAAATTTAAACCTGGTTGGCCTCAAGCTACCATAGAGCTTATTGGGAAGAAATCATTCATTGGAATCTCATATGAAGAACATAAGCGTCTCAGGCGTTTGACTTCTTCTTCAATCAACGGCATGGAAGCATTGTCTTTGTACTTGCCATATATTGAAGAAACAGTGAAAAGTTCTTTGGAGAAATGGACCAAAATGGGACAAATTGAGTTTTTAACTGAGCTCCGGAAGCTTACTTTTAAGATCATCATGCATGTTTTCCTTAGCTCAGAGAGTAAACTGGTTATGGAGGCTTTGGAAAGGGAATACACAACACTTAATCATGGAGTCAGAGCCATGGGAATTAATCTTCCTGGATTCGCATATCATAGGGCCCTCAAGGTTAGTTCTCTATATCATCTGATTCTCTCTAACATTTAATTATTTAAAGGCTAAACAGAAGATAACATGATAGCTGTTTTCCTTGAATAGCTACCATTTCTTGCTTCTTATTTGAATCAACCACATGGGACTTGGTTTCTCCCCTTGTATACTAAATACTATGGTGACAGGAAGCGAATATTGTAGCAAAATTTAAATAAAAAACAAAACAAAAGAATAAGTACGCCTAGTTTAGGAAAGCTGCATCTCATTATATGAGGAAAAGCTAATTGATAATATTTTTGAGATTTTAGGTGTCACAGTATTTATTCTCCCTAATGCTGAGGCATTTGATAATAGCCATATGATCTTAATATACATCTAAAATTTCTATATCTTTTAATTAAGCTAATTGAAAACTTAATCAGAATTTCTAAGCTCTTGAGTTGACTCTACAAAATGGGTATAAACTTGGGAGAATAGAACTTTCTGTTTGAGAAAAGTTACTTCAGCCAAGTCTTGCAAACAGTTGAACTGTGCCTTTGATGACGCAAGGATTGTTATATAAATTAAGGATTCAGGTCCTCTAAGGTGAGGGATACGCTTTAGAGTAAAGTGCATTTTATTGGTACAAATGAGAGAATTAAGGGAGTGGATTTTGAAAAATCTAAAAATTCCCATCTACGTACTCACACTTTCTCACAATCTTGACTGTTGATTTTTTTCATCAACCAGTATCCTCTTGTACTTTACTCTCTAGAGTGCACTTCTTACTTTGGAGAATCCAAATTGATTAATTTATTTCTAATGCATTAATCACATTGAGACACAAATGATAAGAGGGAGGAACAATATAGTACCTATGAATCTCGTTCTGAATTTAGTATATTCATATGTAATATCTTACAATAACTTTCTAATTTTCAGGCCAGGAAAAATCTAGTGGCTACATTACAATCTGTTATTAATGAGCGAAGAAACCAAAGGAAGGAAAATCTGTCCAGAGAAGCGAAAGACATGTTGGATGCATTGATGGATGTTGAAGATGAAAATGGACGAAAATTGAGTGATGAGGAAATCATTGATGTATTGTTAATGTATTTGAATGCTGGTCATGAATCTTCTGGACATATTACCATGTGGACTGCAGTATTCTTAGCAAAACACCCTGAATATTTGCAAAAGGCCAAGGTGTGAATCTTTTTCTAAGTCCAAGAGATCAATTTATTTGAACATTCTCAGTGATTCATCTAAGTTTAAATCTACTAAAGCAGAATGCCATGTGCACATTGATCACAGTATTTTCCATCATGTTTTGTTTCCACGAATTTTTAACTTCTTTATAATATTCCCTGATCATTGAGCAGGCAGAACAGGAAGAGATAATAAAGAAACGGCCACCAACACAAAATGGTTTGACGCTTAAGGAAGTTCGTCAGATGGATTATCTCTCTAAGGTATATCTGTTGAGTCAAGATTCATGTAAATTAGTCATAGATAATCTTGTACTTATGCCTGTTTTCCTTTTTGCTACATTCCATAGGTGATTGATGAAACACTTCGTCTGATTACATTCTCTCTAGTCGTTTTTCGAGAGGCAAAATCAGATGTCAATATCAATGGTCAGTACATGTTCTGCAGAGTTGTTTCTTTTGTCAATATCAGAATAATCTGCTTAAAGGATGCATGCTTAAGTTTACCAATTTTCTCAATTCAGTCACATTGGTAGAGATTAAAATAGCATTCTAGAACACTTCCTTTACACTTCGATGTGGCATGAAAGTATAAGTGTGTTATCTTTTACTGGTATTGCTGATTTTATTTGGTATGATTCAGGTTACACCATTCCTAAAGGTTGGAAAGTTCTTGTCTGGTTCAGGACAGTGCACCTAGATCCTGAAATATATCCAAATCCAAAGGAATTCAATCCTTCTAGATGGAATGTAAGTTGCATTGCTCTCTCTTTTGTTGACATCTGGTTTATGCAAGCTGATGATTAATTGATTTCTGAGCAAACATATGTGCTCCTCAATTTAATTTGTCAACTTTCTTAACCATTTTGCATAGAATACTATACCCAAGGCTGGAGAATTCCTTCCATTTGGAGCAGGAAGTAGGTTGTGTCCTGGAAATGATCTCGCCAAGATGGAAATCAGTGTGTTTCTTCACCATTTTCTATTGAATTACCAGTGAGTATTCATAACACTCTACTTTTGGTCCCTTTCACAAATTTCAAGTCAAACAAAATTGATATCCCTAATTCTTGAGTTTCATGATTGAAAAGGCCTCTATTCTTCAGATAAGAGTAATAATAATAATGCCCGAAAACAATTTGCTATGAACGGAATTCATCATATTACTTGAAAATTGAGTTGTGCTATGAGCACAATTATTAGTACACACCTAGTTCTACTTTTGTTGTTTTTTTAGGTGTACACTTGAGTGTACAAAGCACTTTGTTTTATTTGGATAATACTATTTGTTTATTTTGTGGGACACATTATTATTGCTATTATTATTTTTCTAATCTGATTTTTCGATTGTAATAATGTTCATGTTATTTGCTGTCACAGGTTTGAGCAGCTCAATCCTAATTGCTCTGTGAGATACTTGCCTCATACAAGACCCATGGATAATTGCTTGGCAAGAGTTACGAAATGTTCATCATCTAGTTCAACCTAAAATGACAAAGAAAGCATGTGATTATTGCTCTTCCGAATATGAAAACTTGTCCCTTTGTTCCCTTAATGACATTGAGATCTTATTGCTATGCATTTCCAGTGAAATACTTGTTAGGATGATGGGTCGGTTTACACTTTGTAACATCTAGAGAAAGTAAATTACAATAATATTTATCTTTTAATCCCCTACCAAAGTGATGATTATCCCTCTAATCTATACCGCATTGAAATAGTCCAGGTGTGAATAACGTTTATAAATGAACTATTTTCAAGTTTATTTGAGATGTTAAGATAAATCATGTTTTATATCTAATAAAACATAAAAATTACATATTGATGTTTATAATAAATGCTTGCCACGTTAATGTTACAAAAAAAAAAAAATTATCCATTCAACTACAAAGATATAAATGCAGTTCAATACAGTAAAATTGGTTTTAAGTCTCTTCTCAGCTTCACTTGGTGACTCTGTATGCCTGCAAGTGAGAACAATTCAGTTCAGTTGAAATCAATAGTAAGTAAATATCTCTTGCCAACACCAAAATGATCTATTTTACTGATATAAAGCCATCACCTTGACCCTCTTTAATAGATCTTTAGCATTGCTGTCCTTTTTGAAGTGTTCCCTTACAGGCTGCATACACAAAGAAACTAGAATTTTACATTTGCCAACTGCCAAACTGAGCCAAAAGAAAGCCTTTATCCTCAAGCTCATAAATATAGATGCTATAAATAGGATAACCATATATACTATATACACGGCGTGGATACAAGCTCAGAAATCAATAGTCACCACAAGAATCTGTTAGCATTACTACCATGTCCAGAGCAAACAAGTACGAGGTTAGCAGCTCTGTTGTCACTCATTAAATTTCCTCTTCCAGGATCGATCAATATAATTGAGATGTGAATATACCGTAGTTAACAAATAAAAAACATAAAATGTCTCGTGCAACCTAAATAAAAGCTCTGGTTTCTACATGTATATGCAGGAGTATGAAAGGAATTCGATGGATACACCATAGTTTCCTTTTAGAGAAGCTAACTCATCCAATAATATGAAACTCATAGACCTTATTCTTATACGCCCTTATCAATATGCAGATTGAGATTGACTACGAGCGAGAGTCGAGAGAGCAATAATCAGGTGTATAATGGTTTAGTGGTAAGATAATATTCTTGATAGACTAGTTTCCAAGTTACTCTTTTATGGCACTGGTTCAAGCTTCAAACGTCTTATAATAAAGTCGAGGCACCACAAGCATAATCACAAGATGGTCAAAGCTCATGGAAGTACACTAACCAACGTGAACACAATGCATGTTGCTGAACTTATGCCTTACAAATTGGAAGGGGATGGGCAATAAAACGTGAAGCATAAACAGAGCTGGAAGACATTACCTCCAGTATTTTATTCAATGCCTTTGATAAAGCTGGTTTAAGGTCAGCTGGATGTAGCTCCCCACTTTTATAGTCGGTGATCAGATCTTCATAGCTTTTGAAGCTCCTGGATTGAATAGATGCATCAAAGCATATCAACAATAATTGTTCAAAAGAAAAGGGTTATCAGACATACTTAACGCGACCATAGTAGTCCAAGAAACTAATTTTTCTAACAGGGTGTAATATTAAAATCTGGCACAGGAACTGAAGCCCAATCATCAGCAAATGAAACTACTTATTATTTGACCGTAAGGTAGAAAAACTTACTTGTTCCCACCGTTCTCTTCACTGCGCTCCACAGTGAACTCGTTAAACCAAGGCAATATGAGATACTTAATGTATTCCAAACATGGATTTCCTTCCACAATCATTGGTGGGCAATAAGCTTTCTTGATCTTCACATTCACTTCAGCCTATAATCATCCAAAACAAAACCATGAATGCGAGAATAAAAAATTGAAAATAGACAAATTAAAAGTCAGCAATCGATTCTCTTTGCATTTGGCCTCAAGTTCTAAACCAAATTCAAGCAGATCTTTGCATCTCGACTTTTTTAATAATGACAAATTTAATAACCCTCTATTAGCAACTTACCTCCTCATCTTCCATTAAAATGGAAGAAGATGGATCACTCTTTGACATCTTCTCTTGCCCCTGCTGAAGGCCAGGCAACATGTCTGCAAAACATAGCTGAGTCAAATAAGAGACATAACATCAAAATAAAATATTGATGTGATAAGGGGCATATATGGACAATACGGTGTGACACAATAATAGGCTTGTTCTTCCTCTTGATGTCGTCACAATACTCTCTAGCAAGTACATTCACTTTTCGCTGATCCATTCCCAATTGGCAGATGTCAGCCTATTTAAGAAGAAAACAAATTACGACTATTCATTATCATCTTCCATGCAAATTAACCACTATACCTTCAGAATGGATAACTGATAACCTAAATTGGTAAGGGATAGAAACAATGAAAGAGCTAAACATTACAACACAAAAATATCAGTATCACTTGATCATAGATGGTCACCAAAAGCAAATAAGAAAAAAAAAAAAAAAAAACAAAAAAGCTGGGGAAAAGAGAGAGAGAAAACGCACCTTGAGGAAAAATATGTCAGCACACTGCATGCATGGATAGAATATTTGGGCTGCAGTCAATTCATCCTGTTCACTCCGACCCATGATTTGACTACACCTATAATTTGTAAGAAGGAAGTATGAAAATAACGTTTTAGGTTCTAACTCACCATTTACTTAAGCATTTGAAGCATCAAACACTAACCTGATTATCCTTTTAAGGTTGTTCTTCTGAGCTATATCCAATACGAGGGGCCAGTATTCATCCGCTCTTGAGTTAATCTCCTTTGATGACCACAAAAACTCTACTTTTCCTCCTTCTAGATTCATCCCAACAGCTTTCCAAATTTCAATCAAATAACGACCCACAACCTCAATTTTCTTCAAATCTCCACCCATTTTATTGTTCAGCTTTGCAAACCAATCTGCAATCCATATCTTAACTCTGCAGCCAGATGATGTCAGCTTGTTCACATTGATGGTCTTCATGACTCCCTGTACAAGTTAAAGGACGTTTACTCACAAACCTTTAAAAGATTCACTTGTGTTCAGAAATCCAACAATCTTACTCAACATTATCTGAATTATTTTGTGATGGAACTTCAGAAATTGTAAAATCCAAAAATTTAGATAAAGCTTCTTTTTTCATATTTTGCTCCATTACTTTGTAACAAAATTTTGGCCATCCACTCCTAGCTATAGATAAACATAAAACTGAGCAGTGTTGAAATTGGTTACCTGAGCAATGTGCATCCGGCCAGAAGGTTCAAACCCATCATAGCAAATTGGCTCCGGCTTCTTGGCCAGCAAATTCCGGAGCTCATCTTCTTGAATACACTCTTCCCCAATACTCCGAATGATCTGGAACCTCCGCTCTAAATCCAATCTGCAAAAAAATTTCAAATGAAATGAAAAAAAAAAAAAATGGGAGTCCAAATCCATAAATTGATTAGTTCAATGAATTTTCAGATAATTACTCATGAGTTGGGTTTGAAGCGCTTCCCGATGATTCACCATTCTCAGGGTTGGACACCGACGAGGATTCGGTGGATTTTGCCGGGGAATCTTCCATGGGCTTCAGCAGCTGAGAATTGTTGAAGAAGAATGAATAAAGAAGAATAAACGAGAAGTAGTATAACAGAGTAAGGTTAGATGGATGAGAAGAGTGGGTGCAGTGACACACGATTCAGACTCGATATGCAGCCGCCACTGGTTCTATAGGGACACCAAGCGGGAACGCTTCCTAAACAAACTAGGGATGGCTTATTCCTGATGCCTGATTCAAACTTTTTTATTTTTTATTTTTAAAAAAGAATGACTAATAGTTACAAAAAATTTTAGTTTTTATTTATTTTAGAATTTAGATTGAGGAAAAACAACATTATTTGATTTAAAACTGGCAGTTTAATGGTAGGGTTTTAATTTTGAATTATTTTAATTAATTTTATTTTGTATTGAATTGTTTTAATTTTTATCCAAATTAACAGAAAACATTATAGAGAAGGATTATATCTAATATACGGGATATTTTATCCAAATTTATGGTACGTGAGTATAATCTAAAATAAAATCTTCCATAGATTTACAAGTATAAAATAAAGTATTCCAAGCATTTTGGTTATTCTTAATCACGTCTTACAAAGTACTATGTGAAATTTTTTAATTATTTTCTATGGTCTCCTGAAGTTTTGAAATTCATATATAGTCCCTAATTTTCACCAGAAAGTTGTTCAATTTTGTTTATTATAAAAATTTAAGACAATGAAAAGTTATCTTATTTTAAATTACAATAACACCGTTAAATTTTAGCTTACATTTATAAATTATCTAGAAAAGGATTTACCAACATCAATGATTGATCCCCGAGACATTTTTTTTTAAATTAATTCTAATTCTAATTATAGTATCTACAATTTCCATAACACATGGTGGTTTTGATGACTCTCCTTTTCATGGATTTACAAGTGTGAATTTCTTATGTTTTTAGGAAGGCTAATCATGTTACTGAGACAACATTCTCTTTATCATTTTTTTTTTATCTCAATTCTTATCTTATCAATTTACAATTGGGAAAAATTTAATTAATCTAATCATACAAGGAATGTTTAGTTTTTTTAATCTTATGAATCCTAATTTATTTTTTTTTGTTTTCTCTTGTTTGATATAATTTTTTAAAAAAATAAAATCTTAAAAAAACATCTTTCTATGAATTTTTAATGTAAATTCATTAAAAAAAGAATTTCAGTGTACCAAACAGGCTCCTAAAGAAAAAGTTACTTTTGTTTCTTTCTCTTGTGTTCCTAACCAAAAAAAATAAAATAAAAAAAACATTTAATCAGTTTTGCATGCAAACATTCCATGTTTTACATTTATGATTAAATAAAAGTTTTCTTTTATTTCTTTTCAAAACCATTTAGCAATGGTCATTATAAAATATTAATTAATTTAAATCAAATTAAATAAAATTATAAAAGCAAGTAAATAAATTCTTAAAAGACGGATGCCAAACTTTTATTTAAATTAAAATAATGTATTTCTATGCATTTAGGGGTTATAATTATGCAAATATTGGATGATAAATTTATTTCTTTTAAATCTTTAGTCTCATCCATGTAGTTAAAACAGACAAGTAACATCCTCTCCTCAAAACTGAAACATCTCAGGGACGGTGCTGTCCCGTCCTGTCTAAGAGACCGCCGGACCAATCAATTTCGAACTGAACGCGATTGCACAACACGCGCCAATTGAGCGACTCACAATCTCTCACATTTCCTAATCACAAAATCTTCATATCTCATACAGTTCTCTATTTTATTTTTCCAGAAGGTTCAATTATTATTATTATTATTATTATTATTATTATTCTGTTTCTAATTGCATTTCTTTTTTTTGTTTTTTTGAAATCACGAACCTCACTTTTTTAGTTTCTCTCCTCCGAAAAGGAGTGGTGATCGAACAAAGAGCAAAGTGTGGCCTCCATCTCCAATTCCCAAGCTTTGGTTTCTCCACCACCACTGTTCGCCCTCTCTCTCTCTCTCGCTTTCCCAAAGCTGCCGAGAATAAGAAACTAAGGGTTTTCTGAGATCTAGGGTTTGGATAAATTCGGAAGGGACATTGATCCGTACCGTCGCACAGGAAGGAGGTGAGCATGGATTCGGTTCCTTCGAATTCACATGGAAACCTTGACGAACAGATTTCTCAGCTCATGCAGTGCAAACCCTTGTCCGAGCAAGAGGTGCTTTCATTTTATTTTATTTTTTTTAACAATTTCGGAACGAAATTTCCCATTTTTATCATATTCCACTGATTGGTGGATGTTTTTGGTTGGTTCCTGAGAAATGTGACGGATCAGGATCTTTTCGCGGAGATTTGTAGATTGTTTGTGGTCTTGTGTGTAGAAGTGCCATGGGCATGATCTGTGAGTTTAGCTGAAATTTCTTATTGGGCATCGATCTGTTTGCCGGATTAAGCACCCGTTGGATTTTTTTGGGCTACTTGTTGTGACTAAATTAGATCCCTTGGTGTTTTCTAAAATCTGGGCGTCTCTGAAGAGCTCCTGTGCTTTTCCTTGGGCGTAAATTGCAAAATTGTAGTTTCTGTCAAACGAGTTGATAATCTATCAATTATTCAACTATGCCATCAAATTCGTGGAACGAGTTCCTTGGGCAACTTGGTTACCTTGTTTTGCCAAAGAAAAATGCTGCATCATTTCCTTTCTTCAGGATGGGTCTATATTCAGTGTATTTACTTTCTTGATGTCACTTTTTGTTGGTTTAAGCGCGTCTGGCGTGAGTCGGTTAATCGTGATGATGATTTTCCTAGTATTGCATTTTCTGCATTTAAGGAGTTGTGATGTCAAATTGTTTCAGTTGGGTGGAGTTTCTAGATGAAGTAAAGGATGACATTTTCTTTCTTAATTATGTGATTTTTGCTGTCACAAATGTCATTTGTCTAGTCACTTGGCTGATGCTAGTACAAGATCATATCTTAATAAGATGTAGTGGGGGAAAGTGTGAGAGAATGTTTCTTTTCATTCCATTTTTTAAGGTCTCTGGCTACTCGTTTAGCTTGTGATCATTGTTCAGTTTCTTTTGCAAAGCTATTCGTAACCTTTGGACCTCTTTGAACTTTGAAGCAATACACTTTAAGCCAGGGACTATAATCTTTCTATCAGCTACATTGTACGATAATTGCTGTTGACCTTCTTTGCAACACAGTGAACATAGTTGGCAGTTATTGACTTACAATTAGTTTTTCCTGTTTAGTTAAAAGCGGAATGAGTGAGGAAAGAATGGAGTTCTCAGAACAACTCAACCCTTGAGTGAAGTTACTAATACCAAAAAAAGAAAAGAAAGAAATTAGTTCATTAATGTTGTCCACGTGGCATAAAGCATCTGTTATTAAAGTCTGTTTTAAACATTGTTGGAGCAGTGAGTTACAATTTTTCGGTTTTTAGTATTTTGGTCATATGGAGTTATTCGGTCCGTGTCATAAACTAACATGGTCCTTTATCCTTCAATGAGCCATCTATCATTTCTTTCATCTCCATGTATTTATACAGGTAAGAGTCTTGTGTGATAAGGCAAAGGAGATTTTGATGGAAGAAAGCAATGTCCAGGTATATTTTATTTTTTCAATTTGTACCCTGTTATTTTTTCTAATGGCTTAGTATTCACTTTAGCATGCTGCATGCTTTTTATTCCCCATGATATCTGGTACTTAATCTCCCCTGAAATTTTCATTAAGCACCTTTTTAACTCCATCAATTCAGAGTATCCTAGCATTCTGGGCTTTGCTGGCCATTTTCTTTGTTGTAGGTTCACCTTTTTTCTATAACTTCATTTTCTTGTCTTGCGGGATTTTAGTTTATAATGATTTTGAATGGTAAAGGATGAATTAACTATTTGATTTTGCTGAATGTTGCAGCCTGTGAAAAGCCCTGTTACGATTTGTGGTGATATTCATGGGCAATTCCATGATCTTGCAGAGCTTTTTCGTATTGGAGGGAAGGTATTTATTCTGATTGTGGATTTATTTATTTTTAAGTTACGTTTACTGAAGTTTTGAACATTCTTTTTGAGACGTGTGAACAAAATGCATCCTTCTTCACTGGATCTAATCCCAGAGTACCCTAAAAAAGGGAAACTTTTTCTCTCCCTGGCATTTTGGCTTAAGCAGGTGCAAAAGCGCCTCCAGTGCATTCTGAGTGTGAAGTGGGAGAAAGGAGACCCCATTATTGGGGTTTAGAATAAGATGACCATTTCATTTTTCATTCTTATTACCTTTTCGTTATTTGAAACAAAAGGAAAACACAAAGCTTCCATGAGTGTGGTGAAATTACAACTGTTTTTTCATTTTACATTAGATGGGTTTCCTTAAATATTTTCTCCATGTATTAGCAATTGAATTCTTTTTGGAAAGTTTAAATCATCAGTTAATGAAAAGCTTTTGTTCCAAATTATCATTTCTGTGTAAAATGTATAAGTTGCACATAGAAATTTGCAAGCGCAGACCTAAGGGAAAGCTTTTTTTTTTTTGTTGGGGGTTGGGGGGGGGGGGAGGGTGTGTGTTTGGATTATCAGTTTGGGCTTTGAACATAATTGTTAGTACCTTGAGATTAACACAAAAGAAGGGGAGTTGAAGATTTGGGCTGAAACACACATTTCTGTCTAAAAGCCAATGCAGAGGACGATTTTCTGTTCTGCATCCCTTCAGCAATATAGATATGGCCTCCATGGTCTGAATTCTGAACTTGAGAAAGAATTTTCTTTCTGTTACACTTAGCACTTTGCTGCGTTAGTTTGTTCTGTGTCCTTCTTCTGAATAAATTCTTCTTTTACAAAAACGAAAATTGCACCATCAGGATATTCGACACAGAAGTCTGACATATTCAGTTTGTCCTTTTTTTTCTTGTTTGTAACGAAGTACTTGGTTTAGCCTTGTATTGTTTAGTGTTAGTGTTTCTCATATACGTGTGTTGTCTTGAGTTTACTTGAAATGCAAAACTTGTTGGTTGAGTACTCATTTTTTGTACTCCTTTTTTTTGGCAGTGCCCCGATACAAATTACTTATTTATGGGAGATTATGTTGATCGTGGCTACTATTCAGTTGAAACTGTGACAGTAAGTATGGCCTGTTATGCTCTTGTATTGCTTTTCTCTGCCCGTTGAAACTGAAACTTTTTTTTTTTTTGTGCTTGTAATTAAGTTGGATTAATTACAGTTTGCTACTGATTGTTATGATACAGCTTTTGGTTGCCCTTAAAGTGCGTTATCCTCAACGTATTACTATTCTTAGAGGAAATCACGAAAGCCGTCAGGTAATACAATCATGAAAACAGAGTATGTTACTTTTATTTCTAACACTATAATAAGAACATAATATTTTATTAAATGGTTGATCGTGATCTTTCTTATGCAGATTACACAAGTTTACGGGTTTTATGATGAGTGCCTAAGGAAGTAAGTAGTGCTAAATGCATTGTTTCTAGTGTATTTTACTTTTTTGTAAGTTCAGTATTGGATAATCATCATAACTGCATTTAGTCAGGTCAGAGAAACATGGCCTAACTGGAACTCCCTCAATTTTTAATCTTAATTTTATCAAATTAGGATAAAAACTTTGAGAAAGTTGGTGATATATAAAAACTGATATGAAATAAAATAAAGACATTTTATATCAACCAAGTTATCAATTAAGGTGCTTATTTGGGAAGTCATTTGAAACCATGGTATCATACTTCGCAAATCATGGTTTATTATCTAAGAAAAGGGTGAAATGATTTTATGTAAGTTTCAAAGGTTGAAGACTAAAAAGTACATTTTATTAATGGATAACCATGTCCTTAGCTAGTTGTGGTAACAATAAGATAAAGAGGGAATGGTAGAGAGCTGGTGGGATATAGGTGCATTTCAGAGTGGGGGTCCACTGCTGCTTAAAGATAGAAAAGCAAAATCAATGCTTTTATCTGAGTTTCAATGGTTGAAGACTAGAAAGTCCTTTTATATATATATTTTTTTCCTATTTAGTGTTATGCTAACCTGAATACATAGTATATTTCTTCTTTGATTTGCAGATATGGTAATGCCAATGTATGGAAGATCTTTACAGATTTGTTTGACTACTTTCCTTTGACAGCATTGGTTAGTAATCATCCTATCATTTAATTCTTGAAATTGACTCTGTAACTGGAGTTTAAGTACACCACATAAGCACTCTGTTTGGCAGGCTTATTTTTTAGTTGAATCTAGTTATTTGTATCTGTTGAGGGTGTTGAATCTCCTTTTATTATAGGATTTTCCTGAATAAGCTCCTATTCTCTTGCTTTATAACTTCATAAAATTAACATGTTTGGTGAACCGATCTTCACTTACAAGTGTTATGTACGATTTGATTTTTCTTTACATTTATTTTGCTGACAGAAATTTGATGTGGGGTTCTGGTTTTTTTAACAAATTGTTTCTGGTTGCTGAAGTGATATGTATTCTTTTGAAGGTTGAATCTGAAATATTTTGTCTTCATGGTGGGTTGTCTCCATCAATTGAAACCCTTGATAACATACGAAATTTTGATCGTGTACAAGAAGTTCCTCATGAGGGACCCATGTGTGACCTCTTATGGTCTGATCCTGATGACCGTTGTGGTTGGGGTATCTCTCCTAGAGGTGCTGGATATACCTTTGGCCAGGTAATCAAATTCGTTGGTGCATCAGGGCGGAACTGTATATTACCTCATGTCGTAGATTTATCTTGACTGTTGATTCATATCTTTTTTATAGGATATATCTGAGCAGTTTAACCATACCAATAACTTGAAGCTGATTGCTAGAGCTCACCAGCTGGTCATGGAAGGATACAACTGGGGCCATGTAAATACTCTGATCTCATCTAGTTTGTTGCCATTTTCATTTGGGGTGGTATTGTCTGATTTATGGTGCCTTGCTTGTGCAGGATCAAAAGGTGGTTACCATATTTAGTGCACCTAATTATTGTTATCGCTGTGGAAACATGGCATCCATCCTTGAAGTTGATGACTGCAAAGGACACACGTTCATTCAGGTCGAACTTCCTTTTTCAGCTCATCACCTCCCAATCCCAAATTACTGCACTTATTGTTTTACAGGCTAATCTATATAGTGGTTCTTTCTCAAGTTATACGTATTATCTTGTGCTTACTACTTTGTTGCTTGAAGTTGCTTGTCAAGCTTAAATTGTGTTGTTGATGCAGTTTGAGCCAGCTCCAAGGAGGGGGGAGCCAGATGTAACCAGGAGAACACCTGATTATTTCCTATGATACAATCAATGATTGAGTTGCTGTTACCAGTGACTGGTGCCCTGCCATATCCTGCATGCTCATTTACCTGTTAAACCCTGATCCGTGCTTCATGGTTGGCGCTTACCATTTCAATCTTATTAGTGGTTTGGAGGCTTCGCTGGATTTATTTACTTGAATTATACTTGGGTATTTTCCGAGAGCGAGCAGAGGGGCAGGCGATGCTACTTTGGGCATGTGTACCATTCCAACATGCAATGTTTCATCTTCTACTATATCTCTCCAATTTTTTTCCCTTCATCTTTTTCAGTCGTTTTATTTCTTTTCTTGATTTAGAAGGATTTTTGTTCAGGGGTTGGGAATCTGTAGATGGATGATGCTTTGTCATTTCGTCCAGTGGGTGCTTTATAATTTTTTTTTTTTTATTACCTTTGTGAGAATATCTTCTAATGGATAGTTTTGTTTTTCTTCCTTTTATTCTGAAATGATAATTGCTTTTTCCCAAATCATCAATGCTATTATCATCATTTGCTAGTACTCCTTACATGCCGATTCTTTGCTTGTGAATATTTTTATTTTTTTTGAAAATTCATTTAGAGTAATGCACATGAGAAAATCTTTTATGGTTTGGATTAAATTATTGAAGCTGAATTACTTTGGGTCCATTTTTTTTTTGAAAGCTGGGAGGTGAATAAAGATCTTGGGCAAGAAATACGTTGAATCTTCAAAATCTGTGGCTACATTGACGCTCTGATTTGAAGTTCATGGCTAACCAGCATCTTAGGTTTACATAAATAAATAATTGAATATGGTGGAAATTCATATGGTTATATTTCCACCTTTTTACGATCTCTTGAAGTTCTAAACATGGTTAATTTTGTCACTGTGACTGATCACTCTAATTATTTGGTAGCACCAAGTTAAAAACTAGATGGTGGGTGCTCCTCTTAATTTATTGTACAAACTGCGATCGAGTTGTTTTGGTTGATAAGTTATTAAGTGGCCATTAATTGTCAGATCTACATATAGAAAAGCTACGCTAGGCAAGTGGAAAAAGCTACAACGAAGTTAAATGCTTAGATTGAAAAAAAACATGCATGGTGGGTGGATGTTTACTCTAAAAGGAGCTTTTTCCATGCAAGGAAAAGGAATACTCAATAACGGCAAGAAGAAAAAGCTACGAATTAAGAGACAAACCTGTGGATATCATACACGTACTGCTCTCTTTATTTATATATACTGCGAACCCAACACTTCCTACTGAAAGAAACAATACAGTAAAGAGTTTGTGAGTTCTGATGATAATTATGGGAGAAACACAAAAAGAGGTTATGTGGGAGAAAGAGGAAGAAGAAGAAGCTCTCAGTATGTGGAAGTACATATTTGGGTTTTCGGAAATGGCAGTTGTAAGATGTGCTATCGATCTTAAAATAGCAGATGCCATTGAAAGCCATGGAAGCCCCATGACACTGTCCCAGTTATCATCAACTCTAGGCTGTGATTCTTCCCTTCTCTTCCGCATCATGAGATTTCTGATCCATCGCAAGATTTTCAAAGAAATACCCACCAACCATGGCTCCCCAAGCTATGCTCAAACCCTACTTTCATGCCGCTAAATGAGAAATGGAGAGCAAATCATGGCTGCTTTTGTTCTTCTAGAGAGCAGTCCAGTGATGCTATCACCTTGGCTCAACCTAAGTTCTCTTGTTTTGTCTAATGGCAGTGCCCCATTTAAGAAGGCTCATGGTGAAGATCTTTGGAGCTATTCAGAAGCAAATCATGGTCACAGTGAAATCTTCAATGAAGCAATGGCTAGTGATACTAGGTTGTGTGTTCCTATGATATTGAACGCTGTGCTGAGGCATTTGATGGGGTGAACACTGGTGGATGTTGGTGGGGGAAATGGCACTGCCATGGGTGTGTTAGTTAAGGCATGCCCTTGGATCAAAGCCATTAACTTTGATTGTCCCCATGTTGTCTCTGTGGCCAAAACTTGTGATGGTGTGGAGCATGTGGGAGGTGACATGTTTTCAAGCGTTCCTAAAGCTGATGCTGTCTTTCTTAAGGTTAGTACAGCGTATGTATCCGTCTCTCACACTTAAAAAGTGTACATAATAAAACATAATGCTTGTTTTATGTTAATTGATTTATTTTCATTATTAATTAATTTAATGCTTGCAGTGGATTTTGCATGATTGGGGAGATGAAGAGTGCATCAAAATTTTAAGGAAATGTAGGGAAGCTATCCCAGAAGAAAATGGAAGGGTTATAATTGTTGATGCTGTGATTGATGAAGATGGTAACAATGAGGACAGGTTTAAGGATGTGAAGTTGATGCTAGACATGGTAATGATGGCTTATACTACAACAGGCAAAGAGAGGACACTGAAGAAATGGGACTACGTCATCAAAAAGGCTAGATTCAGCAGATACACTGTCAAATCCATTCATGCCATGCAGTCTGTGATTATGGTTTTTCCTTGATATATATATATATATATATATATATTGTCACTGTGGCTCGATTCTCTTTATTTGGTAGCACTTCATATTTGTGCAAGTTAAAAATTAGCTGATGGCTGCTGCTCGTCTTAATTTCCTGTTCATTGATAATGTATTGTGATCTAGTTGGTATTTCATTTGATAAAGATATTAATTATGTGGCCATTAATTGATATGTATACTCCATTTGTCTGCCATGAATACGGTGTCATGAATAATACATATACAGTGTATCTAACTTACTTTTTGACTGATTTTTCTTGCTGCAATTTGCCTCTCGGATAAGAGGCTATAGCAGACCAAAATCTTGAGCCTCCAATGAGAGTCGAGAACAAGATACCATAAGATAAGAACCCAGTAGTATCTATAATGGAATATATATACTACTTAATGAGTAGTCTTTTCGTAATTTTTTCGGACATTCTTCTTTTCTGATGGCGGGGCCCCAGGAGGAAGGAGATAGGCCCATTTTCAGTAATGGCACATATCAAATTCCAACATTCTCTTGATATGATGGAATCAACAACTGAAAATCCACCAGAAAATCTGCAATTATTAGCCACTTTATATGATAATGACAGAGAGTGGAGCCACACTAACAAAATATGATATATCATGGAACAGAGCCAAAATAACAGATAACCATGGAAAAGAAAACAACTATTGAGCTGAAATTTTGCGGTTTAAATACTTAATTCCCACTCATGAAATAGTTTAAGAGCAGTAAATATAAACTGTCATGAGCTAGAATGCAGTCAACACCACAGAAACCTTACATGCAAGAAACCCCATCATCCAAAAAACGAGTTATTTCCTTTGGTTTCAGGGTTTAGGGTTTTACAGCAAAGCTTATTGCCAAAGCTACACTAGATGTTGCGCCCTTTGATTCTTTCAATAATCATTGGATCGATACTAATATTAGATATATTATGTGTACACATAATTTGTTTCTTCACACTTCCTTTTACATGATCTTTATATATATATTTATGTATTTATTTTTATATTAGCAATTAATTAATATATACAAGATATACATTAGATTATGGACAAACGATTGCGTAAATAATTATTTTCTTCTTATATATCAGCTGCAGATGCATATTCTGAACCCAACAGTACTCTCTATAGAGAAAATAAAAAAGAACACATACAGTACAGAGATTGTGAATTCTGATAGCCTGCATCATATATAGTTTGAGTAGGAATTAGAGATTCTGGTGCAATTTCCATTATTGGGACAGCCATCAACCCAACAGTTCCAGTCACATGGTAGCAATAATGATTGAAAATTCCTGTACCAGATTTTCCTTGTATCCATAGATTGCCCATACGGCTTTCAGTGTCTCTCTTCTCTATCACTAGCAATGTTATTGTTCATGCTGTCTTTCCAGATAGACATATCAAACAAAGGGCAGTTAGTTGATAATTAATAATTAAGAAGGGTTTGGCTTTAAATTAATTCCCTTATTGATTTGAATTTTAACTAGCAGGGGAGTATTAAATTTGCGTTGTAATATATATTGAATTTGAAATGCTTGTATTATTGTAAATCCTTCACAAGATGATATAGATTAGGTATGCAACCCGTTGATTAGGTGAAATGGTCGCTCAAATGTCAATTTTGCATTTATCTATAGGGTTGAAATTTCTATTAGTGTTGTAGTCTCAACATTTGAATCTTGGCTAACTAAAAAGTTGAATCTTTTGTGTTCTAATTGTTGGATATATGGGACACACATGTAAGAACTAAATGCTGTGCTTTTATTTATTTATTTAATTTATTTGGTTAATCTAAAATTAAAAAAAAAAAAAAGGTTTAGTGGATTTAAAAAGTTTTATGTCATAGGAATCACATGTAGAAGCACATAATGATTATGACATATTTTATGATAACGGCTATACTTAATACTAATATAAAAGGGGTTATTATTTCCAAGTTAACTAGGGTTTTTCTCTCCTTTTCGATGAAACTACAAAAACACCTTCAAAAAATATACTTCCAATTTTCCGAACTTGAGAATGGGTGGGAATGGGTGGAGATACGCTACACCTACACTTTCGGGTTTTCAAAATCCGGAAGTGGGTAAGAAACATATTTGTAGAGCTTAAAAATCTAGTATAGGGAGGAAGATCTTTTATGGTTTGGATTAAATTATTGACGCTGAATTACTTTGGGTCCAAGATATCTTTTGCTTTTGGAAAGCCTTCAGTGAGGTGAATAATAAAGGTCTTGGGCAAGAAATACGAGTGTGGATGTTGACTCTAAAAGGAGCTCTCTCCATGAAAGGAAAAGGAATACTCGAATAACGGCAAGAAGAAAAAGCTTCAAATTAAGAAGAGAGAAAACCGAGTGTGGATATCATATACGTACTGCTCCCTCTATTTGTACATACTATGAACCCAACACTTCCTGCAGAAAGAAACACATACAGTGAAATAAGACATAGTTTGCAAGAATAAATTTTATTTTAATTAACACACTCAATAATAATACGGTAACAAATTATTTTTTTTGTTTTTGTGTTAATTGATTTGTTTTCATTATTAATTAATTTAATGTTTGCAGTGGATTTTGCATGATTGGGGAGATGAAGAGTGCATCAAAATCTTAAGGAAATACAGAGAAGCTATTCCAAAGGAAAATGAAAGGGTTATAATTGTTGATGCTGTGATTGATGAAGATGGAAATAATGAGTACAGGTTCAAGGATGTGAAGTTTATGCTAGACATGGTAATGATGGCTCATACTACAACAGGCAAAGAGAGGACACTGAAGGACTGGGACTACGTCATCAAAGAGGCTGGATTCAGCAGACACACTATCAAATCCATTCATGCCACGCAGTCTGTGATTATGGTTTTTCCTTGATATTTATATATTTTGTCACTGTGGCTTGATTCTCTTTATTTGGTAGCACTTCATATTTGTGCAAGTTAAAAATCAGACGGTGGCTGCTCGTCTTAATTTCCTGTTCATTGATAATGTGTTGTGATCTAGTTGGTATTTCATTTGATAAAGATATTAATTATGTGGCCATTAATTGATATGTATACTCCATTTGTCTGCCATGAATACGGTGTCATGAATAATACATATACAGTAGTATCTAACTTACTTTTTGACTGATTTTTCTTGCTGCAATTTGCCTCTCGGATAAGAGGCTATAGCAGACCAAAATCTTGAGCCTCCAATGAGAGTCGAGAACAAGATACCATAAGATAAGAACCCTAGCACTCCATCCACTACACATGGAATATTTTCAAGGATGTCCAATTCATAAGTTTAGAAACAATTCATCTGCTGCTTCTTTTTGTTGGGTTCCTATTTGAATAAGAGGTAAAAACGGGTCAATAGTTAGGCAACGTTAGCTAAGTTGGAACATATATAGATGAGTTAGGGCGAATTAAAGTGAATAAGAGATAAATTTAAACTAAAATAGTATATTAAATGTTAATTAAGAATTTAGATAAGTTAGATTGTGTACTGATAAATTAAAAGCAAAAATTCGTAATTAATTATTGTAAATTAACTTTTAAATATTTTGAAATTATTTTTAATCATTAATTCAATTTTAACTAACTTTAAAATAAAAACACGCATGAAACTAGGTTTTGAAAGAGCTCTAGCATGGGCCAGAGGCAACGTGAGAATCTTATCATCTTATTTTATATGGGCTTGTTTTGTCAAGTTACCAAAATCATTGTGCACACAATTATATAAAAGATATTCCTGTACAAAATTAATATAGACCATATCTTCAAAAAGTTAAAGATAAAAACTTTTTGTCTCAAATATTATTTTATAGGCCTCCAAACAACGGCTGGCCTTTTCAAGGTCACGGCTTCTTTTTCTGCCAAGTTGGAGTGGAATCTTGTCCATGTAATCTGCTCTTCCAAAATTCTCTCTATCTATAATTGACTTTTCTTGAGAAAAAATCTGCCAAGATTCAAATGTTGAGAGTAACGCTCAAAAACATAAACACCACATAAATACAAAATTGACATTTGAGAGAAAATATCTGCCAAGATTCAAATGTTGAGTAACACTCATAAAAATCTTAAACACTGTACACAAATACAAAATTGACATTCGAGCGACCATGAGTACGAACTCATCAACTAGTTACATATGCAATCTATCATCTTAAAAATACAATATTTCAAATTAATTTAATATATATTACAGTGTGCAACTAGAAAACTACTCCCTTGCAAGTTAAAATTCAAATCGTTTGAAGAAAAGAAATGTATAATCGCTATCAGTCATTTCAGTCTTGGTAGCCCACTAAAAATTTCTCTTCCCTTTCATTTTTTTTTTTACTTAAATATAATTTTAACCATAATTATGTAGATTTATACGTAAATCTAAGAGTAAGATCTCAATTTACTACTTAAATATATAATTGACATTAATTAAGTATTTAAAATGATTTTTACATTAAATAAGTACTTATAATTTAAAATAACATTTAAATACAAGCTATCTTTTTAAAAAAAACAACTTTTTTTCCAAAAATATCCTTTTAACACCTCATATCTCTCTTTTCCGTTGATCTCTCGCTTCCCTTCACTTACTCACTTCTCTCTTTGGCTTTTGGGTGTTTACTGTTTCAGTTTCACTCTGAAAATGGCTATATAATATATCCTCTAATGAACTTCAAGTTACATGACTTCATCATATTAATTAGGACTGACGTCAAAAGGGAGAAAGAGCACGAAATCGAGACACTTAATTCAAATACCCAACAGACATGTAATTTTAATAAATATTTCAGCCCATCAGATAGAAAAAATAATATATCAACCCTATTTTTCTTATGATTCTTATAGAAAAGTTACGGTAGGCAAGTGAAAAAGCTACAGTGAAGTTACATGCTTAGATTGAAAAAAGCAAGCATCGTGGGTGGATGTTGACTCAAAAAGGAGCTCTCTCCATGCAAGGAAAAGGAATACTAAAATAACGGCAAGAAGAAAAGGCTTCAAATTAAGAAGAGAGAAACCTGTGGATATCATATACATACTGCTCCCTCTATTTATATATACTCCGAACCCGACACTTCCTGCAGAAAGAAACACATACAGTAAAGAGTTTGTGAGTTTCTGATGATGACTATGGGAGAAACACAAAAAGAGGTTATGTGGGAGAAAGAGGAAGAAGAAGCTCAAGTCAGTATGTGGAAGTACATATATGGGTTTTCGGAAATGGCAGTTGTAAGATGTGCTATTGATCTTAAAATAGCAGATGCCATTGAAAGCCATGGAAGCCCCATGACACTGTCCCAGTTATCATCAACTCTTGGTTGTGATTCTTCCCTTCTCCTCCGCATCATGAGATTTCTGATCCACCGCAAGATTTTCAAAGAAATACCCACCAACCATGGCTACCCAGGCTATGCTCAAACCCCACTTTCGCGCCGCTTGATGAGAAATGGAGAGCAAAGCATGGCTGCTTTGGTTCTTCTAAATAGCAGTCCAATGATGCTATCACCTTGGTTCAACCTAAGTTCTCTTGTTTTGTCTAATGGCAGTGCCCCATTTGACAAGGCTCATGGTAAAGATCTTTGGAGCTATTCAGCAGAAAATCTTGGTCACAGTGAAATCTTCAATGAAGCAATGGCTAATGATACTAGGTTGTGTGTTCCTAGGATAATTGAACGCTGTGCTGAGGCATTTGATGGGGTGAACACTGTGGTGGATGTTGGTGGGGGAAATGGCACTGCCATGGGTGTGTTAGTAAAGGCATGCCCTTGGATCAAAGCCATTAACTTTGATTTTCCCCATGTTGTCTCTGTGGCCAAAACTTATGATGGTGTGGAGCATGTGGGAGGTGACATGTTTTCCAGCATTCCTAAAGCCGATGCTGTCTTTCTTAAGGTTAGTACAGCATATATATCCGTCCTTCACACTTAAAAGTGTACATAATAAAACAGAATTTGTTACTACATTATTATTAGGTGTGCTAATTGAGACAAAATCTATTATTACAAATTATATTTTAAAATTTATATATCTAATAAGGAGTTTTAAAACTGACAATAGAAAACAGTCTGATTTAATAGATTTTGTTTTGTGTTAATTGATTTGTTTTTATTATTAATTAATTTAATGCTTGCAGTGGATTTTGCATGCTTGGGGAGACAAAGAGTCCATCAAAATCTTAAGGAAATGCAGAGAAGCTATTCCAAAGGAAAATGGAAGGGTTATAATTGTTGATGCTGTGATTGATGAATTTGGAAATAATGAGGACAGGTTTAAGGATGTGAAGTTGATGATAGACATGGTAATGATGGCTCAAACTACAACAGGCAAAGAGAGGACACTGAAGGAATGGGATTACGTCATCAAAGAGGCTGGATTCAGCAGATATACTGTCAAATCTATTCATGCTATGCAGTCTGTGATTATGGTTTTTCCTTGATATATATATATATATTTTGTCACTGTGGCTCGATTCTCTTTATTTGGTAGCACTTCATATTTGTGCAAGTTAAAAATTAGATGATGGCTGCTGCTCGTCTTAATTTCCTGTTCATTGATAATGTATTGTGATCTAGTTGGTATTTCATTTGATAAAGATATTAATTATGTGGCCATTAATTGATATGTATACTCCATTTGTCTGCCATGAATACGGTGTCATGAATAATACATATACAGTAGTATCTAACTTACTTTTTGACTGATTTTTCTTGCTGCAATTTGCCTCTCGGATAAGAGGCTATAGCAGACCAAAATCTTGAGCCTCCAATGAGAGTCGAGAACAAGATACCATAAGATAAGAACCCTAGCACTCCATCCACTACACATGGAATATTTTCAAGGATGTCCAATTCATAAGTTTAGAAACAATTCATCTGCTGCTTCTTTTTGTTGGGTGCCTATTTGAATAAGAGGTAAAAACGGGTCAATAGTTAGGCAACGTTAGCTAAGTTGGAACATATATAGATGAGTTAGGGCGAATTAAAGTGAATAAGAGATAAATTTAAACTAAAATAGTATATTAAATGTTAATTAAGAATTTAGATAAGTTAGATTGGGCACGGATAAATTAAAAGTAAAATTTGTAATTAATTATTGTAAATTAACTTTTAAATAATTTGAAATTATTTTTAATCATTAATTCAATTTTAACTAACTTTAAAATAAAAACACGAGATGAAACTAGGTTTTGAAAGAGCTCTAGCATGGGCCAGAGGCAACGTGAGAATCTCATCATCTTATTTTATATAGGCTTGTTTTGTCAAGTTACCAAAATCATTGTCCACACAATCATATAAAAGATATTCCTGTACAAAATTAATATAGACCATATCTTCAAAAAGTTAAAGATAAAAACTTTTTGTCTCAAATATTATTTTATAGGCCTCCAAACAACGGCTGGCCTTTTCAAGGTCACGGCTTCTTTTTCTGCCAAGTTGGAGTGGAATCTTGTCCATGTAATCTGCTCTTCATAAATTCTCTCTATCTATAATTGACTTTTCTTGAGAAAAAATCTGCCAAGATTCAAATGTTGAGAGTAACGCTCAAAAACATAAACACCACATAAATACAAAATTGACATTTGAGAGAAAATATCTGCCAAGATTCAAATGTTGAGTAACACTCATAAAAATCTTAAACACTGTACACAAATACAAAATTGACATTCGAGCGACCATGAGTACGAACTCATCAACTAGTTACATATGCAATCTATCATCTTAAAAATACAATATTTCAAATTAATTTAATATATATTACAGTGTGCAACTAGAAAACTACTCCCTTGCAAGTTAAAATTCAAATCGTTTGAAGAAAAGAAATGTATAATCGCTATCAGTCATTTCAGTCTTGGTAGCCCACTAAAAATTTCTCTTCCCTTTCATTTTTTTTTTACTTAAATATAATTTTAACCATAATTATGTAGATTTATACGTAAATCTAAGAGTAAGATCTCAATTTACTACTTAAATATATAATTGACATTAATTATGTATTTAAAATGATTTTGACATTAAATAAGTACTTATAATTTAAAATAACATTTAAATACAAGCTATCTTTTTTAAAAAAAAACTTTTTTTCCAAAAATATCCTTTTAACACCTCATATCTCTCTTTTCCGTTGATCTCTCGCTTCCCTTCACTTACTCACTTCTCTCTTTGGCTTTTGGGTGTTTACTGTTTCAGTTTCACTCTGAAAATGACTATATAATATATCCTCTAATGAACTTCAAGTTACATGACTTCATCATATTAATTAGGACTGACGTCAAAAGGGAGAAAGAGCAAGAAATCGAGACACTTAATTCAAATACCCAACAGACATGTAATTTTAATAAATATATCAGCCCATCAGATAGAAAAAATAATATATCAACCCTATTTTTCTTATGATTCTTATAGAAAAGTTACGGTAGGCAAGTGAAAAAAGCTACAATGAAGTTACATGCTTAGATTGAAAAAAGCAATTGACTCTAAAAGGAGCTCTCTCCATGCAAGGAAAAGGAATACTAAAATAACGGCAAGAAGAAAAAGCTTCAAATTAAGAAGAGAGAAACCTGTGGATATCATTTACATACTGCTCCCTCTATTTATATATACTCCGAACCCGACACTTCCTGCAGAAAGAAACACATACAGTAAAGAGTTTGTGAGTTTCTGATGATGACTATGGGAGAAACACAAAAAGAGGTTATGTGGGAGAAAGAGGAAGAAGAAGCTCAAGTCAGTATGTGGAAGTACATATATGGGTTTTCGGAAATGGCAGTTGCAAGATGTGCTATCGATCTTAAAATAGCTGATGCCATTGAAAGCCATGGAAGCCCCATGACACTGTCCCAGTTATCATCAACTCTTGGCTGTGATTCTTCCCTTCTCCTCCGCATCATGAGATTTCTGATCCACCGCAAGATTTTCAAAGAAATACCCACCAACCATGGCTACCCAGGCTATGCTCAAACCCCACTTTCGCGCCGCTTGATGAGAAATGGAGAGCAAAGCATGGCTGCTTTGGTTCTTCTAAATAGCAGTCCAATGATGCTATCACCTTGGTTCAACCTAAGTTCTCTTGTTTTGTCTAATGGCAGTGCCCCATTTGACAAGGCTCATGGTAAAGATCTTTGGAGCTATTCATCAGAAAATCTTGGTCACAGTGAAATCCTCAATGAAGCAATGGCTAATGATACTAGGTTGTGTGTTCCTATGATAATTGAACGCTGTGCTGAGGCATTTGATGGGGTGAACACTGTGGTGGATGTTGGTGGGGGAAATGGCACTGCCATGGGTGTGTTAGTAAAGGCATGCCCTTGGATCAAAGCCATTAACTTTGATTGTCCCCATGTTGTCTTTGTAGCCAAAACTTATGATGGTGTGGAGCATGTGGGAGGTGACATGTTTTCCAGCATTCCTAATGCCGATGCTGTCTTTCTTAAGGTTAGTACAGCATATATATCCGTCCTTCACACTTAAAAGTGTACATAATAAAACATAATTTGTTACTACATTATTATTAGGTGTGCTAATTGAGACAAAATCTATTATTACAAATTATATTTTAAAATTTATATATCAAATAAGGAGTTTTAAAACTGATAATAGAAAACAGTCTGATTTAATAGATTTTGTTTTGTGTTAATTGATTTGTTTTTATTATTAATTAATTTAATGCTTGCAGTGGATTTTGCATGCTTGGGGAGACAAAGAGTCCATCAAAATCTTAAGGAAATGCAGAGAAGCTATTCCAAAGGAAAATGGAAGGGTTATAATTGTTGATGCTGTGATTGATGAATTTGGAAATAATGAGGACAGGTTTAAGGATGTGAAGTTGATGATAGACATGGTAATGATGGCTCAAACTACAACAGGCAAAGAGAGGACACTGAAGGAATGGGATTACGTCATCAAAGAGGCTGGATTCAGCAGATATACTGTCAAATCTATTCATGCTATGCAGTCTGTGATTATGGTTTTTCCTTGATATATATATATATATTTTGTCACTGTGGCTCGATTCTCTTTATTTGGTAGCACTTCATATTTGTGCAAGTTAAAAATTAGATGATGGCTGCTGCTCGTCTTAATTTCCTGTTCATTGATAATGTATTGTGATCTAGTTGGTATTTCATTTGATAAAGATATTAATTATGTGGCCATTAATTGATATGTATACTCCATTTATCTGCCATGAATAGGGTATCATGAATAATATATATAATAGTATCTAAATTACTTTTTGAGTGATGTTTCTTGCTGCAATTTGCCTCTCTGTGAAAGACTATAGGAGACCAAAATCTTGAGCCTCCAATGAGAGAGTCAAGAACAAGATACCATAAGATAAGAACCCTAGCACTCCATCCACTACGCATGGAATATTTTCGAGGATGTCCTGTTCATAAGTTCGGAAACAATTCATCTGCTGCTTCTTTTTGTTGGATGCCTATTTGAATTAAGAGGTAAAAATGAGTCAATGGTTAGGCAGGTTGGGATAGATAAAGAGATGAGTTTGGGTGAGTTGAAGTGAATAGGAGGTAAATTTAAACTAAAACAGTGTATTAAATGTTGATTAAGAATTTAGATAAATTAGATTAGGGTGAGTACTGATAAACTAAAAGTAGAAATTTATTATCAATTATTGTAAATTAACTTTTAAATATTCTTAACCATTAATTCTACTTTAACTAACTTTAAAATAACCACACGGGTCAAGTTGGTCGGGTTGAAAAATTTTTGTTCAGCCATACTAGTGATCAAATGCTTGTACAAATGAATAATTAACACTGTTGTGAGATATACGTGTTTATTTTTATTTTTATTTTTGTAGATGATATGTCACATATGAATCAATATTAATATACAAGTAATAAAAGAAAAAACATGTAACAAGTGATATGGATGAAGCCTAGCCACGAAGATGTTAATAGTTTATACGACAATCCGTCACCTGTCGTTCTAAAAGAAAAAGCAACACCTGAAAAGTCAGTCATAGGTCTTCGAATGCATCAATCAACAAATCCACTATGAATGGCACATTCTCATCGTGATTAATGTTAAGTCATATCTATACATATCTTAAGTCACAAAGCTTTTAGCTTTCAACTTAATGGTAATCGACGCATGCCAAAGTTTTAAGCTCTTTCGGCTACATTCAATCTAAAATCTTAAAAGGTTAAATTAATTAGTTTTTTTCTACTCGCATGTCTCACATACGAATGAATATATATATATATATATATATTAATGTCTCTTATATGTCACACAAATTTTTCTACACTTGTATATCTAATACAGCGCATGAAGCATATGTTAATGAAAACTCATTATGTGATTTGAGTAGCATTGAGATCGTTTTCATAGGATAGACATTCTATATTTAAATCAAAAATTGTATCTCATGATACAAAACAAATTGTGAAGTAGAATATTTATCTTTAATTTTTTGTTAGAATTAGTTTCTTCCAAGCATGTCATGTCATGGAGTACACAGATGCAGAAGCAGACAAAGCTGGTCATCCAAGTAGATAGGACAAATATTTCAATATACTATTTTTAGATTACCAAAAGAACCTTAATACTATTTTTGAGTATATGGTAAACGTTAACTGTATAAATTAATGATGATACAATGCATATACACTAATGACAATTTTACTATAGTTATGCATGTTGTAATATTATATTAATCATGTCGTGGCACAAAATCTAGGTTAATGATCTTCGTGAAAAAGCAAGATCCTTAATGAAAGTGAAACTCCAATAATTCATCTTAAAATAATACAATGGGCCATCAACCTCGTTTTATATTCTTCAAAAGATTCCCATTGTTTTTGCAGATTATGATTCACATATATATATGCTTCACACATCACTAATGCCGGGTTCGGTTAGTTAATGTAACACATTCGATTTGATTTGGTGCAGTTCTTGATAATTTTGGCTATGAAGTTGGTAAACAAACTAGGTAATAATTAAGACAAAGGATTGATTTGAAATTGTGAGAAATTAATTAAGACCTCATTGATTATCTGCTTACAAAGAAGATCCAATAGAACGACCATTACATGTGAGAAGCTCCTGTTGGAGATAATGATTTGAAGAGGCGATAAGAGCGTTTGTGTGTAAAAGTTTTAAATTATATTTAAAAATCATTTAAGTAATTATGTTTTGTTTTAATTTAGTTAAAGTTTAAGGGTAAAGGGTAATATTTAAGATGTTAAGAATTCCAACCTTCTGTGATCATGTAATTGAATTGAAATTAAAAGGAAAGAAAAAAGTTTTAGTGCTTTAGTCAATTTAAAATTGTATGATGGTGTAAGGTGCAATCAACTGATAGTTGAGTTAGCAAAAATTAATATAAAATTATTTTGAGAGGAGCAATTAAGTTCATATTAATTATTAAGGTATACTAATACTTTGTCTCTTTAATAACTTCTTTTAAAAGATAATTTTTATCAAATAGATGTATAAAAAAATTTATATTAGAGTAAATAAATTTCTTTATATTCAACTAATTTATTTCAAAATAATCAAAACCACAATACATCAAAACTCTCTTAAGAACATGGATAAAGATATACATGACATATGTAGTGGTCGGGTTATATTTGGGTTATCATCAAACGCAAAATATAATCGATTATCATTTAAAATCCATTTTAACACATAAGAAAGGTGATCATTCATGCGTGTGAGTAGATACACACAAACAGATCAATGAAAAACATGTGATCAAATTGCTTCTCATCACGTGCGTTTACTTGCACATATGCAAGCAAAGTTACATTTGCCGCGATTTCAATGTATTATTTAGATTACAAATTTAAAGGAATTTGACTTGTTTAGTTTAAGAAATATTTATTTTTATATCTTTTGAAAGCATATTTAGTGAATTTTTATATTTTTATTTTCACTTATAGTTATCTCACTTCATTACCTAATCATGAAATTTCAATGAACTTTATTAAAGTTATTTTTGTTGAAATTTTTTTCAAAAATTCGATGAAATTACAAAATTGCTATTCGTTATTGCTGAAAATATTGAAAACAACCTTTTTTTATTGTTTTTAATGTAATTCGTTAAATGTTTTCCATAGAAACATTTTATTATTTTTTTTAAACCAAAATTCTTTTAGACATTACTTTTATATTTATTTGAAATTAAAAAAAAAAGAAAACAACTAAAGCCAATAAACCCTAAGAATTTCCTGTAGTTGGAATTCAATACAACCCTGTAGCTCAAATTTGAATGGATGTTTAATTTATTTGCTTGACTGTCGGGGACAACAGTGATTTCCAATTACAAGAAATCATTTCCAAAACTCATTATATGATTTGAGTTGTATTGAGATCGTTTTCATAGGATAGACATTCTATATTTAAATCAAATATTGTATCTCATAATACAAAACAAATTGTTAAGTAGAACATTTATCTATAATTTTTTGTTAGAATTAGTTTCTTCCAAGCATGTCATGTCTGGAGTACACAGATGCAGAAGCAGACAAAGCTGGTCAATCCAAGTTGATAGGACAAATATTTCAATATATTATTTTTAGATTACCAAAAGAAACTTCATACTATTTTTGAGTATACGGTAAACGTTAAATGTATAAATTAATGATGATGCAATGCATATACACTAATGGCAATTTTACTACAGTTATGCATGTAATATTATATTAATCATGTCGTGGCACAAAATCTAGGTTAATGATCTTCGTGAAAAAGCAAGATCCTTAATGAAAGTGAAACTTCAATAATTCACCATAAAATAATCCAATGGGTGATCAACCTCATTTTATATTCTTCAAAAGATTCCCATTGTTTTTGCTAATTATGATTCACATGTATATATGCTTCCCACGTAACTAATGCCGGGTTTCGGTTTATTATATTTAGGTTATCGTCAAACGCAAAATGTAATCGATTATCATTTAAAATTCATTTTAACACATAAGAAAGGTGATCATGCATGAGTGCAAGTAGATACGCACAAACATATCAATGAACATGTGATCGAATTGCTTCTCATCACGTGCGTTTACTTGCACAGATGCATGCAAAGTTACATTTGCCACGATTTCAATGTATTTTTTAAATTACAAATTTAAAGGAATTGGACTTGTTTAGTTTAAGAAATAATTTATTTTTATACTTTTCGAAAGCATATTTAGTAAATTTTTCTATTTTTATTTTCACTTGTTTTTATCTCAGTTCATTACCTAACAATCATGAAATTTCAATGAACTTTATTAAAGTTATTTTTGTTAAAAAATATTTTAAAAAATCGATGAAATTATGAATTGCTATTGGTTATTGCTGAAAATATTGAAAACAATCTTCTTCTTTTTTTTAGTTTTTAATGTAATTCGTTAAATGTTTTCCATGGAAACATTTACTATTTTTTAAACTAAAAATCTTTTAGACATTATTTTTATATTTATTAGAATAATAATAATAATTAAAAAAAAGAAAACAACTAAAGCCAATAAACCCTAAGATTTCCTATAGTTGGAATTCAATACAACCTTGTAGCTCAAATTTGAATGGATGTTTAATTTATTTGATTGACTGTAGGGGACAACAGTGATTTCCAACTACAAGAAATTCAATTCCAACGGAGAGAATTTGTACTATTTTATATTCTAAGGGGAAACGGTGAAACGATAATGATATTAATATTAAAATATAAAAAAGACAGCCAATTTGAAATAAATAGAGTATTCATTTAATATTATGAACCCCTCTTTTCCTCATGATTCTCATTACTTTACTAGCTAACGCCTATAAATAGAGCTTTCAACCTCGTATGCTCTCCACAGGAGAAAAACATAGTAGAGAAATTGTGAGTTTTGATACAAAATCATGGGATCAGAAACACAAATTGAGGTGAGGTGGGAGAAAGAGGAAGAAGCAGAAGCTGAAATCAGTATATGGAAATACATTTTTGGGTTTGTGGAAATGGCAGTTGTAAGATGTGCTATTGATCTTAAGATAGCAGATGCCATTGAATGCCATGGAAGCCCCATGACACTGTCCCAGTTATCATCAACCCTAGGCTGTGATTCTTCCCTTCTATTCCGCATCATGAGATTCCTAATCCACCGCAAGATTTTCAAAGAAATACCCACCAACCACGGCTCCACAAGCTATGCTCAAACCCCTCTTTCACGCCGCTTAATGAGAAATGGAGAGCAAAGCATTGCTTCTTTTGTTCTTCTAGAGAGCAGTCCTGTGATGCTAGCACCTTGGCTTAGCCTAAGTGCTCGTGTCTTGTCTAATGGCAGTGCCCCATTTGAGAAGGCTCATGGTGATGATATTTGGAGCTTTTCAGCAATAAATCTTGATCACAGTCAACTGATCAATGAAGCAATGGCTTGTGATGCTAGGTTGTCTGTGCCTGAAATAATCGAAGGCTGTTCTGAGGCATTTGATGGGGTTAACACTGTGGTGGATGTTGGTGGGGGAAATGGCACTGCCATGGGTGTCTTAGTTAAGGCATGCCCTCGGATCAAAGCCATTAACTTTGATTGTCCCCATGTTGTCTCTGTGGCTAACAAGTATGATGGTGTGGAGCATGTGGGAGGTGACATGTTTTCCAGTGTTCCAAAAGCAGATGCTGCCTTTATTAAGGTTAGTCCAGTATATCAGATCTTCAAACTTAAGTTGGTATTATAAAACATATATAATGTCTATTACCTCATAGCTAGTATTGTCTCTGAAGTTTTTCATCATTCACTTGAAAGGGGAAAACATAGTTATACGGGATATATGACTTTCACATGCATTTTTGAATTCAAAATGATCACCCGGATAGATACTATATATGCTTACATGGTTTCACAGAATAGATGGACTCAGATTTCTAAAGTTAAAAATTAATACAATCAATAAAGTTACTGATATAATGTAATACAAACAGTTAAATAATAGTTAATGACAACAATTGATTTATCAAATGATTTATAGTATGTTATTTCAATCATGACACTAACTTCTAAGAAATATGGTCTCGAAAATACATGAAGAGAGTGACAAAGTAAAACTATAGCAAGAGAGAAAATTTGGAATTTAATTATCCCTAAATATATCGTCTTCTTTTCTGCGTTTTCCTGATATGGATAATTGATCTATTTTCATCATTGTTTAATTTGATGGTTGCTTGCAGTGGGTTTTGCATGACTGGGGAGACGAAGACTGCATCAAAATCTTAAGGAAATGCAGAGAAGCTATCCCAAAGGAAAATGGAAGGGTTATAATAGTTGAGGCTGTGATTGAAGAGGGAAATATTAATAATGAGGATAAGTTAAAGGATGTGGGATTGATGCTAGACATGACAATGATGGCTCATACCAAAATAGGTAAAGAGAGGACACTGAAGGAATGGGACTATGTCATCAAAGAGGCTGGATTCAGCAGATACACTGTCAAATCCATTCATGCCGTGCAGTCTGTGATTATGGCTTTTCCATGATATATCTATCTCTGTATTTTGCCATTGTGGCTCCACTCTCTTTATTGGGCAGCACTTCAGACTGGTGCTAGTTATAAATTAGATGGTAGTTGCTTGTGTTTATTTTCTTTTTCTTTAATAATGTGTATGTGTTTATGAGACTTTCTGATCTGGTTGGTTTTTATCATTAATAATATATTAAATAAGTGGGGTATTGATTATAATAATTGTCTGCCAATTCAATATGGTGTCATGAATTTTGGAAAGCAAAAGCAAGAGAGAAATACAGATATAATATGAGCTCAAATGAACCTGAAAAAGTAAATAAGTAGTGAATAATTCTCAGGATGTGCTTAATTAATGCACTATAATATTCATGGAATTGCATATAACCTAGAAAGATAGTAAGTATATGTGATTATTAGTATGCTATGAGCTTCAGAGTTAACTAAGGCTTGTAAACAAGAAGAGTTATAAGTTATTCAAGCTTAGATAACTAAAAATTCGATGTTATTTTATTAAATAAACTATAGCAATATGTTAAATTCGTTCAAATGAAATAAACTTTCCACCATAGTTTTACAGAATATGCATGCATTATATTACATTATTGTTTTAACCATGCATGTTTTGAAAATTTTTAATTGGATCCAAAAATTAATAAAAATGAAAGCTTTGAACCAATGTGAAAGAAACAAAGAGAAATATGATATGGGAGAGAGAAAAGAAAAAGCACAAGAACTAATAAGTATATAGAAATATATCCGTATAAAAAAATATATATGGGAATATCTGTGGGTTTGTCAGAATATGGAAGTTTGTAAAATGTGCTATTGATAGTGGAATTCAGAAAATATTTCAATCTTTTTTTTTTTCTTTTTCAATTTAAAAGGGTTTTCCCACTTGAATAGAAGAGATTCTTATTGAGATTGAGAGCAGCACTTTAGAAAATGGAATTATGACACTGAGTAGGTTATATTAAAATAAATTAGATGAGACTTTAATAAACTCAGTGTCACCATTTATTTATTAATTAAGTTACAAATTGAGGAGATTTAAATGAAAGAAAAGGATGAAAAGATTCACTCATAATTAAGAGCACACTATACTTGATTAGAACTTTCAAATTAGGGCTGGCTTTTAATAGAATAGCATAGTACTTGATGTCATTGAAGATTAAGTATTAATATTAAGCAACAAATAAGCTGACATGATATGATATGTGGCAAAATGAAACTCACATGTGGAAATTAAGCGAAATAAACAAGATTAAACATCTTAATATTAATGAATAATGAACTCATTGGCTCAATTGGTTTAACATTTTTAATGTCTTATATATATATATATAAGACATATATACAAATACATTTACTAAAATCCAAGGGTATATTCATTATAGTGATCGTGTTTTGCAAGTTGTACTATGTACTGGAACTATCTATATATATATATATATTGACATTGGAATCTTGATTATTCCATAACAAGGTTAGGAAAACAAAAGGAAACAGACGAATTAATGTTACTAAATTTATGAATCGCACCAAAGGATCATATCCTTGAAAGTATATATCTATATCTATATATATATATATATATATAATATGTCATGATACTTGTGCATGCTGATGAGATATCTGCAATTATTAGACATGACACCACTCTAAAAGCGCACACTGTCACACAAGAATCAATGAAAGAAAAGGAAAGACCACAGCCACCATCTATTTTTTAACTTGAACAAATACCAAGTGCTACTTACCTAATAAAGAGAGTGGAGCCACAGTCACAAATTATATAGACAGGGATCTTAGAAAAGCAATAGTTTCAGACTGCATGCACGGCAATCATGGGATTTCACAGTGTATATGCATGATGAATCCAGCCTCTTCCATGACGCAGTCCGTCCCATTCCTTGCAGTGAAAAATCATAAGGTCCTCTGCAATTTAATCTTTAAGGTTAAGGGACCCATGCAATAATCATACTCAAGTGTATATCCTCCAATGATTGGTCTGTTATTAGAATTTCAGTCATTTTATTAAACAATTATTGAGCTGAAATTTTGCAGTTTAAATGCTTTTTCTTTAACACAAGAATATAGCTTAATGATTCAGAGCATCCCATGCCCAAAAAGCATTACGACCCAGTTGGTACTAATAATTCATAGGATAATAAACATTGAGAAGGAAGGAAAGAATGGTGCACTCAACTCGTGCACATGATGGCGTGTTTGGACACATGCACTTCAAAACCATGGACTGCACATTCAGCAACTAAAGTGAAAGAACAGTTAAGAAAATCTTACTTTTGGAACTGCATGTTATGAAAAAGAAATTTGAGACTTAAGAATAGAACGCTCAACAAACAGCGTTATCTATCAACCAAGTTATTTGACAGAAACCAGAATTCTAATAAGGTTGGAATTAACAAGCTATCAAAGTTAAATAATCAAAATAGCATATATATCTCAACTGTCAATAGCATAATCGCACTCTTTCCTCTTCCATACTCTGCCGATTTCGCTTCAAGATATCCAGTACAATAAATTAGGTAATGACTTAAAAAACATATATAATCCACCAGAGTCTAACTGCTTTATTTAATCAAGTTTGCTGAAGATCATGATGTTTATTAGGAGATGTTATCCAATTTTTAAGCGTAATGTAAATCTCAACCGTAGTGTTAATGATTTGAGTTAGGCTTTTGATTTTGTTGGTGTGGCACTTAGATTTGGGGCTTGGGGGATTAGTCTTCAGTGCATGTAATTTTAGTGTGTGCAGTCAATAAGGTGTTATTTTAATCTGCAATTACATACATACACCTTATATGTTTATTGTATGAAATAAAATGTATATTTAATAGCCGGATTGGTTTGGTTTTATTAGTTTCCAAATTGTAAACCGAACTAAAATGAAAAATTTACAAACTAAACCAAGCCAAACATCTTAGGGATTGGTTTAAATTTCTTGTAGTTCAGTTTGTTTCAAATTTTTTTCATCCCTACTTGATCAACTCTATCACCCAAGTAAATACAAGTTTGAATCAGGCACTGTCACAAGAGGTGCGGCGGGAAAATGAGACGACTATTATGTACGACTTATATAGTTAGAGTTAAATCTTGCTCGTACAGCGTTTGTAGTCCAACGGTTAGGATAATTGCCTTCCAAGCAATAGACCCGGGTTCGACTCCCGGCAGACGCAACTGGTAATTTTTGCTACTTCAACAGTAAGTGTATGCCACGTGTTACTCTCTTTGAGAAGGACACCAAGGTGATATGAGAGCAATTTATATATGATTAAAGGTTGAGCAAAAACGCCTTAGCATCCAAGGTGATCATTGAATTTAATTTATTTGCTTGTAAGACATAATTTTGAATCTCATTTTCTTTTTTTTAGAATAAATAATTATCTTTTGCTAAGCAATATATAAGTACAAGGTAAAACATCAGTTGTAAATTAAGAATTTAGATAAGTTAGATTGGGTACTGATAAATTAAAAGTAAAAATTCGTAATTAATTATTGTAAATTAACTTTTAAATATTTTGAAATTATTTTTAATCATTAATTCAATTTTAACTAACTTTAAAATAAAAACACGGATGAAACTAGGTTTTGAAAGAGCTCTAGCATGGGCCAGAGGCAACGTGAGAATCTTATCATCTTATTTTATATAGGCTTGTTTTGTCTAGTTACCAAAATCATTGTCCACACAATTATATAAAAGATATTCCTGTACAAAATTAATATAGACCATATCTTCAAAAAGTTAAAGATAAAAACTTTTTGTCTCAAATATTATTTTATAGGCCTCCAAACAACGGCTGGCCTTTTCAAGGTCACGGCTCCTTTTTCTGCCAAGTTGGAGTGGAATCTTGTCCATGTAATCTGCTCTTCATAAATTCTCTCTATCTATAATTGACTTTTCTTGAGAAAAAATCTGCCAAGATTCAAATGTTGAGAGTAACACTCAAAAACTTAAACACCACATAAATACAAAATTGACATTTGAGAGAAAATATCTGCCAAGATTCAAATGTTGAGTAACACTCATAAAATCTTAAACACTGTACACAAATACAAAATTGACATTCGATCGAGCGACCATGAGTACGAACTCATCAACTAGTTACATATGCAATCTATCATCTTAAAAATACAATATTTCAAATTAATTTAATATATATTACAGTGTGCAACTAGAAAACTACTCCCTTGCAAGTTAAAATTCAAATCGTTTGAAGAAAAGAAATGTATAATCGCTATCAGTCATTTCAGTCTTGGTAGCCCTCTAAAAATTTCTCTTCCCTTTCATTTTTTTTTTTTTACTTAAATATAATTTTAACCACATGATAATTATGTAGATTTATACGTAAATCTAAGAGTAAGATCTCAATTTACTACTTAAATATATAATTGACATTAATTGAGTATTTAAAATGATTTTGACATTAAATAAGTACTTATAATTTAAAAATAACATTTAAATACAAGTTTAATAAGCTTTGTGGTTAAAACTATCTTTTTTAAAAAAAAAACTTTTTTTCCAAAAATATCCTTTTAACACCTCATATCTCTCTTTTCCGTTGATCTCTCGCTTCCCTTCACTTACTCACTTCTCTCTATGGCTTTTGGGTGTTTACTGTTTCAGTTTCACTCTGAAAATGGCTATATAATATATCCTCTAATGAACTTCAATTCATCATATTAATTAGGACTGACGTCAAAAGGGAGAAAGAGCAAGAAATCGAGACACTTAATTCAAATACCCAACAGACATGTAATTTTAATAAATATATCAGCCCATCAGATAGAAAAATAATATGTCAACCCTATTTTTCTTATGATTCTTATAGAAAAGTTACGGTAGGCAAGTGAAAAAAGCTACAATGAAGTTACATGCTTAGATTGAAAAAAGCAATTGACTCTAAAAGGAGCTCTCTCCATGCAAGGAAAAGGAATACTCAAATAACGGCAAGAAGAAAAAGCTTCAAATTAAGAAGAGAGAAACGTGTGGATATCATATACATACTGCTCCCTCTATTTATATATACTCCGAACCCGACACTTCCTGCAGAAAGAAACACATACAGTAACGAGTTTGTGAGTTTCTGATGATGACTATGGGAGAAACACAAAAAGAGGTTATGCGGGAGAAAGAGGAAGAAGAAGCTCAAGTCAGTATGTGGAAGTACATATATGGGTTTTCGGAAATGGCAGTTGTAAGATGTGCTATCGATCTTAAAATAGCAGATGCCATTGAAAGCCATGGAAGCCCCATGACACTATCCCAGTTATCATCAACTCTACGCTGTGATTCTTCCCTTCTCCTCCGCATCATGAGATTTCTGATCCACCGCAAGATTTTCAAAGAAATACCCAACCAACCATGGCTCCCCAGGCTATGCTCAAACCCCACTTTCGCGCCGCTTAATGAGAAATGGAGAGCAAAGCATGGCTGCTTTGGTTCTTCTAAATAGCAGTCCAATGATGCTATCACCTTGGTTCAAGCTAAGTTCTCTTGTTTTGTCTAATGGCAGTGCCCCATTTGACAAGGCTCATGGTAAAGATCTTTGGAGCTATTCATCAGAAAATCTTGGTCACAGTGAAATCTTCAATGAAGCAATGGCTAGTGATACTAGGTTGTGTGTTCCTATGATAATTGAACACTGTGCTGAGGCATTTGATGGGGTGAACACTGTGGTGGATGTTGGTGGGGGAAATGGCACTGCCATGGGTGTGTTAGTGAAGGCATGCCCTTGGATCAAAGCCATTAACTTTGATTGTCCCCATGTTGTCTCTGTGGCCAAAACTTATGATGGTGTGGAGCATGTGGGAGGTGACATGTTTTCCAGCATTCCTAAAGCCGATGCTGTCTTTCTTAAGGTTAGTACAGCATATATATCCGTCCTTCACATTTAAAAGTGTACATAATAAAACATAATTTGTTACTACATTATTATTAGGTGTGCTAATTGAGAGAAAATCTATTATTACAAATTATATTTTAAAATTTATATATCTAATAAGGAGTTTTAAAACTGATAATAGAAAACAGTCTGATTTAATAGATTTTGTTTTGTGTTAATTGATTTGTTTTTATTATTAATTAATTTAATGCTTGCAGTGGATTTTGCATGCTTGGGGAGACAAAGAGTCCATCAAAATCTTAAGGAAATGCAGAGAAGCTATTCCAAAGGAAAATGGAAGGGTTATAATTGTTGATGCTGTGATTGATGAATTTGGAAATAATGAGGACAGGTTTAAGGATGTGAAGTTGATGATAGACATGGTAATGATGGCTCAAACTACAACAGGCAAAGAGAGGACACTGAAGGAATGGGATTACGTCATCAAAGAGGCTGGATTCAGCAGATACACTGTCAAATCCATTCATGCTATGCAGTCTGTGATTATGGTTTTTCCTTGATATTTATATATTTTGTCACTGTAGCTCGATTCTCTTTATTTGGTAGCACTTCATATTTGTGCAAGTTAAAAATCAGACGGTGGCTGCTCGTCTTAATTTCCTGTTCATTGATAATGTATTGCGATGGAGTTGGTTTTTCATTAGATATTAATTATGTGGCCATTAATTGATATGTATACTCCATTTGTCTGCCATGAATAGGGTATCATGAATAATATATATAATAGTATCTAAATTACTTTTTGAGTGATGTTTCTTGCTGCAATTTGCCTCTCGGTGTAAGACTATAGGAGACCAAAATCTTGAGCCTCCAATGAGAGAGTCAAGAACAAGATACCATAAGATAAGAACCCTAGCACTCCATCCACTACGCATGGAATATTTTCGAGGATGTCCTGTTCATAAGTTCGGAAACAATTCATCTGCTGCTTCTTTTTGTTGGATGCCTATTTGAATAAGAGGTAAAAATGAGTCAATGGTTAGGCAGGTTGGGATAGATAAAGAGATGAGTTAGGGTGAGTTGAAGTGAATAGGAGGTAAATTTATACTAATACAGCGTATTAAATGTTGATTAAGAATTTAGATAAATTAGGTTAGGTGAGTACTGATAAACTAAAAGTAAAAATTTATTATCAATTATTGTAAATTAACTTTTAAATATTCTTAACCATTAATTCTACTTTAACTAACTTTAAAATAACCACATGGGTCAGGTTGGTTGGGTTGAAAAATTTTTGTTCAGCCCTACTACTGATCAAATGCTTGTACAAATGAATAATTAACACTGTTGTGAGATATACGTGTTTATTTTTATTTTTGTAGATGATATGTCATATATGAATCAATATTAATATACAAGTAATAAAAGAAAAAACATGTAACAAGTGATATGGATGAAGCCTAGCCACGAAGATGTTAATAGTTTATACGACAATCCGTCACCTGTCGTTCTAAAAGAAAAAGCAACACCTGAAAAGTCAGTCATAGGTCTTCGAATGCATCAATAAACAAATCCACTATGAATGGCACATTCTCAGCGTGATTAATGTTAAGTCATATCTATATATATGTCACAAAGCTTTTAGCTTTCAACTTAATGGTAATCTACGCATGCCAAAGTTTTAAGCTCTTTCGGCTACATTCAATCTAAAATCTTAAAAGGTTAAATTAATTAGTTTTTTTCTAATATATATATATATATATATATATATTAATGTCTCTTATATGTCACACAAATTTTTCTACACTTGTATATCTAATACAGCGCATGAAGCATATGTTCATGAAAACTCATTATGTGATTTGAGTAGCATTGAGATCGTTTTCACAGGATAGACATTCTATATTTAAATAAAAAATTGTATCTCATGATACAAAACAAATTGTTAAGTAGAATGTTTATCTTTAATTTTTTGTTAGAATTAGTTTCTTCCAAGCATGTCATGTCATTGAGTACACAGATGCAGGAGCAGACAAAGCTGGTCAATCCAAGTAGATAGGACAAATATTTCAATATACTATTTTTAGATTACCAAAAGAACCTTAATACTATTTTTGAGTATATGGTAAACGTTAAATGTATAAATTAATGATGATACAATGCATATACACTAATGACAATTTTACTACAGTTGTGCATGTTGTAATATTATATTAATCATGTCGTGGCACAAAATCTAGGTTAATGATCTTCGTGAAAAAGCAAGATCCTTAATGAAAGTGAAACTTCAATAATTCACCATAAAATAATACAATGGGCCATCAACCTCGTTTTATATTCTTCAAAAGATTGCCATTGTTTTTGCAGATTATGATTCACATATATATATGCTTCTCACATCACTAATGCGGGGTTCGGTTAGTTAATGTAACACATTCGATTTGATTTGGTGCAGTTCTTGATAATTTTGGCTATGGAGTTGGTAAACAAACTAGTTAATAATTAAGACAAAGGATTGATTTGAAATTGTGAGAAATTAATTAAGACCTCATTGATTATCTGCTTACAAAGAAGATCTAATAGAACGACCATTACATGTGAGAAGTTCCTGTTGGAGATAATGATTTGAAGAGGCGATAAGAGCGTTTGTGTGTAAAAGTTTTAAATTATATTTAAAAATCATTTAAGTAATTATGTTTTGTTTTAATTTAGTTAAAGTTTAAGGGTAAAGGGTAATATTTAATATGTTAAGAATTCCAACCTTCTGTGATCATGTAATTGAATTGAAATTAAAAGGAAAAAAAAAAGTTTTAGTGCTTTAGTCAATTTAAAATTATATGATGGTGTAAGGTGCAATCAACTGATAGTTGAGTTAGCAAAAATTAATATAAAATTATTTTGAGAGGAGCAATTAAGTTCATATTTATTATTAAGGTATACTAATACTTTGTCTCTTGAATACCTTCTTTTAAAAGATAATTTTTATCAAATAGATGTATAAAAAAATTTATATTAGAGTAAGTAAATTTATTTATATTCAATGTTACATTAAGTATCAACTTATTTAGTTCAAAATAATCGAAACCACAATACATCAAAACTCTCTTAAGAACATGGATAAAGATATACATGACATATGTAGTGGTAGGGTTATATTTGGGTTATCATCAAACGCAAAATATAATCGATTATCATTTAAAATCCATTTTAACACATAAGAAAGGCGATCATGCATGCGTGTGAGTAGAAACGCACAAACAGATCAATGAAAAACATGTGATCAAATTGCTTCTCATCACGTGCGTTTACTTGCACATATGCAAGCAAAGTTACATTTGCCGCGATTTCAATGTATTATTTAGATTACACGTTTAAAGGAATTGGACTTGTTGAGTTTAAGAAATATTTATTTTTATATCTTTTGAAAGCATATTTAGTGAATTTTTCTATTTTTATTTTCACTTATAGTTATCTCACTTCATTACCTAATCATGAAATTTCAATGAACTTTATTAAAGTTATTTTTGTTGAATTTTTTTTCAAAAATTCGATGAAATTACAAAATTGCTATTCGTTATTGCTGAAAATATTGAAAACAACCTTTTTTTTTTATTGTTTTTAATGTAATTCGTTAAATGTTTTCCATAGAAACATTTTTTTTTTAAGAGACAAACGTGTGGATATCATACACGTACTGCTCCCTTTATTTATATATACTGCGAACCCAACACTTCCTACTGAAAGAAACACATACAGTAAAGAGTTTGTGAGTTCTGATAATAATTATGGGAGAAACACAAAAAGAGGTTATGTGGGAGAAAGAGGAAGAAGAAGAAGCTCAAGTCAGTATCTGGAAGTACATATTTGGGTTTTTGGAAATGGCAATTGTAGGATGTGCTATCGATCTTAAAATAGCAGATGCCATTGAAAGCCATGGAAGCCCCATGACACTGTCCCAGTTATCATCAACTCTAGGCTGTGATTCTTCCCTTCTCTTCCGCATCATGAGATTTCTGATCCACCGCAAGATTTTCAAAGAAATACCCACCAACCATGGCTCCCCAAGCATTGCTCAAACCCCACTTTCGCGCCGCTTAATGAGAAATGGAGAGCAAAGAATGGCTGCTTTGGTTCTTCTAGAGAGCAGTCCAGTGATGCTATCACCTTGGGTCAACCTAAGTTCTCTTGTTTTGTCTAATGGCAGTGCCCCATTTGACAAGGCTCAGGGTAAAGATCTTTGGAGCTATTCAGCAGCAAATCTTGGTCACAGTGAAATCTTCAATGAAGCAATGGATACTGATACTAGGTTGTGTGTTCCTATGATAATTGAACGCTGTGCTGAGGCATTTGATGGGGTTAACACTGTGGTGGATGTTGGTGGGGGAAATGGCACTGCCATGAGTGTGTTAGTTAAGGCATGCCCTTGGATCAAAGCCATTAACTTTGATTGTCCCCATGTTGTCTCTGTGGACAAAACTTGTGATGGTGTGGAGCATGTGGGAGGTGACATGTTTTCCAGCGTTCCTAAAACTGATGCTGTCTTTCTTAAGGTTAGTACAGTGTATGTATCCGTCTCTCACACTTAAAAGTGTACATAATAAAACATAATGCTTGTTTTATGTTAATTGATTTATTTTCATTATTAATTAATTTAATGCTTGCAATGGATTTTGCATGATTGGGGAGATGAAGAGTGCATCAAAATTTTAAGGAAATGTAGAGAAGCTATCCCAGAAGAAAATGGAAGGGTTATAATTGTTGATGCTGTGATTGATAACAATGAGGACAGGTTTAAGGATGTGAAGTTGATGCTAGACATGGTAATGATGGCTCATACTACAACAGGCAAAGAGAGGACACTGAAGGAATGGGACTACGACATCAAAAAGGCTTGATTCAGCAGATACACTGTCAAATCCATTCATGCCATGCAGTCTGTGATTATGGTTTTTCCTTGATATATATATATTTTGTCACTGTGGCTCGATTCTCTTTATTTGGTAGCACTTCATATTTGTGCAAAGTTAAAAATTAGATGATGGCTGCTGCTCGTCTTAATTTCCTGTTCATCGATAATGTATTGCGATCGAGTTGGTTTTTCATTTGATAAAGGTATTAATTATGTGGCCATTAATTGATATGTATACTCCATTTGTCTGCCATGAATAGGGTATCATGAATAATATATATAATAGAATCTATATTACTTTTTGACTGATGTTTCTTGCTGCAATTTGCCTCTCGAATGAGAGACTATAGGAGACCAAAATCTTGAGCCTCCAATGTGAATCGAGAACAAGATACCATAAGATAAGAACCCTAGCACTCCATCCACTACACATGGAAGGATGTCCTATTCATAAGTTTAGAAACAATTCATCTGCCGCTTCCTTTTTTCGGATGCCTATTTGAAATGTGAAATTTCCTAATCGGGAATGGGAGAAGATTCTGTTGTGGATAGGTTTTATTGATTCGGTTGTGACGTACACCAAGTGCTCTGCAGTCAAAATGGAAGGGATGAGGTAGGAAAGAGAACCTCTAATGCTAAGTCAGTATAAGTCAAGTATAAATCCAAAATCTAGCCAAAATTTCTGTTTATCTTTCTTATCTATAATGGAATATATATACTACTTAATGAGTAGTCTTTTCGTTATTTTTTCGGATATTCTTCTTTTCTGATGGCCGGGACCCAGGAGGAAGGAGATAGGCCCATTTTCAGTAATGGCACATATCAAATTCCAACATTCTCTTGATATAATGGAATCAACAACTGAAAATCCACCAGAAAATCTGCAATTATTAGCCACTTTATATGATAATGACAGAGTTGAGCCACACTAACAAAATATGATATATCATGGAACAGAGCCATAATAACAGATAACCATGGACAAGAAAACAACTATTGAGCTGAAATTTTGCGGTTTAAATACTTAATTCCCACGCATGAAATAGTTTAAGAGCAGTAAATATAAACTGTCATGAGCTAGAATGCAGTCAACACCACAGAAACCTTACATGCAAGAAACCCCATCATCCAAAAAACGAGTTATTTCCTTTGGTGTCGGGTTTAGGGTTTTACAGCAAAGCTTATTGCCAAAGCTACACTAGATGTTGCGCCCTTTGATTCTTTCAATAATCATTGGATCGATACTAATATTAGATATATTATGTGTACACATAATTTGTTTCTTCACACTTCCTTTTACATGATCTTTATATATATATTTATGTATTTATTTTTATATTAGCAATTAATTAATATATACAAGATATACATTAGATTATGGACAAACCATTGCGTAAATAATTCTTTTCTTCTTATATATCAGCTGCAAATGCATATTCTGAACCCAACAGTACTCTCTATAGAGAAAATAAAAAAGAACACATACAGTACAGAGATTGTGAATTCTGATAGCCTGCAGCATATATAGTTTGAGTAGGAATTAGAGATTCTGGTGCAATTTCCATTATTGGGACAGCCATCAACCCAACAGTTCCAGTCACATGGTAGCAATAATGATTGAAAATTCCTGTACCAGATTTTCCTTGTATCCATAGATTGCCCATATGGCTTTCAGTGTCTCTCTTCTCTATCACTAGCAATGTTATTGTTCATGCTGTCTTTCCAGATAGACATATCAAACAAAGGGCAGTTAGTTGATAATTAATAATTAAGAAGGGTTTGGCTTTAAATTAATTCCCTTATTGATTTGAATTTTAACTAGCAAGGGAGTATTAAATTTGCGTTGTAATATATACTGAATTTGAAATGCTTGTGTTATTGTAAATCCTTCACAAGATGATATAGATTAAGTATGCAACCCGTTGATTAGGTGAAATGGTCGCTCAAATGTCAATTTTGCATTTATCTATAGGGTTGAAATTTCTATTAGTGTTGTAGTCTCAACATTTGAATCTTGGCTAACTAAAAAGTTGAATCTTTTGTGTTCTAATTGTTGGATATATGGGACACACATGTAAGAACTAAATGCTGTGCTTTTATTTATTTATTTAACTTATTTGGTTAATCTAAAATTAAAAAAAAAAAAAGGTTTAGTGGATTTAAAAAGTTTTATGTCATAGGAATCACATGTAGAAGCACATAATGATTATGACATATTTTATGATAACGGCTATACTTAATACTAATATAAAAGGGGTTATTATTTCCAAGTTAACTAGGGTTTTTCTCTCCTTTTCGATGAAACTACAAAAACACCTTCAAAAAATATACTTCCAATTTTCCGAACTTGAGAATGGGTGGGTAACAAAATGGGTGGAGATACGCTACACCTACACTTTCGGGTTTTCAAAATCCGGAAGTGGGTAAGAAACATATTTGTACAGCATAAAAATCTAGTATAGGGAGGAAGATCTTTTATGGTTTGGATTAAATTATTGACGCTGAATTACTTTGGGTCCAAGATATCTTTTGCTTTTGGAAAGCCTTCAGTGAGGTGAATAATAAAGGTCTTGGGCAAGAAATACGAGTGTGGATGTTGACTCTAAAAGGAGCTCTCTCCATGAAAGGAAAAGGAATACTCGAATAACGGCAAGAAGAAAAAGCTTCAAATTAAGAAGAGAGAAAACCGAGTGTGGATATCATATACGTACTGCTCCCTCTATTTGTACATACTATGAACCCAACACTTCCTGCAGAAAGAAACACATACAGTGAAATAAGACATAGTTTGTAAGAATAAATTTTATTTTAATTAACACACTCAATAATAATGTGGTAACAAATTATTTTTTTGTTTTTGTGTTAATTGATTTGTTTTCATCATTAATTAATTTAATGTTTGCAGTGGATTTTGCATGATTGGGGAGATGAAGAGCGCATCAAAATCTTAAGAAAATACAGAGAAGCTATTCCAAAAGAAAATGAAAGGGTTATAATTGTTGATGCTGTGATTGATGAAGATGAAAATAATGAGTACAGGTTCAAGGATGTGAAGTTTATGCTAGACATGGTAATGATGGCTCATACTACAACAGGCAAAGAGAGGACACTGAAGGACTGGGACTACGTCATCAAAGAGGCTGGATTCAGCAGACACACTATCAAATCCATTCATGCCACGCAGTCTGTGATTATGGTTTTTCCTTGATATTTATATATTTTGTCACTGTGGCTTGATTCTCTTTATTTGGTAGCACTTCATATTTGTGCAAGTTAAAAATCAGACGGTGGCTGCTCGTCTTAATTTCCTGTTCATTGATAATGTATTGTGATCTAGTTGGTATTTCATTTGATAAAGATATTAATTATGTGGCCATTAATTGATATGTATACTCCATTTGTCTGCCATGAATACGGTGTCATGAATAATACATATACAGTAGTATCTAACTTACTTTTTGACTGATTTTTCTTGCTGCAATTTGCCTCTCGGATAAGAGGCTATAGCAGACCAAAATCTTGAGCCTCCAATGAGAGTCGAGAACAAGATACCATAAGATAAGAACCCTAGCACTCCATCCACTACACATGGAATATTTTCAAGGATGTCCAATTCATAAGTTTAGAAACAATTCATCTGCTGCTTCTTTTTGTTGGGTTCCTATTTGAATAAGAGGTAAAAACGGGTCAATAGTTAGGCAACGTTAGCTAAGTTGGAACATATATAGATGAGTTAGGGCGAATTAAAGTGAATAAGAGATAAATTTAAACTAAAATAGTATATTAAATGTTAATTAAGAATTCAGATAAGTTAGATTGTGTACTGATAAATTAAAAGCAAAAATTCGTAATTAATTATTGTAAATTAACTTTTAAATAATTTGAAATTATTTTTAATCATTAATTCAATTTTAACTAACTTTAAAATAAAAACACGGATGAAACTAGGTTTTGAATGAGCTCTAGCATGGGCCAGAGGCAACGTGAGAATCTTATCATCTTATTTTATATGGGCTTGTTTTGTCAAGTTACCAAAATCATTGTGCACACAATTATATAAAAGATATTCCTGTACAAAATTAATATAGACCATATCTTAAAAAAGTTAAAGATAAAAACTTTTTGTCTCAAATATTATTTTATAGGCCTCCAAACAACGGCTGGCCTTTTCAAGGTCACGGCTTCTTTTTCTGCCAAGTTGGAGCGGAATCTTGTCCATGTAATCTGCTCTTCCAAAATTCTCTCTATCTATAATTGACTTTTCTTGAGAAAAAATCTGCCAAGATTCAAATGTTGAGAGTAACGCTCAAAAACATAAACACCACATAAATACAAAATTGACATTTGAGAGAAAATATCTGCCAAGATTCAAATGTTGAGTAACACTCATAAAAATCTTAAACACTGTACACAAATACAAAATTGACATTCGAGCGACCATGAGTACGAACTCATCAACTAGTTACATATGCAATCTATCATCTTAAAAATACAATATTTCAAATTAATTTAATATATATTACAGTGTGCAACTAGAAAACTACTCCCTTGCAAGTTAAAATTCAAATCGTTTGAAGAAAAGAAATGTATAATCGCTATCAGTCATTTCAGTCTTGGTAGCCCACTAAAAATTTCTCTTCCCTTTCATTTTTTTTTTTTACTTAAATATAATTTTAACCATAATTATGTAGATTTATACGTAAATATAAGAGTAAGATCTCAATTTACTACTTAAATATATAATTGACATTAATTAAGTATTTAAAATGATTTTTACATTAAATAAGTACTTATAATTTAAAATAACATTTAAATACAAGCTATCTTTTTAAAAAAAACAACTTTTTTTCCAAAAATATCCTTTTAACACCTCATATCTCTCTTTTCCGTTGATCTCTCGCTTCCCTTCACTTACTCACTTCTCTCTTTGGCTTTTGGGTGTTTACTGTTTCAGTTTCACTCTGAAAATGGCTATATAATATATCCTCTAATGAACTTCAAGTTACATGACTTCATCATATTAATTAGGACTGACGTCAAAAGGGGGAAAGAGCACGAAATCGAGACACTTAATTCAAATACCCAACAGACATGTAATTTTAATAAATATTTCAGCCCATCAGATAGAAAAAATAATATATCAACCCTATTTTTCTTATGATTCTTATAGAAAAGTTACGGTAGGCAAGTGAAAAAGCTACAGTGAAGTTACATGCTTAGATTGAAAAAAGCAAGCATCGTGGGTGGATGTTGACTCAAAAAGGAGCTCTCTCCATGCAAGGAAAAGGAATACTAAAATAACGGCAAGAAGAAAAGGCTTCAAATTAAGAAGAGAGAAACCTGTGGATATCATATACATACTGCTCCCTCTATTTATATATACTCCGAACCCGACACTTCCTGCAGAAAGAAACACATACAGTAAAGAGTTTGTGAGTTTCTGATGATGACTATGGGAGAAACACAAAAAGAGGTTATGTGGGAGAAAGAGGAAGAAGAAGCTCAAGTCAGTATGTGGAAGTACATATATGGGTTTTCGGAAATGGCAGTTGTAAGATGTGCTATTGATCTTAAAATAGCAGATGCCATTGAAAGCCATGGAAGCCCCATGACACTGTCCCAGTTATCATCAACTCTTGGTTGTGATTCTTCCCTTCTCCTCCGCATCATGAGATTTCTGATCCACCGCAAGATTTTCAAAGAAATACCCACCAACCATGGCTACCCAGGCTATGCTCAAACCCCACTTTCGCGCCGCTTGATGAGAAATGGAGAGCAAAGCATGGCTGCTTTGGTTCTTCTAAATAGCAGTCCAATGATGCTATCACCTTGGTTCAACCTATAACTTCCCCACCAGGGCCTACCCCCCAACCCAATGATGCTATCACCTTGGTTCAACCTAAGTTCTCTTGTTTTGTCTAATGGCAGTGCCCCATTTGACAAGGCTCATGGTAAAGATCTTTGGAGCTATTCAGCAGAAAATCTTGGTCACAGTGAAATCTTCAATGAAGCAATGGCTAATGATACTAGGTTGTGTGTTCCTAGGATAATTGAACGCTGTGCTGAGGCATTTGATGGGGTGAACACTGTGGTGGATGTTGGTGGGGGAAATGGCATTGCCATGGGTGTGTTAGTAAAGGCATGCCCTTGGATCAAAGCCATTAACTTTGATTTTCCCCATGTTGTCTCTGTGGCCAAAACTTATGATGGTGTGGAGCATGTGGGAGGTGACATGTTTTCCAGCATTCCTAAAGCCGATGCTGTCTTTCTTAAGGTTAGTACAGCATATATATCCGTCCTTCACACTTAAAAGTGTACATAATAAAACATAATTTGTTACTACATTATTATTAGGTGTGCTAATTGAGAGAAAATCTATTATTACAAATTATATTTTAAAATTTATATATCTAATAAGGAGTTTTAAAACTGACAATAGAAAACAGTCTGATTTAATAGATTTTGTTTTGTGTTAATTGATTTGTTTTTATTATTAATTAATTTAATGCTTGCAGTGGATTTTGCATGCTTGGGGAGACAAAGAGTCCATCAAAATCTTAAGGAAATGCAGAGAAGCTATTCCAAAGGAAAATGGAAGGGTTATAATTGTTGATGCTGTGATTGATGAATTTGGAAATAATGAGGACAGGTTTAAGGATGTGAAGTTGATGATAGACATGGTAATGATGGCTCAAACTACAACAGGCAAAGAGAGGACACTGAAGGAATGGGACTACGTCATCAAAGAGGCTGGATTCAGCAGATACACTGTCAAATCCATTCATGCCATGCAGTCTGTGATTATGGTTTTTCCTTGATATATATATATATATATATATTTTGTCACTGTGGCTCGATTCTCTTTATTTGGTAGCACTTCATATTTGTGCAAGTTAAAAATCAGACGGTGGCTGCTCGTTTTAATTTCCTATTCATTGATAATGTATTGCGATGGAGTTGGTTTCTCATTAGATATTAATTATGTGGCCATTAATTGATATGTATACTCCATTTATCTGCCAAGAATAGGGTATCATGAATAATATATATAATAGTATCTAAATTACTTTTTGAGTGATGTTTCTTGCTGCAATTTGCCTCTCTGTGAAAGACTATAGGAGACCAAAATCTTGAGCCTCCAATGAGAGAGTCAAGAACAAGATACCATAAGATAAGAACCCTAGCACTCCATCCACTACGCATGGAATATTTTCGAGGATGTCCTGTTCATAAGTTCGGAAACAATTCATCTGCTGCTTCTTTTTGTTGGATGCCTATTTGAATTAAGAGGTAAAAATGAGTCAATGGTTAGGCAGGTTGGGATAGATAAAGAGATGAGTTTGGGTGAGTTGAAGTGAATAGGAGGTAAATTTAAACTAAAACAGTGTATTAAATGTTGATTAAGAATTTAGATAAATTAGATTAGGGTGAGTACTGATAAACTAAAAGTAGAAATTTATTATCAATTATTGTAAATTAACTTTTAAATATTCTTAACCATTAATTCTACTTTAACTAACTTTAAAATAACCACACGGGTCAAGTTGGTCGGGTTGAAAAATTTTTGTTCAGCCATACTAGTGATCAAATGCTTGTACAAATGAATAATTAACACTGTTGTGAGATATACGTGTTTATTTTTATTTTTGTAGATGATATGTCACATATGAATCAATATTAATATACAAGTAATAAAAGAAAAAACATGTAACAAGTGATATGGATGAAGCCTAGCCACGAAGATGTTAATAGTTTATACGACAATCCGTCACCTGTCGTTCTAAAAGAAAAAGCAACACCTGAAAAGTCAGTCATAGGTCTTCGAATGCATCAATAAACAAATCCACTATGAATGGCACATTCTCATCGTGATTAATGTTAAGTCATATCTATACATATCTTAAGTCACAAAGCTTTTAGCTTTCAACTTAATGGTAATCGACGCATGCCAAAGTTTTAAGCTCTTTCGGCTACATTCAATCTAAAATCTTAAAAGGTTAAATTAATTAGTTTTTTTCTATATATATATATATATATATATATATATATATTTTAATGTCTCTTATATGTCACACAAATTTTTCTACACTTGTATATCTAATACAGCGCATGAAGCATATGTTAATGAAAACTCATTATGTGATTTGAGTAGCATTGAGATCGTTTTCATAGGATAGACATTCTATATTTAAATCAAAAATTGTATCTCATGATACAAAACAAATTGTGAAGTAGAATATTTATCTTTAATTTTTTGTTAGAATTAGTTTCTTCCAAGCATGTCATGTCATGGAGTACACAGATGCAGAAGCAGACAAAGCTGGTCATCCAAGTAGATAGGACAAATATTTCAATATACTATTTTTAGATTACCAAAAGAACCTTAATACTATTTTTGAGTATATGGTAAACGTTAACTGTATAAATTAATGATGATACAATGCATATACACTAATGACAATTTTACTATAGTTATGCATGTTGTAATATTATATTAATCATGTCGTGGCACAAAATCTAGGTTAATGATCTTCGTGAAAAAGCAAGATCCTTAATGAAAGTGAAACTCCAATAATTCACCTTAAAATAATACAATGGGCCATCAACCTCGTTTTATATTCTTCAAAAGATTCCCATTGTTTTTGCAGATTATGATTCACATATATATATGCTTCACACATCACTAATGCCGGGTTCGGTTAGTTAATGTAACACATTCGATTTGATTTGGTGCAGTTCTTGATAATTTTGGCTATGAAGTTGGTAAACAAACTAGGTAATAATTAAGACAAAGGATTGATTGGAAATTGTGAGAAATTAATTAAGACCTCATTGATTATCTGCTTACAAAGAAGATCCAATAGAACGACCATTACATGTGAGAAGTTCCTGTTGGAGATAATGATTTGAAGAGGCGATAAGAGCGTTTGTGTGTAAAAGTTTTAAATTATATTTAAAAATCATTTAAGTAATTATGTTTTGTTTTAATTTAGTTAAAGTTTAAGGGTAAAGGGTAATATTTAAGATGTTAAGAATTCCAACCTTCTGTGATCATGTAATTGAATTGAAATTAAAAGGAAAGAAAAAGTTTTAGTGCTTTAGTCAATTTAAAATTGTATGATGGTGTAAGGTGCAATCAACTGATAGTTGAGTTAGCAAAAATTAATATAAAATTATTTTGAGAGGAGCAATTAAGTTCATATTAATTATTAAGGTATACTAATACTTTGTCTCTTTAATACCTTTTAAAGGTATACTAATACTTTGTCTCTTTAATACCTTCTTTTAAAAGATAATTTTTATCAAATAGATGTATAAAAAAATTTATATTAGAGTAAATAAATTTCTTTATATTCAACTAATTTATTTCAAAATAATCAAAACCACAATACATCAAAACTCTCTTAAGAACATGGATAAAGATATACATGACATATGTAGTGGTCGGGTTATATTTGGGTTATCATCAAACGCAAAATATAATCGATTATCATTTAAAATCCATTTTAACACATAAGAAAGGTGATCATGCATGCGTGTGAGTAGATACGCACAAACAGATCAATGAAAAACATGTGATCAAATTGCTTCTCATCACGTGCGTTTACTTGCACATATGCAAGCAAAGTTACATTTGCCGCGATTTCAATGTATTATTTAGATTACAAATTTAAAGGAATTGGACTTGTTTAGTTTAAGAAATATTTATTTTTATATCTTTTGAAAGCATATTTAGTGAATTTTTATATTTTTATTTTCACTTATAGTTATCTCACTTCATTACCTAATCATGAAATTTTAATGAACTTTATTAAAGTTATTTTTGTTGAAATTTTTTTCAAAAATTCGATGAAATTACAAAATTGCTATTCGTTATTGCTGAAAATATTGAAAACACCCTTTTTTTATTGTTTTTAATGTAATTCGTTAAATGTTTTCCATAGAAACATTTTATTATTATTTTTAAACCAAAATTCTTTTAGACATTACTTTTATATTTATTTGAAATTAAAAAAAAAAAAAAAACAACTAAAGCCAATAAACCCTAAGAATTTCCTGTAGTTGGAATTCAATACAACCCTGTAGCTCAAATTTGAATGGATGTTTAATTTATTTGCTTGACTGTCGGGGACAACAGTGATTTCCAATTACAAGAAATCATTTCCAAAACTCATTATATGATTTGAGTTTATTGAGATCGTTTTCATAGGATAGACATTCTATATTTAAATCAAATATTGTATCTCATAATACAAAACAAATTGTTAAGTAGAACATTTATCTATAATTTTTTGTTAGAATTAGTTTCTTCCAAGCATGTCATGTCTGGAGTACACAGATGCAGAAGCAGACAAAGCTGGTCAATCCAAGTTGATAGGACAAATATTTCAATATATTATTTTTAGATTACCAAAAGAAACTTCATACTATTTTTGAGTATACGGTAAACGTTAAATGTATAAATTAATGATGATGCAATGCATATACACTAATGGCAATTTTACTACAGTTATGCATGTAATATTTTATTAATCATGTCGTGGCACAAAATCTAGGTTAATGATCTCCGTGAAAAAGCAAGATCCTTAATGAAAGTGAAACTTCAATAATTCACCATAAAATAATCCAATGGGTGATCAACCTCATTTTATATTCTTCAAAAGATTCCCATTGTTTTTGCTAATTATGATTCACATGTATATATGCTTCCCACGTAACTAATGCCGGGTTTCAGTTTATTATATTTAGGTTATCGTCAAACGCAAAATGTAATCGATTATCATTTAAAATTCATTTTAACACATAAGAAAGGTGATCATGCATGAGTGCAAGTAGATACGCACAAACATATCAATGAACATGTGATCGAATTGCTTCTCATCACGTGCGTTTACTTGCATAGATGCATGCAAAGTTACATTTGCCACGATTTCAATGTATTTTTTAAATTACAAATTTAAAGGAATTGGACTTGTTTAGTTTAAGAAATAATTTATTTTTATACTTTTCGAAAGCATATTTAGTAAATTTTTCTATTTTTATTTTCACTTGTTTTTATCTCAGTTCATTACCTAACAATCATGAAATTTCAATGAACTTTATTAAAGTTATTTTTGTTAAAAAATATTTTAAAAAATCGATGAAATTATGAATTGCTATTGGTTATTGCTGAAAATATTGAAAACAATCTTCTTCTTTTTTTTAGTTTTTAATGTAATTCGTTAAATGTTTTCCATAGAAACATTTACTATTTTTTAAACTAAAAATCTTTTAGACATTATTTTTATATTTATTAGAATAATAATAATAATAATAAAAAGAAAACAACTAAAGCCAGTAAACCCTAAGATTTCCTATAGTTGGAATTCAATACAACCTTGTAGCTCAAATTTGAATGGATGTTTAATTTATTTGATTGACTGTAGGGGACAACAGTGATTTCCAACTACAAGAAATTCAATTCCAACGGAGAGAATTTGTACTATTTTATATTCTAAGGGGAAACGGTGAAACGATAATGATATTAATATTAAAATATAAAAAAGACAGCCAATTTGAAATAAATAGAGTATTCATTTAATTATGAACCCCTCTTTTCCTCATGATTCTCATTACTTTACCAGCTAACGCCTATAAATAGAGCTTTCAACCTCATATGCTCTCCACAGGAGAAAAACATAGTAGAGAAATTGTGAGTTTTGATACAAAATCATGAGATCAGAAACACAAATTGAGGTGAGGAGGGAGAAAGAGGAAGAAGCAGAAGCTGAAATCAGTATATGGAAATACATTTTTGGGTTTGTGGAAATGGCAGTTGTAAGATGTGCTATTGATCTTAAGATAGCAGATGCCATTGAATGCCATGGAAGCCCCATGACACTGTCCCAGTTATCATCAAACCTAGGCTGTGATTCTTCCCTTCTATTCCGCATCATGAGATTCCTAATCCACCGCAAGATTTTCAAAGAAATACCCACCAACCACGGCTCCACAAGCTATGCTCAAACCCCTCTTTCACGCCGCTTAATGAGAAATGGAGAGCAAAGCATTGCTTCTTTTGTTCTTCTAGAGAGCAGTCCTGTGATGCTAGCACCTTGGCTTAGCCTAAGTGCTCGTGTCTTGTCTAATGGCAGTGCCCCATTTGAGAAGGCTCATGGTGATGATATTTGGAGCTTTTCAGCAGTAAATCTTGATCACAGTCAACTGATCAATGAAGCAATGGCTTGTGATGCTAGGTTGTCTGTGCCTGAAATAATCGAAGGCTGTTCTGAGGCATTTGATGGGGTTAACACTGTGGTGGATGTTGGTGGGGGAAATGGCACTGCCATGGGTGTCTTAGTTAAGGCATGCCCTCGGATCAAAGCCATTAACTTTGATTGTCCCCATGTTGTCTCTGTGGCTAACAAGTATGATGGTGTGGAGCATGTGGGAGGTGACATGTTTTCCAGTGTTCCAAAAGCAGATGCTGCCTTTATTAAGGTTAGTCCAGTATATCAGATCTTCAAACTTAAGTTGGTATTATAAAACATATATATATAATGTCTATTACCTCATAGCTAGTATTGTCTCTGAAGTTTTTCATCATTCACTTGAAAGGGGAAAACATAGTTATACGGGATATATGACTTTCACATGCATTTTTGAATTCAAAAATGATCACCCGGATAGATACTATATATGCTTACATGGTTTCACAGAATAGATGGACTCAGATTTCTAAAGTTAAAAATTAATACAATCAATAAAGTTACTGACATAATGTAATACAAGCAGTTAGATAATAGTTAATGACAACAATTGATTTATCAAATGATTTATAGTATGTTATTTCAATCATGACACTAACTTCTAAGAAATATGGTCTCGAAAATACATGAAGAGAGTGACAAAGTAAAACTATAGCAAGAGAGAAAATTTGGAATTTAATTATCCCTAAATATATCGTCTTCTTTTCTGCGTTTTCCTGATATGGATAATTGATCTATTTTCATCATTGTTTAATTTGATGGTTGCTTGCAGTGGGTTTTGCATGACTGGGGAGACGAAGACTGCATCAAAATCTTAAGGAAATGCAGAGAAGCTATCCCAAAGGAAAATGGAAGGGTTATAATAGTTGAGGCTGTGATTGAAGAGGGAAATATTAATAATGAGGATAAGTTAAAGGATGTGGGATTGATGCTAGACATGACAATGATGGCTCATACCAAAATAGGTAAAGAGAGGACACTGAAGGAATGGGACTATGTCATCAAAGAGGCTGGATTCAGCAGATACACTGTCAAATCCATTCATGCCGTGCAGTCTGTGATTATGGCTTTTCCATGATATATCTATCTCTGTATTTTGCCATTGTGGCTCCACTCTCTTTATTGGGCAGCACTTCAGACTGGTGCTAGTTATAAATTAGATGGTAGTTGCTTGTGTTTATTTTCTTTTTCTTTAATAATGTGTATGTGTTTATGAGACTTTCTGATCTGGTTGGTTTTTATCATTAATAATATATTAAATAAGTGGGGTATTGATTATAATAATTGTCTGCCAATTCAATATGGTGTCATGAATTTTGGAAAGCAAAAGCAAGAGAGAAATACAGATATAATATGAGCTCAAATGAACCTGAAAAAGTAAATAAGTAGTGAATAATTCTCAGGATGTGCTTAATTAATGCACTATAATATTCATGGAATTGCATATAACCTAGAAAGATAGTAAGTATATGTGATTATTAGTATGCTATGAGCTTCAGAGTTAACTAAGGCTTGTAAACAAGAAGAGTTATAAGTTATTCAAGCTTAGATAACTAAAAATTCGATGTTATTTTATTAAATAAACTATAGCAATATGTTAAATTCGTTCAAATGAAATAAACTTTCCACCATAGTTTTACAGAATATGCATGCATTATATTACATTATTGTTTTAACCATGCATGTTTTGAAAATTTTTAATTGGATCCAAAAATTAATAAAAATGAAAGCTTTGAACCAATGTGAAAGAAACAAAGAGAAATATGATATGGGAGAGAGAAAAGAAAAAGCACAAGAACTAATAAGTATATAGAAATATATCCGTATAAAAAAATATATATGGGAATATCTGTGGGTTTGTCAGAATATGGAAGTTTGTAAAATGTGCTATTGATAGTGGAATTCAGAAAATATTTCAATCTTTTTTTTTTTCTTTTTCAATTTAAAAGGGTTTTCCCACTTGAATAGAAGAGATTCTTATTGAGATTGAGAGCAGCACTTTAGAAAATGGAATTATGACACTGAGTAGGTTATATTAAAATAAATTAGATGAGACTTTAATAAACTCAGTGTCACCATTTATTTATTAATTAAGTTACAAATTGAGGAGATTTAAATGAAAGAAAAGGATGAAAAGATTCACTCATAATTAAGAGCACACTATACTTGATTAGAACTTTCAAATTAGGGCTGGCTTTTAATAGAATAGCATAGTACTTGATGTCATTGAAGATTAAGTATTAATATTAAGCAACAAATAAGCTGACATGATATGATATGTGGCAAAATGAAACTCACATGTGGAAATTAAGCGAAATAAACAAGATTAAACATCTTAATATTAATGAATAATGAACTCATTGGCTCAATTGGTTTAACATTTTTAATGTCTTATATATATATATATAAGACATATATACAAATACATTTACTAAAATCCAAGGGTATATTCATTATAGTGATCGTGTTTTGCAAGTTGTACTATGTACTGGAACTATCTATATATATATATATATTGACATTGGAATCTTGATTATTCCATAACAAGGTTAGGAAAACAAAAGGAAACAGACGAATTAATGTTACTAAATTTATGAATCGCACCAAAGGATCATATCCTTGAAAGTATATATCTATATCTATATATATATATATATATATAATATGTCATGATACTTGTGCATGCTGATGAGATATCTGCAATTATTAGACATGACACCACTCTAAAAGCGCACACTGTCACACAAGAATCAATGAAAGAAAAGGAAAGACCACAGCCACCATCTATTTTTTAACTTGAACAAATACCAAGTGCTACTTACCTAATAAAGAGAGTGGAGCCACAGCCACAAATTATATAGACAGGGATCTTAGAAAAGCAATAGTTTCAGACTGCATGCACGGCAATCATGGGATTTCACAGTGTATATGCAGGAATCCAGCCTCTTCCATGACGCAGTCCGTCCCATTCCTTGCAGTGAAAAATCATAAGGTCCTCTGCAATTTAATCTTTAAGGTTAAGGGACCCATGCAATAACCATACTCAAGTGTATATCCTCCAATGATTGGTCTGTTATTAGAATTTGAGTCATTTTATTAAACAATTATTGAGCTGAAATTCTGCAGTTTAAATGCTTTTTCTTTAACACAAGAATATAGCTTAAGGATTCAGAGCATCCCATGCCCAGAAAGCATTACGAACCAGTTGGTACTAATAATTCATAGGATAATAAACATTGAGAAGGAAGGAAAGAATGGTGCACTCAACTCGTGCACATGATGGCGTGTTTGGACACATGCACTTCAAAACCATGGACTGCACATTCAGCAACTAAAGTGAAAGAACAGTTAAGAAAATCTTACTTTTGGAACTGCATGTTATGAAAAAGAAATTTGAGACTTAAGAATAGAACGCTCAACAAACAGCGTTATCTATCAACCAAGTTATTTGACAGAAACCAGAATTCTAATAAGGTTGGAATTAACAAGCTATCAAAGTTAAATACTCAAAATAGCATGTAGACACTATCTTTTATCTAGGTTTTTATTTTATTTATTTAACTAATTATTTTTTTTTTCTTTCGTTTTCTATTGTTTTTATTTTATTTTATTGCATTTTATTTTCTTTTATATATATGTTTTTAAAAAAAAAAAGAAAAAAGAAAACGAGGGAAAAAATAAAGAAAGCAAAAAATTAAAAAAAAAAAAAAAGAAGAAAAGGAAAGAAGAAAGCACGTCAGCCAAAAAGAAAAAGGAAAAAGATGAATCGAGAAGCAGAATGGGAGGGAAGTTTGTTGAAGGCAAGTGAAGATGAAGCGGAGATACTTGGAGAAAAGAGCGGAGTTTACGGAAAAAAAGGAGAGAAAGAGGTCGCGAAGGGAAGCATATAGAAGGGGCAAGAGAGTAGAGTGAGAAGGGGGGAGGAATCGGAAGGTAGAGAGAGCTAGAGAGAGGATAGAGAGAGCAGAGGAGAGTAGAGTGAGAAAGAAGCGAAGAAGAACTGAGAGCGAAAGTGAAGAAACAGAGAGTGGAAGAAGGAGAGAAAAAGCCAAGGCGATTAGGCGAGATTCAAGGGAAATTGAGAGGGGCAGATTGACGATTAAGGAGCTTGGGTAAGTATATTTTCATTGCTCTTAATATCCACGGTTTGGATTTGTTCTAGTTGTATAATTTGAAGCTTGTTGATAATTGATGCTCTATGATTCTGGGATTTACTGGTGGATATGCTGTGATTGATGTTGAATTTGTTCTTTAGTGGATATGTTGCTGTTTCATTCAAGTTGTAATTAGATCAGATGATCATAGTTTGCTGGTCCCCTAGTGATTTCGAATCAAAACCATGCATGAACCATGTGATCCTGTTCCTAAATTCGTTGTCTTAACATTGAGTTCCGTTTGGGTTTCTGTTATTCTGGCTCTATTAGTCTGATTTTGGATTCATGGGTTGAGTACTTTTTGTTTTTTCTTGGCCTCTATTCTGATTGATGGATGACGATTAAATTGAGAACTAAGCTCATGGTTGATTTGTCGTTGGTCTGTAGCTCAGTTCACAAGGTTGTTGGTTTTGGAGAGAAGTGTTTATACAGGATGTTGGGTTGTAGTTTGGTGGATTGAAGATGATTTGAATTTCACATAATCTTAGGCTTACAATGATTTGTACAGGGTGAGGTTGTTGAAATTAATTTCTGTTTCTATAGATAGTTGAGTAATGTCATTTGTATGCTGCCAATTATCGGGGTATACAGTGCTTTACATATAGCTTTTCCCTACTCTTATGACTGTTTCTGTGCTGCTAGCAAATCTGGACCGAGATTGGGTTGCAAGAATTGGTATTGTATGTTGGATTCTTGATGAATGATAGGTGAATGATTAGATTTTCAAATCTGACCTCTGCTCCTTTTTTTTTTAAATCTCTTTTCTTACTAATGATATTTCCGTGATTTAGTTCAGTTAAGTGAATGTGAATCTGTTATTGCCTTCGTGATTATGTTTGCTATTGTTTCCAATGTTTTCACCTTTTTGTGTACATTAGTTCGGGTGTCTCGTGGGTCAATATGAAATTTTGAACCTGTGTGAATCATGAATTTTCCGACAACTTTGTTCTGGTTTCCTGTTTGTGTTTGTTCAAATTTTATAGTACACATCATGCTTTTTGTTTGCATAAAAAAACCATTGTTCTCCTTCTGTAATGTTATTTTGATTCTTAGGCTTGGGGTCTCGGTGGGTGTTATTAGTTGTTTAACTTTGGTTTAGGGATCTATTCTGGGGCTCTGCATTTTATTCTCATTCTGCTACATCTGAATACTAGATGTTACTTCAATATTGTGTGGGCATTGAGGATCAGAGAAGGAAGTCGAGAGAGGAGTTTTAGGAGAAGGGGTGAGAATAGGACTTGTGGGGGTGTCGAGAGAAAAAGTTGCTGTGTAGGAGAAGAAAATGGTGTAAATAGAAATTGTGGGTATGTTGAAAGAAAAGTGGGTTCAGAAAGCTGGGGTGTAAGTAGAAATTGTGTGGTGCAGGACAGAAGGTCAAGTATTATGAGAAATGGGTGTAGAAAGAAATTGTGGGGTGCGGAAAGAAATGAGTTGATTCAGAAAGAGGGTTGTAGAAGAAAGGAGTGCGAATAGGAAATGTGGGGTGTATAAAGAAAGAGTTGATCCAGAATAGACAATGGGCTCCAAAGAAAACAAGGTGAGTTGGTTAGGCCCAATGGGCCAAGGGGTGCTGAAAGGAAAGAGGAGTGTGAAAAAAAAACAACTAATTTTTATTTCATGTATATTTTTCAGGTAATTTTGGATATCTCATTCCCAACTTTAAATTGTAATTAACATACATATATCTTAGGACGTATTTGAATTTTTAGGATCCCAAGGCCCGTCACTTATCATGGAATGATAGGTAGTCTGATTTTTTTATAAAACTGAGCTTACTATATCTAATTTAGGTGAGGATAAGCGTTATTTGAAATGATAGTTTATCTGTCTTGAAGGATGGAAGGACCCTAAGTTCATCTAGATAATGTTTGCATACATGTTTATCTTTATGCCATTGTTTTAAAGATTATAATGTTTATTTTAAGGATCCCGAGGCCCCTCACTTATTATAGAATGATAGGTAGTCTGGTTTTTTTATAAAACTGAGCTTACCGTATCTAACCTAGGTGAGGATAAGTGTCATCTAGAGGAACAATTTATTTGTCTTGAAGGATAGAAGGACTCTAGATTTATTTAGAAAATTCATGCATGTATATTTATCTTTTTGTCATTGTTTTAAAGATTATAATATTTATTTTAGCAAAAACATAAAATACAGTTTCGGGTCCTATCTTATTTTGTGCAATCAATTTGGGTAATTATTTTTGACAAATGTTGTGAGGTGCCTAACACCTTTCTCACACATAACTGACTCCCGAACTCATCTCTGGTTTGTATTTCAGTGTCTTTCTAAAATAAAATAAAATAAATACATAAATTTTGAAATAAATAGGGTTTTTAATTATACCTTAATTCTTAAACAATTGGTGGCGATTTCAAAATTAATTTTTTTTAAAATAAAGTCATTTCATTGTTTGTCGTAATGTTTTTATTATTAAAGAGTACATTATGACATAACATATATATCTCAACTGTCAATAGCATAATAGCGCTTTTTCCTCTTCCATGCTCTGCCGATTTCGCTTCAAGATATCCAGTACAATAAATTAGGTAATGACTTAAAAAACATATATAATCCGCCAGAGTCTAATTGCTTTATTTCATCAAGTTTCCTGAAGATCATGATGTTATCCAATTTTAAGTGTAATGGAAATCTCAACCGTAGTGTTAATGATTTGAGTTAGGCTTTTGATTTTGTTGGTGTGGCACTTAGATTTGGGGCTTGGGGGATTAGTCTTCAGTGCTTGTAATTTTAGTGTGTGCAGTCAATAAGGTGTCATTCTAATCTGCAATTACATACAAATTGTATGAAATAAAATGTATATTTAATAGCCGGATTGGTTTGGTTTTATTAGTTTTCAAATTGTAAAGCGAACTAAAATGAAAAATTTACAAACTAAACCAAGCCAAACATCTTATGGATTGGCTTAAATTTATTGTAGTTCAGTTTGTTTCAAATATTTTTCATCCCTACTTGATCAACTCTATCAGCCAAGAAGTCCGTATCAGGCACTGTCACGACAGGTGGGAGGGGAAAATGAGACAATTATTATATACAACTTATAGAATTAGAGTTAAAACTTGCTTGTACAGCGTTTGTAGTCCAACGGTTAGGATAATTGCCTTCCAAGCAATAGACCCGGGTTCGACTCCCGGCAAACGCAACTGATAATTTTTTCTACTTCAACGGTAAGTGGCTGCCACGTGTTACTCTCTTTGAGAAGGACACCAAGTTGATATGAGAGCAATTTATATATGATTAAAGGTTGAGCAAAAACGCCTTAGCATTCAAGTGATCATTGAATTTAATTTATTTGCTTTTAGGACATAATTTTAAATCTCATTATAAATAATTTTCTTTTTTTTAGAGTAAATAATTATCTTTTGCTAAGCAACATATAAGTACAAGGTAAATCCTTATTGAGACTTATTATATATCATTGCTTTATAGCATTCTAAATCTTTGATTCAAGACAAAACATGTCCTTGATGATTGCAAATCTTAATCCTTCATAAACAACACGGATCTTAATGATTATAATTTTATTTAATGATAGGACAAACCCTAATGATACTAGCTCAGGCAGTCTCATAAGGAGAACTAATTTTAAATTTAATAATTATTATTGTTTCAATAAAGTAATTAACTTAGGGTATAATAATCTCTTTTTTTAGTTCAAGTTATTCCCATTTCTCATATTCTTCACGATATGATACTAACCCCAAGACATATAATGAATATATCCCTATAACTAAGTGACTTTATAGTATAAGTAATTAATATATGTTTTTTTTTTATGTTTTTAAAAATATAAGATTAATCTTAAAATAAGATAAATAAATAATAAATCTCTTACTTTGTATAAGCAATTGTAGGATTTTACTTAAATGATATTATAATTGGTTGATATTCTAATGATTAGATGTTTCACTCAGTCAGGCAACAGCACATGCACAAAAAGAATATTCCTTACGTAGATATTCCACTCTCCAAAAAGATCTCACGCTACTCGCTTCCAGATCCAAGGGCCACGACCGCCTTATTTCTTTTGATTGTTTTTTTTTTTTACTTTGAAATAATAATTAATATTACAAAAGGACATGATAAAAAAAAAATGAAATGTTTAATATTAATTTTCTAATTCTTGTAATTCAAAGAGGTGCTACTAAATCTAGTTGCTAATGGGATGGTTAACTAGATGAGGTTAGAATTGCTTGGCTTATATTATATGGGCTTTAATAGATTCAAAATCACGTGTCGAAAGTCCATTGTTGCTTAAGGCATGAACAGTTACATAATGATTCAGACTTTGACAAATGGGAATAGTGTTAGGTATAGCCGTTAGGGTCAGAGGGTATTCTACCTACAAGTCTGGGAATAGCATTAAGTTGGTGGTTTTGGAGTACTAGCATGAGAGGTGCTTGTGGAAAATATGCAATCAAATTGGTTACCGTTTGTAATTGCATAAAAGCAAGTATACCAATCAATTGGAATCATCATCAAAACGTTTCAATCTCCAAACAATCCATAACCCAATATGGAGGATTCCCTCTCTTCTCCAATTTCCGAGCAACACCTTCTAAATCATCCAGAAGAGGCTGAAGCTGGGGAGCCACCAATTCCCGGCACCAAGAAGAAACTAGCTTTGATCCCTTTGGTTTTCCTTATCTATTTTGAGGTTTCTGGTGGCCCTTATGGTGAAGAATACACTGTTGGTGCTGCTGGGCCACTCTTTGCCATTCTTGGTTTCCTGATCTTCCCTTTCCTCTGGAGCGTTCCTGAGGCTCTTGTCACGGCGGAGCTCGCCACCGCCTTCCCCGGAAATGGTGGGTATATCATCTGGGCTACTGAAGCCTTTGGTCCCTTTTGGGGCTGTCTCATGGGGCTTTGGAAGTTCACCAGTGGAGTTGCAAACTTAGCATCATACCCAGTTCTCTGTATAGACTATCTCAAATTGGTCATCCCAGCCTTATCTTCTGGCTTCCCTCGCTATTTGGCAATATTCCTTTCTACTTGTTTCCTTTCATTTCTGAATTATACTGGTTTAACTATAGTAGGCTATACTGCAGTTGCTCTAGGAATTGTTTCACTTATGCCATTTCTGCTACTCTCCCTGATCTCAATTCCCAAAATTGAACCCGGCAGATGGCTGAGTTTGGGGCAGAAGGGTGTGGAGAAGGACTGGACATTATTCTTCAATACTCTGTTTTGGAACTTGAACTTTTGGGATAATGCTAGCACAATGGCAGGTGAGGTTGACCAACCCAAGAAAACATTCCCAAAAGCTCTGTTATCTGCTGGCTTGCTTGCCTGTTTGGCTTATGTAATTCCTCTGATGGCTGCTACAGGGGCCATACCACTCGAGCAAGAAAAATGGGTTGATGGTTATTTTGCAGAAGTAGCCGAGATGATTGCCGGGAAGTGGTTGAAATTCTGGATGGAACTTGGTGCCGCTCTGTCCATTGTTGGACTATATGAAGCTCAATTGAGCAGTGCTGCATATCAAATTCTGGGTATGGCGGATTTAGGATTTATCCCTCAAATTTTTGGGGTAAGATCAAGATGGTTTAAGACTCCTTGGATGGGCATTTTGATCTCAACAGTAATAGCACTTGTTGTGTCAAATTTGAGCTTCACAAATATAATATCAATTGTGAATTTATTGTACTGTTTGGGTATGCTTTTGGAGTTTGCTTCGTATCTTTGGCTGAGGAGGAAGTTTCCATCATTGAAAAGGCCATTTGAGGTCCCAATGAAATTTCCAGGCTTGGTAGCGATGTGCTTGGTGCCTTCTGTCTTTCTGGTTTATGTGATGACAATTGCTTCCACAATAGCGTATGTGGCGAGTGCTGTCTTGACAGCAATGGGGATTGTGTTATATTATTTCATGAATCTCTGCAAGTCCAAGAAGCGGATTGAGTTCAGCAATGCAGGAGAGAAATTGGAAGACGAAGAAGAAGATGATCATAATTTGTAGAATCTGGGTAATGGATTTTTGTGCAGATCCTGGTTTGGTGTAAGATATACTGACGAAGAAATTGAAGATTCCGAAATTATTTATTCATATATAAAAAATTGGTAATGCGAATGTTGCAGATTCTCTGCTTTTGGAAAGTAGGGTGCTATAATTTATTTAGTAGAGTGGTCTAGTATGTACCGAGGTTGGTTGCAGCACTAAAGAAATCATAAATGTTTTATCTTTACTATCATCTTTTCATGTAGTTGTGGCCACGTGTGCCGTCGAAGGACCCACTACCCGTTTGCTACTGGGCTCGGGCTGGATTTGGCCCATTCATATAAAAAATCTCCAATCGTAAGAGAAAAGGTACCTGAATCCTTTTAGTTGAGGGGCCCACCTTCCCTAGAGTCGCAGCGTCTCCTTCGGTATTCAAATTCAATTCCTGCCACACCCGAGACGTTTGTGTCCGTCAACTAAGTCAATGGCTACAAAGGCATTCATTTGATTGAGGAAATTTTATGGTGTTGAAAATCTGGAAAGAAGATGAAAAATGAAAATGAGCACATGCGACACCGTTTGAGACGGGAGGGGAGGGCCCACGGGTCACATATCAAAGATAATGAAGCTGTTGCATTCAACCCAAGGCCCTCTGATCGATAATAAGCAGAGCTTAGCCATTGATTTGCCTTTATATTTTAAGTACCATGATCCTCTCCTCCTCTAAGATTAAATATAAAATTTTTAATATTAATTCAAGCGAATACTTTTGTCTTCGTTAGAATTTCGTGAAAAAAGTGATAGGATCCAAAATTTCCTCAACTCAACAAAATGCTCTTTAAATCTTTGACTAGCCCACCATTATCGATAAAATCATTTTCATGAAGAAAACTGATTAAGAAAACTTGAAGAGGATGGAATCCTAATTTTGGTTTCTAGAAAGAAAAAGATGGTTGCTTCTTATTATTGTCGTTTTATTGAGACAGCAGAATCAGAAGAAGATAGAGGCATCGATACTAGCAAGTGGCAAATTTGCATCTTCTTGTTTAGGGGAATCATTATCCAAGTTTTGTTTTGGTTCTTTGTTTCTAGAATGTCCTTCAAACTCCGATTCCTATTCCTATTCCTATTCCCATATCCTTTTCTTCAATTATTGACAAATTGCGGACCACGTTCTAGAATTAACAGCTTCAGTTATGGAGTCATAGAAAAAGATAGAAATGGCAAACTCTTAGTTTCATATTTATAATTCCCGAAAAGGAAAGAACCTTTGACAATAAATGAGAAGATGATAAGAGTTTGATTGGTTTAGGCTATGTTTTTGTATTTTTATTTTTACATTTAACATTTTTTAAAATATATTTGTTCACAGATAAAATAATATATCGTTGAATTTTATTTTTATTTTTATTTTCATATATTTTTATATTTTTTAGTGCTTAATAATTATTTTTAACGAATTCTATTGGATTATTAATTATTTTTTACTGAAACATAAAACAAGTTAATAGAATTATAAAACTATAAAATTATCATTTATTTTTTATATGAAATTACAACGTGTCAGAACCGTATCCCTTCTGATTAATTTATGTCCGAATATAGACGTAAGCAGCCCTTATCCTCTTCTATTATTAATTCCCCGTAAAAAACAAAAATACCATAAAAAAAGAGATTAAAATTATTAATTGATAATTTAATAATCGTCGATATTTTCCGGATTTATTGTCCACGTGGCAGCGTATGAAACGGGTTTTGTTATCCAACGGTTGAGTTTCTATAAATACTCTTCATTCCCACTCCATTCTGCAATTACTAAGCAAATCGAAAACAGCTCAGAAATTTTAGTGAAGAGGGTGTTTCTGAACATGGAAAAGACTGACATCGCCGAGTTGGTTCCCGGATTACCGGACGATCTAGGACTCGAGTGCTTGACTCGGTTGCCTTACTCCGCTCACCCGGGTGCTATCCGTGTCTGTCGTCGATGGCGGCACTTGCTCGAAAGCGATGACTTTTACTATCAGAGGAAGAAATTGGGTCACACCCGTGAATTGGCTTGTCTGGTTCAAGCTCTCCCTGCGGAAAATGGTGAAAAACCAACCGGGTCCCCTAGATACGGCGTCACCGTGTTCGACCGCGTCAGTCAATCATGGGAGAGGCTCGACCCTATTCCAGAGTACCCATTTGGGTTGCCGCTGTTCTGTCAATCGGCTAGCTGTGAAGGGAAACTGGTGGTCATGGGTGGATGGGACCCGGCGACTTACGAACCCGTAACTAAGGTGTTTGTCTACGACTTCCGAACAAGTCAGTGGAGGCGAGGGAAGGATATGCCATCGAGACGTTCGTTTTTCGCGATCGGAGCCTTTCAGGGTCGAGTCTATATCGCCGGCGGGCACGACGAAAATAAGAACGCACTGAGAACGGCGTGGGTTTACGATGTGCGAAGGGACCAGTGGACCGAGTTGAACCCGATGAGTCAGGAACGGGACGAGTGCGAGGGAATGGTTGTCGGCGACGAGTTCTGGGTGGTGAGCGGGTACGCGACGGAGAGGCAAGGAATGTTTGAGGGAAGCGCCGATGTTTATGACTTCGGTTCGGGTCAGTGGAGGCGGGTCGAAGGGGTATGGAAGGCGGGTCAATGCCCCAGATCTTGTGTGGGGATTCATGAGAAGGACGGGAAAATGATGAGCTGGGGTGAGTTGGACCCGGGCGTCCGAGTTGGGGTATGTGGAGTGACGTTGGGGTCACGGGCCCTGGTTGGCGGAGCTGAATACCAAGAAGCACCACATCGGTTCTATATGGTGGAAATTTTGGAGAACCACGAAGGGCAAAAGTGTAAATTGACGAGAGTTAGTGTATCAGATGAATTTTCCGGTTTTGTTCAATCAGGCTGCTGCGTGGAGATCTAGTTAGTGATGCAGAACTGCCAATAGTGTAATAGGAATACTCTGTTTTCTAGTGTTGGATGGCGGCTGACGAAGCATATAATTAGATGGATGCCGCCAAGTTTGTGAGATTAGAAATTGAAACATGGACACGACAATGTTCATTTGACTCCAAAGGTTGTTGTGTTGACCTGATTTTGAGAATCAAACTCCAAAATACCTAGTTCGTCTGTTAGAGGGTTTCTAAGCTCCAGCATGTTGCACTCGTGCATTCTCTTTTACGACTTTTATGCTGTGTAAAGCGAAATCAGTATTATGTAACTAGTGTGAATTGAATGCTTGTAGCTAGACAGTTGAGGTTTTGAAATTCCAACTACCATGCTTCTGTTGTAATGATCAAAATCCCACTTACAACCTGAACTTGCCTTAACGGACAATCTATGCTCCTCATTCATGAGACTTATATTGTTGTATCTCTGGAGAAAGCATTTTACATATTGCATGACATGTACGGTCGACAAAAGAGCATAAATTGGGGACAGATGGTTCTGGAACCAAACAAGCATGCATATAAAACTTGGCCTGCACCCAATCCATCCACTATCATTCTAATTCCATAAAATTTAACATTGTCGTCAAATTAAATAACCACGCAAATGAAATTATTTTATTACATGAGAAATTAAACTTTAAATTCTCTAGAAATCACCGAAACCCTTCGCTAATTTCTTTTTTATTTTTGCAAAAAGGAGATTAAAGATCATTGTCCCTCTATCTCCAAAATTAAAACCAAAAAAAAAAAAAAAAACAAGCCACTAAAGTGAAACTCAAAAACGTTGGATCATTCTAGGCTGATGTAGCTGCTTGCCTGCTCATTTGAAGTCTGCGAAGTGTAATCACTCTCACTTTCTATGGTGGTGGTGATCGATTCACATAATCATGGTCCTGTATCACTAATGACGAAGGAGATGTATTTGAATAATCTCCTTGGCATCATCTGAGATTTTTCAATGTGCTGTTGGAATCTGTCTCCTTGTTCTTGCATTTGCAGTTGACATGTACTAGTTTTGCTCATGCATACCCGATTTCCTCAACCGTCTCCCATTTCAGCAGACTGATGTTCATACCTGCAACAGACAAGGGATCAACATTGAAGAACAACAACCCTTGTGTAGAAACATAAAATAAAATTATAGAGAATGCTTATGCTCGAAAATAGTCTTGGAGAGGAATTATCAGATTATGCTAGAAAGAATCGATTGGATGAAGAAGAGTGTTTTACATAAGAGAGTATCAATAGCGCTTTTAGGAAAACCAAGACAAAGGTAATTAAAGAAGACGTCACTATTGTCTGCTTCTGTAACTGCACGCCCACGACCAGGTAATAAAGAGAATCTTTTACGTATTTCGATAAAACTTGTGGCCATGCATTCAACTTACTTGCATAAAATCTAGAAGAAAACATGGGCCCAGGTTGTTCGATTTCGTCACCTTATTTCTGGATTGACGCTAAGTTCTGTATTATTCTAATGAGTGTGACCATTGAACAAAATAAGGATTGCTGTTTCATTTTCCTCCCGATGACCTCACATTTCTCAGTTCTGTCAAAGGTGGTTGCGTCTGAAAGCATCGCATTTGATTATGTGTTTTAAAGAATCCTTTGCCACCTTTATTCTAGTTTGCATCCGCTCGTTCTTCATAAATTTGGTGACTTTGCAAAAATATAAAAAACTATAGTTTTACACTCATGCAATGTATACGTTATAATATTTATGACGTGTAAATTCCTTCCGTCCACTTAAATATTTATCTCTTATAAACTTGTTTCATCTATATAAGTATAATATTTTAAAAAAATAAAATAAATAAGACAAAAAAACTCACACTTTTAAAAGGATATAATTGAACACGTGTAAAGAAAAATGTGCATTTAGAGGTATATTTTGACTAAAACTAAGTAATTTTAATCAAATTAAATTAGATTAAATATAGATAAAGTCATAGATGATATAGTCTACAATATTTCTCGTGTTATACAGTGATTTTGAGAGAACCAAACACAAGACAATTTTTCCCAAAATTTTATTTTTCTATCATTTCTGCATCTTCAATGCTGAAAGTATTTTTGCTGATGAATAATATTTCCTGTTTGTGGGATTAACATCTTTGAGTGATGTTGAAGCTTTTTGTTTGGCAAGAAATTTTTTTTTAAAAAAGAAAAGGCTTCAACATCGCTGAAGATGTTAATCCGCGGCCAAACAACCCTGAATTGGCCTCGCAGGAGATAGACCACACGCTTGACAACACCAGAGAGACCATTAATTCAGAGTGTTACACTGAGCAGCAGCAGCCTTCGCAGCAAGGCCAATATCAAGGTTACTTTATGGTTCATTGTGCATTTTATTTTGTTTAATCCTTCGTAATAACCATGCATATAATATATATACAATTTTAGAAGTGGAGGGAATAACATAACTTTAAAGTTATGGTATTTTAATACCTTAAACATCAAACTTGTCTTTGTCTTTTTACATAGCTATTATTTAAGCTGTCTAAAATGACAATTAATATATTCAAAAAATTCAATATCCAAAACCATTTTTCTTTCTTAGTAACACCATTATTATTGTTCCGGTTATGGATTTTTTTTTTTTTTTTAAATCATTAGCAAGCAGGGGCAAAGAAATCCTCATCAAATCATCAGCAACTAGCAAACCAACTACCAATTATGGAGTTTCCACCCCCCCCCCCCCTCTCTTTTTCTTTCATCTGACACAACATGCCGTCATTAAAAAAAAATAAAAATCCAACAGTATTTGGAGTCAAATGACATAAGCTTCAAAAGACATCATTCTGATTGAACCTTAATGATTCTATATATTATACCTCATGCTTGGTATATTTTGGGCACTAACAGATCTCTTCACACTAAATTTTAATAGCTGAGCTTAAATATAACTCTAATTTTTCAAGGCGGCCTTGCTTTTACCCAAGATATATATGGAAGAAAAAGTAAAAGAGTAAAATTTATTGTTTTAAGTATATTTAGCTGTAACATCAGTTGCTGTGGGAGACTATTATGAAGAGTAATAGAGGAAAAACATTTTGAACCTCTATTGTCAAATATATGTCCATCTTCTCAATCTCTTTTTCCTTCTTCATCTTTTAATTAATCTTCTCAAATTACTAAATATATCAAACAACGTTAAAGAGTGATATTTACAACGGTTGCTGCAACTTGACAAGTTACTAAACGATACAACCTTTATGTTTACCCTTTTACCCCTATCAAATATGAAATATACCCTATCTAAAAATGAGAACTAATTGAGCGGCCTTACAAAATCACACCTTACTAGATACTTTGACCCGTGCTACACATGCATACACAAACACAGCACAACACAATTGGGCACGGAATTTACATCTGTACATGGTTATGGTATATTCAACGACCCATCTGAATAAGACTTGTACTCATGGAAGCCTCTCCAGAGCTAAGTGATGGTGTAGGAACAAGATAGGTCGGGACAGGCTTGGTTGGTGGAAGTTTTGGCAAAGTCGCCTCAAAATTAAGGACATGAAGTGCCTGTCTTATTGATGGTCTCAAATTTGCATCTGGGTGAGCACACCACAGTCCTAGAATCATCAAGCATTCCGCTTGTTTTTCATCAAAATCATTTTGCAGTTTCTCATCCATGGCCATAACCAGTTGACCTTTGCCATAATGATCCCACACCCATTCGATTAATCCCTTGTCACCATCTTTGCCCTCCATGAGATCCACTGCCTTTCTTCCAGTGGAAATTTCAAGTGTTACCACCCCAAAGCTATATAAATCTGATTCTTTACTTGCCCTTCCTGAACTCACATATTCTGGAGCCAAATAGCCCAAAGTTCCTGCCAACCCTGTTGTTTGTGGTCCTATCTCATGGTCTATGAGCTTAGCCAAAGTCACCAAGTTTGACATTAAAATTAGAATCTAACATAATATTACTTGATTTGATATCTCTGTGTACTATACATTGTTCCCATTCCTCGTGTAAATAGAGCAACCCAGAAGTCAACCCAAGAGCTATCTTGTACCTCAAGCTCCAAGATAGAAGAGACTTCTTACCAAAGAGATGAGAATCAAGACTACCATTTGGCATGAACTCATAAACAAGAAGAAACTCACCCTTATCATGGCACCAACCTATGAGTTGCACAAGGTTTCGGTGTCTTAATCGGCTGATCACCCTTACCTCGGTTATATACTCTCTTTTTCCTTGTTTAGAGCTCCTTGAGATTTTCTTCACAGCAACTGCCAAATCTAAATCAGCAAAGTAACCTCTGTACACAGCACCAAACCCCCCTTGACCTAACTTCCTGTCTCTGGAGAAGTTGTTGGTGGCCACAACAAGCTCTTTGTAAGAAAACCTTCTTGGCCCTGCTTCTCTTTCAAGGTGATCATTGATTGATGTTAGGTTAGCTTCTTCATTATTGCTCTTCCTTTTGTCCCTCCTCCTCCATAGTAACGCGTAGGCAGCAGCTCCCACTGATACTATGAAAACACTGCCTACAACAGTAAGAATCACCACTAACTTTGTATTCTTTTGTTCTTCTCCATTTGCATCCAGTGTTGAATTGAACTCCCAATATTGAAGATAATTGAGTTCTCCAAGGGAACCTGTTGCAGCGGAAAAACCAACTGTGACCCATTCAGGTAGCACCTCCATCAAATCAATTTGATAAGAAAGATAAGTGTTCTCTTGAGAGTTGGAGGTGTTCTGGTATTTCCAATATACACTTAAACTCTTAGTTGTGGAGTTGTAGGTGATCCATACATATACAAGATCACCACTATGCAGACTAGCATTCCATTGTGTAAAATTAGATGAACTAATGGAGTGATTGTTGATTCCCACATGCTCAAATGTCTCATTGAATTCAGGATTTGGGTAAGAGTCGAACTCCACATGAACAATTTGGCTCTGGGAAGAGTAAGCGGTTGTTGTGTTGTATAGGCCCAGGAAGCCACCATCTGAATTTGGTGGGATTTGGAATCCAACAGGAGCAAGGAAGAAGGCTATGCCATGGCCATATTCACCTGGGGGATTGCCTTGTGTGTTTATGATGAAGGAATAATGAGTTGTGAAGTCAGCGAGTTTTCCTGTGTTTGAATCCCACAGCCTCAATTTTTCGGCATATATGGCCCATCCAGCTTGGCATGTATATAATTCATATACGTTAAATTCAATTGCTCCAACGCGAGGTGCTGCAGATCCAAGACAGACTATGCTGGCATCACTAGAATCAAAACCAGGCTTTTGAAAGCTAAGAGAATTAGCATGGAGAAGAAAGTAAAAGATGAAGGAGAAGAACAGGAAAAGAGGTTGGGAATAGCTGAAAATGGTAGCCATCACTTGGGACCTTGAGTTTGGATCACAAGCAAAAGACTTTTGGCATAAAAGTAGCCAACCTCAGACCTACCTTGTACACCAAGTCATCATCTCTTGTTTTAAATACTATGACGTTGTACCAAAATCATTGTATAAGTTCAGATGATGACCTGCAAAGAAAGGAGAGAAGTTTCTCAAGATAGTTAGTATAATTGTTTGAAAGTGCCTTTCCAAAGTCTTGCAATGTGAAAGACTGAGTTGTCTTGCGTGTGAAGAAGCTTGAAAGTGCCACTTTGCTCAGAATACCTAAAATCATTTTGATTTGTGTTTCTCTTATATTATCCACTTAACTTTTCTCCATGCTACACCTAAAGAAGGGTTAGGGTAGAGAAAGAGAGAAGGAGTGTGTGGAACAAAAATGTTATATATATATCTGTTAGTGTACATTTATTATATTGTAATTATTTCTACGAGTAAAATAATAAATAGAATAGTAGGAATAATAAATAGAAAAAGAAAGGTTACAAAAAGTTGATATATACGCGCAAATTTACATAAGCATTGCTTTGCGGTGGACTTTGTGAGAATGAGGGATATACCTCAGTTAATGGTATTATGGATTTTGTGCAATATATGGAATATATAATACACTGCATCAAGAAGTTCAAGATAGAGAAGATAAGAAGACTGTAAATCAGATTCCTAGAAAATTATCGGGAAGAAATGACGAATCGAACACCATACGTTGTCCTTTTCTTGAGAATTGACCTGCAATAGTTGACACTTGAATGATGTAGAAATTGAGGAGAAACCATTTGGTTATTATTATTGTACCAGTTAAGGTATAATCAAGGGACCAGACTGCATATAGTGATTGCACCAGTTAAGTTCTTGCTTGATTGCCAATATATATCATTATTAATGTTGCAGATATTACGTATCATTAATTGAAAATTGGATAGGTAGAAAAAGTCAAGATAAAAATGCATTAAAATATCTATAGTCAACATCATGGAGTAATATTCTTCCAAAAGAAAAAATGTTGGAATTTTTATATGAGCGTTAGAAAATCATCGGAAAAGACTATCCAGTATATTTATTGTCAATGATAATAATTTTTTTGTTTTGATAATTAATGGTCAATAAAGTGTTTTAATTGGCAGTAGCTATAGTTATGTGACACTTTTATTTAATGTCAGTGTATAAAAAAAGAATAATTAAAACTTTAATACTATATGTATAATATCAGCATGACAACAGATGACACTTGCTCAATCCTTTTAAAATATGAAGGAAAATAACATCTCTTCAACCAATGAACCCTCGAATGTATCTAATATAATGTGTTCTATCTCTTTTCTCTTTAGGATTTTCACTTTATTAACAAAGATTATCAAAAATGAAACAAATGGTTTTTTTAAAAAGAATGCCTAACCAAGTCAGGCCGAAGATGTCAGTATTTTTGGGCATAACATTTGCGTGTCCGAGTTCTACAAAATACTAAACTTAAATGGGTTAGCCTTATCTGATTAGCACGTTTTGCCACTTTAAGTAATGATCACTCTTCAAAAAAGGTAACCTTAATTATGCAGACGCTGGGGTAATTTCTTCCAAAGTGTTGAACAATGTAATATATATTCGTAGACCTTCATTCTCTTAACTTCAAAAAGAGTTGATTTCTTGATAATCCCAAACTTAGTATGTTGTTTTAAATTTTTATCATCGTTATAGACATAACTAGCTACGTTGTTTGCAATTTAGCTTGTATCAAAATCAATCAATTCAATTTAGAGAGAGTTTATTGTATTAAAACTTCATTTTCACATCAAGGTCATTTTCCAAATAAATAGAGCCTAAATGTTTCCTAAACACTGTGCCAGCTATATACTACCTCAATTCAGTTGTCAAGTTAAAATTCTGGTTTTGGACATTTTCGTTCATCTACCTAGATTTAATGTTTAGCCATATGGTTCCAGCTAGTTGTCATGAGCCAATGAAGTTTTAAATAATATGCATGCATGGTTATCATGAAAAATTAAAAACAATATAAAATGCATAATGAACGAATTACGCAACCCTGACATTGGCCTTGCTGAAGATCAGTGTAATGCACTCTTGAATTATGGTCTCTTTGGTGTGGAGCCTGTGCGGTCTATCTCCTGCGCAGCCAATTTTCGATCGGGATTGTTTGGCCACAAATTAACATCTTGAGTGATTTTGAAGCTTTTCTTCTTTTTTCTTTTTTATTTTCTGGCCAAAGAAAAAGCTTCAACATCACTCAAAGAAGTTAATCCCTCAAACAGCTGGAAAGATTCCTCAATCATCAACAAAAAATAGTTTCAGCATTGAAGAAGATATGCAGAAGCAATAGAAGACACCATGAGATACCTTCACTATGGGTAGATATCTATATAAGAAAACTTGCAGACACCATTTTTTTTCAATGAAAAATTCACAAATTTACGAAGAATGAGTAGATGCCAACTGGAGGATAGATGGCAGAGTATTCTTAAGACACATAATCAAAGGCAGCTGCTATCTTTTAGAAATGTAAGGTCATCGAGAGAAAAATGAAACTACATCCTTGTTTTGTTCTGCAGACGCACTCATCAGAAAAATACAAACCTTTGTGTCAAACCAGAAACAAGGCGACGAAATAGAACAACCTAGACCCATGTTCTCTTCTAGATTTATGCAGGTGAGTTGAATGCATGGCCTCCAAATTTTGTCGATGTATGTATAATTGAATATTCTTTATAACTTGCTTTTGGATGAACGGTTACAGAAGGAGACAATACTGACGTTTCTTCTCGTGACCTCTTTTTGTGCTGTTTTTCCCTAAGAGCCCGATTCATCTATTTATACTCTGTAAAACTCTTCTCCTTCCAATCCATTCTCTCAAGCATAATCTGGTAAGTCCTCTTTGTCACATTTACAAAAATTGGTATGAACTAGTTCTTCAGATCATGCAAGAGTACTATTTTCAAAAGGTAAATTGACTTTTTTAATTTCTTATACTTCTGCAGAAGAGTTTTCTTCATAATGTTGAAAGATCTTTCTGGGTACCACAAGCCTATTTGGCTATTTTCCAAAACTTGTCTGTTGCAGGTTTGAACATCACTCTGAATGTTAATCCTCTCAAAATTGCTGAAATGGAAACTGAGGAGTGGAAATCGGTTGTGCTTGAGCAAAACCAGTACATGTCAACTGCAAATGTAAGAATAATGAGACAGATTCTTCCCCCATGCTCCAGAATCTATGCTGTTGCCGGAGAGATTCTTGAAAAGTGCCTTGCAGAGAACATTTTCTTCCTCACCAACTAGGCCAATGAAAAGGCTTACCTTAATCTCCTTCTAGGAAGAGAAGAGTGACTACTCAACCACTTCTCTTCAATCAGAATTCTTCGGCAAACTTGGATTCAAATGAGCATGCAAGCAGCTAGAATGATAAAACTGAGGGGAGAATACCAGGAAGATCAACATTGTCTTAATTAAACGCACAAAGCTAATCTTGTACGTTTAATATGTGCATTGCACAATGCTACTTGGTTCAATTCTTGGAAATTTGTGAACTTGCCTCGTTAAATATATGTGTCTATTGTCATGCTCGTTACAACTGTTTGAAAGAAAGTTCATTTTTTTTAAAAAGTATAATTAGCAAATGTCTATTGTCATGTTGTATCATACATTCAAGAGTTATACAAATAGTACTGAAGTTTTAACTTTTAATATTAATATCATCCATGCGTGCAGTGATGGAATTTGAATTAAATTGTTGGGAACAAAAATATATTTGATAATCAATATATAAAAAATTTACAATGCTAGCTGTGTGTATATATATATTATATAGTAAGGTTTGACTAAATTTATCAATATAAATTGTATTTTGTAGGCTCATCAATATCTTGAAAATTTTTTCAACATAAATTACATATTGTTATAAAATTTAAGGATGCCCCATTACCTTTACCTCTGGTTTCACGATTATCCTTTTTTTTTACACGGTCATTAAATAAAAAGTATCACATAACTAGCAATTTAAATCTTTTACTGTCATTTACTAGCAAATGAAAAAAAAAAAAAAAAAGTAACATCTGCTTACCCACAATAATTATGTTTCACAGTCTTTTTCCACAGTTTACAATTTAATAGTTTGTGTAATGCTCATTTGCATTGTCACTTCATAATATATATATGTATTGGGAGAATGCTAGACCAAAATTAAATAATAAGATGCTGACATCGAGATTAAAATGCATTTGTTCAGATTGACTCTTTCTACCTATCTTATTTCCAATTAACAATACGTAGATGCCTGGAACATTCATAAATATAAATATACACAACACTTAACTGGTGGAATCAATATATAGCCCGGGTCCCTGGTTATAGCTTAACTAGTAGAATAATAATAAGCAGACTGTTTCTCGACAATTTCAATTTCAAATATTAACCATTGCAGGTCAACTCTTGAGAAAAGGACAATGCATGCTGCTCCATTTGCCAAATTTTCTTCTCTAGTTAAACTCCTTAACTTGAGAATTGGGGTGACGCGGCAGTCATCCCCAGCTGTTCTCTCTCTTCTTTGTAGGTCATCATCTGAGTGCAAAGATCTTCCGTAAGATAATAACAAAATTAACCTATGTTTTCATTAGTCAACTCAGTTTAGACTTTGGGAACATTAAATTAAAAACAACAGAGATGGCTGACTTGGTGTACAAGGCAAGTGTGAGTTTAGCTATTTATATTTCTTGTGCTCAAGATCCAAACTCAAGGTCCCAAGCAATGGCTACCATTTTATGCTATTCCCACCCCCTCTTCTTGTTCTTCTCCTCCATCTTCTTATTTCTTCCCTCTGCTGATTCTCTTAGCTTTCAAAAGTCAAGTTTTGACTCTTCTGATACCAGCATAGTCTGTCTGGGATCAGCAGCACCCCGTGTTGGAGCAATTGAATTCAACGTTAATGAATTATATACATGTCAAACTGGTTGGGCCATTTCTGCAGAAAAAGTGAGGCTGTGGGACTCGGCCACAGGAAAACTCACTGACTTCACAACTCATTATTCCTTCATGATAAACACACAAGGGAATCCCCCAGGTCAATATGGCCATGGAATAGCCTTCTTTCTTGCTCCTGTTGGATTCCAAATTCCACCAAATTCAGAGGGTGGCTTCCTTGGCCTATATAATACAACAACTGCTTTCTCATACCAGAGCCAAATTGTTCATGTGGAGTTTGATTCTCACCCAAACCCTGAATTCAATGAGACCACTGAGCATGTGGGAATCAACAATCATTCCATTGGGTCATCAAATTTTACAAGATGGAATGCTAGTCTGCATAGTGGTGATACTGTGGATGTGTATATCACCTACAGCTCCACAACTAAGATTTTAAGTGTGTTTTGGAAATACCAGAACACCTTCAGCTCTCAAGAAAACACTCATCTTTCTTATCAGATTGATTTGAGGGAGGTCCTGCCTGAATGGGTCATGGTCGGATTTTCTGCTGCAACAGGTTACATTGGAGAGCTCAATTATCTTAATTCTTGGGAGTTTAATTCAACACTGGATGCAAGTGTAGAAGAAGAAAATAAGAGTACAAAGCTAGTGGCAATTGTAACTGTTGCAGGCGGTGTTCTGATAGTATTAGTGGGAGCTGCTGCATATGGTTTACTATGGAGGAGGAGAAGGAACAGAAGGAAGGGCGGAAACGAAGAAGCTAAGGACCTAACATCAATCAATCATCTTGAAAGAGAAGCAGGACCAAGAAAGTTTTCTTACAGAGAGCTTGTTTTGGCCACCAACAACTTCTCCAATGGCAGGAAATTAGGCCAAGGTGGGTTTGGTGCTGTGTACAAAGGTTACTTTGCTGATTTAGATTTGGCAGTTGCCGTGAAGAAAATCTCAAGTGGCTCTAAACAAGGAAAAAGAGAGTATTTAACCGAGGTAAGGGTGATCAGCCGGCTGAGACACCGGAATCTTGTGCAACTTATAGGTTGGTGCCATGAGAAGGGTGAATTTCTTCTTGTTTATGAGTTAATGCCAAATGGTAGCCTTGATTCTCATCTTTTTGGGAAGAAGTCTCCGTTATCTTGGAGCTCGAGGTATAAGATAGCTCTTGGATTGGCCTCTGGGTTACTCTATTTACATGAGGAATGGGAACAGTGCGTAATACACAGAGATATTAAATCAAGTAATGTCATGTTAGATTCCAATTTCAATGTGAAACTTGGTGACTTTGGGTTAGCTAAGCTCATGGATCATGAGATAGGACCCCAAACAACAGGGTTGGCAGGAACTTTGGGCTACTTAGCTCCAGAATATGTGAGTTCAGGAAAAGCAAGTAAAGAATCAGATGTGTATAGCTTTGGTGTAGTAACACTTGAAATTTCCACTGGAAGAAAGGCATTGAATCTTATGCTGGCCAAAGATGGTGACAAGGGATTAGTTGAATGGGTGTGGGATCTTTATGGCAAAGGTCAACTGCTTATGGCCATGGATGAGAAATTGCAAAAGGATTTTGATGAAAAACAAGTGGAATGCTTGATGATTGTAGGACTGTGGTGTGCTCATCCTGATGCAAATCTGAGGCCATCAATAAGACAAGCACTTCATGTGCTTAATTTTGAGGCCAATATGCCAAAACTTCCACCAAAGAAGCCTGTTCCCACATATTGTGTTCCTACACCATCAGTAAGCTCTTCAGAAGTTTCCATAACTACGAGCCTTAATCAGATGGGCCGTTAATGTATATATACCGTGTACCTATATATGTTGTTTGTGTCTCCATCTCTATTATGGTTCTTTTTTTTTTTTGAATGTATATATTTTGGCTGGAAGAAATGATAAGGTGTGATTCGTTATGGCCTTGAAATTTCACTTTTCTTTTTTTTTCCTACTTGGTAATGTGAAATTTACAGTTTTTGTTAGAGTGGAAAGCTAGGTGGTGTAAGAAAATTTCAACTGTGTATGCAAAAAAAAAAAAAAAGTTATATTACTCCAAAGTGAGATCATTTTTAGTATATTTTATAATTATAAGGCTCTTCTAACAAAATAAAAGTCTCAATGCTTTCCACTCATTTTTTTTTTTATGGGTGCTTTTCTAATGAACCCCCAATTAAACTGCTCAACTTACTCAATATAATATGTCAAGATAAGCTTATATTATAAAACATTGTTACTTTTTCAATTTATGGTTTCCATTTGACTTAATGAAATTATAAGACATGTCTTCGAGGCCATTTTCCCTAATAAAATTTTTTTGTCCTTTTAAATTCAATTATAAATGCCAACTCATGTAACTTGCTTAATCTTAAATATTTGACTAAATTGCCTCTCTTCCTCCTATGAAACTATTCCACAATTTCAAAAAAAAAAAAAAAATTATATTGGGAAATATATAAATTAAAGAGTGATTAACTTTCTTCTTTTCTAAAATTCTTAATTATGTTTCTTCAATTATAGCTTAGTATTTTTATATTTATATAATAATGAGCATGGTGTAAAGCATTACCCTGGCTAAGATTTTAAAAAATAATGTTATCTATATTAAACATAATAATAAAGATATTTTAATTATTTAATCAAAAGCACTTACTTCCAACTCTAATTTTCTACTAATTAATAATTTTGTTTTTTTTTATATATTTTATAATTTGGCAAAAAGATTTCCCAATTCTCTCTTTTAAGACACGATTCAGAAAAGTCTGAGTTATATACATGGACTGGTGACTTGAGTGAGTGCAGGTTTGAAAGCTGCTGGTGGCCGCAGCAACCCAACATCTGATGAGAAGAGAAGTAGTGCTTCCGAGTTCCGACACAGTTTAATTAGAGGCGTATTCAATCCTCTTATCATTTTTAGATCATTAACAATACAATAATCAGTTTATTACTTACCAGCGTTTTCCTTTGCTCCTCTGTTCAGAGATCAGAATTTGCACACAGAAAACCCTCCCAAAATCCCTCTTTTGGCTTTGCATCTTTGCCCCGATGGTGGACTTCCAGGTGGTTGTTCTCGCAGGCGGAACGTCCAAGAAACTTGTCCCTCTTGTCTCCAAGGTACCCATTTTCTTCTATTACTCTTAATTTTCGTTTGGTTCTCGGGAAAACTTTTATTTGGTACCAATTCAGTGCTAATCTTTGAATGTGCTTTCTGAAATTGAACCTCATTAATTTGATTGTTTTCTTTCTTTTTCCCCAATTTCATAGTGTTGTAATGTTTCACTTATTCAAGCATATTAATTAACTTGGATTATTTTTCTTGGTTGTTCAAATTCGAGTGCAGGAGGTTCCAAAAGCTTTACTTCCAGTGGCTAACCGGCCGGTTCTGTCTTACGTTCTGGAGTTAGTGGAGCTTAGTAACCTTAAGGATGTCATAGTGGTACGAGAATTTCCAATCATTCAAATTTTACTTTTGGTTTTTGAATATTGGAGAATACGGAAAAATGAACAAAAATTTAGCTATTGAGCTTTTGTGTCATCGTTGTATGTGTTTTGGACTGGTGACCGACAAGCTACATCAATTTTGGTAATGCTGAACATCGTTAATCTGGATTGAAACTTCGGTAGGTATTATGCGCATTGTGCTGACCAAAATACTTTGGAGTCGCTAAATTGCGACTTGTGAGTTGTGATGGACATTCAGTTCGTGGGTGACATGACAGAGGAATACATAATTATGATCATTCTGAATTGCCTTCATTTTTGGGTTGCTTTTCAAAATTGTATGTTGGTTCCTAATTTTTCTTTTGTCTAGGTAGTTGAAGGTGAAGAAGCAGCTCTTCGTGTTGGTGGTTGGATATCTGGGGCTTTTGTTGATCGTCTGCATGTTGAGGTAAGCATCTTTGACAAACCCACTTTTATCCTATGCATTCTTTTGTTAACTGAAGGCGGTTGCTGATTGCAACGGGGGAAATATAGCCCAAAGTAGCTTTTCCAAGGGTGCTATTTAGTCAGGAAAAAAATTTATTAAAATCCTGGATGAATAGGCTTATTTTCTTTTTCGGTGAGTAGTAGTTGGTGCCATTCTGGATGCATTCACTAAACATATCTCTTTGCTCAATGGAAGTCTAATATTGGGAGAAAAGTTTTTTCTAGGTGTTGGGTTGAAAGAAATATATCACAGTTTTTGCTTGCATGAACTACTGTTTCTTCAAATATGACCAAAGTTCTAAAGTTAAGATATCATATACTAACTCTATTATATAGTATCTACTTTTATTATCATCACTTTTGGGATTTTATTTGTGCAAATTTGCTCTACTTTTATCAGTAGAGACTATCTGCAAATATGTCTAATGTTTTTTTTACTTTGTTGATACATTTAAAAATGTAAAGCTTAAGTGTGCTTAAAATTGGCCCAGGTTGCTGCAGTCCCAGAGGATGTGGGAACAGCTGGTGCACTTCGGGCCATTTCTCACCACCTTACTGCTAAAGACATTTTGGTAAGCTTTCTCTCCCTTAAGCTCATAGCTCCAAAATTGAATTATATTATTTCTTTATGGCCTTATGTATATTTTTCTGCAGGTTATTAGCGGTGATCTTGTTTCTGACGTCCCACTTGGTGCTGTTGCGGCTGCTCATAGACGACATGCTGCAGCAGTCACTGCAATGCTTTGTTCTGCACCTGTTAGCGGACCTTCAGAGTCAGGATCCTCTAGTGGAAAAGACAAAACCAAGAAACCTGGTCGCTATGACTTATTGGGGCTGGATGCCACAAAGCAGTTCTTACTTTATATAACCACTGGTTAGATCTTAGTATTTCCTTGTATTTAGCATTTTGCTGAATGTGTTGCTCATCTAGAACCTTGCAATTCTTGCCAGGAGCTGAAATTGAAAAAGATCTTCGAATTCAGAGGAGCATACTCCGTGCAGGTGGCCAGGTATGGTTTTTCTTTCTAGATCTTCCTACTACAGTGAATTTTGAACTGAGTAGCAACTTCCAGCTTCTAGCAGGAAAATTGAGTGTTTGCTCCAATCATTGTTTCTCTTTAAATTCTTTCTTTTGTTTTAGTTATTACAAATCTTATTCTGCACATTGGCCTTTATCATTACTTATGTTCATTTTAGTATGCCTAGAGATGAAAGTTTTAATCATGACTCTAATTTATTCTACTTTGAAGGAAGGAAATTTGTCTATAAAACTATGAGTGACATCATCTGACTATAAACTAATTCTGAATTAAATCCAAGAGTTTCAGATGTTCTTATTTTATCTTTGATTTGTTTTAATTTTCCACTTTTCTGTTTTGTTATTTATCATTCATGTAGATGGAAATAAGAGCCGATCTCATGGACGCACATGTGTATGCATTCAACAGGTATTTTCATTTGACTTACTTTTATGTTCAAACTCAAAGTTGTGATTGTATCCTGAGATAGATTTATCTTGATTCTCTGGCAGATTGGTTTTACAGGAAGTTTTAGATCAAAAGGATACATTTCATAGCTTAAAGCAGGATGTATTACCTTATCTTGTCCGTAGCCAGCTGGTTAGTTGTTTAAGATCTCTGCAGAAAGATAGTTGTGGGGAGTTTCATTTTCATTGATTCTAACCTGGTTTAAATTTCCTTACTGAGCTCTAGAAATCAGAAGTATTGTTAAATGGTACACCACAAGGAGAAGAAAATGGAAATGAAAAGGTTATTTCTCAGAACAGTCAACAAATGCTTTCTCAAATCCTTGCCAATGCATCTCAACCAACCTTTCATCTAAGATATGCATTGGGTCCTAATATTTCTGCTCCTACAAGAAGAACCCATAAATGCTGTGTTTATATTGCCAGCAGCAGCAAGTACTGTGCACGATTAAACTCTATTCAAGCATACAGTGACATAAATCGAGATGTGAGTTAGTGATATTGTTAAATCATTTACTTGTACTTGCCTTGATATTATCTTTCATTTTGCAATGGATAACAGTTTTGCTTTCTCAAGCTTAACTCCATTTTTAATGTAACAGGTGGTAGGAGAGGCTAATCATTTGTCAGGGTATTCCTTCTCTGCTCACAACAACATCATTCATCCTTCTGCAGAGCTTGGAGCAAAAACGACTGTGAGTTGAACACTACAAATTTTTTAAAGTTGACTTCACATCGTCTTTATGTATGAGTTTTGCTGTCTGATATACAGCGTCAGGCATTTGTTTTTATCTTCCCATGCTAAGTTCATATATTGGTGATTTATTTTAGGTAGGACCACATTGTATGCTGGGAGAAGGTTCACAGATGGGTGACAAATGCAGCGTCAAACGGTCTGTTATAGGTCGTCACTGCAGAATAGGTGCCAATGTTAAGGTAGGATGATATGTAAATCATAAAATTTGATAGGAAGGTAGCTTCTTGTCTGTTGATTGATCTGTGACACTGGTTTGTCGTCACATTGGCATCGTGCTAATGTTGTGTTGTATTAAGTAATGGCCATGCCTAGTTTCATTCGTTTCTTTTACACATGCAGGTTGTTAATTCAGTAGTTATGAATCATGTTACAATTGGAGATGGTTGTTCAATCCAAGGTTCTGTCATCTGCAGCAATGTGCAGCTCCAGGAGCGTGTTGTACTGAGAGATTGTCAAGTAATTCATGTCTCTTTCTCTTGATCCTTTTCACGATTGCGATATGAATTGGACTGTGACAGTGTTTTCTATGCCAGGTTGGAGCAGGTTTTGTGGTCACTGCTGGCAGTGAATACAAAGGGGAAGTCTTGGCTAGGAAAGAGAAATGAGATATGAAAGACCATGCTAGGGAGATGTACGGAGAATTGATTTCTATCATGCTTCATTATTGCTTGAAGCAAATTTTGTTCTCGTTGTAAAAGGTAGATACAATTTGATGGCAAGAATTTCTAATATTTCCAATTTTGGTTTCCGTGTTTTGTTATTTGTTTCTTTTTTATTTTCATCATGTATTTCTAAAATTTCTACTGTATTGGTATAATGTGGCATGATTGTCCACACCAAACAGGTTTTTTTCTTAACCAGATAAAACTCGGCTTAAAAAATATTTATAATCATTTACAAACATAATTTGGAATAGGATTGTCTTTCGTTTAAGGATACTTATAGGAAACTGAAAAAAAAAAAATCTTTATGTAAGTAATTGATTGAAAATGTTAAAAATTAATTATTTAGTGTTGGAATGATACAAGAGGTTAATTTTTTTTTTAAAAAAAAAAGTAATGTAAATTTTATATAATTATAAAAATGTCTTTCATGTGGGAGTATATCAAAATTATAAAAATGTTTTTTTTTTTAATTTTATATAATTATTGTTTATATTTAAATACTTTATACCCATTTAGTTTTTTATAATAATGGCAAAATAATTTTCCTTGACATTTCCAATTAAATAAGCGCGTGTTTATATTTGTTAGTTAGACATAACCACAGCTGGCGTAGCGTGGCTTAACGTTGTCCTTTCTTGGGTGCGGTATCTCATTTCACTTCACACCCTTGAGTTCCTCGTACGACCCAACTATCTGCGTCTTTTCTTCATCTGAAACCTTTTCTCTCTTTTCCGCCGTCGCCGGTGACCCAATTCCACAGCTTTTGCTTCATGATTTTGCCATAATGAACTCAGCACGACCGTCGGAGGTGTGTTTGGTTCAATTCAACCCGAAGTACTTTATATTGTCAATGTTTGAAGCACTTGGTTTAATCTTATTTATATCTGGGAATTGGTATTACTATATATCAGGGTTGCTGTATGTTAGTGGATTTGTGCCTGACGTAGAACAACTCAGAAATGATGATATCGGGTGGGGGAGGAGGAAAATCATCGACATCCTCGTGGGCACCCACAACATCGGCCCCAGCATCAGGAAAAAGGATTCAGAGGGAAATGATGGAACTCAACAATGATCCCCCTCCCGATTGCTCTGCTGGCCCCAAGGGTGATAATCTTTATCATTGGATTGCAACCATTATTGGATCCCCAGGTCTCTAATTTTGCTCTGTCACCTCTCTTCTGGGTTGAATCTTTGTTTCTAAAGATCTATGAACTGCTTTCAAGCTTACTTGTCCATTTTGGGCATCTACATGAGAGTGTTGTACCAAATACTTAGATCTGAAGGTGGGGTTGTTGATGTTGGTTTTATGCTTAACTTTATAATGCTACTTAATTTGTTAATTTAATATCTTCTTTTGGTAGACTTGCCAAATTGTCTGTATTTTATGCCTAATATCATTAAACAAATGCTAAGTACATTATGGATTGAACTGAATGTCTTCTGAGGGTGATTTTGAGATCTCACTTAAGTTGAAAATCTTGAAAGCTCTGTATCAGATAAAGTAGTAGTAACACCCTATCCTAGCTTAGCATATAATAACCGGAAAGTTGTGATTTGACCTCAGCTTTATAGTGAGGTTATATCTCAAGCTTACGATAGGAACTCCTCTCTGCCAGACAGTTGTTTTAAGAATGTTGAGAAATCTTGTGCCTAAACAAGGTTCAAAAGCTGTTTGTTAGGTTAGATTAATTTGCAATGTTTTGTCTAGTAAATGACCATCTTTTGCTTGCCTTTTATCGATTGTCTTCCATGCTAGTTGATTCTGATACAGTCCAAGTTTTAAATTCCGTACTTGTTAGTGCTCATTTCAGTGAGTATATATTAGCTACAAGTTGCAACATTATGAACTGACAACCTTTAGAAAAACTTTTGACTTTGTTTTTTGTAGGAACACCATACCAAGGTGGCATATTTTTCCTCGACATAATATTTCCAATTGACTATCCATTCAAGCCTCCGCAGGTGTTCTAAGCTACATCATCTTTCTAATTCATTTTTATGTGTTAATAGTTTCAATTTCAACTCTAATGTGTTAAAAATATATGATCTTGCATATTTGTATGACAGGTAACGTTGCTAAATTTTGATCACTAAGACTTATTGTATCATGTTGTTTCCAATTTGGAATGGTATTGGTTAAAATTGAACGAAAAGTTTAAAGTTTCTACTTTTATTTTGGTTTACAATTAAAGAATCATGCTTGCAGGTAGTATTTAAAACTCGCATATACCACTGCAATGTAGATTCTGCTGGCCATGTCAGCGTGGGAATGTTGAAGGATGATTGGAGTCCAGCACTAACAATCACTAAGGTGCTATCTGCAATCCGATCCATTTTGACAAACCCTGATCCATGTAAGTTCTTCGTGTCTTTTAATGAATTCAGTCAACTCAATGTCCTGTTTTACATACACAGTGTCTTTCAACGACAGCTCTTGTAAACAGTTACCACATCGATAGAGTGAAAAGATGTTATTTTTATTGCAGATAATGCAGTTGTCCCTGGCATTGCCCACTTGTACTTGGGAGACACAGCAAAACATGATAACATAGCCGCAGAGTGGACACTCCGATTTGCCAAGTAAACTAGAATTCAGCTACAGAATATCTTCCAGTCTTGTTAAAACTCGTTCCACTACCCGTGCAACACACATTTGCAGCTTATAATTTTCTAATGTTCCAACATTAAGAACCCAGAATAGTTTAAGGATGCCGTAGGCCAGTAACGAGGACTTGGCTACAACAGAGGCTCCCAATTATACTATAAAAAATGTAAGCAAGCATGAATTGCATGTAATGGATGAAATCATGTATGTGACTGTAAGCAGCCAGAAATAGAGCCAAGAAGAACTGAAATTGCTTCGAATTGAATACGCAAACTGTGAATTCTAATAGCAGAATGATAGAAGTAATGTTTTCAAAAAATACGAAATCAACTAATTTTAATGATTCTGTCCAATTTAAATTCAATCACGTCAATCGAAAGATCCAACTTGCAACCCAAGAAAGAAATGAGGTGATAGTGACTACATCTATAGACAATGGCACTTGAAGAATCCAATTTAAATTCAATCACGTCAATCGAAAGATCCAACTTGCAAGAAAGAAATGAGGTGATAGTGACTACATCTATAGACAATGGCACTTGAAGAATCCAATTTAAATTCAATCACGTCAATCGAAAGATCCAACTTGCAACCCAAGAAAGAAATGAGATGATAGTGACTACATCTATAGACAATGGCACTCATTTCTTCAAGGGAAAAAAATGAAATACGATGAAATCCAAATACAACCGTCTTCTAGAGATGTAGGGCTAAATTTTGCAACTACCTTGAGTATAAATAAGCTACAATGACCTCATACGCCAGATGAAAGGTGGATTTAAGGAATAGAAACTAAGGGGTGCGTGGGAAGGAAAAACAAAAACAAAATTGATGAAAACTACACTCCATGAATCATTAGACCATTTGAACTGCTTCAAACTTCACTTGAGGTCATAGCAACGCCAGAACCAATAGTATACAATATATCATGTGCTGATGGCTGGATACTTGCAGACTGGAACTTCCTCCGATGGCACTTTCCGGTCCAAATGCGGCCGGAGTCAAATTCCTTCCACTTGTGCTTGAATTGGAGCTGATTCAAAATATCACGTGTTCACATCAGATCCTACACGAGTAACAATTATCTAAATAAACAATCTACATGGATTTGGATTCTTACCTTCCTGCGTATCTACAGGATCCATAACCTGCAACAGTACCCAGAATTAATTAGAAATCAACTATTATGGACAGAGTGATTTGAGCTTTCTTACCATCAAAATAAGAATGATGACATAAAAGTATAACACTGAGAAATGGAGATACTAGGACAACAAACAATGCTTAATTGAATTGCTTGCACCTACAAAAAGTCCTCAAAATGAGTTTGTAATAGAACCATGAAAGTAAACATTTGGTAATAAACACCATTCAATGAAAAGAAACATGAAAGAAGATTTCCGGAGCAATCTACAACTATATCTTCAAAAAAGTCAAGCACCCTCCAAATGTCTTCTGCTGTAACCAAAGGATAAAAGGAAGGCCAATGAACCTTAGGCTCAGTAGCACCCAGAAGTCGCCGTTATCCTCAGGTTCGAGTCCCCAGAGATTGGCTTGATTGAACTTTTACCCCTAGCTTTACCCTCCAGTCTTGTTCGAAGATCGGAAGAGGGTATTATGTTTCCAAAACCTTCAGTCAGTGGGTGAGTGTGTAATTTGAAAAGCACATTGCTATATATCCGTTGCAGTGCAGATAACATAATTTACAAAAAATTTATAACTTGAATTTATGAAATAACTTACTGGGATCTACAGTAGTTGTTGTAGCAGTACCATCAAAGTCACATGTCCCACCAATGCTATGCTTTTTCTGATAATAATCATTAAACGCATAAGAGGCATGGCTTTTTGCATTATTAGGTGAATAGCATGGCTGTCCTTGTTGAATTGCAGCGCAGTTAGCTCCGCCTTGCCCACAGGCCCAGCTTAGACCAGCTTCCAGCTTATCAGCGCCTGCACCATCTTTTGCCACACAAAAAACTGATGAAGAATTTCCAGTGATCCCACTGGAAGCACTAACACTCAAATCATAAATAGTGCTTCCATTAGTATCAAAAATGCCCCAATTTTTTTCTGATATTGGCCCATTCCTTTTGTCTTCATTAAACAATTCATATATGTAGGTATTGATGGGTATTTTTGGCTGACTTGGTGGCCCTGAATCATTCAATACTCGCCGAATCAGGTTATTATTGTAACTCTCAGCATTTTCCAAAGTAGCATCAGGTTCATTTGATCCACCAAACGAAGGCCAACCAGTCTCTGTCACAACAATGGGGATACCTGAAAACTTGAAAGCTGCTATAGAATAATAGGTAGCATCCACCATAGCATCAAACATGCTGTTATAATGGAATAGTGTATTTGGATCAACAATTTGCTTGACTGAAGGAAGGGATTGGAAAAGAGCATATTCAATGGGGAAAATGCCATCTCCTTTAGTGTATCCATAATAAGGATAAGCATTTAACATGTAAGAGGAATTTGTGTTCTTCAAAAACTGAAGGAGTTGGTAGATTGTTGAGTTCCATGAAGAATTAAAAGCTGCAGCAGAAGGAGGAAACGGCTTGGGGATTATGTCCATAGACTGGGGAGTTGAAACTTTTACCTGAAAGTTTAGATTTGTAGCAACCAGGGCTCTGTGAAGATAATTCATAGCAGGAACTAAAACTGGGGCAACATTTGGGATTGTGGTAAGAACCTCACTGCCAACTGCTATTGCTGTAATGTTGGTGGATGGCGCATAAGCTGCCACATTTTTATTGACCCAGGCTGCAGCGACTGACGGAGATTCTCCAATCCTTAGTACCTCCTCATTTGTGACACCAACAATTACTTCAATACTAGTGTTTGCAAGGGCTTGTAGCATGTGTGCATTGGCATCGAAAAGGCGCACATGAGTAATTTGATGGGCTTTAAGAATTGCAACCACATTTGAAGCAGATGGCATGTCAGAGACATCAGTACCAATGTTTACGCCCACAAAAGCACCTACAAGTTCAAGAATGTGATTCGACATTAACTCAGAAAGGATAATAGGTATTCAATTATCTGTCATACATGAGCATCCCCTTGCTTCCCCTCGGGGAATTCCTATGCCCTAACCCAGTTATTAGAAATTTGGGGTGCACAAGCAGCATACTGTCATTCTTCTGTGTAAGGAAAGAAGAAAGGAAACTTCAACATTAAAATCTTCGGTTACATCTATCAAGCTAACTTCAAATAACACTGAAAACACCTCACAGTTTCTCTGTAGTAAAATGAATATGGAAAAGTTTTAAGTCTCTAACTCTATTGCTGAACTGGATGTAAGGAGCCTAGTCTATGGGAAAGAGCAAAAAAAAAAAAAACAAGAAACCAAGCAGTCAAATTGACATTGACAAAGAGAAGCATAAAAAAGTGAGGGAAATTACCTAATGCCTTGCTAAACATGGCAAGAATGAGCAACAAAACACTTGTGAGCCATCTTTGAAGCTTCATCCCATCCAATATTACCTCAACCAGCAACTTCGGCACAATGTCACTAGTGGGCAAAGCCTTAACCACAAAACTTCAGGAATCAGAATGCCATCAGATTTTTAACAATTTAAGTGACACTATAAATGAAAAATAAATAGGCAACTATGATGCAGAATCTATCCTAGGAACATAAACATGGTATGTTTGACGACAAGCAATTAAAATTGGACAAAAAACTATTATGTACATGCATCAGAGTACAAATGATGCTGAAGAAATTTGATGCAAAAGAGAGCAAATCATCACTTAAATCAACCGCATCCGCAAGCTAATACTTCAATCACCTCTTTTATCAGAACCTAGAAGCCCGGCAACACTTCCCCTTTGCGCAGAGAAACAAAAACCCAGATGCGCAACCAAAAATATGAATGCGACAACGACAGATACTTGATCTTACCAGCAAAAACGAAGACAGCCAATATTTCTTTGCTGCAGCAACTCTACAAATAAGACCCACCAATGTGAGTACTTTAGAAAGAAAACTCAAAATCAGAAGAAAGAATCCTAGACAGAGCAGTAAAATTTCAACCCCAGCAGTAAAAGCTTGTTCCTTGAATGAAAAACACACTCCTACTGAAGTGGGTATTTAGAACATATATAGACAATAATAAAGACAACCTAAAAGAATAATCTTTACACACGTACATATCAATAAATCAGTAAATATTTATTAATATTGTTAAATGTTAATGGACGATTATGGCGACGACCGACAAAAGAAAAGTTGAAAAAAATAATAGCAGAAACCTCAAATGGCAGCTTCTCTTCAATCTGGAATTCACTGAACAGTGAGCAGGCAGCAGAACAAGCTCACTTTGGTACACTGTTTGTCTACTTCGGTTGTCTTTTTAGAAATTTTACATTTTTATACGAGGCAATTAATTATAATTGGAATTCTTCAGTTCAGACTCAGAGTTGATTACAGGACATCGAGGCTTCGAGATCTCCGCCGTCCATTCTGCGACTTGATTTGTTTAATTTATTTACTAAAAAAATAAATTAAATTTTAGCCAAAGATGATAAGGCTTTTATGATTTTTCCCCCCAAAAGTCATTCTCTTTGCAGGCAATAAAATATTCAGACTCAAAAAGAGGAGCCGAAAGGTCAAATTTAACGCGTAAGAACAGTTTAATGGAAGGGACCGCCAAACGGTCCAAAGCAGAGAAAATGGTGAGCTACTCGGTTACTAGTACTTCTTCTGATTTATTTATGAAGCAAGCCAAGAGAGAATTTAATATTGGATACCGTAATAAAATATGTTTCGATTTGTCCAAATCTATTTGAGGGTCCACAATTCCACCTCAAGTACCTTTACGGTTTTTTTTTTTTGGTAACAATTGAGGAATTTGCAATAAGAAAAAGTTTAGAAATTTCGATAGAAAATTGAAGTCTCGTGTTTATATCTTTATCCTTAAATTACAACTAAAAAATGTTAAAGAGTGACTCACTGGTGTAGTGTCCGTTGATTTTCATGGCCTATCCTCAAAAAAGTGAAAACAGATCTATTGTGGATTTCGTATTCAAATTTAAATATAAATATAGAAATGAAGCAGATTGGGTCCACGAGATAGAATGAAACACAGAAAAGACAGAATCTTTATTAGTTGTAAAGCGCAACGTCTGCGTTCCCACAATGCTAATCCAATCAAAACGTCAAACTCTAAAAGCTCTTCTTTTCTTGGTCACTTTACTTAGCCCTCTAAATTCAATTCGAAAGTGCTGCACACAGAGGTCAGGTCCCACAGCAATCATTTTTCTTAATCACTTCCCTTTCCATGGAGAGTGTAGTCACACAGATTTCAATTCCTTTGGGACGATGCTTCTTAAGTCATTCACAAATTGTGTGCTTTAAAAGGAAACACTTTAACAACATTGTTTTAGTTAATTTATTTATATTTTTAAAATATACAAGTTAGGACTGAAAGAGAGAACTAGAACAAAACTCACCATGTCCCAGTTACATCCCAATTCCTAATCAAACAAACTTATCTTCCTCCATTAACCTTGTACAAACTGAATTTCATCACCAACATATAACTGAGTTGACTTGTAAGTTTTCGAAATTCCACATCAATAACTTTGAACAAAACTTGCCCTGCGAAGTTTAATTTGAAGTTTCAAAGAGCAAATAACACAGATTTCTGTTCAAAGGCACAACAACAAAAGACTATTGTAGAATCTCTTAATAAAATCCAACGGCAACATGTTCTATGACAAGTCTCTCTCCTTTCCAACTATATTATTGACTGGGAGACCTACCACGGGCGGGTTCCCTGGGATAACCATCGCGAACTGGACTCTGACTTCTGCTTCGGCTTGGAACCTTAGTTGGACTCTGACTTCGGCTCCTTGGGCCACCACCGTTATATGGCGGCGGTGGGGAGCGCGAGAATGATCTCCTCTCCCTACTGTGCCGTGAATATGATCTCTCTCGACTGTACCTTCTCTCTCCAGGTGAGGGGGATCTGCAAAATGTTGGACAGGATATATTACAAACAAGTAAAGAAAAAGGATGGTCAAAGAATAGCTACCTGAACTAACTGGTAAGATATTGTGATTAAAAATACAAGGGCAGCGCTGAGCAACACTGTTTTACCATCAGACTAATTGCTCCTTTTACCCAATAAAGGAAGAATACAGTAAAGAAAAGATTTATCACTGGCCATATACCTTGAGTATTCCCTTTGTCTAGGAGGAGGGGAATAGTAATCACGGCTTCGAGACCGAGATCTACGACGTGGTGGTGATCTGGAGTATCGAGGTGAACGAGAATAACGAGGAGGAGGAGACCTTCTTCGATCATAAACTCGACCACCCCTGTGAAACATTAGCATTCAAAATAAGAAAAAAGACTAACCAATGTTGTTCATCTAAAGTCCTTTTCTTTTTTGGCACATTCAGATTTCATAATCCAAACCAACTTTTCTAGGACATCACTACGTATCCATTACCTTCGTTCTCTTGATCTCATCTCAAGTGGCTTCTTTCTATTCTCCTCAGCAAACACAACAGTCACCTCTCGACCAAGAAGAATTTGACCATCCATATGATATTTAGCTTCTGCAGCATCAGCAGGATCCACATATTGGACAAAACCAAAACCACGGGGCTCTCTGCAAAATAGATCGTGGACAAACAAGGAAAAACGTAAACAACCATCACAAAATGAAGGAGGTAGGTACACTAAATGGCCACACTGCAACAAGTGCTTTGCACAAAGCAAACCTTTACTAATAAAAGTTGCCGAAATAGCCCCCAATAATATGGAAGGACGTGATAATAAAGCAAGCACTAGGCTGCTGACCTTTGTAACAGTTTTAAGATCACTTGAAATTCTTCAAGACTTGGAACATCTTCACAATGAATTCAAATTCAACTCCCTTGAAATCTTCACTACCATTAACATCTTCACAATAACTCTTATTACGTGATTGTTGTCTTCAAAACTCTAAATCACTGCTAAACCTCAAGAACCTCAATAAACTTACGCAACTTGCAATTATAAAAGTAATAGCCTCAGAAAAAGCCCCATCATCAAAACAGAAATGTAGTTGATGGAGCTTAGAAGCCCTGCTTGGAAAAGTCACATGGCAAATTTTCAAAGACTTGATATGTTTGAAAGCCTATAAAGTACAACAGTGTAAAATTTCAGAAAATTATTATTTCTTTGAGCCTGTGTAAGAATAAAAGCACTACACCACTAGAAAATTATATCATCAGAAGTTCGAAGAACAAAGATATGATATCAATTTAAAGGCTGTATGTTTGAATATAATTTAATTTCAATTTCGAGACCAGAAACCATTTTACAGAATGTTGTATTTGAAGAGCTCCTTTAAATAAAAGTGTAAAATATGTTTCGCCTACACCATATAACCACCATAACCTATACCTAGCTCATAAATGCTCACCTAGTGTAATAATCCTTTGGCAGGTAAATGTCCTTAAGAGGACCAAACTGCCCAAATGGTCTACGAAGATCCTCAGGCCTGCAGATTATCCATGTAGATGAAGTGTTATAGCATGAAATGTTGGGGGAAAAAAGAAATAGATGACGATCCTGTAAGTTGTTTTGAAGCAACATAATTCAATATAAAGCATTATCATTATGCAAGATCTAAAAACCAAATATTATAACCCATATCTACATGGAGCAATACATTTCAGGTTCAGGACAATGGCTAAGACAAAAAGTCAAATCATAAATTCAGAGATAGGGGACATCTTCAAAGATGCATGAGCGGTGAATGTGCACAAAGACACTATCCAGTCCAATCAAGCACTCAGCTCGTATTATATGTAGATCATTATACTCAGAATGAAATCAGAAATACATAGCCTCAGTACATGATTTAAAGTTCTTTCTTCATGATTTCCCAAGCCATGGTATGTGATAGAATATAACCATAGCCCACCCACCCAACCACCCCCCCCCCCACCCCTGCATTTTGCATTAAATCAAGGAATTAAATTTTCTTTCAACTTTTGACAACCACACCGTACAGAAAGAAATTGCGTGCGTACATGTGCATGTGTCTAAAGCAGGGACATCAAAATTCATCCTATTCGAAAGCGAAAAAGCACACACAAGATATCTATTCCTCTTAATAGGTTCAGTAAACCAAAATAAGAACAATAGATTCAGGGAAAATTACATAAAATTTAGCAAAAAGAACTGACCTACAGTTGTTGCGAAGGTTGCGAACTAGAAGGCTAGTTGGGAGATCTCGTCCGCGGCCACCATAACGTCCCCTCGGGCTTGGGCTCCTTCCTCTTCTACCATAGCCACGTGGTGGTGATGGAGTATAACTCCTTCCCCTCATCTATGCCCTATGTTCACCATAAAGCTTTCTGGTTAAAAGGGCAAAGAAACGACATAGAGAAATAGTAGCACATAGCCACATACAACTAGATGAATATGAATTTCTATAAACTACAAGCCATACATAAACAGGAGTACAATGAGTTATATATGTCACATAATAGTAGAATGAGATATACGACACAATTATAAAGATTATCCAGACATAAATAAGGCAATGCACAATTATAAGTGTCTTTTCTATTCCCAACAGTAAATTTACTCTGTCGTCGTCCCTCCTTCGTTTCTTAACTATTCCTATTCCCAACTTCCCTCATCTAAGTCATCGTAGCTCCTAGGCCAAGGCAAGTTATACTGCCACTGGCACATTTCAGATGTCAGAGTTACACTCCAAAACTACTGTCAAGCACTCAAACGTAGGAGTTTTTAGTACATCGAAGAAGCAATTAACAAAATTGGAAGCCGCCAGTGCTAAGCCCAGGAGACAAAAAAACATAGGAGTTGGTTCACCAAATATACTAATTTTTCATCGAGATACTTCAAATTTCAACTATGTAAGTTCAAAACGGAAGCTGAAACTTCAAAAATTAAAGAAAAGTCATCCCTTTCTGAACTGGGTACCAATCAATAAACAAGCAGAGAAAAGGCATAGATTGAGGATTAAAGACACAAATTCATCCGAAGGAGGAAAAAAAACAGTATATACCTTCACGAATAACAGCGGTGAGAGGCACTTCGACTGGGTCGATGAGATCTGTTTTGAAGTGAATTTGGATTGAACCAGGCGGCGGCAGTGATTCTAGTGAATCTCGAAGTGAACCAAATCGGGGCACTTCCATTCGATTATATATTTATTTTATTTAATATTTAACATTTAACACTTTGAAAGGAGCTAGGGTTTCTAAATTAGTAATAAATTGGGGACAGATTGAAGATAATAAATTTTAAAATTGGAAAAAATAGATTTTTGAAAAGATTATTGCTTTGAGTGTATAATTATTTTTAACATGTTTATACGTGGAAAAAAAAAGTTAATTACGTGAGAGATGATCATTTCAACCAAAAAAAAACAAAAAATACTGTTAAAATTATATATAATGACTGTAAGCAAAATAAATCCAAAAATAACAATAAAAAATAAGATGGTGAAAATTTAATAAAATATTTCTTGTCTTATTTTGTAAACATCTATGCTTTTTAAAAAAAAATACATAAAATTTCAGAGGTTTAATTATTTTTTAACAAAATATGCAAATTTCTTAACATTTTTTTAGTGGCTATAATAAGAAACTCTTGGCCATGTGGCTTAAGGTTAAAACCGTGGAGCATTGCTTCTCTGCTAGCTCGCGCGCGCATTCATATAAGTTTATAGGAATAAATAATGTATTTTAATAAAATATTCCTTTAACTAAAATCACTTAATTCATTTAAAAGCTCATTATTCATGAAAAATATTATATTTTATTTTTGATAAAATAAAAATATTAATTTTATAATTCTTACACAATTATAATTTTGATATCTTATTTTATCTAGGTGAATAAATTGATTTCTTTAGTTTCATTTTAATAATTTGTTCCTTTTATTTTACAATAAAGATGAAGAGGGAGCAAGAGGAATAGAAATAGAGACCTGAGCAGCGAGAAAAGGAGCAGATCCAGAAACAGGGATTCAAATTTCGGTCTTTTTGTATCGGTAATCCTTTCTCTCCTTTATCATTCCTTTTTTTATTTGCCCCTTGCTTTCCAGATCCCCAGTTTGCTCCCCCGTTGTAATCAATGGTATTTGATGAAAAGCTTGTGTGCAATGGCAATGGTGGGGGCAATTTTGTGAAATTATACACATACCATTGAAAACTAGTTCATACTGTAGGACAAATGCCCTAATCCGCCATTGAAGTATGAGATAGAAATCATGTTGATTAGATATTAAAGTTTCCAACTTTGAAGTTTAATGTTCTTTGCATGTTATTCTTCATTATGTGCAATTTGTTTTCGTTAGATATTTTCCACTGTATGAATTCTATACATTTTTACTTGTTATGGCTCCTTCATATTTAAAGACCAAGCTTGCTATGGGATTTACTCAATTTTAATACAAAGTAAATCCTTATTGTAAGGAATAGTATTTTAGACCTTGAGGGGAACAGCTTTTGATTCTTCTAGTTTAGAGACATTCGCAGATATTATAGATTTATAATATGCTTCTAATTACCGTAGTTATGGAAGAGCAATTCATACTTAGAGTTCCACCTTCTGTGGCTGAGCAGATAGAACGTCTTCTGAATGAAAGTTCTTCTTCTGATGACAAGTCTTTAGATTTGTCCTGTTCTGGTGAGTATATTCTTTTCTTGTGTATGTTTGCATGTGGTGTATCTTTCAACATGGTCTGCTTATTTTTACTGTAAAGCATTGGCAAAATTTGAAATATTGGAAGCTGTTTCTACTTAATGAGCGAGGATTTCATTTAAAAAAGTGATTCATTGATCTTATAAAACTGTGTGTAGTTAGTTCATTTTCTTTAAGCTTCGTTTGTTTTATGATCAACAGCTATCTGATGAATTTGTGTGTATTTATTATTGGTTTTCATGCAATGGATTGGATAGGGGAAACTGGATCTTTCTTTTGGTTGAAACTCATTTTCTAGACCAACCTTAAGCCTTGACTTGTATCATTCATCCCATCATTCAGCACTGCTGATGACTAAATTCTTAATTATTTTTCATCACCCAACACCTGCGGATTGCTTCCTGCAGTTTGTAGAAGTTACTTATGAGGTGCCAACTTATACAATTCAACCTGTGGTCCTGAGGCTCACATAACTACCCAATTTGATGGGCCATTTCTTGTCTTCCTTTCTCTTTTTCTCAATAGCTACTGAGTATTTCTAGAACAACAATCAGAGTCATTACTTTTGAATGTTGATTCTTACTTATTTGCACTGGAAACATTTCTATCAGAGGATGGGAGGAGTGGTACATTTGTCATTGGCAATGAAAGTTTCCCAGCATCTCTATTGGACCTTCCTTGTGCGGTAGAATCGTACAAAACTTATGATGATAGTTGTTTGATTAAGACAGCTGATATTGGTCAGGTATTTTGCATTCAAAAAAATCAATATTAACATATAAAATTGCTTTGTGTCTTTTATCATTTGATGAATTTCTTGATTTGAGGCAGATGATTATGGTTAGAGAAGCTGGTGATGCTGCCCCTGATGTGACTGAGTACAGACATGGTCTCACCCCTCCCATGAGAGATGCCAGAAAGCGTAGATTTCGAAGAGAGCCTGATCTAAATGTGAATTTCATTACTTTGCATTATTGGACATATATTTCCTGATATAATTCTTTTTCAGAATAAATGGGTGAAAGGAAAGCAAATCTTTTACTTGGAAATCAGTTAAAAGAGGTTTAAAAAGGTGGTAAAAGTCACTAGTTTAATTTGCTAGACATGACAATGTTTTTATGAGAATTCTGAAAGGAAGATAGTAGATAATGTCATAATGATGAAGCATAAACCCTTTCTACTTTGGAGAAACTATAAGCAAAAACATATTAACGAGCAATTTAGGTCATTTGATATCTGGTGGTTGTAGTTATATGCTGCTTGCTGATTTTCATTTTCTAGACATATGATTTTGTCATTATACATTTTGCAGCCTGAGTTTATCTCGCTCGTCGAGAAAGATCTTCTGAAAATCATGGCTAGAGGAGCAGCAGACAATATGGATATCCTTGCATGTGTATTAAATTATATATGTTTGTTTGGCTCAAGAAAGTGACAAAGTTTCCAACTTTTGAATGTGGATTAGAATAGTGAACTGTTACTTTTCCCCACTATACATCTATTACACCTGCACACTTGAGCAACATCTGAGTTTAAACGGACCTACTCTGGTCCCAGAAACTTTTTCCTTACTGATTCAAATTTTCCCACACCACTCACATCTCTACATAGCCCGGCAATTATTTCCATCAAGGAAAAAGATGGTTGATGTGATTATATAATTACTTCTTCACCCTGTCCCTCTTAACTCTTAAATTTCCTTTTCTCTTTCATTTTTTTGGCCTTTGAGATGTTTAAAGGATAAATTGGAGGAGTCCTTTGCATCAATGGTAAAATCAAAATATTTAGATTATTTGCATGGTATAAACATCCTTATATGTTCATCATTTCCTTGACTGAGATTCACATTTGGAAGCTGCTGAGCAAGAGGAAGGTGCTGCTAATAAACCTGCTGCCACACCTGTTGCAAAAGATGATGATGTTCGGGAGACTGCAGCAAATGATGGAGAGCCTGAAAGAAGTGAATCTGAAGATTCTGATGACTCAGTTTGACTAAAATCAGATGCAAAGAATATGCATATAACAAAGATCCATAAAAGCTTGTATTATTTGATTTTTTGTTGCTTTAGTTGAATGCAGTATCAAGGTTCATCATAACTATCAGCTAAGATAGATTTTCCATACATTGAATATTTCATTAACTCTGATAACTCTGTTTTAAGGCATTTTATATCCTTGTCTTGCGATATTCTATAATACATGCTCTGAAATAGGCCTAATCTAGGCCTTTTGGGCCGCTTGAAGGACTTTTCATTGAAAGCCCACGTCTAAACTCAGCTCTAATTTGTTTGGATTGGACAGTTTGAATTTAAAAAACAAAAAAAACATGAAAACCCCATAGGTCCAAACAGGATTTTGAGAGCATGAGGAATGAGGATGAAGGCTCATTCATGAGATTAAAACGAGGAAAGTACTTATTGGTAAACATGACATCTAATGAAAATGCGGAGAATTATCAAAACAGAAATTTAACCAACATTTATTTAAATGTAGAAATTAAGAATCATAATTACCATAACGGAAATATTGATCACTGGGTGTCACTTCATGATGAATGGTCAATTTTTCGTTCATATCTTGGCAAGAAATGTTCATAGCATTTGCTTCAACTTTCAAAGGTTTGGTATAGCTACAATATAACATAATTCTTCAAGCCTCAATTTTGAAAGCAACATGCACAGAGAAAGCCTAATCTGTAACAAATTGAATGACTGCAATAGTTTCCACTGTACCACTCAGTGTGTCGACAGATTCTGATTGATCAAGAAACGGGATAACATGCATGCCAACCAGAACCTCAACTTGCTAGGCTGGTTTTCTGTACTTATTTGAGGCATTGTTTTGGCCGTTGACATTTTTCACTGTGAGCAGATGCTGGTGGATTAGTTTTTTGTTTCTGAATTGTGATGCAGACAGTAAAGTTTTTGAGAAGCCAGCTGTTGTGTTCTGTTCTGACGATAATGCTGCAAAATTCTGGGACTCATCTTAAACAGTGGTACAATTTTCCATGTGCTGCACGCTCACATTGCCACCTTTTTTTATAACGAATTTTGACAGATCTCTTCTTCCGTGGTACCATATGCTGGCTTTGTACCTTCCCATGTTGCCATTCTTCATCTTCAGACTTTTAAATTCCTCAGCGCTATATAAAATCAGAGACTCAGGAGCAAAAATAAATGTGTACACACTGCAATAACTATTTTTTGTTTCACGGGCAACCATGAGATCTTTATTAAGAATAACATCTTCTGTCTCATTTTATGTTCTATCTATTCCTATATTTTAATTCTATTGATTATTTCCCATATCAAATGAACTTTAGAATAATACATCAATGTATGAAATTAATCCACTAAACTTATTATATGGGGTGGATTCTAGAAAGTATAAGAAATGTTTAATGGAAGCAAGTAGTCACCCTTAATTATAATTTGAAGTTAGTTGGTTGATCCATGCGCATGCAATAATGAAGGTTTTTATGAATTAATAATGACTAATGCTATCCGATATGGATGGTATTGGTAGGTGATTACTTCAACTTGTATATGTGCATGAATTGTGCCAGCCTGCTCAGTAGCTGTGGTTTCATTTAGTGTTGACCCTATCTTGTGACCTTTAATTTAATTAGCCTCAAACCCCTTCTTCCTAACAAACTTTAACCAAAAAATGTTAAAAATGTCAAACAATTTGTTGGGAAGCCATAACATAATCGTTGAGTGATATATTTTTATTTTTGTTAACACGATAATCCAATCTCAAACTTCCTATATACTAAATCACAATTAATGGCTTAATTGAGTAATATTCAAATTATTTTTGTTACAACCCTAAATAGAGCCAACAACTTGTAAAACGAGAAGCATGATCAAAACACACATGGCACATTTATAAATTGTGTTTGAACCAAGCCAAAAAAAAAAAAAAACTTAAACTAAATTAATTAAGATTTTGCGTAAAGCTTTCGTACTTTATAAAGTGTGTTAAAACTTACAAATGTAACATTATAAATATAATCAATCTTGATGTCTTTTCTTTTGATATTTTGTGACGTGTTAGTGTAACCATGTCATGGAATTAATTTGTTGATTTGAACTATTAAATGGTGATGATAACAAAATAATTGGAGAATTATTGGAAAACATATATAATTGGTTTAATAATGAGTTCAACAACTATAACAAGTTTCTCCTTTGTTTAGTTGTAGTTTTTCTCAAATAATGAAAGCATGCTCCTTTTCTAGCTACTGCATTTTATAGTATATGATAAGCAAAGCACGCTTCATGATTGAATCCATGTCTTGCTTGTTTCCCTCTGTGTAACACTGCAACAGCAGCTTACTATTAATCGATCTATTCATGTTGAAAGAGAGAACATAACTATTGTGTGGACATTTGAACTGTTTATCAGTTTAAATGACTTTAACATGATAATTTATAAATAGTTTAAATCTGAACATAATCGTTATGTTTCTAATTCAACATAGACGGATTCATTTTCCACATATAAAATCTTGATGTATGGTTGACCTTTTATTGGTTTAGGATATATATTGAGTGTGAATCCAATTATAATAAAATAGATACAATGCATACACATAGTCAATTCGATAAATATTATACACAATTTGGTGAACCTTAATTTCTTGATAAATTACCTTAGTTTGCAATTAGTCAATGCACACGGAGAGGACGAAGTCGGCAACTTGGGTAGGCCAGTGATTTATGGACCACATCGCACTTGCAGGGACAAAACCCCTGAAAGGAGTTGGAATTCATTTAATTAATAAATGGAAAAAAAAATAATACTTATTGATAAAACTAATTATGGTGAAATCATGATCCCTACAAAGGACAACATTTTAATACACATAAGGTTTTTTTTTAGTGAATACACTTAAGGTTGTTAAATGTACTAGATGAACAACAATTTCAAGGAGACAAATGTAATTATTTTAATAATTTTTAAACGAGATTAGTTATATTTTTAATGTAAGATAAAATAATGTATAATTAAAAAAAAAAAACTCTATTAAAGGGATATATATTAATTTACACTTTTTTTTATTTTTACAATTTTAGCAACCGACCATTTAAAATCAGAGTCTAGTTAATACTTCCAAACCATAAAAATAGACTTGATGAAGCACTTAATTTATTAGGCCAACTAATGTAGCAGCTCACATAGAATTGACTCAAGTCTTTATATAAAGAAGGAAAAAAAAAAAAGAAAGAAAGATTGACAATGACTTTTTTATTGATTGTAAAAGAAACAAAGAAATTCATTAGAATGACAATTAATTAATGGATAATTAATGGATGATAAAAATTAGTATTTTAGAGTTTTATTAAATTAAATGCTATGGAACAAAGATGCTTATATTGCTCAATTTCCATCAACTGCAAGTGTCTCTGATTCATTGTACGTATACCATTTTTTATTTCCCATTATTTGAAATTTCAAATAGATACCTCAGTTAGTCAATTGACATGGTTAAAAAGAGTCAACAGGGTAGAATAAAAGGGGCATGCCCAGATTCTGCCCTTTGAAAGGGTCATTCTTATTACTTATTCATGTTAATTTGCACTTTTTACACGTATTTGTTTTCAAAGTTGACCCAAAATTCTTGCTTGACAAGTTTTTGGATAGAGGCATTGATTTTAAAGGCTTGCTTGACAAGTTAAGAGGACTTGAAATGCTAAACATATAGTATATATATAAGTGTTATAGTAAATGCATGAAATATAAACTATAAACTATATTGACCGAAAATGTAAGTGTTTGTTTGGTTAAGAAAAATGTTTTATTTATTTTTATTTTTTTCATATTTTACTTATATTCATATCCGTTTAATAAATAACAATTACATTCAATAAATTTCATTGAAATATTAATTAGTCTTGTTAAAAAAAATTACAAAACTAGTATTAACCATTATCGAAAATATTAAAAATAACTTACTCGGTGTTTTTGTCTCAAATCAAACACTATGCTGTCTTTTTGGGTAGAGCAGATGAGGTTCTTCTCCGACATGTTTAATTCGTCAATATATATCTTTGGAACCATTCTCTTTTTCGTAAAGTACAGACACGTATATATAGATCGATTCAACGATATCATGAAACTTTGACATATTAAAAAGAAAGAATAAAGGATAGGATTGGACGCACCATTTCTTGGTTATATATAATATGTCTCCACTGTAGAATTTTCCTAATCTATTTACAAAATGACTTTTCAGTCAATTGAACTTCTGAATTAATACAATAAACGTATATATAGGAGTAAAAAATATAAAGTTGGAATTAAGATTAATAACTTGGCTGTGAGGGATGACACAATCAACACCAACTATATATTGTTCCAGATATATCTATTGATATCTAGATTAAGGAAATCAAGTTAATTTTGACACCTCTCTCTCTCTCTCTCTCTCTATCTAAAAAAAAAAAAAATTATGATAAAACTCATACTATAATGCTGATAATGATGTTTGTGTATGACAACATTAACCTAAACATATATAATGTCATATTTTTGAGCTACTTAACTTATTTTAATGGTTCAACAAATGTTTTGTCTCATTTGTGGGAAGCAAAAAATGGACGGTGATGGTTGTGGGGGCCATGGCAGATGCTCTTTTAGTGATTACGTATGCTCTAACTTGAGATGGTTCAAGGTCAATGGTGAGGTTGTGTGTGGCTAAGGCTTTGGCTAACTGCTGCTGGTTACTCGCCCGAGTTTTTCTGAACCGCTGCTGCCTGGTCCCAAAACAAAGGTGTTTGTTTGGAAAATAGATTGGATGGGCATAGCAGAGAGATGGTGGGTGGCATAACCAAATATTAATCTCAAAATTGAATTGAAGAGCAAATCCAGCAAACGTCAACACAATCTATGCTGACTGACCTTTATAATAGCTATTGGCTTCCCTTAAAATCCAAGAGCACAGTTTTGACTTAGAGATTCTTGTGTTGGGACTGTGCTTTTTGGGGGGTTCCTACTTAACACTTTCCGCTACCCGTACGGTCAAAGCCGTCGGTGCCTTTGCCTCTCCCTCCCCAAAACGCGTTGCGTTTTCTTTGAGTGTTCACACCGTAAAAGTGCACAACACACAAACCAACCAAACAGAAACAAACAAACTGTGAGCTGGCAGTATTTAATACGCTCCCGTGCCCTCCAGCTATTCCCTGACGGTTACCTTATAAAATTCCTTTTCTTTCCAAAATCTCATCCATTTCTACGACGTCGTCCTCTGTCCCACCACATTTTTCATAATTTTATCCATTTATCGACTATTCACTGGATCTCTTCCCGCTTTGCACCCTTTCGAGAATAAATGTAAGAATAGATTATAATGAAAGTAGTAACAAAACCTGGCAAAGAGATTTGCTGGTCTGGGCGTTAGGTACGGTGGCACGAGTCATACAAGGCAGAGCTGCGTGGCCAACCCTCGTAATGACACGTATGTGTTAATATACCTGTACGGTGCAAAGTACCCATCTTGGCTCGCTCTGTATAATTAATGCACTATGATATGATATACCCTAACGGGATATATTGCATGGAGATCTGAAATATGACAGTTGGGAATAACAATTTTTATGATTTCTTTCAGATCTTTCTTTGTTAAACAAGTGAAAGACAATAAACAAAGTGCTTAGATTATCAGAAGCATAAACCTACGGTTGGACTTACGAGACACTGTTTTCGACCAAAACAACTGCATGACGACGATGTTGCCATCGTGGATGCCGTTTTCGCTCCCAGACACGTTCAGACAGGTCACGCTTTTCCTAATTTCAGATCTTTAAAGTCAAAATAAGTATAAGGAATAATAATAACTTCGACAGACAAAAGATACTTGATTTGCTTCTTCTATTTTTGATCTGTTCACATAAATAAATTGTATTCCAGGTTTTAGATTGAGTAAAGAGGATTATGTATTCAACTGATTTTTGCCAACTAAACCTAAGTCTTTTATAATAATTACCATAAATCTGAGTCCACGTGAATGAATATTAGGTAACTTTTTCTACCATATAGGAGTGTAATTAATGCATTGAGAGAAGAGATTAGAGTACTTAGCTAAAATAAAGCTCACCAATCAAATATTCTAATTTCAATAAATAAAATAAGTGAACACTGCTATCAAGGGTAATCTACCCATCAATAATTTGAATTTAAAAAAAAAAATTATTAAATATGGTCTAACATTGAAGGAATAGATTAATAGATAGGAGGTTAGGATTTAATTATTTCTCTTGATCAACAAAGTATTCACAAATAATGAGGATTTAGTAGTAATTAAGAAAGAAAGTTTGTTTAACGATGACCTACTTTTGCGGTATAGCACTTTCCGACACCGTACATAGACAGCATTATTATACCGCATCATTCACTTTCCAAATCAAATCTTCAATTATATGTACGTAGATTCACGTAGCAAATAAATTAACAAAAGCATTATATTATACAATACATATACATACACACACGTAGACACATACATACATATATACGGCATCAAGTGTAAAGGGAATTAAGTGCTCTATTATCCATTACAATAGAGTTAAAAAGTTGTATCTTAGCTTTCGGAAGAGTACTAAATATCCCAAATTCTTTAAAAGGAGATCATGTTAAAAGCTAGCTTGTGTTCACATTATTATCAGATTCAAGACTAATAATATTGGTATAAAGGGAAGATATGGTTAAGGATTTAAGATTCTTATAATTAATTAGAATAAAATTGTAGTTTTTTAATTTGTTATATATAAATTACCTTTTCTAAGTTAATGGATTGTACACAATGATAAATATTTTATTATTTAAAAATTCTATCCAACATTATTTCAATGGAATTTAAATTTCATAGCAATAAAAATACTCAATCATGGAGGTGTTCCATCTGAACATTTTATCAATTTCTTTCTAAAGTTTTTACAATATATGGCATCAATAGAATAATAATAACTTTTTCAGAGAAATAATTTGGAAAATAACAAGAAAAAAAAAAAAACTCTAAAACTTTCTATATGTGATGCACAGAAATAAGGGAAGAATTCCCACAAAAAAAGGGAAGAACCTCATCAGGTTTTATTATTGTTATCATCATCATTATTATTATTATTATTAGTCTTAACCCTTTTAAATAGTTATTCATACAAGTCTATTAATTAGAACCATTTTCTTAATTTATTTATTTGCTTCATTATTAAGTATAATTTCACCAAATTTTTAAAATTTAATGCAGAACACAAAAAAAGAAGAAGAAGAAGTTAGTGGTATATATTTGAGCATGAGAATTTAACCCTTATCGTATTGGATTTGCAATTTTGTGGGGCTAAGACAACCTAGGCAAAACTTGTCTTATTCCATCACCAAAATGCATGCACTTTTTCTCTTTTTGCATGCGTTTATGCGGTGGACAGATAACACCTTGTCTTCCCGTTTAAAGTTCCGCCACAGGCTAAAATGAGAAACGCTTTTTATGCCCAACCACTCGCTTTTGGCAAAATTTTGTTCTTATTAGCCCATATAGAAGTTCTAGTCAACCGGTGTGGGACATATTCAAACAAAATACAAGGAAGCTTCCAATTTCCCAAAATATTTGAAATTGAATCAAAATAACAGAATTAGTTTTAATTTACGAAATTAATTAGCTAATATTGGTCTGTTTCATACTTCTTCTGGTGATAATGTTAATGTGAGGATAACATTTCTTAAACTCATTGCAAATAATTAATTAACTAATTTTTATCCGAAATTTTTCATTAATGGATAGTCAAACCTTAATTAAATTTCATTTAATTTAATAATTTAGAACTAATCAACTTCTACCTAATCACACGGAAGAAACTAGAATTGAACTACATATTACAGAATGTTAATTATTGTTTTATTAGATTAGATTAATAAGCGTTTAATGTGGTTAGAGTTGGACTTTTCAGAAAGCTTGGAGATTAAGTTACGTTACCACTTCGAGGGAGGTCGTGTATTTGCGCGATGACATAAGCACTGGCGATTCATTCCTTGATTTTGTTTGTGTCAATGTCATACTCACTTGGGCTGCACTTAAATTACAGGTTTTTTTTGTTGAAAATGACTATAAATAAAACAACAAAATAAGGATAATTTCCAAGAAATCTGTCTACATTTTCATCACAATTTCAATGTAAAACAAGAATGTGCAAAGTCAAACCCTAAAAACATGGCAAAAAATTTAAGAAAAAAACGTAAAGTTCTATAAAATCTCAAAGTTAAAAGAAAAAAAATTGTTGGTGAGTATGAAATTACGGATTCATACTTAATTCGTTGTTTATAATTATAGTTTATACTTTGACTGAAAATAAAATGATATATATTAAATGATATACGGTAATTTTAGTTTTGTCAAAAAAAAAAAACTAAGGGGCTAAACGTCCATATCATTTTTATTGAATAATAAGAATTTTTATGGGTGGGATTATCATCCTAAAGTCCAAATTACGCCTTAGTTAAGTAGATTTGAATGGTTTGATGCGTAACTTTTTTTTAAATGTTTTTCTAAATCTTTGTTTACTTGTCCACTCCACGTGGTTGGAAATACTCTCGCTTTTTCATTCAACATAGTCTCAAAAGGTCTTACCTTTATCCTACCTTTTGTTATGTATATATAGATGAGCCATCGGCCAGACATCGCATAATTTACAACTGCGAACTAGTCTTTCTATACTACCATTCAAACCAAAAATCTGCAGAAAGCGATTTTATCCTAATCCACCCTTTTGTTTCGGAACCTCATTTCCATTGAATTTTCTGGGTTCACGAATCTTTCAGGTACTGCTTCTGTAATTTAGCTATACTTTTCTGTCAGCTTTGTTTTTGTAGTTAATGAAGCCGACGATAAAAATGGTATTAATGTCTTCTGCATACTTTGCTGAATGTTCTACTTCTATTCTGGATTACTGGGTATCTCTGAGTTTTGTCTTTCATGCTACTGTTGTTGTAATGTGTCTGCTTTTCTTTTTTCCTTTGTTTCTTTTTGAGTATTGATGTTTTCCATGCCATCTCTAAATGGATTGGTTCATGCTGTTTTCTTTGTTTCGTTTTTGAGATTATTGGGTCTTATGGGAATCTGTTTATTTGAATAAAGTGGAGTTTATGGGTATTACGCTTTGGGGTCTGGTTTCATTGACAAAAGCGTGTTCTCTGAATGTTTATTTCCTAGAAAGTGAATCTCTTGTTGATGGAATTTTCAGATCCATAGTCATCTCTGATGGGTTTCTCATCCATGTTAACTTTGATGAGAATGGCTTCCATTCTTGCCCATGTGTTTGTTGTGAGAATCATGCATATTGAAAAGTTGGGAAAAAAAGGTTTTTCCCCATTTCGAAAATGCTTACTTTATCTGCTTATGTTGATGCATTTGTATAGTTGCAGAGTTTGCTATGACTTCTAATGGCCGGAGAAAATTTACATTTCATTTCATGTTGTTCATCATACTGCTTTACTTCTTCCATTGAATGTTTCATAAGTGCAGACAACTGTGGCTTATGAAAAATGCTTCGCTTGACAGTAGTATTCACGTCTTTTAATTTTCATCTCATGACAGGAGTGTGGACTGCATTGGTTGCTACGGATTTGTTTTAGCATCTTATGGGGATTTCTTTCTCATGTCCATTTGCTAAGTACATTGGTTTGGAAGGAGACTTGGACTCTGTTGTCGTAAAATCCATTGATTTTGGTGATGTTGAAGACAAAACTCCATTACGATCAGTCAGTTTCAAGAGTCATGATTCAAACCCCACAATACTGAAATCCCTGGGTTCTGGAAAGATGACAGTAGAGGTATCAGTGAGCTTCAAAAGAAAAGATATGGGGGAAGTGATGTCAACTAAGACTCTTCCATTTGACAGTGAGACTTACATGCCTACCACAAAGATTAGCTCTAAAAGCCAAGAGATGGATGATCAATGTCTTAGATCAGAATGTCAAGTGGAAGAGATCCAATCAGCACTTTTGGATCCGAACAACCCCAAACACGCAGCAGCACTTAAATTGCAGAAAGTGTACAAGAGCTTTCGTACAAGAAGAAAGCTTGCAGATTGTGCAATCCTCGTTGAGCAAAGCTGGTATGTATTTGTTACCATGAGAGAATCTGTGCTTCTGAACAATTTCTTGATGTGTTTCTTCATTCTAATGGGATCTCTTATATTGATCTTAGGTGGAAGCTCTTGGATTTTGCTGAACTCAAGCACAGCTCTATATCTTTCTTTGACATTGAGAAACATGAAACTGCCATTTCACGTTGGTCTAGAGCTAGAACCAGAGCTGCCAAGGTAATTTTTATGCTCTGCTGCTTTGGAAGTTTTTTTTTTTTTGTCTTATTTTTTTTCCCAGGTAGCTGCCTAGCCATTTCAAGACCTTTACAAAACTATGGTGTAAGAAAAGAATCTAACCACTCTTTGTCATTGCAGGTTGGAAAAGGTTTATCAAAAGATGGTAAAGCTCAAAAACTGGCATTACAGCACTGGCTTGAAGCAGTAAGTAGAATGCATGATCATATTTGTTCTTATTGTTTATAAATTGATCTGTGGACCGATCAGGACTTACTGAAATCTTTCTTTATGTTTGTGAAACAGATTGATCCACGCCATCGCTATGGACATAATCTTCATTTTTATTACGATAAATGGTTCAAGTGTCTGAGCAGAGAACCTTTCTTCTATTGGTAATGTTATATATGAAATATCTTTCTGAGTTACAGCTACAGGCTACTGTTTTAACCTATAGTTTAAGACACTGGAGTCTGAAAAGCTTCTGTTTTGCAATTGCAGGCTAGATATAGGAGAAGGAAAGGAAGTAAATCTTGAGAAATGCCCTCGATCCAAACTTCAACAGCAGTGTATTAAGTATCTGGGTCCAGTAAGTTTTCACAGATTTGGACAAACAATTCTCTTATTTGGCGTATTTACTTGAAAAGCCTTCAATTCGAATTGTATTAAATATTTTTATTTTCTATTCTCTTCCAGATGGAAAGGTTGGCCTATGAAGTTGTTGTGGAGGATGGGAAATTCTATTACAAGCAATCGGGAGAGCTCCTTCACACAAAAGATGATAGGCATGCCAAATGGATTTTTGTTCTCAGCACATCTAAGACCTTGTATGTTGGCAAGAAGAAGAAAGGTTCATTTCAGCATTCTAGCTTCTTGGCTGGAGGAGCCACTTCTGCTGCTGGGAGACTAGTTGTTGAATATGGTGTCTTGAAGGTACAAATCTGCATAGACCTCATAATTTTATTTTCTCCACTGTTGGATTCCTATTGCCATTGGAGGGTAATTTTTGAGTGGTTTGGTTGCTTAAAGATGATTTTTTGTTTCTTTTCAACAGGCAGTTTGGCCTCACAGTGGTCATTATCGTCCTACAGAAGAGAATTTTAAGGAATTTATTTCATTCCTTCGGGACAACAACGTGAACCTCACAGATGTTAAGGTATCAAATGTTAAAAACATGCTTCTCATTTTTTTTCCCTAATGATTTAAATCTCTTGGAAGCAATTAAAACAACACCATCTTATGATATTTTGTTTGCTGTATGCAGATGACTCCGGTTGATGAAGCTTGCACACCGAGAAGCAGTGGTCATCTTAGAACCCACTCTTCTGAGGAGGAATTCATTGAGAACATAAGCAGCTTGGTGGTTGAAGATACTAGTATTGAAGATTCAGTTGAAGAGAAAGCCAATTTAATGGAAACAAACACCACTCCTGCATTGGTGGCTCCTAAGACAAGGCAGTTCCAGATTTTTGGAAGAGAACTGTCTAGTCTTGAAATACCAAGCAGGGATCAACTGTTTGAAAGATTAGACAATGAGAAAGAAGGTGCTGGGAAAATTTATGGCTACGAGGAAGAAGGTGCTGATGAAGAAACAACACAAACTTTCGTACCAAAGGAAGATCACACAGTCACAAAGAGCAGCACTTCTGATGAAAACCATAATGATGATAAAGTAGAAACTATTCCAGAAGAGTCAATACTCAAAAGGATCAATTCACATAAAGAAACAAAATCTTACCAACTGGGAAAGCAGTTGTCTTGCAAATGGACAACAGGAGCAGGTCCTCGCATTGGCTGTCTAAGGGACTACCCCTGTGAGCTTCAGTTCAGAGCTTTGGAGCAAGTTAGTCTATCTCCCAAAAGTAATTGCCTCTCTAAAAATTACTTTGCTCCCAGAAACGGTGCTGGATTAAGCCCAATAGCTTTAACACCAAGAAGTTTCTATGGAGAAACATCAGCAACCTTCGAAGCAACTACACTTGAAATGAGAAGTGAATCTCAAAGAGGTTATCATGATTCAAGAATAGAATCCTCGCCATTGATTAGAGGAACATCAGTCATACCAGTTATTCATACAAGTGAATAGATTTCCCCATTGATTTGTGTGAATATGAAACATGACGTAGGAATTTTTTCACATTCTTTCTATTAATTTATACAGGCATTCTTTTTTTCCATTCATGTTGTACAGTATAGGATGAAAATTGTAAAATTTTTGTGGGTTTATGCCCTCCTAATACAAAGGAAATCAGATTCAATTTTCCACAATCACTGCAGATTCCTGGATTGAGATTATGTTTTTGCTATGTCTTTAATACAGTTGAAGTCTTTATAGGAGAAAAATGCTGACTTCGGTGAGGGATCTTTATATCATGCCAGATCATGCTTTGCTGAGAGATCTTTGACAAGACATGTGTTGCTTTAATTGTTGAACTTCAAGACTACTACAGGTGGCTCATTACAGATAATTGAGGTTCACCGCCACCTTACTAATGCTAAATTGTCTTAACGAGCAGCTTGATGAGGTCATGAAGTAGCTCTTACTCGCCTGACAGGCGAAGTCAAAACAATAGTCCAAATTCATGCAAAGACCATGACTAAGTCCAGAAATGATGAGAATGGAATGGGAAGAGACTTGGAAGATTTTCATTTCATAGAAATAAAAAAAAAAGTAATAACAAGGAACTTCGTTCGCTACCGTCAGAATAACGTTGTAAAATTTTATTATTCCTTTTCATAAAAACAAACATACGATCAAGCATAATAAACATATCAAAATCCGAGGAAAAAAATTGAAAAGATAACCCTATTAAGAAAATGTCAGCCTGCTTTTGATGTTCTTGTTACATTAGGCAGAACAACTGAATCAAGATCACCCGGGTAAGGGGTCCACAAGCCTAACCCTCCCCTGCTTTCTTTCAAGTTACTATCTTTCTTAAATTGATCCAACTGTTTAACCCATTCTATGGGAGAAGAATGCTCCCTGGTGTGTGGATGCAACACAAATATTGAATTGTACTCACAATTCGGAAACATAAAGAATTTGAAAGAGTCCCCTAATCTATACACAACATAGCCAAAACTCAGTTGATCTCTTGGCGTGAAGAGGTTAACCTCATTGAACCACAAGCAACTAAACAAGTTATTGATAGCAGTATGCTCTCGAATGATTATAGCTCCCTCTGGCACATCTGCGTATCATAAATTCGTGTCAACAATATGATATAGCAAGAATATTACCATAAACAAGTAACTGAAATGCAGTTTACTAGTTTTCCGCCATTAGTTGCCCTCATGGACCACTGCCCTTTTCAAACTATAATCCTTAAATAGTCAACAGAAACACTAATAAAGTCAAACACAGCATTTTCTCATCTCTGCGACCTTTCCTTTTGTATCTAGCAAAGAGCTATGTGTTGGATACAAACTAGACAAGAATTTCCGACATGGAAGTTGACTTCTAGAGAACTCAAATGTTTGTTCGTCCTCATTATCATAAAATAATTTCCAAGATTTCAAAAGGGTCCAGCCATCAGCTATTGAAGCGAACAACTCTTACATGACTATTGAAGATTCGTTAGTTAAGAAAAAAAAACTTGCAAAAAGTGAAAGTAAAACGTTTAACCAGAAAAATCTCAGTTCCCTGTCTTACCGCTAACAGTCTTTTTTGTTACACTCCATGGCTTCATTCCCTCGTAGTAGTATATCTTCATGTGTAGATCAATAAGGGGACGTGCATATCGCTTTCTCCTCTTGTTTGCATCAGCCTCTTCATATATGCTACGGTGATGCTTATGCTGAGCGATGGCAAATGTATGCTTCCCATGCCATAGATATCTGTGCGGATGAGTTCCAAAGATCAGCATTTCCATCATCTTAAGTATCCCAAATGAACATATATTTCATTAACAGATGTCTTGTATTTTCAAGCTTAGAAACCAACTGTTCTTTGAATCCAGTTGAAATGTGTTTAATCTCAACAAACAAATGTAACATTGGAAGAGACTTAAATATAATATATGAAAGGGAAATTATACCTTGTCCCCTTGTGGTATTGAGTGTTCTAAAAATGAAGCCTCGTACATTAGTTTTTGACAGTAAGACCCCCAGTAATATTTGAAAAGGATAAAATTAACATCCTTCAAAGGAATTATGTATGCCCTCATATAGCAGAAAGGATCAAAGTCTCAAATACTAATGAAAACAAGGGCTGAACATTTAAGATTTTCGTTTACACTAACAGTTTCAAATACCATAACGAGTGGTCTTGGTTTCAAAATATAAATAGAAAGGGGGTGACGCATAAAAGTCAATACCAAAGGCCAATTATTAATTTTTCCAGGATGAAACACACAAACACATGACAAAAACTAGCTGCAAAACCAATACTTGCCTTCCATATGCTATCACCTTTATGATATTTAATGCCTCAGATTATATAAGAGAAAAGGAAGCTGATGGGACAATAGATATTTTGGATAGAAAATAAAGATATCCATAAATTTAAACTCTTCCAAACCACGTAACAGATATCTGTAAAACTGAGCTCTTTAGAATCACATGTCCAGGAATGATGATCGGGCAATTAACTATTATTCTAAGGATATGAAATATCAAATAACCTGCTACCTCTTATTCCCTTCTTTTCCTAAGCAAATCCCTTAACAAACAAATGGGAGATTGCTCTAATATATACCGAGGAACAGAACTAAAAGGTTCATTCCTCAAAGAGACTTGACATAAACCATGACAACTGGTATACGTACCTCTCAAGGATTAGCAACGGATCAACTATCAGCTCCATTTTACCATCAATCCAAATACTATACTGTGCTTGAGGGAACAACCTATGTGTTAGAATCTTGGGAACCTTCCCATTCCGTCTTGGTTCATCATAAGGTGGATGTTTAAGAAGAACAAGACGCCAGATTCCCACCCATTTTCCACCATTATTGTCTTCTTTAACAGTAGTATTTTCCTTCATGAATTTCAGAGATATCTCATCAACCACCATAAGAAAACAAAACAGCTTCTTTGATCGAAGGCTTATATTTGTTGGCTGATGAGGTATATCGTATCCATCAAAAATGCCAGATGCAACAACAAATTTACATTTCTTGACATATTTTATGTCTACAGGATCCATTTCAGCCCCACCACCTCTAATAAATCCACAGTGCACCTAAGGGGGCAAGCATACGTCAAACAAAGCTTATTAAAAGGTGGAAATCATGACATATTGTATGTAAGATTGTGCAAAAAACCACCATAAAATGAACTTGATAGTTGATAGAATGACAATAATTAAGTTTACCTTCATTGTTGCATTTAGTTTGAAACTTTCCTCCCTCTGTGACCAGCTTTGATGGCCTCCAAACAGAGGAGGTGACTGAGATGGAACTTCATCTTCCGTAACATATAATAAATTTTTGACAATTTCATCAGAAGTTTGTCCATCTGGGATAACTACTTTATCGGGATCATCAGCAACAGGAATTGGACATCCTAATGATATACCAGCATTGACATCAAATACCAGTTATTATTAGGTGAAGACTAAAAGGACGGATGAAGGAAAAACTGCCATGATCTTACTGTGAGGTTTTGATACAAGTCCCATTGTGTCTAACATGGTATATACCTTGCTCTCTTTGTTACATATAGCTGCAAGTCAATAAGAAAATTGCCATAATTTCAGAAATAAGGACATAACATTGATGATTTAGCAAAGAGAATTATGAGTAAAAAACAACAAAGTTGCATAAGCTTCCTTGAAGCATATGTCTAATAACTGAACAGAATTTGATATATCACTTATCATCCTATATTTATACCAAGATTTTCTTTTTTGGGTTAAAACCTGTTAATCAGATTACAGATATTAGATATATGTTGCTCCAAAGTTAGTTTTAAGAGAAAAGGAATGTATTCATCTATATTTAATAAAAATGCATTAAATACTATTTTTGAAATACTTAGCCAGATTCTGCTTTTGGGGAGGAGGGGGGAGCAGGGGTGAGATAAGAACATGGAAGCTAGCTCTGAATTTCATTCCTTCCAGAATTCATAGCAGACACTGATTGAGAAGCAAGCTATTTTCACTCCTTTTAAAATAGGGGCAGAGAGATGCAGAATCCAATCTTATCAATGCTATAGAATGAGTTTTGGAATATTCTCTCTAAAGGCCATTGTGTCTATATTTGGTAAAAACTTACTTTACTTCCTGATTTTCTAAAACCAGGTAGACTAGCCTAACTTAAAACATCAGACAAGGTGGAGAAATGAAGTTCAAAGATAAATCCTAAAGTGCTGATATTTATTCTCACTTCATTCCAATGGACCAGATGAAGGGTATTTATTGTTGTAGATGAAGAGTTAACAAAAATAAAATATGTTGAAGAGAAAACTTTCAAGTAGTAACCATGTACATTAAAGATTGTACATACCTGATAAAAAGGAGACTGAAGTTTGACAAGACCATATATGGAACAATAATGCAAAAAGAATCAATAACATCCACAAGATCCCTGCAACAAGAACCAATCGAATAAAGCCTTTCTTCCAACCAATCTTCAACGGGTAATCTTGGGGCAACCTCCCTTGAGAAAAGAAGTCCATATCAGAATCTGCACCATCAAAACCAGAAAATTAATCAACCTGCTAATCTATCATTTTCCTTTTTGTTATCTAGTAAAATTCCATCATAAACATTAAGCTAAAACCCAGAAAGACAATTTGTAAACAGGTTAAAGAACATTAAACATGTAGTATTCAATTTAATGCACCACGATATGTCTGTAACACATAATATAGTTCTTCCTTACCTTTAGCATGTGGAGTTTGATTAGTTCGGTCTCCCCTGCGATTCAGCCGTAAAGACACAGACTTTTGAAGCTCACCTTCCATATTTAATGCCTTCTTCAACTTGTCATTACTGTAATTGGAAAAAAAAAAAATTCAGAAATCCTAAATCTGAAGTTTTAATTCCTCTTTCTCGATCTACTTCCTTTCTCCTGCTTAGGTCTCTCTGTTTCTATCCCTCTTACTCTAGCTCAGTTTCCACTCTACCCTCTATTCTTTCTCTCTTTCGTTTTCTCTCTCAAGTGTCCATCCTTCTATTTGCTCTAACTTTTTTTCTCCCCTCATTTTACTAGCTGTGAGTTTGGAAAGGTTTGGTTTAATTTGCTGAGAAATTAATAATTAACAGTGAAGATGAACAGTTGGCATGACATTAACAGCTAAATTGAGAATGCAACCATGACAGAAAAAATTCATATATTTCATATTTCCCATGAGTACGTTCAAAATATTCAATTACAACTAACAAAAAATATAAATTCAGTCTCAAATAAAGGGGCAAGACCCAGATGGACATAACTGCCCGGACAACCAGGTGATATAGAGTTGCAACTTTGGAGGTGTCTGTGATTTGACAAGGATGCAAATAAGAGAAATTTTATTGAAATATAAGGAGAGGGAAGAGGGGTGCTGAGATAAATTGAGAGATCAAATGCAGTGTAAAATTATGTCAGACGAAGTTGGTACCTGCTGGTTAGAATGAATCAGTGTTAAAGTTCGCAACTTGGTGAGAAGATGAAGGAAACCAGTGCTCCAGATGGTGTAGTTCACAGGATCTGAAAAAGGGTTGAGTTTTAGAAGAATGGTGAAGGATTAGTTGATTTCAAGTGTCAATGGAGGCAGATCTGCCTTCTGTTTCTGTAAACAGAACGCAACTAGAATAACAGCGATATAAAATGAAAGATATATTAGATAGAAATTAGAAAAAAAAAAAAAAAAAAAAGAGAAAAATCTACGCGTGATGAATTGGATTTGGATACCCTGAAACTTGGATACTCTTGATAATTGGGCTGGATCCAGTAATTGGCAGCCTGTTGTTGCCCACGTATATACAAAGCCTTAATAAAACGTTTTCATATCGAAAACTTTGTCCCTTTCTGTTACCGTCACTTAACAATTTTTGTATGCGTGACGCGTTAAGTGTTAGCGTGGCCAACAAGAAGCAAGTGATGTGGGCAGAACTGCTTCTAAACGACGTCGTTTGACTTCTACATGAATTCATCCCTTTCTAGTTTCTGGTTTCTTCTGGTTTCAACTAACGCATTATCTTCTTCCTTGCTCCGACAACCAATACAAAATTACTTGTCTTGTTCTTTTCCCGTATTCCTTTCTCTGCTTCTGCACCGTGAAGCTCACAACATTATCTTCAGCTATGATTCCAAAGAGAGAGCTCGGGAAGCTGGGCTTGTCGGCAAGACCCACTATAAATTCTGGGAATGCCGTTGGTTTCTGTGCCAAGAATGGATTGGATATGGAAGGCGTGGTTTTATGGGGATGCAGCAGCTAGAAGAAGTGGTTGTTATGCCTAATTACCACCAGTTATTCCCTGGTGATGCTAGAAAATTATTTAACATATTTGGCAGCTCCTATTGTGATGAGGCTGCTAAGCGATTAGCCTGCTGGGTAAGTTCTTTCTTTTCGATTCTAGACGTAGACTTTTGGTTTTCCTTTTTGCCTCCAACTATTTACTTTCCCATTTGGTTCACTCAATTTAATGCACGACCATGGGTTGGGATTGAGTGATTGGCCTTCTTCATCAGAAGAATTTGTTCAAAGAATAATTTTTTTTATTATTTGTTTACAAATTATCTCTTCTTTTTTTTTTTTAAATTTATAGAGTTGATGTATACACACAAAAATGTTATGTCATATGTCAATCAATGACCACGTAATTTATTAATGGTTACATCAGTATTTAATGTGCTACGTACGCAAAAATTGATAAATAACGTGATAAAAAGAGACAGAGGATTCAATATAAAAAATATTTCATTTAGAGTTTAATTTAAAAATATTAGTATCAAAAAATATTTATTTTTTTAAAAAATGTCAAGCTGATAAAAAGAGCCTTTACTCTATTTGACCCCTAATTTTTTTGGTAAATCGAGTTTGTGCCACGCAATGCAATGCGTGTGAACCACTCCTAATCTGGATGATGTTGTTACCTGGAACTGGAAATGTGGATTAACGAGAGCCTCAAGTATGATACTATATATAGTTGAGTAAGTGGCCCTCTACCCCTTCGCCTTCACAGCCTCGAGTTGAAGCAAAAATGGCAGCTTTGGTATCTTTTTCTGTTCCTCCACTTCACGTTCCCACCTCACCTGATTCGATTTCAGTCAGCAAACCTTTGTTGACGAACATTCAAATCAATCCAACAGCGCCCAGTTCATCATTCTCGCTAGTTTGTAGAAAGAAATCAAATTCCAAGCTTTTCACTGCCTTTTCACCCTCTATCTCAACAGAACCCACCAACACACCTGAGGCTGACCCAGAAGTTGAAATCCGAGCTGAGAAATTCGACTGGTATGCACAGTGGTACCCATTAATGCCGATCTGCGACCTGGACAAGAGGAGGCCACATGCGAAGAAGGTGATGGGCATTGATGTGGTTGTGTGGTGGGATAGAAATGAGAGTTCATGGAAGGTGTTTGATGATGCGTGTCCTCATAGATTGGCACCTTTATCTGAAGGCAGGATTGATCAATGGGGCAGGTTGCAGTGTGTGTATCATGGTTGGTGTTTCAATGGCTCTGGTGAATGCAAACTCATCCCTCAGGCACCCCGTGATGGCCCTCCGGTAATTTTCTCACTGACTACCTCCACATAGATGAAGTGAAAGTGCCTGCTTTCAGTGCTTTGTATAATTTGATCATTTACATGTGCCGTTTATCCATTTCCGGAACTCAATGGATATGATTCTAGTTCCGAAATGGACGTGGTAAAGTTCTAATTCCTACATATAGAAGATTGCGAACTATCTGTTCAGTGCTCACATTCATAATTGGCAGTATATTTTAATTTGAATGTAAGATGGAAGGAAGGTTTTAATTGCTTGTAGACCACTGCAGAAAGGTACCAATCGTGTTATATTAAGGTCTTTTAAGCTTTCTTATTGGTTCATTACTGTTTGGTCATCCGGTTTGCTTTACAGAGGCAAATTTGGTTGTGGGATCAACAATGTAATTTTTAAATTAGTATGACTTTCACTGTGCCTTGATAAGAACTGGGGTAATGTTATCTGCACACTTCCTTGGCTGCCTTCTTTGCACCTTTTGATTATGACTGGTTACCAACTTAACATTACTAAATCAGGTTAGTTAATTTCAAGAGTTTTTCAATGAAGGTGGTATCCATGCTTATCCAAGAACATAGTAAAATATAAAAAGACGTTGTAAAAAAATTTACTAGAAAAGTAAAATCCATTATGTGGATAAGTTGAGATAAAGTAGCAAATATCAAACATGGTCAATAAATTTTATGACTGCATAGTTTTCTCACCTCTTCACCATCTCTTTTGTTCCATCTAATTTAATGTTTCAGTAGATCTAGAGTGTCATTCTTCGTGCGTATGGGACAATTTGTTTCTCATTTAACATTCCCTACTAAAATACACAGATTCACACGTTCAAAAAGGCATGTGTAGCTGCTTACCCCAGTACTGTGCAAAATGATATCTTGTGGTTTTGGCCAAACACTGATCCTCAATACAAAGATATTCTCGCAACAAAGAGGCCACCATTCCTGCCAGAAATAGATGATCCATCATATACCAAATTAATGGGAAACAGAGATATAAATTATGGGTATGGTTTTAACACTAATTCTTTTTCATGCATTCTGGACGTATAATGCATCTGTATACCCCTTACTTCTTGTTTCATGTCCAAGAACTGAAAGACTTCTAATGGGAAATGATTGTATTTAGTAATTGATATAGCAATTTTGGCTGCTTCTGGAAGATGAAACAAGCATTGCATAATGCGTGTTCAAAAATTTATCTCACTTTAACGTGAATGTTATAACAAAATATCCAAGATTAAAATAAAAAAGTCCTAAAAAAGTGAATATGCATTCATATCTATGGAAAATGCTTTCTCCTTATAATTAACTCAGACAATTTACAAAATTGAAGGTACGAAGTACTGATAGAAAACCTTATGGACCCTGCCCATGTTCCTTATGCCCATTATGGAATAATGCGGACTCAGAGTCGGAAACCAGAAGGCAAATAGATACATCTATTAACTTCAGTAAGTTTTAGTTTATATTATATATAAGACTAATATGTTTAAATCTAAATTGACATCACAGAGAAAGTTGATAGAGAAGGGGGCCGGCCAGTTGAATTGTCAATTGAAAAATTAGACGTGAATGGTTTCACAGCAGATCAGGTTTGGAGCAAAAGCAAATTTATGCCTCCATGTATTTTTTATGCATATTCTGACCCAGATCAAGCTAATGGGTCAGCATCATCTCCTGATACCAAGGTAAAACATCGAGGTGACATGCCTTTAGATTACTGCTATACTTCGGAAATTTCTCCTTAACTCTTACTTATAATGTTAATGCCATTGATTTCGTTTATCTCAACACATGTTCAACTTGGTTAATGCAGAAACCATCAGTTCAGAAGAAGTTTTCTTTAATTTTTGTTTGTGTTCCAGTTAGTCCTGGTAAAAGCAGATTGATATGGTGCTTCCCAAGAAACTTTGGACTTTGGATTGACAAAATTGTGCCAAGATGGATTTTTCATGTGGGGCAAAACCTGATTCTAGATTCAGATTTATATCTTCTTCATGTTCAGGTGAGTCAGTTATTCTTTCTCCTGTCAATGAGTCAATTTGATTTTTCATTACTTTTACATTTGCAAGTTCTTATAAATTCCACCATACTATGACAATGCACGTGCTCCAATATAATATTTAAGATTAAATGTGTCCTAGATAAACATTTTTTTGGCTATCTTACTTGAGTTACTGTAGCTGTTTTATTTATCTTTTCCAAAGATATCATCTTAGTTTAGGTAATCGAGTGTGTCTTCTCTTCAATCTGCCGTTGTAGAGCTCCATCCTGCTTAACCCCTTTTAGGGAGTATTTTGTATGGTGAAGCAGTTTACCTTGCTGTGATTATTAGTTCTTAGCAATATATGTCTTTAATAGGCAAAGTCAAAATATATACTTCGCGCCTCCCTTTTTGTCTGCCTTTCGCCCCCACCCTGCTATTTTTTATTTATTTTTTCTTTTCAGGTCAAGCAAGATGGTCCCTGATTAATATTTTACTAATTTGATTATTGATATCTTTGGATAGGAACAAAAAATAATGGATGTTGGTCAAGCTAATTGGCAAAGAGCTTGTTTCGTGCCAACAAAGTCAGATGCCCTTGTGGTTGGTTTCAGAAAGTGGTTAAACAAATATGCAGGTGGCCAAGTTGATTGGAGAGGAAAATACAGTGGGGTTCTTCCTCCATCTCCTCCAAGAGAAGAGCTAATGGACAGGTAGGTGTACCATTGCACTTGTGGATTCAAGCTTCATATTCTATTTACTTTCCAGAAGACAATAACCTCTTAAAAGTAACTACATTACTTTGCTCTTTCGCCAATGTAATTAATGTAGTAAAGGCAAGAAAAACAAGTTAAAATCATGAGGTTATAGTTGTCTGTAACAATAAGACTTGCTTGGTCTGATGTTCTTACATGCTTAAATATTTTCACAGGTACTGGTCTCACGTGGTGAACTGCCAGAGTTGCAATTTTGCATACAAGAGTCTCAACATCCTTGAAGTCGCGCTGCAGGTGGTGTCTGTTGCTTCAATTGGTATTGTTGCTGCCATGAAGCAAGGTATGATACCAGCAGCAGCAAGAAATTCACTGGTTGTGGTGGCGATATTATCTTTCGCATTTTCAAGATGGTTGGCTCACTTCATCTACAAAAATTTCCGGTACCATGACTATGATCATGCTTTTCGCTGAACAAAATCTTTCGAATCTTGTTCAGCTCTGAAACCAGCTGGATTACTGTAAATATTTAGAAGAGCATACATAAATACTGTAAGAGAAATTTGTGTAGATTTTAGTTCGAGGTCGGTGGATAAATATGGACAGAATCTGAAGTGAAAAAGCGTATGAATGTGCAGGAAAGGATATCAGGTGAGAAAACTTGTTCATGTTTTTTCCCTTTTTGTTAAAACGGAATTGCATTAAAAGGAAAGCAGCAAATGAGTACGTAGATTACATATTACAGACCATCACAGCGATGATAGAAATATACGGCGAGGTTATGTACACTTGATATATATGTATATATATATATTAACTGATGTGAATAGTGAGTGGCTCGGGCTCGTAGGCTCATACCACAACCACCTCTATATGAAAGATAAAATGAGAGTCTTACATTTGAGAATCCAGAACTACTCTCACAACATTAATTTTTTTATTTTTTGGTATCACTTTACATTTTGCAAGTGATTTAATAATTATAGAAACTCAGGATATCCTAATTAATTACCGAGTCTTGCTCTTAAGGAAAGTTGTGAGAACTTGGTGTTTAATTTAATAGGAAATTTCATAAAGAGAAAATATATTATAGATTTTGATATATCGAATATATCCGAATATGTTCTCAAATTCCATGATGCTCATATCTTAAATTAAAAGAAGGGGAGAAAAGAATGGCATAGAGTTTTTGAAAAAAGTTGTTTGCATGATATGCATGGCTTAGAAACACGTGCTATGACTTATTTTAAGTTAAAAACACTATTATGTATGTTTTCAATAAAAGGTGACTAATACTAAAAAACCCTAAATGTGTCTGTGTCGTTCTCTTTCAGCCACCTCAGGCAGGCTTTATATGAGCAAGTCCGAATGATGACACGTGCTGCTTCTTCTTCATCGTCATCCAAGCATATGCTGCAGTGTCCTTCTTGGCAACACATCTAGGGCAGGCTGGCCTGGGTTTCAATTGATTCCGAGATAACCCTTTGCAAAAACAGCACTTCTGTTTGAAAATCTACTCTTCATCTTCTTCTACTAGTTTCTGCCCTTTGAATATTTGGAAACCTAATATGCTCTTGTAGTTCCTCTTCTAACTGGAACCCTAACATGTCATGTGTTTCTATTGTGATGTTCATGGCGTACGTTGTAATTGCAACTCTCTTTCTCTCTCAATGTATGAGGAGTTACACCAAGATGCTTGCTTGTGATATGATTAGGCTGGGCATTCACCAATTAACCAAACTTCTTTTTTCTCATGTCCTCTCGTAATTAAAATAAAATCTCATGTCCATTAATATTTTATTTAGGATATATATATATATATATATACTTTTTTAAAATATTATTTTTATCTATTTCACCATTTATTCATGTTAAAATTTCAATAAATGCAAAATTTCTAAATATTAAATATTATTAAAGATTTTTATTTATAATTTAAAATATTTTATCTTTTTATATAATTTATTATCAATCAATTCTAAAATTTGATGAGTATAATTAATTATGTGAGATTTTTTTAATTTAAATAGTTAGTTAGATTTATGAAATTCATTTTTTTAAAAGTTATAAAAAATATATATGAAATTTGATTTATTTTTTAAATAAGTTTAATAAATTTTTATTTATAATTTTATCACTACAAATAACACATAACTAATATATACAAAATGTAAAAGAGTGATTTCCCTAATTATTACGTCAAAGCAAGTTGTGCATTTTGCTTGTAATTTACTAATTTTGTAAAATCGAGAATTACTGTAAACGCAGGCATTCATTTTTATTTTTTATTTGAAAAAAAAATCTTATTTGTTTTAGAAAAATGTTTGTTAATTGTTTAAGAAAGACAAAAAGGAGAGTGGGTAATAGACTCAAGTAAAGTAAAGCATCGGCATAAAATGGAGCAGAGAGTGAAGCTGATTGTCTGGTTGTGCACTCCAAGCACGGAGTAAAATCGAGTGATGATCTCAATGACTTGTGAGCTTAGTTAGATCTGGCATCAGCGTCACACCTGGCTCCACTTCCACATCTACTGGCACCAGCTCTTCGTCTTCTACTTCATCTGTGAATGTGAGCCCATTTCTAACCCTTCTCCTGCACTCAACTCCAATCTTCTCGTTCTTTTCTCTTCTCTCTCTGTTAGCAAGCCACCATCTTTCTCTGATCAATTCTGAGATCTGGGTTTATTGCCTCAAATTCTGGGTTTCTACAGAAACCCATGAAAGAATCAAATCCAGTCACCGAGCCCATTGGGCAGAACCTCATCAAAATTATAAGCAATCTCTGTTTCTCAGTCTTTGTATTTTCAGTTCTCATATTTACAGTAATTGCCATCACATACCAACCCCCAGATCCATGGCTGGAATCTGCTCCAGCTCTAACAAAACTCTTCACCGAATCCGAAAACGCGACCTTCCAAAACGATAATTCCATCATCAAAACGGGCGAGGATTTGCAGTCCGTGCTTCCCCCGGCTGCCGTCCGGGCAATACCGATCACGGAGGCGGTGATTGAGAAGAAGGAAGAGCAAATAGCGAATTCAACTCCACCATCAGCTTGCCGGGAGTTGAATTTAGTAAATTGTTCCGACCCTCGTGTGTTGATTGCTGTGGAGAAGTTCAATTTGAAGGCTTTTAAGTCCATTGCCTTCTTCGAGTATCAGACACCGGTTAATGGGTCGAAGCCTAATGAGTGTGATGTGGCATGGAAATTTCGGAACAAGAAGGAGAAATCTTGGCGAAAGTATAGGGATTTTAGGAGGTTTAAGCTCAGCATTGGAGATGATTGTACATATAAGGTTGTGCATCCTGGTGGTTGGCATTCAGGTATCAATGCCAGGCGTCCTAGGAATAAAGTTAATGCAACTAGGAGTGGTGTAACTGGAAAAGCTAAAGTTGTTCCACAGGTTCGTGATGATGAGATCAATGACACAATTCCCAGTTTGGGATCGGAGATGAATTTTAGGAAAGGGAGATACTTGTATTATTCGCGTGGAGGGGATTACTGCAAGGGAATGAATCATTACCTTTGGAGTTTCCTGTGTGGCTTGGGTGAGGCAATGTATTTGAACAGGACATTTGTGATGGACTTGAGCTTATGCTTGTCGGCAAGTTATAGCTCGAGTGGTAAAGATGAGGAAGGGAAGGATTTTAGGTACTATTTTGATTTTGAACATCTAAAGGAGGTGGCTTCCATTGTGGAGGAGGGTGAGTTTTTGGGAGATTGGAAAAAATGGGATAAGAGCCATAGAAGAAAAGTTCCAGTAAAGAAGGTTGTGAGTCATAAGGTGACGCCAATGCAGCTTAAGAAAGATAAGAGCACAATTATATGGAGGCAGTTTGATGCTCCAGAGCCAGAGAATTACTGGTACAGAGTTTGTGAAGGGCAGGCTGCAAAGTATATTCAGAGGCCATGGCATGCTGTGTGGAAATCAAAGAGGTTGATGAATATTGTTTCTGCAATTAGTGGATGGATGGACTGGGACTTTGATGCAGTTCATGTGATTCGAGGGGAGAAAGCGCAGAATAAGGAGCTTTGGCCTCATTTGGATTCGGACACATCACCTGACGCACTTCTTACAAAGCTTCAAGGGATGATTCAGCCTTGGAGAAATTTTTATATTGCCACCAATGAGCCGTTCTATAATTACTTTGATAAATTGAGATCTAATTACAAGGTCCATTTGCTTGACGATTACAAGGAACTGTGGGGAAATACAAGTGAGTGGTACAATGAGACAAGTCTTTTGAACAATGGAAAACCAGTTGAATTTGATGGGTACATGAGAGTGGCAGTGGATACAGAAGTTTTTTACAGGGGAAAGATACGCGTGGAAACTTTCTATAATCTGACAAGCGATTGCAAGGATGGAGTTAATACCTGCTGACTAGGGACCAGGTTGGAGCACAGCTTATTCAAATTATATAGTTCCATCAGGTCTTCCTTGTTGCTTAAGTTTCAGATTCATACCATCGAGTTAAATTCAAGCTTATTGTATTTGCTTGTTCTTTTATTGTATCGATGATTGATGATTTATGTTGATCGTCATGATTTTATCTGTCTATAGAATCATCTTCTTTCCTCAACTCACTTCTTGATCTGACTGTACAAGTGAATTTTCTCATAAGTGACACCGAATTTTCTTGCCCTTCTCTCTCTCCTAATAAAATTTTCTCATAAAATGTATTTTGACAGTAACATTGGTTGAAGTTCTTGAAACTCACAATTTATATTGGAAAATGGATTTGTCTTTTTGGAAAGTTAGAAGAACAGCTAAAGATAATGAAGATTGGCCATTGCGCTGAGTATAGACTTTACTTAGATTTTGTCCTAGCAATAAAATGATAAATTAGGATAAGTCGACAGGTAGAAGAAGCCAACCTGCTTTGGTCAGGTTGACTAAGGGTAAGGGGTGGTGTGAGATTAGCTTGCATTAATTTCTATTATATTTGGTTTCTCGTAGGTTGATATTATTTTATTTCTTTTAAGTGAAAGAGAAAGGGTTATTTAGTCTTTCTTCTGGGAATTAGTATTTGTAATTATTCAGTCCTTGATTCCTAGTAATCATCATTGAACTTCATTTATAGAGAAAGTCATGGTTTACAAAGACATAATCATCTTCTGAGACCAAGGACCGGAAAATGCCTTGTTGAATCAATGAACTTAACTATAAATTCTGGGGATTGTTTTCTTGCTTTTGAATAACTTGTCAACAGCCTCAAAGACATGGACATATAGGGAAAACTCACTCTCTTACTGAGAATACAGATTATCACGATTCTGTCCTGTGATTCTCTTCTTTGTACCAGTTCTCACGTGGTGCCACTTGTTCATGCATGGGTTTATATTCCTGCAGAAAAAAGTTTGTTAAGCATTGAGCATCAGTTGTTAACAACGTTGTTTTGTCTCAAAACAGTTAATGGTAGATAGAACTGCATATTGGAATACCACATGGAATTGGAAAGTTAACCTTCCTTCCTTATCAGTTATGTTCAACCTTCTGATTGCCTGTTGGTTATAACTAAACCGGGATTCTATTAAAACGAATAGAGATTCATCTTCTTTTCCTAAACAATCACACAAGAAGACACTAAATAGTTACCTGCATCTTGTCTAGAAGCTCCTTTGCAGTACTTGCAGATACGATGATATTCCTTGCAGAGGGATTAATAAATCCCTCTTCCACACCTTTGTCAAACAATCCAAGCAGGCAATCGTAGTAGCCATCAACATTTAGAAGGCCTACCTGTTTTTGTAACACCATAAAGTTCCAAATGTGATGAGGCCATTAGCCATGTAGAGAAAGGCCATCAATACAAACTATTTAAGCAGTAGCAGTTAAATTCATATGCTCTCATATATGAAAAGTGTGAAGTAGTGTGAGAGTAATTAATGTATATACCCCGTTACTATGCACACCATCTGTGTGGAGAATTGTTAGCTCATTGCAAGGATCTCCATGGCCGTGGAGTTAAATGGGTATGCAAACAAACTCAACCTAGAGAGTGTATGAATTTGGATTTACTGCAGTTATTTTTAGTGTAGTAATAGTTTTCTAGTTATTGGATCAAGATGTAACTGTATTGTAGTCCTCATTTAATAGTTAGGAAGTTGCTATTGTACTGCAATAACTACAATACATCTAAATCTGAGAGTTTACTTTCTTTCTATGACATTCCTTGTTCTTAAGTTCTTGAAACTGTTGTCACTTGCTGAAGCACACTACTAGATTGAACATCATGTGCTCTATCATGAAGCTTCTGAATTTGAAATTCAGTAGGATAAACGGGGTGGGATTCATTGAAAGCAAACATGTCGGTGTTTTATTAAAGTCACCCAACGGGTTGAAATGATAGAGAAAGATGACATGAGAAGAAGAGGAGAGAGGGGGAGACAACAGAATCTCAATTTATCGTCAATGTTCTCATAAACATACATTAGAAGAGACTTAATCAAGGATTAATATTAAAAAACTAGTAAAGTGTAAGATTAAGGTTCAATTATGTACCTAAAGATGGGTGTTAAGTCATAATCATGGTCGTCCTTATCGCACTTTTGGATGGCTATGGCAAGTTTTCTCTCGAGTGCAAGAGCTGACACAACCACTAGCAGATGCAGAGTTCAAAACCAAATTGAGGTGTATCTAACACGAAACACGTTTTATTCACTCACTTGTCAGTAGCTTTATTTAATTTTCCCATAATTCTCTGTGTCGAAGAACTCGTCTTCAATTTGGTTTTGGATTACAGAAACCATCTCTCAACATTGAAAGCTCAGCTATTAAGTTAAATGCTCAAGAGATTTTCGTTATATCTAAGAAAAATTTATAAAAGCATATATTAATAAAAAAATAATCAAAATTATTTCATTCTCTAAATAAAATTAATTTTATTTCTAAAATATGAGTGAGACTAGTCCCATCTCTGTAAAAATTATCATAATAAACTTTTTTTTGAAAAAAAAAATCTCAGCATTGAGTGAGCCTGAAATTTTGGGTATGATATTAGATCAATTGGACATAAACCCATAATTAAGGAACATCTTTTCCTTTTCCCTAAAAACCAAATAAAGGTCATAATTACTGAAGACAAAAACGATTATTGGACATCACAAAATGCCTATTGGTCAAAAGGTTCAATGAAGGGGTCATTATGAGTTAAAATCAAATGATGGCCTTCGGTTAACATGTGATTACCAGTGATCAATTTTCTTTTTCCATATATATATATATAACACTTTTCATGTCTAGTTTTTTCAATGATAGTTCTCCCGAGACAAAATTTGGAAGATAATGTAAGGAGAAGGTAACAATTACTCATATTTGCTTAAAATCAAAGAAAAAGAAACAATATTTGAGTTATTCTGAAAATTAACAACTCAAATTCATCAGACAATACTCTAATTGTTGAAATGTTCTTTGTTTATTACATATTGTTTTATTTCTTTAATTGAGTGATTAGTTTATGTATATTTTCTCCTTAAATCTAGCATATCAACTTAATTAGTAATCTATGCATTTGCCATAAAGTAAAATTAAATTTGTTAGGTGATAAATTATTCTTTTTTTCAAGCAGAATGGTTAAAACATACAGAAATTCATGCCATATTATTCAATCTTTCATCAAACATATTGATAAGAGAAACTTTAATAGAAACATTAAATGATAACAACAATAATAATGCGTATGAAGCTAGAATTAACCAATTTCTTTATCATATAAAACTTGTCCTTTTCTTTATAAAAGAGTAAGAAAGCAAAGTTTTGACTGAATGTAGAGTTAATCTTGACTTGGAGAGCTTAGAAATAGAAAATGGAGAATAAAAATGAGGCTTAAAAGGACAGCAGAACTTACTGGTTTGTCATGGATTCCCAGCTGAGACCATGAAATTATTTCAAGCAATTCTTCCATGGTTCCATATCCTCCTATTAGTATGAAAAATCATTAGACAGTAACCAAAGTTTAAATTCATTATCTTGCTTACATACCAGGGAGTGCAACAAACGCATCAGATCGTCGAGCCATTTCAGCCTTTCTTTCGTGCATATCTGATACAATCAACACCTCTCCCACTGAATGACCTGATATCTGAGACCAGAATCTTCAGTAATTGAATGAGTGATGAGAAGAAAGAGATAAACTACAAAGAGAGAGAGTTTGGTACCTCAACCGAAACAAGTGCAGCTGGAATTATTCTATTCCAAAAATACAAAGAGACCAAAACATTGAAATCAATCAGTTCTATTGACCATGGATTAATTTGCAATAGAAAAAAATAAATTGAAGTCTCCTACTTAATTAATTAGTTAAATAATAAGCAATACGTATTTTTCTTACCCAAGTACATGGCAACCTCCATCAAACACTGTCCTAGAGACCTTTCCCATCAGGCCAATACTTCCTCCTCCATACACCAAACGCATCTTCCTCTCCACCTGCAAAATCCCAAAAGCTTAGATTGTTAATTTGTATAAGTCCAAGAATAGCTACTGCTTAAAAAGAATCAGAAAGAGATTAGAAGTTTTGTCGTTTTTATGATCCTATCAACTTGAACCAGATTAGTCGACGGTGAATGTAGTAAGAAAGAGATCAAAAGACGAATAGAGAGTACCAACCAGTTCCTTTCCAAGATCAAGTGCTGCTTCACTGAATATCTTTCTGCTTCCTGATTTACTGCCACAGAAGACACAGACCCTTTTGAATTCACCCATTTAGTTTAATTTCTCTCTTTCTCTCAATTCCAAAACAACAAAAGGGTTTATATATTGAAATCAAGTAGTCCACTCGACACCTTGTATTATACATATGCAACACAAGCTAAGGTAATGTAATGATGGTGTGGATTAATCATGTAGTTGGACTGGACTTGCATGACACGTGAGAAATGGTCGTTTTCATGGCCCATACGTTTGCAATTGTTTTACTGTGATATTATTCAAAGGGAGCTTTTGTAGTCAATAGAGAAGAGATTCTCTCTTTTGTTTTCTATTCTATGTCAGATATATATGTTGGGGTGGGTGCACCAATAATGCACACTGTTCATCTTCTTTGGAATATATAGAGGAAGGTTCATCTTCATCTCCTATCCCTTGGACTGCAAAATCCAAATTGAAGTGGGTCGATTTTGCATTACCAGAAGTCCACCAACGAGATCATTATTCCTATGCAGACTTTTGTTCTAATCTCAACTTGTCGTGTATGTATGTATGTATATATATATATATATATTAAATGTATGAAAAATGTTAGTTGCATCACTGTTTATGTACACTATCTGTACACTATGTATATATTAATTATTTATATTAATATAATTATAAACAAAAAATAAATAAAATGTAAACAAAGATGTTAAAGTGAGTGTAAATAAATAATGATTGGTATAGCATTATTCTCTCTATATATGTGATTATATGTCTACATAATATATATTTCTTGGGCTAAATCACAGTTGAAATGACATTTTGGTCTATTTTTAACTTGAATATAATTCTGCCTTGAGACAAAGTCAAGGGTCACTTGTTCGAAGTGACAACCCTTAACCCCTACTTAACTTACTAACTACCCATATTTGTTCACTCAGAATGTAGAATCCTATATGCTTTAAATGATATTTAGCATATTTCCTTATAAACACATCACCTAATTAAAATTTTGAATTCAAAACTTTTGAATCACTTTTGTTAAAAAAGATTTATTATTTATTATTCTGAACAAAAATTAATTTTATATTTAAAAGACTGTAAAAATAAACTAATTCTCTTCCAAAACAAAAGAAAGGGATATATTTAGACATTTTAGCTTATACTGAGTACATTATATATAACTTTATTGGTCTTGTATCATTTTCAAATGCTTTAATTTTGGGCAAAGTTGACAGCATTCTTCTTTAGCTCAAATTTCTGCCATGCAAGGTGGCATTATGAACATATTTCATTGACCTTTCGTAACTAAGTATTCCCCTAAAAAGAAAGTCTCAAAGTTCCAATGCTCCTTTCTCTTAACATCATTACAATAGATGGGAAAAGACTTAAAAATAAATAATCATCATTATTGGTGGTCTCTTGTCTTTCTTTCTTTTTCCCCTCCGCTCTTGCTTTAATTTGTATCCAAAGATCCCTCTACCTATACATCTAGTCACCCTTTTGACCCATCAAAAGTTTGAATTAGGCTCTCTAGCTAAATTAGTTGAGCTCTAACATTTCAGAGGAGGTGCTGTCATTGCAAAGTATTATTCAATTTTATTAAAATACTTTATTCTATTTATAATATTTCGAAACTAAATCTTTTTGTCCCATAGACACAAACTACTAAATATATTGCTGTTCTTTATCAATCACAAGAATTAATTGATAGATTCTGATTAATTAAAAGCATTATCACACCTAGTAATTTATGGTAATAAAAGTTGATTCCTTATAATCCTATCCTACATGTTAGAGAAAGTTGCTATACTTAGCTTTTGTAGACTAGACTGATGATTCGATTTGTTTTGAAGCACAATATTATAGGTAGAAGCATTAGGAAAACTTTGCAAGGGATAGATGGATGGCCACTTCATCCATGATGCGTGTAATTATGATAAGCAAGGACAATATAGTAAAATGGGGCATTAAGCGTGCATTAGAAATATATAGAATATCATGATGTGAGAGCCATCATATGGGTCCTCCGCCAATCAACTTAGAATAATATTTAATGCTTCTTCATTTTGTTGGTTGAACATCTGCGTACGTGTACACAATAAATAAACAAGTAGAAATCTGACTCTGAAAAGAGAAGAGTGGGGGACACTTGGAAAAAAAAAAATAAAAAAAAACTAATATTGGATGAACCAGAAGAGCGCAAAGCATATCTTTCATGTGGTTTTATTTTAAAGTTAGGTTAGTCATATGCAGAAATTTCAGTCAATTTCTCTGCAAAGCTTCTTTTGTCACTTACAAGTTAGCTTAGTGTTTTGATATGTTTGAAGGAGAGGGATGGTTATAGGCACTGGAGTTAAAGTTTCAGTATCTTCTCCGATGTTCAAGTTAGAATTTTTGATTAAAAAAAATCTCAAAAACTTATAAGAATTATACATGATAAGAGTATTTTAATCTCTTCAAATTGATTTGACAGTATTTGTGTAATATGTACCAACACTTCACTTGCTAATATTAAAAAGATGATATGTCACTCTTTCTCTTTATGGTGAAATTTTGAGATATACCTTTTCCCCTGTATTCTTTCTTTATTTTTACCTTTTTCCCATTAAAAAAGTCCTTGCTTTAGGAAGGGTTTTTAATTGACATAGCCACAAACATTTCTTTAATTGAAAATTGCTTTTCTTTTTGAATGTTTACCATGCCATGTCAACGTTATGAATGGCTCAATAAGATAGCAAGACATTTTCAGATACAATGTAAAGAGAAAGATGAGACTACGTATGAAAGTATAGAGCTTTGCTAATGCTTGATTCAGTAGTCGGTTCTCAAGACATTTTCAACTCTATAATGGCTTCCTAAGCTAACCTCATGAGCCAAATGAGCTAATTAAGCTGAACTGAGAGTTGTAAGTTGAAAGCCCTCATATTAGTTTTGGCCAAGCCAGTGATTCATCCTAACAAGCACAGACGTAAGAAAGAGATTAAACAACTGTTGTCTATTCAGAACCAAAAGAAAAATGATAATTTTATTTATTTATTCATTTATTCCACTGCTCCGTTTATGCTATTTGCTTGCTGTAAAGAGTCAACAACATAATCTCTCTAGATTCGGCAACACATGGTCAGGAAATTGAGGATAATTGATCGCTGAATTTGGAATTGGAAGTACTATCAAAACCCAGCAGAACAGCACAGGTTTCGTTTCCGCAATAATTACATTGAGTTGAATAAAGGGAACATGAGTCATGCACTTATATATATGTGGCACTCTGGGAGCCCTTACAAAATGTGGGGTACTTCTTGGTTGTTGAGGCAAAAAGCAGTACTTGCTTCTCAATGTTATGGGCATCCTATCAAGGCATAAAGGGCATATATATCTGTAGAGTAATCCACATTATGTCACACAGAATCTCATCCAAATAGATTTTTCAAAGAATCAATTGAATTCCTGTTTGTCCAGCACTTACCAAGCACTCATGGACACATTCTGCAACCCATGCCACTGTATAATGCTTCTTTGGACAACAGAATTCAATCCCAATGAACTGTAGCGAAGAACTATACAGCTAGCTATACACAGAACAATATCAGCAAAATGACTTTATTGCAGCAATCAGTTTGCTGTTGAGGTAAAAGATGATGATTTAGCATGGCGTGCCATAAATGATTCAACCAGAGGATTCACAAGATCAGGTGCTTCGTCCTTCATTCAAGCAATCAAAACATCAGTGAAGTGAGAAGTTCAATCTTGGGAACATTATAAAGTCATCTCAATAGTTTATACAGCAGTCATTTGATGTAAAGAGAGAGAAAATAGAGAGAATGAGACACCTTTAGAATTAGGAGATCAGTTGAATTTATCGGTCATTTCATACTGGGTTCTTCCAAAATGACTTTAAAATTCAGGTAAATAAATCCCATTAAATTTGGTGGGATTTAAAAGTCATGGGAGAAATTTGACAAAGAACAATCATAAAATGCACAGCTACAATGCGTTTGCACTCTAAAAGTAAATGAAAGATAATAATGCAAATTAATTCTAGCACCCACTGAAAAAAGTAGAAAAATCCTTGTAATGAATATAACCCAGTAATATCAATTATTTTAAATGATTACTCTAATACTTAAAGTTAAATCTAGTAAAATTCATTTAGCAATCTACACCCCTCAGCTGAAGTAGCACTTACTGCATGGAGACGGGATGGACCACTATAATAGGAAAATATAATCAATAAAAATACTGCAGATAACAAAATTTCCAATCTAATATGAGAGAAATTGGAAATTTGAAATTTCAGGAGGAATAAGTTTGGGCTAGAAAACACCTTTTTGGAGATAAAGATGGTCCACAACCTGTCAATGTTGAAGAGGACCAGGATAGAAGAGAAACTTGACATCACTCAACTTGTTCTTGATTAAAGTGATGTCTATACTAAGAAAAAAGAGGTAATTTAAATAATAATAATAATAAAAAAAAACATTGGTTTGCAGTAGAGATGCCATTTCATGACTGCTTACATGTGGACAAAGCATAAACAACCAAGAACATGGGCATATGACTGAGAGAGAAAGAACCTGGGGGCAATGGCCAACATTTGGAAGGACAATAAAGTCTTCTACAGAGCCAAAATTTCTGTAGTTTCTTCCAAGCTCAATAGGTTCCCATGGATCCTTGTCACCCCATGCTATCAAAACAGGGCACTGAAAAGAGGAATTCAGACAGATCATTCAACATGATCGAATGTTGACCCATGGGACTAGTACAGAGAAAAGAGGGGGAAAAAAAACTTACCTTTACTTTTGGTAGCAGTTCCTCAGGGAGGGGGCCACCAGAATAACAAATAAACTCAAGGAAGACCTCTGCAGCACCGGGTTCCAATCCTGGATTCAGGATAATGTCCACTAGCTCATCTGTCACCTTGGAGGTGTCATGGTAGCACTGCAAAAAGTATGATATACCTTGGAAGCTGGTCACTTAGATTATTAGATCCTTTTAATACTTGGATAATAGAATTAGTTACAAAAACTGTGAATAAAAGAACACATTCAACCTTGTTCAAATTTACGGATATTTCAATCTTGAGACTTCTTACCCTAAAAATTGTGGAGCAAGTGAGTTGCATAATAGGATTCCCTTAGTTTGTTTAGATGTAATTCCAGCTAGATTCTATTCCATTAGGACAAGGAAAGGAAGAAAAAGCAACTGGAAACAAAGAATATAATTTTCAAATGTATGGACACAGCAAAAGAAGAAACTATCTTCAAAAATTGTATAAGCAAGAAAGAAGTTTAAGTAAAACCAATGACTTTAATTACCACAATCAGATGACACTATATAGGAGGAAACATTTTCTTTTACCTTGTTCTTTTCCCCCTTTGGCTATAGGAATGCAGACAAAACAGGAAGAGAGTGAAAACAGAAATGAAAAAAGAGCTTGAGCACATGTTCAGCTTCAGAATTCATAATTCTCAATGTTATGAAAATAAATTTATGCAGTCTGGGATTAGAAATGCAAAGTACTGATGAAAAACATTACATTGACTAGAGTTGTCTATCATTCAGAATTTCATTAAAATAGGTTTGTTTTGGTAAAGGTTTATGCATATTATTGTTATTTAGGCCTTCCTTCTGTGTTTCAACTTGAAAGACAGAAGGAAGGCCTAAATGACAATAATACTTTCAACCCAGTACTTCTTTTAACACTGGTTTCTAAAGAGATACAAGTGACTGTTGAGATATGGATATAGTGGTACCTGGCAAAGAATGCTCCTAACAGATTCTTTTGTTGCGACATAATTGAAAAAAAGTTTTCCTACAGCAGTATCCCTACAATATTAGCATGAACAAGTTAAAATTTCTGGCCAGAATTTCAGATCTGAAAGGTCAACAAAATGAAACTTTCATTTCATTTTTACCTGAGCAATCTCTGGAATGATCTGATGAAAGGTTTTCCATACCAAGGCTGCTTTGTGATATGAAGCAAACGTAGAGATATATTTAAAAGAATAATGCCTTTGCAGATCTGTGGCTGCATTACAGCTGCTTGAAGACCAACAACTCCTGCATATAAAAACATGAGAGAGTATTTAATTTCTAGAAGCATCTAGTTCATGCTGTTTACCTAAAAGCAGTAACTACTTTTTTTCTGGATTTATTGGGTTCATGTGGAGCTGTTATGTCCAAAGAGATTGTTGTTAAATAGTGTTTTATTAGAGTAGTTTCACTCATTAATATTCAGCAAAGACTTTTGTGGAAATCAAATCAGATGGAACATATTTGAAGAAAGTAACCAGGCAATCTATCCAATATCACTTTTCATTTGTAAATGATGGTGTAAAAATAAAAAGACTAAGGGCAGCCTCATATTTCAAATGAAGCGTAACAGAAAATTATATAAAAAATGTATAGCAAGCACATGATCTTTTAGTATCTAGCCAACTTTATCGAATGAAACGATGAAGAAACAAATAAGAAAATCATTCCATTGAACTAAAAATCGAATAAGGGATCAAATAGCCTAGGGTAGCAAATGATTAAAATTGCCATCTAAATCAGTATGGCCACACATTAAGCTTTTGAAAGGAAAGGAGTGAAAAAAATGCTCACTTCTGATTTCTATCAAGCATGTTTAACAGAAAGAATTTGTAGAAGAAAGCTCAATAAGACTTTTATGTTGGTCATGTAAATTTTCGGATGAGTCCTGCAGGAAAAATTAATAAATAAATAAAGGATACTAAAATATCTGAAGCCCAATGTCTTCTGTTGGTCCTATTGGGAAAAAAATGAAGGATACTAAATGTGAAAAAGGTCAGTAGCCTGTTTATTAATTAGTGTCCTCAGCGAGTGAAAGTTCCTTCAAATTTCAGGTCAAGAATAGAAAATCTAGAAATGGATGCATTATAAAGATGAGGGCGACAATGGTAGTTTGAAGAGGCTAAAGAATTGGAAAGGAAACAAAGATGCAGCTGTTTCCAAGTGCTTTCCAGCTGAAAGCTTTTATGATTAAGCAGAAGGTTTCTGTCAGTCACCAAATCCTTTCAAAGCATGATTGGTTCAGGTGACTTAGTCTTGTGAGTATATAACTTCCCAGAGACTGATGCAAGGAATAATGAAATAAAGAGTTGCAAGAAAGAGTAAATCAAGCTGATTAATATATATGTCTTAGTCTATGATCAAACATAATGATAATAAATCAAAGCATGTCAAGTGAATTTACCTCCTATAGAATTACATATAAAGAATGCTTCATCCTTGACAACATCATTGCAAAAATCATTTAATTGGGCGGCCCATGTCTCAAACGTGTAAAAGGAGTTGTCTCCAATTAGACGAGGATTTGGTTTATCTGAGTATCCATAACCTATAAGATCAATAGAGTACACCCTATTGGACTTTGCAAGAACTGGAATGTTTTTCCGCCAGTGGTCGCTGCAATGAAGTGTACTCACATTTACTTTGTGAATCAAAACAGCTATGGGGCCAAACATATCAAACAACAATACACATAAATAGTTGGAAATATATACATATAACATGTAACATACACGCACATTGCCATGTCAAAGAATATGCAAACCATTTTAAGGCATTTTAAATATCTCAATGGTAAAAAATTTCTGAAAACAGGATAGGCCTCCACATTGTCCTTCAAAAATAGCAAATAGACATTACCATCATGACTTCCCATATTACATAAAGAAGCAAGAAAGTCGATCCTTATTGCATGACAAAGAAAAGAAAAAAGAAGCTAGGTTCCACCCAAAGAAAGTAGAGTACATTTTTCACACTTGAAAATTGTTTTAGATTAAGAAGGGGCAAGTTACCGTGTTAAAATGCAGCATACACAATGAAAACATTATGAATTGGTGAAGCATCATGCGTCATTGGAACAGTAGGGCACAAACATACACACATACGCCGCCGCCCGCGCCCCCCCCCCCCCCCCCCCCCCCCCCCCCCCTTTTTGTTTTGCCCATATGAGTTTTTCACAAGTTGTTCATCACCGAGTTTCAGTAGTAAGAAGGGATCTCAAATGGATTGGATTTTGTTTATCACTTATCAGGAGACGATGCCATCCTCTTCTTATTCATTTCTCGGGTTTCAAACTTTTCTTACATTTACCGCCCCCCCCCCCCCCCTCCCCCAACAAAAAAGAAATTAAATTAAATTAATTGATAACTTCCACCATGAATGACATGTGACTTTTTCTTCATTGATTCGTAGTGTTATACCATTTCGGTGACAAAGTAAGATCAGTTCAAAAAAGATACCTAAATTTCTAAAGAGCAATCAATTCAAGCAATTTGTACATTTAATACCTATGGCATTTAGTTGTCTGATAGTAAGAAGCAAAATTTGAACAATGTAGACCTGTTTGCTCCAAAACCGTGAACAAGAACTAGTGCAGGGCCACTGTTCCCAGAAAATTGATAGCGGATAGCGTAACCCCTCCAGTTCCACGTGCTGCAAACAAGATAGTAAAAAAATACACAAGGCAGTTATTATGGGAAAAAAAAATTAAATCCCATCATCTAATGCTCTTTTTTTTTTGAAGAAAATCCTTCTCTTACCTGTCAGTTTCACTCCTAAAGCAAAACAGAACATCAGCAAAAAATTAGGCAATTACCTGGTTTGAACCTCGAGCTGCCCATCATTGTTGTTTGGTGTGTTTTCATGAACGCAATGGGTCTTGTCCTCAATTTGATCATTCAAACTTGAAAACCCAACAATCCCACTTGATTTTGGGCGAGGAAATCTCGAAAGTGGATTTTGAAGTCCGAATTGGGTTTTTGATCTAAGAGAAATTGATGATGCCAAGTTCCGGTGGTTACTCTGAAACGAGCCAAGTGAAGAAGAAAGAGTGGGCAGTTGAACTGTTGGGAGAGTGGTGAATAACAATGCCACTGCCATAGTTGAATTGAAGTTCCAACAACACGAGAAAGGCGGACGAGTAACACTATTGACCATTGAGTGATTTTCCAGTTCAGAGCTATAGCGGACAGCGGCATCCAGAGCCCTGAGGTTCCAGGTGGACCACGTAGCCTGCAGGCAGTGGCATGCACATCAGACACTCCCATTTTTATATTTCATATCAAAAAAATAATTTTTATATCACTTAATGACAAGTTTATTAAAATGTCATGAGGCACTCATATATTAACATGATATACTTAAATATATATAAAAAAAATACTTAAATATATATATATATATATATATATATATATATATATATATATATATATATATATATATATATATATAAAATAATAATCTGATAAAAATAAATAAGGAAACAGCATAACCCTAAAACGTCAATCCTCTCACTAGGAGACGGAGCTGGAGGGGAAGACAGAAAGAGAACGGCGGAGAGAGATAGAGGAGAGGGTTGAGTGGAAGGTGAAAAAATAAAGCCGAGAGAGCTAGAACGAGAGGAATAGAAACAGAGAAGACATAAGCAGCGAGAAAGGAGCACATCCAGAAACAGTAGTTCAATCGGTAATCCTCTGTCCCCTGTATCAATCTGTGTTCACTCTGTGTTGAGTGAAGGCAAAAAAAAAAAAAAATTGCCTTTTTACTTCCCCACTGAAATTGATATTATACACACCCATTGAAAATCATTCATGTTGTGGGATGAAGTTATACAAAGATCTGTCACCTAGACATGATGTTAGGATGAGGGCGTTTAGTGTTATAGTATAATAATGAATTTAGATAATGATGTTTGTAATTCATCAAACTTTTTTTGTATGTTTTCTGACAATATAAGTTCTTTATCTCCACTTAAATCTCCCTTCTTTCTCCATAATAGTCTGTGCCAAGTTCTTTTTTGGTCATGTGACTAGCAATTTCTTTTTTGTCTTGTTTTCAGCTTTGCATTTGGGTATAACCTGTAATAGGTTGGACATAATAAAATGAATCACCGGGATGAGAAAGTAGCCAAGAAAAAAAGCAAGGACCATAAGCATTTGAAAATGAATGTTGAAAAGGATCTGGGAAGTGGGCTGAAGCCAAATAGAGAAAAGAAAAAGAAGCATAAGGAGAGGAAGAATAAGCATGAAAGTGATGAAGTTGCCAGTTTTAGTGAAATTTCTGAGGAAAATTGTAATGGTGAAGCAGCTGAGGCAAAGACTATCCCTAGTGAAGGGGATATGAAAATTATGATGAATGGGGAAAAAGAGAGCAAGAGAAAAAAGAGAAAGAAAGGAAAGGAGGGAAGGGATAACAATGACATAGCTAACGGTAACACTGCCATTGGTGAAGTTTCTGCTTTGAAACCAGAGCCTAATGCAGATAAAGTTTCCACTAAAGTTGTTGATACTGAAGTTGATCATGAAGACAGAAAGAAGATTAAGAGGAAGAAGAAGAAGTTATATGAACAAGCCTCAAATGGAGATAATGTAGTGGCAGACACTGAACGAACTTCTAAACGAGTAACTTTCTCTGATAAAGTGGAGGTTCTGAATGATGGCTTAATCCGAGGGAAGAGATTTACACCTGAAGAAGATAAGAAGATTAAAGAGGCTGTTTTCAACTACATAGAGTCTCATGGTTTGGGTGATGAAGGCTTAAATATGGTTCTCCATTGTAAATCTCATAAACAAGTGAAAAATTGTTGGAAGGAAATTGGTGCATCTTTACCACTTAGGCCTTGGGTGAGTGTTTATTATCGTGCTCATATTTTGTTTGAAAGGGATGAGAATCGTAAATGGACCCCTGAAGAGTATGAACTCATACAAAATTATCAGCAAAAACATGGATCTGATTGGAAAGTGTTGGCCGAAGCAATGGGGAAACATCGTATTCACGTAAAGGATACATGGCGTAGGTTAAAGGTACCTAAACAGAAGAAAGGGAACTGGTCCCAAGAGGAGTATCAAAATTTGTTTGATTTAGTGAACATGGATCTTCGTATGAGGGCTGAAGAGGAATATAGAAAATCAAAGCATGGTATGTTGCGGGATAATATACCTTGGGAGGCAATCAGTAGCAAGTTGGAAACTAGGTCCAATGCACATTGCTGCATAAAGTGGTATAGTCAATTAACATCGCCAATGGTCTCTGAAGGCATGTGGAGTGATACTGATGACTATCGTCTGCTAAATGCGTTATTTACTTTGGATGCTAGTTGCATGGAGGAGGTGGATTGGGACCATTTGCTTGAGCATAGGTCTGGTGATGTATGTAGGAAACGATGGAATCAGATAGTCCAGCATATTGGAGAGCATGGAAACAAGTCGTTTGCTGAGCAGGTGGAAATTCTTTCAAAGAGATATTGCCCTGACTTGGTGGAAGCTAGAGAAGCCTTTGACGGCAAACCTGTGGTTACATGAGTCTGTTTTCCTATTAGGTGGTCATGGAGTGGTCATGGAGATGAGCTGTTTTTGTAACTCAATAGCAAAATGCATAATATTAGGTGGTCATGGAGATGAGCTGTTTGTGTAACTCAATAGCAAAATGCATAATACTTCTAATATTTTTGACCATTTTCTAGGTTTCTACTGGATTTTGTAATAGAGTAAGTTTTAAGACATGTTATTGGATTTTGTAATAGGGTGAGTTTTAAGGCATGTTTTACTATTTTCATTTAATAAAATATTACTCTTCTGTTAATCCTTTAGGCCTAGTTAGATAATATATGGAAGGGAATCTTTACTAAAGAAATATTGTGAAAAGTATTTAATATCCTATAATTGTTGCATTTTTAGTCTATAGTTCTATTAGTAATTCTAGTTCCATGTACCTTACAACAACAATACTTATGATTGTTCTTGCAATGATTTCTTTGCTTGAAATTGCTGTTCTGCTTGAAATTGAAGCCGGACTAGGTTAATCCCCACCAGCTTGATGTTGTGTCAATTATAAATTTCAGGCTGTCCTCTGATTATTTAAGCCTTCTCTTAGTACATGTAGATAGAGTGGATGTCACTTAATATGCCATCCCTCTTTAAATGTAAATCTTGAATTTATCCCTTTATTCAACACATAATATGTACTGTTGTTATCTCAATTACATCTCTTCATCCAGTGAGCAGAAACTCTTTCTGAGTCTGGCTAATGCTTTTTTAACGTTGTTTTGTTCTGTTCTATATTATTTCATCCTTCATTTTGGCTGCAGGCTTAAGAGGTAATATGGGTGATCAGCGAAGGCATAGAGTTCTGATGGTATCAGATTTTTTCTATCCTAACTTTGGTGGTGTGGAGAATCACATATACTATCTCGCACAATGCTTGCTGAAGTTAGGTCACAAGGTTAGAACAAAAATGAGTTTGTGATTTCAACTAGTGTTAGGTTCTTCACATTTATTCGGAATTGAAGAAGAAACTAAAGAGAGTACAGACAGGCTTGATGGCAGAAGGGATTGATAAAAAGTTCGATTAATGATTAAAATTGCTTGTCTATTTTAAACTTTCCTTCTTCGAATGGAAGATGGAAAAGAAGTCGCTCCTTGAAGGAGTTCTAAACGATTTCTCCCATTTCTGCTACTTTTCCAGCTGCTCTAATCTCTCTGAAAGTGCAGAAAATTGTTTGGATATTCATGATTTTTATTTTTATTTTTTTTCCATTTATTCGTTTCCTTTTACATTTTTTTTTTTCCATACTATGGGAATGGGTTTTCAGGTAAGAACATCTAGTGCATAATTTTATCATTTTTTAATATTGTAGCTATTTGTAATATTATGAACTTAACAACAGTATGACTATTCAGGTAGTGGTCTTAACTCATGCATATGGAAACCGTTCTGGGGTTAGATATGTCACTGGTGGTTTGAAAGTCTACTATGTACCATGGAGACCATTTTTTATGCAGAATACATTTCCGACGATCTACGGGACACTACCAATTGTAAGGACTATCCTAATTCGGGAAAGAATAACTATAGTGCATGGACATCAAGCCTTTTCAACACTTTGTCACGAAGCGCTTATGCATGCAAGAACCATGGGATACAAGGTTGTTTTTACAGATCATTCCCTGTATGGATTTGCTGATGCTGGGAGTATCCACATGAACAAGGTTTTGCAGTTCACTTTGGCCGATGTGAGTCAAGCTATATGTGTGTCCCATACTAGCAAGGAAAACACAGTGCTGCGATCAGGTCTGCCTCCAGAAAAGGTTTTTGTAATTCCAAATGCTGTTGATACTGCCATGTTCAAGCCAGCAGATGAGCGTCCAAGCAGAGAGGAAATTGTTATTGTTGTTATAAGTCGGTTGGTTTACCGGAAGGGTGCTGATTTGCTTGTTGAAGTCATTCCAGAAGTATGCCGTTTAAATCCCAACGTAAGTTGATTAAAAGATAAGTTAACATGTCTTCGTAGAAAAATTTAGGAATTGTGTCAACTTTTCTGGTTGGGCATGTTCTTTTTTATTTGATGTTGAGTTAATCCTACTAGGCTAGTAAGGCCTATATTGCTTCATTACAAATGGGAATTTGCCTGAGTAATCTTATGGAAGTTAGGAAATTATTTTCTTACACGCCTGCATATAGGAATGCGAGAATTCAATTTTCATAACCAAGAATTAAAATTTCTTCTTAAATAGACACATATGCCCCCACAAATAGAAACACAAAAAACAAATAAAGAAATAAAAATAGAGATTATTGAATTGGAGATTTGGAGACGTTCTTTGAAAGTCATTATAGGGATACTTAGCAATCTTTTAATGATGAAGTACATTAGCTGACATACATTTACTGAAAGAATGGTACTTTCAGAATGTTATTACAAGCTTTAGATGTTAACCTGAACATTGTTGGAAAACCCAATTCTTGAAGTGAGGTGGGATTTTTAAGACTTTTATGTTGGAAGAGAGCTGTCAACGTCCCTTCTTTATTGCATTTACACCAATAAAAAATGGTATTTTTAGTTCACATAGAAGAAAATAATGTCGTATGAATGGATTGTTCCATTCAGCATGCTTTCATAGTTGTTGACTTTCAAATGCATTTTTTATATATATGCTTGAAGGTTCGATTCATTATTGGAGGTGATGGACCTAAGCGCGTGCGGTTGGAAGAAATGCGAGAGAAGCATTCTCTTCAAGATCGAGTTGAAATGTTAGGAGCAGTGCCACATGCACAAGTCAGATCTGTTCTAATTCGTGGCCATATTTTCTTAAACAGGTACAGTCTTCCTTGAATGTTTACCACATCTATGAATCAAATCTCTAAATGTTGAGTTTGTAACCAACATTATTCCTTTTATACCTTTCGTCTCATCCGATTTCTGTGTGATTTGCAGTTCCTTAACAGAAGCCTTTTGTATAGCCATATTAGAGGCTGCTAGTTGTGGATTGTTAACAGTCAGCACACGTGTTGGAGGTGTACCTGAGGTATCTGCCCATCATGGATATTCCTTCTTTACCTGTTCAATATGTGAATACTTGTAGTTCTTGTAGAGCTTCCCCTATGAATTTCATTTTCATGGTTTCAAGGTGTAGTTCAGATAGATTTCACTTCCTTGCATGCAGGTTTTACCAGACGACATGATTGTTTTGGCCGAACCTGATCCCAGTGATATGGTGGAAGCAATCCAGAAGGCAATAACTATGCTGCCAAAAATTGATCTACAAGTCATGCACAATCGAGTGAGTGTCTATTTTTGAATGGTCTCTTTGTAGTGGCCCAGCAAATTTCATTTTCTTTCTCTATTTTCTACAGATGACAGAGCTCTACAACTGGCATGATGTTGCTAAAAGGACCGAAATTGTATATGATTGTGCTCTTAAGTGCTCCAGTCAAAGTCTATTACAACGTCTCTCACGGTACACTCTAAATATTTATTTGCTAGATTAGATACATAAGTAGATACACAATGCAATATACTTTGGTAGCTTTGAATCGCAATTTCACAACTGTGAGGATTCTTTTGCTGGATGTTGAGAACAAACTCAACCTAAACGCTTAAAGCTATTATATCTAACATGCCTGATGCCTCTACACATAAAAGTTTTTTGGGGCTTGAAGTGTGAGCAAAGCTCAAGCCTGCAAATACTATATTGCAGAAATTTCAATTTAATTGAGAAAGTGGGGTAGAAGGATTCGATCTTTTGACTCGGGTGAAATGGTTTTATATTATATCTAACATTGGATATGCTTGAATAACTTACCTAGTTTAGAATTAAAATCAATATATAATGTAGGAATATGGTTGTCTTATTTTCAGTTGTAGATTTTATGCTTCATCGGAAGATCAATTTCGGCTTAATAATATCAGAGTATACTTGCAGTAAGGAATTATGTAAACTAAAATACAATTTCTGAGAGTGCTGACAGTCCAATTTCTTTATTAGATACCTCTCTTGTGGAGCCTGGGCAGGGAAGCTCTTTTGCTTGGTTATGATCGTTGGGTTCTTGTTATGGCAATTATTGGAACTATGGCAGGTAAGATAGTGCTCTTGTATGTGTGTGTTTGAATTTTCCATTTGAATTATGTTTTGGGAGTGATATGACCTCCCTTGTGTATGTTTTTTTAGCCTGCAGATGATATTGAGGGGGTGCCAGATGTGGCTCTTTCTGAGAATTACGTTGAAGATGAGTTGCAGAAAACTCAATAAAAATGGAGAGCATTGTCAACTGTGGAGGAACTTTATTTTGTTAGCCAACTGAAATAAAGAATGTACACTTGATTTAGAAATCATCACATCACGCTATCTCATGAATACTTACTTGTCTGTCCAGAGGAAATACAGGCAATGCGGTTGTTGTTTTGGCCCAAAAAAAATGGTACATATACTTTACAATGTCTATAGCATTACGTGGCAACACCCTACCCCCGTCTGATATCGAGTATATTTTTCAAATTTTACATATTTATCAAATAAAATAAATCATCTACATCAGAACAATTGCTAATTTTATTTATTACGTAAATATGGTTCTTGACATGCGTAAGCATACTCCAAGACCTGTTTTTGCGTTATGCTTCTATTGGCATATGCAATATGGACGTTCCTACTTAACAGACGTTGACATCTCTGCATAGTTCACATCTGAGAGATATAAATTCTGGGAATTCATCTGTTGAAAGTTTTCACATTCAAAGGCGAAGAGAAGAAACTGCTTAATTACATAAAAGAACAAAATGAAAGGCTTTACTTGTTATCAAACAATAATACTGATTCAGGTAGCATATGGAGGATGCAATATATGGCCTCCATCAACTCGTGCTCGTCGTTTATCGCCATGTCATAGCCATCCCCGTGTTGTTATCCTTCGCCTGTGTGCTTGAAAGGTATGCTAAGCTTGAAGAATTTGTGAAAATTATGAACGATCATGTTTTTTCTGCAACACTCTGATGGAAACTGGTTTAAAACTATGCAGACAGAAAGGCACGTCACTCTCACTCATTGATTTTAAAGATCTTTCTTCTGTCATCATTTGGAACTACTGTCCATCTAAATGTTTATTCCACTTAGCGTTCTTGTTGTGGCAATATTCTCTGCCATTGCTATCGCAGAGTGACTTCACATAGGCAGGTGGGCAATGCTACTATGTTGTATTAATCATTATTGTGTTCTCTGGGGCAAAACTTCAGATGCTTCTGCAACTGGACTCGCCCAAAGTGGGGAGGGAATTGAAGACAAGAATATGATGCTGGAAATTTCCATAAAAGGTGGCCATTCAGTCATGAAGAAATCACGTGAATGAGCCACCAAAGTAGTGATAAAGAGAAACAACTTGGTTACTCTTACAAGCTAGGATTGTTGTATAATAATTGAAGACAAGAGTTCCTTTCTCCTCATTGATGATTGCAATAAGCAATCTCAATAATTTACTTACATTTTCTATCCAAATGTGCTATTAACGAAGTGTACTTGGGAGGATATTAGTGGAGTTTTCAAATTATGAAACTCAACTTATTTGAATTTGGACAATGATTTTTAGAACTCCCCTTGTTGTAAATCAACTACTAGAGCCTTCTCTTCATAATTTTTCCTAGTGTTTATTATATAACTCGAGTGTCTGTCTGGACTTGAGATTCCAATCCACATTGTTCCCATAAATTTAGTGTGCGTAATAATATAAATAGGCAAAACTTTATGACGTTGACTCATCTTAATTCACCACCTTTGACATTTTCAGAGCTCAAATGATATTGCATTTCAAGCATTGGAATGGTAGCTAGGTTCCATCCCTCAAAGTCTCTTATCTTGAACCTACTTTCAAATTAATTACTGTTTGAACCGATTCTTCTAAACTCAGCTAATTGCAGATATATAAATAAAAAAAGACTCATTAACCATTTTGGGCTGCTATATTATGTTAGCTCACTAATACATTGTCTCGCAGCTCGGTTTCCACAACGGTTCTCTTCACTCCTAACATAAACCAACATATAAACCTTAGTCCTAGGATGAGTATCATCAACTTTTCTGTACCAAAAAAATAATACCTTAAAAATAAACAACAGAAACAAAGTGACAAGAACAAATTAATGGACAGCTTTTCCTAGTAGACAAACACTGAGGGAAAATAAAAGCTGTGTGTTTGGATGAAGAAAAGAAAGGTTGGTCTGTCTAACATTATATTATTCAGTTTAGAACGTTTGGTTGGCCCCTCACTGAATCTTACATTCGTATCCTGGTGTCCCCAAATCTAACGTTCAAATCCCACCATTGCCAACCTAGAATTGAGGACTGTAGATTCTAGTCAACCAGCCGAAGATTGACACGTGTCCCCCTGCTAAGACGCCTTATAAGCGTGCATGTCACGGATCGGAGAAAAGGGGAAACAACTCCTCAACCTTTCTAAATACATGAGGGCCTCCTTTTGCTCTCTGCCTTTCTCAAAAATCTAACTTTTTCAACACTAGAAAGAGTTCTCTAAAGCCCCTCTTTGATCATTACCTCATTATATGCCAATGCCTCTTTCCAAAATGATTAAAGAGAGAAATGGTGAAGCTAAGTCAACGATGAAGAAGAGTGTAAAGCCTGAGATTCTCGACGTTTTACTCGCCGGAGCTTGGGATTTTCCCCAGTTTAGAGGTTTTCAGGTGAGTCTCCGGCCAGCTTGCAAAGCTCTGAGTTTTCACAGTTAGTTTAACATATTTAGCTCTTGTTATGCATATATAAGCCTAAAGTCTCTGAAATTTATATATGTTGTGTTGATGGATAATTATTGTAAAACAAGGTAGTTTGAATATTTGTTTCTTCTTCTTCTTCTTCTATAAATTGATAAAACATGCAACTAACAATCCCATTACAGAGATGGGCTTTAGAGTCAGGGTGCATTCATCTCTCCATTGTAGGGTTGTCTTTAATTAGAACTGCCAAAAATTAAAAGTATCACCATTTTAAATTTTTCTCTATTTGGTTTTAAGGTAATACAAATCTTAATTAATGGGTTTTCAACGTTACATTTTTACCATAAGAACAAGCATTTTAAAGCTTGTAGCAACTTAATTCTCAATGAAAATGTTGGTCGATTCACTCATGTCCTCGGCTTTAATTAATGCCCTTTATCTGAGACTATATAAAGGGAGAAAACATGAAACAGAGATCTTAGAACCTCCAAAAGAAAATTGGCATATTATTTTAATATTATTTCTTTTCTGGCATGACGTGACACAATTAAAAAACTTTAATAATGTTAAAAATTATAGCTCATAATAAAATACATATTTAAATAAAAATTATAATTATTTTATTTTTTGAATTAAATTAATCTTACAGCGAAGATGCTCATTTATTAAAAAATACAAAAACTATATAAAAAAAAAGTTTAAATAGGATTAGTTTAATTTAGATTAAATGTAATCTTAACTCATTACAAACAATATTATTAAAAAAAAAAAAATTGTTCTAACATGGTAATGAATTCGGGCAAGCTTTAATTTTTTAGGTTATTTATAAAAATTTAAACTTTCACGACGTACTATACAAAAATAACAAATGGCACACCAAAATGAGAAGGCAATTAATTTCAAAGAACATAGAGAACAAAATAAAATAAATCTAGCTTGAGGACCACCAGTACTCTCTTGTGATTAATAAACGCAGTTTAAACTTTAATATTGAGAAATTCTTTAAAAATAAAGGTAATTTTCTAAATGCCCTGTATTCCGGAGGAATTAAAGTATCTAACACATTACTAGATGGGAAAAAATAAATAGTCAAAACAATCTGCTGAACCTGAAGTCAACGAACCATCTACCAATCAGGTTTGATTGAGAAGACTGTTAGTTTGATTTGTGTTGAGAGTTAGATGTTATAGTCAACTAATCATCTTGACATATTTAGTAAGTGGTCCCTCTCTGTTCACATACTCCATCCGTACATATGATAATTCCATCCCCAGAAATTTTTTATAGAATTAGAAATATTTCTTTTTAGATTAAACTTATAAAATAAATCCACGGTTTAGGAAATTAATTAAAAATTAAAAATGTAGTTTAAACTTATTATAAGTTTTTTTTTTTGTTTCTTCTCCACGTGATATAGTAAGTAAAAAATTATTGTTACTAATATAAGGAAACGTATACGGGTTACTTTGTAGGCTCATAGCATGATTGAAATGGGAGTATAATAAGTTGAATTTCAAGCCTAATATTGAGAGGTTTACTTTTAGTATGACCGTTAGTTATATTGAATGATAGGTGTTATGGTATGATATTTGCTACATAAAAGTAGTTGCGTTTCATGGACCAATATTATTTGTAGTTGATTGCATTGTGTAGTCAATTGTAGGTCATCTGATTTAACTATTATTGCATAGTCAACGCAGTCAATTGCAATAATAAATAGATCGGATAGCCCGCAATTGACTGCACAGTGCAGTTGACTGCAAGTAATCCATTTTCACGTTTAATGTGATTTTTTTTTTGTTCACTTCAAGGATATTTTTTATGAAATATTTTTTAAAAAAATAAAAATTTAAATAAATTAAATCTAAATAACTCAACAGATAAGTTTTTATAAATTGTCATTACTATTATTTTTACATTAATAATGAGATCTAAACATACATTTTTTGGTATATGATCATTTCCTTATATCAATTTTTGTTGGTTGTATGAAATATGCTTAATTATATCTATATGTATCTATGTATATATTAATCTAAAGCTTGTCTAAATTTAAATGCGATTGTTAGATCAAATAATGGGGTGGCGGAAATGGGTGAGTGTGAAAAGAAAAACAAACAAAGATGAGAAAAGAAAAGGCCCAAGTTCTATCCGCTGTGGCCCATTGATGAGCCATCTAGACTAGAACAGCTCATGCTGTTTAAGGCTTTGGGATCCGGCTTACCGATAACGTTTGCTGCTTCTGTTTTCAACTATAACCTTGATCCCATTGGAGAAGATATGAAGTTCCATAAGAGTCTATTTAGTTATAGGGAGGAGAGAGAACGTATTTTAATGGGGAGGAGAGGGAACATAATAATTAATGGACTATTATACCCTTAAGAAACTTATGTGAGCTATTAGACAGTTTTGTAATTAACAAAAATACCCAAAGATGCTACTGTCATTTAATGTGTAATTGTGTCTCTCCTCTATAAAACTCCTAAATTTTAAGCCAAGAAGTTGGAGGGAGAAGAGAGCGGGTTTTGAAGACCAAATTCCATCCTCTCCCTTTCTAAATTGCTTGAACCAAACAGTATCTTCCCTCTTAAATTTTAAACCAAACAAGCTATTTTATATATAAAAAAAAACTCCCTTCTCTCCAAATGCCTAGAACCAAACAGTAAGTGATTCCTAGCTAGGCTCTTTATTTCTTCTGACTAGCTTTTGACTTGTAATCTTTTGATGGCATGGTTAATCTAGCTAGCTAGAGCTTGCAGTGATATTTAGTTTCACCCTCTCTCTTTATCCTTAAGTCGTTAAATACTTTAAATATGATACACTGCATCTTAATTAATTAGAAAGATATATGATTTCAAAACAGGAGAATATATATGAAGTTCCAAGCGAAGCTTCGAGACTCAGTGGGTGAAAACTTGGGGAAAGCATCTATCTCTGGCCGCTTTGCTTTGCACAGCTTCTCCAAACACAAGGTACTTAGTTACAAACCATATATAATATCTTGTTGATCTTTATGCTATGTAGTTACAGACCCTACATAATATTCTGTTAATGGTGGTCAAGTATATATTCTATTTTTATTCACATGTCTTGTATTCTAATAACTATTAAAGAGACACTCCCTTACTCTTAACTTTGGATAGATTATACAAATATTTTCTATATTTGGAGAATTAAAAAATTCTAAAACTCATTAACTTATTATATAATTTCATAATTCTCGTTAACTATCCTAATACTTCCTCTAAATGGAAATAACACCTTAAAGTGTCCTGCAATCATGAAAGCTACAAAATCTCAAACATATAGAACCTTATAACTCCTAAACACAGTCAAACGACAAATAATTTTAATTTCAAATTACATTCGTTTCCAACATATATATTATTCTAAAAATGGGAAGGCTGAAGATAACTCGTAAACTTTAAATGGAGAAAGAACCCTAGGAAGCCTAGATGTTTCGCTGCTAGATTCAGGTAGGACAACCTTAACCAGCCTAGATGTTCTTCTTAAGTACTTTGTCCAAATAATAACCACTACATATATATATATATATATATATATATATATATATATATATATATATATATATATAGTACTCACATATTCTTGCTTGGCTTTGGTTTTGTCCTTTCTTTTTGTATTGTTAGTGTATTTTCCTAGATCCTTTCTGGGTTTATTCCTTCATTTTGAGTATGTCAAACCATATATATAACACTCCAAGTGTGGCAGTTCAGGAAAAATATGTATATTTTTCATTTAAGTAAAATGCTTTATTATATGTTAGAGTGACTTAGTTGTAGGATTGAAAATGGAAGGAACAAAAATAGCTATAGGAATAAAAATAATGGAAGTATATATAAATATGATGCATGTCAAACTCAATATTCATTTCTCTTGTTTTTACGTTCTACCAAACGTAGCCCTTATTTGGGAAATAGAAAGAGGAGGGAAAAGAAAATGGAAGGAATGAAATATTATTACATAGTACTTGCAGCATATCAAGATTAATTATCAACTTTCATTCCTCCAATATTCATTACCACTTATTTTTGTTTCCAAACAAACTATGAATAATTTGTAACTCTTTCTCATCGATCTTATTATAATTAAATTTGAATCCTTAATTAAAATGTACAGTTTTACCTTATTTTCCGCATTGTTCAACTGGGTATGTAATTAAAGAAGATGAAGACACGCAAGGAAACAGATGGCTAACAAGGTAGAAAGTATCAAAAAAACCTCTTGAAACTTTAGGCTATATATGTATGTTATATGACTTATCTGCACATATATATGATTTGAGTATTACAGTAAATATACAGGGTAAAATGACACCAAATAAAACGTATAATAACTGGCTTAGTTTTTATTTATTGCCCTGATCGAGGTTTTAGATGTGCTCAATTTTCATCTTTAGCTTTTGGAAGGTAACCTTATGAGCAATAGAGAACTTCCACTGAGCTTCTTTTTTGCAGTGTACTTATATATATTGTCTCTACCTTTGTGCTTTCCGTTTCCATTTTTCATTACATAGACACAATATTCTACTTTGTAATTGGGTGTAACTCTAGCCTCTTGTTGTTGCACTTTGGCTATGAATAATAGAAATTGGGAGATATATATATATATATATATATATATAGGAAAAAGGGATTAAAGATTCTGAAACTATAACCTTTCTTGTCAACTACTACTCTTTATTATTGATCGGATGGCTTTGAGAATAATAGTCTGCCAATAGTTAACTTCCAATTAAAGCTTCTCTTTGTGTGCTGTGTGAGAAATCAGATATGTTTCTATTTGTCATGTGTAAACTGCATCATAATATATTAAGTCACTGAGTTTGAGAAATACTTGAGACGATCCCATATTACTGAAAGCAAGAGTTCACGACGATATTACTAGAATTCCGTGTATAATATAAGATTAACTAGAGTCACAAATAGATATATCATCATTTTCTTCAAGTTCAACATGAATATAATTTTTCTTGGTAGTCTTTACTTAGTGGTGCATCATTTCAAAGCATGGTTCGATCATAGTCTCTTTAAGAATTTCTATCAAAACGTAAATGGAAACTCTTGAAATTGAAGCTTGGTATGTTAGACATTTACAGCATATATACCATCTTCAGCTTACGTAAACCAAAATGCACATGAAAAACATTAAGGCAGGCACGTCAGTATATAATTAACTTTGAGCTTCATTATTAACTATCTATTTCCTTGAAGTATATAGGGTTTATTATTGAACGACAGAAGCCTATACTTTCTCTTCTTATGCATATATTGATCATCAAATCCTAGTTATCTTACTCTTTAGTTCGTACTGCTTTTTATTTGTGACAAAGAGGGCACAAGACTTGTTGGTTATAATCTTTCTGTGATTGCACGATGTAAGATTTTACTCAATATCCCTCGTTCTTTGATTCATTATAGAGATACTGATCTCCAACTCTTCTAAAACGTTCTCTTTAAGAATGACCATCAAACACTGGGAAGGTTTGAGAACATCAATTGTGGGAAAAAATTTGATAGCATAAGCATGCATCTTACATAAAGTAAGAATTAAGAACTCAAAGGCATAAATATGCATATGAATAGAACTGTTTTTGTTTCTTCATAACAACAACAACAACAACATGCAAACATGATGATCACCCAAAACCAAACCCAGATACAAATACACATGTCCAAGAGCAAGACCACAAAAGAAGGACGAAAATAGGAATACATGACATAAAGGATGCATAAACAACCCATCCTTGCTAACTGTATTTGACTTTGATGAACTAATCAAAGGCAGCATCAACACATGCAGATGGTTCCAAAATGTTATTCAACATGATCTTCAACAGTACTCTTAGGGTCATTCTGTCCAAGAGCAGAAGCAGTAGAAGCCATGATTGCCGATTCCCAACCAACTGCACCAAAGCCAAAACTTGATGGATGGATGTTTGTAGTCAAAGGTTGATCGGAAGATGAAGATGTTGCATAAATCCCATTACTGGTAGCTGGGTGGAGTTGGTGCTGAGCAGCAAAAGCCTCCTCGTTGATGAGTGAATTTAGGAAAGAAGAGAAACCATCATCAGAACAGTAATTGATACCATCCTCATCTTCATTACTAATGACATTGGTATCGCTTCTGAACTCCATTGCAGATCCATGATCAGAATCCGTTACAGCTCCCGGTAAGTTCCCATAAGATTGATAGAGATGACCCAAATGATCAAAGTAGCCGTTTTCTTGGCTCACAGCAGGTGGGGTTTCCTGGTCATCAGTAGAGATTGGATTAGGTTTAGAAGGAGGTGGAGGCGGAAGAAGATTGGGTTTTGATGAAGAAGAAGCATTTGGAGGGTGTGGAGTAGAGGAATTAGGGTTAAGTGGCTTGTGGGTTCTGGGATCTATCCCTTGGCTTATGAGCTTCTTGCTGAGATGGGTATTCCAGTAATTCTTTATCTCATTATCCGTTCGCCCAGGAATTCTCCCAGCTATCAAAGACCACCTGAAACATGGACACCAACAAAAAGTATATAAAACCCTAATCCTGTGGCTGAGTTAGCCTTACTCATAATATTATCCAGAAAGGAAAAGAAAGAAAGGAAGGGTGATTATGGAACAGTACGGACCGGTTGCCGAGGAGGCGGTGGAGGCGGAGGATGAGATCTTCTTCGTCGGGGGCGATCTGGCCGCGCTTGACGTTGGGGCGGAGGTAGTTCATCCAGCGGAGACGGCAGCTCTTGCCGCAGCGGAGGAGTCCGGCCCGCTTTGGAAGAGTTCGCCATCGCCCTTCTCCTTCTTTTTTAATGTAACTGGATAAAAGTTCGTCTTCTTCTAGAGTCCATGGTCCTCTCTTCAGACCCACTTTGGTGCAGCATGGAGTTTTAGTACTACTACCATTGTTTGTGTTATTGTTACTGTTACCACCGCCACTGCCACCAGCAGACGACGTCGTTCTTGCTCCTCCTCCACTTCTTCCTGATGACTGGTTCCTCATCGGTACCTTACCTAATTTGCCCTTGCTGAGTTACTGTCACTTTGTTTTTCTGTCCGTTTTGAGTTCGAGATTGAGGAAGAATGAAGGACACGTAGGGCTGTGTTTCTCTGCTTCTATCTCTGCCCCGAAACTGAAACAAAGGTAACGCGAGGGAGGGAGGGAGGGAAGGTTATATCAACACAACATGGAATTTCCCCATCACGCGCTCAAATTTGCGAGTGAGATTCAGGTTGGGTCATAGCATTCTTTTTTTCGGTGGCAAGGGAAAAAGACAATGAAACGCATCTTTTCATAAAAATAAAAAATTAAAACACGATCTAAGTTTCGAGGAGAGTTTAATTTGTTCATAAAAATATTATTTTAATTTTTATCATCTTAACGTTGAGTTTGACTTCATTGGCATTTAGTCGCATTTTTTTTTTTTTTGAAATTTTAAGCCACTAAAAATGGTGTTATATTAAGAGACATAAAAAATTCAAGCCTACTTATTATCATGCCTAAAAATAAAAGAGTATCTTTTAATTTCCAACCATATTTACACAACTATATCCTAATCATGCATGAAGTTTCTTAACAAGTAAGGTATTCTGATAACGACAAATTAGTAAAAATACGGTAATCCAATCCATATATATATATATATATATATATATATGGATTTTCTATATGAGATAGTACGTAGGATTTTAGTGGTGTAAACAGTCTAAATAGTTCTAATAATTAAATTTAAATTGTTAATATATATGTGTATGGTATAATTAGTATAAATAAATAATTTTTAAATAAAAATATTTCTTTTCAAAATATATTATAGGTTGAATTAAACTGTACCATTAAAAATGAGAAAAGCTTCTATTATTTCAGGGTAATAGGTGCTCTCAAACTTCCTTTTTTTTTTTGTTAATTTTTTATGTGAAGGTGCTCTCTAACTTTGATTTATTGTGAATATCGTATTAAAATTCAAAATCATAATAAAATACTACTAAAAAAATTGCATTTCTTTTTGGGTGTGGAATTATCCAGTTGTTTCCTAGGAGGGCCATTGGCGAATGGAGAGGACCACTAGAGATGGGGCGTCGACCTATAAATAGCCTTACGGCCCAAGTGTGGGGTTACGCATACCATCTTTCCCTCACTCTGCCTTGTGTGATTGACTTTTACTGGAACACTTCAATATTGTTTGTACAATGACTCTTATTATAACCAACCCACTTCCCCACCAGCAATTGTCTTAACCAAAAAACCATCTTAAGACACTTCTATCATAAATTTCTACGAAAATTCATACTAATAGAAAGAAAACATTTATGAGCCATCAAAATTAGCTTACTTAACCAAAAATTTCGTGTTTAAACTTTAAAAATAAATTTAATAAAAAAATTATTATTAAGAATGAAATTAATTTATATTTAATATGAATTGAATTAATTTATATTCAATATAATGTGATGTTAAATACCAATAATTTAATAAAAAAACATAAATATCACGAAAACTAGGTTAGTGACTGCATTTATTCTTTTTTGTGAAGCTTATATTGATGGGCACGCGAACAGCCATACCATTCGACAGATGCGATCTCATCAATTTCACTAACCACACAACCCTCACCAATACATTGATGCACAATCATTTATAACACAACAATCAGAGCAGGCCTATGCGTGCAAAGTTATGTAAAAATATCTGACAACAAAAAACGTCAATTCCATAGTAAAATGAATCATGAAGCTGTAGCTGGTGATGAAATCTATATATCTTAGAGCAACTACACTGGTAATGTCTGCACTCTCGAGTGTTTATACTTTTGCTCTGTATTAAACCTTCTTGCACTCTCTGTCAAACCTTTGGATACAAGGACCTTCAGTGCATCAACACCCTCTTCCAAAGCAGCATCAATCTGTCCAACATGGACCAAAAACGAAGCATATATTGACAAAAAGAAAAAAAAAAATAGAACTTTCCAAATACAACTGTTGGCACAAAGACTATTACAGCCAACAGTTGGCTCTGACATGAATAACTATGGATGAAGAAATATAAATAAAAATCCAAGAATTAGCTTCTTTTTTTTTTCTCCCCATTTTTCAATCGGTAGGTTATCTAAGAGTATTTTACTCTGTGAACTGTACCTTGTACTTTAGCAAAACCAAATTCATTTAAGTTTATCACCAGTAATTCAGTAAATCAGAAACTTACTCGTTGCTGAGCTGTTACATTGAACTTTTGAAGCAAGAATGCTTTGGGATCCATTTGCCCAGGGGGCTTCCCAATACCAATTCTTAAACGATGAAATTCTCTATTACCTCGAAAGTGATAGATCACACTCTTCAGCCTGGTTCAGTGAAGAGTCAGAAGAACCAAGAACAGAAGATTAGTAGTAGTAGTAGTTGAGCGAAGCAGTGCATTTATGATAACATCTGGCCCTTCCAGAAATAACCATGAAAAAAGATGAAACCTTACATGAAGAATATATCAAGAAACACCAGCAAGATAGACTACCTTACTAAATAAGGATAAATTTACATGAAAATCTTGTCCTTGGCATGCATTTTCTAAGCATCTTGATAGACAACCACAGAGCACATCAAGTATGACTAGCAACATGTCCATGTATAAAATCTTACATTTGAAATCAGGAAAACTTGTAGACATATAATTTAACATGCTATCAGTTACCTTTTTTCTCAAGTTCTAAAATGTCAAATAGAAGATAAATCATTCTTTTACAGTTCCAAGAGGCACCTACATAGGAATTTAGCATACTTTCCAAATGAACAGGAAAATGCCTTTCAGAATTTACATACAGCTGACAGTAGGCTGGGGCTCCTAGAGATAGGACCAGAAGGCCTTTTAGAGTTGACTGTTAACTACTCCCAAATGTATGTTTTGCACTTTTACATACAACAAACAAACAGAGCAGCCATGAGCTTAATACCTACATCCTGCGCCTCTTTTTTTTGGTTTTTGAGTTCTGATATTTAATTCTGCATTTATATTTCAATGTAGAAACTTGATACAATTTTAGAACTATGTAATCTAATGCCTAATGAACACAATATTATCAAACAACCAAAATAAAGTTGCTTATGGTGTAAAATCTAAACTATCAATGTCAAAAAACTAATGCCCATAGCATCAAATTTGCTCCACAAATATCATTTGGTATATCCATTGTGGCTTCCTTGACCCCCTTTGTGGTGAAGACGAAGCACCCCACATGGCAAATTCATGTCATCATGGAACTGCAACAAAAAAAAAAAGAAAAGATTACAGATGGCATACTATGCATGAATTGGGCACTTGAAAAGGTAGACGGTTATAATGTAAGGAATAAATTACCACCAGTGCTCGATTTAGAGGGAGCTTATAATAACTAGCAAGTGGCCCTGTCTGCAGTTAGATGAAGAGATACATTATTACATAAATCATAAACTCACATGAGACGTTATGTAACAAAGGGACAGTGCCACATCTTATCTGAAACATTAAAAGCAACTAAACTAACAGAGATGTTACCACTAGATGAGTAAGAGATCGCCAAAACTATCTTAAGGGTGTTTCGTTTACGGTAAAAAGAGGAGACAAAAAGACAGAATCCTTCCTGTATTATAGAAACTGTTTCAAGAATTGCCATCTATATCCCATAAGCACGGCTATGACCATAAAATATATAGCTTGAAATTAAGATCCGGATGCCTAGACAAGGACTTCTTCGGAAGTACTAAAAGCTTAAAAAAAAAAAAAAAACCATGACTTACTGATATACTTTACAGAACGAAGAATTTATTCAAAAGAGCAAGAAGAGTGAGACAAAGAAGGAGGGCAGAGGTTCTTCAGCAGTGGAAATTTGCTAGATATGCTTGGAAAACAAGAACTTCTTCAGCAGTGGAAATTTACAAGGGACAAGTGGAAAACACTTTGAACGGCACAACTTATGAAGTAAGGGAATATCTTGTTCCTTTACTGATTCACCGCTGAGTTTCATGTAAGTTTTGATTTCTGGCAAGGAAAACCAGGGCTTCACCAACAAAGCCCGTAATATATCACCAAAATCGCCTGTTAATAAGAAATACAACAAATACTGAAAAGAAAATTGAATATAGTGAAAGAGGAAGATTGAACGTAGTGGAGAAACCTTGGCCAAATACAGCTTTGCAATGAACCGTGCTCATAGAAATCCCCTGTGATTCTGCAAATTTATCAATCAACTCAAAACCTACCTGCTTTGTGCAAACCTTACTTTACTACCGTTGAAGAAATCAAAAACGGAATTTTCTGGATGCACCATATTATAGTATAGAGTACTATGTACATTATGTCTGGTTCCTTTGTACTTATCACCGGGGTTGCCCAACCCAACAAAAAGCCATGGCCGAGGTGCAGCAGTACAAAAGCAGCGCCTACTTAACCTGTTAAGCATCCCCATGAGAGGCTCCAGTTGCCTACACCAAAATGCAACACATTACCCAATGAAATTCACTTCTTTACTATTTTCTGCGTCAAACTTGGACCCACCTAGTACTTTGAACGAGAAATTTCACCGGAGAGGCGATGTTTGAATAGAGATAATTTTGGAGATTTCAAGCTTTGAAATTTACTGTTGGGCCAGCTCGATTTGGTAGGTGCTCTTACAGGTGGCGGCTTTGAATCGAGCTTTCTACCAAGGCTTCAACCGAAGCTCTCAATCCAGTCCTTGTACTTACAGGTGGGCCAAATTCAATTGATTGATGGAAATTGACTGAATCAAAAATAAATCGATTTAATTAGTTGATTAATATTGATTTAATTGATTGATTATAATTTTAAAATTTAAAAAAATTAGTTAATTTTAATTGATTTTAATTTTATATTTTTTTTAATTAATGAAAATTGATCGATCGACTAAATTATTATAAATTTTAATATTTTCATATATTATGTTAATTAATGATTTAATTATTTTATTAATTGATTAAATTACTCAAATACTGTATTATCTTGATGTATAAAAATAATTATATATTACTAATTTAATATATATTTTAGTATTGTGTAAATATATTTATTAAAAATAATAATTTTTTAGTAAAAAAATTTAAAAAAAAAAGTTACTTTTGTTATGTATAGATATTTATTTATGTTAATTTTATCTTCTTCAAATATTTATGCATATGTTTGAAACCGAAAAAAGTTAATTTTCATAAATATTTTTATAATTTTTAAGTTTGTTATTTATGTATTTTTGTTTTTACTTATATGATTCTTAGTAAGATGTCATAAATACTTTTAAAAAAAAAATTATTTTAACTTATCTAATAGTCATATTCTTAATTTATGATAAATTAATTAATTATATATTCTAAGTAGACACAACACTAAAATAAAAATAAAAGTTTTTTTTTAAAAAAATTATTGTCAGTTAACTATTAACTAATCGAAACCGATTATTTAACCAACTAAAATCAAACTGTCAGTTTTAAGGTATAATCAGTTTAACAAAATTACACAATTAGTTAATGTCAGTTAGTTAAAAATATAATCAAAATCAACCGTAATTGACCGATGTTCACCCTTACTTGTACCGTGGGAGTTGACTTTGACAAAGACGATGTTGTAGATATGGTGCTTAAGGGATTACTTAAGACAGTCCACTCTTTATTGAAGACAGTCCCCTAAATTAAAAAAAAAAAATTATTCAATAATTTTACAAAATTATTTAGGTAACTAAACGAAATTAAAATAATTCTACGTAACCGTTTAAATACCTAAACCACTTTATAAAGCCTAAATTATTAATTTTAACGTGTGAACTGGCTGACATAAAGGGAGGATTGCCTTAAACAATCCCCTAGTCCTTAGGTTCGGAATAATGGAAGTCGAAGAGAACTGTGGGCAATGGTGAAAAGTGGGAGGGATGATAGTGAATAATGATGAATACAGTGATTCTGTGATTGCCGTCCAGAGGCTGGCTGGCTGCGCTAGTTTGTTTTTGGTTTAAGTACAATTTTGGCCATTCATTTTAGCAAAAATTCAATTCAGTCCCTCCCGTCCGGTTAACGAGGCCGACAAACATGCTGACATGACACTAAGAGCTTCTGCAGTGGGAGCATTTAGACTATGCACGGATGCTGTGCATCGACAATTGTGAGAAAATATGAGTAGAGATGTGCCTATATGTTATTATTAGAATGGAACGTTATCTAATTAATTGTAGATGTATAGGAAAAGAAAGAAAGAAGAGAGAGAAAAAAAAACAAAAATCACAGAAAAAAGAAAAAAAAAAATTAATTTTTTTAAATGTATTAAAAATAAAATAAAATTAATATGAGTTAAAAAATTTTAATTTTAATTTATATAAATTTATTAAATTTGTTAATTAATAATATAAATAATATAGAATAATATTTATAAGAAAAAAGAAATAGTTTGTAGGATTTATTTAAAAAAAATTTTAGAATTGTATAAGTAGAGAGAAAATTGTATAAATTATATTGAGTGATGTGTCATTGTGGGACATATAAAAATAATATAAATAATTAAGATATAAAACCCTGATGGTACCATGATTAGAGATGCTCTAACAACTATGACATGTCAAAGTGAGCTGGAGAGGATTGCCATGTGAAGTTCACGTGACACTTGTATTTTCTTTTTAATTACCAAAATTCAAACCTCAAAAATATCCAAACTTATTTGACTATTTCTAGTGACTTATTATTATTTTTTTCAAAGCAATAACTTCTCTTACAAAAACATAAAATTTATTAATCATGTTGTCAAAGATTGAGACTCATGAGTCACTGTCAGTTTCCAAATAAAAAGGGCTAACAATTTCTTTGTTTAAGGTTGGACTCTCTAGTATAATAGGGAATAAGGGCTAACTTATACTTGATAGGCTCTAGAATGAAATCAAATCATCTAAATAGGGGAAAAAAGGCTACTAGATGTTTGATAATGTCCAAAATAGAGGTTCCCAATTGAGAAAGTTTTGATTATTTAATGCTGAGAAGAGTCCAAAGTTAGAGTTATTTATAAATCTTCAATTTCTCAATACGGGGCAGTGTTTTGATTTTGGAATTTTACATTTATTTTTTTAAAATAATAACTTGGGCTCTCCTCTTATCAAAATTTTGGCTAGTTATCTTAATAGGAATGCTTGTTCTGACAAAATAAACCTATGTTCGGCACTATTGCTTTATGAGTTTTAATTTAAAACAAGATCTGGATGTAACATATATTTCTATATACATAGTGTATATATAAATATCAATGTGTATAAAAGATAGGATTAATGAGAGAAGTACACGAGATTTTATTTTTTTAGAAAATGAAAGAGAATGATCTTATAATGCTCGTGGATGACATAAATTATGTTTTAGTTATAAAAGAAAATTAATCCCTAAACTTTGTTTATATCATATTTGTTTTCAAAATATAGATATAGGTATAGATATGTATTTATCAATTTATATTATATAAACAGCAAAAAAATTCGTGGGAAAGGGCGGGGGCGGCAAACATCAATGATGACCAAGAAAACAGAACACAGCTAATGATAGATTCCAAATTGAAATTGCTTTTGCCCAAATTAGCCCCACTTCACCGTCCCCTTTCTTCTTTTATTTTTCTGCCTTCAATTTCAAAAATCCGGAACCCTTTTCCCTTCTCTCTACAACTCATTGATACGGCTTGTGCTGCCTTCTTTTCTGACACACTCCCACTGCGCAGCAATAAAATCCGCACCTGGGACGAGTGTACGTGTGAGAGAAGGGTGTGCGCGCGCAGAGAAGAGAGAGAAACACTGCTAAGCTCTCCAATCATCAAACCCTAACTCAACTCGCTCGCCTACTCAGCCGCCATGAATCCCGAGTCAGCTCAGCTCCACCAAGCCCAGCTTGCGGCCATTCTGGGTCCCGATCTAGCCCCTTTCGAGACTCTGATCTCTCATCTCATGTCCTCTGCCAATGAACAACGTTCGCAGGCTGAGATTCTCTTCAACCTTTGTAAGCAGACCGATCCTGATTCGCTTTCTCTCAAATTGGCTCACCTTCTACAATTCTCCCAACACGCCGAGGCTCGGGCTATGTCTGCAATTCTTCTTAGAAAGCAGCTTACTCGTGATGATTCTTATCTATGGCCTCGTCTCACTCCTGCTACTCAATCATCTTTGAAATCTATTCTCTTAACATGTATTCAGAGTGAACAGATAAAGTCAAACTCTAAGAAATTATGCGATACAATTTCCGAGCTTGCATCCGGAATTCTTCCTGCAAATGGATGGCCCGAATTGTTACCATTCATGTTTCAATGTGTATCATCGGACTCACCAAAACTACAGGAATCTGCATTTTTGATATTTGCCCAGTTGTCACAATATATTGGCAATTCTCTTACCCCGCATATCAAGCATCTACACGGCGTGTTCCTGCAGTGTTTGAATTCGACAACAGCCAATTCGGATGTTAGGATTGCCGCTTTGAATGCGGTGATCAATTTTATTCAGTGTCTGTCCAGTTCTACTGATCGCGATAGATTTCAGGATTTGTTACCCGCAATGATGGGCACGTTGACGGAAGCATTGAATAATGGGCAGGAGGCTACCGCGCAGGAGGCACTCGAATTACTCATAGAATTGGCTGGGACTGAGCCCAGGTTCTTGAGGAGGCAGTTGGTTGATGTGGTGGGAGCCATGTTGCAGATAGCAGAAGCCGAGTCCTTGGAAGAAGGAACGAGGCATTTGGCCGTTGAGTTTGTGATCACACTTGCCGAGGCAAGGGAGAGGGCACCGGGGATGATGAGGAAATTGCCACAATTTATTAGCAGATTGTTTGCTATATTAATGAAGATGCTTTTGGATATCGAGGATGATCCAGCTTGGCATAGTGCAGATGCTGAAGATGAGGATGCTGGCGAAACGAGTAATTATAGTGTTGGGCAAGAGTGCTTGGACAGGCTGTCTATTTCTTTGGGTGGAAATACCATTGTTCCTGTTGCATCTGAGCAATTACCTGTTTATTTGGCCGCTTCGGAATGGCAGAAGCGCCATGCTACACTGATTGCGCTAGCCCAAATAGCGGAGGGTTGCTCAAAGGTACACATGGAGTAGGTTGATTTATATTTCTTTAACTGCTTTTGTTTGCACTTTGCACTTTTTGTCGTTGACTCTAGCTGCCTATTCTTCTCCTCATTTTTTGCATTTTGTATGTGCATGTCATATGCATAGTCAAATACGTGTCCACAGTCGAACCTTTCATAGTTGAAAGGGCTCAACAGCTATACAAATGAAAAGACAGGAGAGACCGTTATGAAATCCAAAATGGGCACTTAAGACAGAACTCATTTATGCTTAGGAAGGATAACGAATATTGCTATCTTGCTTTTTAATAAATATGAGAAATGTTAAAAAGTTATTTTGGCAGTCAAAACGATGTCAATTGATTTGGTTGCGTAGTTACTAAATATGAACACTTCCATGACTGGCATGAGTTGCCTTAGAGGAAGTGATTAAAGCCTCAGTCAAGCCATATGCTTTCTAATATTTTTGCATTTTATATTAATAGATTACTGGGTACATTCTTATCCTCATATTGTGTTATCTTCATGACTATTTTTCCACTTTCATGAATTATGATTTTCAATTTTTTTTTTTTTTGAATGAATTTTTCATCCTTGGCACCAACAAATATTAAAGGGAATATATAAGCTTATTCTTGCAACAATTCATGATTAAAATATAGAATTTAATTCCTTCTAATGATCTTTCTTTGGACGCTGAAGGTCATGATAAAAAATTTGGAACAAGTGGTTGCAATGGTACTAAACTCATTCCAGGATCAACACCCTCGTGTGAGATGGGCAGCTATTAATGCGATTGGGCAACTGTCTACTGATTTGGGTCCAGATTTACAAGTTCAATACCATCAAAGGGTGTTGCCAGCACTGGCTGCTTCTATGGATGACTTTCAGAATCCTCGTGTACAGGTTAGATGCTGCCATTGAAGTCTTTTTTAAAATATGAATTTTCTTATGATGATTAATTAATGTATGTTTAAAATTTTTTATGTGATTTTGCCAATGAACTCGGGTTATATGTGCCAGTGAGTAAAGAATCGTGAAAAGAACAAGATATTGGTTATACTGTTGGGTTGCTTTGCATTTCTGGTTATAATCTTTTATTATGACACATAAGGTTCGGAACAGGACTTTATGTTGTAGTTGGTTGGTAAAATACTAGGTATCGGTAGTGTTACTTTGCACTTCCCTTCCTTACCAATTTTGCTTCCTTCATATCTTACTTTTATTCTTTTGAGTCTACAGATTTATCAGAAGATTATTTATTTATTCATGGAATTTTATTTGACTTGCATTCTGACCGACCTATAATCGGAACTATTGTCTACACAGGCACACGCTGCTTCAGCAGTGCTAAACTTCAGTGAAAATTGCACTCCTGATATTTTAACACCGTACTTGGATGGAATAGTTAGCAAATTGCTTGTACTTCTTCAGGTATGTTTGTAGAAATATTATTCGTGAGGGGAATGCTGATATGATCATTTTTCTCAATCATTACATGATTTTGCTTCGACTTCTTGATTTTCAATATCTAAATGTGATGCAGAATGGGAAACAAATGGTGCAAGAGGGTGCCTTGACTGCTTTGGCATCAGTTGCTGATTCATCTCAGGTATTTTATATAACCTGCTTTCTTCAACAGTTTTGAATCCCTTCTTGTAGATAACTCACTTAAAAATATGTGCTTTTATAGGAACACTTTCAGAAATACTATGATGCCGTTATGCCATACCTGAAGGCTATATTGATAAATGCGACTGATAAATCTAACCGTATGCTCCGTGCCAAGTCTATGGAGTGTATAAGTTTGGTTGGAATGGCGGTTGGGAAGGAGAAATTTAAGGCTGATGCAAAGCAGGTGAGGTGTTATTTTTATTTTTCCATTAACATTTTGAAATTGATATCATGTTTTTGTGGGTCTAGTGTGGATTGTTTGTTTATTGATTTTTTTGTAATGCCAGCTTACCACTATTATAAAAACTTTCAAGTCCAATGAAACAATAAAAAGTTATGCTGTTTGCCAGTATTTACGACAATCCCTGCTTCTCATCTAATCAATAAATCTCTTCTGTCTATCTGTCTCTCTCTCTTTCTTATCCTCTACGTCTTTCTGTCTTTACTATGGTTAGAATGCATTCTGGTTGTTATTTCAAATAAATTTAACAAGGGGGCATTATTTTTTATCAGACATGATTTTATTATATATATATATATGCTGTTTCTTTCTAGGTTATGGAAGTCCTTATGTCCTTGCAAGTATCTCAAATGGAGACAGATGATCCAACAACAAGTTATATGCTACAGGTGTGCTTTTCTATTCTGTAGCATTTTACATAATATGCCACTTGGACTTTGCTTGGTATTAATCACTTTTAATTTGTTACAGGCATGGGCTAGACTCTGCAAGTGTCTGGGACAAGATTTCCTTCCATATATGGAGTTTGTCATGCCCCCATTGCTTCATTCTGCTTCACTTAAGCCCGACGTAACAATTACATCAGCAGATTCAGACAATGATATTGAGGATTCAGATGATGACAGGTTTGATTTTCAGTCATCTTACCAAAGTTTTATGCATAATCAATTTAAAACTTGTTTTTAGACAGGATTTTTGTCATTTTCTTCTGATTTGCATTCTAGCCTTTTGTATTCTTGAAAGAGCTAAGGCCATAGTGGCTTTTTCTGTTTTGTAGGTCAGCTAATCTTGTAACAGGGCATTTTTTGTTTTTTCGGCTCTTTGATTTTCTTTGAAATGACTTGCATCAACGTGTATTGTTGCAGTTGATTTCTAGCTCATGATATATTTTTGACTGAAAACTCCAATTCAAATCACTATTTTGTTACCTTTAGGCAAGATAAGTTTTAGCAGTCATTTGTTGTTTGTTTAGTGGTATAGACTCCAGCTAAGTTTCTTTATCTATTTTAGCATGGAAACCATTACTCTTGGGGATAAAAGAATTGGAATCAAGACTAGTGTCCTGGAGGAAAAAGCTACAGCATGTAACATGCTTTGTTGCTATGCTGATGAACTGAAGGAAGGATTCTTTCCATGGATTGATCAGGTTAGACTTTGAGCACTAATAAATCCCTTTCTAAGGTCTGCCATGGTAAATTAATTTTTTTTCCTCTAATGAATATATCACTTGTTGGGCAGGTTGCGGCAACCTTAATTCCACTCCTTAAATTTTATTTTCATGAGGAGGTCAGGAAAGCGGCTGTTTCAGGTATGAGAATAATTTTTCTTGTGTGACTTACTTCGCTCATTCGTTCTTAGATTTTTCTGCTCATAGGAAATCTTCTTACATAATTTTTCTTTCTCTCCTGATGTTTTACATCTCAATATATTTCTAGCAATGCCGGAGCTATTACATTCTGCTAAGTTAGCTATAGAGAAGGGGCAATCTCAAGGTCGGGATGTAGCCTATCTCAAGTTTTTGACTGACAGTATTGTTCCAGCTCTTGTGGAAGCATTGCATAAGGTAAGAATCATTCTAGTTCATCAATTCTTCTTAATTATTAGTTTAGTATCTCCCATTGCAGAATTGGACCCAGGCAGGGATTTAAGAATCAAGTTCAAGACTAGCCAGAGTAGGCATGGTATCCTTCATTGGCAAATTTAATGCTGAAGTTCCTCCATTTCAATTTGCTTGCAGGAGCCTGACACGGAGATTTGTGCAAGTATGTTGGATTCATTAAATGAATCCTTACAGGTTAGTTTTATCATGCAACAATGTAGTCATATAGTTTCTCTGTGGGTTCATTATTTTTAATTTACATTCTGCACTAGATGAAATTACGATTGTGGAGTTTTACCTTTGCATATAATTTTGTCCGAACTGATTAGTGTTCCTGTTATACTTTCATGTGACAAACCGTAGAAACAATTTTGGCTAGCATCTTTGGACTCAGAATCAAGGCGGCTTTAAGATCCTTTCCTTCATTATGTCCTGGACTAATGAAAATATCATGCATAGTATCCTTCATGAAGTTTAAAATTTGATGTTGGAAAAGAAAATCCATGAAGAGATTCTCTCTGTTAATTGTTATTTTTTTTATCTAAAAAGATGGTTCATGTTATAATTGATGCTAGCTTGGCATGTAAGATGTAATTAGGGCTCAGAAACTTTTTCCCGAGGAGCTACAAATGTAGCTTCGAGAAGATGTTATTTTGAAGTTTTTTCAAATCCTTACAATTCACCTGTGCCTTTTTTATCCATTTTTTTAGAAAGACACTAGTTTTAAAATAATAATAATGAACAAATAGAAACTTAGGTAATCATTAACTCTGTTCATTGGTACTGTTCCCCTTGCTTTTGCACGTTGCACTTAATATAATTTTTTTTTTTTTTTTTGGGGATGTGTTCTTATCTTTAGTTTCGTGTTTCAGGTCTCTGGGATGCTTTTGGATGAGAACCAGGTCAGGTCCATTGTTGATGAGATAAAACAGGTGATCACAGCTAGTTCGAGTAGAAAGCAGGACAGAGCAGAGAGGGCCAAAGCTGAAGATTTTGATGCTGAGGAGGGGGAATTGATTAAAGAGGAAAATGAACAAGAGGAAGAAGTTTTTGACCAAGTTAGTTTTTTTAATGTTAAATATATAAGCCATCCTTGTTGCTGATCTATTTATTTTAAGCTTATGCATGTCAGTTTCCTATCATCCTTCTAAAGTGTTTCTCTCTTGTTCCAGGTTGGTGAGATATTGGGGACTTTGATCAAAACCTTCAAAGCCTCCTTCTTGCCTTTCTTTGAAGAACTGTCATCATATTTGACACCTATGTGGGTATGTTCTTCCAGGAAGCTACCAACTCTATTAGTGTTTAATTCCATTTTTTAATCTGTTGGTACTCTGTCCTTATATTTTCTTCTTTATGTGTTTCGGAAGCTGCATTCTGTGTCATTACATTTATCATATTAGTCTACAGTGAACTTGATGTAATACCTACACCTATGGGGCTCATTGATCAGAATTTTAATTTATTGTTTATTGTTATAATTAAAAACACTTAGTTGAGTAGCCAAAAAGCAAAAAAAAAAAAAAAGAAGGTTTTTATAAATTAGGTAGAAATAATATGCATACCATAAAAAGGATGCAGAGATAAACCTAAAAGTAGTTTTTCTTTTGAGCAGAATCCTTGTTTCGACATCCAATTCTGCTATATACACCTATCTTCTCTGAGCTCTCATTCATATTTTTTTGTCTAGTGTTTCTTAGCCTGCAACTGTAGCTTACTTTCCTGAACCAAAAACTTCAAGTCAATTATGGAAAACAGTGAGAAAAATTTAGCCATCTTATAATCTTGTGTGTCATACTTGGTGAGAGGACATTTGAGGAGCTAAAACATTTATTCTATTATTTCAATGTTGACTTTTATTTTTATGTTTTGGACACAGGGAAGGGATAAGACACCCGAAGAGAGAAGAATTGCAATTTGCATCTTTGATGATGTTGCAGAGCAGTGCCGTGAAGCAGCTCTTAAGTATGCATTTTTTCCCCAGTTTCCGCTTTGTGTGCTGTGATAATTGTCAGGCACCCAAGTGATTGAGTCATTATATTCTAATTATCAATTATCAATTGAGCAGGTATTATGATACATATCTTCCCTTCCTTTTGGAGGCTTGTAATGATGACAATCCTGATGTCAGACAGGTTAGCGTTATATGTACTTTGTTGGATAATGTTTCTAATACCACTTTTATTGTTTGTGTCTGATTCTTTGTTCTTTGATTGGTATATCTCTGTTTGTAGGCTGCTGTGTATGGCCTTGGTGTTTGTGCAGAGTTTGGTGGATCGGTGTTTAAACCTCTAGTTGGAGGTAGGGATTCTCTATACCCTATGAAACTGCTGAAAATGGAATTTTAGAGTAACTGGTTGGTTTGTCTTATTGCAGAGGCTCTTTCAAGGTTAAATGCTGTGATCCAGCATCCTAATGCTCTCCAATCAGACAATGTAATGGCGTATGACAATGCTGTTTCTGCTTTGGGAAAAATTTGCCAATTTCACCGTGATAGCATTGATTCCGCTCAGGTATTTACATTTTTGCCCACTCTATGCCTATTTATGTATATGCTTCTCTATCAAGTCTGGCATTGTATTCTCATAACCAGTTCTGTCAGGGCGAGATTTTCAAGTTGCATTGCAGTCAACTTCTGTTTCATTTAATCTCTGCTAAATCTCCTGTGGGGTTGACAGGTGGTTCCTGCGTGGTTGAACTGTTTGCCAATAAAAGGTGATCTGATTGAAGCGAAAGTTGTTCATGATCAGCTTTGTTCAATGGTTGAGAGGTTGGAGTTCTACTTTTTCTTTCAGTTTTTCTATGTCTATCCTGCATATCGTTTTCAAATATCTCCAGATTATGCTCTGTTCATCTGCATATGATTGATAATCTAGTTGCATCTTTTTGTTTATCTACAGGTCTGACACAGAGCTTTTGGGCCCAAATAATCAATACCTTCCGAAAATTGTTGCAGTGTTTGCTGAGGTTAGTTTGTCATCATGAATTAGGCTCTGTTATCAAGCTCCAAATTTTGTTTATTTGGCAATTGTACATCCGAAAAGATCTAAGTGCGCGTTTGATAAAATTGAAGATTTTTTTTATCTGAAATGGTAGTGCTGGAATCTTTTAAGTGCTGAATTTATGGTGATTGATAATTCCTAATCTAATACACTGAATTTGTTCAAAAAAGTTTAAACCTAATAGTTTTCATAATACCAAATGTTAAGATTTATTTTAGAACAATTATCCTTAATTTAAATTTTATGATTTTTTTTTTTGAAAAAATATTCTTATGAACTCTTAAGTTTAATTTATCGCTATTTTTTCAGTTTAATTTTTGTTTGTAAAATTCAGTTTGGAGATTCTGTTCACATCCAGTGAGAATTTCAATATGTTTCTCGAATCCAACATATTTGCACTTGAACTGTTTTTGATATAGTCATTTGATATTTTGACATCTCTAACATGATTCACATGACATTGATCAAAAGGAAGGCCCTATTTCTTTTTGTCTTTCTTTAGATTCCTGTTTTTCATGTCCATGTGCTCATATATCATTAACTTATGGCATATTACTGCCGGTTACTATAATCAAACATTAAAAGGGAGACAGGACCTTGCAACTGATGGAAGCCATTTCATGTCAAATAGGTTATATGTGCTGGTAAAGACCTTGCAACAGAACAAACTGCTAGCCGTATGGTAAATCTGCTCAGGCAGCTCCAGCAAACTTTACCACCTTCTACCCTGGCATCAACTTGGTCATCTTTGCAGCCACAGCAACAGCTTGCATTACAATCCATCCTTTCTTCCTAGCATTTGAATCGGCATTCTGAGTCTTGCTGTTTTCAGAGATGTGCTTTGATTGGTTTGGTGGTCTCTATATTTGTTATCCATTCTTTGCCATAAGATGGTCTCCATCATTAATTTATTGCATGATGTTGTTATAGCAACATGGCTTCAGTTTTGCGAATGCAGAGTCGTAATTGTGATTGAAAAGGGAACTTGTAGATGTGTATATTATGTGTCATTTATACTAGTGATTGAGATCAACAGAAAAAAGGTCAGGCAATTGTGGTGTTGGGGGAGGGAGGTGGCTTCTTTCTTTTTCTTGTTCTCTTTTTCATTTGTTTTTTTTATTTTTGCTATGATATGGTGCCTGAGAATTTAGGGTTGCCTATAAGGCAACGCTAGCAGTTTTGGTCGTATTTTGCTTCTCCCATATCAAACGTTGTGGAATGTACCATATAAAAAATTAATGTTATCCATTCATTAAGGTTGCATTCAATTGCTTACTCAATCTGTGATTTCAAACTTTTATTCCCTATTTTTGTTATATGATTTTAGTATATGTTAACTTGTATACTTTGGCCTACATTTGCCTTTGTGATGCAAGACCTAATATAATAATCAATATATAAATATAAATATAATATAAGAAGAGACCTGAAATATTTAATGAGTTTACACAGATAGATATTTACCCTTTATGTGACATGGTTTTAAAACTCTAGTTGTAACAATAACAAGTTTGTTTTTGTATGTGATTAATGTTAAATTATGTTACAAGTATGTTACAACAAGTTTGCTTTTGCATGTTATTGATTTTAAACTATCTTCAATCGATATAAATTAAAGGTAAATTAAAGGTTTAGCGGAAGAAATAATGGAAGATTCTTGTAGGAAAAAAAAAAATTATATTCTCTCAACTTAAATTTGTTTGTTTGTTGGTTAATCAATCTTGATTCAGACAAGATTCTACGCGTGATGCATCATTTATTGGTTAATTAATCTTTAAAGATTAAGACAACATTGTAAGCGTGTTGCGTCATTTATTGGTTAATTAATCTTTGATCAAGACAACATTCTATATATGGACAAAACCAAAAGTCTGAACTATTAGTGGTCATCACGAATGTCACTTTCATTATTTCATATGCTTTGGTTGACCAAACTAAGGTGATGAAAACAACCACAAGCCAGTTTCACCAACATGCTTATGATGCCAATAATCATATTGCAGAAAGAGTACACCTAACCAACCATGCTTGGTTTTTCTTTGATTAACCTTAAAATATTAATAACCTACGGACTTGTTTGGAGTATGATTATGGAGTGTTTTGGAGAAAGGCAGGAGCAAAAAAAAAAAATGCATCTCTTTTTCAAGAAATAGAATGGTAAGTGAAAGAATTTGGAAACTCTTGGAAAATAACATTTTCTTTTAGTTCACAAAGATGAAAATCGCCCCAGGTTTTCCCCTTCCTTGCCATCCAGGATTCTCAATCCAAACAAGCCACTAATACTTAATACTGAAACCTCAACATCATTGCCTAGTCTTAACTAACATTGAGAAGTCAGTCATGTCTTGTGAGAGACAAAAAGTTGTCGTCGTCGACATGCTGGCAATAAACTGAAAACGAGCTGCCCACTACTTTCCAATAGAAAGTTAAGGCCAAAGAATTTCAAGTTGTGTTTCGTATATTTAGGTGTGCTCCTTTTTCAGTCTTCTGTGACTTTTGCCATGGAATATCAAACCCAAAACCCCAAGAGAGAAACTGGTTTTCTCAAGAAAGCAATCAAATTCAAGGAGAAACAGAAACCCATCATCAACAATGGCAAGAACAAGTTTCTTGGGGTGAGACAAAGGCCTTCTGGGAAATGGGTAGCAGAGATCAAAGACACAACAAAGAAGATTAGAATGTGGCTTGGCACTTATCAAACAGCTGAAGAAGCTGCTCGAGCTTACGATGAAGCCGCTTGCCTCCTCAGAGGTTCAAATACTCGCACCAATTTCTCTACTCATGTTGCTGCTGATTCTCCCATTTCTCAGAAAATCAGAAACCTTCTTGATCAGAAAAGGGAAACAATTCAGAGCCAATCCACCATCTTACTTAGCACACAAGCTACTTCTAATCGTAGCAGTAGTGCCTTTAGTAGTATCACCCAAGATTGGTCTGCAGCTAGTGCTGAAGATAAGACTTTGCTTCAGGTTCAAAACCAATACACCCAAGTCTTGGATCATCCATATAGAACAGATATGATCAACTTCTCAATGGGTCATTTGCCTATAAATACACCAGAGTTTGATTGTTCTTGGCCATATTCTGTTGGGTTAGAGCAAATGGCTCCAGCACAAGAAGGGATAGAGCTACCAAAAAGGAGTTTATCAGAAGAGAGAGAGCTGATAGAATTTGAACAAATGAAGGTAGAAAGGCAACTGTCAGCCTCGCTATATGCAGTTAATGGAGTGAATGAGTTCAATGCGGAGGATGCGTGTGATGTCAATAATGCCTGCTGGGACTCTTATGCTCTGCACCACTTGTTCTGCCTCAGTTGATCTTTGTTTCACTTTTTCACGGACATTAGTACAAGTATGTATGTATAAAGGGAAATTATTAGTCACCCACCCTCCATTAATTAGCACTATCCATCTTGGAAATGAACTATTTTGTGAATTAGCATGTAGCAAAATAGTTTATTTCTAGGATCTAATGAAGAATGGGTTGCTAATTATTTCTTTTTTTGTGTTACAAACAAGTGTAGTCCATACTACCTTTTGCATCAAAGCTCATAATTGGTATGCCAATTGAATGATTCTCTTGTAATAGAAAAGAGAAGAAAACAATGATTGCCCTCTCTAGCACTGTCCATTATAAAAAGGTTATTAGTTTTTGTGTCTAATTTGACTCGTGAGTAATATTATATATGCACCTCTTTATCTACACTTAACTTTTATACTTTTTTTTTGCATCTCTTTTACTTTTTGGTTTATAATTATACACAAACAGATAATTAATACATATTTGAAATCTTATTATGAATTACATGGGATGATATAATCTTATTTAATTAATATAAGCAAATGAATTACAAGACTCTATACAAAGCTTCATCATAAAAACAAAAGCTGGTACGTACAATTATTAGCTCTTTAAAAGACGAGCTAATACCATGAATCCAACCAACAAAAAATCTAAGCACATTTATGCCATGTATCTACAATTCATATGCTAAAACAAGTAAAGAAAACCCAGAGAAAAAAAAATACTGGGTTTTATTTACCATGCGTGAACGAATTGTTCTTGAGGAAGAACTGAAGGCCTGAAACCAGAGGACCTCCTTTCAAAAAAATCTTGGAGGACCCTGATGAGAGCACTGGCTTTCTTGCTTGCTCGAGCTGTGCCTTCGCCGAGTATCGAATATAAGGATCCCATGAGAGAAGAACTCTTCACCAAGTCAGCAACCACATCTGCTCCTCCATAGATTGATAGAGAAAGCAACAAGGAAACGCAGTACTCCTTTCCCGTCCTTGAAGTTGAGGATTTAATAATTTCAACAACTGGATGTAAACCTCCACAGCGAAGCGCTTCGATTGTTCCATCAATTTTCTCAGCTAGTGTAGCTAGAATTGCAAGTGAATCAGTAACAAGGTCTTGTCTATCACAGGATTTTAACATGTTTACCAGCATAGGGATTGCTTCTGCTGCAAGTAATCTCCTGTGATTTTCAGGGTGCATGGTGAGGGTAAACATTGCAACCAAGCCATTCTTTTTGGCTCTACCAGACCCTTCTTTGATGAGCTTGATCAATGATGGAATTGCTTCTGGTTCCTCTCCGATTAGTCTCGGGTACTCCTCATTTGAAGCTACGTAGAACAATATAGCAGCAGCATGCTGGCGAGCTTCCATTTTTAGACCCTTGTTTAGGACACCCACAATCAATTTCAATCCCCAATTCTCAACTATTACAGTTCTGCTCTTGGGGAGTTTTGAGAGGTTCAGAAGTGCTGCAGTGGCATTCTCTTGTGTTGATGAATCCTTAGATAACAATAGCTGCAATAAATGAGGAATTGCACTTGCCTCCACCAAACAAGACCGATAAAAAATGCTTGTTTTGGTAAGAAGCCTAATCTCATATGCAGCTCTATGCCTCTGTACCACTGTTCCAGTTTCAAGCCTGCAAGTGAGGAAATTTGCCACCATTTTCATGGCTTCCTCTGCTACCAAGCTTCCAGGTTGAGCTGTCCTCGAGATGTCATGGTTCCGACGAGCCGGATCAGCAATAAGAATGCCATTTTCAGAGCAATATTGCTGAATCAATCTGCGTAGGACCAAATTGGGGACCAATTCAATGCTGCTAAGCCTTTTACCTGTCTTGGGACAAGTTGGATTCCCACTCCTAAACCATTTGAGAATTGAAGAGCGATCATAGCTATGACCTGTCTCGATTGTAACAGGATCAGTCATGATCTCAAGAGAGATTGGACATCGAAAATCATCTGGGTTCAGACAACCTAGGATGTCACTGTCAGTGCTGCTGCTGCTGCTTTCTCTGCGATTCGATTTTGGATCGTCCTCTTCATCATCAACAACGTTGTACACCACGCATCTGCAATAGCTCATGAACCCCATTAAACTGCTTAAAAATGCCACATTTCTCTTTTCCTCATTCAAGCACTCTAATCCCATTTCTGAATCCAGAAACTTGAGCGCTTTATTGCAGTCACTCCATTTTCTAATCCCAATATGAGCAAGAACCCATTTTAGATCACTCTTACTTGGAGTAATCCTATTCTCAAATTGATTCAAAATCGAGAACAGACCCATCATGACCTGTTCATCATCCGGTTCAACTTCCAACCTGGCTTTTCTTGCCTGCCTCATTAGCAACTCCACTTGTTCCTTTGCTTCCTGTGAAATTTGAACAGAGCTCAAAGGGAAAACATCCAGTGCTGTGGCTATTGATCTGGACAAGACCCGGAACAGTGTTGCGACCCGATCCGACTCCATCAACATCCATAGCTGAGCACCATCACGGGTACAGTCCTCTAACAAGAATAGGAGCTTCTGGAAAGTGAAATGGAGCTCTGAAAAGCTCAGGACCACAGAATCAAGTAGGCTCCATTTCTGGTCTCGGATCTCTTCGAGAAACACTTGAAGACCCTCGATAAGTATTATAGCTTTTCTCGCATTTTGCTTATTGCTAGTGAAGTGTTGGGATTTGTGATTTGAAATTTTCTTAGATAGGGTAATCAGAGAAGTGAGGAGGGTGACAGGAGAGATATTTTCACAGGGGTGAACTGCCGGAAACTTCAAGACCCGGCGATCCGACTCGTTTGATTTTTGGATCATTGAACAAAAGAGGAAGTAGAAACTGTATTTGAAACAAATAAGAAAGGTTGTCGTTGGATTGTGTTTGGAACTTTGGATTGAGATCTAGAGCTAGTAGATTGCTATTATTTATAGAAAGGATAAGTGTAGGACACGTGTCGGTAGATTATGTGGTGATGTTGAGATTGGGCTTTAAGATGGAAACACGTGGGTTTACTCAGAACAGTGAGAAGACGCTTCCTAGATTGCTTCGCGTAAAGGTTGACTAACATGGAAGAGACACGTGGCGCGGGAAATGTGGAAAGAGCTCGTGCTTTCTAAAGATACGTGGATAGAGGCAGCCGACAGAGAGCGAGATTACAACGTGGAATTATTGGACGAGGAAGTTGCTTAGTCTTACTCTTACGCGAATTATTGTTTGTACGGTATGGCTGGCGGGCTAGCTCGATATTACTCTAAATTATAACATTATAATATAAACAAATAACTTTACAACATTATAATCCCTTAACATTATATGATGTAACGAGAAAAATAAAAACATTATAAGATATCAGATAACTCAAGCAGAAAAAAAAAATTCCAAGAAAAATTCCTTACATATAATACCCAACTCTTTCACAAATTAGACTTAACAAATATTTAGAATTGGAGATAAAACTAAAAATATTGAGTATGAACGAAATTTAATAAATACAAAAAGGAGGTAATATAAAAATTTAGAAGATGCGATTACAATAAATGAATTGTATGTATTAAGAAATTCTTTTTTTTTTAGAGGACTCTCTGTATTATTATGAAATAAACTAAGTCACTTTAGATCAAAAAGATATTTTTATTGGAATTAAAAATAAAATTAAACTAAGTCACTAAATGACTTACCTGAAAAGGTCGATCAGGCCCGTCTTGATTCGGATGATGGGCCAATTGGGTCGGGCCAGGCTGCCAGTACCCATTTAATTTATAATTTAATTTAATAATGAAACGCAGAGGCGTGATGCCGTTTAATTTCTCCTGCTTCTTGCTAGGAACACTACGATCTATTTTTCTTCAGGCTTCCCCTATAGCAGAGTGAAGAGTGATTCGTCTCGCTCACTCCCGCTGTCATTCTCATCGGAAGTAACAGCACCGCTCCTCATAGCTACTAGCTAGGTATTTGATCCACTTTTACTCTTTCTTTTTTGGGTTGTCTCCATTTATCTTTCCCCTTCTTCGAATAATCGGATGCTGTCGCCGCCGACTATCTTGCTCCGTCGGTGTAAACTTGTTCTAGTAATAAAATTGGTATATATGCTTAGCTACGTCTATGTTTATTACTTATAAGGCGATTGTGTTGCAAAAGTGATAACCTTCTGTTTATAAGGCCCACTCCCCGTATGTTTCTTTTCATGTAATTACCTTAACTGCATCTATGCTCTTCATTTTTATTTTTATTTTTTGAAGGGAGCAGAATATAAGTTGCATTTTTCTGTATATATATACATTCATGCATAAATTAAGCTCAAAAAAGTGTTAGATTTTGATTTAATTTAAGATTGTATTCTAAACACAGTCCTTTCCCCACAAATTGAATCAGGTTATTTGAGTTTATTTGCAATTTTTTAGATGTTTCTTCTCCTGTTGTATAAGGAGACATAGTCCTTTTGATCCTAGTAAGCACTTCTCACGAGTCCATGACAACTTAGATTTCTGTTCTCTAAATTCTTTGAAACCACAAACAACCATATACTGTATCTTGTTGCTAATGGTGGCCGCTTATCTTCGTGACAGAAGGTATCCTGCCCTTGATAGTAGAAGAATTTCTTTCTAGGCATAAAGTTTACTGCAGAAATTTGAAGCGTTTTAGCTGTGGGATACACTTCAGATATTTCTGACTTTTTATTTTCTTGTATATTGACACCTTTAATTATCTGGGGAGGTGATTTTTTTTCTTTTTTCCTTCTAATCCCAATACAGAATCAGTCAATGGGTTACCTTCAATGTGGAAGACATGCTCTTAGACAGATTATCAGAGATGCTAGCAGCCAAAGGTGCTCTGGCAATGTGGTAAACCCACTGCTATATTCATGTCAAGGACTTAGATACAGGAAACTGGAAGTCATCCTGACGACGGTGAACACCATATTCTGTTGATTTTTTCTCCTTTCCTCTTTTTTCTCTGGATTCAACTGTCTGATTAATTAGTACAGATATTTGGGTTTGTTTTGCATCTGTAATTTAGAGCGTAGAAAAGCTTGGAAAGGCTGGCGAGACAGTAAAAGTTGCTCCTGGATATTTTCGCAACCACCTAATGCCCAAATTGTTAGCTGTTCCAAATATTGACAAGTTTGCTTATCTCATCAGAGAACAACGCAAGGTTTCTTTTTTTTTTTTCCCTGTTAAATTCTTCCCATTAGTATAGTGGTCTTTTATTTTCTCTCTGCATAGGATTTGTTGATATGGTCAGGCTTTGTATCCTAGTGGTACTTTGCATAAAATTGGCTGGAAAACATAAAGAAGAAAGCCTCTGCCATGAACAGAGATACGTTAACCTACTAAATATGCTAATTCAGGTTGCTTCCTTTAGACCTCTGTGCTTGTACAATTCTCTGGGGCAAATTGTGGATATTTCTCTAGATAATGCTTTGTCAGATATAAGATCCTTAAAAGGAACTTGCTTTCCTTAGTGCATCTTTCGTTATTTCATGTGATTTTCACACGTATTGACTGTTCACTTTTTTTTTTTTTGGAAATATCCTGAAGAATTTGCATCTGATGTGGAAAAAAAATTGGATAAATTAGTTTCTATAGAACTGTTATCAGACTAGTTTTATGCAGGAAAGCGGGTAGTCTGCTATATATATATATATGTGTGTGTGTGTGTGTGTGTGAAGACTTATTATCTCACGAACCTGAACTAAGTTCTTTTTAATATAATTATTTCTAAATCATTTGCATAATCTTTATATATTTAATTTGAACTATAAGCAAAAATCTTTATTTAGAAAGCTAGGCAAATGCTTCACTTTCTTTAGTATAACTGTGGTTATCACCAATGGTTCAGATCTATCAACCTACGGAAGAAGAAACTGAAGAAGTTCAAGTAGTTACAGAGTCAAGGGAAGACAAGATCAGAGAGTATGAAAAGGCAGCACTACGTCTTGATAAAGCTAAACTGGTTAGTAGCTTACTCGTAAAAACTTCTAATCACCGATTGGAGAAAACATTATGATTCTGTTTTCATAAATAATTTTCCTTCCATAGTTCACAGTGTATATATATATATTTCTCCTTGGGGAAATTTGTGCAAGAATAATGTGAATGAGTTGTTCTCAAATGTGGTTTTACAAGTTAAAATTAGCAATTGGATGATGGGATGATACTCCCTAGAATTATTAGAGTTCTGAAGGTATAACTATTTGTTACTATTCTTAACATTTTAGTTGTGTTTTGTCATGTCATATGATATGATATGATGTCTTGTAGGTCTTGCGGAGGTTCATTGATGTTCAAAAAGCAAAGTCACGTGAAACAAAAGAAGTGCCCTTGGAGTTGCGTTCACCTGTTACAAAAGATGATCTCGTGGCCGAGGTAATAGTTATTCTTCATTACTTAATATTCCCTTGACAGTATCAATATGTTCTGTTAAACATTTTTTCAAAATACAGTCAATCCAGTGCTAAGAGAACCTTTCATGGCCATTTTATTTGGATATTTCGTACCTTCGTTGGGTTAGCAACCTTGATGCAAGTAATATAAGTTGGAACTTGGAAGTATAGAAGGTCGAGTTTAGTTTTCATTGCACTATTATCTCTAGCAGTGTGATGTTAAAGTTAAACCAGGAACAATTCCATTCAATCCTTTCAGATGCAATTCTGTCTGTTTTGGAGGTTTTTGCTTCTACTAACTCGGTATTTTGTCAATTTAGGTGGCAAGACAGCTTTGTGTGAACATTGCACCTGAAAATGTGCATCTACCGTCTCCTTTAGCAAGAGTGGGAGAATATGAAGTGCCACTGCGCATACCGAAGTCTATCCCATTACCAGATGGAAAGCTTAACTGGAGTTTAAAAGTTAAAATCCGCAGTCGATAAAACTATATTCTTTAAGCTCTACGGGAATAATTTTTTTCCATTAAGAGGGATGACGATTTTGGTAAAATCATTCCAGTATTTAGCAATTCAGTTGTTGTACTGATTCAGTGACCCCTCTTGGTTTAAAGTTTTCACATTACTTTTATAGATCAGTTTGGTTGTCAAATCGTAGAGTAGATTTGCACTGGTTTTACCCCCTATATCATTCTTGTAGCAAGTGTTTGAAGCATATTGACTTTGGTGATGGCGAGGAAGACTGGAAGAGAATGAGAATGAGTTGGTGTTTGACTTGTATCACCTTTGACATCCTCTCTGTTTTATGGGCTAAATTCTAGTTTCAATAATGGCAGCGTTTTGAAGTCAAGAGTGTTAAAACGCTAGATTTTGTTCAAAAATAGTGGTTGATTTTCTTAAGCAATCTCTAATATTCTTTTCTAGATTCTAGGTTGTAATTTTTTTTTTTTTAAAAAAAAAGACACAGATAAAACCAATAAATTTTCAACTTATCCATTATTTCGTCCACCATCTATTCTAGGCTGTGGGAAAAAAAAAACGAAGTATGACAAGGATATTCTATCCGCACTCTTTATTTCCATTGACTTCAACTTTGAGAGTCGCGGAGATTAGAAAGAACTTTCCACGTAAAAATAGATATTATATAGATGGCTTGCTTGGACTTGCATAGTGCCAAATGCTATCTACAAATAAGTCTTTATTGGGTAGAATTGAATGAATGGATTAAAGGGCAAGCAAAGGCAAAAACTTTTTGCATGATCACACCAAATAATCCTCGACTTTCAATATTAGCACAACAATGGAGATGATTGTATATTTAGATTTTAGATATTTTTATATATTTTTTTGGTAGTAGATATTTTGATAATGTGGCGTCCATACTAATTTACTAAAACAACAAAAGAAAAAAAAAAAAAAAAGTTTGTCATATATTTATAAGAATTTACTTGAGCTGTTTTGGATAAGCTCAAGTAATGTATCCGATAAGTGTATGTTACCGTTATACATCGTAAGGTTAATTTTAGAAAAAATAATAATAATAAAATAAAATGTAAAGCCTCAACCGCGCATGAGTTAGGTTGGGTTGGGTTTGATGACTCGCTATTCTTGACTGATGTCTTCTGATGACGCACAAGTATGAGAATGACCCATTCCTCTTTTCTGCCTAAGGATATGGCCAAATCTTACGGATAATTGATTCTATGCGTCTTTGTCCCTGACTTTCTGATCCATCCCCGTATAATTGAAATTGAGGGAGTCCCATTTCTAGAATCTATCGCTTCGCTACAACCCTGCAACTTTTCTACTTTCCATAGATAAGCTCAGTGGGTTCTGCAAAAGCGTCAACTTGAAGCAGCATCAGCGATTCTTGGCTTGCTTTTGGGGTCAATCAGACCAATATCTGGGACCAAATGCTGGGATAAAAGTTGAATTTTGTGGTATGAACGCTTTTCTTAGTCTTTTAGAATCTGATTTCTCTGTTATTGCTCAAGGAGAATATGAAGAAAGGAGGGAAAAGGGAAGAAAAAATGATACATTTGAAACGTTTTATGACAGACCCGAAAAATAAAGCAAAGAGAATAAGTTTAAAAGTGATTAGGTGACATCAAAAGATCGAAACCCAGATGTAGAATTCACAAGTAAGAATCGATTCTTAACCTGATCTTGTAGGTATTAACAATCCCTTTGTCCTGCAACTCTGTTATTACGTTTGTGTCTTATTCTCAAGATATGTATAAATCATTTTTTCTAGAATTCGTCTACAGCTTTATTAGATTGTTGGTTGTCAACTCACATCTAGATAGAGGTAATGTATTTTTTTTTTTAATTGAAATAGTTAATACATCTTTTAAGTTCACTTGCATATTTGCTTACTGATTGAGAATTTATCATGTTAATTTGCAGGACAATGGCAACTTTAGTTGAGCCTCCAAACAAAATTAAGCCAAAGGGCAAGCATTATTATACAATATGGCAAACATTGTTTGAGATTGATACGAAATACGTTCCAATAAAACCCATTGGCCGAGGAGCTTATGGTGTAGTGTGCTCTTCCATCAACAGGGAAACCAGTGAGAAAGTTGCAATTAAGAAGATTGGCAATATATTTGAGAATCGGATTGATGCATTAAGAACTTTGAGAGAGTTGAAGCTGCTAAGACATATTCGACATGAGAATGTGATTGCTTTGAAGGATGTCATGATGCCAATCCACAGAACAAGTTTTAAGGATGTTTACTTGGTTTATGAACTCATGGATACAGATCTTCATCAAATTATCAAGTCCTCACAGCCACTTTCAAATGATCATTGCAAATATTTTATATTTCAGGTACTAAGCTATCTCTGGTTTGGCCTATTCTAATATTTCAACTTTTTTAGCCTTTCTTTGTAAACCTTTGTGGCTGTTCTATTTTTTTGCATTAATATATCCATTTGAAGGAACTATGGTAAAATTTTGAAGTTTACTTCTACTCTCTTACAATTCTAATAAATACTAGCACACTTCAATGTGAACTCACGCTATTTTGTTGTTATGCATAAAATTGAAGTGAAATTAAGTTTAAAAGTCTCTTTCTTAAATTCGCATTTGATGGGTATTGAAGAGTTGCAAACCTTAAGTTGTGGCTTTTATGTCCCATAATTTAAATTTATATTGGCTAATTAAGATGAATCTTGTGTTTTATTGCCTTCGCCTTTTGAATGAATAAATAGCATATATGTATCTTTCAGTAGTGTTATGAAATCTAAGGACTTTTGTAAGTTCAGTAGATAAAATTAAGTATTCAAATCTTACTTGAAGATACTGCTATTTCTGTTTCACTTTTTGATTAAGAATTTTTTATTTCTAGGAAATCAGTTCCATTCCTTTACATTGCTTGTGGAACTACATTGCTGATATCATAAATGACTATAATGCCTATTTATTGGCGGCCATTTTGGAACAGTTGAGAGCTTACACTTCTGTCAGCAAGCTATATTCCATGGTTATAATTAGTTATTAAGTCATCTGACATTCTTCTATAGTTTTTCTTTTCTTTTCATAATGGAAGAAGTTTATGACTAGGAAGAAAAGAAGGCTGCAACAAAAAGGATAATTTCCTGCTATAATAAGTAGAACTTCAAAACAGAAGTGTCTTTTTATTCAGTAGAGTTCTTTCATCATGTCCAGTGACTGTGAATAAACCCTTTTTTGGAGCATATGTGGAGGTAGTAGGTAATGAAAATCATTTACTCGAGTTGCAAGGTGGATTAAATGTTTAATTTGCTTGTCCAAAAAAACCTTGTGCAATTGTGTGATATATGATTGTCATAAATTTTCTTCCTGAAATCTTTATGGGTCCTATTAAATATTGATTGGCACTGAAAGTTGTAGTCTGTGAGCAGTAATCTGTAAACTAAATAATCTTTTTGAATTTTTGTTCTTTAACTGAGTTCAAAACTAATTAAGAACACTCTTTTTTAGCTGCTGCGGGGTCTTAAATATCTTCATTCTGCTAATATCCTTCACCGGGACTTGAAGCCTGGGAATCTCCTAATCAATGCCAATTGTGATTTGAAGATATGTGACTTTGGGCTTGCACGAACCAATAGTGGCATTGGACAGTTTATGACAGAGTATGTTGTCACTCGCTGGTATCGTGCTCCAGAGCTCTTGTTATGCTGTGACAATTATGGAACTTCTATTGATATCTGGTCTGTAGGATGCATTTTTGCCGAGATTCTTGGTAGAAAACCAATCTTTCCTGGAACTGAGTGCCTCAACCAGTTGAAACTAATTATAAGTGTTCTGGGAAGCCAGCACGAATCCAATCTTGAGTTTATTGATAATCCAAAGGCCAGGAGGTACATCAAATCACTGCCATATACAAGGGGTGGGCACTTCTCTCAGCTATACCCACATGCGGATCCATTAGCCATAGACTTGTTGCAGAAAATGCTTGTTTTTGATCCTACTAAGAGAATTACAGTCATAGAAGCACTCCAGCACCCATATATGGCTGGCCTGTATGATCCAAGGCATAATCCTCCTGCCCAGGTTCCGATCAATCTTGACATAGACGAAAACTGGGGTGAATCCATGATCAGGGAAATGATGTGGAATGAGATGCTTCATTATCATCCCGAAGCGGCTTCTGCCAATGCATAGCTCATTCTTCCATGTCTTGCTCAAGATGTTGCTTCATGTCTAGTTATATTATTCTCTAAAGAAACTGTCTTTGAGGACTTTGCTGCAAATTTTGTACTCGAACCAAGATTTTGTTTTAACATATTTTCTCTCTAAAGTCCCCACAGGGACCATGGCATGTTGTAACTTGTAAATAGCCATGCTGCTGTTTTTGGTCTTGTAGCTAAAACTCTCGCTTGTATTATTATTCATCGTCTATGTGAATTGTTTCAATAGATCCATTGTTCAGTATTTTCATTCTTGGGGATTGTCTTATGGAACCGCGAAAGATATTATTACCTTCTGTAATGTAAACACAATTCTGTTATTTTCTTAGTACTAATATACTATCACCACTCATTATCAGCCATATGGACTAATTGTCCACGTCATCCTCAAAAGACTTAATGTGGGCTAAATGATAAAACCCGGTCTCTTGGGTTCGGCCCAATGAGTGGGCCCACAACACAAGAAAAAAAACTCAATGTAAGTTTATTGACAGACCCTTTTTTCCTCCAAAACACGCACATGGCAGCATTTTGATAAGTCTCAAACCCCACAAGCCGACCAAAATTGTTCTGTCATTGGAAAGGAAACTCTTACACTGCTCTTTGTTTCTACAATGGGACCCAACTGATTAAAATTCCATATGCTTATTACACTTGAACTTAACAAAAACACAAATAATTGTCTTCACTTGTTGATTGTAGAATTGAAAAAGCTAATTAACTTCAAGTCAGATATCTGCAGCAAATTAATGTTCTGTAGCAAATACATGATTGTCCAATACTAACCCCCTTTTGCTTTTCGATCGTTCTTTTTATTCCATTTTTTTGCCTTGGCAACTAATAAATGAATATTTCAACTTGGACAGCTTTGCTCTGAGTTGTGGTTGCACATGTACTGAGAGTACATCTCATTTGGCAATGTACTTAATGACAACTCCTTGCTTCATGGTTGTAAGGAACCACAACTTTCAGAAACTGGAAGTCCCTTCTGTTTATTCGAAAAGAAAAAGTAACTGAGACATAAAACATTTGAAAATATCTTTTATCAGCGTGCCTTTTCTTTTGACAATCTTCCATTCATTTTTTGTATGCGTAGAATGTGAATCTGATGTAATTAATTGTAATACATTACAATTGTTAACAGTTAAATTTGTAACTACGTAAGCATTACAGTCTTCTGTAATAGCTGATATTACGTTACCATAACGACACTAAATCTAGTTTCATGTGTATGTATAAAAGCATGTATAGCATTATATATATATATATGAAGAGTAATATACAGTAAGATTCCTTGTATAGAGTACATTGAGGAATGGAAAAGGTTGAAGAAAATGAAAGGAAGCCAAAGCCCCTTTTTTTTTTTTCTTTCTTTTCGGCTAATCAAAAAGGCTAATGCATAGCTCATTCTTCCATGTCTTCCTCTAAAGTTGTTGCCTTCCTGTCTATATATTATATTATTCTCTGAAGAAAACTATCTTTGAGGACTTTGCTGCAAATTTGTGGTTTTACCAATACCAAGATTTTGTCCTCGAAGTCCCCGTAGGCATCTTGTAATTACCCATGCTATTGTTTTTGGTGTAGCAGCTAGAACTCAGGCGCGTGCATTAAGTGAACCAAGTTAAGAAAAAGAAAAAAGATTATCCTAAAATCTATCTTGTTGGCACTTTGATTTACAGTAAACAGTCATTAATGAATAATTAGATATATTTGAGCTTTCTGCTAACAAGTGAGAGTTGATGAAAGACTACTTTGACAGAGACAAAACTAGATTAATACTAAAAATCTTCCGAGAACTAAATTCAATGTATGTGTCGAACATCAGAAAAGAGTTTGTCCCATAGAAGATCATTTGAGATGAGAACCTATTTTTGTCCAAACCATGGCCAACAACTTGATAAATCTTCAACCCCACAAGCCGACCAAAATTGATTCTCTGTTGTCACATTGTGTGGGAAAGGAACCTTGTTTTTCTGCAAAGCATTGGACCCATCAGATCAATCAAACTCCATATGCTTTTCTGTGTTTATCATCTCAGTCGATGAACCACAAACAATTGTCTTCACTGCTGGGAAAGCTAAGTTAGAATATCTATTCCGGAGCTTTTGGATGTTTACTTTCAATTACCATTTACTGAAAACTTCTGTTGTGTTGGGTTTTTCATAAATTGGAAAAAATTGCTTTTCCCTTCTGATTTTTCTCAAATCATTGCAATTCTCAATGAAGTTCCTAACTAATTAACTACCAAACGGTATTACGTTTTTAATTCTTTATTAATTGTTTGCGCCGTTCCTTAATTTACCAATTAATTAACCTTAATTTTTTGTGTAACTTAAACCTTAAACACGTTCAGTTAATTAATTATTTTAAATTTTTGTATGTTCTTAATACTTAATTAATTTAACTAATTGTGTAAATGGATATTTCACATATATAGTTTTAACTCTCAAACCTAACAAGTTGAAAACAGACAGACCATTAGTCAAATAGACAAATTTATATACAGAGAATGGTAGCATACATTAATATTCAAGCGGCCATGTTGTCTCCACTGAGAGCGAATATGAACACGTGAAAAGCATTTGGTTCAATACACAGTGAGTCAAGTAGACAAATGCATTAGTGCCAATAACTTAAGCCATAAGGTTCCTAACATGCACTAATGCATATATGTCTTACAGTTTCAAGTTTCTCAGAAACAACCTAAACTAAAATATATCATATCTATAATCTATCTGGTTTTGAAAAAGGTTCTTCTTTAGGACCCATAAAGTCTACCTTTTCCTGTTAGAGAAATGGTACTTGTACACCATGTAAATATAATAAAATAATAAAATTCTTCCATTTCTGTTTCGTGCTCCAAAGTTTAAAGTGAAAAGAGATGACCTAATTCTAAGAATACTTTCACATTGTTTGTAGGTGTTTTTCATAATTATAATTTCTTTTGTATTGAAATTACTTTAATTTAAAAAAAAAAACAATTAAAAATATTTACCAATTTGACTTTCAAGGGAAACTATTACACCTAACTTTAGGGGTGAAGTATTTTAATCTTTAATAATTAAAAGAAGCCAGCCTATTTGATTAGATTCGATGAGTGATAATAAACTAAAATTTGATAACCATATCAAAGCATAGTAACATGATATTTTTCTTGTATGCATTGATAGCATCGGCAAGCAAGAGGCCGCCCACTAGATTTTAATATAATATGTCCAAATCCAATGGTCAGAATTTCTTTTTAATTTATGATAAACTATGATTTCTTTATCAACAACTTGGGACCATTATAGATTGTTCTGATTCAGAAAGATGCTGTGATGTACATTCATGCATGTGCTCCTTCCTGTACGGCGGTCAGATCCAGCTATGCCCACCACTACCATCTGTGTCACCCTTTCGTAGGATCCTCTCTGTAAAAAAATGTTTTTACATTATATGCTAAGTAAATAGATAAAGAAGAGATAGAGTGAAAAAAGTCTACGAGTCTAGAAGAAATTTTGTCAAAACAAACATAAGGGTCGCCCACCGGTCCTTAAAGTAAAAGCATTAACCATAGATAAGAACACATCGCTATCGTGTAGCGTAATGAGTTGGGGATGGTAGAATGGTGATACGCGCGTGCTTGTGCACAGCGTCTCTATTCCCTCTCCTACTTTCCTTGCCCTTTCCTGCCAACGTTCTAATTTATTCTAATACAGTGAGCGTTCTCTTCTATATATTCCAACCATTGAATCCATTCAAAACCTCTTCCCTTCCTCATCTTATCTTCCTTCTGAAATTTGGTCAATCTCTATCCCTCCCTCCCTTGTATTATTCCTTCTTATCTTCTCCTATTTTCTTTATAGCTCTGCCCACAGTCTTTGAATCCCTCTAAATTCCTTACATATAGTTTCCTCTTCCAACAACTTTTTCCAGTCTTCCAGTCTCTGTCTTTCTATTGCTCTCGCTTGCAGCTTCTTTTAAAAAAAGGATTTGATGTTTGTTTCTTCATATTTAGTTGTTGATGCTTGAGATGCAACATCAATGACTCCTGTAATCTGTGAAATCCTCCTCTCTGGTTTTACGATAAACTCCACACTTAGGCGCAGGTCACACTTGGTGCAATCTTTCTCAGTTGTCTTCCTTCACTGGTTCTACGTTTTTTCATGAACTGAATCCATTCCACTGAAAACCCATCATAATTTAGTTCTTTAGCTGTTTTCTTAAATAATATTACCATTTATTGATTTCACAACTAGCCAAGAAATAAGAACCAGTATTCTGTTCTAGCGTAACAACATTTATTACCATTACCATGGCTTCTCCAAGTGGAGCTTCTTCTGGTTCCAGCTCACTTCAGAACTCCGGCTCTGAGGGAGATCTGCAGTATGTCATGGATCAGAGGAAGAGGAAGAGAATGCTGTCCAACCGTGAATCGGCACGTAGATCCAGGATGAGGAAACAGCAACACCTGGATGAACTGATAGCACAAGTGGGTCAGCTCAAGAAGGAGAACAGCCAAATCATCACAAGCATGGGCAGTACCTCCCAGCTGTACCAAAACGTTGAGGCAGAGAATGCAATTCTCAGGGCTCAGATGGCAGAGCTAAGCAACAGATTGCAGTCTCTCAATGAAATCATAGATTACATAAACTCAAGCAATTACCTCTTCGATGACATTGACATTGAGGAGACACAGATCAATGATTTTGGCTTCATGAACCCATGGGACTCTGTGTCAATGAATCAACCAATCATGGCTTCTGCAGACATGTTAATGTATTGAAGAAGTTTTTGGGTTCAATTACTTTAGGTCTACAATGCTGATTGCTTGTGGGTTAATTGTAACAGCTCAGCTGGGGTACTTGTCTTTTCACATGTTTCTGTTTTTCCTTTGTAATTTCCTTTAGTGTAAATTAGTTTTCATATATTAGTTTTTTGGCATTTTCCTTTTCAACAATCTAGCCTGTCATTGTTGTTTAGTTTATTTTAGTAATATCAAACTACATCATTATGAAGGGTGATGAGGATGTCAGATTAGTATAATGCAGGGTGATTACTAAGATGACGCTGAAACCAATTATATCTAATTAACGTGTGAAGCCTATTTCAATAATTCTAGAGTCTGACACCTAATGAGAAAAGGAACATTATTATATGTTTTCTAGAAGTGCTTGACTTGATAATTTTAGTACAATTCCAAGAAAAGATTTAAGGAGTAGTTGAGAATATAATAGTATTATTATTGGCTGTACATCATTCATGGTTTGGATTTGCATAATTGGACAGAATCGGTGGAACTGCAAAGATATAATATTCAAATGTGGGAATCAATTAGCTCATCCTCTGAGCTGTGGGCGGTAAGTGGTGCATATACTTTATCTGGTAACTTAAGAAATGGAAAGGAGAAGAGGATTTAAGCAGATTTAAATTCCAGCAAATTCAAGGAGAGCAACTATTAGGATAAACTTTAATTGACTATATAAGGATCTACATACTTCACCTACCTTGACCGGAGAGAGATGAGGGCAAATTCACAAAACAAATCTAAATCTATCTCATACAAGAGCTACCAATTATAATGGCACATGGTGTAAATAATAATTTCAGGATATTTCCTCTTGAAACCAGCAATATCTTCAGGGTTCTGGCTCCTTTGGCTAGTCTCTTTCTTACTTTCTATCTATCACTTAACACTGTCGTACTTTTCACTGCCTACATAAAGCTCCAATAAAGTGCATTTCATCATCCCAATAGGATATCTTGCTTTTCATCTCCATGTAGCAATACTGTAATGTCGTTTACACCATTACACTAATCACCTATTAAGCAATCGGTTTCGTTTATTCTTCATCTTCTGCTTTTCTCACGAGACAAATCGAAGGTAGACTGATCGGGGGTGAAAAAGACTGCTGCAAAATTTCACTATCCTTCTGTGATAGTTGATCACCAGGATGTCACAAAATTAATCCTTATAGGAGTAAAATTGTCAAAAATGACAAAAAAGTTACTATACAATCATCCTTCCAAACAAAAGGAGTTTGACGAGTATTTTTTTCACCTCCATGGTTAGGACCCAGCAAAAGTCACCAAAAATTGCCACAAGAGCAGGTGCCATTAAGGAAATGGTGGAATCTCATGTTATCTCTCACAACAATTTTTCTTCCTGTAACTTTTGAGGCAGCACACATTACAATATGGCAGTCCTCACATATCCTAATGTTTTTCATAATTTTTATAGTGGAACCAGCATCTGTACTAAGCAGCCCATATGCCAAAGCTAGCTTTTCACTATGAGTCATCAGCACACGCCTCTTTTGATCATCAGTAACATCATATGGCACGGAACTCAGGTTTGGCTGGTACCCAACAGCCTTCAGTCGCTCTATAAGGTCCTCCAATGCCTTCTTTATTTGACTGCTTTCAGGATGTGTCATATCACCAGCAAAGAACTCATGTATTACACCCTTCTTAGCTTCCACCCAACTACATCCAGGGTTTTTCTTCAACTTCTTTTCTCTCATCAATTTCCTCACCCTTGACACATCACTCCACCTTCCAGCTGAGGCATATGTGTTAGAAAGCAAAATGTAGTTTCCTATGCTATCAGGTTCAAATTCAAATAAATGGCTAGCAGCAATTTCAGCAACATCTGGGTTCCCATGGATGTTTGATGCTCCCAGTAATGCTCCCCAAACACCTCCATTGGGCTCCATAGGCATTGTTTCAACAAGTTGAAGTGCTTCTTCAAAGAGTCCAGCTCGACCAAGAAGATCTACCATGCAAGCATAATGGTCGACATTTGGGGAAACACCATAACATTTTTCCATGGTAGCAAATAGCTGCCGACCTTTGTCTACCATACCTGCATGACTGCATGCAGTAAGTACCCCTATAAAAGTAACATGGTTAGGTTTTGTATCTGTCTTCAACATCTCAAAAAATAGTTCAATGGCTGCATGAGCACGGCCATGCATTGCAAACCCCACAATCATAGAACTATAAGAAAATACATTTCTTTCTTCCATTCTCTCAAAAACTTTATATGCGTCCTCCACATTTCCACACTTTGAGTACATGTCTATTAGAGCTGATCCCACAACAACATTATTGGCTGGCCTGAACTTGGAATTTTCAGCAATATTCCTAATCCAGTTAGCATATTTAGATGCACCTAATTGTGCACAAGCGGAAATAACACCAACCAAGGTAACTTCATCAACCTCTATACCTGCATCTTGCATTTGCTCGAAAACTTCCAATGCCTTCCTTGGCATAGCATTCTGGGCATAACCAGTAACCATTGCAGTCCATGCAACCATATCTTTCATAGGCAACCCATCAAACAAATCCCCTGCAGATTTCATATCACCAGTTCTTGCATAGGCAACAATCAACTCTGTCCAAGAAATCACATCCCTTTCAGTCATTTCATCAAACACCTTGCGCCCATAATCCAAAAGCCCACATTTTATATACATATCAATCATAGTATTACCGACATACAAATCAGACGCAAATCCACCAATCCAAATTGTCTGGGCATGAATCTGCGTGCCCAAAGTCACATCAAGAACAGAACCACAAGCTTTAAATAGAGCAGAGAAGGTAAATGAGACAGGACCAATGCCTTCCTTCCTCATACAATTGTATAAACGAACAGACTCCGAAAAGGGTCCTTGAAGAGCATACCCACGAATAAGAGCAGTCCAGAGAAAGGGGTTGGGATGCTTAACCTGCCTGAAAACAAGGCGAGGATAAGAATCCATTTGAACTTCCAACTTGGTAAGCATGCGGATAAGCTTGGTGACAACATAGCAGCACTGGTGGAGATCTTTACGAAAGAGAAGGGCGTGGACTTGTTTGATTTGGTTGATATTGGTGCAACCGTGAAGAAAAGAGATAACCTGCAATTCCAAAAGCTTTCGCAACTGAAGCTGTGAATAAGGGACATAAATGCTAGATGGTAGTGGTTCTTGTTCCCGATAAGAACCAGCAAGTTTAGGAATAGAGATTCTACGATGAACAAAGATCCCAGTTACTAAAAAATCAAACCTAAGCGTCTGTTTTGATGCGTGCACAAGTTTAACCATCTGCATCTTCCATACGTTGCAGCTGTAGCTTGTTTTCTACTTGGTACACTACTTAGCAGTTAGCACTGCAGCATGGTCATCACAGGCACCAAAAACAAAAAAAAGTTAGTTAACAATTGCCAAAAATTGTATCCGGCCCAATCTGGTGGGTGAAGTGGCCGAAATCTATATCTGCTTCGGCCCACATGACAAGCCCAACAGCAAGCGAGGAAGCCATTAGGGGAAGTCGGCGTATACGCATACGTATACGTGTTGGCTAAAATCAAATTCTTTTTTGCTTTACAATTAACAAAAACCAAGTTACAAACTATATGTATATATATCAGCACTATAAGTATGGCTGATGTGAACTTGCCAATCTATTTTTTTTTCTTAAAAAAAAAAGAATCTGTTTTATAAATATTTCGTGTATAAATTGTTAATTAAGTTCATGAATTATTCAAACGTATAAGCCAGCAGCACAATCAGTTCAAAAACAAGAATCTCCTCTTTTGGTTATGTTAGGTTACATGAAGTAACCAAATAAATTAAACCCACCAATAAATAATACTCCCTGCCTTTGGATTCATCATGACCATCTGGGAATATCTGTCTTGCTTCTTTGGATTCATCAGAACCATCAAGCATGGGAATATCGATCTTGTTTCTTTGGATTCATCAAAACCTAATATATATAAGATCTGTTTCTGTCCTTAAGAAGATCATTCTCAAATATTTGAAGCTAGCTAGCTCTTTATTTTGGGTCAAGAACCTTGATCGTGTCTAAGATGTCGGGGTTTGTGTTAGCCTTCACTGTTTTGAGTTCTTTGCTTTTGACAACCTCGTTTGCTCAAAATTGCAGCTCCTACTCCTTCCCGGGCAACAGGAAATTCTCCTTGTGTCGTGAACTTCCTTACCTGAGCTCTCACCTTCACTGGAATTACAACCAGAACACGGGGAAGCTCGACTTAGCTTACAGACATGGAGGAATCATGTCAAAAGACAAATGGGTTGCGTGGGCTATCAATCCCAACAACAATTTGAAGAATTCTATGATTGGAGCTCAAGCCTTAGTTGCTATCCCACGATCTGATGGAAGCAACAGTGTCTACTCTTGTCCTATCACCAGCTATGATACCACTTTGGCAGAGGGAACTATCTCTTATAATGTCTCGGGTTTGAGTGCAACCCGTCAGGGTAATGAGGTAATCGTATTTGCTACCCTGATGCTTCCAAGTGGTACCACTACCTTGGTTCATCTTTGGCAAGAGGGTCTTCTCTCTGGTTCTACGCCCCAAGTTCATGCGATGGCTTCTGCTAATACCAACGCCAAGGAAAGCTTGAATCTTGTTTCTAGTCAGGCTCCCGCAGGAGTTTAAGAGAATATATTGAGGCAACTAAGATAATACGTAATTTTATATTTATTTATAATTAAACTTTTTATACTTATCGTTATATGAGGATTTTAATGTATTTGTTATAACGTGTTTGGATATTTTTTGGGAATTTATTAGTTCAATGTTCCTTATTGTCAGAAATGCATTCCTTCTCAATTGACAAGTGAATCAAGCAAAGAGTTAATTAATTGTGTTGTATAATATATGTAATTCATGCCTAAGTTTCATTTTGTAATACAAGAGAGTATATATCTCTATGGGATTTTGAAGAAGATGCAAAGGTCGCATAAAAGATTGTCCAGAGGATCGGTGGAATACATGACCTCTAATTTACATGACAATATCTTTTAATTCACGTTTTTGTTCTAAATTTTATAATTGATTAAGAAACTAAATTTTACCAATAAGATAATAGTTTTTTTGTCACATATATTTTGTTTTATTTGTAATTTTTCCATTTCTTTGTAGACATGCAAGAGTGCCTTGTAAGTTGTAACTATAAGATAATATTATTTTTATATATCTGTTGGCATATTTGTTACTCGGTGTACATTTATTCGGCGTGTACTGGAAGTTATTTTTTAGAGTAAAATCTTTTTTTTAAAAAAAAAAGAAGAAATAAAGCAAGTGGAAAAATTAGTAATACACAAATAAATGTATATTTTTTTATATGAAGCATCAGTCTTTTTTTTTTTTTTTTTTATTTGCAAGACTCTAAATTTTACGCTCACCCCAAAGGGGTAGTCAAAATAAAATAACACCTTAGTTAACATTGTCATCCTATTGTACCAAAAATAAATAAATAAATAAATGAAAGACGCATTTCAAAATGGTTGTCTCTTCTTTTGTATGTAATTATTAAAGAATTAAATTATTTATTGTACATTAATATTTCGTGTATGAAATTAATGTTATTTTTGTCGGTGCAAAGAAAAAATGTTATTGTTAATTTCCTCTTGGTTTGATTAAGTCAATTATGGTATTAAGTTCACACACGAAATAGAAAAATCAGACTGAAAAGGTCGCTCAGTTGTAACAGGCCGCCAACGTAGACAAAGTCAATACATGAAACTTCCACGCATATATATTTTATTCCCCATCAGAAGGATTAACTAATTCATATATTTCCCATTTCAACTTTGAAATTAAAGTTGATATCTTTGACTTTAGCAACAACAAACTACCAGAGAAGACCAACACTTCTGAAAGTTCATATCTTTGAAAAGGCATAAATCATTTACAACGGTACATACAGTTCCTACGTTTTGTGGGAAAAAATCAACAAACTACTCTACAAGGAAGCTTCCTATTTCCTAACTAACCAAAACCGACCAATATATATATATATATATATATATATATATATATATATATATATATAGAACCCCTTATGCCTTTCCATTCACCATAACCATCTTGGAATATTTGTTTGTTTCTTTTGATTCATAAATTTTTAGGCACGATGCTGAGGTTTGTGTTAGCCTTCACTGTTTTGAGTTCTTTGCTTTTCACATCCTCCTTTGCTCAAACTTGCAGCTCCTACTCCTTCCCCGGCAACCGTACCTTCGCCTTGTGCCGTGATCTTCCACAGTTGAGCTCTTACCTTCATTGGAATTACGAGCAAGCCACGGGGAAGCTGGATTTAGCTTACAGACATGGCGGAATCACATCAACAGACAAATGGGTTTCATGGGCCATCAATCCTAGCAACAATTTGGAGCAATCTATGATTGGAGCTCAAGCTCTGGTTGCTTTCCCACAATCCAATGGAACCACCAGAGTCTACACTTCTAATATCACAGGCTATGGTACCACTTTGGCAGAGGGAACTATCTCTTATAATGTCTCGGGTTTGAATGCAACCCATCAGAATAATGAGGTAATCATATTTGCTACCCTGATACTTCCAAGTGGTAACACTACCCTGGTACATCTTTGGCAAGAGGGCCCTCTGTCTGGTTCTACACCTCAAAGGCATGAGATGACTTCTGCTAATCTCAACGCCAAGGGAACCCTGGATCTTCTTACTGCTCAAGCTCCGGCACCGGCCGGCTCTGGTGCCGGAGCACCCCCACCCACAGGAGGAGGGAGTAATGGACAAGATCAAGGGCGAACTTCCTGGACACCACTAGCACTGTTTTGCCTTTCCCTTTCCTTATATGTTTCTATATACATATAGAGAGAGAGACGAATGAGATACATATATTTTAGTTATTAATTTTTGCGCTTTCGCTTGATTAAATAAAGGGGACATTGTTGCATCTTTGTCCACTAGATACTGGGATTCTACTTATCAGTATATGCCCTCTGTGTAGTGGTGTATTATTTCTGTTACACATGTAATAGTTTACTTAACTTGCTCATCTTTCTCAATAGTCATGCCATTATATGTACTACTTTGACTTAAAACGCGGTTCATCAATTAAGAAGGAATGGCAGAGTAGCAAAATAACCTCACGCACAGATGCAATATAAACCCCCATCGTCTCCTTTCAGTCTCTCTCTATTCACTCTTTTCTCGTTAATAAAGTAGTGATAAATCACAGAAATTCTGATATTGTTATATTAAAATTTGATTCATTTAAAAAAACTTAAACTTTTAAGAAAATACTTCAAATGGATTTATATTATATCCTACGTATATTTCTCACGTCAAAATTAAGTTTGAAGTAGAAGTTTATATCTTTGAAATTAGAAACTACGTACCAGAAAAGCCAATACTTTTAAAAGTTCATTTCTCTGAAAAGGCACAAATTAATAATTTACATGCTACCGTATATAAAGTTCGAACGGTTTTGTGGAAAAAATCAAACATGAAAGCTGATCGATGGAATGGTTATTTAAAATGTAGAAGATCAAGAGATAAGAAGGAAAAATGTCCACAAAGTCTTTAAGATATCAACAACCCTCAATTTTAAAACTTTGGGTGTAAATTAGGTTTGATGGTAACTTTTTTTAAGGATATAAAAAAAAATTGAGTATGGTTTGTTCAACCAAAATAATAATAGTTTTTATAAAATAAAAATTTATTAATATCTTTTGTACACTCAAAATAAATATAAATAAAAATTTAAAACACTTGAATTTTTTAAATACAAAAGTGTCTGTGAGATTACCAAATATTAAATGGTATTTCATAAATGAACATAACTTTTTAATAAAGATATAAATTATGTTTTATGAAAAAATATATTTTTTCAATAAACATAACTGTTTATTAATTGTAATATATCCTTTCAATAAAGAGATATAATTAACTTTTCATTTATAAAGGCTTTATCAAAAGCAACTTTTTAACCCATGACTATTTAATCATTTCATGAATAGTTATAATCTTTAATTTTATAGGATTTTTATGAATTAACGAAACCTTTTATTAATAACTTTTTATAATAGTACTATAACCATATTTTATATCTTTTAGTTCAATAATCTAGTGAATTTTTGTGTTATTAACTTCTTATATAATTTTAATCCAGATGCTCTTAATTTAAATGACATGACTCCTTATATGCTTTTGTTCATTTTAAAAATCTCCCTAGTAAGCCTAGTTCCAAACTAAATCCCTTCCCCCCCCCCCCCCCCCACAATGCTTGATGAGAGAATTTATCTTGGTACAGAGGCTGAGAAAACAGAGAATTGAGCAGCAGTTCAATGGGATTCAAGAACGAATCACTGCTGAGGAAGTGTAGGAAATAGCAAGAAAAAGAGAAAGAAAGTCTTAGAAGAAGAGAGAAGAATGGAGTAGAATCTTCTGGTATTGATGAGACGAAAGTCAGTTAAATTACAATCAATGACTGACAGAATATATGTAGCCTAGGGATCTGAGGGAACGCCAAAGACTTGAGTACATTAGATCATAACTCCTAACTGCCTAACCAGCACCAATTAACTGCTCACGTCACTAACTGATTTGTTATCCAACACAGAGAAGGGGGTCTATATGAATTAAAAATTTATAGACATCAAGACACAATAACCATGTCTACGACATCTTCGAGGTTTTTGTTCTCCTTCGCTGTTTTCAGCTCTTTGCTTTTCACATCCTTTGCTCAAAACTGCAGGTCTTACTCCTTCTCCGGCGGCCAGACCTTCAAATTTTGCCGTGATCTTCCTCAATTGAGCTCTCACCTTCACTGGAGTTACAAGCAAGCCACAGGGAAGCTCGATTTAGCATACAGACATGGCGGAATCACATCAACAGACAAATGGGTTGCTTGGGCTATCAACGCCAACAACAATTTCCAGAATTCTATGATTGGAGCTCAAGCTCTGGTTGCTATCCCACAATCGATTAAAGGAACCACTAGAGTCTACACTTCTCCTATTTCCGGCTATGCTACCACTTTGGCAAAGGGAACTATCGTTTATAAAGTCTCAGGTTTAAGTGCAACCCGTCAGGGTAATGAGGTAACCATATTTGCTACCCTGATGCTTCCAAGTGGTACCACTACCCTGGTTCATCTTTGGCAAGAGGGTCCTCTCTCTGATTCTGAACCTCAAATGCATGACATGGATTCTGCTAATCTCAACGCCAAGGAGATCTTGGATCTGGTTTCTGGTCAGGCTTCTGCAGGAGTTTAAGATGAAAGAGAATATACAGAGGCAAAGTCAACTAAAGAAAATATGACAAGAGAAAATTTCTTGTATTTTCTCATTTGTTTATGCCGTGAGATCAAATGAGAATATGAAATGAAATAATACATAATTTTATATTCATATATAAATTAAATTTTAATACTTTTTTATTATATTATGTTTTGAATGCATTAGTAATTCTCAATGAGAATTAAATGATCAAACAAAAAGTCAGTATATTTACTGTATATGTGTTAGGGTAAGAGCATAAATTTTATATTTAAAGTTTCTCTTTACAATAATACAACAGAGTATATTATATATATTACCTGCAGTTATGCATTGACCCCAGTAGTTGGTTGTGAATAGGATCATATCGTGGAAAACAAGAGAATGTATATTCCCTATGGGATTTTGAAGAAGGGCAGAAGTCACGGAAAGAAACGGATTAAATCTTAAATAATGATGGAATTCATCACCACTAATTAATGACATAAATTTTAAACAATCGAAGTTTTGGGGTAGAAAAATATATAATATGGGTTTTTATAACTTTATACACCAAGTGCATAGAGAAAGCTATAATTTATAGGCATGCCAACTAAACCGAATGCATTTAAGAATAATCCTATTTAATTAAAAAAAAAAATAAAGAATGAAGCCATTTAAAACAATAATAAATACTCCAATTGAAACATCTCATTAAAAATTAATTTCTTTCTTCTCTCTCACTATAAAAAATTATCCCATAATATAGAAAAACCCACATATAAGTAATCCTTTGCCTCTGGATTCATCATAACCACCTGGGAATGTCTATTTTATTTTTTTTTTGGATTCATCAAATTGAAAGGCCATTATTTTGATAGCCATGTCTTTGATGTTGAGGTTTGTGTTAGCCTTCATTGTTTTGAGTTCTTTGCTTTTGAAATCCTTCGCTAAAAATTGCAGCTCCTACTCCTTCTCCGGCAACCGGACCTTCGCCTTATGCCGTGATCTTCCTCAATTGAGCTCTCAACTTCACTGGAATTATGAGCAGGCGACAGGGAAGCTCGATTTAGCATGCAGACATGGAAGAATCAATTCATCAATTGGGAATTGGTTTGCATGGGCTATCAATCCCAACAACAATTTGCAGAATTCTATGATAGGAGCTCAAGCTCTGGTTGCTATCTGGCAATCTCATGGAACCACCAGAGTCTACACTTCTCCTATCTCCGGGTATGATACCTCTTTGGCAAAGGGAACAATTGCTTATAATGTCTCGGGTTTGAGTGCGACCCATTGGGGCAATGAGATAATCATATTTGCTACCCTGATGCTTCCAAGTGGTACCACAACCTTGGTTCATCTTTGGCAAGAGGGCACTCTCTCTGATTCTATGCCTGAAATGCACGACATGAGTTCTGCTAATCTGAATGCCAAGGAAAGGTTGGATCTTGTTACTGGTCAGGCTCTTGCAGTTTAAGAGGAAAGAGAATATCGAGGCAAGTAATGAAAGTAAGATAAGAGAAAGTTATTGTATTTTTCTTCATGCCATATAAATGAGGATATGAAAATAAAGGTAAGTTTCTCTTTTGCAAATACAAGGGAGTATGTTTTCCTATGGGATTTTGAAGAAGTTGCAAAAGTCACAGAAAAGTTGTGTATACAGAGGATAGAATTTATGGTGGGACAACTTCTTTTATTTTATACTTTATTAACATAAAATTCTCAACTTAACATATTAGGATCTAAACAAACCGATAATAATATCTTTTACCAAAACTTAAAACTAAATCTACTTGAACTTATTTTTCTCCATGACTCGATTTCTTTCAAGACCATCTGTAGATACCTTGAACTTATTTTTATAATTATGTTAAAATGAGAGTGCCACGCAATATCGAAATTAAAGGATCTTTGTCTCCAACCACGAGTAAGCAATAATGGCACAACGTGAATAGTTCTTTGCTTTCTGATCCTAATGCATGGGGACAAAGAACCGACAAAGCCAAGTGTCAAACATTTTGTGAACCAGCATAGCCTTCCCTCGCATCGTACTTATCCATTTATGTTGATGATTTAGTACTGTCTTCAAATTAATCAGCCAATGAAAAATAGAGAATAAATTAGATTATAAGAGGAATAGTACAAAAATGCACTGAACACAAATTTTACAATTTATTTTTTATTATAATTTATGATAAAAACTAAAAAACAATTTAACTTTGCTATTTTTGTTATGAAAAGGACATTGATATCACTGACTAATAACTACTCCACTATTGGAGTTATCGAGGCCCCGAAAAGACAAGACACCTGTCACAAATACAACACGTGTCCACGAGGTGGCATGAATGCCAGAAGCCACGTGCATTCCTTGTATCAAACGGCACCCACCGACCTGCTTAATGTCGGCCTTCGTTTCTCTATATAAACCCTACGCCACAAGCACTGATTCAAAACCATCAGTGCAGTGAGAGTAGAAGAAAGATCTCGAGCTCATTTAGAAAGTCAACTTCAAGTTCTCTTCCCAGCTAAATTCTTGTTCATTCTCAGCAGAGGGAAAATGGCACACCATCAAAGCGAGTACGGTCAAGCTACTAGGACAGATGAGTACGGGAACCCGGTGAGGCAGCAGACAGACCAGTACGGGAACCCGAATCATCAACCAGGTACTGGTGGCGCCTATGGTACTGATACCCAGACCGGGTATGGGACCACTGCTGCTGCCGGCCACCATGGAACGGCTCCAACTACGGGTCCTGCCTTTACCACCACTGGCCATCACGACAAAGAACATCACGGCCTCGGCCATCGCCGTTCCGGCAGCTCCAGCTCGGTAATGATTAGATCATTTATTTTCATTTTGCTTAATTATTTGCTGATCTCATTTAGCTAAAATTGCTTTTAGTTTTTTTGTCTTTTTGCCATAATGATCTCGCTAATGGAAGTGATTTTGGTGATTGTGTAGTCATCTGAGGATGAGGTGGACGAGAATGGAGTTCGAAGGAAGAAGGGGATAAAGGAGAAGATCAAGGAGAAGATACCTGGGGTCGGTGGTCACGATCAGAGGGACGAACAGCCACAGGCAGCGTACACCACCACAACTGCTGGTGGTGGTGCCTACGGCGCCGGCGAGGAGCATCCCGAGAAGAAAGGTATCATGGACAAGATCAAGGAGAAGCTTCCTGGAGGACACTAACTCTGTTATTTCCATATATATATATAATGTGTGTGTATATATACAGAGAGAGGAAGTGAGATATATATATATATATATATATATATATATATATATGAGTTGTCTGTTTTGGCACTTTGGCTTTAAATAAGAGGGCGCAGTGGTGTTGTAGGGTCATGCATGGACCCCCCCACGAGTATGTGCCCTGTGTATTGATGTGTTGATTTCTGTTACACCTGTACTAGTTAATATTTCTCAACTTGGTTGTATTTGTCATTTGTGCATGCCATTGTTACGTATGTTTGATAAACAATGAAATGTTTAATCCTATTCGCGGGACTCTCACGAATATTTTATCGAGGGGTAAGAGAGAATAATACTTTCTCCAAAATTATGTCGCTAAATATGGACATAATTATTAATAAATTATATTATCAAGATGTACATTATTATTAATAGAATGTCTTGGGGCCTCCAAGGTATTATGATCAGCATTATCAGTTGATAGCCTCGGCCATTTGATTATCTTAGGTTAAAAAGGATATAACAATTTTAACTAAAGGGACGTAATTGCTTAAAGATTTGAACTAGTTGAATTTCTTCTAGTTGGGCTTTCATTTTAGAAGGCCAGCCCACAGCTCTTGATCTGGGATTGACTTCATGTTAGGCAATTTGACGTCACGCATGTTGCATGCCCATCAACCTCGGTAGTTGTTGCGCACGCCATTCACAGCATTTCCATTTTTTTTCTTGTTTGTCTTTTCAAATATTCGATCTGCTGCTTCATTCGTAATTTTTGAGGTAAAAGAATTTAATTTAGTCTCATTTCTATCTCTGCTAAATACAATGCATGTAACTTATGAATACATTATTCAAAGTTAAAGACAACTAATCATGATTAAAAAAAAAAGGATTGCCTTTCACAACCTTGAAAATTTAGTCTCATGGCATTGTATTAATCCATTTTTGGTCTCAAATATCTATGAAAAGGACATGGAATCATGACATTGCTAAGCAATACAAACTTGACGATTGTTTTCATAATAATGGGTTGTGTGGTCAAAACACCAGAGAACTTCACTCCATGAACTATATTATCCGATTTTTATTTAAATAAATAAATAAAAGAGATCAAAGAGGAATTTCTTGTGGCCAAAACAAAACAGTTGACAATCTAAATGTTTTATATATATATATATATATATATATATATATATATATATATATATATATATATATATATATATATAGTCATGTTGATTGATATGAAGCTGGAAAGCTCTACAAAATTTATCTATATTGATATGAATAAAATGTAATTAAACAGTAATAGTCAGAAAAATAAAGAACGGATTAGAATATGCTCTAACTGAATTAATAAATGATTTTTTATATACCTATATCAGACAAAATTTTACCATAAAACAGTTAAAAATATTTTTTTCTTAAACTGAGGTAAACTATGATAAATATTTTTATGGTATTTTTTATGATGCATTCTATGTTTGATAAATTTTTAATAATGTTTCTTAATATCTTAAAAATATTTGTAAAAAAAATTCTATAAATATTTAATGTTAATCAAATATATTTTTGATTCAAAGATTTATGTTTCTTATATTTTTGATGTTGTAAATTATGAGAATTATTAAAGTAAATAAAGGGGAAAATATTCTTGCACTGTTCAAAATTTTGTTTTTTTAATTTTATGATAAAAACTTGTTTTGTTTGCTGGATCGGGTTGGCCGAGGAAAGTTAGGGGGGGAGAGAGGGGGGAGATGATTAATTTTTGTTTAGCAGCACTTTTACATTTTTGTTTTCTTTTTCTTTTTCAGTCTATTTATGTATATTAATGCTCCTTGCCCCTTTGCTGTAATTTTCTTCTTCTACCCTCTCTCCCTCTTTTGCATCGTTAAAGCTTTGAATCTGAGAAAATGGGAGACGAGAAGAAAGCTAAACCATCTAGTGTGTGGACTACCATCAAGCCATTCGTCAATGGCGGAGCCTCCGGCATGCTCGCTACCTGTGTTATTCAACCCATTGATATGGTTAAGGTAAATCATCCGTCCTTGAAATCTTCTGGGTCTTTCTGGTTTTCCATATCTTCTGGAAAAATGCATGGGGAGGGAGCATGTGGGTTTGTTGGGGAGATTCGGATCTGTTATCTTTTTTTTTTAGATTTTTTGTTATTAAGCTATAATGTTTGTTTTACTTATGGGTTTTAAGTTATTTTCTGTGATTGATTTTGCTGTGTTTTCGTCTAGGTGAGAATTCAATTGGGTCAAGGATCGGCTGGCCAGGTGACATCAAACATGCTTAAAAATGAGGGTGTTACTGCATTCTACAAGGTTTGTTTCTGGAAATTTTATGAGATCGAATTTGTTCACCATGTGTCCTTGATCTTGAGTCATGGCTGGTTTTGCAATTCTTCCAATGATTTTGGAAGTTTTATCAACAACGGATTTGTGCTTGAGTTTCAGCAGAATGAATGGGATCAAGCTTTTCAAGTTTTCTCTGTTTAATTGCATTGTGATCGAGGACAACCTATGTTGATGATTGCTGTATGTAGGGTATTGTTGTTTGGAATGATATAATCCCATGTTGGTTGCTTTGTTTCTGTGTTTTTTATATCTTGATAACCTGGGCCTGGCTATAGACCTAAGGTGATCTGAGGCTTATACATTGCTATAGACTTTTAATGCCATCATGCAATCCATGTAGTTGATCTGCCTAGTAGGATAAGTGTTGATGTTGTTATTGTTGATCCCATTTTTTTTATTCTGTTTCGAATTTTGGGTTTGGTTCAGTTTTCTAATTTGTCCTTCAATGAGTTATTACATCGGTTAATGTCTAAACTGAATCACTTTATCCAGGGTCTATCTGCTGGGTTACTCAGACAAGCTACGTACACTACTGCTCGACTTGGAACATTTAAGTGAGTATTTGTTACCACCTTTGACAGTCTCAGTCTACCTGAAAGGAGAGAAGTTCTGTAGTTTTCTTTTAGTGCTACTTGTTTTATATGTTCCATTTTCATTATTCCTGCTATGAGCTCCCTTTAACATTAGAAGGCACTTAGACTTCTATGGTTGAATACTGTAGTGGACTATTTGGATTATTGTGGCCTATATAAACAATATCATTGATCCATCTTGGGTTTCAGGCATCTTGTGACATCAATTATGTTGTCTTCTCTGAGTTCATTTTTTATAGCGCCTCCACTTAATGATTTTCCTGGTTCTCAGAATTTTGACGAACAAAGCAGTTGAGGCTAATGATGGAAAGCCCCTGCCACTTTATCAGAAAGCTCTGTGTGGACTGACTGCTGGTGCTATTGGAGCAAGTGTTGGTAGTCCGGCTGATTTGGCACTCATTCGTATGCAGGCTGATGCGACTTTGCCTGTTGCTCAGCGCCGGAACTACACAAATGCCTTCCATGCACTCTATCGAATTCTTGCTGATGAAGGCGTTTTGGCACTCTGGAAAGGTGCAGGCCCTACTGTTGTAAGAGCAATGGCATTGAATATGGGAATGCTTGCATCTTATGATCAAAGTGTTGAATTTTTCAAGGATAATGTTGGCCTTGGTGAAACTTCTACTGTGATAGGTAAGTCATCTTTTAAAGGTTTTAAATATTTCCCGAGTTTTAAGCTGCAGCCTTTAGTTCTGCTTGTTCCCGTATTAGGATGTCTGAGTGTAATTCTACTTAAATCCCAAAATGTGTTCTAACAAGGATCCTGAATTTTTGAGAGCTTTTAGTTTTAGGACGATTCACTGAGAATGCTTTGTCATATTTTTGTAAAACATGTTAAACATTCCTTTTAGGTGGGCGTTTTCATCTTTGGGGCATATACAAGGTAAAGTATAGACATAGACTGTAACTATACCTGTATGGTAGAATGATAGATATCATCTTCTTCAATCATTTTTTTCTATTCATGTGATCACTTTAATTTTGTCCTACTACAATATAATAGTTGTAATTTTTTCTTTTTGGATAAAGTTTTAAATCTAAATTATGATTGAAGTTTGAAATTTAGATTCTGAACTCATCAAGATTAGGATAGTTAAGATAGATTGAGTTTCTATCTTGGTAAAGGGATTTTGGTTGGTAGTGGTGAATTGTAAGATTTTGGAAGCTAAACTGTTTCTCTGAGCAAATTTCAAGTCTTGGTTTTTGCCATTGTAAGTAATTGTGGAAGCAAATAAGATATTTCAGTCTCATTTTCCCCTAAACAGGAATTTTTTTTATATCCGTGTTGAATGCATATTATAAATCTTGTATGCAAAACCCTTTATATGCTTCCAAAAATGCATTTCATGTCTTTCCAGATAACATCTTTTTTTTTCTTTTTCTCTGGCTTTGTTATCAGCTGCAAGTGCTGTTTCGGGATTCTTCGCATCAGCTTGCAGTTTGCCATTTGACTATGTGAAGACCCAGATTCAGAAAATGCAACCTGATGCTCAGGGAAAATACCCATACAGTGGCTCTCTTGATTGTACTCTCAAAACCTTGAAAGCAGGAGGACCTTTAAAATTTTACACTGGATTCCCTGTGTATTGTGTCAGAATTGCACCTCATGTCATGGTATTCTCTTCTCTCTGTGCATGCCTTGTCTTCCAAGTAGGTCTTAGTCCTCTTGTTCAAGTATTCACATTCAACTTTCTGATCTATATCTGTATGTTTGCTTGTGCAGTTGACATGGATTTTCCTCAACCAGATTCAGAAGGTTGAGAAAAACATGGGGTTGTAGGCTATAATCCCTTGCAGTCGTGGGCGATTTCTGTTGGATTCAAGTTTAAATTTTGAATAATATGTTGGCTGTGTTAGTCCATTTTTTTTTGGAAATTCACACCCATTAAGCTTTTTATTTTTTTTCAATAATCATTCAATTGATGCAGGAACTAGCATATACTTCTTTCTGTCATTTTATACTACAGGGCGTGACTCAAGTAGGAGCACATTTTCCATTTTGAACGAGTCTGAAACTTGGCAGAAAGATATTCAAAATAATTATTCCATTTCAGGGACAGGATTTCATCATTAAGTTTTGTAATTTCTTCCAGCTGAGAGTTTATGCATTTCTTATTTGTTGTCAGATTTTGCATTTTTTGTATTTTTTTTCATTTATTTATTTGATTAATTTTATATTTTATTTATATATTTAATAATCTTTCATTATGTATTCACATATTACTTATTAGCCTTTAAAATGTTACGGTATGGTAAAGTCTTTTTAAGGGTTTTTATACCCATTTTAAATAAAAATATAATTATGCTGAAATTTAATATGAAACTTGAATTGTCAGTACTATTATATTAAATATAAGTAAGTTTTAGGAAATAAAAGAAAGGGGGGAACGGGTTGGAATTTTGTCACGGTAAGTATTTTTTGTTTATTTTATGATTCGATCATGGGTCTTCAATAGTATTACTTGATGCTTTTATAAAGAGCAAATAGGATCAGTAAGACGATGGAGTGGGTATTTTATCGAAATGGAGGAGGAGGTGGACATCACCATGGCGTTACTGCTTCGTAATATCTTAAATTATATTATTTAAATATTTGTGATGTGATTTATTTAAATTTTAAATTTTTTTAAAAATAACTAAATTAAATCTTTAAATTGTTGTTTGGTTTAATTAATTTAAATAGTTTAACAGTTCGATAAAAAAAGTTAATTAAATTAATATGTTAACTTAAATAAAAATATTTTAATAGGTATTTTTACATTTTTTTTTTGTAGTTTTTCTTAATTTTATGTTTAAAATTTAGTTTTTATTTTTTAAAAAATTAAACACTAATATTATAGGACTCAAAATATAGTTATTATACTCACATCGATAATAAATTAACAAAAATTAAGAAAAAATTATACTCATGTCATAATATATATTTTTATTTATGTTATGTGTAATTTTTATATATTAATTATCATTTAAGTAAGTATTTTATATAAATAATATATTTTTAATTATAATAAATAAGTAATTTATGTATAAAATTTAAAATATAAATTAAATTAATTTAGACCATTTGAACGATTTAGTTTGAATTTTGCTTCCCGTGAGTTCACCATTGAGAAAAGAAAACCCAGGGATGAGCTGACGTGACATTTTGTGCTGTTCAAGATGATAGGATCATGTTAATGCTAAAATTACTAATAAATGTTGATTTAGAAGATTACACTAAAGTTTGATTTATTTAGAAACGAAGGGCAACATAATATAAAAAATTGTGTCATGTTGAATTTATAAAATGATAAAAATTTGAAATACAATAAATTTTGTCTCATAAAGTTTTATATTAAAAAATGTGAAAATATCAAAAAGGTGATTAAGAAAATGAAAATATTGATTAAGCTGAACAATCAAGACCAAAATATCATGCTATAATAAAAACAAAGGCTTAAATGAGGCTTACAGTTATACTAATACTAATAATACGAAAGCATTCGAACTTTGGAAGTATAAGCAAATAAAATGATAACATTAATTTAAGCAAACAACTACAATCGAAATATCGTGCTACAACAAAAGACAAAATGCCTCTTTAATGTATGAGGTTTATGGTTGTACTAACGGCTAAAGTTTTAAATCCGCACGAGATATAATATTTATTTTATCTATTTAAATATTCATCCTTTAGTAAATTTATTTTATTTATCTAAATAAAAAAGTAAATAAGATAAAAATTTTAAATTAGTCTTATTTAGAATATTATTTTATTTGAGACAATTACTCTCTTTATATTAGATAGATTTTTTTTTTAATGGAATTAGCTATGATTTTTGAATTAGGTCATTTTAAATATTAAATGTGTACGTTTACTCTTTTAACAAAAATTTAAATTTAAGTTATTCGTGTTAATAATTAGCTATAATTTTCAAGTAAGATTCATAAATAATTTTTTTTATAGGATAGTTCATAAATAAATTGAGGATTCTGAAAACAAAGGATCAATTTTTTTTTTTTAATTTTTTTTCCCCTTACAAATCCATTAGAAGAGGTTGCAATCAAACTGAGTTAGTAATTGTCATCATCATATAATTTGTCGGAGGATTCACTTCCTGTTCCTTCTACTTGGATGTGGCGCGTGTGCTAACTATACGCTTGCGTCGCTACGCGAACTGAGATCGCTGGTGGAATCGAAGTGTAATTGGTGTTGGGCGGAACAGAACGGAAATATCTGATAAACCCCTCTTCCTTCCCACTCATAGCTCTGACACAAAACTCAGATCGATCCCATAATCTGACTGTTGCATTCTCCTTCTCCTCTCCTCCTGCTTCTACCAACTTCTAGCTCCGAACCCTAATTTTTTTTTTTTTTTTTTAACTCCGTTATGTTTTCCGGCTGAGTTGTGTTACGACGCTGTTCATGTGCCCTTCATTCGTTTGAGCATTTCCAAACCTTTCTACCATCGAGGGGGAGCTGAAGCTTCAGCTGAGAATAGCATATTCCAGTTATGTGGACTAATGTTTTCAAAATCGTAAGTCGTTTTCCTCACCCCTTCCTTTTATGTATCTTGTAATTTCTGAATTTGAAGCTTATATGCACTTTGAATTTTTTGAATTTGGAGTTAAAAGTTGGGTTTTTCTTCCCTGGAATTTTATTGCCCATTTTTACATGAAGCTGAATTTGTACTTATGGAATGGAAATTTGAATTGGTAGCGCAAAGTTTAGTAACGGAATATGTTGACTGCAAACATATCAAGCTAAAGTTTGAAGACAAGTAAAGTAACTGATACAACAGCAACTGACATTTTAAGTTGGACGATTTTATTTTTGCGAGCATATATAGATATCATCCTGACACTGCTTTGGCGATTCTAGCTTTGCTTTATGCAAATTTGAGTATGGTCCTAGTTGTCGAATAATACAAGTGGGTTGTCCCTATAAAACTTATCCAGCTTTAATTGGAGAAATGCTTTTTGTGATTCCACTTCCATACACACAAGGTTGTGTCACCTTTCTATTCTCTTCCTGCTGAAACCCTGATAAAAAAATTCTCTGCATCATCCTTATGGGTTTAGTCTATCCTAATTAGAAAACCAATTTTGATATTCAGCCAGGTATGTACCTAAGTTTGGTTTGATCTTGCAGTGATGAAAACAAACTATATTCTGGTAGCCTGGCCTAAGAACCTCTAAAATTCACTTATGCTCTTGATGCCCACTCAATAGGACAAGAAGAACTATGTTCCTCTTTTTTTTTAAATAATTTAAGGGAACATAGATGGATGTCAGTTTTAGCTTAAGCTCTTCAGCTATGCATGAAAAAAATACGAAGTAACAGAGACTTAACTTGTTTTCCTTGTTGATTTGTGGGAGATCTTAAATAAAATTAATACAAAGTCACTTGTTGGTGTTGTGGGATGTCTTAAGCTCAAATTCCCATTCCCAAAACCAATATCTTTATTGAAAATTAGAACAAAATCTAGTACGTCAAAGCTTGAATTCTAGGTTAACTTCCAGCAGGATACATCCAATTTGATTCATTGAGATCTGCCTATATAAGATATATAAACAGGACACTGCTAAATCAAATTCATAATACAGTAAGTGTTTAAAACATGAAGACAGGAAATAAGTAGAACCTGTTGCTTGCTTCCTCTAGCAATAAAAAATAGATTAGCATATAATTCTTTTCAAGGCAGCTCTAAGCATTGGCATCTTCCTAAACAGTACATTTTCCCATAAAAGACATGATGCAAATGATTGAAGCTACTCTATGTAAACTCCTATAAAAGGCAAGGCACCAATATTTCTCTGGGCAGGGTAAACCCTAGAAGGTTCTTTGAACTTCTCAATATGATGGCTTTATATTTTTCTGGAGGAACTGTTGAATTTACTTTTTATGTTCCAAGCTTCTCCTTTTGTGTAGCACACATTTTTCAACAATCCACCCAAGAGACAAATCCAAGTATGTTTGCTTGTGTTTACTATACATGAATTGTGTATCAAATAAAACAGGTGCTTTGAATTTGGTTTTTAAGATATGATATACTATTATATTCCATTACTTCTTGTGCTGAACTTACATGTCATATCTTCATCTACGTGTGAATATATGGATTTTATGTATACACCTAAAACAGGCCCATATATGCATGTGCCTAAATTGTGTTCATCTCTTCATATGTGTGTACATTTTGTTGGAAACTTGAACAGGGAGGTCTGCATCAAATATCATGGTTTCAGTTTCTCCCTCATGAATCTGATTTGAACCCTCTTCCTGATAAAAGGTTAGATTGAAGTACATAATTTCTCTTTTTGTCCCAATAAAATGCTGCCCTACTTAGCTTATTATATGGTTTCTTGAATTCTTTGATTCATTGCTTTAATTGTTCTAAAATAACCTTATTTTCAAACAGTGTAAAAGTTGACCAGAAAGATGCTGCAATGTTACTGGTGCTTTCTTCACACCTGCAGTTGCAGAAGGAAGGGTTTCTCAGTACATGGACCAATTCCTTTGTTGGACCGTGGGATCCATCTCAGGGTTTGCATAATCCTGGTAGGTATATGTAGCTGATGGCTATGCATTAATCCATCCCATTTGTTGTTATTATTTACTTATCTTTAAATCAAGGAAGGGGTTGATGTATCTATAAGCTCTGGTTATCTAACTTCTGCCTTCTATACCAAATTGCAGATGAAAAACTTAAGCTATGGCTTTTTCTTCCTGGGCGTCATTCATCAATTTTGGAGACTGCTCAACCTGCTGTCTCCAGATTAAGAGGTATCATGAGTAGCTGAATGATTGCTTCCTCTTCTTTTGAAGTTGTATGAAATTCATTATCTGATTTAATTATAAATGTGATGGTGTGTATGAGTAGCTGAATGATTGCTTCCTCTTCTTTTGAAGTTGTATGAAATTCATTATCTGATTTAATTATAAATGTGATGGTGTGTATTGCTAATTTAAATATTTATTCTATTTCTTTTAGATTGATCAAAATTTGTGTTTTCCCCTTCTTTGGTGGTCAAGCTTTCCTGCTTTTCTAATTATATTCTTACTTCTAAAATAAATTGTTCTGTGGAAGTTGTTGCATCTGGACTCTGGCTGGCTCCTGGGGATTCAGAAGAGGTTGCAGCTGCTCTCTCTCAAGCCTTGAGGAATTGTCTAGAAAGGTGGCTTATAATTTATTTTCCAAACTCTTTAGAGTAAAATCAATATTGTTCACTGGAAAAATTGAAAAAGAAAATCTTGATTTCATCTTGACATTTATTGCATTATATTTGGTAGAGCAATGATTGGGCTTTCCTACATGAGATTTGGAGATGTATTTTCAAAGTATCATCAATGTCAAAGTGAAGAATTGTTCAGGTATGTTGTAGCTATATTATCATTGTGATTGGTAATACTGTAATATTAGAGTGTTCAATTATCAATTATCAATTATATTGATAAAGCCCAAATAATGTATGGCAGATTAAGGTGTGCGCTTATATTAGTTCAATAATCATAGGCTTTAGGCTTGGAGTTGAAATGGGAAAGGAGAATTGCAAATTGTTAGAGGATAAGAATGTCTTAAGTTTGTATATTAGAGGATTTCTTTCTAGCTTAGTGAATCAGGGTATTTATGTTGGAACAAGTTTCCAAGGTGAAACTTTACCACTAGCAGTAGCAGAGCTCATATATCTTATATTTAGCCACTTAAATTAACCAAATCAATAAAAAGTGAAACTTTACCAAAGCTTTTTTTGACTGGACAGTGCAAAGTGTATGCATTATGTATCTAAGCTAGCTTCTTTAGTGCTTTCTGATTGTGTCCCTGTGCAATCTGATGATAATATTTCTTTTGAATTTTGCTTCTGCTTGTTTGTGATATCTGCAGGAGAGGGCAACCTACAGTTGAGTTCATCTTTGCTGCAACAGAAGAGGCAATCTTTATATATGCTATAGTGTCGTCAAAGTATGTAAAGTTTCAACTTTTCAGTTGGTCAATAGTCTCTCCTAAACTGAAATATTTACATTTGGTTTGTTTCTCCTCTTTTATAGGCATATTCGGACACTTTCTCCTGGTGATCTAGAAAAAGCATTGAAACATTCTAAGGATGCGACATATAGACTTCCAGGTTGATATGCTCTTTATGTGTGAATTTTTGTTCAACGTTAATTTTCAGTAGTACTTTCTCTGTGTATTTTCTGTTTATGCTCTTAAAAGACAATTTTTAGTAGTACTTTCTCTTCATGTGTTTTCTGTGTATGCTCTTAAATAGGTGATTAAATGTCTCTAAGTACATGTATTACTCTTTTCTTTCTGTCTAATGAATTTTTTCTTCTATCTAAAAAAAAATAAGTATCTAGGTACAGCAAAGAAGCATCTGATTAGTCAGGGAATGTTAAAAAAAATGTTTCTGGTAGAAGGTTTTATTATGAATAAAAAAAAAAAAAATCTACAGTACGTCAGGAAGTTCAATACAAGTGAAATTTGGGCTGTGCTTTCTTTAGTTTGGTGCATATGATTAGAAACAAATGTTAGAACTTTTAACGGCTGGATTTTGGAGATTCCTTTTTATGACAGCAATGATGTTTGGAATTTGGTAGACCCGTACTGGAGTTTCTTCTGTTATTTAATTGAAACATAGTGTAGCCTACTTGAATCCTAACTCTGCTTTGGACCTTCTTTCCCATGAACTCACTTCATCCAAATAACAAAAACAAGTTGGTGGATATTCTATCTCATTTGATTGTGATTCAAGTCTCCATGATCTCCTCTGCAAAATCACGTTAGTAATCTATCTTGTAGGGGATGTTCTATCTTTCTTGGAGCATATGCCATCCCTGCTCCAAATAAGGCTAGATTATGCAGCCTTAAAAGAATACTATGATATTGCATCATGAAGAACTAGTATGGGCAAAAGTATAGCTTTTATGTGACAATGTTAAATCCCTTCACAGCTTAACTAGGTAATGAGAAAGTCAATGGAAAGTACCTTTAGCTGTCCAGAATCATCCTTCCAATCAGATCCTTGCTTTTCTATATCTATCACGTGTATCATGGTGTGCGTTTTCATGTTTGCTTGATATAATATCCATGTGATAAGATTCTCTGTTTCAATATTTTATCGGTCTTTTCTATTTTATTTATGTCATTTTTGTAATTTCCAAGTTAATACGATTCTCCCATCTTATTATATTTGATATTCTGCTTCTAGAATTTTATTGCTTTACTCATCAAGCCTTGTTGTAATTTTTTTTTTCTTTTCTGATCATGCGCGTTATTGAATATTTCCTTGAACTTTTGCTTATTTACTTTTTCCAGCATTTTGAATTTCCTTTATGTAAGCTTTTCAATTTCATAATCAACTCTATTACACAGGATTAATAAGTTCATACAGGCTTCCTTGTGTGGCTTTACTTGGCACCTATTCTGACTTTGATTTCCAACTATTGTGTGACAGTTATTGTTTCTCCTCATGGAATACGTGGCAGCCTTACTGGTTGTTCCCCAAGTGATCTTGTCAAGCAAGGCTATTCGAGGTTCTTTTCCTTCTTTTCATGCACACATCTTGGTCAATGAAAATATCACTTTACTGAGTTTTGTTTTTGATCTTCTATATCAGCTCTACCAAGTTTAGGGCGTCAAATGGAATTATAGGTGTCCCAAATCATGTTTCCCAGGGTTTTGGTTGCCAGCTGAGGGGGCAGAATTGTTATGTTGAAATAAGTCTTGGCTTCCCTAGGTCTGGAAGTGACAAGTCGTTGGAGCCAAACTCAAATGGTGTTAGGAATTTATCCAAGCATCATATTGCTGAGTCTCCTGCTGTGGGAAGGAGTGATCAGAAGGGATCACCAGATCATTTGTCAGATTATGAGAAAAAGTTTCTATATCCAGCTGAAGCGGTGCTTGTACCAGTTCTGCAAACATCATTTGCAAGGTCTTCTTTGAGAAGGTATTGCTGTCTGTTCATAGGAGGAGCTTCTGAGCTATCTAATTTTGCTTTCTTTCTTTGATTGAATACTTTTGTGCCCAATGGTTGAGCTTGTTTCCTTCCTTGATTCCTCTGTTGATGTAGTTATATGCTTTGCATATACAGTAGAATGTGTCAAAGAGGCACCCATTATTGCTTTAGTTGATTCCTTTGCTTCTCTCATTCTTTTTAGTTTCTCATTCTCTTTAGTTTTATTTAGCCCATATTCTTTTTCCCAAAATTATTTAAAAAATGTATGTAGTTTCATGCACTTCAACCTTGGTGGTTGGCAATAACCAATTTTTTTTTTTTTTTTAAAGCATCTATAGATGCAACATATTGAAATTGGATTGTTAATTTTCCGTTATAGCTTTTTCCTCTTATTCTTATTCTTAATATTTTGGAGGATACTGTTAGGACAATTTCAGATGGTCCTAGTGCAGGGCCTATAATATAGGAATCTGTTAGCTTTAATGGGCCTAAGTCTTTACAAGTTCATGCTAGGGGTATGTCAAGAGAGTCAGAATTAGTTACGGAATCATGCTGGCAGGGCGAGTGGGGAGAGGCTAAAAATAGGTGTCTGCTAGTGGGGGAATTCATTCTGACATGCATTGAGAGATTCTCTCTTTGTATGAGGGCTGCGGCTTGTGTAAGGGCATTGTCCTGCGTTTATTTTTCTGTTTTCTTCTTCTTGAGTTTTCTGGTGTAATCCCTGCTTAGCAGTGGTGACTGGTTTTCTGTGAATCAATATATCAGAGTTAGAGTTTCCTTTGGTTTATTGTCTCTGCTCGTGAATTTTCCTATCAGATACTCTTTTGTTTAAATTGTTTGTAGGTTTAACCAATTTGGATTGTACCCTTGGGGAACTTCTTAATAAATTCATTTTTATGAAATATAATTATGTACATTATTGTTATCCTCTCATAAATTTTCTCTGTTTCATAGAAGAGCTGCATGATTCTTACTCTATTATTAATATGATATTTACAGATTTTGGCTGCAAAATTGGATGGGACCTTGCCTGCCTGGTTCCTCTTTCTTCATGCACTGGTTGGTACTCTCTCTCTCTCTCTCCCACTCTGATACATCTACTCGCGCGCGCGCACACACACACAGAGCTTTGATTCATTTCTTGGTGGCCAAAGATGTTACTTTTGCATTATTATTTTGATTAGCTTTGCATACCTGGAAGGAAGGTAGAATTCTCATGCTATGATTTAAGTTAAAAAGTCTAGTAGTTCCTCATTGAATTGGAGATGGAAAATTGCTTCTTCAGTTTCCACATTTTAGCCTTACTTTTGTTCCGGTCCCTGCAGTGCTGGAAATGTTGATTTTGCTGAAGATCCTTGGACTGAGACCAATGGAACCCGCACACAGCATGGTTGTGATAGTAGTAGCAATAGTAATAGTAGCAGTATCAGTAGTTTAAGTGCCAGTTCTAGTGATAGTGATTTCAAGACTACTGGACCAAGTGAACTAGAGGCGGATGCTGATTCTTTAACTTGTAGGCAGTCAGTAATTTCTTCTGGTGATCAGCTGGAGATAGATGGCCCCAAAGTGGTATGTTATTCAGTTATTGTATATTTGAAGGAGTGATTTTAATTATTTATGCACTCATCTGTGATCTGCTGGTTTTGATGGTATGTACTAGATTTAAGAGTGGTTCCTTACGTGGAAGTCGTCTGAAATCCATTTTGTGTGTGTGTATATATATATATTATATGGTTGCTTCTTGCTTAAGTTAGCTCCTAATGTGTGCATAATGTGAATATGCTTAAAAGATGACCTTCAAAATAATGATGAAAATGTTTAGTGGTAGGTTCTTTCTACAAAGATCTGAATAGTCTTTGGCATAATTAAAATGGTTACTTTTGCTATTTTTAGGTCCCTTGAATGGTGGGCTCTTTTTAACTTTCTGTGATTACCAATCATTGTTATGTTGAATTAAGCAATACAACAACTGTAACTTCTGTGCAGGGTTCCAAGCGGTCTCGATCAGGGGTGACAGAGTCATTAAGTCAAGTGGGCACAGCTACAAATGTTCCTGTGCAAGATGCATACATGTCTGATTTTGGCTCCATGGACGTTAACAATTCAGCTGTTACAGGAGTTGCAAATGAGCAAATGGGATCTCATTGGGATTGGGATGATGATGACAGAGGCACAGGAATGGATATTCAAGCTCTTCTATCTGAGTTTGGTGATTTTGGCGACTTCTTTGAAAATGATGTTTTACCTTTTGGAGAGGTACATATCTATAATGTTTCTAACTTTCTGTAGATAGAGATCCTTCTTTTGGCGTCCACTTCTATTATTGTCTAGAAATTCAGGTCACAATAAGAGTCTATAAGCTGTAACTTTCACATTTAAATGGTATTCTGTTCCTTTTCAAATTGTTTCATGTTGGACAACCAATTTCTAACTTCTGTTCAATATATTAGGTAATAATAAAGTTAAAATTTGTTAATAATAATTTGTATGCTCATTGATTCTTGTTCTTTTTAATGGAAACTGGAAAAAAATTACTTCCTTTGTGGGTAAAATTGCTTTTCACTTCATGTTGCACTTTTTTGTGTCAATCAATATTTCTTTGATCTAAATGAAGGACCTCATTTCATTTATTTCTTGGAGAAACGTTGCTGATAAAGTTTGTACCATAAAACTGTCCTTTAATTGATTGCATTATACCATTTGCAAGATTCTGAAGTTTTCAGAGTTTTTTTTTTTATTATATAAAATGTGAAATTTTATTTGAGCAGAAAGAAGGATTACCAAAAAATGAGATGATTAGATATCCTCCTTAGCAAAGGAGTAATGAGAAAACATAGTAAAAAAATAAATAAGTAAACAAGCTTGTCAATACAGTTTCTCAATTCTTCTTCATATCTGTTAGAATGATTTTCATAAGGAAGCCACAGGCGAAGATAGTCCATAAAAAACATAATACTGTATGTTTAGCCTTAGAGCGAGGGTACTATAAGTTCCTGCCTTTTATTATTTCTAATATTTCCATCTCTCTCCTTCCCCCTCCTCCATCTTTATTTTTTCAATTCATTATTTTTGAATCTTATTGTAGTCATTTGTCTGTGAAGCCCCCAGGAACTGCAGAATCTCAGGCACTGATGTTTTCTGCTCCGGATTGCGGTGATGTAAGTAGCAGTCCAGTTGGAATGATGGATGTTTCGGATCAAATGCTCTTGCCTGTTGGGTTTCCTTCATTTGAGAACTTTAATCCATCACTTCCAGTGGCCATGGAGGAGTCTCACAGCAAATCTCAAGATAACATGAATAGTACCATGTCGTTGGGTCCAACAAACCACACCCCAATGCATTCTACAGGGGAGTTTGATCACATTATGAAAGCTGAAGCAATGATGACATTTGCTCCTGAATTTGGAGCTGTAGAAACCCCTACGAGTGAAGTCTCAACAACATTATTCAGAAGCCCTTATCTTCCAAAATCTCGAAATGAGGAGTGTTTACATTCAAGCTCAAACAATTATTTATATGGTGCAGTACCACCATCTTCTCCATGTGTTGAAGTATCAGAGGGGAAGAATGGTATGACGTTGAACTCAAAAACATGCTCTGGAAAACATGACAATAATATGTCTCTACAATTAAAAAGTTATTATACTTATGTGGAGAGTAGGAAAGAGGTAGATGATAAAAAGTCACATACATCTAACGATAACCTCATTGTCAAATCTGAGGGGGTGGTGCTGCCTCCATTGTCGAATGTTGGTTCCAATTCTATTGTCAAGTCAGTCCTGAGAAAGATGTCTGAAGGCACAGAAGCAGAGTATTTCCTTCTTTCTGCAAAGACTTTGTTGGCAACTGATATTGCATGTGTTATGTTCCAAGCTACCATGTGCAGGCTACGACACACACTGCTATCATCAAGTAGCCTCATGTCTGTTGGATTGAGTAGGTCAAATGGGTCTACAATATTAAATCAGCTGTCTGGTGATCCAAGTTCAACCACAGACAACTTAGCTGGAAAGTATGAGGTGAAGAAGAAAGAAAATATACCTGTTAGAATTGCTGGTGATATTGATGGAGGGCTACTTGATGGGCACCTCCATGCACCACCTGCTGGTGTCTGGCGCACTGTAGTTGGAAAACCTTCAAGTTCGCCAAATGTGGAAGTTAGTCCATCCTTTACTCATAATTCATTCAATGAAGATGGTATCCTTTCTTATGGTCAAAGGCAACCACTTCAGGAGCTTCTTGATGGCATTTCTTTGCTTGTCCAACAAGCTGTTTCCTTTGTTGATCTGGCCTTGGATGCAGACTGTGGTGATGGTCCTTATGGTTGGCTTGCATTACAAGAGCAGTGGAGACGTGGATTTTGTTGTGGGCCTTCCATGGTTCATGCTGGTTGTGGGGGAACTTTGGCTTCCTCTCATTCATTGGACATTGCTGGTGTGGAGTTAGTGGATCCGCTGTCTGCTGATGTAAGCTTTTTCTAATATATGCTTTTAGAAGGCTTGCATAATATATTTTTGGGGGATCATTATAAAGGAACTCAATAAAAAGAACTCCAGGATATGTGGTGTCTTTTTAGCTGATTGGTAACATACCCTTTACCTTTTAGTTTTGGGCTTTTGATTCATGGGTCATTACTCAGTTTGAGTAGCATGTGTTTAATGTTTGTATTACAATTCTTTCATTGAACATGTTGACCCCCTTCTTAATTTTTGACATGATCACCCATAATTTTCTATTAACATTTTTTGTGTAATCGAATTCAATTCTTTTCCTGATAAAAGAAGAACTATATTAGAAGGATGAGAAAATGATTGCAAAGGGGAAGGATTTATTTTTCCTCCTTGTTCTTACCGAAACCCAATCAAGTAATCAAGAGAAATTTATCCGAACTCAGGGCACTTCCAAGTTTCATGAACAGACCTAAAAGCTTATTCCATACAGAAATGCCCACTTGTCAAATGTAAGAACACATCAACAAAGTGCAACTGTTTCTGAGCTAGAGCAGCATATGACATATTAAGATATCATCATTATTTATTCATACTCATGTTATAGATTTTTAAAGTTATTTAGAAATGTCTGGGATTTGAGGACTCTTCATTTGAGATTAAGATGTTTGGTTTTCAATATTTTTCCATTGTTGCTACACTGCTACTTTTTTTGGTGGTCTTCTGTGGTTAAATTGGCTGAACTAATGCAAAAATATTTTGCATACTACCATGTAAATTGGTCTTTGTCATTATGATACTGATACTGATGATATGTTGAAATTTCAGGTTCATGCGTCCACTGTGATAAGCTTGCTGCAGTCTGATATAAAAGCAGCCTTAAAATCTGCGTTTTCCAATTTAGAAGGGCCATTATCTGTGACTGGTTGGTGCAAAGGCCGCAATCAATCAGTTGATGCTGGAAGCATGATTGATGGAGTTTCTGCTGAGTCCAGCATTAGTGAATGTAGGGATTATTCAGAACCAATGAGTCCATCCCAGTCATCTGTTGGTGGATCATCGAGCCTTAAGGGTAGAAATTTGCATTTACATGACCAATGGAAATTTTCATTTTGGTATACTAATATAATTTGACTGTTTGATGCAGCGTCCAGTATAATAGATGGTTCTAAGGTGGATGAGACTTCCCAAAGGAGATATAGCCAAGATACGTGCAGTTCAGAATCAGAGCTGCAGCCATGTTCCCGTCTAAGACCTACCCTTATTGCTCTTCCATTTCCTTCTATACTTGTAGGGTATGTATCATTTTGTCAGATCTAATGATTAACTTGGATTGAGGGCTCTTGGAAGTTTCTATTTACTATCATATACTAATTCTACTGCTCTAAAAGACAAATAACACATTTATAGTTGGCTGGAGCTATTGCAAAGGGTATAAAAATTGGGGACTCAATGAAAAGTATAATGTATTAAATTTCTCTTTTTGTTTTCTAATTTGGTAGTTAGTGTTTTTATCCTGCAGGTTTTGGGAATCCATATAAAGAGTTTGTAGTGTTGTTGTTTCTTATATCTCTAGGTGGGATTTGGGGTGTGGATTTTTTAAAGATTAATAGATTATCAGGAACATCTTATGGGAATTTTTTAGTACTTTTATTTGTCGAGTCCTATCTTCCAAAGGTGTTTGTTAAACAGCAACTATATGAATTAATTGCCCAGGCATCTTGTTCTCTCTCTCTTATGATTATTATTTAAAATTTTCCTGGATGAAAGAACAAATAATTAAAGAGATCAAACTATCTGTGGTGGTTCTGAAGTTGTCTGCAAGGCTTGTGGGTTTCATGTTCAAACCCATGCTTGTAGTCAATAGTACCAAAAATGGGGAGAAAAAAAAAAAAAAATGAAAACATAGAAGGGAAGAGACTTGCAAGTTGCACTGTGGAGGACAAGAAGTCCTGCTGATGAGAAGGGAAAGAAAAAGGGGGAGGGGAATGGTGAAAAGAAAAGGTGACCACAAAAGAAATATATTGGCTTGAATGCACTGGTTCCTGTAAGGAAGCCAGAAAGGCAACCCTATTGGTATATGCTGTAAAGAAGGTACCAAGGTTTCAAATTTTTTAGTTTGAGATTAATGCGAATTGATTCTGGAATGGAGGCATCCAGAATTTGCAAACCAGCCTCCTTTGTTATCTATTCTTCTATCCTTGGCTCCAATAGGGTGCTCATGCCTCCATGCTTTGCTATGAGTTTAAGTAGCTTTTTTTTTTTGGGATAAAAGGGGAAATATTTTAAGCATGAAAACTTAGCTAGCACAGCTGGAATTTGGTAAAATTTGCTGTTTTAACTGTTACCATTCATGCAAGTATAAATATGTCTAACAGGTATCAGGATGATTGGCTCAAAACTTCAGCAAACAGTCTGCAGCACTGGGAAAAGGCTCCCCTAGAACCCTATGCTCTACAAAAACCCGTAAGTTTACAATAAACAATAACAGTGATTGCTATTGTGCCTTATTGTCTACTTTATATCTTGAACTCCAGCCACTTTTAGGGTGATGAGTTTAAGAACTTGCCTTCATCCATATCATTATTTTTATATTCATCATTTGTTGCAGATTACTTATCACGTTGTGTGTCCGAACATTAATCCACTTACTTCTGCTGCTGCTGATTTCTTTCAACAACTAAGTACAGGTGAGGCAAGCTTCATTCAACATTGAGGGTTGGTGTTTGATAGTTGCATTCTATATGTTGGGAACAAATTATTTTTTTCCCTAGTTTATGCTTGAGTAAATTTTATTTTTTCTCTCACATTTTTTGTGAACATGAACAGAAAGGAATTATCAACAATAAAAGTAAGCTCCTCCAGCCTTCGGCCAAAAAAATACCCCCCTCCTCCTCCCCCCCCCCCCCAAAAAAAAAAAAAGGAAAAATCCACAGTAAAGATGTCAAAGAAATTGAGGGAAAAACTGCAGTTAGATCCTGACTCATAGGATGGGGAAGTCATAGTTTTTAATGCGAGTAATGGATTACTAATGCGCATGATATAAGTTTCATCTCCTCTTTTCCCAGCCCCCCTTATTTTTCTACTCGAACTGTTCTCTCATTCTTGGTATGCCTTTCTTTTTAATTTTTTTTTTTTATTTTCAGTCTATGAGACATGCAAGCTGGGAACTCATTCACCACAAGGTTTGGGGAACCAAATGGAGATAGATTCTGGAAAGTTGCCCTCTTCTGGTTTTGTTTTGCTTGATTCTCCTCAATCAATGAATATTGAGAGTAGCAATGCATCTCTTGTTGGTTCTATAAGTGACTATTTTCTTTCTCTATCCAATGGTTGGGACCTGACTAGTTATCTTAAGTCTCTTTCGAAGGCTCTCAGAGCTTTGAAACTCAGTCCATGCTTTTCCACACACCCAAACGAAGGAAGTAATAGTTCTTCTACGGTAAGTGGCTGGTTGGTTGGCTTTTTTTTTTCTATAGAATGAATGTTCATTAGATCTTCTTCTGTCCTAATTACCCTAGATCGCTGTATCTTGATTCAGGACTTTATTTGTTAATTATGACCCGGCTTTAACTGGAAAATTTGTTATAGTTGGTTGAATTCAAGAATAAATGGCATGGCATGGCATGATTTATATTTCCAATCTTTATTCTCAAGTTTCACCTGAATTTCCTCTAACTTAATCGTCTGTCCCTTGATATATTTTCCTGTTATTATCTTGATAGTTGTTGCTCAGTTTTCTATTCCATATGATTCTCAGAGGGAAAGGGGAGGAATTACATTTTAGTTTTATACTTTCTATTGTTGGTAAAATATTAAATTATTGTCTAAAGAAGAAAAGAAAATCATAATTATATTGCTTTCTTACACAATTGTCATTTGTTTGGCATTTCTGTTCCAAATAACAACGCAGATCTCAAGAGAAAAGTCAAAATAATATTGGAAATGGAGATGTATTGTTGAGTAGGAGAGCTGGGTGTGGGCTTGGGGACCATTTATTTCCTAGATACTAGGCCTGGTTTAATATCTATATATGTAGTAGAGATGAAAGATTTGACTTTCTCATTGAAAGCTTATTTTCATAGTGATTGAACATGGCTAGATGAATTTGACATCTTTTAATTTTTTTTTTTTTAACTTTATTTGTATTAGGTAATCTATGTAGTATGCCCTTTTCCTGAACCGACAGCAATTCTGCAAACTGTAATTGAATCATCTGTTGCCATTGGATCAGTTATCCAACAATCAGATAGAGAGAGGAGATTGACATTGCATAGTCAGGTTATGAAGGCATTAAGTGGATTGGCAACGGTGGATGAAGCTTCAGCATCAAATATTCTTGTGCTTTCTGGATTTAGTATTCCAAAGTTGGTGTTGCAGATTGTCACTGTTGATGCCATTTTTAGAGTCACAAATCCATCACTGGGTGAGCTTGTCATTCTGAAAGAGACTGCCTTTTCTGTATATAACAAGGCTCGTCGAATTTCACGGGGACACTCAAATGATTATGCTCAGTCCGCACTTTCAAGTAGATCTCACTCAGTTTTGTCTCAGATGTCTTCTCCCATGTCTGGGATGTGGAAGGACTATGTTGGTCCTCGGATGACAGGGCATTCCATTCCTAGAGAGGGTGATATTGATGCTAGCTTGAGGTCTGGAACTTGGGATAATTCTTGGCAACCAACAAGGACTGGGGGATTGAGCTGCGACCCAAGTAGATCTGGGGATTATATTTTGTTGGATGAAATTCGTTACATGTTTGAACCCCTTTTTATTCTTGCAGAACCTGGCTCTCTAGAACATGGCGTATCAGTTATTGGTAGCCAGACTTCAGAATCATCAAAGTTATTGGTAGATGACAATAGTGGGACCTATATACAAAATACAAGTACTGCAGGAAGCGTGGATTCTGCTTCTAGCCTTGATGGATCTGATTCTGATCAGAAGTCTCCTCCAAGCCTACATTGTTGCTACGGATGGACAGAAGACTGGCGTTGGCTTGTATGCATCTGGACAGATGCAAGGGGAGAATTGCTTGACAGCAACATTTTTCCCTTTGGTGGAATTAGCAGTAGGCAGGATACAAAGGGACTACAATGCCTTTTTGTGCAAGTCCTGCAGCAAGGCTGTCAAATACTTCAATCTTGTTCTTCTCCTGATGCTGGTGATGCCAAGCCTCGGGATTTTGTAATAGCACGCATTGGAGGTTTTTATGAGCTTGAGTACCTTGGTAAGAGATATATTATTCTTCCTCCCCCTGCCCCCCTTTTTTCCTCTCACTTTGCCATCTTATAAAGCATAGACACGGTGAATAACATCAGCTTATTAAAGCTTTTGAGTCCTTTTGCAAATCTTTCAAGGAAAGTAAGAAAACCCTCTAGAAAAAACCGTTGTCATGCCACTACCCTGTCCCACAAAAACCAAAGATAATAAGTTACTGATGCTGGAGTACCTTCTTACCAGTGAGTATTTTTGTGGGATAGGGTAGCGTCATGACAGGCATGTATGGGCTTCACACCTGTCATCAATAACCTTGTCATCTTTGGATTTGGAAAATTGGCATCATACTTTCTGCTTTCTTGAAGTTGTATATTTGTGACTTCGGTTTCATTTGTGGTCAATCATTTCTCACTGAAAACAGGATTTAAGTGGACAAAAAAATGAGATATTAACTTAATATGGTTAAACTGTTAAATATCCATCTAATTTTGCTTAAAGTTGGTATGTTTGAATGTTGGTAGGAGATAATCTACATGCATGGTGATCAGCTTTGAAAATTTAAACCCTGGTTGTTTGATGAATCTGGTTTAATAGATTTCAGCTTATTCATTTCTTCCTTATCTCTGCCCTTGTTTCTTCTTTGTATTCATTTTATGTGACATTTGATTTGTACAGAATGGCAGAAAGCCATTTATTCAGTTGGGGGTTCGGAGATGAAAAGATGGCCCCTGCAATTGCGGCGATCCATGTCTGATGGAATGTCTGTGACAAGTAATGGTACTTCCTTGCAGCAACCAGAGATGAGTTTGATTCCAGAGAGGACTCTTCCTTCCTCACCTAGTCCTTTATATAGTCCTCATGCCAAAGGTTCTGGTTTTATGAAAGGCAGTTTAGGGCAACCTGCTGCCAGAAAGCAGCTTCTGGGTGGAAATTCTATTGTTGACAGCTCAAGGGGCTTGCTTCATTGGGCGCAAAGCATCAGTTTTGTTGCAATTTCAATGGACCATACATTACAACTAGTTCTTCCAGCTGATTCATCTTCTCCTGGTGAGTTATCTGCCGTAAGTTTGGTTATGTTCCTATCCCTTTCTTATTTCATTAAATGGCGTTAAGTGATGTCCTAGAATAGTCGTATATATGTAATTGCATTTACTAATTATAATAATAGACTTCATTTTAAATCATTTGTGAGATTATAGGTTGTTTTCTCCATTCTATATTATGTGTGTATAATGATATTATAATACGTGTATGGTAGAAGAAAATAGATTTTGGCTTTTGGTAACTCAGCAAGTTTTTTTCATTTTTGTTTGTTGGTTTAAGCGTTCATTTTGAAATTTGATGCAGGAGGAACTCAAGGTAGCAGTGGGGTTCCTATTTCAAGTTACATAGAAGGTTTTACTCCTGTGAAATCTCTTGGTTCTACATCTGCCGCATATATTTTAATCCCTTCCCCAAGCATGCGGTTCCTTCCTCCTACAGCTTTTCAGCTCCCCACTTGCCTCACCGCAGAATCACCTCCACTTGCTCACCTGCTTCACAGCAAGGGCTCTGCTCTTCCCATTTCCACTGGATTTGTGGTCTCAAAAGCTGTACCCTCAATGAGAAAGGACTGCAGAAGCAACTTGAAAGAAGAATGGCCATCGGTACTTTCAGTCAGCCTCGTCGATTACTATGGAGGACCTAACATTTCCCAAGAAAAGATTGTCCGAGGAATTAACAAGCAAGGCAGTAGAAGTTTTAGCTGGGATGCTAAAGATTTTGAAATTGAGACACACCTGGTTCTTGAGTCACTTGCTGCAGAACTCCATGCACTATCATGGATGACAGTGAGCCCAGCATACTTAGAGCGCCGTACAGCCCTTCCTTTTCACTGTGACATGGTTCTAAGACTAAGACGACTTCTACATTTTGCTGAAAAAGAGCTTTCAAAGCAGTCAGACAAGTCTTAAACACAAATATGGCAACAAATTAAACCCTTGGCAGATTGAATTGAGACTGTATATCCAAGTAAGCTCAGAATATACTGTATCATACTAGGTGCCCCGCGATTCCATGTAAACTAGATGTAAAGTATGTTCCAGTAAGAAACAGATTTAACCATTGTAGATATGACTGGAAATTGTGGAGAATATACATGAATTTCCTTTCCTAGAACAGAACAGCTGATTTGATTTTAACCCAGGTTAGCATGATTGATACGTAGAAGCTGTTGATCCTAGCATAGAATTAATTATACAAATCCTGTGGTCCTCTCTGACTGACAGGTAGTAGTGAGGGCCTGCTTGATTTTTATGTTTTGTAAGATGATACTTCTTCCCTTTGAGTAATACATAATTTTGATCTGCTTGGTCTGGCACAGTGATTATTTCTTGTGCTTGATGAGATGACAATATTAGCGTTTGAGTTTGGGACTGATGCCTATTATTTTATTATTATTATTATTATTATTGCTTCTCATTTATTGTAGTAAGCACACTTATGATAGATCTGTCATGTCTAATTTCGTTACATAAATGGAGTTGAAGTTTGCAATTGCAAAGCTCCTTTAGAAAGAGAAACGATACAGTTCTTGCAAGGTGAGCCACCTAAGGTAATGATATAAAAATCTAAATTTTGTGGTGGGGTTTAGGAAAAGCTTATGGCTAATTATCGACTTCTATTTCCCTTTCCCTTTCCCTTGTCATTTATCAATATGCAAGCTCATTCCTTCCATATAAGGCCTCTTTCGGTGATGTAATTGTCAATGTTATTAGGGTCGGCCCTTATTTAGATCCCATGTGCATATCATGTTACTTGTAGCTCAAGACTCAAGTATCAAACATGTGCTTGTTATAACTTCGGCTCTGTTCCCACTTTTATTTGTCGGAAAATGCTATATTTTATAAATTAGAGGATGAGATTATGTGGGATAAGTTTTTTTTTTTTTCCACGATTTATCTTAAATTTTTTCTATTTTACTCTTATTGATAAGAAAATATTAAAAATAATATTGTAATTATTAATAAATTATTTAAACATATTTATTGACCCATATAAAAATAGAATGAAAGAGTTTAAAACAAATTATCGGTTGAAAAAATGTTATTCCTTACAGTTTAGATATTCACGTCACAACTGATTTCGCCTTGATTTACTAATGGCATTTTTCATGGATACAAATACAAATACAAATGAATTATGTCCTGTACCGTACATATACCTTCTTATTCTTTTCCATAGTCAAATGATATCAATATGCACAATTTATAAGATATTGATTCACAATACAAATATTAGACATATATAAGAGTCCCATAAAAAACAATATATATATTAGACATAAAGATAAATTTTCCTTCACATAAAACAATAAAAGCAAACTCAATTTTGGCTTACAAAAATCAAAACAACAAAGAATAGTTGGACAAGGAAAGAGCTCTGAATCTTCTCAAAAGAGAAAAGGAAAGAAAGAACAGCTTTGTACTCCAAGAATCAATTCGTAATCAAAAGGACTCACATGGTGTGTTTTTCAATTGCCCAATACTTCAAAATGAAAATGGCCCCACCATCCCTATCATTCATCATACATTCACGAATTGGCCAACTTACAGCTCATAATACCCATAAGGAATTTTTTTTTTTTTTCTTTCTCACTTTTTCTCTGAATACCTATCAAATTAGGGTTTCCTGTTAGAAAATTATTCAACCATTTTCTTTTGCTCTTGAACGTTACTGAATCTGTGTAATAATCCGTAATTGGCAGTAAAAAGTATAGTATAGTAATAGATTGATTGGAAGCCATGCAAAAAGATAAATGGAGAAGAGGGAAGTAAAATTTATTACTCAAAATGAAACACAGTGACTGATACAAATGAGAAATAGACCATTAGAGAAAAGAATACAAGTGAAGCATGATTAAGATCAACATCTCCTCCCAATGCCCTTTATTACAATAGCCAAAAATCCCCAGAAAAAAAGAAAAGAAAACAAAAGAAACAATTATATAATAATTATGATACAATACCACAAAAAAGACAAGAAAGAACAGATCAATCACACCCAAATAATTTCCATCACCAAAACAATCAGTAATAATTAAACTAACCCTCAAGATATAGAAAAGAATCCCAGCCCATTTCATCCTCTCCCCTAGCCTCCAATAGAACAAAGTTACATAGAGATAATAAAGATGGAGATGTAGAGAAAGAGGAAGAGATGAGCCTATGAATCAGAACCATTCTGTGTAGAATCAGAATATATATAGAGTGATTATGCAGAGAAGAGTCCAAAAGCAAGAGCTGCTAGAGATGCAAGGAAAGTTGGCACAAATGCAGAAGCATCAGATGCTGGGGCTGGGGCTTCTGTTGGAGCATCTGCAGCAGCTGCCATCTGAACAGATGAGACTGCAACCATCACCACCAAGAATGCTACAAAGAGCTTCATCTTCATTGCCTCCATTGCTAATTGGAATACCCTTTTTTTTTCTTCAACTGAAAAACTCGTTTTGCTTAATTTTTGGAAATGCTTTTTCTCACCTTTATAGGGAATGAGAAGAAGCTCTAGGATTGCCCCTTTTGAATATGTGATTCTTCTGAAAAAGAGGCAACGGTAGAGGATCAGCAATGACAAGCCTGTGGTTGTGGGTGCTGCCTATTTATAGACTGCCAAGCAAAGGGCCATATTTAGAGAGAGAAACCTCTCAACAATGTTAAGCTTGTCAAATCTACTATTACATTATTTTTAGCAAATTCAATTTTCAATTTCTGAAGTACAAGTTTACAAACTTAATATGGATCTTCAGCTGCTTAAATTTTTTAACTTCTCTATTTCTGTTTTTACATTATGAAAGCACTTTTTTGAAACCACTCCAAACAGCCTTAACTATGAAATACACATTTGCTTTTGTTTGTTTAACAAAACAAGAATGGGGGTGTGTTTGGCATCATTCCATACAGCTGTATGATAGGTGTATGGGTCCCCACCTTTTGCTGTTTCTTGCCTACTGTTTTGTCATTTGTGGTTGTCCACATTTGTCTTCTCAATTTAGTTTATCTGTTTCATTGCTGCCCTAAACCAATTGATGAATTGTCAAATTGCTATTTTCTTGTTTGCAACTAGATTATATCAGAGATTATGAGTTGTTGGTTGTTGGTGGCAACTTCTCTTCTGCATATATATCACTTTACACATCTCAATGGCTTATACTATTGGTTATGTAAACCTTTCTCACCAACCAAACAAATATTCATAAAAATGAAGAACTTTCTAGCCTCATCCCCATTGAACAAAGTCGCATCTTCTGCAACAAGAAAGATAAATAGTTGTTGAAAAATAAGCTGATTTAAAACAAACTTGGTGGGAAAGTTTCAATGATTAAGGAGAGGGTGATAATTCCGTCATGAAAAGCATAAGCATTGTATCTTTTACTTTTTCTATTTAATTAATTAATCTATCTAATTCTCAACACTAATAGATGTATAATGGCCCATCTATATAATATTTCCATAAACATGCTTTTAATTGGCCTATATTTGTGGGAATGGTTAATAATTGTTATGTAGACTCGTTGTGAATTAGAAGCTGTTTGAATGAGTCAAGCAACGGCTAGCCAGGTTGAACTAGAAGGAATAAGACAAGCCTTTAAAGCAGTTTAGAATTTAGTTGAGATAGATCTACTGATAGAAATAGAATTAATCTCATATCTATATCTATAATGATTAAAAAAAAAAAATCTATAAAAGAAAATTGCAACCTCTCTTTGCTCATGTCTCCTTTATTGAAAATTAACAGGACATCAAGGGTGTGAATGCAAATCAACAGGATTAATTCGACCATGAGTTTAATATATCATAATCTTTTAATTTTCTATAATCTAGAATTACATCTATAAAAATACAATGGATTTATTATACCAAGGAATAAATTATACACACGTGCAAAAATAATTTAAATATTTTTATAATTTGATGTTTAAAACCATTTTTTCATATAATCAAAATGAAAAATTTGATGATTATTTTATAATCACATTTGAACTAACGTATCCAAATACAAATAAATTCTCCAACAATTCATTTTTCATTTGATAAAACAAAAAATCAGTTTTCATAATTGATAATATCATTATCTATGTGAGTTTATATATTGTTACTTTTTTTAATTACTTTTGGACCTATACCCAAAAAATACGAAGCCCAATCAAGAGACCCAAAAGAAGCCCAAACTGTGAACCAGCCCAGTTAGAGAATGACACACACTTAAAAATCTCCGTAAACCCTAGCTGCTCCCCGTCATCAAAGAGAGAATAAGACCGCTGCCACTGTGCGGAGACTGCGCATTGCAGCTCATCTCGGATTCAATGGGTACCCTGTTTTCTAATTCTTTTTCCTTCATTGCGCTCATTCACTTATCAATGCTGTGTGTTGTCTTGCCGTTTTATGTTCTGTTTTATTTCATTTCTAGATTCGTCATTGAATGAATTTTTTGTTTCTGGTTCCGCTGCTTGTGTTAGTGAGAAGGGAAAGCGTGTTTTTGATTTTTTTTTCTTGTATTTTGGATTAATTTCCTTGAATCCTCTGTTATTTGTTTTACTATTGTTAATTGAGCATTATGATTTCTTTGTTTCGTCCGTAGAAATTGTTTTCTGTATTCTTTGGTGGGTAAAAAACTTGGACTGATGAAGATTTTGATTGGGTGCATAGATGTTTACTTTCTTTGTGCTAAAAGGTGATCCTGGGTGTAGTATATTAACTTCTCATTTTATGAAAGATTTTTTTTTACCTCAGTTGTGAAGCAAAAAGTGAGGGATCACTTTGCCAGTAAATGTTAGGGACAGCCATGTTTTTGTTAAATATGAAAAATGATTTCTTTTGCTGATTCTGCTTAGCTATTTCGGATAGCTTGAGTGTTCATAATCGGTATTTGTTGATATTACCATAACTTTATGCCGGTACTGTTATGCTTTATAACGTACTATTGAAATGCATTATGACATTTCTTCTTTTCAAATGTGGGTATAAAAGGGGCTTACAAGTATGTATCCGAACTTTGGCGTAAGAAGCAGTCTGATGTTTTGAGATTTCTGCAAAGGGTCCGGTGTTGGGAGTACCGTCAGCAGCCATCCATTGTCCGATTGACAAGGCCCACCCGCCCAGATAAGGCACGTCGCCTGGGCTACAAGGCAAAACAGGTAAAATAACAAACCATTTAAGTTAGCAGTACATTTTTTACCACAAAGAAAATGATTGTTTTGATAATGCATGAGTTTGAGGATTGAGGTTTATATTAGTGAATTGTTATTTAAGTAGCATCATGATGCATATCCAATTTCAGCTTTGGAGCTTTTGTATGTTTAAGGTTTGAGTGCTTCTTGAGACCAACTGCACTAAAATATAAGCAACTGATCATCTGACCAAGCAAGTTCATTTCTGAATTCCCCTTTTCTCTCAGCCAGATTTAATTTTGTTTTTCTTCCCTACCATTATTTTCATAGATATATGTATTTGTTTATTGAGATTATATGGTTTAACTTTATCCATTTTAATGTATTTGGAGTTCAATTTGGTTTTTGGAGGAATATGCTTTTGTTTTTAAATGAATGGTAAATATTATGAATTTAAAATGATGCCCAACCCGATTAACAATTTGAATTTCGTTATTATGTTGGTTTTGCTCTAATTCTTTTACACTTATATTCAAATAGCCACTTTTTTTGGCAAATTTTTGGGAAAGTAATCCGAGCCAAAAATGGGGAAGAAAATTTATCGTCTTGAAACTTTTTTGATTTTTCCTCAATTCTCTTAGTCATGTGAAGGAAACGATAACTGTGAATGAGTGTTTTATATATCTATTATCGATATTGCATGTGTTCTGTATATTATATAGTTTGTTCGCCATACATCATTGGTTTGTATTGTGGGTACTACGAAATTTGTGCTTGCAGGGTTATGTGGTCTACCGTGTTCGTGTTAGGAGGGGTGGCAGGAAGAGGCCAGTTCCAAAGGGTATTGTGTATGGGAAGCCTACAAACCAAGGTGTTACCCAGTTGAAATTTCAACGTAGCAAAAGGTCAGTTGCTGAGGAACGCGCTGGCAGGAAGTTGGGTGGACTGAGGGTCCTCAATTCCTACTGGGTGAATGAGGTTCGTGAAGTATTTCTTCTCAAATTGGAAACCTTTGTTTATATGAGACATTTTTCTTCTCCTTTGCCATAAATATATCATTAATGCAGGACTCTACATACAAATACTATGAGATAATCTTGGTGGATATTGCTCACAGTGCCATCCGCAATGACCCAAGAATCAATTGGCTCTGCAATGCTGTTCACAAGCACAGGGAACTCCGAGGGCTCACTGCTGCTGGGAAGAAAAATAGGGGATTGGTTGGAAGGGGACATCTGTACCACAAGGCACGTCCTTCTCGCCGAGCAACCTGGAAGAGAAACAACACCATTTCACTTCGTCGATACCGTTAATTTTAGCATATTGTATGTCTCGTTTCGTATGCTTGACATTATCAAGATGATGTGGTAGTTGATGTTTCGACGTTGCAATTTTGGATTGTTAAAATACTTGGGTTAGACTTACGAGTAGAAAACTCAAATTTCTTCAGAAATATTATTCGTTAAAGTGGGTTTGGTTTCATTCTAGTTGTTGTCCTAAAGCTCATTGTTCCTTAATTGTATTAAGGTCTATGGCATCCCATTACTGATAATCTATGATTTCATCTGAGGGCTGACAAATTCTAAACAAAAAATTGTCACCCTAAACAGAAAACTTAAATATCGTTTTCCAAATAAAATCTCTATCTTTAAACGCCTCTCAAGTCTAGGAGATTTTTGGTTGTGTGTTATTTCTGATATCAATATTACTCTTCTTTTTAAGTCCTAAGACCAACAAACGAGCCTTTTGATAGTTATATGCACGTGACTGTCTGAAAAATGGGGATGAAATAGACCATGGAGTAATCGTTCTCTCTTCCGTCTATATGAAGTGCAACGACAACGACACTAACTTTGGACGCGGAGACAAGTAATCTCAGCTTCAGCAGAAGGTGAGGATAAATTAGAGAGGTCTAAGATTGGTTAATTTGATGGTTGATGTGCTGAAGCAGCAGTGATCTCTGGAAGAGGTACTTGGTATTAATTCTTCTTATGACTGAAGTTGCAAGTTGGAACGAGAGGGATGTGTTGTCCCTTCTGCTATTCAAGAAAGGCCTATTCATTTGCTAAATGTTAAGCATAATATATGGATCCAAGTGGAAGATATTTCAAGAGAGATTGATTCAGAAGACAGGTTAAAATAAGAGGGAGCTCTTCCGAGTTTGAAGAGGTTTTGTTTTGATTGAGGAGTGGAAACTAGTTGGAAGGAAAAACTGTTTAGAGATGAGGTTACTTCATAGGGACATAAAATGATGACATTGTCCAGCAATTAACAAGAAAGAATATGAATTGGTAATCACATTGCAATCAAACAAATTTTGTACATTTGTCAAAACTGCGTCCGAATTTACAATCAGTTTCTCCAATGTTTTTCACTATATCCCTCTGAACCGGGCGTTAGTAGTTTCCTATTCATATGCAGCTGCTATTTCCTTTTCCCGTTTGTTTAAATGGTTACAAGTATACCCCCTCCCCTCCCCTCCCCTACCTATAGTGCCATTTTTATATACAAAATAAACACCCCGAGAGCCCCCTTGGTTTGATGCTAGCCGAAGCAAATAACTGGATAGGCCGAGTCACCAGACAATGCATTTATACCTTCCAGTTCCACGTCTCAACGCTGTGAAGATGTTCAGTCGTATAAGCAATTCTCAAATCTAAGACAGCCTGCAAATGCAGCTTAACGTCAATCTAATCTTAAATGACATGTTAACAAAAAAAACAACACAGGACAAGGAAGTTACCCGATCATATTCTTGGAGCTTCAGCTGTGCAGGTACATGATTTACCGGCAATACTAGCAAATAAGCCCAAAGCACAAGACTAACTGAAGAGTCATCTCTATGGCAACTACAAAGCTTCCAGGGTTATTGATGCCTTGGTGAAAACAGAGAGGACGAAGGGTGCTTCTTCCCCAGGGTGTATTGTCGTAGGAACTATAGTGTATCCCTTGGGATCAGGTTCCAAAACCATTTCACATGATATTTCTCGAGAGTTAACATAGTCTGTCCCACCAACCGATTCGTGTAGGTATATATTGAAAAGAGCGCGTCGACCGCGAGTTTTCAGTATCCTCAATCCAATGTAGAACATGAGTGAATCATGGCTAGACTGATAATTTCTGAAACCGGCCGTTGTTCTTGAAAACCCCACTCCCTGCAAATATGAAGATCAAAGAAAGGTTTTAAAAAAAAATCCAAGAGACCGAAAGACTGAAAGTCCAGTGCCAACTCTACCTGAGTTAAGGTAATGAATACATGAATTGGTAATGATGCATCTTGCCCAGTTGCTCTCAGTCTAAACTGTGGATTTTGATGCCATGTCTCGTAATCTTGGCAGCCGCCCGCACTGTAGCCACGCCATTGGCCATGAACAGAATAGCGCATCTCCAGAGGGTAGATACGACAAACATATATTGATCGGAAATGAATCTGAAAGTCTTGCCAAGACATCCAGAATATGCCATCTTTTGACTGTTCAAGACAGAAGATCAATTTGATCCCATCCAGAATGTTGCACAGATATATATATATTAAGAGGGTCAAAGTGGAATACCTGCGGAACATGCTTTAGCTTGTGCTTCATCCTGTCTGTCCATTCAGGCGATGAGTCAGACCAAGGACCATTCCACTCAACTTCATTGGCCCATGGATTTCGGATCTGAACAAGTTTGTGGCCATCCACATCTCTTACCTAAATTATTAATAGTAGTGATCAGTAAACTTTATGACACAATAAAAAATAAAATTCTGGCATTACCTGCAATATGGAGTAAGCATGGCCTTGCACAATTCCGCTTGAGGAGATATGCACATCTGAACCCGAAGGACTTCCAGCACCAAGGAGAAACCCCTCTTGTTTGAAGCGTAATAATTGAGACCACAATCTACCGCTTGCTAGGTCAATCTGGGCTTCAGGACTCCTCATGTCAATTTCCTCCCCAGCACCACCGGTAAGATCAACAAGAGCATCTTGAACTAGCCCTCCTTCTAATGCTTCATAAGAGCCATGCAACTTGGCATATGCCTTCTCCAGCAAAGAGACCCATAGTTCATTACCCTTTTTACTAGTAGCAAATGCAGGTTTACCCAGTGATTCACATGGAATCCAATCATCAACGACAACAGGAACCCACTCGCCCTGGATGCCAAAGCAATAAAAGAACATTTCATGTATAACATTTTTTCCTTTATCCAGATAGATAGATAGAAGAAGAATTGTATTAGGGAAGGAGGAGGAGGAAAAGAAGAATCCTAATGGAACACTTTCAGATTCAATGTAGATTGTTAGGAGGGAATCAGAACCAAAACTCTAAATTTAACTTCAAGCACCTCTACACCAGGCAAATTTCACCAATGAGTTACTTACCTTCCATGGAATATAGAAAAATCAAAACAATGCTAACTACTGACCAGAGTCCATAACTTAATCTATCGTAAAAGATTGCCTAATAATTTTTAAAACATTATCTAAAAGGGTAAATAACAAGCAAGTGAATGTCACCTGGACACAAAAGCGAACAGTATAAATTCCCTCTTCATTATATCCCGGAGTAATAATGACTTCTGATATGCGTGAAACCTCTGTCAGAACAGCCACAGCACTCAAGAACCAACAATCACCTAACCGACCCTATTCAAAACAGAGATCAAGTATTTAGATAAACAGCAATATAAATCGTGCATTCATTGCCAGATGTCAAATTGTTGCATGTGAGACCCAAAAAAATAACAAATGAAACCTGACAAACATCTGAAGGATTTGCAGGCCCTGAAAATAAGCAAGGCAGACAATCTAGACGGTTCCGTCTCAAAATTTCCCCTGGTCTCATCCAATCAGAAACAACCTATATACGAGGTTAAAATAAGATGGGAGGAACTAAAACCAAAATCAAGAAATTTAAACAAGGGAAAGAAAAACATAAAGAAAACCTGTTGTAACTTTGTGAGAGGATTTTCAGGGTCCACAAACAATGATTGATCAGTTGGAGGAAACTCCTGATCAGTAAAATGAGATTCTCCTCTGGCAGATAGTGCTTCTTTTACTGCCAGTTCCACTGACAGCATCCGTTGATTAATCTCTTCTTGTGTTTCAATTCTAGTTTTTCTAAATCTCCTGGCAAAGGAATCCACATCAATCACCACACCATCACGTTCCGATCTTCTTTTCCTACCACTAGAATACTGTCCATCCCAATCTACATCATCTCTGTCATACAAATCTACATCAGCAGGATCACTGTCCCAGTCATCAGCCTACATGAAACAAGTATCAACATTGTTAGACAACAACAGTAAACAAGAAGCCAAAATACATTGTCATTTTACTATTTAATTTTAATTTTATGGCTGACACAACAGTATAAAACTATGTAAAGCATTGTAAGGAGATATCATAGAGCTTTTGCAGTATTGGGAGGATAGCTTCTGTGTCAGTAACTCTTCTTTCATTTTTTTTTTTAAAAAAAAAATACTAAAAGAAAATGAAAATACCCTAGAGGGTGAATCAGCCCATTGCCAATTATCTTCAGGGAAATCAAGCGCACTGAAGTCTGCTGAAGCCATTGCCGTATATAGAGAAGAAATCTCATCTTCGGTTAAGCACCTGCCCCAAAGGAAGGCATCCATAATATGCATCTTAGATTCAACTCCTTCACTATCTGATCTTCCAAATGCATCCATATCTGTAGGTGGTCTAACTCCCACCCAAACTTCTGTTCCCTGCTCCCAAATGCCACTACCTACAAACAGTGGCAATCCCGTCTGGTAGCCATCAAATCCACCATCTAAGTAACATGTTGCCTCACCCAAATCAGCATCAATTGTCATTGTCACAATATGCCACCTGCAAGATATTAAGAAACATTACCAAAATGATTTAACATGCATTTAAAAGATGTCATAACTATTAGAGAAGCAGAAAAAGTACATGAACAAAATATGACTACGATGTACTTCATCCCCAACATTCTTATGTATTTAATAGAGTCTTAAAAGACTCATGCATTACAACAAAACTGGCAGAGGAAAAGCTTTTAATTTTTTAAAAAATTTTGAGATATTGATGAATCTTAAACTTGGAAAAACAATTGCAGCGGACCCCGGGGGGATTGGGGGGTGGACTTAAAAGCACAAAATTTAAACCAATAAATTTGGAATTACACATGTTAAAATAATAAGAAACAGCAGGCACGGCATAACGACACAATAGAACTCAATGCGCAAACAAATAAAGAGAGGTCAAACCTTCCATCTGCAATACTGGTTGCACTAACACTCCATTCCTTTGCAACAGTTGTTTGCCTGTCACCCTTAGTGATCAATCTTAGGCCAACTTGTCCAGCTTCAATACCTTGTTCAGAACCAGCCACAAAAATTTCCCAGCAAAGCTTCTTCCGAAACTCAGTGCCCAAAAGACAAACAGGTCCAGACTCAGGTTGAATCATCGCCGTAACTGAGAAGCTAACCTTTTGACTTTGACATAGACTGGGATCGATTGACCCACAATGTCTGCCACTCGCTGTTGGCTCATCATCAAGAACACATATAGCACTGGTAACTCCCGTCTGCCAAAGACATCAAATAGTCGCAATAATCATAACTTCATTAAGTAAATCAAAAAGAAATACCCCAACTTAACTACAATAGATAGAACTTGAAATAATAGAAAAAACCATTAATAAACCTGAAGTGCACGGCGAGCTAACTGTGAGGCACGTATCCTACGTGCAATGCTTGAAACTCTCTCTCGAGCAAAAGAATCATCAAGAACAGAATCACCTCCTACTGCACGCACTGCAGCTGCCATGGCTGCAGCCTCTCTGCTACCAGCATTAGGAATGGACGAAAGCAGAGAAGCTTCTATCTCCTTCCATTTACGCTCCTCTTTTTCAAGGAGAGCCTTTCTTCTTTCTTTACCTCTCCCCTCTTCTTCACGTCTCTGCACGAAAATTTCCTCTTCCATCTCCTTTTCTCTCATGTAACTAGAAAGTTCATAAAAACATGATTTAGAATTTAGAATAAGGTATTTATGTTAGATGTAGATATTCAGGAAAATTTAGTGACAGTACCTCTCCTGAATGATTTCAAATTGCCTGCGATCTTCTGGCATCCACTTCTTTATTTTCTTGGCACTTAAGTCAGAGAATCCTATGCTGTCAAGGAAGAGTCTCAAACGGACCTCATCCTGCAAGAGAATATCATCAGTCTAATATAAACTATAAAACTGTATATCAACAATTGCAATGGCAATAGCATATCATCAATCTAATAAAAACTATAAAACTATATATCAATAATTGCAATAGTTAAGGATGTCTCTTACCTGCACTCGTTCCGCCTTAGCAGTCAAACCAAGCAACAAAAGTAAATAACCACCAAACTTGTCCCACATGTACACCCACTCTGTATCAATGGCCTCTTCTAGAGCCAGAATTCGTGCATGTGCACACATTACTCTTCTATGATCTACATCATTGGCAGGATCACGGCGAAAAGTCCTTTCATATCTCAATCTCCTAAAGAATGATCCTGCCATTAATTCTTCATTTCTCAATCGGTCTCTCAGTTTCATGACATCAGCTCTTGGAAGCACAAAATTTCCTGCCCTATCACGCATAATGGTAGGGTCTCCAATCAGAAGTGCTGCAGAACTAGCCGACCTCTGTGGTGCTGAATAAGTTCCAGATAATGCATTTCTGGTCTGCAACCATATAAATAAAGAAAAAAGATTATGTAGCTTTCATTCAACCTAAAAAATTTTTTGCAGTTAACAAATTTTATTTTCTTTATATTCAGTGTCAAGCTGTAGCAAGAGATCTGACTTTTATTTTCTTTTGTTCTTTTTTTTTTTTTTATAATTTTGGGAAGGGGGATCAAATAGATATTTTTTATATTAATATTAATAACATAAATACATAGGCTGAACTAGGTGTGAACATGGGTCCACACCATAATCAACCTCACTGGCCTTACCCAAAGGACATTTTTTCTTAACCGATACTAACTGGGTAAAAAGCCAAACCCAGTGGGTCAAGTGAAAATGGGTTACGGGTTAGAGCAAGTTAGGACAGGTTGAACCTATGATTTGATGTAACATTACTTCAACAATTTCCTGCTTACCAGGAAAGAGAAAATAAGAGAAGCATTAATGAAAATTTTCAATGCACTCCAGTAGATGTTGATACTAAAGATAGTTCAATTCGGTTATTATTTTGATGACCACATCATACAGTTTAATATGAAATGAGGTATGCGACACAAGGCCAAAGTAAGAGCACAAAAAATCATTCTGGAAAAGAAAATGAATAGAACAAACTTGGTAAACATTTTGAAGAAAGACATTAAACTTGGTAAACATTAAACATTATGAAGAAACAGACACAAAGCAGATTTTCGCAGAAAAAAAAATATAAGACATTAAACATTTTGATAAAACAACAAAACATTGCATGAATTGCTAAACAAATCAATGGTTTCAAGAAAGACATTCAAGTAAGTTGAGACAACAATTATTGAAAAAATAAATAAATTTCTTCCACCTCAATATTTGCTTGAGAGTAGTTGAAAAAGCATAAGATCAAAGGTCAGAACTAGAAGACGTTCAAAATGATTATAGCAACACAGCTCATGTCAATGATTAAGTGCAGATGATGAACTATTAACTTTCACAACAGGAATTCTGCTTTTGTAAAAGGAGATTATGTGGAGAAGAAAAAGGTCAAAAGGTAGGAACTAAGCCTTCTACAAAAACAAGAAAACGAAGAAGCATAAAGAAAGTAATTGTAGAATATGGCCTCAGATCGTTGACAAAATTTCATACCTTTGTTGCTGATCTAGCAATTGCTTGAACAACAGTTTCCTTGCTGAGAAAATGTACAGCATCTTCCACCATCTGTTATTTGTGTAAGATTAGATCAGGTTATTGCCAAAGAGAGTAACAGCAGCATAAAAGAAACCGTAATCTTTCAAATGATACTCCCAAAACAAAAGTTTTTATGAAACAATTTTTCTATTAAGTAAATAATTTATAGCAGATTTTAAAGCTCAAGTTTAGTTAAAGTTAGTGATCAAACCTTCAGAGTAAGACACGGACGAGAGACAGCAAACCCAAATGCAACAACAAGAGTAATTGCCGATACAGCTGCACCAGCAAAAGGTGGATAAATCTTCAAACTGGCAACAACGCCCCACCCCTCAGTTGCCAGGGCAATCCCATAGAGCACAAGAAAGGCCACACTGCAAATAGCAGATACAAGAAGCAGATGTATTAAATAATAAAGCAGGTAACCTATCAACATTGAAGGACTCACAAACTAGTTAAGATATTTTGAAAAAATAAACAAATTGAAGTTAAAAAAGGGCATATGGATAAACCTGACATTCTTTCCACAATCTGCATGAGCATCATACACATATACTGGCAGCACTCGCGGAGAATATACAACAATGGGAGGAGAAAGGAGAACCTAGATGACAAAAAAGTAAAGAATCCAAAGAAAGATTAAGCAAAGCAGCATTCAGATTACAATGACATTCTGCATTATGCATATTTATTAATCACAAATAACTCACAGATAGTGCCCGCCCAGCAAGAAGAAAAAGAAATGAAAAATAACCAACAGATGCTCCAACAAATGGTTTATCTGAAAAGCAAATGGGTAAAGACAATAATGCCATGAGAAAAGCACCCAGTTAGCGCTGTGTGTTAATCCTAATATAATCACAAGTAACAGACTTTGCATTTACCTTCAAACCATCCAACAACAAATGCTGCCAAAGCCAACAGAAAAGCAAGGAAACAAACAAAGAGCATCTGTGTGCGGCTCAAATAAAAATTGTTTGATGCCCAGTGGTGGATGGCACCAATTGCTAATACCATAAGAAGAAGAACCAAGAGAAACGCTACCCCTATCTGTACCAATGGAAAAACAGGCAGCAGTCAAAATTTTATTTAAAAAAAAGAAAAGAAAAGAAAGGAAAGATGAAAACAAGCACTAAAAATATATTTGAGTCAAGAACACAGGTAAGAGTTTAAACACATCAAAGTAAATTGCACTTACAGTCCAAGGTGTGACAACAACTATCACAGCTGATATAGCACCAAATAGAAGAAGAAGACCAATTATAACAAAAATATATACACCTCGAGAAAGTCTCCAACCATCATCCTTCCTGAAAATAGACATTTTAAAAGGAATCAGTAGAGTATTAAATTGTACAGCAACAGTTATGGGACTTCACCAAAAAGATAAATTGACAACTATAAGAAAGTTCACCAACCACTTAAGCAGTCCAGAACAAAGCGAGAGCACAGCTGGAATGCAGACCAAAGGAAGTAAAGCAGCTAAAAAATCACCCTTTGTTGGAATCTGGCCATCCCTAGATTTGATGACTTCCAAATAGGACACACCACAAAATGTTACAAGGACAACTGCAACCAGAGAAATAATATGTATAAGAACTTAGACATAAACAGCAAGATAGATGATGAATCTTTTGTGGGTGGGTAATATGAGAAAATACCTGCAAATATTCCAATGGAGATAGCAGAGGAAAGAGAGAACCGGTATGTTGCAAACCACGAAATAATTGGCAGCACACCAGTAACAACTAAAGCAATTGCAGATGCCATTGCCCATCCGAGATACACAGACGATGCATAAGGGGAGGCAAAGCTTTTCTGATCCCCATTCCATCCTTTGTATCTCAAATCATCTAATGGTTTGACAGATACAATTGCTCCCAAAGCTAGAACAGATCCCGTAAATACTGACATACAAATGATAAGAATAATGCCCTGATGGCAAAAAGAAAAAATTAACATTGATAATGAATTGAACTTGACAAAAGGGGTAAATGAGTCAAAAAGTTTGCAATAACTTTCATAAAAATAATAAATAAATAAAACCCAAATTCATAATAACTGCAAAGTGATTAATTCCTTGAACAACAAACTTCCAGCTTACAAGTCAGATGAAAACAAAAGGAAGCTGCATTAGACAATAAACCATAAAAGGAATGAATAACAAGATTCTATAATAAAACCTACTAGAACACCAAAGTTTCAACACAATTAACTGATTGGGAGACAAAAAGGTAGGTGAGATGCATCAAGCAATAACTTGTGCGTATTTCAGAAGATATTTCAGACATTATTATTATATCATGATAGCAACTGGAAAGTGTGTTAGAGACCTTCTAAGGTTACGTCTTCCATTCACCATTTGAATGGCAATACCCAAGAAAATTGTTTCTAAAAACACATTGCATGTTTGAAGGCTGCTCACAACTAACTGGCCTAGATTTTTTTAGTTTTTATATTTTGCATTTTCTTCTAATAGTTCAAAAAATTGATACCAGCAGCCACTTTTTTCAGAGTAGCTTTTTTGGAGCTTCTTGCAAATCCTAGGAACTACCCTTTGAATGTTTATTGACAACGTCCAAAGATTTTCCTAAGAGCAAGGAAGCAAAAGATTTGAAGTGGTATGATGAATATCTTTCCTTTGCTGTATTTGTTGGAACAGAATACTCAAATTTTCAAGAAGAGGCTTTTACCCGGAGATCTTTTATGGAATAGAATAGAACTGTCTTTATAGCTTCTTGTTAGTGTTCAGCTTAGGGTTTCATTCAAAGGAACTTTTTTTGCCAATACACCAAAGACAGGGAGAGTATTATTGTGGATCATGACACATTTTCTAACAGCTAATAATATTATAGAAACAGGTAACCAGCAAACTAAAAAGGAATGACGGCTATTTGTATGCCAGTTTTGCAATGAACATGCATGTTGATATTCAGAAGATTAAGCTAGATGTCATTTAAAACAGCCTAAATTTTAGATGCCTTTACTTTAGGTAGGAAAAAGAATGAGGAGCAAACCTCCTTTCTCCTAGGAGTTTGATCATTTCTTGAACTTCCTGAGCAATTCAGATGGGGAACCCAAAACTGGCAACCATTACGAATCCATATCGGAGTGGCAACAGAAAGGCAAGCCACCATCAGTGGCACAGTCAAGGATAATCCAAGAAGCACAGATGATTTGCTGCACGAGATGGATGAATGAGTATGACAACCTTAAGCTTCAGCAGTTATGACAATAGAGGAAAAGCAATCACATGTAACATGCGCACATGAAATGATGTGACCGACCAACCAAGTGGGTGGAGCACCCAAGCATCCAAAACAACCATATTATAATGGTGAAGCCAGTTCAAAAGACAGTTTGGCTTGGTTTCAGTCATTCAGAGAGTAATCGCATCCAGTCCAATGAATTTAGAATGGAATATTTTATTTCTTAAAAAGAATTTGATTGTTTTTAAGTCTATTGCAAAAACTGAAATAACATACTTCATAACCCCATATAAATCAAATACAATGAAAGACATTAGTCAGAGCATCTATATCTACAGGGCGTATGCATCTTGAAGACACTGTACAATTGATAGACTTGCATTGAAATTATGATTCGAGCATTAAACTATTTTTTTTTTCCATGATAAAAAGCATTAAACTTTTCTTTAGTCTCTTTTAATGGATTAATAGATAATGCAAAGAGGCAGTTCATAATCATAGACAATCAAAAGGAATTGGGAGGAAAAAAAACAATAAACAAAACGAAAGGATTCATACCAAACGTGAAATTATCAAGATTCAAAAATAATAACAAAATCCACGTAGAGGCCAACAAGAGGGAAGATAATATTCCCGTCTGACAAGAAGAAAAGCAGGATAAACCTAACCAAACAGGCCGAACATTTTATATTCAGCATTTATAAGGAAATTATTTAGCAAACAAAGGTTCTCGTTGTATTAACAATTTCAAGAATGAGAATGAGAATGAAAATAAACTAAGCAAACAAGGTGATTAATCTTCTACATGGAAATTAGAGATATACATAACCCAATAAACATTTACTTTGAAAGCTATAAACCATCCTTATAATAAATCTATATGCATAAGAAACTATGTAGGGGTGGCAAATGCACTACTTCAGAAAAACCGGGACAAGATGAACGATCAGAGAAAATAATGCTGAAAGAATTTGAAACTAAACCTTATTTTATTTTTCAAACATAACAAACTTCTGTACTTAACGAAACCCTAAACCATTCAATTGAACTTGAACAATTATAACAGGAACATAATTTTCCAGAAACAGCTTTAGTATATTAAGGATTATTCCAAAAATGCTTAAGTGAAATACAAGAACAGAAGCACATACCTTAAGAAGGAGAGCAGCAATCCAACACAGGTACTCAGCAGCCAAGCAATAAAACCATACTGAAAATAGGAAATTTGAAAGAGAGGAAACAATTAATTATTCACTTCAAGACTACCAAATTGCAGAAACTCAAATGAGAAACAGTATAAAGAAACAAAACTATATCTTAATATGCAACAATACAAAAGAATATATAGTCAAATTTATCTATATGAAAGAAGAATTTGGAATACTCAATCAATTAGTCAAACTTGTACCTTCCGGGGTTTTGATGTCATAGCCATTTCTTCTACCTTAAGTGATCGAAGGAAAGCCATGATTGAACATATCACAGGAGACAGTAGCAGTACTGCGAAACCAAACTCAAACTACAAGCAAAAGCAGTTCACCAACTGTCAAGATGACCATATGTTGATAGTAGCAAAAAAAAATAATCATCAAAAATAACACTGACTTTCAGGTTTGCATTATTAGGGAAAAAAAAGACACACATATATAAAGATTGTTTGTGTGTATAAATCATTTCCACATCCCAGAATCAGAAATCATTCTAGCAAGAGACAGCATTCACCTGTTGGTGTGTTGCATTAATAATTTTGATTGTCTTGGGACGAAATATAGCAACAATGATGGTTTCAAGGACAAAGATTAAACTAAAAAGAACCCACGCTCGTTCTGGAGTGCCTGCAACATGATGTAATATAAGTCTGGACAACTGAAGCCACTTTTCAAGCCCATGTAACCTCAGTTCTTCAGATAATGAAATTTGATTAGGCATGGCATTGTCAACACTATTTGAGTCAACAATAGTAATATCAGTATTATCACGATGGTCTCTATCTGCGTCCAGGCTACTTCTCTGCAATAGAGCCAGGATAGTTGGATCCAAATTTTTCTCTTTCAACATCATAGCAAAATTAGGATCCAAGCCCTTATCCTGTAATAAACTACTAAGTTCTCGATCACCATGTCTTGCCCTTTTCTTCAACATGGATGTGATCCTAGGGTCATTCAACCTTTCTTGGAATATAAGAGCTAAATTCAAATCTAATGTTTGTTGATTTGCAGAGTTTGACGCAGTAGAATCACATCCTTGACTCTCAAGACCACTACTAGAACCAACCATCATGGAGTTATTGTGATCAAAATTCCTATCAGCAGATGATGTTCCAGCTTCATGCTCTTGAGCAACTGAGCGACAAGAGCTACTATGTAATGCTAAACTTGGCCTTCCACTATCTATGCTTTTGTCACTGTTCATCCCCTCCTGCAAACTAGCAGTTTGAGACAGATTATGCCAATTGCTTCCATCAACGGCAGCCATACTCCTGCCAGCTTCAAAGACATTACCAAGATTACTAGCTTCAATGCTGCTACTGCGTTTCATACTTGAACCACAGCCTTCAGAAGAGATAGATGAACTGTTATGTTCCTTCCTACGGAAACCTTCTCTCAGTCGAACCACAGTGCTATGTAAGGCATCTCTCCTTGCAGCCAATGGATTTGTGACTGATAAATGACGGGAAACAGCAGCTCCTAACAGTACAGATGCCACAACTGCATAACTCACACAGTGCCCTAAATACCTGAATTAAAGTAGAGACATATCAAGAAAACAGTAACAAAAGTAGCTAGTGTCAGTTTAATATATTCAGTTTTAAAGGTACTAACCAGTAATGCACTCCAAAACAAATAAGGAACACCCTAGATGTTCCAGCAACAAGTAGTGCTGTAACACGACTTTTGAGAAGCTGAAAACCATACAGGCAAGCTCCCATATTCCAGTCTACAAGACAACAAAAGGACCAAGCAACATAAAGATTCCCTTGGTGTTGGCATTAAAATTTAATTATAATAAATGACAAACAGAAATAGCTAACAAACCAAGAATGATAACAGCAGCCGAGGTAATAGCTCCGAGCCAGTGTGCCTCCTTTGCTGTCAGACCATACAAGATGGAGTAGACCAAAAGAACAATTAGTGAGCCAATATAGAGAAGTCCAAGATGTGAAGCCCTGTCAAGACAAATCAAAACCATAAAAAATTTAAAATGAAGTTAGATGAAGTAGTACAATACATAAATAAGTATTTGAGAAATAATATTTAAGATCTAGCATTCAGACAGAGTCAGAAGTGAAGGAAATAACCCAAAAAAGAAAGACAATTAAATGCATCAATTAACTGATTGGAAGAGGATAACAACCAAAACAAAGAACAAAAAACAAAACAAAACCAAAAAGCCAGCCTTATTAACCGATAATATTCAATGGCAATCAAAAGACCTTGCAATTTATTTTTTTATTTTTTCACTCTGATGAACTAGAGGACCTGCTAATAGTTAAAAAGGTTTGATATTCAGAAGACATAAATGTAGAAAAACATGCCTTCTAGATTGCCGAGGATATAACTCATTCGGGTCTGGTGGTTCAGGTAAACAAGCCACAGGGCCCACTTCAATACAATCAGAATAAGCAAATTTGTATGCCCTTCGCACATACTCATCCACATCCAAGCCATTCCCTACAAAGTTGATGGTAATCAGATTCTAGAAGAAAGAAAGTCAAATATAATAGAAGTGATCTGGTCTGCATAGCAAGGAGCACAAAGTCAATAGGTCTACATCATCAGACAATAATTGATCATTAAGATTGCAGTTTGCAAAATGAAAGTTGTTTCAAAAGCATACCATTAAAGACCATTCTGCAAATAAAGAGCATGTTGATTGCTAAAGCAATTGCTGAGACTCCAAAAAAGAAACCAGAAGGAGAATACCGCTCAGATGCACGTGAACCAGCTGTAACATATACAGCACAAAGCTCATATGCACAGAGTAGGGCAACAGCCAGAAGAAGCAGAATCGCAACAGCCCCTGTCACAGAAAAATCCAGAGACTTTCATGAGAATAATAATGACATTAATGGAACTGAAAAAAGAAATGCATAAGAAGCACAACGTATTATAAATGCATATAGGAAGTGTAATATAAATATACTTTTCAAGTCTAATGCCCCCAAATCTATTCTAGGAACTTAATGACTAATACTAGCAAAGGAAGTCATCATAATCTTATCAACTTTCCTCAAATGACTAATATAATAAAGAAACAAGCTTTCCATATAGAGCCACATCCTTTTTTCTTTTTCTTTTTCTTTTTCTTTTTTTTTCTAAAATATGGAGCCATATACTCAATATTATGTTATAGGAAAGGGTGAATGTTTAACAAAAATCAGGCAGACTGCATAAGAAATCAGGGTGAAGAGCTTATGCTGCTAAGAAATAATTAAAAAATAAGGAACCCACACAGTAAAATATATTCCTAAAACCATTACATAAGTGTCATTAAGACCAATAAATGCAATTTTCTTCTCAATTGAGAAATACAACATATTTCCACTACAGAAATTGATGTGAAACCATATGGAGGTCCTTTTGCGATCTTATTCAACAACTAGTTATTTTCCCTCAATTGATAGTTTCAATAATGTTTCTGAATTGTTTACAACATGTATCCTTTCTGACATAACTAAAGTGGTGCCACAGCAAGACATCTTTGTCACTTGACCAAGACTCAAATCAATAATCTTTGAAACAACTACACGGTAACGCCATGTTAAACCATGCTCCTAAGACCAAATACAAACTAGGCCCAACTATGCATGAAGACCGGCAAATAAGTATTGATAAATTTCATAATTTATCAAATGCTATATTTGAACAAAATTACAAAAATTGTAAGAACAAGCCTTATGTTGGTAGTAGGTCAAAATCAAGATCAGTATGGAGGATCCCAAATTTAAGGGTGTCCCCTTCATCTTACCCTAGTATTAACTAGCTTCCTTAAGTCACATACTACTTGGTTCTCTTTCCTCATCAATTTCACAATTTGGGCTCTCATCAAAGGAATCTTAACATTAACAGCAAAATAGACCACCAGAAATTATATGGACCAGTTAATTGCATTATCAAAGAGAAGCTAGTAGAATAACAGGGATACTCAACAAAAAGCAACTTCAAATCAGGAACCAAGTGCCTAACTTTGTTGAGTAGTACTATGTTCCAATCTTAACAAAAGTGCATAATCTCTGGCCAAACTTTTGGCATGAAACAATTTTTGTTTTGGATCAAACAGAATATATAAGTTCATTGATGAAAAAGACGAAGTGTAGTTTTCTTTAAAAACAGAAAATACATACTTGAGCTTTGCCACTGTGTTCTCCACCAAAGCATGATAGAATAAAATGCCAATAGAAGGGCCGTGCCAGCCATTATTACAGCCAAACCAATCAGATCTCGACCCAATATTACAATCAACCAGGAGCCCCAAATGATGAGGACCAGAATTGGGGAAATAACAATAATCCATGCAGAGAGACTCAGCAAACCACAAAGAATGTTAAGTTGAGGACCTTGCAAGATGTTTGGCCACTTCCGGGCAAAGATCCAACTGAAAATAAAAATATCAAAAGAAAGAAAAAGTCCAAATAAGGTCAAAAGATTAGAGTACTTTAATTGGACTCAACTAAAAAGGATGCATGGCCAAGTACAAGTGATATTGCATGGACAGACCAGCATAAAACAACTTACTTCTTCACTATATCTTAGCATACCACATATACCACATAAAAAAATAAAATGAAATAAAGTTCACAAAATAAAAAGAAAAGCATACATCCAATTTCTGGAATAGAGTCAAAGACTTATAGAGATGCCACACTAAACTCAGAGTCCAGTTCTGAGACATCAAGGAAGATGCTCCTCTTGAATAAAACAAACATGTGGAATCTGTCGTACTTTTTGATTAATCACTTGATTTCCTCTAGAAAAGGTATCAATTAAAAAGTAAACTATGAATTATAAAAGTAACCTAACAGATTACAAGCAAAGAGATAATTAAAAAATTTGAAACTTAATGTTAACTTTCAAGCCACGGTCCTTTTCCACTTCTTGCCACTTTTGAAAGCATGAAAATCACCAACTAATACTAGCCATCAGATTGGCCATCCAAAGTAGCTTCATGATCTTAATCTTGTACTTGATTCAGCAGACAATCCCATAACCTAACCCACCATTTGAAGCCTCCAGTGTGATTTACACATTCTTATGCGTTATCCCAATGCTACCATGCATAAAATCTTAATTTGGAAACTATTAATTAAAGTCAATACCTATTAGGTATTAAGGGATATATCTTCATGTTACTGTCCCTTAAAGAAACTGCTTGACTGTCATCATCTATTTAAATTCTTCATACCATTTTCCCCATCTTTCTCAGTAGCTTTCCTCAAGGTTCTTTACAAGTTAAAAGTATCACATCCGTGGGTTCAACATCCCTTTAACATAGTCTCAATATCCCATTTTCTGAAAAATCTCCCAATTTTCACTTCCCAAGACTAGACAATTTGGGATAGATTACCTGTGTCTATCAAGACCATTGCCAATGTTATTTCCTCTACCTATGTGGATGGAACACTTCCCAACGGCAACAAAGTGGGAGAGTTCAACAGTGAGAAGACAAAACATAATTGACAGTAAGCCAGATATACTACTTCCTTAGGTAAAGGAAATAAATTACTCTTCTATAAAAGGGAAAACAATTATAAGCCCAGACTATGTTTTTCTTTGCCCCCATCCCCTAGGGAATTCTTAACAATAATGCAAGAAAATGATCCTTAAAACATATTCCCAAAATAATAGGGAGTTCCTGCATTGCAGAAAGCATAGGAGAAATAACATAAGGGTGCCTGACTTCATGACCCCCTTTTCTTCTTTTTAGATAAAATTTTAGCCTTGAATAAAACCATAATATCTAATTACTAGTCAAACTCACAATTATAGAACATCCCCTAAGGCGTCAATTTGAATGTAGGCTTCACAAAAATTAATTCCTTGCAACCCAACACACAAACACTGCCATCTAGATGCGATTTATTTCCAACTTATAGTTTATCATAAATTATATTCCTTAAGTTGGGTCTATCTTCTCTATACAACAATCTTAAGATGCTCACAGGGAAAAAAAAACATACAATTATACAAAACCACTTCATATGAGTCTCTTCAGGATTTTCTGTAACACTATTTAGATACTGTAATTTTTGAGCTTCAAATTAAGGAATTGGAATTCTTCTAAGAATCAGAATTTGCATCAAATAAGAGTAGATACAAACTTTAACTTCTTGAGATGTCCACTGGAATTTTTTGAAAGACAAGTTTCGGCATTAATGGGTAAAATGTGCACACTTTCTATATATTTATATCAAATCTTTAGACTGCTCATCCTACATTTGACATTCATTCCTTCAGTAAGCCATAAGCATATTTATTATTAACAGGATCCAACATGCATCAAAAACAGGAGAAACAAGTACAAAGGAAAAAAAAGTCAGCAAAGCACATAGGAAACATCAGGCTTGTGACTCAATAGTATCTTCCCTTGGATACAAAAAAATCAAAAGGTCACATTTTATAAACAGAACACCAAATGCTTCACTGTGGGCGTTTGATCTGAAAGCACCCTGGGAATTATATATTTGCTTCCTAGAGAATAAAGAGATAAAGACTGTAAAACAAATGAAGCTACGTGTTCCATCAATTATGCATTCAGACAATGTAATAGCCAATGCCAGAAAACTTCAATATTAACGTGTATTAATTGCAAAAGAAGACTCATAGCACAGTTTAATGTCATGTATAATCTATTGGGACAATGTAAAATGATTAAATTACTTGAATTCCAAAAAGCATTTATTTAATTTTTCCAAGCAAAGTTGATAAAAGATACGAGATTTCAAAAATTGGCTTGATACCTATAAATCCGCCATGGCCTCCAGTTCACTGCCCAAAGTATGGAGAAAGAGCCCAATCCCAAGATTGAGAACAGAATCCCATTAATCACGCAAGCCAACAGAAGCCTATGCTCGTCCCCCTCCATGGCTTCCTCCAATCAAATAAACCACATGCACCTAAACACACCCAGAAAATCAAAACGATGAAATTACGGGTGTAACAGCATGCAAAAATAGAAACTGTCAGAATGTGGGAGAAAAGCACATGGCTTTCACCTACTTGACTGCAGTAGCTAGATATGGCAACAACATGATGATGAATTCAGCTCAAATGCGCCATTCCGGAAATGGTTTCTAAGGACTGTAGCTAGGGTTTGAAGCAGGATTTTGAGGTGAGCATGGGGCTGCAGCGACGCCGAGCAAGTTGCAGAGTGAAACTAGCTAGGGTTAGCAAGAAAGAGAGGAAGAACAAAATTGAGGGGAAAAAAGTGTTTGTCTGCTTTGATTTTGTTTCTATCTTCTTGAGGTATCTGAGATAGTTTCAGAGAGGAAAGAGTAAAGATTAAAACCCTACTGCTCCCTTCTCTTGTGTGTGAACTGTGAACTGTGAACTGTGAAGTAAAAAAAGAGGTCCTTTTTTCCAAGAGAAGACAGAAAGAGATGAGAAAAAGAATTTCAGACTGGCAATAAAAAATTTAAATAGATATATCAATGTATTAAGCGACACCCACTTTCGTTTAAGGCGCGTGGTTGTACTTTCCAATGAGAGTGCAAGGAATAACTCAGAGTTGTATAATTATTGGAAGGTGATGTGACGCACCACTTTGTGGAAGTGAAGTAAATAATCTAAAGTGCTATTACATTTGTTGTAGTTCTCGTTGTCGGACAAATGAAATATAAAAGAGGATTCTTAGAATCCTATTAGATTATATAATATAATTTAGCTCGGCATGGCAGGGCAAGGTAGAGCAATACTTTTGGATATTTAAGTTCTGAAAGGTCAAATGGTTACGTTAGAGTTTAATTTCTTAATCTATTAGGTGAAGAATTATGTCTTGGTCTTCAAACATGACATTGTTTAATGGCATAAACAATGGAGAAGGTGGACCTTTTTGTAGGTAGTGATACAATTTCAAATCAACCTATTTGAAAATAGAGATTAGCATGTTTTGATATTACTTTATTATTTAGGGTTTTGTAATATTTAATGAAATATCATCAAATTTTTATTATCTTTCAATTACATCGTTTTAACAGGTTTTTTCTTAAAAAATAAACCCTTATAATTATGATTTTTTCAATAAGTATTATTTTAATCTCAATTAAATTGATTAGTAATGATTTTGCATTCCAAAATACTTTAAAAATAAATTTCAAATAATATTTTACTTTATTTATTTCAAAAGGCCTCAACTCAAATAATATTTTTTTATTATTTTCTTTTCAATAAATGTTATGCCAATTTTTTCTCACGTACAATTATTTTAAATCTTATCTTTTTTTTTGGTGACTATTACATAATTTGGATAAAATTTAATGCGGGTATGTTATGGCACCAAGTTCACACGTGGATATAAACCTTAACCATGTTTCTATGGGGAATTAAATGAAGTGATAAGGAACTCTTGCTTTGATCTTGTATAAATTACTTGACCTTTTTGTACTTGGAGCTTCATTTTTGCAGTGATGGGTGAAGTTAAATTTCCGTGGGAAACGGGTCAAGATTTTGGTAAAGACTTTGTCAAGGTCTTCAATTGCAACAACCAACCCTTGGGAGCTAAGCTAGTCTAAAATACTTCCAAAAGGAAAAATATTGTGCAATTAAATTAAATGAGAAATACGTCATTTAGTTGCATAGATGGTAAATTAGTGCAACCAAACAGGAAAATTTGAAAAAAAAGAAAAAAGTTGGATTCAACACGGAGCATTCAAGTCCAATCTTTGGGAGAATACCCTAAACTAAACTTTTTAGGCCCAAAATAGATGCATTCCACTTGATTTTTTCTAGGGAATGTTTGGTTAAGTGGAATGGGTTGTGGTAAGAATAGAAAGGAGAGTAAAAGTTATTTACTTAATTTGGGTTCTTAAATATTGATGAAATAGAATGAATAGTAAAATTAAAAAGAACACATTTCCCTTTAATTTAAAATAAATAACTACAACAGTAAAATATATGGCTATTGAAGTTCCAAGCAGAAGCTTTGATTTGGTGGCCTGGCTAAGCTCAGAAAAACAAGAGAGCCAGAGCCAAGCTTCCTCAATCAATGGCTCACTCGTTAGCAAGGGACTAAGCTCAAAAAATCATCTTTCATCTTCCAATTGGCATCAAAACAAGATTTAAGATGAAAAAAACTATTTAAAGTTTTCTATTCCATCATCGCCACGAGTTAGGAAAGCTCAGTCATCATCTCCGACCCACAGCTACACTCGCAACACCACCCATGTCGTTGCCGCTGGGGCCACCACTGTTGAACATTCTTGCTCTTTGGTTCAATGGAGCAGTCTCTTCCTTAAGGGGTCATTTCTGCAGAATTGAGTCTTTCAACCCCAAAATGAGAGGAACGTGAAAAGTGAATACTGTTTGAAATAGTCTGTTCTTCAATGGATAGTAACCAAAAGGTCATTCCCAAGTATTACTCCTTGTAACAACTTGTAAGGAATTACGGCTGATTTCTTGGTTATTATGGTGCTACCTGTTCCCTTGGTTTGATTTGTCATACTTGTTAAAAAGAATTTACAATTCACTATAAAAGATACCAAAAGAAGGAAACATGGTACCACAATGCAGAAAAACTAACGTGATGATGCCCTTATCATTAAACACAAGATTACAAAATTTATGGATTAGTTACGTTAAAATGATTCAAATGACTTCTTGATTTTGAATTTAAACCAAAGTCAAACAAAAAATAAATGCAAGAGTACAATAATAAAGTCTCAACTGAATAATAAAGGTTAATAAACTTCATTTGTAAGTTTATGACTCTAATTATGCCCCTTTGGTCGTGGAATCCACCAAAAATGGGCTCTTTCATTTTTTCTCTTTCCATTATCTTTATTTACTTTTAAGGCTACCGGTGGGTGTGACCTATAACTTTTTGGCGCAGCATGTCACAGGCTTTGCTGGTTCATGCGGTGCTGGAACGTGGAAGTGGGGCTCTTTGCCAAAAGATTAATCACAGATAAAGCACTGTCAACCATTCACATGCAATGCTGCACAACAAAACAAGCCTAAGCATGTTTCAGCAATCTCTCTCTCTTACCACTTCTTAATCAAATCCAAAACCAATCCAATGTAAGGAATCCAACATAATAAAGCATAGAACAAGAACAGTAACTCGGTTATGGTTTTGGTAATTACAATTTACAAGACTAAGATAGGAAGATGAACTCATTCATCCATTCATTGTCATTGACAAACACTCCCAAGTGAGGAGCAGACAAACAAAATACAAACATGTTATAAAGGCCTGTTTCTTTAGGCTTGTGAGAAACTTGGCCTGCCACTTCCCCCACCATCTTACATGGAGCATCTTTTCTTTCAATAATAATAAAAAAAAACAGTCAAAACTTTCCCACTAAAGAGCCAACCTAGGAGGAAAAGAAAAAGAAAAAGAGGGTATACAAGAGAGAAGAAGGACCTTAAACTAGATCGAATGATACATGGGAGAAAGAAAGGTAAGAGGCTGAAATATGTCTGCTCTTTTTTTGTTTTTTTAATGTCATGGGCAATTTGGGTTTTTACCAGGGCCTCCATAGTAAAAGTAATGGCCCCAATCTCCATTACTGCCTGTTTGGACATCATAGCAATTTGATTGCTCAGTGAAGGTGCCAAGACCTTTAGGGGCTTTGAGATTGTTGGAGCTATCAACAACCTGAATATTCCTGAAGTAGCTTGATTTGCTGAATCCCTCTTCAGGAAAACGACCACTGCCCATTTGAGTTGAGGTATGCTGACCATCAGGCTCTGAATTTACAACTTCTCCTCCCCACTCAATCATGGAAGCACTCTCAGCCAGGTATGAGAAGAGCAAAGAAGGCCAATAACCCAAAACATAGTCATTACCAAACTGCATCCACCAGTGCCCCTCCTTTGGATCCTACATATATATATATATATATATATATATAAAATTACTTATCAATACAAAATATATTTCATGATGATAGCAAATTAATTTAGAAGACAAATAGAAAGAAGCATTGGATCTGAATATTCACTGTTTCTCATAGGGGACACCTTGTCCAAAAGGAAAGAAGAGAGAATAAAATACAGTGCTCTACATATTTTCTGTGCTGGGCAATTATAAGAATGGCCAATTCATGACTTTTCAGAGTCACTGTAAGTTGCTTTTACAGTGTCCCCCTAATCAATTACAGTATGGGTCCATAAAGTGATCAAAGACAATGGCAAAAGATCCATAGAATCTGCACTACACCAAATGCCGTTGATTCTGCCATTGATAACGCTGTGAATATCTAGTGGAAAATTTTAAGGAGTGATATTATCCATGGTGCTCACATGCATGTCTATAGTCCACTCAATTTTGCAAATGGATTATGGATTATGATAATAAACTATGACCTGAGTGAGAAAGCTGCATTGTTATACCTTCCAAATAAGTATACTGATGTCATACTGAGAACTACGTAAGGCGGAGACAGGTGAGATGCTAGCACCCATTGCTATTTGATTGTTGACTTGAATAAATCCTGAGCAGAGAAGATTGTAGCAACCCGTGGCTTGATATGCATCACTCTACAAAATGCAGGATGCATGTTTGAGATCATAGAATCCACATTGGTTAAGTCATCAAAAGTTGAACGAAAATAAATGCCAAGTATGAATAGGTATAAATGTGAAGCTTACCGTCCAATAGGTGAATAGCCGTGTGTTGTTATCACCGTAAAGATCTGGGCTAACCTGTTTTTCATATACATTTATTAATACAAAAACTCAAACGAATGGTTTTAGATATTTAAGTTCAGATTACTTGTGTTAGTAAACAACCCAAATTAGGAAAGTTACAACAGTACCTGCCATCCAGCTTCAATGCTGTTGAGATCTTCACCAAATGAACCTCCTAATATCCAAAGCTGAGACAGGCTGAACTCATTAGGCTGCTGTATCCTTGGTTCCCACACATTTATTGTGGCTTTTGCTCCATAGTACTTATCTCCTTCAACATATGCTATTGCATGCTGATTACCCAAATCGAAATCATTAAGAGACAACATAACAAAGAGATTCGACCAAGGTTGCAAAATGAACAAGAAAGTAGAATCACTCTGATTAATAACTCTTACCTGATGGCCATGCTGATTAATAAGGTCAGGCTGCGCTGATCTAGGCTTAGCTATCGATTTGTGTTTCTTCCTTCCATATCTTTTGACTGAGCTAGCTCTCAGAACATCATCTTCTTTGGTTCTCCTAATGGGTATTGTGTCTTCAGGACATTCACCATTTGCGTGCCACAGTTGAGTGATGGGGTTTGTTCTTTCTTTTGGTCCTTCCGATACCTTGTTCTCGTCAAATAGTCCTTCGGGATGGAAATCAGGCCTCATCTAATTATTAATCAAAGACATGAGAAAAAATATATAAAAAAATAATAAGATAAAGTCAGGAAATAAATATCAAAAAGAAATATGAAAGGAAAACAGATCTTGAATAAGGAAAATGGACCTGAATTTTGTGATCCTTGAGGAAAGGATGATCAAAAGCTGGTTGATTAGATATATGAACACAGTCAATTATATCTCCATCTGGACTCTGTCACAATCATTAATAAGACCATTAGCACTAGAGAATCTACGTTCATACAACACTCGCAGGCTAAATGAACAAGTCAAGCTAAGTAATACACAATGGGAAAAAGATTAAATATTGAACAAACCCCATATTAACGTTTAGCAACATTTAAATGCTGGAAAAATAACAAGAGTAATCATTACTGAAATCTTTCTTGGTAATTTTTTGCTATTGGTTCAATGATTTCATGCACAGGCTATGATGGCGGGGGTAGAGAGAGAGAGACCACTAGAAATAACTGAACAAATAGAGTAGAAAAAAAAAAATCTTGCAGGGAAACCAGAGCAGAACATGAAAAGAAACGCTCTAAATTAGAAAAAGAAACTACAGAATGAGAATAAAAAACCAGTTGCAGCCGTCTGCAGTAATGTGTCATTTGGTTCTGGAGAGACAATGTTAAGGGCAGTGGTTTAATAAAACCCACCCAGCGAACAAAAAGACTCATGACACCTAAAACCGAAAATTAACACTTTTGTTTTCAAAACGAAGAAAAGCTCACTGCATTTTCTCGTGTTTCCCCCCTTTCCATGGCTGCCAAACAGATCATAAGGAGAATGGCGAAGAAAGGGATTAGAAGAGAGACCTGAATGCTTTTCACTGCGGGCTTGTTCAACCGGTTCAAATGCTTCCTGACCTCAAACTTCTGCCGAGAAGTACTCAGCCTAGCTGCGGAGGAGACCGAGATCAGACCCCATAAGCAGAAAACAAGTAAAATGGCTCTCCAAGTTGCCCCTCTACAGAGCTGCGTCGCACCCATTCTCTCAAATCCACAAAGAAAAAGCTTCAAATGAACAATAAAAAAGCAGCTCAGAGCACAGTGAAGGTGCTCTTGCTCACTGACTGTAAACACTGAGAGGCTGCTATGGCTGAGGCAAATGCACCATAACCTCCCAAAATGGGGGTTTACTCTTTCTCTCTCTTCGCTAATCCCAGAAATACGAAAGGCAAAAACTTTTGCAATGGGACGCTACGCCATGCCTCTCCACAGTCCCCACAAAATTCCAATAAAACTTGCTCGGCTGCTCTGTTTGTTTGAACCCACAAAGTTTTTGGTGGTTCTTCTTTCTAAAATGTCATTTTCTCTTTCTACTTTCGCACCATGAAACAATTAAAAACTAGCTTTTCTTGTCATTTTCCTTCCTCTCTCTCTCTACTGTACTGAGATTTATTTCTCATTTTATCTTTATTTTTATTTATTTATTTTGCATCCTTTTTAGAATTTACCTTAGATTTTGCACGAGGGGGAGAAAAACTATGAGGAGAAAGAAATTATATTTAAAAAAGGTGAATAGTGAAGATGGATAAGTATTTCATATGCGCACAGTGTCCACGCTTGACTAACAGCTAGCTCTCTCGCCCCGGAACTAAAACATCGAGTTTACCATTTTACCCTTCATTTGGGACAAATTTCAAATTGGACCGTACCCTCTCATCTCACCATATTGACTCTTTGGAGTCGCTGATTTCTGTACATAAAATATGACAATTATTTTGTTTAAAAATATTTATTGCATGAGAGAAAATAACTACTATTTGTTTAAATTTATTACCTCAAAATAATTCACTTAAAACGGATGCAATTAACTAATTACTTGATAACTAAACAATTATTTTCCCTTTATTTGTGTCTTCACGTGCTTTTTCACTTAGGGGTAATGATTATTTATAACCTTATTTTTTTTTCCACCATTTGTTTCTGTTTCACAAAGTTGTCACCATATTTTTTTATGTATAAGATTGATTAACATTATAAACAAAAATATTAACTATTAAATTATCATCAACAAAGATAATTTTAAAATTTTAAATCTAAACCTTTTGAGTTGAAATTTTTTAATTTATTTATAGTTCATTGGAGGATTTAAGTATTTTATAAATCTTAACAAGAGTTTATATTGAGAATTAATTATAGGTTGCTTATTAATGTAGTCCTACAAATATTTAATTTTAAATAAAAAAATGTTTAAGTAATAATTATTAAACTAAACTTCAATCTTTGAGTTAAACTTGTTGATACATTGCATTATTTTTAATCATTGGTAAAGGAATCCAATGAACAAAATCACATCACTTAGAAGCTGAGATTTTTATTTTTATTTTTTTCTCCATTATTATATTATATTATATGGACATTATGTATTACTGAACCAGCGAATCACTTGCAACTGGGCGTCTCATCAACGATCATGTTTGTCTTTCCATGTTTATTCTAAAAACAAAGATTCCCTGATTCCAATCCTGAAATATGATTTCCTTTTGAATATATTCCATTATTCAATATTCAATTGGAATATGATAACTTATTCAAATAATCATGATCTAGATTTGCATAAACAAACATTTATACCAAAAAAAAAAAAACTATTAATAATTACTATTACTATATCAATAATTTAATGTTCAACACTGATAGCACAAGTTTCCAGATCATCTGTAAAACCACATTGTCCTATAGAATTAGTGTTCTAAATAATATGAGTTTAATATTGGTAAGCAAATATTAATATTAAATTTTCCAAAAATATAAAAATACTGACAATTAATTATGTAATGATTAAATTATGGAAGAATACTAAAATATTATGTGACAGTATTGATAAATATTTTTAATTGTAAAAGATGAAATTGAGATGGGAGTGGTAAAAATATATTTAACTCTTATTTTTTACCTAAGGCCTCAAGAAAACAAATGGAGAAAATTTGATAAAGAAACATGATTCCACGAAAGGGTGGACTCGTCATTTCAGTACTGGATAGTCTCCTCCCAATGAAAAGGCACTAGCGGTTCGTCGTTACAGCCAAGACGGAAAGCAACTTGGGCGTTAATTGGTTAACGACGTTAAGTAGGCCAGCCGCGGGACAAATAACATTATGAGAAGAGGAATGAATGACGCCAAGTGGGTGAGAAAGGTGACCCGTGGAGTTGGATGCACTGCTCAGATGCACGCCCGTGAGAGCCAGAGGTGAATTGTGAAGCGCAACGCACGAGGAAGTCAAAAGTGAAAGATTAAAAAAAAAAAAAAAGGAAATTGGAAATTAAATTACGCAACGGTCAAAAAGAAGGCTCATTGAGGTAAAGCGGTAATACTGTATATAACAGTGAAGATTGAAGCAGTAAATTGTAAAATTAAAATTACTACTTCATCCAATAATAGTAAATTTAAATTAATAGTAAGTGTCTGTTTGTGGTCAGATCCACATGGTTATATGTTACTGCTAAGCCTCGTAATGCTAATTGTGGACCCATTGGTAACTCTCATAATGCTGCTGGACAATTCTACTCTGTCGAAGAGATCCATGGTACAGAAAAATGCAAAAGGAGTTCATTAGATTATTAAATGTTGACTATACTTTGTTCATTGCATATCAATTTTCTTCATCAAGTTTACTACAACAGTTAATTGTTAAAGAATATGCCATTTAATTTATTTTTATCTAAAATATAAGGAGGTGGTCATTCTAATTGGTAAATATTTTAATTATAATTTTTCAATCATCGTAGAATAAATTTATTTTATATGTAACAATGCAAAGTTGCAATAATAGGCACTAGTTATTAATTACAGATGATCTTATCTTTATTTAGTCTTTAATTAATCAACATTATTTTGTTAAGCATCAGCATCTACTAAGGACCCATAAGTTGTCGCGTCACATGCCAAAGGATGGCTCCATGCCAGTTTGGAGACACCAAAAGTAGCTTTAGCTATCAATTTTGTGAAAAATGCCTTTCTCTAACAATAATTTTATATATTTCGTAAAGAAACAACAATTATACGTATCTTGCATCAATACCACATAAAAATTCTTAGGTGAACTACATAATTCTATTATATTTGTGGGGTTAATTCACATTTTAAAAAATTATATGGGAGTAAAATAGGCTTTTGGAAAAGTTTTATTTATCGAAGATTTTTATCGAATTTTAATATTAATTAGTTCTTTTCAATGGTGGAGTTTTATAAGGGGAGTTTCATCATACAAGTGCTATCCAATTTCATTTCATGCATGCATCCAATATATATATATATATTGTGAATCAAAGGCTTTTCTTTATACAACTTTGTTGGCAATAATTAGAGTTGGCAAAGTAGAAAAGGGTTCCAATTGAAAGACTCTTTTAGCTTTCCTTGGCCTTTCACTATACATGCTTTTAGCACATTGCTTCTACTAAATTTAAATAACTTGTGCTTGATGATTGATTATGAATTAGGCAGGAAAGCATTTAAACGAGAATAGTTAAATTTTGATGAACGTTAAGCAATTCAAAATTTGTAAATTTTGTATTAATATAGTATGACTTAATTGATAAATAAATTAAATTTAATAATTAAAAGACTTTTATAATGTTAAAACTTATATAAAAACACATATTGAAAAAAATTATAATTGTTTTACTTTTTAAATAAAATGAACCTTACTTAAATTTTCATATATTTTTTAGAACAATGTTAATGTATTTAAAAAAAAAAAAACTTAAACTTTACCTAACTTAAATAGTTAAGCTTATTACATCTTTTACCGCTTAACCAAACTATAATTGACCTAGATATTTCATGTGCTAGAAACACAAGAACAACGAAAGTGAATGCATTGATACAAATTGGACTTTATTGTATTGTCCCTCCAAGCGCTTAAAGCCAAAACCAAATAATGATGGGCATGTGGGAGAAGCATTACAAATGGACCTAGAACAAGAAAGCTTCCAGATGTGGTTGAAATTAAGTTTTGATTCAATTATTAGACATGGGATATTCTATGGAGGGCCAATTTTCTTTTTTTTTTTAAAAAAAAAAAATTTCAATCTGTTAAATTAGATCACGATCATCCCGTGGGGCCTCTATGTTTCCATAATTTTATCTTGATATTCTTTTTCTTTGATGTTTTCAATAAATACACAATCTTCTTTGTAAGATTGTTTAGAGAATAGTAAAATAAAGACAATAAAGTGTTACAAGTAAAAGAAAGGTTTTTTAGTTCAGAGAATTAGATAGCATATATAAGGTAAGGATTTCCAATCTCCTTCTCATCATATAACACAGTAGTAATAAATTTAACTCTCTCTTTTTTTATATTATATTTTTCAAATTTAATTTAATTCAATTTTATTTTTCGATATATTATAAAACACAATATGAGATAATAGATTTTGTTATCTTTTTACACATATCAACTAATATTATTTGAGTTAGTAGCACCACAAGGGTAATAAAATTTTTTTAAAATTTTTGTAATGCAATAACATTTTTAAGAAACTTAAAATCTTTAATTAAGTCAGTATAACTCTTTATCAATAAATTTATTCATATTAGAATTTTAAGAAAAAAGATTTTATTATAAAAATTTTTGTGTTGAAGCAAGAGTGTCACTCGAGGACTACAAGGTAAAAAAAATCCCACTAATCCTTTGTTTGATAATTTGACATGCTTACAATTATTTTCCAACTTTGATCTTTTCCCAATTGATGGTCAATATTTCACGTTTTTGCTATAAACTGTTTCAATTAAAGTAATTGTTTAAACTTTGAGAAATTTGCCGATTTGCACTTCCATCCATGTTTTGTCCAATTTTAACAACACGTGTCCACTTCAATTCTCAGCTTATATTTGCTAGAGAGAGATAAATGGAAGCATCTATTATAAATTAATTTCTGAGAGTTGAATTCAATTAAGAAGCTAACTTTTCTTTATCAAAATAAATTAACGATTTAAGTGGTCGTTAGACTAAAGTTGAAGCTCGTAAAATGTCTACTTCATCTATTTATTTTTCTTTCATATACTAATTTGGCACTTATCAAACCACTTATGTTAAGTCTTGTCTTTCACTTTGTATCTTCAATCAAATGATGGAACCTCATACAAAGTACCAAGTAGAAAGCAAGAACAATTGTTCACAAATTGACGAAATTAATTTGGACCCATTGGAGGATTCCCTATTGCAAAAGAGCTAAGGTTCAAAAGCAATAATTACAAAGCTTAGGAGTTTGATTTGGCTGCCCTAGAGCTAAAGACATGCTCAAATAAGATGTCTTACCATATTGATTAAAGTTTTTACCATTAAACCAAGCACTTATACATTGACTCTTTGAACCATTGATGTCATTTTATTACCACTCCATTTATGCAATAACAATTTCAGTACAAGATATCAACAATATGTTTGTTTAATGACAACAGATTAAATCTTAGAATTTTATTAGTCAAAAGTTATATGTAAATGTTGTGAGGGTAGTTTTGAAGGTTATTGTGTGTGTAAGAATGAGATACCTCCCTTTCGAAGCCCTCGTATCCTTATATAGAGAGGATGAGATGAAGGTCTTTGGGCCTGCTTGGACACTATTAGTTTAGTCCATAACAATAAAAAATTTAAAATTACACTTATTAAAATAAATATGCTAATTATTACTCGGTTTTGCTGGATTCTTACTTTAATTACAAATTACTTTAGAATCGAACCTTAACCTTTAGGTTTCCTTCACCTAAGTTGCCACTAATGAAACCACAAAATGAAGCCTTACAATATGGGCGTAGTCAAAGACATTAGGATGGGAGCTTTCACAATGGGAGAAAGAAATAGTAAGCAGTGGTTTTGGTGTTGGGAATCATCTTGGACATGTCAATGTTGACTATTGATTGGTACGGTCTACAAAAATGTGAATTAATTTTTCGTCTGAATAGGTTGGTGCCATAATGTAAGGTTCATCTTTTCTGGCACCGATCCCAAATAGGCATACAAAGTCAATAAAGCTTTGGTGAATGTTGGAAACCAGAGCTAAGCAAGGCTGTAATCAATCTCTAGTAGCAAAGGAAAGGATCCACATTACTGTCTTTTTCAATCTTAGCATTACAAGGACCTCCATATATTTATAATTTATGTAACACTTGCTTCTTCTTTTCACCTGCTCTTACAGTTGCCATTTCTCATTTATTATTATAAAAGTAATTTGACACTTATGACTCATTTATTTCTTTTTCTTCTCCTCCTTCTTCTTATTATTGTTGTAATTATAACAAGTGGCCAGTAATGTGCATTGGTTCACCCTAATATTGATTGGATTCTAAAACCATTGTCAAGGTAAAGGCCCCACAAGTTTGAGAATTGGGTTGCAGAATAGTTAATAACAGAGAATAACCATAACTCTCTTTTCTTTGTACTAGCATGACAATAATCATTGAATTATTCATCTTTATGGGCATAATTTATATAAAAAGAAGAAGAAAGTACTATAGGTTTGTTATATTTATTTTGACCTTACTGCTAGTTGCCTTTTGTATCAAGTGTAAAGCACTTCATAGAAGGTGCTCGTGTTGTTTTCTCCAAGTTTGGTTTGAATCCTCAAGGTTTTTTTATCAAGTTAAAAAATTAAGCTTATGAAATTTGTTCTTTTATTTAGTCTAGTAAAAGAAGAATAATTTACTATTTTAATCGTTAAGTATAAGCCCAATGATTTAAGTGGAAGAAAAAAAATTACAAGACTTTAAATGGATTCCTAAAATGTGTTAAATTAACGGTATGTCTTTTACAATTATTCAAAAAGGTATTAAAGGATCATTTTCTTAAAAGAAGACTTAAAAAGCACTTTTTTTTGTTTTTTTTTGTTTTTGGGTAGTGGTATAGTGAAAATATCGGTTCGATTTAATGGGCTCGGTTCATTTAAATTCGTCTACGACCCATGACAGAATGAAACGGCAGAAGATGTTGACGTTTAAAGACAACAACCCTAGACACGAGAAATCCTCTTTAACCCTAATACTAATGTAACACTAACCCCCTCCCTAACCAGGGAGTTTGGGACACAACAGATCCATAACTTTTTGTTGATACCATTATGCAGATCTTGAAAAACCAAGGCGTTATTTGGTTTATGAAATGTTTTTATATTGATATTTTTAACATATCTTTTTATTTTTATGTTTTCTGAAAACATGTTTAATGATTTTTTTATTTTTTATTTTTATTTTCATTTCAAATCCATTTATTTAGTACCCAATAATTACCTCCAATAAATTTAATTGAACTGCTATCTATTTTTGTAAAAAAAAATAAACAAACATAAAATTACTATTGATTTTTAGTTTTCAGTGTATTTTTTAAAAAATATTTTTAGTGAAAATCTTTTCTATTTATTGAATCAAACATGTTTTTAGATCATATTTTTATTTTCATGGAAAATAAAAACAGAAAACAACTAATGCAAAAAAAGCCCAAGTTATCTATCATCTGTTACAAGAAAAACTACTCAAAAACATTAAAAATTTTGTCAATTTTTTTGACCCCGAAATATATACAAGCAAAACCTTCAGAAAAGAATTCCATTTAACCAAATTCAGTTCTGAGCTTCAGACCAAGAGTAACTTCATCAGGTGCAAATGGAAAGTATTACTCTACATTGACTATTAGATATCACTTTTTACAAAACTATACAATGTCTAAAGATCATTTGGTCAGTTATAGAATCTTAAAAAACTCTAGGATCCTTTATAGAAATTACACAATGGAGAGAAACTTAAATTCATCTCAAGTATTCAGTGTCGTCTTACTCTGAAAAGAATGTCTTGTCATCCATTTCAGGGGCAAAAGACCGCAATAAAGAAAACAGAGCCTGCATGATTACTAGTCTTCTATGAGCCAAAGTCTACCAGCAAATCATTTTCCCGAGATAAAATACAATGAGAATTCCTAAGAAAAGAGTAAGAAATGCATCAGCCAGAGACAATCAGACAAACAAGAAATTCTGGGCATAATTCATGGGAGAATATTTTCCATTTTAAATATTTTCTCTGTGATTATACGAAAAATATGCAAGCCTCTTAAAATGTCAAATTCCAGAAAGAAACCCACACTTAAATGAAGCACTAATGCTGAAAGAAACTAAAGCAACCAAGCAAGCCATCTTAAAATATAACCAAAGAAGCTTCAGCATGATGAGGGTTTTAGCCTCTCGATTCTCTTTTGAATGCAGATATGACCATCGGCAGTTCACATCTGCCCAAGGTTAAAACTATTGCAGATTATTTGAATATTACTTCTAACCATGAAACTACTCTGTTTGGCATTTTAAGTACTTTAGTAAGAAAATGTTGTTTATTGGGCATTATTCCATTTGAAACTTCTAGTGTACTCCAACAGGAAGAGATCAATTCAGAACTCACTGGATACATTTATAGAGAAAAGGACTACAGCAAAGGCAAAAGTTTGAAGAGAGAATCAAAAGGGGGTCGCAAATAGGAGAAAATAGTCAAAATTCCAATAGCTAGGTATCAATATCAGTATGAGAAGCACATTGATGAAGAAGGATAAATTTTATTCCTCCAACAGGTTAGATAACGAAGGATTAAGTTTGAACCATCATATAAGAATTTAGTCCTAGACATATTTCAACATTCAATTTCATCATATAAGAATTTAGTCCAGAATATGTAAATTTGCAAATTTTGTGTAGTAATATCTTTTGTTGCTTGTGTCAAGATGTCTCTGATAGTTCTATTAGTCATACAGTGGAAGTTAGAATGCTGAAGAAAAGAAAATGGAAAGTCACATGGCACATAGCTAGATTATTCATTTTTGATAAAAAAAGAAGAGTGCACTGGGAGGAGTCAAGGTACAAAAATGAAGGATAAGACATGAAAAAGAACAAGACAAGAAAACATAAAATAGAACACATAAGATCAAAGAGCTTTCCCATCCCTTTTCAAATCCATCATAGAAGCCCTGGAAAAACCATTAGCTATTGCAGTAAACAAAGACTTCAACCTTTGACAGAACCTTCACCCGTCAGAAAGAATAACTAAAATCATATCAGTGTTGGAAAATTTTTTTGAAGCAAAGAATGAAGAAAGATTTACAAGTGAAAGAACCACAAGCAACTTTTGAAGATTTCTCTTCCTTCTTTTTTTTTGGGTGAACTAATGGTTTTTTTATTTTTGTACTTAAATACAGGCAAGTAAGCAATGAATACAAGATTGATTTGCTGTATTATGGTCGCAATTTGAATTCTCTATTTGCCATTGAGCTTTTTGGATAAACGATGAGTGGTAAATCTTAATTTAACTATGGACTTATATATTTTTAACTTTTATTTACACTAATAATTTATTTCTCTCCTTCCTTAATCAAGTCTCTGGCTTTCTTGTAAGGGAATCTACTTGCAAACAAATTGTTAAACTATCAAGAATAAACATTTCAGCCATGAGGTGTTGTACATATCGCTAAATGACTTACTAGTCTAAGGTACTTAATCATTCTATCAGAATGATGCCCTACTTTTCTTCCGCCTGGTTCTTTGTTTCATGGTAACTCATCACCTACCAAAACTCAAAAAAATTGGAACTAAACAGGAAATCATCAACATCAGAAAAGTTCTTAAGATTGCATCATGCAGAATATTAATTTGCCAATTCAATGATTAATTAATTACAAATTAAGAAGCCACCACCCTAAAGCTCAATTAACTATTCTATATCTTGAAGCCCAGGTCACACCACAGTTTTATAGCTTTAGCATGATTATAAATCACAGCAAGATTGAGGTTTTGCAACAATTAAACAGATAGTGTGTGCCTTTGCTATGGGCATTGCTACTTTCTACCCACATTGTGAATACACAGATATGCCGTGAAAGAAAGAACAAATATGGCATCTTAAGATCGCTTTAGATGCTGATAAGCATTTTGCATTCAGATATATCCATTTGGTAAGATTATGGTCTTGTCCTATAAAATAGGAGAGTAGCCACCAATTTCTACATTCTACCCGTGTGAAAGTTTTCATGTCACATGAGAATTCCATACCCACTTGCAAGAACTGAGGAAAGCAGAAGCAATAACGAGAAACACCCAATCAAAAAGTCATGCACCTGTCTCACCAGCTTTTCATCTCAAAATGCATCCAATTCAGGCAAGTAACTAAAAAAACAAATCAATTGAAAACCAAACAACCTAGTTCATAAATTGACTTGAAAACAAAAATATTTAAACCATATCATCAATCAATCAATTAATTATACAAGAACAAGTAAATCCCAGAACGAAAAAAAACCGTAAATTGAAAAGGGAAAGAAAGCAAGGACGAGAGAGAAGATTACTTTACAGAGTCAGAAAGGGATTTGGCGAAACGGGTGATGATGAATCAATCTGAATGAGAATGGTGATAATGATCTTCCAAATCGAGGGTGGTAGAAGAATCATCAGAGTCGTCATCAGAATAGTAAAAGTAATAGTACGAATCTGGTTGGGGGATGCAGAAGAAGGTCCAAAGGCAAAGAGCAAGACGACCCAATTGCTGGAGAGGGAAGCAGCAAACCAGATCTAAGAGTTGGTGACTGCTGAGACGTTCTGGGATGCATGCCACGCATTGCCACACGTCTGCGGAGACATGTGCCACTGAAAGAACTATCAAGCTGTTGAATACCATTTCAGTTCGGGTTGGGTTTCTCTTTCTCTTTCTCTTTCTCTTACCAATATCACTTTGTATCAAGATTTTGTGCTCTAAGATAATAATAATAATGATAATAATTGAATTGCTCTCTCTGAGATTCAGTTCAACAAGAAAATTTTTGGGATAATAATTGGTTGCTCTTTGTCTTCGTGATTAGGTTCAATAAGTAAATTTTTGGGATTAGTTTGATGACATTTCGTTTCGTTTCTTTTTTTTTTTGCTCTTTGTTTGAGTATATTAACATGGTTTAGGTTCAATAAGAAAATTTTTGGGCTTTTTTTTTTTTTTTGCTTTACTTGTACTCTCAACTCTATCATTTTTCAATTTAGATTTATTATAGTTATTTAAAATTATCTAATTGTTATTTAAGGGTTCAAATTAAATTATAACATATATATAAATTTCAATAATACATGACTCAATTTAAATTTTTAATTGATATCAAACAATTCGAATTTATTAATTGAAATCCTAATTTATCATTTTCAACTCCAACTCCATCCTTAGCTTGTTATATATGAATTATATTTTACACTTTCCATCTCTCTTTGTGTTGATCAGTTTATTATAAATTTTTGTTAGTAGTTAATTAAATATTTAAAGGTGACACAGGGTGTTGATTATCCTGGATAGATAGATTATTCAAACTATAAATCTTGACACGTCTCTCCTACTTTTGATAATCGAGATCATTAAAATAAATAAATTAAATTAAATATTTGAACATTGTTATCAATTTCCATTGTTTGTTGTGGATTAATAATTTTGTTTTTGGGAACTAGTTGCATGCGCGCTGCAATGAGACTGGTCGTCGGTTTTGGTTGTCCATTACCTAAAGGGAACCTAACTACCAAAATGTCTACTATATATATATACTGGTTTTCATGGCTTTCCCTTCTCTACCCATCTCTTTGTCCCTTAACACTGATTCATTTCATGTCCATTTTGTTAGAGGATCTTTTTATTTTTGGTAATATTTTTGTTTCAAAAGAGTAATATTAACTTTGTTTGTCTGTTAAAATAGCTTTAATATATATAAAATAAAGTTTAAATAAATTTATCTATACGACTCGTGATTCTTTGATTAATTTTTTATTTTAAAATAATATCTTATTTATTTTAATTCTAAAAAATAAAATCCTAAATTCCCATTTGAATAAGTCATAAAAAAAGCCAACAACCTAATTTTTCACCGTCCATTTGAGTGATATGAACACATTACTTAAAAAAAAAAAAAAAAAACTCCATTTTCCTTCTGGCTTACTTAATGGACGGAAGCATCTCTATACGCTTTCTTTTCTTTGGCAGAAATAGATGGATCACAAATCATTGGGCGTGATTTTGTTATCGGTTCTATGCATAATGGCAGCGGTGGAGTCAGAGGTGGATCACCAAGTTTGCAAGGTGGCGATTTCAGATTGCTTAGAAGGATGCATGCAGATATGCATGAAAATAAAAGACGCCACAGAGGAAGCCTGCAAAAAGGGATGCGCTCTTGGATGCCAACAATTGCAAGGCAAAGGATGCTATTCGTGAATTAATAGTCATGCATTCATCATGTGGTGTGCCTTCTTCAAATATTTTCTTTGTAGAAAATGGAGGTAACATTGATGAGACATGTTAGGAGTAGACTCGCAGGGATATTTAAGCATTTTCGAGTAATTTTTCTTAGTATAGAGATCACAATATTTAATTTATTTTGACCTAATCTAATAGCGTCAAGAGATTTATTTATATTAAATAATTAATGATATCATCTTGAAGTCTTAATGACATTGATGGCATTCTCATTGATAAAAGATTCGCCATATCTTTTCACTAGAGGATCAAATTCTTCATTTCTTATCAGGATTTGATTCTGATTCTTTGTTAATAGAACCCTTAATGTTAAAATAGTTTTTCTGATATACTAAGTAATTGATGATATAACCTTGAAATCTTCAAATCCTGCTTTCAAAGAATGCATTTTCAAGCACAGAAAGGCCCGCTTGAATCTGCTTTGGAAAATAGTGGTTGATACTATATTATATACACATTTTGTAGCCAAGAAGAATGTGGTAAAAAAGGAGAACATCATCCCTATAATAAGAAGAATGAGGGGTAAAACTGGATAAGCACATGAATTTGTTCAATGTTACTCAGTTTTGGCAATGCCAAGTATAATGAAAATGAAAGGGGAAAAGACCAAAAAAGGAACAAATAATTACCTGGTTTAGCCTAGAGTAACAGCAAGCAACGTTGTAACTTGCCACTCCACTGCAGCTTCTTCTAGTTCTGGCTTTGATCCAATAGAGACACAAATTTCAGCAGCGCTTCCTCATAGTTTCCGTTCCTTAATTATTTAATCCAATGAGAAATATAATTAGAATTTTGGTACAAGAGAAACATTACTTCATTCCATAGGAAGAACATACTATCATTCTGAGAAAGCTAAGCGGTATGGAAAGGAAGGAGAGAAGACGAATGTCAGAAAAATGGTGAAACTCAGCTGCCAATTCTTACTTGTATAATTGTAATTGTAATCCTTCTCTCAGGTCCTTTTCTCTGTGTTCTTTCTGAAATTTTTCAAGTTCTTAATTTAAACTCAGATAGAATATACTATTATTGATCTCTTACTATAAGGGAGATAGCATATATAGAATGCTAACTTATAGTTTCAACTACATGATACTTGAATTTCGCTCACTCTGCTACTATCTCTTTTTCTGTGAACTCACCAGTGTTGTCCAATTTTCCTGTTGATATTAACCATAGGCCATATTAGAATGCAAAATTTAAAAGATTATCAATACTTGGAAGGATAGATAAAGAAAATGCTTTCCTCAAGTTATACATGTATGAAAATACATAATATCCATTTCTCTGACAAATAGTGTACATTGTCCTTCCATATTCTGCAGCTGGCCAAATTTCTGTTCCAAAACCTGCACTGCATATATTGAATACTCTGGTCAAATCTCAACCATCTGAAGATTATGAACTAAACAAAATTATATAATTTTAATATGAGTTTTAAAGTTAGTAAATATAGGTTATATAAAAAGTGAGGTTTGGTTCAATAGTTGTCACTTTTCTAGTAAACGTCTTGTTAGTTTCTTTACTTAAGTCCTAATCAAAAGAAATCATAAGATCTATTAGTCCAATTTATGACATGTTATCAATAGAAATAAGTCAGAGGCAAACCCAATTAATTCTAATCAATAGGCTACACTAGTTTGCGGGAGAGATACTGATCTTTTCACTTATATGCAATTGAACATGTATACTCAATGGAAGTAGATATAGGCTATGTAACATTATTCAGTAATTTCTTGTAACAAAAGAATCCGATGTGGAACTGCATGTTGGAAGATGGGGATTGGCCTCAACAAGTACTTCTCATTCCTATACCAACAGATAAGTTTTATCTATATATATTCTATCTATTCTATCTATCGATATATATCTATATATATGCATGGCAGGAAATCCACAGAGGTAATCATGAGGAACTGCATGTTGCATTATCCAATGCATAGAAATATTTTCTGGCCTCTGGCTGAGTATGGCAAGCGGGTTGCCTTGCCTTCCAAGCTTCATGGGTAGTATAGTTGGCACTTGGAGTTGGAAAGGAAAAGCTACACAACACACACACACGCACACTCATATATATATATATATATATACACACACATAGACATATACGTACAGTAGTATAGTTGGCACTGTGAATAGTACATGTACGGCTCTTTTTTTTGTGGTCACATCATGCATACGACGTATCGTACCAGTTTTTGTCTAGATGGAAAATTGCAAATGGCTGCAGTACATGAAATTAATATCGATGTCAGTTGTGTACTATTTTTATGGAGTTAGGCTCAGCGGCCGGGCTTTTTGGCACCGACAAAGTATTAGCCGCTGATGAGATGAAATTATTATTATAGTGGTGGAAATCATTTGTGTAATCAGTAGATATGGCACCTCCTCGTAGTTGACAGGTTGGAATGAGCTGAAGCTCTGCTAAGTGTATTACTATGACATAAGATTACATATGCAAGATTATTGTCCATGTATATTTCCGTCTGTCTAAGGAAGAAAGCTAGGATTTGTATTAACAGTATTGTTTTCATTGATGTGATCTGAACTTGGTATTGGCATCTAGAAAAGTCAGCAAGATAGAAGTTTCATTCTTAACATTTACTCATTAACACATCGTTGTATATACCTAATTCTATTTTACCTTTTAAATAAAAGCAGTTCAAGTATATATAGACATATATAACGTCATATTCATTAGTGTAGCATCAGAGGTGACAAAGAAGAAGCATATTGTTGGAGATAAGGTATGGGGGTCGATGGGTGCTTTTGTGGTTTTAACAGTACTGTATGAACCGTTTGACTTTATCGTCTTTTATGTGCAATACCGATCGTCTTTAAGTGCTTAAGAGGATATAAGGATGAAGCACATGTAATGTTGGGGACAAGGAAGAAAGTGATGTGTTGCTTTCTTTGGTTTTATATAATGCACATTGTTTGATGAGTCATTGTATGAGATCAGATTCAGAATGTGGAGGCTAAAGATAGCAGAGGAAGGAGATGATGAGGCATACATCTTCAGCACCAACCAGTTTGCGGGAAGGCAGACATGGGAGTCTGATGCTGATGCAGGCACTGCCCAGGAGCGATCCCAGGTTGAAGCTGCCGTCAACATTTCTATAACAACCGCTTTCATACAAAGCCATGTGCTGACCTCCTTTGGCGATTCCAAGTATATATATCCATCCATTTCCATCTTCAATCTTTGGTTTTGGCTCTCAATGTTTGGTTTCATCGATAAATCTTACTCTTCTAAGTTTTTAGGGGAGAAAATTAAAGTGATTACAATAATTCTCTCGTCAACTCCAAACTTATGAACATGCTACTTGCTGGAGGCTGTACATATTAAAATGTTAATTATTCATTCAACTTTACTTATTTCTTAATTTTGCTTTTAAAATGTTTTTACTCTTATTTTCTCTCTTCCCCCAAAAGAAAATCTCATTAATTAACCCAATTCTAAGTTTAATATATATATATATATATATATATATATATATATATATATATATATATATATATATATATATATATATATATTCAATATAACAAACAATTATTCAAGAACTAGAAGAAGAAAAAAAGTACTTGTGATAACCTTATGTATTAACTAACTCGTCAAAAGATTTTTTTTTACAATTGCTCTACCATTTGGAAAGCTGTCAACTTTCCGCTCACAACACAGAGAGAGGATGGTGGGTAGGGTGAGACCTATCTATCATGCCCCAAAAAGGTAATGAGAGAAACGTTCTATGTGGGTTAAACCTTGTTAACTATATATGTTTATATGTATGCGTATGTGAATCAGATATACGTGCCCCTCTAAGAAAATCGATCAAATGTGGTGAAGACAGAATGAGCTATGATGGGTTTAATTCATTCTGGGCAGGTCTGTTTTTACTTACCATTTTCGCCTCTTCTTCTTATTGAATGCCATTCTTAGAAGAAAAAATGCTATTTTTATATCTACTTATGTATATTGTAATGTTTTATAGAAATAAAATAATAAACCAAAAAAGTAAATTATAAAAAAAAATGTAAAAGAGTGTTTTTATACTAACTGATGTACATATAACACCACTTTTTTCCGTAACCGCTGTTGTTAATCATAAAATTTTGGTTCCTTAATATTCTTTAGGTTGAAAGAGACCCAACCCCACTTCACCGTGCTGCAAAGCTGCTCATCAATTCTCAGTTGGAAGATGGGGACTGGCCTCAAGAGGTGCTTCTCAATCCTACTAACAGATTAAGTTTTAAAATTTAGTTTCTGAATCTTACGTACCAATTATATATATTTGTGTATGCAATGTAGGAAACCGCAGGGGTATTTAAAATGAACTGCATGTTGCATTATCCACTGTATAGAAATGTTTTTCTGATGTGGGCTCTGGCTGAATATTGCAAGCGGGTTACCTTGCCGTCCAAGCTTCATGCATATTGTTTATACACAAGCTATGGTCAAGAAGCGAGGATGATGGGTACCGACGCTGTTGTTTATTAACCTGATGTAGTATACAATAAAATAAATGCACTGATGCTACCGATCCTGCGTTTGTAAAAGAAATTAAGGACAATAACGATTTTACTTAATGTACGTAAAATAAATAACAATAATGCTGCTTTTATCTCATGAGATGTTCATTATTATTATTATTATTATTTTTTTAAAATAGTCACCTGTCCACTTGAGAAGGGGAGGCAGGGAATTGCAGAAGTGCTTTGATACGGAGCCCAATGCAATCCAATAGAGGATGATAGCACAACCCAATCAGACCCAGCCTAAGCTGATTAAGCCCATAAATCATAGGAGATATTTCTACAGATATCTCTAGACTTGTTTTGGAAATATGAAGTTTGCATGCAGAAGCTCAATCTTGCATTCGAGATTCATTAGGTAGATATTTTTGGAATATTTGGATGAAAATCACTTTGTAGAACTATAAATACCCATCATCCAAAGTTTGAGAATAAAAAAGAGTTGCATAAAAATATAGTTGTTGATGTGACACGTTATTAGACTATTAAATGACATTGCAACATTTAATCACTTTCAGTACATTATCTTAATAATTGTATTAATTATACAAAATTTTAATTATCGGAGATCTAGACCTCTAATAAAATGTATAAACAAGTATACAATAGGGTAAAACCCGAAAATGGTACATGTAATACGAGGTTGATATTAGTTGAGTATTTATAAAAATTTTACCATTAAATAAGTATCTCTAATTTTAAAATGACGCATAAAAAAACTTTTGTCTAACTTACAGTTAAAATAAACTATTTTTTTAACTTTATTCCAAAAATACCCTTCCCCTTCTCACCCACCTTTACCCAAAAACCCTAAACACCACTTTTGTTCAAAGATACCCTCCCGACTTCAATATCCCAATGTGATTTCGGTACCCTCACAATAAAAAGCACAAAATTTGACTTCTCAACCATAACCAAAATCTCCAAATCTCACTTTCTTAAAATTTTTTACAAGATGGTTTCTATATAACTCCTCTTCCAGATTTGAGACTAATAGCACAGAACCCAAAAAACCCACACATCCTCTTCCCCAAGCTCTGATCCGTTGGAAATGAGAAACCTTATTAAATTGAAATTGAATGTTGTTATTTTGAGTCTGAATAAAATCCCTCTACCTCTTCCTCACTTGAAAACCCAAATTTAAAATCAGGGCTAGGGTTAAGGTGGCTATCTCCGAAGGGGTTGTGAAGAAAATTGTCCTCTCCTATACCTACGTTGCGGTATGGATCCTCCTCAACTTCACGGTCATCGTCTACAACAAGTACATTCTTGTTCAAAAGATGTACAATTGACCCTAGCCTATCTCTCTCACCATGATCCACATGACTTTCTGTTTCTCTCAGGCTTATCTCCTCGTTCTTGTCTTCAAGCTCGTCGAGCTTGTTTCCAAGTAGCGCGAGTTCTACCTCAAGTCCGTTGTACCAATCAGTGCCCCTTACTCCTTGTCCTTATGGTTCTCTAATTCTGCTTATATTTACCTTCCTGTGTCATTAATTCAAATGCTTAAAGCTCTTATGCCTATGGCTGTTTATTCTACTCCCTATTCGACTGTAGTAACATTATTATGGACAATAACATCATGAGGTCTACTTGTACAAGTTACCTCTCCACTTGAGAAGGGAAGGTAGAGAATTTGCCACATCTTTTCTTAACAATAGATCACTATATATGTTGTTGTTTTTGATGGTTCAATAATTCAATTAATTGTTCAAAAAACTTATATATTTTTTAGTTTTTGATTTTTACCCACTCTAATTATAAGAATAAACGGGTCGATTTATGGATTTTGTTTCTATTATATTCCCTCTTCTTCTTTCCATTATAAAAACATTTGTGTACTGAGATCCATATACAACAATGATATACTCTTCATTTGCAGTGATACTTAAATTTTTTTCCTCAAATTTGACATGAAATGCAATTCCTTTAATGACTTAAATTTTTTACCCCTCTATGCTTTAAATACAAGATAGCTGTCATTGATTCTCTTCATAAGCTATATACGTAGTAAAGCTTATACATACTGACATATATATGTAACGTAGCTGTATACACTTAGATTGAATCAAAAGGAGTACACGTTTGTTCTGTTGTCATTTTCTACATGAAAAGTTAATAAGTTCGAAAACGCATAACAACAATCTCATTGCCGCGAGTCTTTGTTCCTACTTTCATTACATACAAATAAACATTATCGTATAATTATAAATTCTCCTTGAAGTTTCGTTGTTGACATTTACTCATTAATTACGTACGTTGTATATATCTTATTCTAATTCTCTTTTTAAACGAAAGCAGTTCAAGTATATATATATATATAAACGTCATATTCAATAGTGGAGTGGAGCATTAGAGGAGACAAAGACAATCGAAGCATATTTTTGGAGATAAGGCATGGGCGACAGATGGGTGCTTTTGTGGTTTTAACAGTGTTTCTGTGTAATTATGATGGGATCACTTAGAATTTGGACTGTTTTGGGAGGCCACCACCTACCAACAATTCTTTAATCTTTTCGGTTGCCCAAATATTTCGGAAAATGTCACTTACACACCTATTAATACATATTATATCTACACCTTTTTATTTTACAATTGTTTGCCAAAGTAAAACTATAAACAAAAGATTAAGGTGGATAAAAAGTAAAAGATATAAAAAAATATAAAAAGTGGGTGTACACCAACATGTGTACACATAACACTATTCTATCATTAATTAGCTTAACTTTATTATATATATATATATAGTTAGATCCAGAAGAAAAAAGTACTCAGTGATAACTTCATTATTCAATACATGCACTTAAAACTTATTTAAAGATTTCTTATTGTAGAGCTAAGAGTTGTGTTTGTGATTTTATTACTACTAGCAAGTGCACTCGATCGCACTTGTAATATAGAGAAAGTACGAGTTGCCTTCAGAGAATTGGAATCAAGTACCAACTTCGTTTTTAACTACTATTTAAGCGATCTGGGTAATAAGAGTAGTAATCAAAGTGAAATAAAAATGTAATTTAACAAAAATAAAATTCAATGGGATTAAAGCCTAGGTTCAGGATTTCATTTAAAGTTTCACCAATGAATATGAATTCTAATAAATTCTATGATTGTCTAATTGCCTAATGTAGTTAAAACCCAATTTTTTAGTAGATTAACCTTTATCTTAGAATAATTACCCAATCTCTTAGCATAGTAATCAATCCATAAGTAGAAACCCTAGACTATTCCCTCCCCTAATAAGAGATTTAGCTAGACATAGATAAGAAAGAAAACATGGAAAAATTGAAATTAAACATTGTTCTGAATGAAAGAGATGAAAAGGAAAAGTTTCTCTACAATAGAATCTACTTGTTCTTCAAGAAAACTTGTACTCCAAAATACTTAAAATTTGGTTTTTGAGCTTTTTATTCACTTAACAGGCCAAAAATTCGTAAAAAGTCAAGTTGGTACGATGTCGGTGCTAGGCACTAGCCTTGGAAAAATTGGGTGAGTTCTGCCATGATGGTGCTAGGCACTAGCCTTGGAAAAATTGGGTGAATTCTCTGCACTTTTGGTGTTGGGCGCAAAGCTTTCAAGGACGAGTTCTTTTCCTTCTGCTCTATTGCTGAGTGCTTGAACCTTGCAAAAAGTCATTAAAGCATTTCAATTAGTGCCAAATCTTTTTTTCAAAATACCACACAATAACCAACTAAATAAAATAGTTAAAAATTCTAAAGAAACTACTTAAATTACCATAAAACTCATAAAAATAAATATAAAGGAACTAAATTAACTCTATTTTCATAGAATTAACTAACTCGGTCAAGTATGTCCCGAGTGAAAAACAAAAACAAATCAGTTAAGATACCTTAGGCTCACTTCAACACTTAAATCAACTCACCTGAAATAGTAAGAAGTAAGGTGAAAAAGTATTTGTACCTGGTAATTGCCTTACCATTTATAGTAATATTCTAGGATTATATTGGTCATTTTATCTTCTTTTTAAACTATTTTAGTGAAATGAGTTGTATTCGAAGTGAGCCTGCTATAAAACCTGAAATAATATCTCCAAAACTTCTAATTTTGATATCCAAACTAAGTTTAAAAAACACTTTTTTTTTTTTTTTGTTTTTAATCAATGAGTTCAGTTCCTAAGAGAAAAGAAGTTAAAGCAAGAAATTGCCAAAGTCAAAATTGAAGATGGGCAGGAAATTAAGGAGGAGGGTGTTAGAAGGACATTGAAAAGAGCCGCTTCTTACATGGCAGCATTGCAGGCGAGCGATGGACACTGGCCAGCTCAAATTGCTGGTCCCCTGTTTTTCCTTCCTCCATTGGTAAGTTACTATAACAATTAAACTCTGCACATCACTTGTATTGTACTATATAGTACAAGATAGATGTCATTGACTCTCTTCATAAGCTATATATGTAACGTTGCTACACTTAGATTGAACCCATGGAGCATACGTTTGTTCTGTTGTCTTTTCTACTAGAAAGTTAACAAGTAAGTTCGAATACATATAATAACATTCTCATTGCGGCGAGTGTTTGTTCCCACTTTCATTACATACAAATAAACATTTGTGTACTCGTCGAAGTTTCATTGTTGATATTTACTCATTAATTACGTATGTTGTATTTAGTCTTGGAGCTACAGCAACCTAATTATATATACCTTATTCTATTCAAGTATGTATATGTATATATATATATCTATATCCATCATATTCATTAGTGGAGCATTAGAGGAGACAAAGAGGAAGCATATTGTTAGAGATAAGTATGGGGGTCGATGAGTGCTTGTGTTTTAACAGTGTATGAACCGTTTAACTTTATTGTCTTTAATGGGCAAGACGAAGCACATGTGATGGGTTGCTTTCTTTGGTTTTATATAACGCACGTTGTTTGATGAGTCATATTACCAAATTAAGCTTTGAAGAGAGAATGTGGAGGCTGAAGATAGCAGAGGGAGGAGATGATGAGGCATACATCTTCAGCACCAACCAGTTTGTGGGAAGGCAGACATGGGAGTTTGATGCTGATGCAGGCACTGCTGAGGAGCGATCTCAAGTTGAAGCTGCCCGTCAACATTTCTATAACAACCGATTTCACACAAAGCCATGTGCTGATCTCCTTTGGCGATTTCAGGTTTATATATCCATCCAATGCCATCTTCAATCCAAAAGTGATTAATTTACTTATTTCTTAAGTTTGTTTTTAATTTTTTTTTACAACGTTTATATATTCATACAAATCAATAATCAAAATTTTAACAAATATTATTCCTTGAATCACTTAAAACTTGAGTTTTATTATTACTTTTTTAAACTAAAATCTTAAATATACACCTGCAGAGGTGTAATAAAGATGAGTACTATGGTACCTATCATAGGGGTGTGTTCTCACCCTTTATCGATGTGTTCTGGGTAGCCATCCTATGCTGCAATTAATGGTGGCTCACTTTACAACTAGCTTTTGCGTCGTCATGAAAATTTCAAAATGTGAATCATATTAGAACGAGTGTTTGACTATTTGGCAATAAATCCAAAGGGTGATTTGGACAGTGTTTGGGGTAACCCACCTACCGCCAATTATTTAACCAGTTACGAAATATTTATCATCTTTGGTGGCTGCCTCTGCTGCACTGCACCCAAACAAGAAATATCACTGGACTTTATTCAATTCCCTTCTTACTCCTACATATATATATATATATATATATAGATCTAGAAGAAAAAAATACTCGTGGTAACTTTGTCATTGAGTACATGTTCTCAAAACTTATTTAAAGATCTCTTGTTGTAGAGCTAAGAGTTGGGTTAAGTATGACCTGCAAAAAGCAAAAACAAAACAAATCAATTAAGATATTTTAAGTTCACTTGAACACTTAAAATTAACTCCTGAAATAGTAAGAAATAAGGTGGAAAAAGTATTCGTACCTGTTAATTACCTTGCTATTTGTAGTAATATTTCATGATTATATTGTTCATTTTACCTTCAAATTAAATTTTTTTTTTTTAATCAATGAGTTCAGTTCCTAAGAAAAAAGAAGTTCAAGCAAGAAATTGCCAAAGTCAAAATTGAAGATGGGCAGGAAATTAAGGAAGAGGGTGTTACAAGGACATTGAAAAGAGCCGCTTCTTACATGGCAGCATTGCAGGCGAGCGATGGACACTGGCCAGCTCAAATTGCTGGTCCCTTGTTTTTCCTTCCTCCATTGGTAAGTTACTATAACAATTAAACTCTGCACATCACTTGTATTATACTATATAGTAAGTTATTGACCACATCATGTGGTGAGTAATGTATGAACAATTCAAATCTCTGCATGAGTTACTGTTAAGTTATAAATTATTCAATCTTTACATATGATTTTGTTTATTAGTGGTTTTAGGTTATAAAAGATCCACCTATATGGTTGTGGGAACTATTTATTATGATAGTTGTGTACCACAATGTCACTAGCTTGCACAAGGAGGATATAATACACATGGTGAGCTACAAGAATAGTTATAGCCTACCACTTTTAGATTTAGCCATGCCATGAGGTTGTCGTGATCTTAAAATCTGAGTCATGAAATTTTGCCAAATATTTGGTCACTAACAGCAAAGCTTTTTTTTACAAAGTGTAGACTCATTATCACAATCGCTTGCTATTAGTACCATTGACTTAGGCCGTGGGAATTTCAAGTAGTAAGTTTCTTGGCTCTTACTACTTGCAGCCAATGCTACAGATTCATATACCATAGTGAAATCTACAATACATGCCTGTTTCTTTGATCTCAAGAAACAACACCTCACCATAAGTGTAGATACTTTTACTTGTAGAGGCATAATCCTCTATCTCAATTACCACATATTTATCTTCTTTTAAAATTGAAGGATTACAACTATAGATCAAACCATAGTTCATGGTTCCTTCTAAGTACTTTAGTCTTTAGTACTCTATATACATCACACTAGTGATCTTATAATATTAGTCAAGAATCATTATGTCATAATACACCAAAAATAACATGGCCCAATCCATTATGTCATAAAATACAAGAATAAACATAATGACCAATATTATCTATCACATTAACAATATTCAACTTAAACATGTTATCGCAAAAACAACCCTTGCCTTCAGACAACCTTCCCTCAGGGAGATCAATAAACTTGTCTCACTCTTTCTTATAATGGCCAATTTTCCCATAAACTTCCCACAAAATTAGAAATGATTTCCTTTCTTCCCTTTGTGGTCATCTTGTGCATAAGATTATCATTATCCTTCCCTCTTTTCTTACAGATGTTTTGGGGACTTTCCTTCCTCCACCATATGCACATGAGCAATGGTATCCTTGTGTCATTGTTTTCCACACCCATCTTCCAATCGGAGATAATTTACCAACTGCTCAAGAGAGATATCTTCCCATATATATTTAAGACTCTTTTCAAGTCTTTCTCATGGAGGAAGTTTGTCTATGATTGAGGAGACAATAATGGATATTCTTCCATATGCATGTGTTTAAAGTATCCAAAACTTATGCAATTTCATGCAAATATTTCTTGATAAAATTTACCACCATAACGTCTTAGTTATTGAAATAACTAATAAGAAATTTCTTACCATTTATATACCAATTATATAAATATAACAATAAAGTTCTTACTTGTCATACTCATGCATGTAACTTGTCTTAAGTTTGACCAAGAGTTTTCATTCATCCTTCTTGCATGTATTTTGCCTCAAGTCTTTCCAAAGTTCCCATGCACCCTCTTGCATGTATCTTGCCTTGAGTTTCTCCTAGATTATTCTTGTCTCTATTCCTCTCCAAAAGTTTCTTTGCATGCAAGTGCCTTGTTTTCTAATTTCTCCAGACTTCATTTGTATCTTCTTGCAAGTTCCTTGCATATCATTCAAAAACACCAAACAAAGATGTTGACCTTGTTTCACAATATTGCCATATTCTTGCAAATTCGTTGCTTTCATCAAACCTTTCTAGCTTCACAAAATCCATTGCCAAATCCTTCAAAGAAGCCATTAGTACATGTGAACTCAATCCTAAAGATTGTTGGAACAAATGCTTAAAGAATGTCAATAGAAATGACTCTTTGAAGTTATGAAGTAGAGAGAAGAGAGAAAATTGTGCACAAGTCTTTAAGGCATGGGCAACACTTTCCTTTAAGCTTGATTCACCTCCACCAATAGTAACTGTTGGATGCAAATTGGGTTTGATGGTGAATCTCCTTTAGGATACAATGAAGACCCTTGAGTATGATTTACACTCCCAAAACTTAAGCCAAGACAACAATGGCTTTTATAAAGTGATAGTTTACTTGTTTATCTTGTGTACACTCAAAATAAAGGCAAGTGAATTCTTGAACATTTGTAACCTACTGAAAATCTTCTAAACCACTTACTTGAATGTTGGTGGGAATTGTCTATTCATAGACATAAAAGGATGCTTCATGAACAAACATAACTTTTCTATAAAAGGACAAGTTATGTTTCACCAAGAGATGTAATTCTTTAATGTACATGATCCCCCCATTAAAGGAACAAGCTTCTACAATAAATATAACATTTCAAGTGATAAGGCATTACTAACCAACCCAACTTCTTACCAATTAATTGCTATTCCATAGAGTTACAACTTTTAATTGTGTAGAATTTTCATGAGCCAACACAATCTTTCACTAATAACCTTCCATAAAGGTATTATGACCACTTTTATGTCTTTTGACTTATATAATCAACCTTGGTAATTTTTTGTGTAGTGTCAAGATATAATATCTACCTATATGACTTTTCATATAAATGGTAATTTAAAGGACATGACCCCTTAAGAGAAATATGTCTTCGATTTGAAAATTTTCTCACATATTTTACTTGTTGAAAAAAAAAAAAAACTGCAGGTGTTCTGTCTGTACATTACAGGACATCTTGATACCGTATTACCAGCAGAATACCAAAAAGAAATCCTCCGATACATATACTATCATCAGGTAAATATTTGTTTCTTGGTCCTTCTTGCTATATAGTCGCTCTTCTATTAACTTATGATTATATATGTGTAATATTGAAGAACGAAGATGGGGGATGGGGCCTACACATAGAGGGACATAGCACCATGTTCTGCACTGCATTGAATTACATTTGTATGCGCATCCTTGGAGAAGGACCTGAAGCTGAAGTTGGTCTAAACAATGCTTGTGCTAGAGCTCGAATCTGGATTCTTGATCATGGTGGTGTCACTCATATACCCTCTTGGGGAAAGACATGGCTTTCAGTATGCTGACAATTGCTAAGTCGTCAAATATTCAATTTAATTCTTTCTTGTTCATTCTTGGCCCACTATCTTATTGTTAATTTATGCAAACATATGCAGATACTTGGCGTATTTGAATGGGAAGGAAGCAACCCAATGCCCCCTGAGTTTTGGATCCTTCCTTCATTTCTACCAATGCATCCAGGTTGAACTAACTGCACTATTTTTCTCTAAACTGAATGGTTTCTGTTTTAATTTGTCTATAAAACATACTACTTGTCACAGATTCTTCTGGAGTGAATAGCAAGCCATCCTTAGCTTATGGACTTGATTTCATGCAATTAAAAAATGATGCAGTTAATGTAGTCACTATTGTAATGAATTATAAGCCTTTGGATGTTGCATAGATGTGCAATGATTAATTCATTTATTGTCTCATAATATGTCAAATTAACAATAAACACTTACTGCACTATTTTTTTTTTGATAGTAAAAAAATCCATTTTTTGTGATGGATTGCCGACATGAATTAATATTTGTATGAATCTGATCTGATACTCTTATCTCTTGATTCATGCAGCCAAAATGTGGTGCTACTGCCGATTGGTTTACATGCCCATGTCATACTTGTATGGAAAAAGGTTTTTTGGCCCAATCACACCACTCATTCTTCAGTTGAGAGAAGAGCTCTTCACTCAACCTTACCATGAAGTCAATTGGAAGAAAGCTCGCCACTTGTGTGCAAAGGTAAAACGATCTAAACCTTTGTCACCGCATATCATCTTATTGATTAGTTGATTTCTTTTATCCCTGTAACTGAAAAGAAATATATTCTATATTATTACAGGAGGATCTTTTCTGCCCTCACCTATTGATACAAGATTTAATATGGGATTCTTTGTATATATTTGTTGAGCCATTTCTTATACGTTGGCCTTTAAACAAACTTATAAGAGAAAAGGCTTTAAAAGTAACAATGAAGCATATTCATTATGAAGATGAGAATAGTCGATATATAACCATTGGCTGTGTAGAGAAGGTATCACTTAATTGTTATTGTCATCCTTTTCATTAATTAATTAGTTTAAGTATCCTATTTTTTTTTTTTTTATTAACTTCTTGTATATATTACTAGGTTTTGTGTATGCTCGCTTGCTGGGTCGAAGATCCAAATGGAGATGCTTTTAAAAAGCACCTTACTAGGGTCCCTGATTACTTATGGGTTTCTGAAGATGGAATAACAATGCAGGTCAGCATGTTGTTTGGTAGTACACTTATGGATAATCCTCTTCTAGGAATATACTCTTAACATATTGTGAACTTAACACCACAAATATGTTTATTTTGAATGATTCTTTGTTATATCCAAACATGAAAACTTCAAATTTCTATGTTGATATTAGGCTTAGGGTAGGTAAATGATAAGGTATCTCAATAAATAAGAATGAGAATACTGTGTCGGCATGACAACATGTTTAACGCAAAACTTTATGAGTATGATTGATTTCAATATTCTGGATTTGACATTATAAGTCAAATACGTATGCAGAGTTTTGGCAGCCAGCAATGGGATGCCGGCTTTGCCATCCAAGCTTTGCTTGCTACTAACCTTACAGACGAAATTGCACCCGCACTTGCAAGAGGACATGACTTCATCAAGAAATCTCAGGTATATATTTAATTCTAAGAAACATATATATCAAGTCGCTTGGTGTGTGCAGTGTGCTGGGGATGAAAGTTTTTGGGTAGCTAGTTTGCAATATATAGTACAATCATGATTACTCCAGTACTTGAAAGGGATTCCTTAGTTATGTTTTTATCAGTAATGAATAAATTCTCGAGTTGAGTTTTATGAAATTTTCAATGAAAATTAACACTCTCAGGTTAAGGACAACCCTTCTGGTGACTTTAAGAGCATGTATCGTCACATTTCTAAAGGGGCATGGACCTTTTCAGATCAAGACCATGGGTGGCAGGTTTCTGATTGCACTGCAGAAGGTTTAAAGGTATAAAATTTAATACCAATAAAGAAAGATTTGTGCAAGCTTCAATTAATCTAGCTTCATTACGTAATTCTTTTCTTTTTCCTAGTGTTGTCTGCTTTTTTCTATGCTGCCGCCAGAACTTGTTGGTGAAGAGATGGAACCTGAAAGGTTATACGATTCTGTTAATCTTCTATTGTCCCTTCAGGCAAGTACTTAATTTACTTTTTAATTCTCCTCCAGTTAACAAAAAGTGATCTTCTAAAAACTGGGATATGTATACATGTTTATTTTGCTTGTGAATCACTGAGAAACTCCAATTTGATTTGCAGAGTAAAAATGGTGGTTTAACAGCCTGGGAGCCAAATAAAGGTCAAGATTGGTTAGAAGTATGGTTATATATTATGCATAATTTATATTTATATAGAATATTGAAGTAAACTAAGTGATGTAATATTTATATTGAAATGCTTTTTGCATTAGGTGCTCAATCCCACAGAATTTTTCGAAGAAATTGTAGTTGAGCATGAGTATGTTGAATGCACCGGATCAGCAATTCAGGCTTTAGTTTTGTTCAAGAAACTATATCCCGAGCACAGAAAGAAAGAGATTGATAATTTCATTACTAATGCGGTTCGATACATTGAAAACAAACAAACAACAGATGGTTCATGGTATGGTAACTGGGGAATTTGTTTCACTTATGGTTCTTGGTTTGCACTTGGGGGACTGGCAGCAGCTGGCAAGACTTACATCAATTGCCCTGCCATTCGCAAAGTTGTCAAATTTCTACTCACAACACAGAGAGAGGATGGTGGGTGGGGTGAGAGCTATCAATCATCTCCCAAAAAGGTAATGAGAGAAACGCTCAATTGGGTTGGTTGACTTTTAAGATGTAAAGTTAAACCAATATGTTAACTATGCTTATATGTATGCGTATATGAATCAGATATACGTGCCCCTTGAAGGAAACCGATCAAATGTGGTGCAGACAGCATGGGCTATGATGGGTTTAATTCATGCTGGGCAGGTATTTGTTTTTCCATATATATTGAATGCTATTCCCAGAAACTGCATGCAGTTGTTAACCATAAAATTGGTTCCTTAATTAATTTTGGATAGGCAGAAAGAGACCCAACGCCACTTCACCGTGCAGCAAAGTTACTCATCAATTCTCAGCTGGAAGATGGGGATTGGCCTCAACAGGTATTTCTCAGCCCCACCAACAGATCATAATAAGTTTTTATGTTTAGTTTCTGAATCTTGCGTATCAATTATATATGCGTATTCATGGCAGGAAATCACAGGAGTATTTAGTAGGAACTGCATGTTACATTATCCAATGTATAGAAATATTTTTCCGATGTGGGCTTTGGCTGAGTATTGCAAACAGGTTACTTTGCCTTCCAAGCTTCATGCATGATTGAGAAAGAAGCACAAGTAAATTAGAAAGAAAAAATGTGCACTTGGAAGGGAAAAATACAAACGCGCATACTCACTCATATATATGGACATGCGTACACTAGTATAGTAAGTCTTTTTCGTTTTCCAACTTCTATAATTGATTATCATTTTAATAGGAAAGAAATCTATTATCTCATATTTCCCATTTTATTGATTTTGATCGGTTTTGAAATTATAAAATAATATTTTAATTTTATAATTATATACATGATTATTTAATAAACCTAATGTGATAAACAATAAGACACTAAATGTGACATTAAATTTATCCCCTTTCAATAAATCTTATGCAAACTAAGAAATATGTTAGCTATGATATTATTATTGACTATTGCAATAATTGAAGGCTTTTTTTTTGCTATGAATATCATCAACAATCTTATGTGAAACGCATGAAAGATGAATAATTAAATGATTGTTTGCCTATTTATATAAAGTTTTTTTTTGTATTATTGAAAATAAGAAAATTATTCAATATTTTCAAAATATGAAAACACAGTTAGAAACAATTATAATTATTATATATATGTTACCTTCACGACTTAAAATTTTTGAATCCGTCATTGTAAGAGTATGTTTGATTCAAGGATGGATACATGCACAAGGAATAAGACTAATGCAAAAGGTTGTCATTAATAGAGAAGAAAACCAGAGTTAAAACACGATATGTTAGTGATTTTGATGTGTTATGGATTTGGATGGATTATCATCCATAGAAATCACCCACTTGGTGATAAGTTAATTTTGTCTTACATAAGAAGCAAACTTGGTTTCGTGGAAGCCTTAGAAGTGGCCCACCTTAAGCATGCTAAGAGCAGAGCAAGTAGAGAAAGTTGGCAAGGAAGAATGATTTGCAAAGGGTAAGGACACTTCCAATAGCTTCACAACCACAAGTTGAGGCAGCCAAGAAAACCAAGAAGTGAAGCATGACACAAACGCCAAAGAATGAAGACTTGGAAAGATTTCAAACAATACTTGGAATATAGAAGAAAATTCAGATTAAGGGGATGTTGGAATACAATTTGAATTTAATGTGATGGTTTTTGGTATTTGTAATGTAGTTTTTTTTTAATAATTTTTGTAACTTCCCTAACTTATAATGATCCAAAACACTTTAATAAGAAGTTATGTTCATTTAAGAGATATTATTATATATAGTGAGAGTTTTAAATTTATACAAGTTGCAATAATTAGGGAAGAGTTATGGAATCATACGATAAGTTAAAAGTCTAATTTTTTTTTTATGTGTAATTAGTATAAATAAGAGTAACTATGAATAAAACAATTAGAATTGGAAGTGATAATAAGTTATCTCCAAATGTAGATAAGCCCTTGTAAATAAATGGGTTCAGTATAAAGTGAATGTTTCCCCAATAATTATTGTGATGAAAGTCATTTTGTATCAAATACAGTCCTCTTCCTCCAACAGCGTGCTATTTTTATGGAGTTACACTATTCACCGGCTGGGCTTTCTTGGCACCGACAAAATATTAGGCACTAATGTGGTGGAAGTCATTTGTGCAATCAGTAGATGTGACACCTCCGCGTACCAGTCGATAGGTTGGAAAGAGCGGATGCTCTGCTGAAGTTTAAAATTAGGACGTAAAATTACATATTGAAGTTTAGTCCATACGAGTCTCTCTATGTAAGGAAGAAACATGGTATCTTGAAATGATGCTGATCTGCTGAAGTTTAACATTAGGACATAACATTGTACTATTTTCATTTTGGTCTGAAAAATGACGCTGGCATCTTGAAGTGACAGGTTTATAGATTTCTCTAGACTTGCTTTGGAAATATAAAGGTTTGCATGCAGAAAAATCGAAGCTTGCGTTGGAGAATTCATTGGGTAGATATTTTTGGAATATTTAGATGAAAATGACTTTGTAAAACTACTATAAATATTCATCATCTACAAGTTTGAGAATCAAAAATTGGTTCAGGCACTATTAGATCATTAAATGACAAACTGAAGTGGTGTTTTGTAACATCCAACCACTTTTAATGTGTTATGTTAATAAGTTTACTAATTATATATATATTTTGACCCTCTAACAAGCAGTATGAACAAGTTCTTCCATGGTATTAAATTGAATATTGTTATCTTACGCGGAGAGGTGTTGGTCTAGTGAACCATTGCAGACATATTCATAAACAAGACGCCTATTATTTCCTTGAGAGCATGACCCCAGCAGTATGACCACATTCTCATGTGTTGCTTTGCTAAGCACATTAACTTCAGCGTTGAATTCTTTCTCCCCTTGGAAATTACTTGCATTTTTATGTTGCTTAACAGCAACTGTCATTAATTCAGCTGTCTTTTGTATACAGACACCCAAACTCACTTTCAAACATAAAGTTCTTATTTGAAAATCCTCGCGTAATTTCGTGGAGCTTAATATAATTAAAGTCACACTTAATTTTAATTACATCTTATTTTAAAATTATCTTGATAAGTATATATATTTATTTTGAATAATTTTTTCTTTTAAAATAAAATTTTTAATATAATATTATTTTTTACATTTCTATTTTTTTTATATACTACTTTTTTTTTTGTGTATTATCAACACGGATATACACCCTACTCATTTTTTTTTTTTTTTTTAACTTTTAGTACTTTTTTTTTTTTAAATTCAAATGGGACAAGACGAGACAGAAGTTGAGATGAGAATTAGGATGGGATTAAGACAATATTATATAAAACCGAGATGATTTGGGATGTGATTGGGACAGCTAAATTCCCATATGTCCCAGCTCGTGTCCGCTCCTAATTTAGATTTCGTTTCATGTTAGTGATTACATTAACTGTACTAGACCACAACATTTTTTTTTGATTACAGTAAATTTGAATCCAATGTTAAAAATACCTCTAGGTTAAGGATTGACTTGAACGGATTCTTATCTTAGACAACACAACGACATTATCAATCAATGTGTACGAAGTTTGAAGTAACATAAGCATACACGAATTATGTAATCAAGTACCATATCTATAAGTTATCAATGTTCAATGCCATCAAATATTATAAATCTCCATTCTATTGGCCTTACAACTCAAAGCAACTAGAACACGAAATTCTCATCACCACCATAGTCATAAAAATAACTTATTAATACTCATTTATTTATCTCAACCATGTCTTTAGACACTTTTTATATTTAAAGTGGAGGAGGCTTCCTTATCTTTGTTGCTTGCTCAAAGGAATAAGCGATTTCGATCAGTTTTGGCTCATAACCTTTCAGTCCTCCAAACAAAATCCCAAATGGTCCATCCTTGCCATACCCAGCAGGCACAGTTACTCCTGGATAACCTCCAATTGCAAGTACATGAGCAAACATGTAAGTAGGCAGAACTACAGCATCTAGTTTCTTCTTTTTCATTATTTTTTCAAAACCAATGGACAATGTTTCCAAATTTTGTAGTGCCGCTTTCTCTTTTTCTCCAATTCCATTTGTCTTTTCAGCTTGCAAAAATATTTCTTGGCCAAAGTCCAGCCTCTCCTACAATCGCAATACCATGAGTTAGTATCATACATATATTGGAGTCTGTCTAAATTGGTAGAAGCACTTTTGATAGAGAAAAAAAAGCATTCTTATAGTATCTTTTGAGAGTTTTGGTAAAAGCACTTCCATTAAGTAAAAATCTGCTTCATTTTTTTTTTTTTTTTTTTTTCAAAACATAGGAAGGGATGTTTTTAAAAAATTACAAAAGCAAAAGTCAGTCATAATTTATGAAAAAGTACTTTTAGAAATAAAAGACACTGTTTTTGACTTCTGTACTTTAAAATACTTTTTTAAAGCCATCCTGACAAGCTTTTAATCATAAACAAATATATCACAAGTACAAAATCAGTGTTTTGCTCTCACCAATTTGGGGTTTTTCTTGTTGAAGGCTATCGCATCTGCCAAGGATCGCACTTTGGAAACAACTAAGTCTTTGAGGTAAGCATTCAAGGCTAGTTTGAATTCAAATGCCAGTGCAATGTTTTCACTAGGACCACTGTAGTATTTGACAACATCTAGTTTCAAATTATCAACCAGAACTGCACCCTTTTTCCTAAATTTGGGGAAAGGAGATTCAACATTCTATATCAATTCACTTGAACTAAATAACTGCTGAAATACACGTTTAGACAGAAATTTTCATTACCTCAAGGTCTTTAGGTGCTTCACAAAAGTTTCCAATTTGAAAGTGTCATTGCCAAGGAAAAATGGTATGGCATCTACAAATATCCCTAATCTTTTTCCTCTTAGCCCATCAATGTTAAGAAATCGGGCATAGCCTCCTTTTGGGATATACTGTGATGCTTCAATTGTTGCCTTATCTCTAGCATCAATGCCAACAATGGCTTCAAGGACATAGGCAGCATCTGAGACAGTCCTGCAAATTGGTCTGTGCCATCCCACACCATGATACACATTTCATTTGTAAAAGCATCAGAAAGTTATGTTCCAGCATGATATTTTCCAATTGTTTGCAGAGAAAATTAACTTACCCGACCGAGTCTTGTCTGAGGGAGATTGGAACTACCCCTGCTCTACTGGTGAGACCAACAGTTGGTTTGATTCCCACAACAGAATTACTTTCTGAAGGACATAAAATGGAGCCATCAGTCTCTGTGCCCAGTGTTACTGTTGCCAAATTTGCTGCTGCTGATATTCCTGATCCACTACTAGATCCACAAGGATTACCTAGCGTGTATGGATTCTGCCAAGAAATAACATGGACTAAGTACACTGGTAAATTTAGAATCATCATAACATAGTGTGTATATAAGACCATTTTGCCTATTTTTCCCTCCACCCCTTCGTCTTTCTCTTGTCCACTCTTCTTGTTTCTTCTATAAGATTTGACTTCTTAGCTAAGCATATGCTAATCACCCAAACCAACATTACGTCTACTTAACATTTTAGTGAGAAATCTGATAACTCAAATTTCTGTAATCTACACCATATATCTGTTGATCAGCAGAGGATCAACACAAAAGCTTGGGGTGCTATGGATTGTAGTGTATTATTAATCAGATGGCAAAATACAAGCAAAGAGAGAGTAAAGGGGTTTGGTGCAGTGGCATTACCCTATAACTTAAGGCTCTGCTGGCTCCTTTGTCACGTGTTCGAACTTGTGTATGCCCTCTTCAGCCAACCCCATCTACTGACTCAGAAAAAAGATACAAGCAAAGAATACATGGGCTATGAGCTCACACTTCTAGATTGTGTAGAATTTCCTAAAGAGGTTTAGATAACACGAAAATCACTTGGTATCCTTAAAGCTCAAACTTGTTCTTACTTCAGTGAGCAAAGTAGTCATCTAGATTATGTGAAAATTTCTATCCTGGGTTTAATTTAGTGTAGCCTCTATGACAGAAAGTTCAAAGCAGTCCACTTAATACCCCTAAAGCTCAAAATCATAGACAAATGCCAATCAGATACACACTTAGATGTTGTGAAATCAAAACAATCTTTTAGCTGACATTTCTTTCCTTATATAAATATCTTTCCTTATATATATATATATATATATATATATTGTTTATATTACACATGTGAGAACAGAGAAACCTGGTAATTTTGTAAAGGAAATTCCAGGTAACTGAAGACCACATTGCAAAGTAATATAAACAAGAAATTTACCTTTCCTTGTCCGGCTCTGGCATTCCAACCTGGTGGTGCGTTATTGGACCTAGAGTAAGACCACTCACTCAAGCTGGCCTTTCCCAATATGACGACTCCAGCTTTCCTCAACCTTCTAACAACCCCTGCATCTCTAGGCACCACAGAGCCCAGCAGCGCGAATGAACCTGCCGTGGTATTGAGCTTATCCTTAGTTGCGATGTTATCCTTGAGCAGAATGGGTATTCCATGCAACTTGGATAAAGAGTGAGGTGCCTTGGCCTTGCGCTCTTGGTCAGCTCTATCAGCTTGGGCTAGTGCATCTGGGTTTACCTCTATCACACCCCTAATAACTGGGTTTAGCCTCTGAATTTCTTTGAGATAGAACTCAACGAGTTGCCTAGAGGTTAGTTGGTTTCTCTTGAAGGCAAGTTGCAGATCAAGCACTGTTGCTTCCTTGATTGATAGCTCATTGCCTAAGGTTGTGCGTATCGCTCCAGATGACAATGTGGCTACAAAGATTAGAAAAACAAGGAATGAGAAAGAAGAGATGCTGGGTAATGAACTGGAAGCCATAGAGGGAAATAGAAGTCAGGCATATCTGCAAACAGTTGGTGCGCCATATCCTATTATATAGAATGGAGAGGAAGAAAGGGTGTTACATCGTTCAAAATAAAAATAAAAATAAAAATAAATAGTTTTCACATTTACCATCTAAACCATCAGTATATTTAGTCATGATATTCTTATAACATGCACAATTTAATTTTTTATTATATTTTTGTAAATTCCAGACTTTTTTTAATCTTATATAATTTAAATAATTTTTAATAATAAATTTTATAAATCATTATATTTTTTAAAATTTTCTCTTACTTTTTTTTTTTATATTTTTTATTTGTCTCGTATAATAAATTTACTTTTTTTAAATATTTTATTTTATAAACTCATAATTTTTTTTTTCACTCTCTAATCATAAAATTTATTGTACAACCTATTTTTTATTTTATGCAATTTCTGTAAAATCTCATGGTCTTACAATTTTATTTCTTTGCAGGGGATGTGACATGGTGGCACCTTTCCACTTGAAGCATATGTGCAGCATTGATGACTATGAAAGCTACAACTCAATCATGATAAGCCAGGATAGAGTCACAAAATCTGTGGTCTTGTATCTTATAACCTATTTTAAGGTAAGAAAATAAAAAAATAATATGAATTTGTAAAAATAATTTAGTAACTTTTTAATCAATAAAAACTTTATAATAGACTATAAAATAAGGATTAAGACAATAGATATTATCTTAAGCAGAAAAACATCTCTGCCCGTAAAAAAAAGAAAAGAAAAAGAAAGTATGCCTAAGTTATATTTAGATTAAGCCCATGTGACAGTGTGACTTGTGTATTGATAGCATTACTTTTTTCTTCCTAGGATATTTTTTTTAAGAGTATACATTTTAAATTTTAAAGTTAAATATTATTTTGATATTTCACATTTAAAATTTTAACTAATTTAATTTTTTATTTTTTAAAATTTCTATAACTTTAATATATTTAGCATTTTTGAAGGTTTAATTTATTTTATTAGATCTATAAATAATCGTAGTAATAATAAGTTTAAGTTTGAAAAACAAAATAAATAAATCTAAATGTTGTTTTCTTTTTGGTGCAAATAAAATGTTATTTAAACCAACAAGTTATTACTTCCAATTGAACTGCCAATTTTGAAACGAATGGTTGAAGTGTTTTTCTATTCGAGTTATTATTTGGCATACAGACACGGAAAAGTATATCATTTATTACTATATAATATCAATTAAAGATGTTTTATATTACAAAATTTAACACAAAGGTCATAAGAATATAAAATGGTCATAATTACTTCTGTATGTTTTAATTTGATCGCCTTTTATAATATTTTATTAAACTTAATTATATAAAAATATCAAACACTACTTAGATCATCTTTAGATGACTTTTATGAACTTTTTTTTTTTTTTTTGTAAATCTTATGAATTATTTTTTAGTTTGTAAATATTGGTAAATATTAAACGTAGTTGTGTCTCTTTTAATAAAAATTTAAATTGTAATGCACTAACTTAACTTTATTGATTATTGATACCATGACTATTTTGCTACCTCTACTCTTAAATATATGGTATAATTAATTAATTTATACATTTTAAAATTTTTATATTTGGTTTTCAAAAAAAAGCATTATATATTTTAAATTTTATTCTTATATATTATAATAATTAAATAACTTATTTCAGTCTCTCTCCATTAATCGGAAATAATAGAAACATTATATTACATATTCTTCACATTCTACTATGCTTTTCTCATGTGCAATAATTAATATTAAAAAGTAAACATAATTTTTTTTTTCAACATATCGCCTTATAAAAATGAACTTAATTTTTTTAAAAAAATGATCTTATATTTAAAATCAGAGAATTATTTTAATAAATAAAATAAGCTTATAATTTTTTAATACGCAGGGCCATGTTTAAGGTTTCTATTGTTATCATCAAAATGCACTTCAATAATAGTAGTAGTGTTTACGAACAACCTAATATCATATGTCATGCTTACATCATTATTACAATCAAAGTTTTATAGGACCATGGCTTAGAACTTCTCTTTAATGATTGAGAAAGAATAATTATCTTTATTTTATATTTGAAGATGCCATTTCTATTATTGACGACATAGAGCAACATCTACAATAATGGAGGGTGGGTCATCCATCCAGCAATACAAACCCTCGCAGCCCGTTTGGTAGGGTAGGATTTTGCCTAGAGTTCCCTCAAAAAGTATGAATTTCATTCTCTGTAATGCTCCACTTAAAAAACAACTTAATAAATTTAAGAAAGATAAAATTTTATGAAAAATCAATTAAGAGTCTTAGTGTTACACTCCTAAGGCTGTTTTAGACCCTCCTATCATTGCAGATGGGATGTCGTTCCTAGAGTTAGGTGGTTAAGTGGAGGATTATAAGGATTATAAGTCCGATGTGTTATCTAAAAATAATAAGTCTGATGAATTGTTAAGGGAATTGTAAGACATTCTTTGCTTAGCTTAATCCTTGTGTCCGTCCAACTTCACCCACCTCTCCAAAGGATAATTTTGGGTTAATTCTAATCAGATGTGACTCTTATAGTCATTCTTAGGGTTACACTAAATGTCCCTTTTTTATTAACCTCTAAGAAAGATAAGTCTCTATGCGTTGATAGTCAAGCCAATAACCATGTCACAATTCAGTATAGGGTTTCTCATCCTAAACTTCATAATACATTGGATTTGATTATTGGATCTAATTGGTTTAATGAAAGTAATTCGTATAGTGATTATCACCAAATTATACTTTCGTAGGAAATAGGTGGCAAACTTCCTTTATGGCCCATGATAGTTGGTTTGAGTGGTCAGTGATGATCTTTGGAATGTTTGTTGTTCTTATTACTATTTATGGAGGTCGTATTTGTCCTTCCATAGGTCAACTCTTGATGGTTTACCGTGAGGTTTATATTTGTGTCGTACCTATGATAAGCCTTGCCAGCAATAGCTAGTTGGATGTTGTAAATGGATTCCCACTCAATCAACCTTTTGACCCCATCCTTTTGCACGATCACGGACCTTTCCCTATCCCGCATTATGACCATGGCTTTTCCCCATATCTGCTTTTAGGTCTTGGTCTTGTAACTTTACTAATAATCTATGGCATTCTCCTTCACCAACTTTTTGACTTTAATCCTTGCTTGTTTCTTTTGAGCCTATAGATTTTATTGAGCCATTCACTACTTATGTCGTTGATTTATATGTTGACGTTAGATCACATTTACATTGAGTAATGATAAATATAAACTTAATACTAATATGCATTATAGAGCTTAGATTTCATATGGATGACTATAGTATGATGCATACCTACCTTGACTATCACCTTCCACCTCCCATTCATGTGTTGCATATTGTAGCTCTTGGCTCTTACTCTATTTCAAATTGTCTTGTTTGGCCTTTTTTTCTTGAGTGTATTTTTTAGGCCGTTCTCAATTCTTGACACTTTTGAGTCTAATATAGAGGCCCATGTCAGCATCTCATGTGGTCTCCAGTTGTTTCTGTAGGTGCTGGGTATTCTCAGGCTCTCAGAGTATTCTTTGTACAATAACCGCCAGACGAGAGACACGTTATCATGGAAAATGTACACTACTTCTATTGCACCTCCCAGATATTTTATGAAGTGGAAGCAAAGTCCAGTGTTTGCAGTCCCATAGATTCATGAAGATGGTTTTAATTTATTGGATGCTACTCTTTTGGATTATTACTTACCTTTTGACTTTCTAGAGGCAAGTCCTTCCCGCACGAGGGGGCATGGTGTAAAATGGATAGTTGAATTATTTGGGTTTTATTTGGACATCATTGAGATTTTTAAATTAGGGTTTCCTTTAATGTTGGGCTTATTATTTTATTTTAGACTTTTATTTTATGGTGGAATATCTTATTCTAACCCTAGAATTGTAGTATATTTTATTATTTTAGATGTTTTATTACTTTGCTTATAAATAAGTTTATATATATATATATATATATATATATATATATATATATATATATATATATATATTCATTTAAAAACCTTTTGATGAATTGAGTTTTACATATTATTTCAAAAAGTATCTAATAAAGTTAAAAGAGTATTTTGCCCTAAAGAAATATTATAAGTTTATTTTTAAGAGAGTAAAAGAAATTTCTTAAGATTTTTCCTTATCTTATCCTCCTTTATTTCACATTAGTTTGCCATATTGTGTTACGTCACCAAACTAACCCTCACTCTTTTTACCTTTATAGTTATGAAGCAATAATTCAAATAGTCTTCTATCCTAGGCTTAAAACTTGGCAATTTGTTTATTATAATTAATTCTTTTGCATGTTAGTGTTCCTGTGAACATTCAATCAATTAATTATTCCATGAGAATTCATTAGTAAACTAATGGTTGTTTATTTGATTGGTCACTATTACAATATAAAATTCTGATTTGTTGATTTTATATTTAAATAAACTCATCACCAATCAAAACTTCATCTGACCGTAGATATATGAAAAAAACATATTTATCCATGATCCACAGAGTCCTTAACAAATTCACCTTCATGCCTCTCTTGTAATTTAACATTAAAACTCTCATGTGTACTATAAATGGAATTAATGTCAACCGAGGAACAACTTCTCCTCCTACTTTAGAATCTTACTAATTTTAACATGCAAGTCCTTACCTAGGTATTCAAGTGAATCTGCTAACCCATGCAACTGACTTGTCCAACTCTTCTTATAATTTATATCCATCCTCGAGCTCAATTCAAGCAACAACAGATCAATTATTATTATTATTATTTTAACAAAAGCTGAAGGGATCGATAACGTTCAAGAATTGATTGAAAAATAACAATTACCATTTAAACACACATTCCTTAAAAACATAAACGTAAAAAAGCTTTGTCTATTACATAGTAGAACGTAAGAAGACCAAGCCTTTGCTTATATTGGCACTGGTTCCACAAACACAGCTGCTATATAAGTTTTCATGGCTCCCCCAGCATTGGTGTAGCAATCTTCATCTTTATAAAACACATCGATGACTCGTGCGAAGTTGACGATACGCATAAGGAAAGGCATTGGCACCTGAGTAGGTCTAAGGCATTCCTCGTTTATATCCTTCCAAGCATTCACAACTTGCTTCCGAAGCTCATTAATGGTGTCTTCCCTTGAGATATCATGTTCCTTCATGTAGCATTCTAGGAGTGAAACAACATGCCCTCTTTTCTGTTCAAACTGTGTTAAGAGAAATGAATCAGAAAATTAAGCAGGCATCTAAAGATTAGAAGAGAAGTCTACAGGTATACAAATGTACTTAAAACCCATTTAGATTGACTTTATTATTTTGTTTTGTTTGCTAGAAGTACTTTAAGTAGGAAAATAAAAACTTTTATATACTTCTTCTAATCTTATTTATAAGATAATTTAGTTAAATTACACAGATTAAGAAAATTATTTGAAATTAGTTAATTGCCAATTGATGTTTTAAAATTTTATTAAACATTTTAAAGTTACCTTTAATTAAAGTTGTTAGAAAGAGAAAAGAGTGAGAATGATCGCATTCCAACGATAATAACATTGAAGAGAGAGAAGGTTGTATTTGAAAATAAATTATAAATGATTTTTACTTCCAAAAATATGTCTTATATATAAAATCACAAAAAAAATTTTAAAACGTGTCTTATAAATGGAAATAATTTAAGTGTTTGTTTGATTTTTAGAAGAAAATAAAACACAATCTATAACTCATAATATTTATTTTTCTAAAAGAGTGCAAGGAGATGCATGTAAAAATAAAAAAGCAATAACTGGTCACCACTCAGAAAAAAAAAAAAAACAAGCATTTAGAATCTAAAACACTTATATATATATATATATATATATATATATATATATATATATATATATATATATATATATATATATATATATATATATATATATATATATATATATATATATATTTACTTCTGTTTTATACTTTAAAAATATCTTTTTTTTTTTGGGGGGTTTGTATAAATGTACCTCGTTGGAGACGATATCATCCATGAGTCTACAAATTACAGCTGCAGCGTTCATAATTTTTGGGTCATCTTTTATCCATTTGAAGATCTCCTCGGTGGCAGTGTTTCCCATGCCAATGAAAGATGTAGTTGCCAGCATAGAATAACCGCTTGATAACGAGGCAATGCTCATGTACTCCTCAATTGTAGGTATATATTTTCTATGAAACCATTTGGCCTCAGTAAATTGTGCTTGGACCACTTTCTTCATCTGTAAACAGAAAGAAAAACAAAGAATAACTAACTAAACCAAATCGCAAGCATTTTTGTTTTTCCTTTTGGCATCATATATGAAAAGTTAAATACTATTTTAGTTATTTACATTTAAAATTTTAATTAATTTAATCCATCATATTACAAGTTTATCAATTTAGTCTTTTATACTTCAATATTATTAATTTTTTTCTTATGCCAATTTAAAACTCTAATAAATGCTAGAATGACTAATAGAGATTTTAAAATGTGAATAATCAATTTGACATGCTTAAAGTGTGAGGGATCAAAATGATGTTTAACTATATATATATTTTGTTACCATGGCAAAAATATAGAAGGGAAGAAAAGGGAGATGATTCTTACCGCATCTTTTGCATAGTTAACACAGTATACTCGTCCTTCCGTGGTAATCTCTTTCTCTATTTCTTCATAAACTTCAAGATATGCCTTATAAAATATTTTCATGTATTCTGGAAGATGATCCGAGCAACCGCTATCCCACCTAATTAGATACATTTAAAAGTTCGTGTTGGACAATTACAGATATAAAGAATTTGGAAAAGGAAAATTTTATGGCTTCTTTGCTTTAGCTGTTTTATGTTTTCAATTCCAATTAAGATGAAAATCAAGTCTGATCAAAACATGTTTGGTTTAGTAAACTTTAATTCTGAAATAAGTTGGAAAGAAATTGTTATTAATGTTTCTAGAAATGATTAGTGACAATTTTGTTAGTTTAAGATTTCTTTTGTTTTCTTTTGGATAAGAAAACACTAGTAGTTCAATAAAGTTCATTAAAATAATTCTTAAACGGTAAATAAATATGAAATCAAGTGACAATAAAAACAAACAAACATGTTTTTTAAAACATAAAAATGTAAATATGAAAACACATTTCAAAAAATGAAAATACAGAATGAAAATAGAAACGAAACAAAGATGCTGCAATGTGCATAGCATTTACTATTCTATATCATATCCCATTTGCTATCACACTACATTTTGTTTCATTAAAAAAGTTATAAAATAATATTGCAAGAGTATTATTAAATTTGTTGATAGAAAACAATTTTTTTTATTAATTAAAAATAAATTTAGCGTCTTACTCATTGTGATTGGTTCAGATAAATAAAATTATTTATTATGTAGCATTATTTTATAACTTTTGAAATAATCACAATGAGTGAGACTAAACATATTGGATATCAAAATGAGCCCCATATAATTTTGTTGTGCTATATATATATATATATATATATACCTCTCAATTGTATTGGTAAGAAGTTCTAACTCTTCCATTGTACCATATGCATCATATATATCATCGATTAGAGATGTCAATGCAATAACTTTGTATGTGATCCTTCTCGCAAGAGAATATTGGGGCTCAAAATACACCCCAATAATCCAAAGACAGCATTCCACAACCCGATTCCGCGCAAAAGATAGTTTTGCTGAAATTTCCAGATCCTTCCACCACCTACACACCAATGGCAAATTACAAGAAAGATGCAGAAACAATGGGACATGCATGATTGATCTCTCTGCCAAGGGATGAATCGCAGTTATGGATTTATGGTTTTCTACAGGGAGTTATTCGTTTTCTGCATGTAGGAATAAGTGGCAATGATGCCATGCAATGCTACGTTACTATAAGTATGTATGTTATAGTAGGGGATAAAATTTTTCATCTAATACCTTGTCTTATGACCATATGATTGATTAATATATAATCAAATAATACTACAAATTATATTAATTAATTCTTTTGACCAATCATATAATTATGGAATGGGGTTTGAAACATAATATGAGGCAAAATATTTTATTTCTTATAGTAAGTGATAGGAAGTGCTTCATGTGTTGTAATTTTGGTAGTTTTGGGCAGTAATCTCTCTGAGAGAGAGTTTTGAAGGAGCCATAGGCTCTTGGGTGGTATTGGGAGTTATGTTGACCAGATTCTACATAATTAATTCACACGCTAAATACTGAACTCTAAATCTAAAAGTTTAAATCTTAAATCCCAAAGTTGAAATGCCTAAACTCTAAATAGAAAAGATGAGGAAAATGTGAAAATTATATAAAAGTTAATGGGTATAATTAATTCAGTCATATAAAAAGATTTGACTTTTATTTAGATTTTAGAAGTTCAAGGGAATCTCATAATGGTTATTATGTGTCCAAGGCACACATCAGAGAAACCGTTGAATTAAATTACCGAAATCAGAATCTAATTTTCTAGGTCTCTATCATTTTTCTTGCAGGAATAATAATGTGGGATCAATAAACTTACTTAGAGATATCGCCGACTTCTTTCTGATGCAGTTTCTGAACTATGTTGAAATCTATCTTTGCAAACAGCAGCAGAGTTTCATCATGAGAAGGATCTTCTTCATAGAAAGATATGTAATATCTTGCCTCTATCCTAGGCAGGCCCTTGCAAAGAGGACGATTTAAGCTATGGTTGACTTGTGCAGCGAGAGAAGGACTAATTTTGGCAGTCAAGGACTTGAGATGTGAGGAAGTGAAATCAAGAGCTTCATCTAATAGCTCTTCTCCATGAACTCTATAATGTGCTGCTTCATACAGGCTTAACATTCCTTCAACATCATTGCTATGTTTCTGATCAAATTTTCCTTCAGAGTCCTTGAATTTCTTGAATATATCTATTTTAAACATATAGTATCAACATGACATGTGAGCAAGTTATGGATGAGAATGTGATAATAGCTAGGGCTTGTGCTATCCATTTATATAAGATTAATTTATATATGAACATTTGCTTGGAGTGGGCATATGATGGGACAGGATGGGTTTTCCTGTTCTAGTCCCATTACGATTCTTGGTTAAGATAGAAAATTTTATTCTCACCTCTTTTCTCACATTTTGTCTTGTCTTGGTTCTAAAAAATACTATCTTAATTTTATCTTAGTATAAAATATGTAAAGGATATTATTTTGACTTAATTAATTTTTTTTAACATATATACTAAGATGGGATGAGACAAAAGAATGAGATATTTTTAAATATAATTTTTTTTTCTTATATTGAATTTCATTTAGAATGCAAATCTCCATCCTAATCCTGTCCTAATTGCCCCAAAGTGGGACGAGAATCAGGGTATTATTTTTGGATTTGTGTATGTTTTAAATCAAAACGGGTATATCCATATATTTTAATATATTATTTAATATTTCAGGTGGCCTCGAGTGTTTCAGAAAATACTTCTGGAAGAATTAACAATGAATGAAAAGGAATTAATGCTTTTGAACGTTTAGGAACCAGAAAGAATATTAACCATTCATTCTTGAAAATATTTAAACCCATTTAAATTATTCTCCCAAATATTAATTTGTTGAGTACGTACCTGATGAAATGTGGTATCCATGTTGTCTAAGCAGTCGAAAGAGCAAAGCAGAAGAATAGAGGTTACCATCATGAGTTATAATATCATTTTGAGTACAATAATTGTTGTGAATTTTCTGCAATGCTTCATCAATTTCATGCTCAAAATGATAAGACACACCCAATCGCTGAATCGAGTCGATTAAGTTTAGTTCTCGTGTGAGATTATCATGAATTGCAGAGACTAGCATACTCCTCACTTGTTCTTTCAGCGTTTGAGCTTGCTGCTTCATTTTATCATCCACTTCCTGCATTAGAGGGTATTAAATTTATAAATTTATATTAAATAAACTAATTAACAGATGTACTTACAAGATTAGTGTCAATCAAACTAATTAAAACAAAAAACGACATGGAATATGAAAAAATGGAAGAAAAATAGAGGGTTTGGGCCAGTGATGGATCTACAAATGAGTTAATGTGGTGAAATTGTTATGTTGTATAAGGAATAAGTTATATAAAAAATGTGCATATAATTTTTTCTAAAAATTTTAGTAAAACATATCTAAGAAAATTGGAGCATGGGGCTAGTGCCACTGCTAGCCAGCATTGTATTTGTTAGTTGGACTAGAATAGATATTTTCTGGGATGACTGGTATAAAAATCATTCGTTGGATAAATCAACTGCTAGATTGTATGATTACGTGCACAGTTGACATTTTATCACATTAATGACTATAATCCAGTTAACAATAGTGGAAATCCACGTTCTTAGACTTTGACCTTGAAAAGCTTATCTCCTTGATTCTTTTTACCAATTCGGACACATTTGAAAGCAATGATATCTCTCATTTTTCTTTACCCTTTTTGTTAATAATTAGAAAGATGATTAAAAAGGTGTCTTTCTGCTGAACAATAACTGTTAACAGTAAATTGTGAAGCCACTAGGTTTGAAAACAAAATATGAAATATTTGAATAATTTACAAGAGATTAGAGTTTCTGAAACTTTAGTGAGAAAGAAAAATCTGCTAACGATTTATTTTTGGATCCTAGTTTCTTTCTGCGACACTTGTGCACTCCATATGCTAATTAATATACACTTGCATGCATGCAAATACGAAGAATTAACAACTCAACTTATGCAAACAACATTATACCGTGGTGGAATCTGCAGCATATGCGATGAACTGATCACCCCAAATGGTTGGATGATAATCTGCAGAACGACGAGCAACATCAGATGATGCTGATATTGAGATCTTTGACATAGCTGTAATTGCTAACACTGGAGTAGACATTGTTTTCACTCCTAATTAGTTGATAAACACTCTAATCTTTCTTGTTGCAAGAACATATGTTCCACCTGCGTTGATATTTATAGGGCAATATCTATGATCTGCAATTACTTTTTTGCCTTGAAAAGAAAATAATAGTAATAATAAATTTTATTTTACTAAGTGAGTTATGTTACATGAGTTATTCAGTGTTATTAAATAATATTAGATTCTAAATTTTCAAAAATATTATGTACTTAGGAGCCTAATACAATCCTACTCTTTTCTTTTCACCTAACTTATTATCTTTCTCTTTTTGTGAGGCTTGGGTCCATATATAAAAACAAAGGAAAATTCATTTGAACAAATAAAAAAGAATTTATTTTATGATAAAAGATTTGCAAAATCTTAATTAGCCAATCTATTCTATATTCCACCCAATTTTTCCATTATTAGTTGAGAAAGCGACTCTTTTTTTTAGCTTATTGGCAAACTTTTACTAGATATGGGAAATCTTTATATCTATCAGCCCTAATTATTTCACTTTTTCATTATTAAAAGCATTTTAGTTGCTTCTCATGAGTCAAGAAGCACTCAGAATATAAAATCAGTGAATTGATTGAAGAATAGTTTTGACCAATATCACTCAAAAGATGAGCACATTTAACTTGTGTCTTAAACATGAGCCGACTTGAACTCATTTTTTTGTTGGATACAATTTCAGTCGTTATTTATTCGTTCAACATTTGTTACGCCATTGTCATATTTTTTTTTATTAAAACTCTAAATTTGTACACATAATATAGAGTTAATATTAACTATATACCTATAAAATTTTATCATTAGGTGAGTATCTATAATTTTAAAATGACATCTAAAGAGAATTTCTATCTATGTTAAAAGCTAATTATTTTCAACATTTTTCTTAAAATACCCTTTAACTTTTCAATTTTTTCCTAAATTACACTTTCACATTTAATACCTAAATTCAAACCAAACTTACCCGAAGGTTTCTTGGATTTGCTACGGTGATTTTACTGATTTTTGCTCTGAGAAGGATTGAACTATGATTTTTTTTACATCCAAGGATTGAACCATTCATCTTGAAAACAATACAAGTTAATTATAAATTTCTGTCAGGGTACACAATAAGGTGGTGAAATATTAGACTACTCGTAAAGAAGGGAATGGAAAACTAAACTAACCAACAATCTTGGATGGGATGCTGGGGAAAGTTTAAGACTTTTGCAGGTAGTTATCTAAATATGGATGAGGAGAAATGGATGGATGATAAGAGAGGATCTCAACTCAGTTAGACACAAGGTAAAAGACGAGAAAAAGATTTGGTTTTGGATACTCTTGCAGAGAGTGAGTCGGCGAGGATAAAGGTATTTTAGGAAGGAAATTAAAAAAATTAAAAAATTGTTAGTTCTAATAATAATAATGAATAAAAGTCTTTTTTAAATATAATTTTAAAATTATAAGTATTTAACTTATATCAATCCTATTGAAAGTGTACCCGAACTGAGATATTATTCTTTGTTTCAAATCTTTTTCTTTTCTATTGTTTGTTTGAAATTTTTTGCTGTTCAAAGTTTCAACGCATATTAATGAATTAGTCTAAAATTTTGATTTAATTTAATTTATTTGTTGTTAAAAAGAGAATAAATGAGTTATTTTTTAAATAAATAATCATATATATGATGAAATAATTTTGAAAAAAAAAACTCAAAAATTGCAAAAAGATTTGGAAGAAAGTAAATGACGTTCCCAAGTAATTGCTTTTCTTTGTTTTGATACGTCCTAAATAATTGTGTTGTAGCCATCCACTGTTTTATCGCACTGTATCCATTGGGAAACCCGCTAATCATGTCATATTTATAATTAGCCACTGTTTATGGCATTGTACCAATCTATTAACCATGTGATCATTTTTATAATTAGCCAATGATTATGGCATTGTACCCATTGGGAAAATCTGCAATTAAGGTCATATTTAACTTGTGGGGCATGGAAGCTTAATTAATTTGCCAAATGACTTGTGGGGCATGCTATCCAAAATTATTTGAATTCTACTCTTGATTGCACTGTTGCTGCTGAACAAGTTGCCTCTTAAATCTTAAGCTGTTGTATTTTTGTTGTGTGTTTCAAAATTAGGCAGTGCCTAGTCCATCCACAATTTCAATATATATAATGTTCAGTTTGCCTCTTTAGAAATGCTATTCATGGATAGACATCCAAAGAAGCTATATATTCCAATTTGTCCGTTTTCTTTCTTTGGCTCTGAAAGAAAACAAGGGAATCCCTGCATACATTTGCAGCTTTTCAATCTTTGGCAACAGAGCCTTCTCTATTTCAGCATGTAGCTCTTCTATTATTATTTGAGATAAAATGGCAAAACTAATATATGCCCTGTTTGGAAAACTAGAGAACTCAGGAGCTCAGAAACAGACTAAAAGTTGCATAGACAGAATAAGGATAAGAACGATATATTTGAATATCTGGATAAATTTATTAAGAGCTTGGATAAATCTAAACCGTTGGATTGATATTCAACTGCAAAACACACCTATAAATAGGATAAACACAACAACGTAACCCCAAAAAAAATAGAAACCACTAACGTCCACAACGGAGTTAATATTTATAAAATCCCAGTAACTTAACCACCTAAAATATCTGATCCCGATAACAACTAAACTTTAGCTCCAAAGTTGAAGAAATCAATCCATGAAATCTTTCATGTTCAACTTTGGATCAATCTCCAGCACACCCTTTAATTCAAAATTGTACATTTTAAATTGTTGCTTGAAATAAACATGTTTGTCTCTTGAGAGAGACTTTATAAAAATATTTGTTACTCATTTATATATGTTGTGGCACATACAATTTAACGTTAGCTCCAAAGTTGAAGAAGTCAATCCCTGAAATCTCCATGAAATCTTTCATGTTCAACTTTGGATCAATCTCCAGCACACCCTTTAATTCAAAATTGCACATTTTAAGTTGTTGCTTGAAATAAACATGTTTGTCTCTTGAGAGAGACTTTATAAAAATATTTGTTACTCATTTATATATGTTGTGGCACATACAATTTAGTTTAAGTTTGAAACTTGAAAACATATGCTAACCAAATCTTTATTACTAGATTATATGCATCTAGTAAATTTATTCAAAATAAGAGATAGATCAAACCCAACAACTTGCACACATCTTACTTATTTATGAAATTCCATCACACCCAAAGCAGACATAGCACAGCAGGCCACTTGAAATTTAGAAACTCCAGATCTCTTGCACAAATTCTTGAATTCTTTCTCAGTTCTCTCTTTTCCACCAACAATAATAAACATTAGATTGTCAAGACCAGAAACCAAATTAAATGCATCAGTTGCTTCTGGAGTTTCTGGCAGTATGAACTCCACAACAATCACCTTTCCATTCAGTGGCTGAGCTTTGTAACAATTTCTTAAAATTTCTTCACACTTGTCATCTGGCCAATTATGGCATACAGCCTACAACAACCAAGGATTTAAACAGTTGAATGTTAGCACCTTTATAATGACTAGATTATCACACAACTCTTAGATATACAATCATGAATATGTACTCTTAGTAATTCTGTGCTATTACGATTAACTGTATAATTAGTTGTTTTGAGACAATTATGGTGTGATTAGTTTAAAGGAGGGAGGGGAGAGAAAATAACCCTTCCGTTGTTTGGTATGGTTGCAGGAGAGAGGAAACAAAAAGAAATTATAATCCTAGAATTAAATTTGAGAAAAAATAAGCGAGAACAATTTAGTTATTTTGCTTTTAAATTATGCTTCATTTTTAAAACCCCGGCCCTCGCTTTTGGAGGGGAGAGGGGAAATGTGGGGTTAAATTGAGAAGCTAAATTGTTAAAATACCTCCCCATATCCCCTCCAAATTTATGAAGCAAATGAAGGGAAGGAAGAAAGATGTCTCCCCTCTTCTCCAACCAAACAATGATAATTTCACTCTTTAGATCTAGGTGAGTTAAAAAAGTGTTTTTGTACTATATATGGATATATATACTAACCTTTAAAATTATGGTAACGCCTTTTGCAACACTTGCGAACATATCTCCTCCAATGTGCTCTATCCCTTCATGAAATTTCATTTAATTTATGGTTTAGTCGAAGGAAAAAATGGAGCTGCTTCTAATATTATTCAAGATATGACAACAAGAAAAGGATATGGTAACTAACATGATGTGACTAGTTGGTAAGTAAATTGTACTCAAGCGGGTTGAGAGGTTTTTACTTTGTTAAGATTTAGGCTCACAAAAAAGCATATGTTAAAAGAAAAGGTAATTGATTGTAATTACTCTCACTTTCTAAACAAAAATTGTCCTATCCCCAATATGGGATAAGAATACTCGTGGGTCAATAAAAAGAGGTAAGGCAAGAGGGATATTTACGTAGTTGTATGTTCATATCAAAGTTAATTCCCTTTATTTAAAGGTGCTCGGAGATAATCATATACAGATTAGCCCCATTTCCACCACCAACGTCAACCAACGTTGATACTCCTTCAAATCCCTTATATATTTCAAGCACCCCATTCATCTCTAATGCACAAACATCTGCCATTGCTTTGTTAAAAGTGTGATTCAAAGCTGGATCTTTCTCCAAGTATTGGTAGAATGTAGATCCATGAACTCTCTTAAATTGGTCATTAATTTAGGCTGAAAACGTAGAAGATATATACGTAAGAATAAAATGATATATAGCTCGCTCAGGCCAGCTTTAACGTTGTATTTATCCTGTTGCAAACATAAAAAAATCGTGCAAAACGGTGGAAAGTGGGTTTAGTATATAAGCAACTGGAAAATAAGAAAAGTATAGGCCATATATCAGAAAAATGGATAGAGAAAGAGGAGAAACAAAAACATAGAGAAAGAGGAGAAACAAAAACGTAAGATAATTTTATGGGTCTATTTAAGTAATTTTTAAGAGTTATAATAATAGAGAAAAATTATGTGTCTTACGAAGCCCACAAAAAAATTTAATAAAAAATTAAGTTAAGAAATTTTAGTGTATTGCACCAATAGAGATGGTCTTAAAAAGCAACACATGTAAAACTCATTCTTCCTCTTTCATTTCAAGTGGGATAATGAATAAAAATGTCTAAACAAGACAAAAATATAGACTATGATTTAGTAGAATCTAAACTTAATGACAGAAATCTTATAAGAACAACCATTCGAATCCAAACTTATTGTGGTATATTAACTTCTAAACTTCCAGAATGCTCTATGAGAGAGAATTGGTGCGGTTGAAGAGAAGTAGCCTCTCTTATCATCACACACCAAGTATTTATCAATTTCTGAGAGTCCATAAACTCTTTCAGTGCTACCATTTTCATTGGTGTGCGTAAAACAGATGAGAAGATTGTAACTGGCAAGCAACCGCAGCATTCGTTCAAGCCTCGAAGCCAAACCTGGGTATTGGTTTGGAAGCTGAGAAGCTATTTCAGAGGCAGACAAGAGGGAACCTGGTGGGGTTGCCTTAGCTATGATCTCAAACAAGTTGAGCTCAATAGCAGCATTAAGCACTGCAGCACATAGTGAGAATAGAGAAAAGAAGACCATATTACCCCTCAATTAGAATGGAAAGAAAGTAGAATTTAGAGTTTTAGTATTTTAGGAATTAAGATTTAAAATTTAGTGTTAGAGTTTTATTTTAAAATTTAGAATTTAATGTTGTAGAGTTTATCATTTCTTTTTAAGTGTTTAAAGTTTGAGATGTAATGTTTGGGACACTATTATGGCCAACTTCAATTTTGGGGCATTTTTATTTTTAAAGAATGCTTACTTTTTTTTACATTTTTTTTACGTATGAGTTAAAATAATAAAATTACTTCTTTATTAGAGGACTGTTTTCAATAACCCCTTTCACCTTTTGGTTCATAATTCAAAGACCTAGGTTAATAAAAAAGACAATTTTTGTTACATGCTGCATTTGTATTCATTTATCAATTTAAACTAATGTTTACAATCATTGTTATTCCATGATAAGAATTAAATGATGCTCCTTGATGTTCACTCCTTTATCATTCCCTAACATATATTTTTAATCAACGAAAATAACTCACATGTGAACACTTAGATGTAGAAAAAAGTTTAGAATGAATGTATACAACATAATAATTAGAGATTTAATTAACACATTCTCCCACTTAAATTTAACATAATTTAATATCCAAATTAACAAAATCACACACTCTCACATTCTGTTCTTCCCTTCTTCATCGACAAAACCTTAACCACGTACTCCCCCATTTCTTTTTCACTTCTTCACCAACGGCAAGAGGGAGCTCCTTATTTCTATGTAAGCCGGTGCCTCCCTCCACCATTTTACCTCCTCACCGGCAGATCCAAGAGGGAGCTCCTCCAATCGAGGTTAGTCTCCTCTTTCCCCTTTATGTGTTAATTAGGGTTCTTTAATTCATATTTAATAGATGAAATTGTCCTACTTATATTTTTTTTTTGCTCTCACTATATTAAATGGCCCTAAGAGCTGTTGAACAAATGAATTTAAATAAAACAGTTCAAGAAAGCCATTTGGAAACTAACCAGTTGTCCTAATGACTCAAATAATTATACAAAACCGTTTGAGTCATGGGAACAACAATCATCCAAACAACTCTCTAGGGCCATTTTTTGAATTCCACTTATTCAATGCCTCTCTAAAACCGTTCGAATCATGAGTTAGTTGTGTAATTTTCATAGTACAAAGTATGTGTTAGTTAACTTCCTAATAATTACAGTAATGATGTGTGGAAACCTCTGCAACATAATAATTACAGTTAACATTAGAGTTCCTGCGTTTCATGTGACAGCAAAAAGCAAAATGGGAAAATTTGAGACAGCGTTCACAAACTTCTATCCCTCTATATTGGATTTTTCTAGAACCTTACTGCACAGATTTTTGTATATGCAAGAAGTTCACAAAGAAAACAATGATGTTGCCAAAGCAAAACTTCATAGTTTCCACCAGCTGAGCTTCTCACTGTATGAAATGAGTCAAGGTGACTCCATAGCTGTAAACACGATCAAACTTGAAATGAACAGTTGCAGGATTTATCTCATTCGTTTTTGTTAATGAACAGTTGCTTGTGCCATCCTTTTCTGCCCCCTAGCAGCAAGCAACTCAGAATCCTGCATATTTGAAGCCATAAATCCATGATTAGCATAAGCATGGAATTCTTTTTCTATTTTTTTTTCTCTTATCATGTTGACATGAGAATCTTAATGTTTAGAATTACAGTTCTTTCTGTCCCTTAAGAAGGATATACAAAAGGAGCAACTTCTGTTAAATTGGTGATGCAGCTAATTACAATAAAGGTGGTTTGTTGTATCAAAAAGATGATTGCTAAGCTACTCAAATGGGATAGCACTACTCCGGTAGGCTTGGAGGGACCCATATACTGAAATTGGTATCGTTACAATGACACCAATTTCAAAACTGAAGTCCCACCAAAACCCCTCAAATGAAAAGGTGTAGCGCTACCCAATAGAAGGTAGCTTAGCATACACCAACAAAAAAGGACATATCTAAATGAAAGCATTTCTCTGTAAATAATCAAGTTATCATATTTGTGCAAGCTATATAGATTACAGAAGTATTTGTCACATATTTCACCTGTACAATAGCCTGAGCACAAAGCTTCCCAGAAAGAACAGCACCTTCCATTGAAGCTAAATATTTTTGTTTTGTGTAGTCACCAGCTAAATAGAAACCCTCCACAGGAGACCTTTGTAAGGGACGGCAAGGCTCACAATTTGGAACAGTTTTGTAAACAGACCTGAATCAATTCAGTGACAATTCAGAAGGCCAAGAAATGTGATGATTTAGGTGACTATGCAAGCTTCAAAAAAATAAATCAGAACTCAGAAAGGGAAGAAAAAAAAATTCCTGCAAACTACTACCACGAAGACCATGATACTCCTTCTCGTCGTCCTATTTATAAGACTCCTTCTAGAAATTTTTGATGGTCTTTAATATAAAATGCTTTACAAGGTTTTAGAAACATTTATAATTGTTTCTCATATTTACCCTTTATCATTATTGGCCTTTTCTAATTTCAAGGTTTTGATTAATGTAAAAATTGACTTTAAAAAGGGGTATAGTTGGAATGTTGTAATAATTTTTTCAAATACCAATACATTAACTAATTTTAACAACTTTTCTTGAACTGCGTCATTTGATTAAAATGACCATATAAAAGGACCGGAGGGAGTAACTTTTATCTTTTCTAATCGTGAAGTTTACTGCCCATGTTTTGTTCAAAGAATGTAAAGGGAATAGTACAGGTCTATGGCTATTCAATCAAACCTTGGTGTTTTAACAACATGGTACTTGACAATCTTTGCTTTGCTTTGGTCTGCAGAAATTTCATCTGGAAAGAGTTTGGCAAGTTCAAGCATTGTGGCATTTATAATATCCTCGTCACTGCAAGAAACCCATTCTTCAGCTGGTGCAAAAACTAACTCCAGCATAGACTGATTTGGGTTATAATATTCCTGCATATGATAATGAATGACAAAAAGGTAATTTTTACACAATCTTGTGAAACTCAAGTCAATTCACTTATAACCAAAATATGCCAACGTTCAACTGTAATCAGATACTCTACAGCAAGGTGAAATTGAATCAGAATAAAATAAGGGTACACAGATAGCTGAAAACTGAAACTGTTATTTGTGTAGAAGCAGAGTGTTTAACTACAAAGCAGTAAATTCTGTTACATGTATTTATTTATACATACACACAGGGATATGCTTAACCAATCATGTAACCAAAAATCCAGCTCAAAAATTTGTAATGGAAATAAAGGTCTATTTGGATTAACTTTTAAAAAAAGTGTCTTTGAGGTGCTGAAGTAGAAGTAGAAGCCAAATGTAACATTTTTACTTCTAAAGGTGCTATTTTCATGAAAATTGTGACATGTTTTCGCTTTGTTTAGAAACATCTCACTGCATGCTTATTCCAGAAGCATCTTTTCGACTTCTAAAGGTGCTTTTGCTTTTTTTCCAGAAGTCAATCAAAATAGTCTAAAATTACATAGAAGGGCCTTTTTTTTTCTTGCGAAAAGGACTTCTAGCAAAAAAAAAAAAAGAAAAAGAAAAACCAATCCAAACAAGCTCTAAATGTATCTTGCTCGCCAAATTGTATCTGGAAATTGATTACATGCAAAAAGTAACTTTTACCTTGCATGTTACCGACATGTCAGCATATACACTCAGAAGGGGACTTCTGCATGAAGAAGAAAACAAGATGTTAATGAAGATGCAAGCTCAAGCACAATTGATTTATTTCTTTTATAATTGACTACTATGACATTTCAAATAATAATGAAGTGACCCTCAAACCTTACAATCTCACAAACTTCTAGCCAATACAACAGACACCGTAATTCTCTGTATCCTTAGAATAAGAAAATAAGCAGATGGGATTATCTACAAACTGTGAATAAGGCAATACAGCTATTCACAATGGGCACCCACAAGAAAAATGTCCTACAGAATACCACAACTACCAAGCTAAGCAAAAGAGGGGACAGGATTTTCTTGCCCGAAGGTTTTATTGCAAGTCCTAACACATGAAGTCAACCCTCCAATTGGAAAGGCAGTGTTCTAGAAAGGGTACAATTTGTCATTGGGGTACTTAATTATACTTTATATACCTAGAGACACTACTATATTAATATTTTCTACTCTCCCGTATAGCTTGTCTGTATTCCTCAGTGACAGGTCTTTATCTATATTGCACACAAACAAGTCCCTCATTTTTCTTGTAAAATTTAAATCTTTGCAAGTTTATTATTATGGCGTGCAACAACTTGGCACAAAAGACCCAATCGTCCAAGCAGGTGCCTTCCACACTGTGAAATGGCCAAAATACTCCTCACTGCTATTTGGTTGTTCATACATGCGAAACAGAATAACTACATAAATAAACGGAAAAACCACATAGATATACAGGGCATTTTGGTCATTTAGCAAAATGTAGTAGGCACCTGCTGGGAAAGCAGGTACTTTCTGCACTTTTATGCCTTTCTCTTTTTTCTCGAATCTGAATTTGGGTATACTTAACTCTATATTTATCAAGAGAGATGATCTTCTAGATTCTACATCACCTTCATAGTACAACAAAGGCTATTGACTTGTCTGACTAATACCATTATGCAATTCGCAATATTCTGAAGTCATATAATGGAATCCCAAAATGAAAATGCACAATCATACATGAATTTACAAGAGTTTCCCCTTGCCATGGAGCTGTGCTCCTAGAGAAGAGTACATCATCTCCTCTGCCACAAACTAGAGTTCAGAAACTGTCCACAACGATGAAGGTAACTGCCTACCACATAGTCCTTATAATACTGCAACCTAGTTAGAATATAACTTCCATAAATACTAACTATGATACACTATAATATTTTTTATTTCTCCTAGCATAAAGAAATCGAACTGCCGGCTTAGTACTATGGGTAGAGTTCTGGTTCCCAACATCTTGCCTATGTGGAAGATACCAACTTGCTAACTAGAAGGAAGAAATATGAAACCATTTAAAAAGCTAAGGTCAAAGATTATCTGCTGTTATGTATCATATTCATAAAAAAACCTAGAGACATTTTTGTCCCTTCAACAAAATGATTCAAAGTGTGAGGAAAAAACCTGCTGAAGAGTAAGGAATCGTATGTGTTCTTCAGTTTTCTGTCAAACCTGCAAATATGGCAGATATAATGTATGTCATCACACCAAAGAGGCTAATAGTATGCTCATTCTTGACAAACATCACATAATTTTAGGAGTAAAACTAATTTCCCCTCCATCCCATTTTTCTATAATGTACATGGACCACCATATTCTAAAAAGGGCTACAAATAGATCTAATCCGTATAGTCAACTGTTAAGTCATGGTAAGAGGAAGTAAAAACGATATAAAATCTCTGTAGCACCCTCAGTTAGCAGTTAAATTCAAGGGCAATTCTAGAAAATACTAGATAGCCAAAGGTTAATTGTCAGAAATTATGGCAAGATTTAACTGTAAGAATTTAAGGACTAAATAAGGGAATTATGTTCATTTTATATTATTTTCCTCCCCTTAGACAATGATTAATGGCTGACTTGACGAATTGGCCTTAGCTATAGCATTCTTTCAAAGTTCAATGGAGGTCTATGCAGGTTTCCAAAATAAAGAGGAGGGTCGTAAATCTTATATGGAAACAGAAGGGAAATTATTTTACTCAAATTGTTTTTGTTAAAGAAATATAAACACAATTGAAAGCACATATGACAACACCAACAAAACAGCATACTACTGCATCATTTAACGACAAATCAATTAACAAATAGCAATGGCTTTCCAAAAACCTCGTCTATCAACTTTTCCTTTTCCTGAAGTCTTATAACCATTAAATTGGAATAGCAGTACAGAATGACAAATTTTGTCAGTAGTACCATGATACCACCTAATTGAAATGACACAGATGTATAATGCATGCTTCTTTAGTAAATTAAATGGGAGACTATCGCACCTTCAACCATAAAAAGCAATAATATCAACTAGAATAGCAAAATACCATACATTTTAGAAAGCAAAAATAAAAATAACACAATTTTCCGCAGCAACAGTATCACTGACCATATGTGAACATTAATAACTGGAACTCCCACTAATTTCTCCAGTCTCTGGAAATATGGAATCTCTTTCCAGCTATCAGGTAGAAGAAGCTTCAGGATATCCACTAATTGAAGAAAAAGAAATCCATTAACAATGTGAACAAACAGACTAGAAACACCAGAAAGCAATGGATTAAAAACACAAGAAAGGAAAAGGACATACCTGGAGTTGCAAACACATAAGCATCTCCTTCAATCAACTTCCCATTATTTAGTAAGAAAGACTTTACTGTCCCATCATTGCTGAGCTCAATTTTTTGTATGCGAGAATTAAGATACACTTCACCGCCCAAGGATTGAATGTGCTCAACAATTGGCATGCAGAGTCTTTCAGGGGGATTACCATCCAAAAAAGCCATCTTTGAACCATGCTTCTCCTATAGAAGTATTCAATACTATAAGAATCCCCATGTTCATTTTGCAAGAAACTATCACCCTTTACTTGGCATATAGATCATGAAACTGTTTTAGAAATCATGGGCTAACACAAATACAATAACCGTAATGCCAATGACCGCCAGACTCCTGGGTTTGGCCAATTGGAGGCTTCTGATCTTCAGGGGGTGTGAAACTTAACAAGTACCCTTTTATAGGTCTAATCCCTATAACTATGCTGTAATAATATCCCTATGATTGTGCTATCACAATATTTATAATATTTACATTCCATAACAGTTTGATATTAAATCATATTATTTGCAGAGCAAGTAAAGGTTCTTTCTTTTATATTTATTTCCATTGAAATATTATATTGGGCATGGACTGGCATTGGTAAAAGACAAAAAAAAATTTGGAATAATCTTAAAGAAGAAGGATGTTTGCACCTGAAGAAATCTGTTTAAAGCAATCAATATACATTGCATTGACAGTTCATCAGGGTTGATGAAGTTTAATGCCTTTGACATTGCTACGAACACCTCATCAGTAACTCGATCAGGTACGCCCTACAATGAGGAGAAGACATTTTGCTATTCTCAAATTGTCTTGAAAATGCACAAAAACTTCATAGATATTGCACCAGAAAAGCTGATGAAATGAACCAAGAGTAGATGAAATTAAATATAATTCAAAGTAATATATCGGATACACATATAAAGATCTTTTAAGCCATGATATCTATATCCACTGCACGGCACCTAAGCATAAGTTGATAGAAAAAAAAATTGACATGAAAATCCCTCAATTGTGTACTTCTTTTCTCTAAGTCATTAGTGTTATGAAATGCTAATGGAAGAGGAATCTCCCTACTCCATACTCGTACATCAGTACTGAAACACATAGGACTGGTCCCAGCATTAAGAGTAAATATATGTACATGGAAAATGGTAAAATGTTATAGGAAGTAGAATCTTAGACAAAAAAGAGTCACAGCAAAAATACTATTTTATTGTCTATAATAGAGTTAGACAATATTGAGAATATCGCAAATATACTGACTTATTCTTTTCTTTATGGATAGATAGCAGAGAAGATAAAGAAAATATACAGATTGCAACAGATCCAATCTCATCTATAAATCTAAGAGAAAACTTTTGACTTAGAAGACAATAACTCATTCAATCGGAGTGAGAACTCTGACATCACTGTATACATTTGCAACTTGATAACTATAAATAGCATGAAACATAGGAATAAATCAATCTTCAACCAAGAATTCATAATTTGATTCTTTGTGATCGAAATTAGAAAGGGACCTCTTACCATCATAATCCATTTACTTCTAACATTCAAAAGAAACCTAGGGGATCGTCACAAGTTAAAAGGACTTTCTCGTGCAAGTTTTATGTCAAAATAGGCCAAGATCTTAACTAGAGAAATAGCCAACATACTTAAATCCATTAATAGAAAACTAATAGCAAACAATTAAAACATTTGCTATACCTGTTTTCTCATCCACTCTTTAACTGATAGACCATCTTGAGCCTCAACATAAGATTGTCCACCAAGCATAGCCGGCAGCAGTCCAATAGCAAACTTGACTTTCTCTGGCCAAGTCAGCATTTCATTGTTCCTCAATATTGCAAATATTCCTGTTAATAGAATCCACGGCGGGTACAGTAGTTAAAAGTAAGAAACAATTGAGAAAAGAAGAAATAAAGCTATTCTAACAGAACCCACAGAAGAGGAGTTTAGCAGAACTTTTTTCATATCATAAAGAATTTATCACAGAAGAAGAAGAGTGAAAAGAAGAAGGACAAGAGATCCTCAAAAACAGACCAAACAACAGGACAATTGAAATAACAGAAAAATAAATCAGCAAGTACATGCTCTCAAATCCCTTTCCAAATCCATTAAGGATACCCTTCTAAATAAACCCTTTGCAGAGACCTTAAGAGAATATAACTACTCTATCCCATAAAAGATGCAAAGGTAAGATCTCTAATTAAAGACCTTGAAATTATGCTGCAGACATTAGCACCATAACCAAGCAAAAAGCACACTTCCAGATATCAGAAATTTTTCTATTAACTTATTACTCTGGATTTTTGTACTCTCTAAGAAGACACTGAACTTCGGTTAGGTATATAAAAATGTACAACATGAATCAAATCTTTAAATTAGAGATGCAAGCATCTTACCATTTAATGGAGCAGGCAGAACTTCGGGAAAATCAAATCGACTGAATTCTCCAGGCTTGTTTGGCATTGCAAAAATCATAGAATGCTCCTTCCATTGTAACCGATCATTAATACCAAGTTCACTAAATAGATTTTGAACGTTGGGGTAAGCCCCAACTTGAAAAAATGAACAAAAGACATAAAATAAGAACAATTACAAACAATATTAAGATAACCAGATAAATTGAATATCAGATATATGAAGCAAGATGACAAACAATTTCTCATAAACATTGCAGTCAATATATATATATATAGAGAGAGAGAGATAGGAAAAGTGTATTGTTCATAATATCCCCCCCACCCCCCAAAAAAAATAAAAATAAATAAAATTAATGAAATACTATTCAGACACTCCAGAAGATCCATTAGAGAAATATCACAATAGTAAAAAAGGTACATTCAATAAAACAGACCAATTGAATGTAAGCCTAATGGTGTACATATCCTTGCCTTCAGAGTTAAATTCCTCCTATCAGACCATATGAATCACATAAGCATAGCAACAGGAGCATTTCAAATGTTAGCACCACCTCCTCGAGCCACACTCCTCAATATATCCAAATAACTTCAGTAGAAACAATCAAAAGATAAAGGACTTATTTCAAGAGGAAAAAATGCCCAAGCCAATTCATTAAGAAAGTTCACTTTATCATGACTGGTTTTTGAACAAAGAATAATTTAATTTATGAAAGAAAACATCATGCTTCAAAAGATAATCATTCAATGAAAAGCAAGAGGCAAAAAAAAAATAAAAAATTAAAGGTTGCAAGCAACGTTGGGGGAAACAAATAGCAAAAAAGAACAAATAACAGCATATGTTTTTCAAATTGCAAAAAGAACAATACTAATTGTGAAAAACCATGCATACAGCTTAGTGAAGCAAACTAAAATAAATATATTATGAATTAGCGTATTATCATATTTAGAATTATATTACAGAAAAACTGGAGCCAAGTAACCTACAGAATATGTGTAGGCCTGTCTCATACCAGTCTCCATCTTCATCTTTCCATGCCGCCACCTTTAAAAAAATCATCAGAAGTTAAACACACTCCAAGCATGTCAGATTGAGATATAATGAATAAGTTCATACAGTATTGTAATCTGATGTGATGATGCTTTCCATTAGTCAGCAACACAGCTGAAACACTTTTCGCCAAATTTTCTTTAACATTATCACTTCCATCAAAACAAAACCAAAATATATATATATGTTGCTTGTATAATTTTTCATTTAGAATTTGTATTCCTTCGTCAATTGTGTATTCATTTTATGCATGTCCCAAATTCATGGCTGGCCTAATAGAAAATTAAACAAGTAATCTAAACGAAAAAATGTCATAATTGCAGGTTTTTTTTGTTTCCTAACAATACATTAAGACTAACAAGTAAAAGTTGTCACCACTCTTTGAATTCAGTGCATGAAGTCAAGTTCGTTCCTTTTATTCATTCAAAATTCAAGGTGTTGATCATGCTCCAAATCAAGCTTTCATAAGGACAGACAACTTCCTTAACAAAAGTAGCTGCAAACCCCCATATCAACCATAAGAAATAATTGCTCAATATATTCTACAAATTGAAAATTGAATATAGTCTGATGCAACAAAAAAATAAAATTATATTCTCACACTGATATAGATAGGGAAATTTTCTGATTTTACTTAAATAGGAAGCTAAAACAGTGAACAAATATACTGGCATAGTCACAGCTCATTGAAAAAAGGGATGAGTTTAGCAGGAATACCTTTCCACCAAGAACGTCCCTTGCTTCCAGTAATATAGGTTTATGGCCAGCATCTGCTAAATATTTTGCAGTTGACAAACCAGCCAGTCCTGAAAAAATTTGAAATATGAAGTAATTGCAAGAGAGAAGGAAAAATGAATGGCTAAAAGGGATGTGCAAGGACGATTCTCTTTTTCTTAAATAATTAAATATCATGATTTTTTCCCTTTCAGTTGAAATCTAATAATGAAGGAACACGTAAGAATGAGAGAGTTCTCAAGAACACTTTCGCCATTGGTACTGGATTGTCACAATTAAAGCAAGCCTTCAGAAAGATGTCTATATAATCTAAAGAAAGGAACTTGTCATGCCCAAATGACGTTCAAAGTACTTCTAATAAGAATGTCAAGCTACAAGCTGGTACCAATAGTATCTGACTTATACTGAGTGAATGCACACCAGCCATTCTATAATACCTTCAAAAAATAAACAGATAATGCTTGAGGAAAACAATATCAAATGAAGAGTTTTGTCAGCAACAGTATAACTCAGATGTTTTAGCAATGATACGAGTTGATATATTAAAAATGGACACAAATTTCACTTTCAGTTGCCAAAGCCTCTTCTTACCAGCACCAGCAATAACGACTTCTAGGGGATTAGTTGGGCGTGGAGAAGCACGAAAGGTGGAAGACAAGTAAGCAGCTTCTATGAAATTAACAGTATTTTCAAGCTCTGGCCTCGGATAATCAATGCATACTACCTGCATCACGAGTCACAACCGAACCATCAATTTTGCCCAGTTAAGTAATTCAACAAAGACCAACTGAACAATTCCCACGACAGCATACTAACCTGCAAAGGAAATCCTTTCCTCCTCAACCTGCTTTTAACAGCGTATGTTGAAGGAAATCTCAAACTAAGACCCATAGACTCGCTTCCACTAAATGCTAATGAAATTGCTTGACCTGAATTAATAGGAGAACCAAATCCAATATTTCTTGTGCCAATCATATTAACCTGCGGAGTCAAATTCAAAGTAGATACACACCCACATACAGCCATTGCACCAAACCCAAATCCCAACTTGGTGCCTAAGCTGAGAATTCAATTAGATAGCTGATATCCTCCAATTTTAAACAACCTGCAAGATACCCATATTGAAAATTTGAAACTTTACACTCCCAAATGAAAATAATTATACCAGAAAGGAAAACCCATATTCTGTTCTTATGGTACTTTCAGCCTGCTTAGAACGTTGAGAGTATTTCTTTGCTAAAGATGACAAATTCCAAAAGGAAAAACCTCATCACTAAATCACTGTTCGACTCAAGCACTGAAATTTCAATAACTGGATAAAGAGCAGAAACTAAAAGATAAAGGGAAGTTGAATACTACCAACTTGCGGAAGTTACAGGAGAAGGTTTAAGAACAAGGGCACTAGTTGGGGCTGTGGTGTGGGGATAGCACCATTGCTTTTGTGGGTGGCTAGTTGTTTGTTTAAAGAATATTCTTTATTGGATAGTGAGGAAGAACACGACAAATCCATTATAAATTGCCCTGATGGAGAAGCTTTCAGTCAAATGCAACTTTCTGAAGTTGCCCTCCTGTTTGAAGCCCCTTTTTCTGGATTAGATAATTAGTTAGTTAAGATTACACTTGTCTTCTCCGTATTTACACAAGAGGATTATAGAGGAGTGTGGTTTTCGTTTTCTAATGGATCGGAGTGCGTTCAGCCCACTTCAGGCTAGATGAGAGCGTTGTCGGCACTCAGACCACACAAGATTTTTCTTTTTTTAAAAAAAAAACCTCGGGTCGACCCTTAAGAACAAACCAAACCAATTTCACAAAAAACTTTTTTTTTTTTTTTAAAAAAAAGAAAGAAACAATTGTCAATATAAAAAGTGTAAAAAGTGAGTTATTACGAGGGAGCGAAGAAGTTTTGAAAACTGAACATAGTTAAAGTAATAATATCAATTGCAATAGGATCTCAAATATTTATGTATACAGCATCAATTTTAATATAAATAAAAATATACGTAATTAAAAAAATATTTTAATTAAATAACTTTATAAATTCTTGTTTTCTGATCTCTTTTTCTCAATCAATGTATTGCTCTTAAAACTTCCTTAAAATAGTAAGACATTATTAGCATAGGATGTTGGAAAAGATTTGCAACTGCTCCTTTTCTTGTGGCTTGCAATGTATAAAAATATTACAACCTCCTTTCAAAGTCAAATTTCTTGATAAAACATGGTTTTTTGATTCAGTTCTACTAGCTTTCATACTCTTCGCTCTTAACCACTCAACCTTAGCAAGTTGAACTTCTACCGTTGCTTTAGATGCCTTAGTCCATGCGAGAATTGCATCTCTAAATTTCAAGTTAAGATATTCATTTTCAAGTTCAAGCTTATCTACCACATTCTTAGGCCACAATGAATTCTCTTATACTTCTGTCATTTCACTTGTTGCCATCTATAATGCATATCATATGAGCAATAAAAATTTTAAAGAGAGCATATTACCAATGTAGCTAGCCATTGCACAACACATAAGTAACAACAGAAAGTCAATAAGGAGCATTTCATTTTAATCAAAGAAAATTAGGAAAACTAAAAATTTTGGTTTAAGAGTAATGCTGGTGTCTATTATAAAGACTCGGAAATTTCTCTTTTAACATACTGCAGATTTGACTCTTGAAAGTTAAAAGGTTGGAATGGCTTAGAAAAACATATTATACAAAATCCATATTTATGTATCATTGTTCTCATAATAGGTTGGTGGCACAGACAATCTACATTTGTAAAGAACAGATTTTGTGGGACTTCATTATGAGTTCGATAAGTTTGAGATTTTAGTAGAGACACAAGGATTACTTCTTTAAAATCTACTGAAAGAAAAGAATATGCGAGAACTGTTCTCCTAGGTACATGGCATGCCACTAGGGAGCTGCTCTTAGTTCTCTGGTTGTGTTCCATCATATACTGATAAAATATAAAGTATGAAACCGCAATCCATAAGTAATAATCACAGCAAAAACGAGTAAATGCGCTGTTTTGGATTTTCTGTTGTTCTAGTTCAGGTTATGTAGACTTAGCAAACATTTGGAATCAAATACATTCTAGTATCTTCAACATTTTGATTTTATATTGTGCAGTGAGTAGGGTTTGCAACTAACAAGAAAATCTTATCTTCTGATTATAAGCAATAATTTCAGTGAAGCTAAATAAAAGGGAGACTAGTAATACTTGCAGAAACATAGCATATAGGAAACACATTGAATCCAATTCTCTGCCAAATCATTCTGCAAAAAATTTATAAATATTTGGTCTGCGGCATACTCTGCCATACCTATCAACTACTATGAAATGTGCTTAGAAGTTAGCACCAATAAACAAATAACCCTTATTGATAGTTGGAGATCTAAGATCTCTCACTGGGCATAGATTGTTGAATCATGTGGTGAACTTGAAGACAAGAGGAAGGATTTAATTAACTGATAAAGGAAATAAGGAAGAAGGGAAAAGCAGGCAAGGCTAGACTGGATGTGATAGAAATTATTAGGTTAGAAATCAGTTTGACATCACCTATGTTCTTGTCTACCAAGAATATCAATTGATGGCGAGGGATATGTAATTTTAAAGGGATAGCATGGAAGAAGCTCTTCCTATGTGTGGATATAGGGAGGATTGAACTACTTTATGTTTATCTTAAACAACTTCAATCTGCATTTTGTAAGAGGTTGTTTTTACAATTAAAACTGTCACGTGACAACTTTATCATTGTGCCAAGCTTCTATCTTAAGAAATGTTTGACCAAAAACTAGTGAAATATAATAACTGGACTTTCTAATTAAGGATGGCTGGTTGTTAATAGAAGGTTTTCCAACCTTTTTCTTATTCAATCCTCTTTGAAAGTTTGTCTAGAGATTTTCAAAAAAGCAAACTTATTTGTAGTGTATAATTAATCCACGTATCCTTCAGTACAGGATTCCCAGCCTCACCCTCTTCCCATGATTCATGTAACATAGTTGGAATGCCCATGTCCTATAATGTGTGCGAACTTCGTTTGTCTTTCATAAAGAAAATTACAGCAGCAACAAAAGTCTTACTTATTTTTTTTTTGAGGTTAATTTTATCTTTATCTTTTAAATGAAAGAACAAAAAATAGTGTAGGCCCCTATAATTTTCACCATTCTCAATCAAGTCTTTATAGTTTATTTCCTGTCTACAGTTTAAATTGTGTTCCCATAAAGAAACCGATTAAAACTCAATCAACTCTTCCATACCACAACAACCTTACGCTAGCTCAATCATTCCAGATGGATAAATTTGTCAAACAATTTCAAAGGCTACAAAAATGTTGGACAAATCAAAAAAGCAACTGAGAATCTAGTTTTAGTCCAGAAACGAAAAACAAATTTATAGTGATTCAATGCAAATAAACGAATTGGATCATCCAAAGCAAACTCAAGCTTATGGTAAAACCTGATTTTTTTCAATCCCAAATAGACAAGATTACTTAGAAATCACGGAAACTCATTTTTGGATCAATCATCTTCCCTCTCCCACGTCCCCTCCCTCGTCCCCTTATTGCTCCTCTTCCTCTACCTCTTGAGTTCCCACGCCTGAAGCCAAATCTACCGTGTTTCAACTCCACAAGGGAATGAAGCAACTCATCACACAGAATGCAACCGCGGTGCAACGTGGCTCCATCTTCCAAAGGAGTTGCTTTCTTGTTGAAGTCCACTTCGATGATTTTGGAGTCACATTCCGGGCATTGTTCTTGAGTTGTGGAGATCCTATGTGCACCTTCAGGGAGCAAAACAAGGCAATTGCACATATTGCAAAAGAGACGCCACTTGGGAGCGCTTACAGGGTCTAGGACAAGTGTCCCACTGCACTCTGGGCAAGCACAGACGCCTTGCGAAACCAGAGAATTTGAACAGGTTGGATGGGGGCACAGGCTGCATGGCATTCCAGCTCCCTTCCCTATCTTGCCAGGAGCACTGGTTTTAGCCGTGTTGATGAGTGCGTCGATACCTTCAAATGGGGGGTTGCTGTAACAGTATGGGCAGAGTGGGAATGATTTACCGTCAGCGCCAGGTATGGAGCATATCAGAAGCTCAAAATTGTCTAAAGGGCAGGTGAGTTCCTTGTAAAGCTGCAGAAAATTACTTGCTTTGGTAAATAATATGTAAATGAGAATATTTGGTAGAGAACATCACTATTTGGTAACAGGTATTGGCCAGAAGACAATATAGCAATAAACACATAATTAGAATCAATCAGTGAATAATGTCACAAGGCTTATAACATGATTCCCACTTACAAGATTAGATTTGAAACCGTTATAAAGTTTTGAACGTTGAAATTATATTACCTTGATTGCGCCCTTCTGTGGAAGATAATAAACCTCCTCACATGTACCACAATACAAACGAGATGGTTGAGCAGAAATGTACTTCATATATCGCAAGCATTTGCCACATTTACTAAGAATACGCCCAGAATCAGTCAATAACGAAAATTGTGCTTCAAATAAAGCATCCATGTTTTCAATCTGAGCCATATAGAAAGATAACAGAAAGAATTAGAACAATGTAGCACACATCTGTTAACTCTGCAACGTAGCGCTGTTGGACTAAATTGAATAGAATAGTTACTCAGAACTTCAGGGTCAAAGTCTTATACCTACTCTACTGTAGAATTTTAAATGATATCACCAGAGACATTACTCTTACAAAGACCCAAAGAAACAGGCAAACTTCACCCAAATTATGACATGTTAATAACATTAGTTGTCGACATAAATAATTATAGAAAGGAAAAAGTTGCCTTTAGATGGCTTGAACAAATTTGAATGGTATAATAAATACATAGTATGATCCTTTTCTTGCTTTGATAGAAAAAGAAAATATCAATAAATTCAAAGTAAATTCCTGCCTTAGCAGCAACCATAAATTTGTATACAAGGAAACTGGCAACAAACAAATAGGCCAACTAAAATATTAAATAAAAATAAAAAGAAGGGTACTATTTAAGATATGAAAGTTGACAAGGACATGCCAGTAGAAGTCTAACTGCCCAATATGGAAATATGGATGTGGAAGATTTAATGGGAACACTTTTCAAATAAAGTTGAATGAGTGGTTCACGTTAGCAAAGGTTTATAATTATTGGTCTAAGCGCAATATAATATCATAAGAAATGACAAAACAAGATCAAAAGTACATGATATTCAAGTTAGGGGGAAAAAGGAGGCTGTGACTGCAAGCAAACTTAAATCAATGAGTTGCTAATTTGAGACAAAGAAATTAATGAAATCTATTATATCATGGAAGAATCACATTGAACAATATGCTGACCAAGAACATGGACTAAAAATAATGTTTGGCCAAACCTTCTTAACAAAGTAACTGAACTTCTGCTTGAATTGTTCTAATACATGCTGCACAACACGAAAATGGTCTGCCTGACCCTTGGCAATGAGAGTAATCTGATGCTCAATGAAGCTACGAATATCAGGCAGGCAGAGGTCTGGATCGATTGTTTGATAACCACGAATCAAAGTTATACCTAACGTAGTTGGGAGTAGCCTCCTGCCTGCTTGTACCTGCAATTTGATTTTGAAGTAAATATCCAGATCTTTTAAAACATACTTCACAGACATTGTTATATCCACTACCTGCACATAATTCCGCTCACATATGTTGTTAATATGTACAGAAATTGATGCATCTGTTCCTATGCCATTCTTCTCCATCAGGGAGATTAGCTCACTCTCACTGAGATAATCCGGAGGTGTGGTACTCCCCTGTATGAATTTTATGGTCTCAGATATCAGTACCATAATGAATACTAGGCTGTAAACCATGACATGATTCTCAACGTTTTATATTTAATTTTTTCTTCCCCTATAGGATAATTGTATAAAATTTTACCACACCATACATATTACATATTAAGTGGAAGCAGCAAGCAATGAACACTATATAACAAAGTCAAACATAAAAGAGGACTAGTAGTAGTAAGGACAAAAAGAATCAAACAAGTCAAGAAAACAACAACCAAAAGTCCAAAGAAACTAAATTTGGTACAGGGGGTTTCACATTTACCTCATATAGCTCCACTTTTGACACTTCAATTTTCTGTCCTTTTGTGAACGAGGGAATATTTTTCTCATTAACTGCCAACCATGGCATAATAGAAGTGAATCCCTTGACTGTAACATGATTGCCCGTGCAATGAACGGACTCTTCACCAATAGAAAATTCTACCTTTTTCCTGGAATGGATGATAACATGTTACACAGAAAATATTTTTTAAGTTCACATATTAGAGCATACAGAGAGGATGTCTGCACTTTCAATTACTTTGATGGAAATTGCTTTCAGAAAGAAATTCTTTTAGGGTGTGTTAGTGAGTTAGTTTTAGGAAGGAAAGGTAGAAGGGAAGATATATCTAAACCTTCCCTTGTTTGTGAGTTTTAATTTAGGAGGGTAAGGATTTTGAGGATTTTTCATAGTTCCCCAAAATCCTCCTAAAGCTAACTTTATAGTTCCTCAAAAAGAGAGGATTTTATGCTTCCAAATAAGGGGAGAATAAACCTTCCACTCTTCTTTCCTCCCTTCCCCTTTCTTTCTCTTTAATTCCCTCTCCTTCAACATAGCCTTAAGAGTATAAAAAGATTTTGTGTTCGGATGGAAAGATATTCAAATGTTATAAATGTACAATACTGAAGGACTATATGATGATGATGATGACAACAAAGATAATAATAAGGGGGATGCCACATCCTGCATCTCTGTCATGCTTATTTTGTAGCAATCCTAGAAGGGCAAATTGGGAGAGAGAAAGTTGCCAATTGTTCCAGAGTCTGCAAACCTATGGACTTAGGAAGAAAAGTTGATGTGTTAATCACTTAACTACCTTTGGCTACTACAGAATGATCATTTGGCCACAATATTCTCATTTGCTGTAACTCTTTTGGAGTTATTTTCTTACAATACTATTTTATTTTATTTTTTTTAGGGGGTGGTTAAAATGGTTTTAAAAAAAAAAAAATGAAAGTGTAACCTTTGTTAAGGACATCATACAATCAGAACGATATCATGTTGCAATTTCTGTCTGCATAAATGTGAATACAATATTTCTAATGTAAGAAGACATAGTTATGTCTTCATGATACTTTCGATGTTATAAACTAAATTCATCATCAATATCACAACTATCCAATTTCACTGCATCTAAGTTATGTTATAAAGCTTAAAAACCATGCTCCCTCACTTTTTCCCTGGCCTACCTCTTTTAAATGTTCTTCTGTCTTTACTTTATCCAATTTCCCTTCTCCCTTAAATCTTAATTTAGTTATCTAATAGACTACTATTTAATCAACTATTAGACAAGCAACAATAAGCCTTAAGTTAGCTATATGGTTTGCATGATGCCATTGGACTCAATTCTCAAATTTCCCACAAAGAATCTTTTTATCTTGGGATAGATGTTAAAATAAGCAGTCAACAAAGGTTTATAATTATATACCATCAAAAGAAAATCCTAATGATAAAAAAAAAAAACCTTGCTCTATGACTTCATTTTGAAGTTTCGAAATCTTGAGCTGGAGTGCCCTTTTCTACTTTAATTATGACTCTGCATTGTCTGTTGTAATTGAGTAAAGTTTTAGTAGATTCTACAGAGTTAGAGTCACTAGAGTTTCACCAATTATTTGGAAAGTAATGACAAAGACTACATCAGCATAAATTAATCAGATTATGTCTGACCACATTAAATCTAAGGGCATTTGTGGAATGAAACAAAACCATGGCAGCTGATAATAGAGAAGATAAAACATCAGAAGAGTTACCTTACATATTTGCAGTCTGGAGACACTGTCCCAATAAAGTGTTGACAGACATATTGGTACAACTTCCAAGCATCTGTATCTAGCATATCCTCAGATGCTGACCGCATTGGAGTAATAGGAGGATGATCACCTATATCTGTTCCTGATCGAGGCTTGTGATAACCATCACTGAGCAGCCCCTGTACATAATTACTCCATGTTGGATTTTTTGCTAGGGCAGAAAGTGTTCCAGAAAAGTCAAATGAAGGAGGGTAGGCCGTGCTTTCTGTGCGTGGATAGCTTGAGAAGCACATACAAAAACCAATCACAAAGGTCAATACATGCTTTGAATTGAAAATATGAAAAGTCGTATATCAATGATATGAGAAAACCTGATAAAACCCTGAGTATACAACCGTTCAGCCACTTGCATAGCCATTTGAGGTCCAAATCCTAGAGCACTTGAAGCAACCTGGATATATTAAATTTTACAAGATATTTATCAAATAAAAAAAAAAAAATTCTTAGCCAACAGAACATACAAAATACAGAATCCTAGATATTCAATAATTGGAGTCAAGTTTCAATCCTTCTACATCAATAAATTTCCACTCCATTCCACTTGGAGTGACACATTTAAGAAGGGGAAAATGAAATATATATATATATATGTAGGGTAATCATCACTCACTGCCCTTGAAGCAACCCAGGAAAAATAAAAATGATAATTGCTGAGCAGTTGAAAAGGTTCCGAAACAGCATGTTGATCGTGGAACTTTAAGAGCTTCAGATTATTGCAAATTCAATTAAATTTCTCCGTCAAAACCATTTCAATTAGAATTTCCTACTATTCTACAATATGCCATTGGTCTTCTTGCTATTCCCCCGGCCCTACCCCACCTTTTCCTTTTCTTTTGGTGATTAGCTAAGCCATTGTTTAAGTATTGTACTTATTTTGTCGATACTATGATTAGACTGAGATTATGATATGCTTTAGCAATTACCACGCCAAGAGCTTGAATCTGTGTGATCTTAGACAGAGACATCACATAGGACAGACAGATGTCTCAGTTCTAATGCTGGGAATATGCTAATCATTTAAGACACGTTCATTCAAATTTTGGTGTTCCAGAATCCAAAGTAATCAAATAAATCATTGTGTCTTGAGTCCTTAACACCCAGAAGTTGTGAAGTCCACAACCAGTTTGTAATGAAGCTAATATTCCACACTTCAGACATTTAATATCAGATCATAGAGGGGCACCTCAAATGCTATTATTATACAGAATAAAACAATATCTCCCCTAGTTTATTTCTAACCTTCAGAAGGTTCACTGTGTTTAGACCAACAGGGCGACTTTTGCTTTCCTGTTTTTCGGATATTTCAGTAACTTCTAAAAGTCCATCTTCTGTTACAAGCTTTTGAAACATCATTGCAACCTGAAATGTCAATAGAAGCATCAAACAGGTATCTTCAGGAAAAAGACTAATATTTTACTCTTTGGAACAACTTAAAAGCATAGAAAATTTTACATTTATGTCAAATAACTTGCCGCGTTCCCATTCAAGCTGAAGGTCATAACCATTGTGTATTATGTAAGGGTGCAAACTCCAATACTTTTCTGGTTTAAAAGTAGTTATCTGCAAATACCGCTGCACACAAAAGCCTAAGGTAGGAGTCTGACATGGTCCATAGCTGAAACACATAAGCAATTAACATAATCAACAATTCTGCTAATACTAAACCTGAATGAAGATATTGTCAATAAAATGTTAATCAGTTAAAATTTAGTGAAGTGTGAATATAAATGAAATATAATTTATGCCACAAATGGGTAAGGATGAGATGCCAATGAAGATCCAATGAAGTAGGATACTGTGGCTATCATTGGCAGTTCACATCAAGCCTAATAAAAAGCTACCTCTTCCCAGGTGTCCAAATATATATATATATATATATAATTGAACAAGAACCACAGAACAGTACAAAGAACAACATAGGCATAATACAGATAACTATTGCAGATAATCTGTAGCACCTTGATGGCATGTTGCAAGCCAATTGTCCCAAAAGCTAGAGCTTAAAGAAAATAGATTCATTATATATAACAAGCTAAATATGGTAACACCATTAGCTTGCAAGAACAGAGGGCTTCCCAAATAGCCCAAACAATAGTTTCCTTTCGAAATAGCAGAAACCAAATGAAGAGACTCAAAAAATTGCTTTAAATATAACCCGTTCAAGATGTTTGGTTTGGTGTGGTTCAGAGTCAGAGGTACTCTGAACTGTCGTTTAATTCCATTTTCTAGCAAAAAAATGAATTGACCCTCACTATACTCACATCCACAAAAACAAATTTCAACATTTCATTGTGTCATGATTAATGTTGAAGCACTATGGAAACGACATCAGTATCTACGATCTTCACTCAGATCATCAACTTTGATTATGAAAAACTGATATTTAGGATATACATGAGTCACATAATTTTGCATTTTTATACATCTAAATAGGAAAATACCCCTGTTGTTCTATATCAACCAGGAAAAGTTAATTTAGAGCCACAAATGACATAAACAGAAAATGCCTACAAGATGACTTACGAGATAACTCTAGAATCTAGGTTCCCATATTTTCCTTGGAAATAACTTGTCTGAAATCGTGTAAAGGCAACTCCAACTTTTAAATCGATCTCTTGCCTAGCATCTACTGCCAGTGCCTCGTCTCTATTGGGTTCCACAAGACTGTCCAGAGCCTTCAGAATATCTTTCTCAGTAACAGAAGAAAAACGAGCACGATAAATTCTATTCCAAGCCTCATTTGCGTTGAAACCAGTTGACTCTATAACTGCAAAATCACTCAACACTTCAATACATTTCGAAATTTCATAATTGATCAAGAAATTAAACAGAAAGATGGCATATGTAAATAGTTAATGTATAATTACCTTCAAAACAAATGTTTTCTCCTTCACGATCGCAATCTAACCACAATACCAAATAACGGCAACCACGAGCTTCTTGGCTTAGATGTCTACAAATATGTGCCTTAGTGAAGAGAAAATCTAAAGTTAATAATGAATGAAGTATTTGGTGGAGGTATTTCATGTGAAACATTCTGTCAAAGTAACCTATTCATATAGGAGCGGAGCAGGGCATTTTTTTTCCAAACATTTTACTCACTTCAATATTTTCTGGTCTCTATAAGTTTTAGCGTCTTATCTTGCTGCCAATTTTTCCTTTGGGGCTTAAGAAAAGCAGGAGATACCAATCCTTATAAAACTAGGGTTCTATTACCACCAGTTGTAGGATAAGTCATAGTAGCATGTATTTAAACAGTTGTAATGGTTTCTTTGCAGATCAGTTATTTAGATTTATTAAGTCTTTTCTCGGTGCCACTTTTCCTGATGGCTTAACCAGAAGGCAGAAGCCATCCCTTTTGGCTGAATATCAGCTGCCAAATGGCTGTCTTTTGCATGACTTTGCCCTTTCTTTCACTCTAATTATCTCTTTAACATAGTACTGTTCCAGACTGTCAGGTCCTGCACCAGTTTCATCTTTCTTTCCTACCTTCAGCAAAGGAACCTGAACAATGTCAGTAAGGCAAGGGCTGTTATAGTAGGCACACAAGAAGAACGTTTTCTGTTGAAAGTTGCCTAGAATTTTGGAGATGCATGTCCTAATCTTGTAAGTACCCCAAGCACCGCCATATGACATAAATCCAGATGAGTCCTCAGTTTCTCCCTTCCCCTTTCCAAGTTTCGACCCCCCTGCTTACCACACCTACCAGTCTATCAATCAATCTTTTCTGGTCAAAAGTTGGCTAGGATTTTGAAGATGATGTGCCTTTCTCTTTTTGTATTATTTTGGCAATAAACAGGGCATCAAAGCCCCAGAACATAAGAAACTAAACAATTACACAATGAAGAAAGGAAACACCAAAAGAATCATCTCTAATGTAGTTCCTGGTTACACACAGTAGGATGGACAAACAATTGAACATCAAAACTGCTGTGGGTAAGCTTATTTAGCTAATCTGTCAGTACAGACGACAGTGGTTACTTTCTTGAGAGTGTTGCTTACCTAGACCAGCCAACTACAACTAATCAGCATCCAAAGATCATACGCTCTGAAATGATGTGTCTAGCCATACATCTACTCCAACTACCACATACATCCCCCTTACTGAAAGTGGATGTGTTTGTGTGAGGGACATATTTAAGTGAAATGATTTTTATTATCAATGATGAAGGAACACTTTTGACTGATGGATCATACATGAATAGTCAAGATTAAAAGAATATTTAAATGTCATGTATCCACTTTAAAAAATTCAAATGACTTAGTTTCTTAATCGTAAGTAAGGGTGCAGGAAAAAAAAAAAAAAGACTTCTAAATTATCAAAATGAAGAGTTCCTGCAACCTTTTCTGCCAAACAAAAATTTCAAGTATCAGAAGACATCAAAATAACTTTCCAACACAGTTTAGTGAATGACAAGGTTTTCTCTTTAAGGTCTAATCATAAAAGCATACAAAACATGGTCAAATTGGGTCTCAAGTTTGGTGACAAAGGCCATAGTAATCACTGTTGCATCATTGACTCATACAACAAAAAATAAATGAGGATACAAAAAAATATCAAAGAGTAAATTCTCAAAGGAAGTATTTATAAAAGAAATACCTTTGGGTTTGATTCAGTCTTCCTAATTTGAGCTTCAAAAAGATCTAATGGATCTGTGGCTGTCCAATCTTGGTATTTTGCGGGAAAATCTACACTAGATTGACAAGAAACACAGGAAAAAAAAATGCAATGAATACTCAAACCACTAAATCCTAGGCACGCACAGTACGTGAAGATCATAGGCATGCACAGTATGTGAAGAGACAAGGCAAGGCAATCACCAAAAGTTTTTTGATCTTCAAATTTCAAAAACATGTAGAAAACCAGTATACTTACTACACTTCCACTGAATATAAATGTATTCCACAACCAAAGACAGACATACATGCCAAACGACTCTAGTCATTTAATTATCACTAGATGCATCATGCATCATGTTTTTCTTTCTTCGCCGGATGGAACAGCAACTTAAGATAAGATAAAGTTCATTCTCATGTCTGCTTTCAAACCTCAAAACTTCAACTTCATTCGAGTTGAAGAATCTACAGTTTCAAATAACATTGAATACAACCTCCTTCCATTGAGGGACAAGGACAAGGAGTGAGATCACCTGTTCTATATCAACCAATGTATGGAAACAAGATGCAGAATGACATCATGGGTTCTATATCCACTATATGCACTGTACATACTGTGTGCTGATTACCAATCCAAGCATAAAGTCATCTATGTAAATGCATCAAGTATGCTGCCTGGAAAAGATATACCTCAAATTGTTATCTAAATCTCTTAGATTTAAAAGCAGTAACTCACAAAGGAGAATAAAGTAAGAAGTATTATTAAAGGCAATACAAAACAGGTAGGAATGAAATTCATGAATGTACATCCTTATCCTTAAAATGAGAATAACACCAAGGAGTCATCCATATCTTCACAGAAGGCATATTCTAAAGCCTTATCCAAATTTTAGTCCATTTTTATTCATAAAAGAATTTTAGTCTGCATTCTTACAGGTATCTAGCAAAATATATCTAATTTTCCATACCACAGTCTCTGCAGACCAGTTCCAGGTGAATAAAAATAACATCCAGCAGAACACAAGCTCCATAGAATTTGCTTAAGATAAAGATAACAAAGTGATCTATGCATGCCCAATCAATTCATTAAAAAACATTTTATCCCTTTTTCTCTCCAACTCAGATGTATTATTACATCAGGAAAACATGACACATTTAAAGAGACAATCAACAGATCACACAATTGGAAGGCTACCAAAGGATTCGGATAATCCAAATAACTGATTTTCTTTTAAGAGAGGTAATAGGACAAAGACCTGAATACATGCCCAATGACCGATGTCACTTTAAAAGGTACATGTGTACCAAGGAAAATCCCAGAAAATTCATGGACGTCTGTGCTTCCCTTTCTTGTAGACATCTGCACACACAAAACGTGATTCAAAAGCTGCTGACATTATCCATAATAGTGTGCAAAAGAGGGATGATATTTTAACATTAAAAAAGAAAGATATTAAAAAAAAAGAAAAGAAAGATAAACAAGCACTCATTAAGGTATAGCATCCTACTAAATCAAGATTTCTAATTTCATAATTTAGTGAAGATTCAAAATCTAACTAAAATCAAGGTATGCAAGTCAACTTCCAATGAAAACAAGCAGAATAAAATCCATACGTTTTACATATAGGTTTTTAAACCCTTTCACTTATTTTTCTTTGTAAATATGCATACTTGCATGGTGCTTAAAGAAAGAAGGGGAAAAAAGTTGAAACTTTATATTCCATCTTCCTCCCCCTTCCCCTCCCTCAAAACCCAAATTTCCTTGAGAATGATATTTCTTATGTTAGATACAACAGGAATGAAGCTACCATTAGTTAGAGTACAGCCCCAGGTTTTCCAGTGCTCAAAGCCCCAAACCCGTCAAGCCCATTAAACCCAATAGAGTCTAAAAGGATTCAAATGTTAAACCAGGAAGCAGAGACTACCTGACCACGAGACAGAACAGAGGCAATAGAGAGAGCAATACTGGGCTTCTCTGCCACCTACAGTTCCAAAAAGAGAGTAAGAAACTAAAATTAACGCAGCCACACGTGTATGCAGAGAACAAGAAATTTGAAAACTTGGTTCTGGTCATTGTCACCATGAGAACTTTGGGAGGGGCCATCTCCAGGCTTGAAGGGTACTCCTTTCTGTTCACTGTATTTACTTCCCTTCTCCCCTTTGGGAATGCTTTGCCTGTAACTGCGATAATCAGGTTTCAAAATTCCTGAGAGAAATTGAAGCTAATTGAGGATGCTGCAGCGATTGATCGAAATAGATTCTTTACCCTTGACAAACTATGTCCAAGTCTAAATCTACAGTGAATTCCTTTTTTTTTTTTTTTTTAAATTGTAATAGTACTAATTTTACCAATACCAGAGAGGAATTGTTATTTCTACCCAAACAAATTTTGTTATTGCATCTAAAAATTATTTTAATATGAAGAACTTTTAATTTAGTTCCTTTCTTATAAAAAACAAAAACATTTTGTTAAGATCAACGCTAAGAGACCAGGATAAGCATTAAATATGGCTATATTTAATTATAAAAAAACTTTAAATAATAATAAATTTTAATGTCATTCTTAATTACTAATTTTATTTATATTTTTATTTTTCATATAACTTTTATGTCTTATTATTTTTAAAAAAATTTAAAACTCTAAAAAAATTAAATCCTAAAACATGAATCTTATACTCTAAACCAAAAAAAAATCTAAATATAAACTTCTAAACACTAAAACACAAATTTTAAACTCTATACTATAAACCTCAACCCTAAAATATGAATCCTAAACATAAATTTTATATCATAAACATAAACCTTAAACCCTAAACATAAATCTTAAATATTATATATAAATTCTAAATTTTAATTATAAATCTTAAACTTTAAAATTTGAACCGAGTTTGTTATATGTATATATATAGCTCTGCCATTGTGTCTATGCAACTGCTAACAATTATCCGAGAGCCTGATACTTCTAGTAGTTCATCCCAGTGATTTTGTGTTAATGCTTATAGGGTGAATGGTAGCTGGAGCAATACAATTCCAAAATCATTTGTGTCAGATTCTTCACAGTCACAAGCTACTCTTTTGGGCTGCATCAACTTGGAGATCACGAACCATCTGCTTTGTTTTGACCGTTCCTTTGGACAAGAGATGAATATCAACAGAGATTCTAAAGTGCTCACAGTGATTGCTTCTGCTTCTTTAAGGATGCAAAGCAAAGAGAAAGTCTCTTGGTTTGTTTTCGAGAATTCAGATTTGATTGCCTTCAAGTTTCCTAAGGCTTTGAGGATTTCCTTCTTAACTTTTTTCCTACAAGCCAAGTATTTTCCGCCCTCACTTATTATGAATGGAACTTCACCAGCTCTTCTCCGTCGAATAAATGACTCAAGTTCCATTAAGCTTTCCTTTGATTGAAGCAAGGCATCCTTAGCAATGCTACAGATGTCCAAGAGCCTAAGTGACCCTTCTAATAGTTCATCGCAATGATCTCGTGCTAAGGCTTGTTGGGTGAATGGCAATTGGAGCAATTTATCTGTGCAGTCATGCAAATCTTGCATCCAACTGAGTTTATGGCTGATTGTAGACGATGATGATGATGAGGCGGCTTCAGAAGACTTCAATCTATCCAAATGCTCCTCAAATTGCGATACAAGTGGGTGAGGTGCAGAGGGCAAGCTGTTGCAGCGAATGTGAATAGAACACTTTGTGTTTATTTCTATGGCTGCCATTTTCTCTTCTCACCTGAAAGAGGAGAGGAAGGGAAGATAGGTATGTTGATGGTCCATATATATAGAGAACAAGTTGAGGGAGACAAGAAGAATATTTTTCTCCTCAAATGTCACATAGTGGGTATTGAATTATATGACCATGAGTTGGATAGAGATGGGATCTACCGTCGTGTTGTCTTCTCAATGTTGGCAACAGACTAAGCCTTCCAACTCAACCTAACATTTTCAATTTGAGAATCACATGAGCTCTCCATGTACAGCATTATTCATCTCTACAAGCTAGAGATATAAAATTTTGAAACTGAAATTGTGTGATTACAAGAGGCAAAGCATCATACGATTGGATCTTTTGTCTAGAGGAGAAGAAACCATTGATATCAATTTATTTATATGTTTACAAATACCAGTTAGTCTATGAACGTGATTTTAAGTTAGGAGCATGAAGAATCTTCACATCATAGATTTTAAAGATCATGTTTAGACTCACCATAATTTTGGAAGATAATATAATGAATTATATGTTCAGACACAAAATTTAATTTACTCATGGCTGCCTAGCTACAGTAATGGAAGCCAACCAGCATCTTGTTCATTGAACTTTGCATTCAATTGAGCTTATTACTCATTCATATGTTGATACTAATTGTTTAATCATCGACTATATACATAGTCAATCAAATCTTAACATTTTTCATATATACATAGATCAAAATAGACTTTCATCACATGTGGCCTTATTGCTGAATTATTGTCAAAGCTTTACAGTTATTATCATTTCCATTTCTTCCTAAAATATACTTTGTTCGTCGCAATTTTGATAGAGAAAGAATTATGTTTATGAAAAATAAACTATAGTTATTATCAAAAATTAATTTAACTTAGAAACTAAAGTTGTTCCATAAAAACTTTGGAATTGTTTTATTTTATTTTCAACAGTTGTTTTATTTTTCCATATTCAAATTTTGTATGATTATTATACACTTAGAGATGAAATGACGTTAGTTGTCTTTTGCAATGAATAAAAGTAAACACGCTGAGATGGAAATGATTAGACAAAAAGAGAGATGATCAAATACCTATAACATTCTTGTTAGATATATTACAGTACCAGATGATTTTTAGTATCATGTACAAGTATATATGAGACACTCTGGAAAAATTTTACAAAATGTTCACATTCATCAAAATTATCATATTGTTCGCCTAGTTATTGATGATGTTGAGAAGAGAAACTCTTGTTCTGATCAATTGCCTTGAAAGGCTTTCAATTCTATCTTCCAAATCTTGAATGCACATCTCCAAATTTTCCATATCCTTTCGAAAATTCTCAACAGGAGAAGACTTGTGACTGATCAGAGAATTTAATGTTGCATCGACTTTCCCAAATTCATTTATATCTGATTTTTCAGAGTTACAAGCTACTCTTTTTGGTTGCATCAATTTGGAGATTATTAAAAATTTGCTCTGCCTTGACTGTCCGTTTGGATCAGAGATAAACATCAACAGAGATTGCGATGAACTCACAGTGATTGCTTCTGCTTCTTTTAGGATGCCAATCAAGGAGAAAGTTTCTTTGTCTGCTTTTGAGAATTCATTTTTGGTTGCTTTCAAATTTCTTAAGGACTTCTGGGTCGCCTTCTTAACCTTCTTCCTCGAAGCCAAGTATTTTCCAACCTCAACTGTGAATGCAATTTCACCACCTCTTCTCCTTCGAACAAATGACTCAAGTTCCATTAAGCTTTCCTTTGATTGAAGCAATATATCCTTAGCAATGCTAAAAATGTCCAAGAGCATAAGAGACCCTTCTAGTAGTTCATTGCAGTGATCTCGTGCTAAGGCTTGTTTGGCGCATGATAATTGTAGCAATTTATCTGTGCAGTCATGCAAATCCTGCAACGCACTGAGTTTATGGCTGATTGTAGAAGATGATAAGGCCTCTTCTGAAGACTTCAATCTATCCAAATGCTCCTCAAATTGTGACACAATTGGGTGCGGTGCAGAGGGCAAGCTGTTGCAGCGAATGTGAATAGAACACTTTGTGTTTAATTCTATGGCTGCCATTTTCTCTTCTCACTTGAAAGAGGAGAGAACTTAAGGATAGGTATATTGTTTGTTCAAAACTGAGGTTTCCTTGTTAGTATATGGTCCATATATATGGAGAACCAGTTGAGGGAGACAAGAAGAATATTTTTCTCCTCAAATGTCACATAGTTGGTATAGAATTATATGATCATGAGTTGGATGGAGAAGAGATCTACCATTCTGTTGTCTTCTCAATGTTGGCAACAGACTAAGCCTTCCAACTCAACCTCATTATTTCAATTTGGTAATCACAAGAGCTCTCTAAGTACAGCATTATTCGCCTCTAAATGCTGGATATAGAAAATTTTAAAACTGAAATTGTGTTCACAAGAGGCAAAGAATCAAAAGATTGGATCTATTGTCTAGAGCAGAAGAAGCAATTGATATTAATTTATATATTTTATAAATACTAGTTAGTCTACAAACATGATATTTTAGTAGCAACAGAAGAATCTCAGCATCGTCAGATTTTAAGGATCATGTTTAGACTTTCCATAATTTTGGAAGATAATGTAATGAATAATATGTTCAGACACAAAAATTAATTTACTCAGGGTTGCCAACAATGAAGGAAGCCAACCGCCGCGTTGTTCATTGAATTCTGCATTCAATTTGTGCCTTTTACTCATTCGCGTGCTGATACTAATTGTTTAATCATAGACAATATACTGTGTCAAATCTTAACAGTTTTCATATATATAGATTAAATTATTAGACTTTCATCATCCCGTGTAGGCTTAATGCTGAATTATTATTAAGCTTTGCTATTATTATCATTTATTTCTGAAATATATAGCTTTTCTGACTCAATTTTGGTAAAGAAAGAGTTATGTTTATGAAAATTCAACTGCGATTATTATTAAAAATTAATTCAACCCAAAAATTAAAATTATTTTGTGAAGGCTTGGAACTGACTTCAACTTATATTCCACAGTTATTATATCTTTGCATATTTTGCATAATTATTTTACACTTGGAAATGAAATGATTTTTGTTGTCTTTCGCACTGAGAGGAAAACTAAAAAATTGAGATGGAAATAATTGGACATGAGATTGATGAAGTAGTTACGTGATGGTCTAAGAATGATTTTTATCTTATATTCAATAGTTATTCTATCTTTGCATATTTTGCATGATTATTTTACATGGAAATGAAATGATTTTTGTTATATTTTGTATTGCAAGGAAAACTAAAAAACTGACATGAAAATGATTGGACAAGAGATTGATGATCAAATACCTATAATATTGTGATTTTTGGTATCATGTACAAATATGTACGAGACACTCAAGAAATTTTTTTATAAGTGTCTGGAATCATCAAAATTATTACACTCTTCGACTAATTGTTAAATATGTTGAGAAGAGAGACTCTTGTTCTGATCATTCGCCTTGAAAGGCTTTCAATTCTCTCTTCTAGATCTTGAATGCACATCTCCAGATTTTCCATATTCTTTTTAAAATTCTCAACAGGAGAAGGCTTGTGACTGATGGGAGAATTTAATGCAGCATCGACTTTCCAAATTCGTTTATATATGATTCTTCGGAGTTAGTACAAGTCACTCTTTTTGGTTGCATCAATTTGGAGATTACTAACCATTTATTTTGCTTTGACTGTCCCTTGTGATCAGAGATAAACATCAACAAAGAGTCTCGTGATTAGTCTCTTTGGGTGAGTGGCAATTTGAGCAATTTATCCGTGCATACGTGCAAATCCTGCAATCTACTTAATCTGTCGCTGGTTATAGATGATGATGATGAAATGGCTTCTGAAGCCTTCAATCTTTCCAAATGCTCCTCAAATTGTGATACAAGTGGGTGTGGTGTAGAGGGCAAGCTGTTGCAGCGAATATGCAGAGAATTCTTTGTGTTTGTTTCTATGGCTGCCATTTGTTCTTCTCACCAGTGAGATGAGAGGACTTGAGATAGGTATATTGTTAATTTGTTCTAAACTCTTAGTTTTCCTTGTTAGTTTATGGTCCATATATAGAGAACCAGTTGAGGGTGACAAGAATAATATTTTTATTCCTAATGTCACATAATGGTAGTTGAATTATGTGACGATGATTTGGGAGAAAATCAGAGATAACAAGGCAGTGTCTTCTCAATGCTGGCCACAGACCAAGCTCCCAACTCATCCCTTTATTTATAATTTGGGAATCACATCAGCTGTCTAGGTATGGGATCTTCCATAGATGCTATGTGTCATTCATCACTGTATGTCAAGGCGCTGCAGACACAAGTCATCACTTTGATGGAGAAAGAAATTGATGAGCCTAATGACACTCTCAGTGAATCAGAAAATGAGAAAGATATTGTATGCTAATTAAGGTGCCATACTGGTAGTTTTGAGGAGTTTAAATATAATTCCTAATTAAGGAAGACAACGAAGGAAACAATATCTTTCATCTGCAATTCGATTTTTATAACAAAATTTGTGATCTAATCGTCAATAAAGAATGTGGAAATGTCAAAGCTGAATACTAAATCACATTGAACACTTTACCAAAGTGAGTGGTTTCACATAGAAAATAAAATAATAATGCATAAAATATATTTAGTTCAGTTTTCCTTTCGAAAACCTATTGTGAAGAAATCTTGTGTGGTGTAGTACCTACAGATATCACTCATTTACTGCTTGGTAACCCATGGTTGTACATTGGCCATGTTCATGAAATGCATTTTAAGAAAAATTGTTAAGAGTCTCATAAAAAATTTCGAGAAGGGGAGAGAGTAATATGCAGTCTTCCTGACCTTGCATCCAGTAATAAATAACCATCTAAAGTGTTATATATATTACAAAGATGCAGTTTATTGAAAAACAACAACCAACACGCTTCTACACTATCGATGGTTCTTTACACATAGCTAATTCATGTGCTACATGATTGTTACCACGCGGAATCCAGCTGAAGCTGCATGAGCTAAACTTTGAGCATATAGATATGATCCAAAATCATTCCCACAGGCCTCAACCATCTAACTCTGTTTTGGAGGGCTGCTATGATATTCAGAACATCTCTTTCTATGCAAATATCTTGGTAGCTCCATGCCCTAGGAAGCAGAATCCCATCCTTAACTGCAAGAGCTTCTAACAGCTCTACTGAAGTTGCCTCTTTCACCTTAGTTGCCGGAAGCCGCAAGAAAAGTCCCATGATCATCTCACACCACTCCACCAAAACCCTACAAAATTCTAACGCAGTTGCAATACTAAGACTCGATCCGGAGACCTATGGCTAAGCTATAACCATATCTGTCAATTCATATGTGCTTGTGGGATAAAATTCTGTTCCATTTAGTTAGTATGTTATTAACTTATCCAATTTGATCCCACTTGATCTGCAGTCAAATGCTCTACCACAGAGCTATGGACCCGTTCAAAAGAGGGGCTCTTCTATGTTCTCACAGAAAATGCATTTTCTTAAAACCCATGAACCAAGTAATAGCACAACACAGATCATCAAGAAGATTGTAAACCAACTCAGGCGCCAGCAACACCGATAAACATAAAATTATAATTAGAAGAAAATAAACAAAGGTAGATGACATGCATTACAAGTACCAGATACAATTATGTGTCAATAACAATCCATGCTCTTCCAAGATTATGGATAATTGAGGAGGAAAGAAAAAGCTCTTCCACGAAGGTGAACATGAAAATTTAGAAAAGGAAAATCTACTTACTACCCCATTAAGGTTCTTCTAACTCTATTTACAATCTGATTCCTAGCAACGACACTTGTTAACTGCAAATCACAGTTCTCATCCAAAAGAAATCTGTAGACTTCCCATTCTCGCTCCGATGCTGAATGCCTTCCTATTTCAGCCTGACAATAAGGAAAAAGAGTTATGAGATGATGAAGATACACGTCTTTGCCATGAGCATGAACAGCATTTGTATAAGGATTAAAAGAAAAGGCACTTGAATTTGTATTAACAAGTTTTATAGCACCCAAGATGACAAAGAGTAGGCTTTTCAAATGCTGAATTTTCTTACCGAGAAAACACAAATTCCAAGTGTTTTCAGAGCAAAAGTGACATCATAAAAAACCCGGGGTCTTCCCTTTCCAGATAACTCAACCGGATTAGCAACCAGAAGTTCAGTATCTGGTCCTCTGTTAGCAATGATAACTCGCAATGGATGAAGCATTTCTAATTTCAAACGTGAACAAAGCACGCTCTGTTTGTCTTGATCCACAATCTTTCTCCCATCTTTTTGCTGAATGAAGAGGTCTAAATCACGATATCCCATGGAATTTTGTGAAAACCGACCATATGAAATCTGAGAAGAAAAAGCTCACAAAGGTATGTAAACTACAGAGAAGTTATGATGGGATTGAAAAATTAAAATTTATCTTTATATGAAGAGGGGTGGGGAGTTCTGTCACAATTTCATTTTCAATATAATGAAATCTGTTCCACCATTAAAATGAGTTATAGGAAGTACATGGAAAATACTTCAGCAGTTTGCACTAACTCACTACCCTCTTCTATAGAAAATTAAAAATATTTTAGTCATAACCAAAGGCAAGTGGTGAATCTTAAATGCCAACCAAAGGGCAGATATGTAAACAAATTACAATTAAATAAACAAGAAGTGTCTGTTTAAACCCGGTGGGATTATTCTGCCACTGACCACCCAAAATTGGCTGGGTTATTGAAATAGAATTGAGAGCTAAGACTCACGATAAGTTGTTGAAATTCTAACAGTTGATTCCCTCTACCAGAATATAGAACAGTCATTATTAAACATCTCTGTATTGGGTTAAAGCAAGATCCAAACCCCGTGATAAAGCAGGCGAAATGGGGTACTTCAACTCAATCAAATTACCAACAGACATTTTACATGGTACGCAACGTACCCAGCTACAATCGACAAAAATATGATTGAATGAGGATTTTACACATTGTAATTCAAGGGAAGTAAGAAGCTAGTATTCACCAAAGATGCAATGTTACATGTAATCAGGGGAAGGAAAGAAAAGAGTACCTTTGTATTCATGTCTTTCAAAGTCCTCATAATGTCATAAAGAAGGCCCTTGTGATCAGCAGAGTGTATTTGAAGTAATGTGTGAGCTGGGCTTAATGAATTGTCAATCACTATATTGGTTTTCTTCAACTTTGTCATATCAGGGCTAAGAGCTTGTGTACGAACTTCGTCATCTGATAATTCACTTCTGAATAGCTCGTCAGCTAGAACTGGAGACAGAGAAGAGATGCCCTGATTAACTTCATACACGGGACCAGCCAACTGAAGTTCACAACTGAAACACGAGTCCCGCAGAGCAGCATGCAATCTCTGGCACGTCTCATCTTGCCGCTCTCTTGTGTGCAGAAGTTCCCTGAATAAAAAATGAAGGAACTACTAGTTATTAGAAAGCATCAAGTGATCGGTGGATATAACCACAACTGGTAGAACCATAATATTGCTAATGACTCGGATCAGACAAATCACATGTAGAGTCCACTCAACCACATCTCTCCCATGACTAATTGAAGTAATTATGGATTAATTGCAAAATAAACTATCAAGGAATCTTGGGGACCATCACTAATATCAATATTTAAGCATGGACATAACAAAGCTGCAGGAGGATAATGTTAAAAGTGTCTCAGAAATCTGCCATCCCATATTGTATATTGAAGAACCCACTGTCCAGTCCAAAAGGATAGAATTTTATAATCACAACCACACATGTTTGAGGCTATAAGAAATCATCCAGAAGATGGGAAAGGTAAGTCAACACAACTTTACCATGAAATATAAATTATGTAACAAAATTAAATGGAACAAGATTTGACTTGGCCTAGAGAGGACCAAATGTAAAAAGGTCCGAAGCAAGTAACTTCTCACGTTCCTTATGTAACAAAATGATGGAGGTTCCGTCAACACCATCATCTAATCTCACCCAAAGACTTGGGAAAAAAAAAAAAAAGAAATTTAAAATACAGTAAAGCAAACAGTGCCCACATGTTATCTGTTATGAAAAAGAGGTCCAAGACTCTTCCATCTGGTGTTGTTGTTACTTTCACCTTCTGAATTGTAAGTTCAAGCTCACAGAGGACCTGTGTAACATCTAAAAAGAAATGTCAAATGCATCATAAGCATAGCAGTCACAAATATATACATAGAATTGAAAAATCTTTCACAGGTAAAAAGAAATTTCGTTACCATGCAATAATCCTTTTCGATCATGGCAGCCAAACTTTAATAGATAAACAGGAGATGACCCAGCAGGTTCCTGGTTGAAATAAAACGAGGCTGAACATGATGGGCAAATCGACTGAAGACGATCTTTTAGATTAGGCCATCTCATAGGATGCACTACTGAATGTGGGACCACCCATAAAACTATGTAGCACCATATGCCATCAGTTGCAAAGTCTGGAAAATACCTCAAGGAGATGAATACTGAGATAAGGAAAAGCCTTAGCTAAGCTTAAAAGAGAGGAAATGAAAATCATACTATCAAAACTTGGCATAGGATTTTACGTAATAAATTTAAAACGTTCCCTTTAAACCAGAGTCCAAAAAGATAAATCAGAAGAGAGGTACAATTGAAATACCATTAGAATAAAGATTTTAAGAGAGGAAATTGCTGCCTACAAGTGCTGTTTATCAAAGGCATAAAATATTTTTCATGAACTGGAAAACGATTTTCCAAATTGATTCAATCAAAAAAATACTAGACAGAAGAAACATTTGAGGCCAGACACTAATGCCCTCAACAAGGAGACATCATCATAGCATGGAATAGAACTCTAGCCAGTTCCTCACCCGCTCACCATTGATGAATAAAAACGTAGAGCAAGTTAGTAATATAACATATTATACAGGAAAACGAGACAGAAACGCATTTGCTTCCAGATTCTGTAAAGACTGAAAAGATGAAAATTGGATACATAACTAGTCTTTTTCATTTGGCCATAGCTATAAAAGCTCACTTAAATCCGGAACAAACAACACGGAATCTTCCAAACTTTATTTGACAAATCAAACAAATAAAAATTTGAATTGCTGTAAGAGAGAAAAACGAATTGAGAATCACTGAACAATCTGCAACCCAAGTTTGGCGTCAAAATATCGAATTAGAAAAAAAAAAAGTAGAAACCTATTTGCTGCCAAATTCCGAAAAGATTTAAAAGATGAAAAATGGAAAGAAAGCTCTCTAAAATCCAGGAAACAAAATGCATAATCTTCCCAAATGATTAGAGAACTTGATAAGAAAAACATTGAGAAGCAGTGCACAATTCACAGCTGATAATTGTATACCTCCTTTGGTAACGTAGAGACCAAATTCGAGAATAATTCGGCAAATATCGCATCCGAGCCCCGTCTTATCAGGGCAATTCACAGTTATGAAACAAGGCTCGCCTGGGTTCTTCCCCTTCTCAATTTTAACAACGTCGTCGTCGCTGCTCGCCAGCCCCATGGCGGAACCGGCGAGTTCCGACCGAGAATGACAGAATCCGATCAAGTGGCGGCGGCTGCCCTTGAAGCTTCTGACGTCAGCGCTAGGAAAAATGAGTGATCTTCTACTTTTAAAAAAAAAAATGATAACAATAAAAACAAAAATTTTGAGAGGACGAAAGAGAAAGATGAGAGGAAGAGGGACAAATTTAGATTTGCTGCAGCTGTGCGGTCGATGTAGGCCACAGTTTTAACAAATCAGATGACCTGCACTCAATTCCAACTGCAGAAAATGCGGGTCCAAGAAGGACGGAGACAGACAATGAGTGAGGAATAGGTGGCTGTTTTCGCCTGCATGTTTAAAGGTAGCATGGAGATTATGATATCCACGTCAGCCAATCGAGAAAGAACTAGGTTGATACGTGGCGGAAAATGGTGGAAGGTTGTTATAATTTCTTTTTATGGTATTAATTTTTTTATATGAAGATGGTTGGTATAATAATAATTATAATTATGATTACCATTAAGCACTCTTTCCAGGGTGTCTAGCACCTGTGTTGTTACTAGCCTGTATCCGCGTGCTTTCCACGGAAAAAAATATAAATTTTAATTTTTTTAAAAAAGTTTTAATTAATTATTTAATTTTATATTTAAATAAATAACTAATCAAAAGTTTTAGAGTCGTAAACTCTTGGGATTAAATATCTTGTAATTAATTATATGGTACAATCATTATACCATTGGAGCTAATCTAAATTTTAAACTCTTTCTATGTGTGTAGAACAAGGAAGACTGAAAGTGGCAAGCAGACTTGGAATACGTTCAAGCCTAGGAGCCAAGTCTGAGTATTGGTTTGGAAGCTGAGAAGCAATTTCAGAGATAAAGTATGAAGCAGGTGTGGGGTTGTCTCTATGATCTTAAACAAGTTGAGCTCAATAGCAGCATTAAGCACAGCAGGATAGACCTGAGTGGTAGAAGGTAGCATGGCAGAGAGAAAAACATCGTCCTTTGAAAGTTGAGGATAGGTTTTCCCAACTCCATTCTCTGGAATATTTGGAATCCGTAAATGCTTTACTAATGTGATCTCTCTTTCTTTCTACTTATATTTTGTTGAGTGCTGCCCAAAGAAATTAAGTTTATTAATATGCATTGTTTATCTGATACAATCGTCCCAAGAAAAAAACATAATCTTAATATGCACTGCCTCTCTGTGTTTTTAGTTAAACTGTGTCATCTCAACTCAATTTTTTAAGTTTTGTCCTTGATCGTAAGATGCACTGGTTTCTCTGCTGGATTCTTGCTTAACAGATAAATGGCTCAAATTAAAGAAATTTAGGTGATCAAATTTCTTAAGATTATATTATTATATCAAAGATCAAACATTATTTAACTTTGTCTGAGATAATTTATTAATGTAGTGTTGTTCTAACTTTGAGCTTGCGACGTGACTGGTTGGCATTAATATATGAAGAAATAAAACAAGAAGCCAAAAACAGTACAATTAGAAGAAAGATACTACATTGTTGTCTAAAATACTTTGAGGACATAAAGTGTAATAAATACTGCAAATGATTCCAAATATCAGAGACAAGATTGAATCCAAGTCTTAAAAGACAAATCTTATTTAAAGTACTCATGAAACGGACAATGTTATTGATTAAAGTACTGAAACTCTAATATAATTTTCTTGAATTAAACATAACATTTTTGCAAGCAACATATTATTCAAAAGAAGATTTATTTAGATATGCAATAGCATGTCGGTTCCAAGTTATTGTACTCTTTATTCCTAGACTACACATCTAGTAGGGTTAACATTTTCTATTCTATTGTTCTGTCCCATTATTATCTATTTCACTCAATGTAATTGGCCATAAAAAATTATAAAATAATATATCCTTAACAATTTAATACTTGAAACAATTTTTTTTTATAATTTTTGACCAATTTAAGAGGATGAAACAGAGAATAAAACACAACAATAGGAAAGAAAATGTGGCTTCCATCTAGTAAACTTATTCAAAATAAAATCTTGATCAAACCCAGCACCTTGCACATCAACTTATTTATAGAACTCCATAACTCCTAGAGCAGAAAAGGCACGACAGGCAACTTGAAATTTGGAAAATCCAGACCTCTTGCACAAATTCTCCCATTCTTTCTCAGTCCTCTCTTTCCCACCAACAGTAATAAACATTAGATTGTCAAGAATGGAAACAAATTTGGATGCATCAGTTGGTTCTGGAGATTCTGGCATAATGAACTCCACAATGATCACCTTTCCATTTTGTGGCAAAGCTTTGTGACAATTTATTAAAAATTCAACACACTTTTCATCTTCCCAATTATGGCATACGGCCTAGAACAACCAAGTAGTAAAAAATTGAGGTTAGCACCTTTACAATGGGTAGTTAGTCTAACTCATTATATAAAACATTCTTGAATTGGGTTTTTAAAAAAATAGTTTTTGAAATAAAAATAAAAAAGTAAAAATAAAAGTTAAAAGTAATTTTTTAAAAAAATTTTAAAGTATTTTTTTAGTGATTGACTTTTGTTTTTGATTTTTAAAAAGTATACTTACAGGCCTCTTAAAAGCATTACACAAATTTTTTTTTCTTTTTTTTTTAGGTAAAAGTGCTTTTGTAATGACAAAAACCCATTTAAACAAGAGCTAAATATAATTTTGGTCTTCTTGCTTAGAAATCCTAATTAAACTAATCTCTCATGTGATCATTCACCTTTAAAATTACTATAATTTTAGTTATTTACACTTTAAATTTATCAATACCCATAGTTTAAATCTAAAAAATATTAAAAGGAATAAAATGATATAAATTTTTAAGAGTAAGAGACAAAAATTGATAAACTTGAAGTATGAAAGACTAAATTAATAAAAATTTTAAGTATAATGAATTAAAATAATATTTAATTGTAAACTCTAAATCTATGCCACTTAAATAAGTGTTCGTTATAGATACTAACCTTTAAAATTATAGCATCACCTTCAGGAACGCTTGTAAACATATCTCCTCCAATGTGCTTAATCCCTTCATGAAATTTGATAAAGTTTATGGTTTAGCAAATGTGGTAAAAATAATGGAACTTATGTCATTCAAGATATGATAACTACAGAAACGGTAGGATACCTGGATATGGTGTTGCATGTTCTATAACTTGGGGCAGATCAAAATTGATTCCCTTTATTGAAGGGTTCTTGGAGATAATCATCTTCAGATTAGCCCCATTTCCACCTCCTACATCAACCAATGTCGAAACTCCTTCAAATCCTTTATATATTTCAAGTATCCTATTCATCTCTGTTCTGCAGACATCTGCCATTGATTTGTTAAAAATATGATTCAGAGTAGGATCTTTTTCAAAGTACTGGTATGAGTTAGCTCCATGAACTTTCATAAATAGGTCATTGCCAGCATCAGCAACCGATTGCTTGAAATTTTGCCTGGAAATGTAGAAAAGACATAAGAATAAAATATGATAAGTTTGATAACTCTTCTTGTGAGTAAAAGGTAGAGCCTGCTTCTCTTTTCATTGAAATAAACTTGATAGACCGATGTTTTAAAACATGACCAGTCAAATTTATATATTCTACCATAGTATAGAGTTTGTGGAATATTATGACTACAAGTCTAAACATATATTATCACTCAACCCTAAATACTCAATTTTTTACTCTAAATCCTAAACTAATCAAATCTCACGCACCCAGAGTACAATTAGTCAAGAAAATCACTCAAAAAATGATAGAATCTAGATTTATATTGACCTTTAAAAAGGTTATTTTAAGATGCAAAAGCCATAGGACAGAAGAAAGAGTTATTTGACATTTAGATATAATATTCACTATTTATTTTATTTTTTTTTCTAAAAAAGCAAGAACAACTTTGCCAAAAGTGCTTGGAAGGTAACCCAAACAGGTTCTCACTAAAAAATTTGAGTTATACCCATGAAAAAGGAAAAGAAAAAAAGGAGAAAACTCACCAAATCTCCATTAATGCTCTGTGAGAAAGAAATATTGCAAATGATGCAAAGTTGCCTCCCTCGTGATCTGTTATCAAGTATTTACCAATTTCTGATAGTCCATAAACTCTTTCGGTGCTACCGTTTTCAATGGTGCACGTAGAACAAATAAGAAGATTGTAACTAGCAAGCAAACGCAACACACGTTCAAGCCTCGAAGCCAATTCTGGGTATTGGTTTGGAAGCTGAGAAGCTATTTCAGAGACAGACAAGCATGGTGGGGTTGCCTTAGCTATGATCTCAAACAAGTTGAGCTCAATAGCAGCATTAAGCACTGCGGGATATACCTGAGTTGTAGAAAGTAGCATAGCAGAGAGACAAGCATCGTCCTCTGAAAGTTGAGGACAGATTTTCCCGACTCCATTCTCTGTGGAATATTTGGAATCCATTGATGAATGCTTGATTCTGTGATATCTCTCTATTTGTTTCTACTTATATTTTGTTGAGTGAATGATTATGCTCTTGGAAGGTTCACCTTTTATAGGCAAAAGATTATAGTATGATTATCATGTTTTAGCTTTACTGCGGCGTGGCAGGTACCCGTTTGTTTTATTTTATTTTTAATTTCTTCTTTCATGTTGGCCACTCTAGTCAAAAACGAAGAGCATTATAAAACGAGTGAAGTATGGTAGATATTTTTTCTATTTGAAATTATAAAATGCTAGAGTCTTCTCTCTACTCAATTCTTTTCCTTGATTCAAATCCCATCAATTGTAAATGGACTGCTATTTTCTATGGTTACAAGAAATTCAAGGCTATCTACTCATAAATAAAGTAATTCAAGGGAACTATTATGGTATTGCCCATGGAAATTAAAATAGTCAATCATGAGTCTTGTTGAAATCCTTCTTTTCCACATTGAGGGGGAACTCTTATCAAAATGACTAAGCCATATATTTAATAAATGTGTTGGGCTTGTTAATGGTTTTATATATTTTCAAATATACATGCAATATTAAATATATAAATAAATGGTTAATATCTTATGTCTTACAACCTATCTCATTTTATATGCTACATTTCTTTATTAGAATATAATCATAATGAAATGATACTATAAATATTGAAAATGTATATATATATATATTTTTTTCTATTTTAGACTAATAAAAAGACATTGAGATATAATACACACATAATGAACAGAAAGTGTGAACGCACCCTATTCAAAACTTTTGCAATTTAAGACTTTTACACTTGACCTTAGAAATCAAGAGTTAGTATATATAATACCTTGACTATAGTAAGTTTATTTAACTTCTTTTATTTCATTTAATATATGATGGAGTTAAAAGAGAGAATGAATGAGTTACATAGAATTAAATAAAGGGAATAGAATTTTCTATCTTATTATATGTGTCAAACTATGTATCGTTGCACTGGAATTGGATAAAATTTAATAATATAATATTGTAGGTTGAATTATTTAAAATTTTGACCAACTTCAATACAATAACATAAAATTTGACACATACTAAAACATAAGACTTTTCCCTTAAATAAGACGTATACATATAATAAAGAGTTTTATTAACCTTAACCCTTACAGTTGTGCATAAGCCATAAATAATCCCTTACTAATGGTACATGATTCAAATATTAACATTTTTTCCATCCATTGCTAATATTAGTTACAAGTCTAGTTAATGTTTTCTATTTTTTATATGATCTTTATATCTTTTAACGATAGTTAATTTTTTTTTTTTTTGACAATATTTTTGAACGTTGTCTATTTTACCGCAATAATAAAATCTTTTATTTTTGACAATTATCACATAATCATTGTCTTTATTGATTTAAGGATAATAATTTTAATTTAACCACTGTTTATTTTTTAACTCACATTTATGATTATAGAAAACGGTTTGATGTTTTAACTGTTATCTATAATTTATATTTTACATTTTAGATAACAATTTTAAAAGAAATCATTATCTATAATTATATTTTTTAAAAAAATAAAAAATTTATTACATCTTACAATTCTCTGTAGTTACAGCAAAAAACACACACATAATAGACAGAAATTTATCAAATTTAACTTGCACATGCCAGCTGAAGTTATATGGTTGAAGTGAGGAGATTGTGATAGGCAAACTGTTGAACTATAAGTTCACTGTAATTCGTGCCAACAGGCTGGTGAATAGTTTGAAGCACATTGATGTTTATTTGAATATATTTCACAATTAACCGATTTCTTTTTCTCTTGTTTTGGTCAAGCACGTCTACTATTCTTGTGTAAATTTATTGCCAATGAAATTGAAAAGTTGGTCACTAGATTGGTATAAACTTTCTGCACTTGTAAAATAGAAAGGAAAGTTACTGTTCCACACATATGATTGCATTTTGATCTTCTCGTATAAAAGGTTTCCATGATATTGTACAATATTACTCTTTTCTATTTCTCAATTGATGCTTGACTTACATTCATTTGTGTGTTAGCCTATTATTTTTATATATTTTTTTCTTTAATCTTCATCTCTGTGCGTTATATATAGAACACCTGTTTTGCTTTGGGTTAAGAATTTTTATACGAGCAGACTCTCACATGCTGTCACAGCCTAATTCATAAGTTTCAGAATTTATCCATATTCTTGTGGAATTATAAGTTAATTGCTATTGTCTTTATTCTTGTCTTCGTGCTGGAGAAAATTTAGGAAACTTAAATAGAACAGCTCCTGGTTCAAAAGAAATTTTAAAAGATGATGCTTTGGTTCAGGTACCAACATTTAAAATAAAACAGACAAGAAAAAACAAATACAAATGAGCTATTAAGTCAATCAATCAATAGTCATTGAACATTCCTTTCAATTCTCTAAAGCATCAGGATTGCTAGAACATAGATTGTAGACTTTCAGCCTTTCAGCTTCTTTGTCCTTTTTTTTTTTTTTTTTCTTCTTCAATTGTGGTGGTTGTAACTCTTTACTATGTATAGGATGCCACAAATTTGGACAATTGACAGGCTGCATATGATACCAATTGTCCCCATAATACTTTTTAGAAAACACTTGTCCAATCCATTCATAGGTCTACATTTACTCAAAAAATTTAACTTAACCACTTTAATACACATGTATAGCCTATCAAAACAAGGAGGCAACTCGGGAGCTAACTTAGACACTCCTAACATACATTTTGAACCGACCTTGCTTCTTAAAATCTCCCAACAATACTTTTGCAATTGTTTATATTGCTCTTTCTCACTATCTTCTGTAAGCTTTTTAGCTAACTTATATACTCTCCACGCCTTCAATTCACAACTAAGCAGAATTTATCTGAGAAGTAGTTCAACAAATTTTCTGGACTAGGATTTGCATTAAACCCCAAAAATGACATTAACTTCGCAGCAAGCCATTTGGAACTAGCTTCTGGGGTAGACGTAATCCTACTACACGTGTGGTCACTGATGTAAGTTTTCACTTGAAAAGAATTGAGCTCTAAAGAACATGAACACAAAAGTACCCCTGGCAAGGATCTTCACATTTTGCCCTACACTGTTTAGCATAACTCTTCCCAAATTTAATTTTTACTCTAGCAGCTACACAATAGTCTCTAACAACGTGCTTAAAGATATCCAAGTTCCTAAACTCTATACCAACCTCAAAGAATACATCCTTGAATCCTAAAGCTTCATTAAATTGTGGATACCTCATCTTTCTTGTCTTCCTCTTTTGCTCATCTTCTCCATTTTCGTCTTCTTCAGATTCATTGTCACTTAAAAGCTCTTTTGAAAAATACATTTCATCATCTTCCTGCTCAATCCCAATAGAACCTGTGTCTTGGGATGGTTGCAAATAGGGATCCTTAGGTATGGGATCTATGTATCTACCAATGACAATTGATATTTCATTAAAATAGATAATATAATTAATGCTACTATAAACACCAAAATGGAGACAGGAAAAATTAAGGGGAAAAAAAAAGGAAAAAAAGAAAGACAAAGAGAGGCTCCTTATTGGTTCATCTAGAATCCAACAGAATCTGTTTCGTAACTTTGTTTTACTCTCAAACACTTTAGCACTAATTAAAAAAAGGAATTCGGGGTCACTATTTTACAAAGATGAAGAATAAAAGAAATTAGATCTAAAGAGGGTAGATTAGTGATTTAATACTCATACAGTCCATTTCTAGCTACCTGCTTGAGTCCACATTAAATTCCCATTGGCATGATTGGTTACTAAATTATCGAATTGACTCTGATATAATTTACAGGTAGTTTCAGATTTGAATAATTCTAACTATAACATTCATTAAACACAATGAGAAAATAGAAAACTAATATGTTTTTGCAAGTATTGACGAGTACCATAACAAATAATAATAATAAAAAACTTTTTATACAAATTGTATTAAATGGAAGCAGCAAATAATACGTCAGCAACATGGTAAGTAGAGATGATGCCTGAAGACCAAAATGGAGAAAGAAAAAAATAAAGGAAGGTGAAAAAAAAAAAAAAAAGACAAAAGGAAGCACTTTATTGGTTCATCCCCATTTGATTCATTACTATGTCTAAACAGATTACACTGTAATATACCTAAAAATATTTGAGAGATTGGTGGACGGTCCTGAAGAAAACTTTTAAAAAAAGATATATTATGGTGGATAACATTTTTAAAAATTTAGTTTCGAATATAATTATATTCAAGATGATCAATTAGGAAACTAAACATCTCTTGTCGTTTTGGAAAGGCAAAAGAAAAATTTCTTGTGAAAGGATCAGTCAACCTGTGAATGGTCTTTTCTTGAACGTACCAAAAATGAAGCTTGCAACAATGAATAGTGCATGCAGGCTTAATAAGCAATGACCCTGTTGGAAATTAAATTTATGTAAAGCCTAGACTTGTTGTTTAATGAGGTCAGTAGATCGACAAAGTTTAATATATTAATTTATCTTTGATTAAAGAGAAGTTCTATTATGTGCAGAAAGAAAAATAAGAAATAGAAAATTATAGCACCTGATGATAATTCAGATTAATTCATTCTCAACTCAATAAACTCAATAAATAATTAATTTTTCCCTTTTAACAGGACACATGAGTAGTGGCAGAAAGTTGGTCATTTAATATTTAGTAGCACAATTGATATTAATTAATTTAGATTTAAGTCAAATAGAATTATAAAAATGAAAATATTTTTAATTATATTTTAATGTAGTTATATTTTTAAGATTATGCATAATATGCATAAAAGAGAGAACATAAAAATTAAAATATAAAGAAATCAGCAAGTGAAACAGAATAATTCTACCACTGTGTGCCAAATCCAAGATTTTGTTGTGAACAACAAGGCTACACATCATATAAACAAATTTGTTTGGTTTAAGTTGAGAGTCATATTATATGTCATGATCTTGAGTCAAAGTCATATGTGTCATTCTCTTAGCTTCCTTTCTAGCTCTTTGTTTTTTTCCCCCTCTTAATGGCCTAATGATTATCTTGTGAGAGGGTGATTCAGTGGGGGATTAAGTCTAGTCAGCTAAACAACAAGGAGAAATATATTCTGTCGTAATTTTTGCTAGAAATGTGAAAACAGCTAATCCCAATCCTTAATTGATTCATGTAAGGAGAAATATTCTGTCCAATCAACAAAGGATCTGTTTGCTTAAAAAAAAAAAAAGAAAGAAAGAAAAACTTGATCGTGAAAAATCATTTCTAGGGAAATAAAGGACTTGCTAGAAAACATGTTTAGATAAGAATGTTTTTTATATTTAGTTTCGCTTAAGTGTAGATATGGACTATCCATATATAATAATAGTACTTTTGAGATTTTGTATAGTTATAATTTAAATTAATTGATATTTAATATGATTTTTATAGTTTTCAATAATAATAATAATAAACTAGATGAATATAATAATTTATCAATATAGTAATTTATGGACACAAAAATGAACAACTTTGAAAAACATGAATATAGAAATAATTTCCAAAATCAACTAAAAAAAGAAAAAAAAAATACACCAAAATGAATATGAAAAGGAATTGTTTTTGCATCCAGTGGTATGACGCGGAACCCAGATGGCAGTAAAACAGCATCATCAGCAAAAGACTCATCGATAGGTGCAAATACAAGCTGTGCACAGCCCCTAATGGCATTTTCATCAACTCCACTGCACATCTGCCACATCAAAATTGTGAAGTAATTAGAATCATCTACAGAAGCAGCCAGCTTAAATAAAATGAGACAGATAGCCCTTTGAACATGCACGGTGTTACCTGCAGTAGATACATATCCCGTGCCAGAGCCACATCTTCAGGGGAAAATGCATGACCCTCTATTTCGATCTATCTCTAAGAACTGTAACAATGCAGATAAAAGGCAAATGAATCTCCATCATAGCAATACACAATGAAGATGATCAAGCATAGCATTTCAGAAAGACAGTTAAATACCTCCTCATGCTCAATAGTACGAGCAAGTGGTAATATGACCTGGCTGCTTGGGAAGCAGCCGGGTCTTGCACAAGGAACTGCATAAGGACTAGCCTTAAGAGATGCAGCAGAGTATGCATCCACCCCATAATCAGCCCACTCTGAACGATGCTCCCTCAAAAATCGAACAAGCATAGCAGGAGGAACATTCTGCCAAAGATAAACTTCCTTCTAAATATATAATAAATAACAGATAACCCCAATGTCATTAACTTCCAAGGAAAGAGTAGGATGTGCTAGTTAAGCAAATTATTATCACACTATGGATGATTGAACACTTATAAGTGTTTATGAAAGGAATACCTGCAACAGCATTGATGCCTTGGCACACAGCACCACACCTCCAAATGAGGGGAACACTAATGATTTGTAATTTGAACCAAAGAATTTGTTGGGAGATGAGTTTATGGCTATTGTCACATCTTCCACTACATCATTACCCATCAAAGACCAAACATCGTCCACAAACCCATTCATAGCATCATTGAATCCCCTAAACACCAAATTTAAGGAATCATTGGACTGATTGGAAAATAGATTAGGCTTAAATTTGAGAGAAAATTTTACTAGTGAGATCAAACGTAAAGAAGCCAATCAATGAAATGATTTGCTTACAATTACAGATATTATGCTATGTCCTTGCCGGGAAGGCCTCTGACTAAATGTCCTTAAAAAGGCAGGCTGTCCTCAAGCATGGAACCTAAAGGCAAATTCAATAAACAAGGTTAACTTTGCAAAATCAATTTATAGATAATTCTTTCTGGCCTTAATCAATTTTACCTCAAAATCAAATTTTCAAGAGAAACTAATCCAAATATGCATTTCACACGCAAAATATGGTGAGATGGTCTTTGTGGATGATGTTGAGAAAATGAATAAGATATATAATAGCGAAAGGAAATTATTTGGCAAATATAATTGCCATGTAACGCAGGTGATCTTTCACCAAATCATTTTGTGAAAAATTGACACTTCTAAACTCGGAAGATTCCATTCTTCTAAGTCAGAAACAATGTCAAATCTAACACTGCACACAATTACAAATGATGATAAATTAACATGATGTATTTCTCGAGGATATAAAGTGTAATAGTTCAAAATCAGAAGATACGATGAATATATATATATATATATATATATATATATATATATATATATATTTATGTTTACCTTTTTATATTAATTGTTACATATCAAAAAATGCAATAAAATGTGAGAAATATGTAATATAATGTTTTTATTATTTCTGATTAGTAGAAAAAAATTAAAATAAGTTATTTAATTATTATAATAAAAAAAATAAAATTTAAAATATATTATTTTTTTAAAAAACTAAATATAAAAAATTTTAAAATGTGTAAATTAATTAATTATACCATATATTTAAGAGTAGAGTTAGTAAAATAGTTATGGTATCAATAATCAATAAAGTTAAGTTAGTGAATTACAATTTAGATTTTTGTTAAAAGAGACACATCTATGTTTAATACTTACCAATATTTACAAACTAATAAATAATTCATAAGATTTACCCCAAAAAAAAAAAAAACACTTCATAAAAGTCATCTAAAGATGATCTAAGTAGTGTTTGATATTTTTTTATATAATTAAGTTTAATAAAATTTAATAAAATATTATAAAAGGCGATCAAATTAAAACATACAGAAGTAATTATGACCATTTTATATTCTTATGACCTTTTGTGTTAAATTTTGTAATATAAAACATCTTTAGTTGATATTATGTAGTAATAAATGATATACTTTTCCGTATCTGTATGCCAAATAATAACTCGAATAGAAAAACACTCCAACCATTCGTTTCAAAATTGGCAGTTCAATTGAAAGTAATAACTTGTTAGTTTAATAACATTTTATTATTTTTTTTCAAACTTAAACTTATTATTACTACGTTTATTTATAGATCTAATAAAATAAATTAAACCTTCAAAAATGCTAAATATATTAAAGATATAAATTTAAAAAAAAATAAGAAATTAAATAATTAAAATTTTAAATGTGAAATATCAAAATATATTTAATTTTAAAATTTATACTCTTTAAAAAAAAACATAACCTAGGAAGAAAGAAGTAACGCTATCAATACAGTCACGCTGTCACATAGGCTTAATCTAAATATAACTTAGGTATACTTTCTTATTTTTCTTACAGGCAGAGATGTTTTTCTGCTCGAGTTAATATATCTATTGTCTCAATCCTTATATAATCTATTTTTACAAATTTATATATATATATTTTTAACTAAAAGACAACCTTAAAATAGGTTATAAGATACAAGACCACAGATTTTGTGACTCTCTCCTCACTTATTTACCTAAGTATCGTGATTGAGTTGTTGCTTTCATAGTCAACAAAGCCGCACATATGCTTAAGGGGAAAGGTGCCACCATTGCACATCACCTGCAAAGAAATAAAATTGTAAGACTATGAGATTTTACAGAAATTGCATAAAATAAAAAATAGGTTGTACGATGAATTTTATGATTAGAGAATAATGGAAAAAATTTATGCGTATGAAGTGTTATATAAAAGAAAATGATTTAAAAAAATAAATTTATTATACGAGACAAATAAAAAATATAAAAAAAAGTAAGAAAGAATTTAAAAAATATATACTGATTTATAGAATTTATTATTAAAAATTATTTAAATAGATAAAAATTATTTAAATTATACAAGATTAAAAAAAAGTCTGGAATTTACAAAAATATAATGAAAAATTAAATTGTGCATGTTATAATCATGACTAGACAAACTAATGGTTTAGATGGTAAATGTTGAAAAGTATTTATTTTTATTTTTATTTTGAACGATGTAACATCCTTTCTTCCTCTCCATTCGATATAATAGGATATGGCGCACCAACCGTTTGCAGATATGCCTGACTGAGAGTAAGTCAAGTCTATTTCCCTCTATGGCTTCCAGTTCATTACCCAGCATCTCTTCTTTCTCATTCCTTGTTTTTCTAATCTTTGTAGCCACATTGTCATCTGGAGCGATACCCACAACCTCAGGCAAGGAGCTATCAATCAAGGAAGCAACAGTGCTTGATCTGCAACTTGCCTTCAAGAGAAACCAACTAACCTCTAGGCAACTGGTTGAGTTCTATCTCAAAGAAATTCAGAGGCTAAACCCAGTTATTAGGGGTGTGATAGAGGTAAACCCAGATGCACTAGCCCAAGCTGATAGAGCTGACCAAGAGCGCAAGGCCAAGGCACCTCACTCTTTATCCAAGTTGCATGGAATACCCATTCTGCTTAAGGATAACATCGCGACTAAGGATAAGCTCAATACCACGGCAGGTTCGTTCGCGCTGCTGGGCTCTGTGGTGCCTAGAGATGCAGGGGTTGTTAGAAGGTTGAGGAAAACTGGAGTCGTCATATTGGGAAAGGCCAGCTTGAGTGAGTGGGCTTACTTTAGGTCCAATAACGCACCACCAGGTTGGAATGCCAGAGCCGGACAAGGAAAGGTAAATTTCTTGTTTATATTACTTTGCAATGTGGTCTTCAGTTACCTGGAATTTCCTTTACAAAATTACCAGGTTTCTCTCTTCTCACGCGTGTAATATAAATATATATATATATATATATATAAGGAAAGAAAAATTCTTTGGGAAATTGAAGCCTTGCAATGAAATTCTACTCAATCTAGAAGTGTGAGCTCATAGGATATATAGGAATTTCAACCTATACAGGGTGAAGAGGGCATACACAAGTTCGAACATGTGACAAAGGAGCCAGCAGAGCCGTAAGTTCTAGGGTAGTGCCACTGCACCAAACCCCTTTACTCTCTCTTTGCTTTTATTTTGCCATTTGATTAATAATACACTACAATCCATAGCACCCCAAGCTTTTGTGTTGATCCTCTGCTGATCAACAGATAAATGGTGTAGATTACAGAAATTTGAGGTATCAGATTTCTCACTAAAATATGAAGTAGACGTAATGTTGGTTTGGGTGATTAGCATATGCTTAGCTAAGAAGTCAAATCTTATAGAAGAAACAAGAAGAGTGGACAAGAGAAAGACGAAGGGGTGGAGGGATGAAAAGGCAAAATGGTCTTATATACACACTATGTTATGATGATTCTAAATTTACCAGTGTACTTAGTCCATTTTATTTCTTGGCAGAATCCATACACGCTAGGTAATCCTCATGGATCTAGTAGTGGATCAGGAATATCAGCAGCAGCAAATTTGGCAACTGTAACGCTGGGCACAGAGACTGATGGCTCCATTTTATGTCCTTCAGAAAGTAATTCTGTTGTGGGAATCAAACCAACTGTTGGTCTCAGATGCTGCCTATGTCCTTGAAGCCATTGTTGGCATTGATGCTAGAGATAAGGCAACAATTGAAGCATCACAGTATATCCCAAAAGGAGGCTATGCCCAATTTCTTAACATTGATGGGCTAAGAGGAAAAAGATTAGGGATATTTGTAGATGCCATACCATTTTTCCTTGGCAATGACACTTTCAAATTGGAAACTTTTGTGAAGCACCTAAAGACCTTGAGGTAATGAAAATCACTGTCTAAACGTGTATTTCAGCAGTTATTTAGTTCAAGTGAATTGATATAGAATGTTGAATCTCCTTTCCCCAAATTTAGGAAAAAGGGTGCAGTTCTGGTTGATAATTTGAAACTAGATGTTGTCAAATACTACAGTGGTCCTAGTGAAAACATTGCACTGGCATTTGAATTCAAACTAGCCTTGAATGCTTACCTCAAAGACTTAGTTGTTTCCAAAGTGCGATCCTTGGCAGATGCGATAGCCTTCAACAAGAAAAACCCCAAATTGGTGAGAGCAAAACACTGATTTTGTACTTGTGATATATTTGTTTATGATTAAAAGCTTGTCAGGATGGCTTTAAAAAAGTATTTTAAAGTATAGAAGTCAAAAACAGTTTCTTTTATTTCTAAAAGTACTTTTTCATAAATTATGACTGACTTTTGCTTTTGTAATTTTTTAAGAACATCTCTTCCTATGTTTTGAAAAAAAAAAAAAAAAAAATGAAGCAGATTTTTACTTAATGGAAGTGCTTTTACCAAAACTCTCAAAAGATACTATAAGAATGCTTTTTTTTCTCTATCAAAAGTGCTTCTACCAACTTAGAAAAGTCAATTTAGACAGACTCCAATATATTTGTGATACTAACTCAATGCATTGCGATTGAAGGAGAGGCTGGACTTTGGCCAAGAATTATTTTTGCAAGCTGAAAAGACAAATGGAATTGGAGAAAAAGAGAAAGCGGCACTACAAAATTTGGAAACATTGTCCATTGGTTTTGCAAAAATAATGAAAGAGAATAAACTGGATGCTGTAGTTCTGCCTACTTACCGTTTTGCTCATGTACTTGCAATTGGAGGTTATCCAGGAGTAACTGTGCCTGCAGGGTATGGCAAGGATGGACCATTTGGGATTTTGTTTGGAGGACTGAAAGGTCATGAGCCAAAACTGATCGAAATCGCTTATTCCTTTGAGCAAGCAACAAAGATTAGGAAGCCTCCTCCACTTTAAATATAAAAAGTGGCAAAAGACATGATTGTGATAAACAAATGAGTATTAATAAGTTATTTTTATGACTATGGTGGTGATGAGAATTTCGTGTTCTGGTTGCTTGGAGTTGTAAGGCCAATATAATGGAGATTTATAACATTTGATGGCATTGAACATTGATAACTTATTGATATGGTACTTGATTACATAATTTGTGTATGCTTATGTTACTTCCAACTTCGTACACATTGATAGTGTCGTTGTGGTGTTGACCAAGATAAGAATGCGTTCAAGTCAATCCTTAACCTAGAGGTATCTTTAGTGTTGGATTCAGATTTGCTGTAATAAAAAAATGTTGTGGTCTAGTACAGTTAATGTAATCACTAACATGAAACAAAGTCTAAATTTGGGGCGGGTACAAGTTGAGACAGATTGAGAATTTAGCTGTCTCAGTCCCATTTCAAATTGTTTGTCTCATCTTAGTTTTATATAATATTGTCTTGATCCCGTCTTGATTTTCATTTGGACTTTTTTGTCTCGTCTTGTCCCAATTGAATTAAAAAAAGAGTATTGAAAGCAAAAAAAAAAAAAAAATTGAGTAAGGTGTACATCGTAACAAATGGGTGTTGAAAGTACATCATAGGAAAGAAAGAAAGTAATGTATAAAAAAAAAATAGATATGTAAAAAATAATATTTTATTTAAAAAAATAATTTGAGACAAGAAAAATATATATACTTATCAAAACAATTTCAAAATAAAATGTAATTGAAACTAAATGCAACTTTAATTATATTGAGTTTTATGAAACTAGGCGAGGATTTTCAAACAAAAACTTTATGTTTGAAAGTGAGTTTGGGTCTGTATACAAAGGACAGCTGAATAAAATGACCATCGCTGTTAAGCAACATAAAAATGCAAGTAATTTCCAAGGGGAGAAATAATTCAAGGCTGAAGTTAATCTGCTTAGCAAAGCAACACATGAGAATGTGGTCATACTGCTGGGGTCATGCTCACAAGGAAATAATAGGCTTATTGTTTATGAATATGTCTGCAATGGTTCACTAGACCAACACCTCTCCGCGTAAGACAACAATCTTCAATATAATACCATGGAAGAACTTGTTCATACTGCTTGTTAGAGGTCTAGATGTCTTATTGTCAATATATATATATATATATATATATATATATATATATATATATATATATAAAACACCAATTCAGTTTGTCATTTAATGATCTAATAATGCCTGTACCACTTTTTGATTCTCAAACTTGTAGATGATGGGTATTTATAGTAGTTTTACAAAGTCATATTCATCTAAATATTCCAAAAATATCTACCCAATGAATTCTCCAATGCAAGCTTCGATTTTTCTGGATGCAAACCTTTATATTTCTAAAACAAGTCTAGAAAAATCTATAAACCTTTCATTTCAAGATGCCAGGGTAATTTTTCAGACCAAAATGAAAATAGTACAATGTTATGTCCTAATGTTGAATAGTGTAACTCCATACATATAGCACGCTGTCGGAGGAAGAGGACTGCATTTGATACAAACTGACTTTCATCACAATAATTATTGGAGAAACTTTCACTATACACTCAACCCATCTATTTACGAGGGCTTATTTATATTTAGAGATAACTCATTATCACTTCCAATTCTAATTGCTATATTCATAGTTACTCTTATTTATACTAATCACATATAAAAAATTTTAAACTTTTAACTTATTGTATGATTCTATAACTCTTTCTTAACTATTGCAAGTTGTATAAATTTAAAACTTTCACTATATATAATAATATCTCTTAAATGAACATAACTTTTTATTGAAGTGTTTTGGATCATTGTAAGTTAGGAAAGTTACAATTTTTTTTTTTTTTTTTTAAAAAAACCTACATTACAAATACCAAAAACCATCATATTAAATTCAAATTGTATTCCAACATCCCCTTAATCTGAATTTTCTTCTGCACTCCAAATATTGTTTGAAATCTTTAAAAATCTTCATTCTTTGGCGTTTGTGTGTCATGCTTCACTTCTTGGTTTTCTTGGCTGCCTCAACTTGTGGTTGTGAAGCTATTGGAAGTGTCCTTACTCTTTGAACCCTTTGCAAATCATTCTTCCTTGCTAACTTTCTCTACTTGCTCTGCTCTTAGCATGCTTAAGGTGAGCCACTTCTAAGGCTTCCACGAAACCAAATTCGCTTATTATGTAAGACAAAATTAACTTATCACCAAGTGGGTGATTTCTATGGATGATAATCCATCCAAATCCATAACACATCGTGTTTTAACTTCGGTTTTCTTCTCTATTAATGACAACCTTTTGCATTAGTCTTATTCCTTGTGCATGTATCCATCCTTGAATCAAACATACTCTTAACAATGACGGATTCAGAAATTTTAAGTCGTTAAGGTGACATATATATAATAATTATAATTGTTTCTAACTGTGTTTTCATATTTTGAAAATATTGAATAATTTTCTTACTTTCAATAATAAAAAAATTATGTAAGTAGGTAAACAATCATTTAATTATTCATCTTCTATGTGATTTCACATAAGATTCTTGTTGATATTCATAGCAAAAAAACCGCCTTCAATTATTGCAATAGTCACTAATAATATCATAGCTAACATATTTCTTAGCTTGCATAAGATTTATTGAAAGGGGATAAATTTAATGTCACATTTAGTACTTCATTTTTTATCACATTGAGTTTTTATTAGATAATTATGTATAAAACTATAAAATTAAAATATTATTTTATAATATCAAAATTAATAAAATGAGTAATTAAACATTATATGGGACAATAAATTTCTTCTCTATTAAAATGATAATAAATTATAGAAGTTGGAAATCGAAAAAGACTTACTATTCACGGTGCCAACCATACTAGTGTACGTATGTCTATATATTTGAGTGAGTATGCGTCTTTGTATTTTTCCCTTCCAAGTGCACATTTTTTCTTTCTAATTTACTTGTGCTTCTTTCTCAATCATGCATGAAGCTTGGAAGGCAAGGTAACCCGTTAGCAATACTCAGCCAAAGCCCACATCGGAAAAATATTTCTATACATTGGATAATGTAACATGCAGTTCCTACTAAATACTCCTGTGATTTCCTGTCAAGAATGCACATATATAATTGATACGCAAGATTCAGAAACTAAATATAAAAACTTATTATGATGTGTTGGTAGGGCTTAGAAATACCTGTTGAGGCCAATCCCCATCTTCTAGCTGAGAATTGATGAGTAGCTTTGCTGCACGGTGAAGTGGCGTTGGGTCTCTTTCTGCCTATTCAAAATCAATTAAAGAACCAATTTTATGGTTAACAACTGCATGCAGTTTATGGGAATAGCATTCAATATATATGGAAAAACAAATACATGCCCAACATGAATTAAACTCATCGTAGCCCATGCTGTCTACACTACATTTGATTGGTTTCCTTCAAGGGGCGCGTATATCTGATTCACATATGCATACATACAAGCATAGTTAACATATTGGTTTAACTTTACATCTTGAAAGTCAACCCAATTGAGCATTTCTCTCATTACCTTTTTGTGAGATGATTGATAGCTCTCACCCCACCCACCATCCTCTCTCTGTGTTGTGAGTAGAAATTTGACAGCTTTGCGAATGGCAGGGCAATTGACATAAGTCTTGCCAGCTGCTGCCAGTCCCCAAAAGTGCAAACCAAGAACCATAAGTGAAACAAATTCCCCAGTTATCATACCATGAACCATCTGCTGTTTGCTTGTTTTCAATGTATCGAATTGCATTAGTAATGAAATGATCAATCTCTTTTTTTCTGTGCTCGGGATATAATTTCTTGAACAAAGCTAAAGCCTGAATTGCTGATTCAGTGCATTCAACGTGCTCATGCTCGACTACAATTTCTTTGAAAAATTTTGTGAGATTAAGCACTTAATGCAAAATAACATTTCAGTATAAATATTACATCACTTAGTTTACTTCAATATTCTATATAAATATAAATTATGCATAATATATAACTATACTTCTAACCAATCTTGACCTTTATTTGGCTCCCAGGCTGTTAAACCACCATTTTTACTCTGCAAATCAAATTGGAGTTTCTCAGTGATTTACAAGCAAAATAAACATGTATACATATCCCAGTTTTTAGAAGATCACTTTTTGTTAACTGGAGGTGAATTAAAAAGTAAATTAAGTACTTGCCTTAAGGGACAATAGAAGATTAACAGAATCGTATAACCTTTCAGGTTCCATCTCTTCACCAACAAGTTCTGGCGGCAGCATAGAAAAAAGCAGACAACACTAGGAAAAGGAAAAGAATTATCTAATGAAGCTAGATTAATTGAAGCTTGCACAAATCTTTCTTAATTGGTATTAAATTTTTTGCCTTTAAACATTCTGCAGTGCAATCAGAAACCTGCCACCCATGGTCTTGATCTGAAAAGGTCCATGCCCCTTTAGAAATGTGACGATACATGTTCTTAAAGTCACCAGAAGGGTTGTCCTTAACCTGAGAGTGTTAATTTTCATGGAAAATTTCATAAAACTCAACTCGAGAATTCATTCATTACTGATAAAAACATAACTAAGGAATCCCTCTCCAGTACTGGAGTAATCATGATTGTACTATGTATTGCAAACTAGCTACCCAAAAACTTTCATCCCCAGCACACTGCACACACCAAATGACTTGATATATATGTTTCTTAGAATTAAATATATACCTGAGATTTCTTGAGGAAGTCATGTCCTCTTGCAAGTGTGGGTGCAATTTCGTCTGTGAGGTTATTAGCAAGCAAAGCTTGGATGGCAAAGCCGGCATCCCATTGCTGGCTGCCAAAACTCTGCATACGTATTTGACTTATAATGTCAAATCCAGAGTATTGAAATCATTCATACTCATAAAGTTTTATGTTAGGCGTGTTGTCATGCCCACACAGTACTTTCGTTCTTATTTATTGAGATACCTTGTCATTTTCCTACCCTAACCCTAATATCAACACCGAAATTTAAAGTTTCATGTTTGGATATGACAACTAAAGAATCATTCAAAATAAACATACTTGTGTTAAGTTCGCAACTATGTTAAAGTATATTCATAGAAGAGTATTATCCATAAGTGTACTACCAAACAACATGCTGACCTGCATTGTTATTCCATCTTCGGAAACCCATAAGTAATCAGGGACCCTAGTAAGGTGCTTTTTAAAAGCATCTCCATTTGGATCTTCGATCCAACAAGCGAGCATATACAAAACCTAGTAATATATAAAAGAAGTTAATAATTAAAAAAAAAGATACTTAAACTAATTAATTAATGCTAAGGATGATAGTAACAATTAAGTGATACCTTTTTTACACAACTAATGGTTATACATAGACTATTCTCACATTCATAATGAATATATTTTATTGTTACTTTTAGACCTTTTTCTCTTATAAGCTTGTTTAAAGGCTAACGTGTAAGAAATGACTCAACAAATATATACAAAGAATCCTATACTAGATCTTGTGTCAGTGGGTGAGGGCAGTAAATATCCTCCTGTAATAATATAGAATATATTTCTTTTCAGTTACAAGATAAAAGAAATCAACTAATCAATAAGATGATATGTGATAACAAAGGTTTAGATCGTATTACCTTTGCACACAAGTGGCGAGCTTTCTTCCAATTGACTTCATGGTAAGGTTGAGTGAAGAGCTCTTCTCTCAACTCAAGAATGAGTGGTGTGATTGGGCCAAAAAACCTTTTTCCATACAAGTATGAAATGGGCAGGTAAACCAATCACCAGTAGCACCACATTTTGGCTGCATGAATCAAGAGATAAGAGTATTAGATCAGATTCCTAAAAATATTAATTCATGTGGGCGATCCATCACAAACAATAGATTTTTTACTATCAAAATAAATAGTGCAGTCAGTATTTGTTGTAAATTTGACATATTATAAGGCAATAAGTAAATTTATCATTGCACATTTATGTACCATCTAAAGGCTTATAATTCAGTATAATAGTGACTACATTAACTGCATCATCTTTTAATTGCATGAAATCAAGTCCATAAGCTAAGGGTGGCTTGCTATTCACTCCAGAAGAATCTGTCACAAGTATTATGTTTTATAGACAAATTAAAACAGAAACCATTCAGTTTAGAGAAAAATAGTGCAGTTAGTTCAACCTGGATGCATTGGTAGAAATGAAGGAAGGATCCAAAACTCAGGGGGCATTGGTTTGCTTCCTTCCCAGTCAAATACGCCAAGTATCTGCATATGTTTACATAAATTAACAATTACATAGTGGGCCAAGAATGAACAAGAAAGAATTAAATTGAATATTTGACGAATTAGCAATTGTCAGCATACTGAAAGCCATGTCTTTCCCCAAGAGGGTATATGAGTGACACCACCATGATCAAGAATCCAGATTCGAGCTCTAGCACAAGCATTGTTTAGACCAACTTCAGCTTCAGGTCCTTCTCCAAGTATGCGCATACAAATGTAATTCAGTGCAGTGCAGAACATGGTGCTATGTCCCTCTATGTGTAGGCCCCATCCTCCATCTTCGTTCTTCAATATTACACATATATAATCATAAGTTAATAGAAGAGCAACTATATAGCAAGAAGGACCAAGATGTAAATATTTACCTGATGATAGTATATGTATCGGAGGATTTCTTTTTGGTATTCTGCTGGTAATACGGTATCAAGATGCCCTGTAATGTACAGACAGAACACCCGCAGTTTTTTTTTTTTTCTTTTCTTCAAAGTAAAATATGTGGGAAAATTTTCAAAACGAAGACATCTTTCTCTTAAGGAGTCATATCCTTTAAATTAGCAGCTATATAAAAAGTCATACAGGTAGATATTATATCTTTTTGAAGGATACAACACAAAAAATCACCAAGGTTGATTATATAAGTCAAAAGACTTAAAGGTGGTCATAATACCTTTATGGAAAGTTATTGGTGAAAGATTGTGTTGGCTCATGAGAGCCTGAGAATACCCAGCACCTACAGAAACGACTGGAGACCACGAGATGCTGAAATGGGCTTCTATAAGGTGTAAGATCCTTCACATTAAGAACATGATTAAAATTCAAATTATCAAACAAATCAAATAAGCATACATGATATATTAGACTCAAAAGTGTCCAGAATTGAGAACGGCCTAAAAATTACACTCAAGAAAACACAAAGGCCAAACAAGACAACTTGAACTAGAGTAAGAGCCAAGAGCTCCAATATGCAATACATGAATGGGAGGTGGAAGGTGTTAGTCAGGATAGGTATGCATTATAACATAGTTATCCTTATGAAATCTGAGCTCTATAATGCATATTAGTATTAAGATTATATATATCATTACCCAATGCAAATATGGATCTAACGTCAACATATAAATCAACGACATAAGTAGTGGATGGCTCAACAAAATCCATAGGCTCAAAAGAAACAAGCAAGGGTTAAGGTCAAAAAGTTGGTGAAGGAGAATGCCATAGATTATTAGTAAAGGTACAAGACCATGACCTAAAAGCAGATATGGGGAACAGTGGTCATAATGCGGGATAGGGAAAGGTCCATGATCATGCAAAAGGATGGGGTCAAAGGTTGATTGAGTGGGAATCCATTTACAACATCCAACTAGATATTGCTGGCAAGGCTTATCATAGGTAAGCCGCCCTATAATAGGCACGACACATATATAAACCTCAAGGTAAACCATCAAGAGTTGACCTATGGAAGGACAAATATGGCCTCCACAAATAGTAATAAGAACATCAAACATTCCAAAGATCTTCCTGGCTGAAGTATAATCGAATTACTTTCATTAAACCAATTAGATCCAATAATCAAATCCAATATATTATGAAGTTTGGGATGAGAAACCCTATACTGGATTGTGACATGGTTATTGGCTTGACTATCAACGCATAGAGACTTATCTTTCTTAGAGGTTAATAAAAAAAAAGGGACATTTAGTGTAACCCTAAGAATGACTACAAGAGTCACATCTGATTAGAATTAACCCAAATTTATCCTTTGGAGAGGTGGGTGAAGTTGGACGGACACAAGGATTAAGCTAAGCAAAGAATGTCTTACAATTCCCTTAACAATTCATCGGACTTATTATTTTTAGATAACACATCGGACTTATAATCCCTAGAATCCTCTACTTAACCACCCAACTCTAGGAACTACATCTCATCTGCAATGATAGGAGGGTTTAAAACAGCCTTAGGAGTGTAACACTAAGACTGTCAATTGATTTTTCATGAAATTTTATCTTTTTAAAGTTTATTAAGTTGTTTTTCAGTTATTGATCTTTATTGTTGTCAAGCTCATCACCCAACACATATCTCTTGAGTGAATCTAGGTTTTTTATCAGCTATTTAACAGAAAGACAATAAAGAGAGCTTAATAAAAAGGCTGAATTTTATGTGACACATTAGTGAATTGAATTCTTCCAATAGCATTATGCAGGTAAGTGTAGAAAAAAGGTGCACATGGAACATTATTCATTAGAGACAAAGAAACTAAAAGGAAGGACATTATTATCTTACCCTAAATTATACATACATACTTTTATATCATGCATGTTCCGTTCTTCTAATTAAGTTTGAGTTGGTTGATCATGGTTCCTTTTTTCCTTTTTTGTTTTCAAACTCATTTATGATTAAGGAATTTGAGATTTTGGACAGGGAAGATAATGGGAAGGTGGGGAAAATAGATAGAACAGTGAAATTAATTGCTTATTAGTTTTCAACCATTTCTTGCTTGTCTTGTATTAATATTCAAGTAATTGTATCTGCATTTCTTCCCCATATATAATTTTACTAATAATTTGCAGTTTTTTTTTTTACTTTCCTCATGCAGATCTGGTACGGTCTAGATCTAATTACTTTCTTTTGATGGGCCTATATTACTCAACTGCTTTGGCACTGCAGTTGAAATTCTTTGGATATTGCTCTTCAAGACAGAAACTACTAACAACGTCCAAAAGCTTAAATATGGAATCCAAATGATTGAAGCTTGTAATATTAATAAAATTTCATGAACTCCCTAAAAAGAATTGTTGAAAGCCTAATAAAGTGTGTCCCACACAATAATTTTAAGCAGATGTTCAGACTGCAGTTTCCACCTCACTAATAGAAGGAACCTAATCTATTGGGTTACTATGTCTTGCAGAACTTGCTGGTGACAACATGCTCCACATCATAAAATATAGCAGAGATTCACAGTTGCAGAAACCAATGATATTCAGAAGATTTTTTTGATTCTATCTCTTAATACTAGAAACATAGTGAAGCATCGTTTAGAGATTATCATCTCTTTAATAAGAGTTTTGTTAATCTGTTAAAATCCGTGAAATATCCTGCTCTCCAAATTACCAACGACATAAAAAACAATTGAAAGACTTCACTTTCTTGGGTTAATTTCAAACTGTTGTTTTGGGGCGATATACATATGTATATACAAGAGTTGTAAGATCAAGAATTGAAATTGTGTTTGTTTTGATGGAATGAATTTCAGTAAAAATAAAAAGAAAAATTGAAACGTGTTTAAAGGATTTCAGCTCTCTCTCCAAAAATGGTAGAACAGAAACGGCTTTCTTATGGGAGAGGGAAATTCATCTTCTGATAATAACCCAATAGGTTATTGATGGACTTTATCCCATTCTCCCACTTCAATATTCTATCAAAACAAAATGTGCTCCTAAATAAATAAATAAATGGTGGTAGCTATAGCCATGGGAAGGGAACAAAAAAAAAAGAAATAGTAAAAAGTTGGGGCATTGCTGATACAAAAATAATTGCCTGAAAAGTGAATGAATCAATTTAAAGACGAAAAGCAAGCTGGAGGCTCTATGTCTAAACAAGAGATGCATGTACTGGTCTAATTCTACGTACCAACTCTCAATCTTATCCGTTTTAAGTTTAATTCCCAAAAGAAAACTTTTAATATACCTATGTCAAAACAGATTACACTGTAATATACCTAAAAATATTTGACAGATTGGTGGAGGGTCCTGCAGAAAACTTTTAAAAAAAGATATATTACGGTGGATAAAATTTTTAAAAATTTAGTTTCGAATATAATATGAATTGCATAAATATATTCAAGATGATCAGTTAGGAAACTAAGCATCTCTTGTCATTTTGGAAAGGCAACAGAACAATTTCTTGTGAAAGGATCAGTCAACCTGTGAATGGTCTTTTCTTGAACGTACCAAAAATGAAGCTTGCAACAATGAATAGTGCATGCAGGCTTAATAAGCAATGACACTGTTGGAAATTAAATTTATGTAAAGCCTAGACTTGTTGTTTAATGAGGTCAGTAGATCGACAAAGTTTAATATATTAATTTATCTTTGATTAAAGAGAAGTTATATTATGTGCAGGAAGCAAAATAAGAATTAGAAAATTATAGCACCTGATGACAACTCAGATTAATTCATTCTCAACTCAATAGACTCAAGAAATAATTAATTTTCCCCTTTTAACAGGACACATAAGTAGTGGCAGAAAGTTGGTCATTTAATATTTAGTACTATAATTGATATTAATTAATTTAGATTTAAGTCAAATATAATTATAAAAATGATAATATTTTTAATTATATTTTTAAGATTCAAACTCATTTGTTATGCATAATATGCATAAAAGAGAAAAAATTAAAATTAAAATATAAAGAATTGAGCAAGTGAAACAGAATAATTCTGCCAGAGTGTGCCAAATCCAAGATTTTGTTGTGAACAAGAAGGCTACACTTCATATAAACAAATTTGGTTTTAAGTTGAGAGTCAGATTATATGTCATTATCTTGAGTCAAAGTCATATGTGTCATTCTTTTAGCTTCCTTTCTAGCTCTTTGGTTTTTTCCCCCTCTCAATGGCCTAATGATTATCTTGTGAGAGGGTGATTCAGTGGGGGATTAAGTCTAGTCAGTTAAACAAGAAGGAGAAATATATTCTGTCGTAATTTTTGCTAGAAATGTGAAAAGAGCTAATCCCAATCCTTAATTGATACATGTAAGGAGAAATATTCTGTCCAATCAACAAAGGATCTGTTTGCTTAAAAAAAAAAAAAAAAACAAAAAGAAAGAAAAACTTGATTGTGAAAAATCATTTCAAGGGAAATAAAGGACTTGCTGGAAAACATGTTTAGATAAGAATGTTTCTTATAAAAAATTAGTTTCGCTTAAGTGTAAATATAGACTATCCACATATAATAATAGTACTTTTAAGATTTTGTATTGTTGTAATTTAAATTAATTGATATCTAATATGATACTTATAGTTTATCAAATGATAATAATAATAACAATAATAAACTAGATGAATATAATAATTTATCAATATAGTGATTTATGGACACAAATGATTTCCAAAATCAACTAAAACAAGGAAAAAAAAAAATACACCAAAATGAATATGAAAATAAATTGTTTTTGCATCCAGTGGTATGACACGGAACCCAGATGGTAGTAAAACAGCATCATCAGCAAACGACTCATCGATAGGTGCAAATACAAGCTGTGCACAGCCCCCAATGGCATTTTCATCAACTCCACTGCACATTTGCCACATCAAAATTGTGAAGTAATTAGAATCATCTACAGAAGCAGCCAGCTTGAATAAAATGAGACAGATAGCCCTTTGAACAAGCACGGTGTTACCTGCAGTAGATACATATCCCAAGCCAGAGCCACATCATCAGGGGAAAATGCATGACCCTCTATTTCGAACTACCTCTAAGAACTGTAACAATGCAGATAAAAGGCAAATGAATCTCCATTATAGCAATACACAATGAAGATCACCAAGCATAGCATTTCAGAAAGACAGTTAAATACCTCCTCATGCTCAATAGTATGAGCAAGTGCGAATATGACCTGGCTTCTTGGGAAGCCACCGGGACTTGCACAAGGAACTGCATAAGGACTAGCCTTAAGAGATGCAGCAGAGCATGCATCCACACCATAATCTGCCCATTCTGAACGATGCTCCCTCAAAAATTGAACAAGCATAGCAGGAGGAACATTCTGCCAAAAATAAACTTCCTTTTAAATATATAATAAATAACAGATAACCCCAATGTCATTAAGTTCCAAGGAAGGAGGAGGATGTGCTAGTTAAGCAAATTATTATCACACTATGGATGATTGAACACTTATAAGTGTTTATGAAAGGAATACCTGCAACAGCATTGATGCCTTGGCACACAGCACCACAACTCCAAATGAGGGGAACATAGGTGATTTGTAATTGGAACCAAGGAATTTGTTGGGAGATGAGTTTATGGCTATTGTCACATCTTCCACTCCATCATTACCCATCAAAGACCAACCATCGTCCACAAACCCATTCACAGCATCATTGAATCCCCCAAACACCAAATTTCAGGAATCACTGGACTGATTGGAAAATAGATTAGGCTTAAATTTGAGAGAAAATTTTACCAGTGAGATCAAACATAAAGAAGCCAATCAATGAAATGATTTGCTTACAATTACAGAAATTATGCTATGTCCTTACCGGGAAAGCCTCTGACTAGATGTCCTTAAAACGGCAGGCTGTCCTCAAACATGGAACCTGAAGGCAAATTCAAGAAACAAGGTTAACTTTGCAAAATCAATTTATAGATAATTCTTTCTGGCCATAATCAATTTTACCTCACAATCAAATTTTCAAGAGAAACTAATCCAAATATGCATTTCACACGCAAAATATGGTGAGATGGTCTCTGCGGATGATGTTGAGAAAATGAATAAGATATATAATAGCGAAAGGAAATTATTTGGCAAATATAATTACCATGTAACGCAAGTGATCTTTCACCAAGTCATTTTGCGAAAAATTGACACTTCTAAACTCGGAAGATTCCATTCTCTCCAGCATTGCTTCTAAGTCAGAAACAATGTCAAATCTAACACTGCACACAATTACTAATGATGATAAATTAACATGCTGTATTTCTCAAGGATATTAAGTGTAATAGTTCAAAATAAGTAGATTACATAAGAAAGATGCGAATATTCATGGAAATGTATTAAGAAAACGAATACAGAAAAAAGTCAGGCATTTCATGTTATTGGTTTTACCTGTAAAACACAATAGCCTTCTCATTAAAATTATATTTCTGCAATCTTCATGTTACCCACCTACCAACACAAAAGAAAACCAATCAGTTTTTTCTTTTCTTTTATAATCGCAAGAAAATGTGAACCCTTAATCTTTTGACTGCTATCAAATCTCCTCACCACTAAACCACAATCAGTGGCTTAATTAATTAGTTTTAACTTGACGAAAAAAGCCCATTTCCATAAAAATCTGCAACCCTGTTCCATAAATTGAAGATTTAAGAAGCTAGTTAAAGGCAGCATATATATATGTGTGTGTGTGTACAAATAAATCGTACCATTCTCCACAAATGTTCACGCTTCTTCCCGTATGCTTGTGCTTCGTCAAATGTATACCCAACAAAAACATGCTAATAAAGACATAAAAAATTTTAAATATATTCTAAAATAGGTAAATACTTAAACAACAAAAAATAATTTCAAATCAAAAACGATTTTTTAAAATGCTTTTCACCAAATAATATAATTTTTAGAAAACAAAAAGAAAACACATTTGAAAATTCATTTCAGCAAAAATAATTTTCAAAAAATATTATATTAATAAAAACATATGAAAATAACCCTTGCAATTAATCTAAAATTTAGATTGTGTTTTAAAATTTACAATTTACACACAAACTTTCAACACTTTAAACCCTAAAAACTTACCCTTAACCCAACTCTTGACCCTTAACCTTAAACTATAACCTAACCTCTAAACACTAAACTTAAACCCTAAACACTAACCGGACATTTTAAAACCCTAAAACATAAACTTTAGATTAAGAGCAAGGGGTGATTTTGAAATTATAAAAATAGTAGTTATTGTATAAATATACATTAGAAAACCATTTTCAATTCAAAAAACAAAAAGTGCTTTTTCTAAAAATATTTTTCAAAACACAATAAAACATATAATGTAAATTCGAACATCTCATAAAGGCTAAAAACATGTTCGTATGTTTCCTTTTCAGTGAAAATACAGTTTCAGTCAAAATGTTTTGAAAAAAAATTAAAAATACATCTTTAGAAAACAAAAACTTCCAACAAACAGCATCTTGAAAAGCAAAAACATTTTTGAAAATGCATTTTCACTAAAAATATTATCTCAAATAAATAAAAATAAAAAATACACTAAATGAATATCAGAATAATTTTCAAAATACACTAAAAAAGAAAAAAAAACAAAATACACTAAAGCCATATGAAATAAAAGTATAAAAATATGAAATGTGAAAGAATTGAACAAGAGATTGTGAAAACAAACAGGGCTTGTTACTGAATTGTTTTGGCATCCAGTGGTATGACACGGAAACCAGATGGCAGTAAAACAGCATCATCAGCAAACGACTCATCGATAGGTGCAAATGCAAGCTGTTCACAGCCCCCAATGGCATTTTCATCAACTCCACTGCACATCTGCCACATCAAAATTGTGAAGTAATTAGAATCATCTACAGAAGCAGCCAGCTTGAATAAAATGAGACAGATAGCCCTTTGAACAAGCACGGTGTTACCTGCAGTAGATACATATCCCAAGCCAGAGCCACATCATCAGGGGAAAATGCATGACCCTCTATTTCGAACTACCTCTAAGAACTGTAACAATGCAGATAAAAGGCAAATGAATCTCCATTATAGCAATACACAATGAAGATCACCAAGCATAGCATTTCAGAAAGACAGTTAAATACCTCCTCATGCTCAATAGTATGAGCAAGTGCGAATATGACCTGGCTTCTTGGGAAGCCACCGGGACTTGCACAAGGAACTGCATAAGGACTAGCCTTAAGAGATGCAGCAGAGCATGCATCCACACCATAATCTGCCCATTCTGAACGATGCTCCCTCAAAAATTGAACAAGCATAGCAGGAGGAACATTCTGCCAAAATTAAACTTCCTTCTAAATATATAATAAATAACAGATAACCCCAATGTCATTAAGTTCCAAGGAAAGAGGAGGATGTGCTAGTTAAGCAAATTATTATCACACTATGGATGATTGAACACTTATAAGTGTTTATGAAAGGAATACCTGCAACAGCATTGATGCCTTGGCACACAGCACCACACCTCCAAATGAGGAGAACACTGATGATTTGTAATAGGAACCAAAGAATTTGTTGGGAGATGAGTTTATGGCCATTGTCACATCTTCCACTCCATCATTACCCATCAAAGACCAACCATCGTCCACAAACCCATTCACAGCATCATTGAATCCCCCAAACACCAAATTTCAGGAGTCATTGAACTGATTGGAAAATAGATTAGGCTTAAATTTGAGAGAAAATTTTACCAGTGAGATCAAACATAAAGAAGCCAATCAATGAAGTGATTTGCTTACAATTACAGAAATTATGCTATGTCCTTACCGGGAAAGCCTCTGACTAAATGTCCTTAAAACGGCAGGCTGTCCTCAAACACAGAACCTGAAGGCAAATTCAAGAAACGAGGTTAACTTTGCAAAATCAATTTATAGATAATTCTTTCTGGCCATAATCAATTTTACCTCACAATCAAATTTTCAAGAGAAACTAATCCAAATATGCATTTCACATGCAAAATATGGTGAGATGGTCTCTGCGGATGATGTTGAGAAAATGGATATGATATATAATAGCGAAAGGAAATTATTTGGCAAATATAATTACCATGTAACGCAAGTGATCTTTCACCAAGTCATTTTGCGAAAAATTGACACTCTAAACTCGGAAGATTCCATTCTCTCCAGCATTGCTTCTAAGTCAGAAACAACGTCAAATCTAACACTGCACACAATTACAAATGATGATAAATTAACATGCTGTATTTCTCAAGGATATAAAGTGTAGTAGTTAAAAATAAGTAGATTACATAAGAAAGATGCCAATATTCATGGAAATGTACTAAGAGAACGAATAGAGAAAAAAGTCAGGCATTTCTTGTTATTGGTTTTACCTGTAAAACGCAATAGCCTTCTCATTAAAATTATATTTCTGCGATCTTCATGTTACCCCCCTACCAACACAAAAGAAAACAAATCAGTTTTTTCTTTTCTTTTATAATCGCAAGAAAATGTGAACCCTTAATCTTTTCAATGGTATCAAATCTCCTCACCACTAAACCACAACCAGTGGCCTAATTAATTAGTTGTGACATGACGAAAAAACCATTTCCATAAAAATCTGCAACCCTGTTCCATAAATTGAAGATTTAAGAAGCTAGTTAAAGGCAGCATATATATATGTGTGTGTGTGTGTGTACAAATAAATCGTACCATTCTCCACAAATGTTCACGCTTCTTGCCATATGCTTGTGCTTCGTCAAATGTATCCCCAACAAAAACATGCTAATAAAGACATAAAATATTTTAAATATATTCTAAAAAAGGTAAATACTGAAACAACAAAAAATAATTTCAAACTAAAAACGATTTTTTAAAATGCTTTTCACCAAATAAAATATTTTTTAGAAAACAAAAAGAAAACACATTTGAAAATTCATTTCAGCAAAAATAATTTTCAAAAAATATTATATTAATAAAAGCGTATTAAAATAACCCTTGCAATTAATCTAAAATTTAAACACAAACTTTCAACAAATTAAACCCTAAAAACTTACCCTTAATCCAACTCTTGACCCTTCACCTTAAACCATAACCTAACCTCTAAACACTAAACTTAAACCCTAAACACTAACCGGACATGTTAAAACCCTAAAACATAAACTTTAGGTTAAGAGCAAGGGTGGTTTTGAAATTATAAAAATCGTAGTTATTGTATAAATATACATTAAAAAACCGTTTTCAATTCAATAAACAAAAAGCATTTCTTCTAAAAATATTTTTCAAAACACAATAAAACATATAATGTAAATTCGAACATCTCATAAAGGCTAAAAACATGTTCGTATGTTTCCGTTTCAGTGAAAATACAGTTTCAGTCAAAATGTTTTGAAAAAAAATAAAAAATACATCCTGAGAAACAAAAAAATTCCAACAAAAAGCATTTTGAAAAACAGAAAAAACATTTTTGAAAATACATTTTCCCTAAAAATATTATCTCAAATAAATAAAAAATACGCTGAATGAATATCAGAATAATTTTCAAAATACACTAAAAAAGAAAATAAACAAAATACACTAAAGCAATATGAAATAAAAGTATAAAAATATGAAATGTGAAAGAATTGAACAAGAGATTGTGAAAACAAACAGGGCTTGTTACTGAATTGTTTTTGCATCCAGTTGTATGACACGGAAACCAGATGGCAATAAAACAGCATCATCAGCAAACGACTCATCGATAGGTGCAAATGCAAGCTGTGCACAGCCGCCAATGGTATTTTCATCTACTCCACTGCACATCTGCCACAACAAAATTGTGAAATAATTAGAATCATCTACAGAAGCACCCAGCTTAAATAAAAGGAGACAGACAGCCCTTGAACATGCACGGTGTTACCTCCAGTAGATACATATCCCGTGCCAGAGCCACATCTTCAGTGGAAAATGCATGACCCTCTATTTCGAACTACCTCTAAGAACTGTAACAATGCAGATAAAAGGTAAATGAATCTCCATTATAGCAATACACTATGAAGATCATGAAGCATAGTATTTCAGAAAGACAGTTAAATACCTCCTCATGCACAACAGTATGAGGAAGTGCTAATATGACCTGGCTTCTTGGGAAGCCGCCGGGTCTTGCACAAGGAACTGCATAAGGACTAGCCTTAAGAGATGCAGCAGAGCATGCATCCACACCATAATCTGCCCACTCTGAACGATGCTCCCTAAAAAATCGAACAAGCATAGCAGGAGGAACATTCTGCCAAAAATAAACTTCCTTCTAAATATATAATAAATAACAGATAACCCCAATGTCATTAAGTTCCAAGGAAAGAGGAGGATGTGCTAGTTAAGCAAATTATTATCACACTATGGATGATTGAACACTTATAAGTGTTTATGAAAGGAATACCTGCAACAGCATTGATGCCTTGGCACACAGCACCACACCTCCAAATGAGGAGAACACTGATGATTTGTAATAGGAACCAAAGAATTTGTTGGGAGATGAGTTTATGGCCATTGTCACATCTTCCACTCCATCATTACCCATCAAAGACCAACCATCGTCCACAAACCCATTCACAGCATCATTGAATCCCCCAAACACCAAATTTCAGGAGTCATTGAACTGATTGGAAAATAGATTAGGCTTAAATTTGAGAGAAAATTTTACCAGTGAGATCAAACATAAAGAAGCCAATCAATGAAGTGATTTGCTTACAATTACAGAAATTATGCTATGTCCTTACCGGGAAAGCCTCTGACTAAATGTCCTTAAAACGGCAGGCTGTCCTCAAACACAGAACCTGAAGGCAAATTCAAGAAACGAGGTTAACTTTGCAAAATCAATTTATAGATAATTCTTTCTGGCCATAATCAATTTTACCTCACAATCAAATTTTCAAGAGAAACTAATCCAAATATGCATTTCACATGCAAAATATGGTGAGATGGTCTCTGCGGATGATGTTGAGAAAATGGATATGATATATAATAGCGAAAGGAAATTATTTGGCAAATATAATTACCATGTAACGCAAGTGATCTTTCACCAAGTCATTTTGCAAAAAATTGACACTCTAAACTCGGAAGATTCCAATCTCTCCAGCATTGCTTCTAAGTCAGAAACAACGTCAAATCTAACACTGCACACAATTACAAATGATGATAAATTAACATGCTGTATTTCTCAAGGATATAAAGTGTAATAGTTCAAAATAAGTAGATTACATAAGAAAGATGCCAATATTCATGGAAATGTACTAAGAGAACGAATAGAGAAAAAAGTCAGGCATTTCTTGTTATTGGTTTTACCTGTAAAACGCAATAGCCTTCTCATTAAAATTATATTTCTGCGATCTTCATGTTACCCCCCTACCAACACAAAAGAAAACAAATCAGTTTTTTCTTTTCTTTTATAATCGCAAGAAAATGTGAACCCTTAATCTTTTCAATGGTATCAAATCTCCTCACCACTAAACCACAACCAGTGGCCTAATTAATTAGTTGTGACATGACGAAAAAACCATTTCCATAAATATCTGCAACCCTGTTCCATAAATTGAAGATTTAAAAAGCTAGTTAAAGGCAGCATATAAATATGCGTGTGTGTGTGTGCGTACAAATAAATCCTACCATTCTCCACAAATGTTTACGCTTCTTGCCATATGCTTGTGCTTCGTCAAATGTATCCCCAACAAAAATATGCTAATAAAGACATAAAATATTTTCAATATATTCTAAAACGGGTAAATACTGAAACAACAAAAAATAATTTCACACGAAAACGGATTTTTTAAAATGCTTTTCACCAACTAATATATTTTTTAGAAAACAAAAAGAAAACACATTTGAAAATTCATTTCAGCAAAAATAATTTTAAAAAAATATTATATTAATAAAAGCATATTAAAATAACCCTTGCAATTAATCTAAAATTTATTACACACAAACTTTCAACACTTTAAACCCTGAAAACTTCCCCTTAACCCAACTCTTGACCCTTAACCTTAAACTATAACCTAACCTCTAAACACTAAACTTAAACCCTAAACACTAACCGGACATTTTAAAACCCTAAAACATAAACTTTAGATTAAGAGCAAGGGGTGATTTTGAAATTATAAAAATAGTAGTTATTGTATAAATATACATTAGAAAACCATTTTCAATTCAAAAAACAAAAAGTGCTTTTTCTAAAAATATTTTTCAAAACACAACAAAACATATAATGTAAATTCGAACATCTCATAAAGGCTAAAAACATGTTCGTATGTTTCCTTTTCAGTGAAAATACAGTTTCAGTCAAAACGTTTTGAAAAAAAATTAAAAATACATCTTTAGAAACAAAAAAATTCCAACAAACAGCATCTTGAAAAGCAAAACCATTTTTGAAAATACATTTTCACTAAAAATATTATCTCAAATAAATTAAAAAAAAAAATAAAAAATACACTAAATGAATATCAGAATAATTTTCAAAATACACTAAAAAAGAAAATAAACAAAATACACTAAAGCAATATGAAATAAAAGTATAAAAATATGAAATGTGAAAGAATTGAACAAGAGATTGTGAAAACAAACAGGGCTTGTTACTGAATTGTTTTTGCATCCAGTGGTATGACACGGAAACCAGATGGCAGTAAAACAGCATCATCAGCAAACGACTCATCAATAGGTGCAAATGCAAGCTGTTCACAGCCCCCAATGGCATTTTCATAAACTCCACTGCACATCTGCCACATCAAAATTGTGAAGTAATTAGAATCATCTACAGAAGCACCCAGCTTAAATAAAATGAGACAGACAGCCCTTGAACATGCACGGTGTTACCTGCAGTAGATACATATCCCGTGCCAGAGCCACATCTTCAGGGCAAGATGCATGACCCTCTATTTCGAACTACCTCTAAGAACTGTAACAATGCAGATAAAAGGCAAATGAATCTCCATTATAGCAATACACAATGAAGATCATCAAGCATAGCATTTCAGAAAGACAGTTAAATACCTCCTCATGCTCAATAGTATGAGCAAGTGCGAATATGACCTGGCTTCTTGGGAAGCCGCCGGGTCTTGCACAAGGAACTGCATAAGGACTAGCCTTAAGAGACGCAATAGAGTATGCATCCACCCCATAATCTGCCCACTCTGAATGATGCTCCCTCAAAAATCGAACAAGCATAGCAGGAGGAACTTTCTGCCAAAAATAAACTTCCTTCTAAATATATAATAAATAACAGATAACCCCAATGTCATTAAGTTCCAAGGAAAGAGGAGGATGTGCTAGTTAAGCAAATTATTATCACATTATGGATGATTGAACACTTCCAAGAGTTTATGAAAGGAATACCTGCAACAGCATTGATGCCTTGGCATACAGCACCACATCTCCAAATGAGGGGAACATTGATGATTTGTAATTGGTACTGAAGAATTCGTTGGGAGATGAGTTTATGGCTATTGTCACATCTTCCACTCCATCATGACCCATCAAAGACCAAACATCGTCCACAAACCCATTCACAGCATCATTGAATCCCCTAAACATCAAATTTAAGGAATCATTGGACTGATTGGAAAATAGATTATGCTTAAATTTGAGAGAAAAGCACAAGGAACTGCATAAGGACGAGCCTTAAGAGATGCAGCAGAGTATGCATCCACCCCATAATCTACCCACTCTGAACGATGCTCCCTAAAAAATTGAACAAGCATAGCAGGAGGAACATTCTGCCAAAAATAAACTTCCTTCTAAATATATAATAAATAACAGATAACCCCAATGTCATTAAGTTCCAAGGAAAGAGGAGGATGTCCTAGTTAAGCAAATTATTATCACACTATGGATGATTGAACACTTATAAGTGTTTATGAAAGGAGTACCTGCAACAGCATTGATGCCTTGGCACACAGCACCACACCTCCAAATGAGGGGAACACTGGTGATTTGTAATTGGAACCAAAGAATTTGTTGGGAGATGAGTTTATGGCCATTGTCACATCTTCCACTCCATCATTACCCATCAAAGACCAACCATCGTCCACAAACCCATTCACAGGATCATTGAATCCCCTAAACACCAAATTTCAGGAATCACTGGACTGATTGGAAAATAGATTAGGCTTAAATTTAAGAGAAAATTTTTCCAGTGAGATCAAACATAAAGAAGCCAATCAATGAAATGATTTGCTTACAATTATAGAAATTATGCTATGTCCTTACCGGGAAAGCCTCTGATAAAATGTCCTTAAAACGGCAGGCTGTCCTCAAACACGGAACCTGCAGGCAAATTCAAGAAACAAGGTTAACTTTGCAAAATCAATTTATAGATAATTCTTTCTGGCCATAATCAATTTTACCTCACAATCAAATTTTCAAGAGAAACTAATCCAAATATGCCTTTGACACGAAAAATATGGTGAGATGGTCTCTGCGGATGATGTTGAGAAAATGAATAAGATATATAATAGCGAAAGGAAATTATTTGGCAAATATAATTACCATGTAACGCAAGTGATCTTTCACCAAGTCATTTTGCGAAAAATTGACACTTCTAAACTCGGAAGATTCCATTCTCTCCAGCATTGCTTCTAAGTCAGAAACAATGTCAAATCTAACACTGCACACAATTACAAATGATGATAAATTAACATGCTGTATTTCTCAAGGATATAAAGTGTAATAGTTCAAAATAAGTAGATTACATAAGAAAGATGCCAATATTCATGGAAATGTATTAAGAAAAACGAATACAGAAAAAAGTCAGGCATTTCTTGTTATTGGTTTTACCTGTAAAACACAATAGCCTTCTCATTAAAGTTATATTTCTGCGATCTTCATGTTACCCACCTACCAACACAAAAGAAAACCAATCAGTTTTTTCTTTTCTTTTATAATCGCAAGAAAATGTGAACCCTTAATCTTTTCAATGCTATCAAATCTCCTCACCGCTAAACCACAACCAGTGGCTTAATTAATTAGTTTTAACATGACGAAAAAAGCCCATTTCCATAAAAATCTGCAGCCCTGTTCCATAAATTGAAGATTTGAGAAGCTAGTTAACGGCAGCATATATATATGTGTGTGTGTGTGTGTGTACAAATAAATCGTACCATTCTCCACAAATGTTCACGCTTCTTGCCGTATGCTTGTGCTTCGTCAAATGTATACCCAACAAAAACATGCTAATAAAGACATAAAATATTTTAAATATATTCTAAAAAAGGTAAATACTGAAACAACAAAAAATAATTTCAAACCAAAAACGATTTTTTAAAATGCTTTTCACCAAATAATATATTTTTTAGAAAACAAAAAGAAAACACATTTGAAAATTCATTTCAGCAAAAATAATTTTCAAAAAATATTATATTAATAAAAACATATGAAAATAACCCTTGCAATTAATCTAAAATTTAAATTGTGTTTTAAAATTTATTACACACAAACTTTCAACACTTTAAACCCTGAAAACTTCCCCTTAACCCAACTCTTGACCCTTAACCTTAAACTATAACCTAACCTCTAAACACTAAACTTAAACCCTAAACACTAACCGGACATTTTAAAACCCTAAAACATAAACTTTAGATTAAGAGCAAGGAATGATTTTGAAATTATAAAAATAGTAGTTATTGTATAAATATACATTAGAAAACCATTTTCAATTCAAAAAACAAAAAGTGCTTTTTCTAAAAATATTTTTCAAAACAAAATAAAACATATAATGTAAATTCGAACATCTCATAAAGGCTAAAAACAAGTTCGTATGTTTCCTTTTCAGTGAAAATACAGTTTCAGTCAAAATGTTTTGAAAAAAAATTAAAAACACATCTTTAGAAACAAAAAAATTCCAACAAACAGCATCTTGAAAAACAGAAACAACATTTTTGAAAATACATTTTCACTAAAAATATTATCTCAAATAAATAAAAAATACACTAAATGAATATCAGAATAATTTTCAAAATACAATAAAAAAGAAAATAAACAAAATACACTAAAGCAATATGAAATAAAAGTATAAAAATATGAAATGTGAAAGAATTGAACAAGAGATTGTGAAAACAAACAGGGCTTGTTTCTGAATTGTTTTTGCATCCAGTGGTATGACACGGAAACCCGATGGCAGTAAAACAGCATCATCAGGAAACGACTCATCGATAGGTGCAAATGCAAGCTTTTCACAGCCCCCCAATGGCATTGTCATCAACTCCACTGCACATCTGCCACATCAAAATTGTGAAGTAAATAGAATCATCTACAGAAGCAGCCAGCTTGAATAAAATGAGACAGATAGCCCTTTGAACAAGCACGGTGTTACCTACAGTAGATACATATCCCGTGCCAGAGCCTCATCTTCAGGGGAAAATGCATGACCCTCTATTTCGAACTGCCTCTAAGAACTGTGACAATGCAGATAAAAGGCAAATGAATCTCCATTATAGCAATACACAAAGAAGATCATCAAGCATAGCATTTCAGAAACACGGTTAAATACCTCCTCATGCTCAATAGTATGAGCAAGTGCTAATATGACCTGGCTGCTTGGGAAGCCGCCGGGTCTTGCACAAGGAACTGCATAAGGACTAGCCTTAAGAGATGCAGCAGAGTATGCATCCACACCATAATCTGCCCATTCTGAACGATGCTCCCTCAAAAATCTAACAAGCATAGCAGGAGGAACATTCTGCCAAAAATAAACTTCCTTCTAAATATATAATAAATAACAGATAACCCCAATGTCATTAAGTTCCAAGGAAAGAGGAGGATGTGCTAGTTAAGCAAATTATTATCACACTATGGATGATTGAACACTTATAAGTGTTTATGAAAGGAATACCTGCAACAGGATTGATGCCTTGGCACACAGCACCACACCTCCAAATGAGGGGAACATTGGTGATTTGTAATTGGAACCAAAGAATTTGTTGGGAGATGAGTTTATGGCTATTGTCACATCTTCCACTTCATCATTAACCATCAAAGACCAACCATCGTCCACAAACCCATTCACAGCATCATTGAATCCCCTAAACACCAGATTTAAGGAATCACTGGACTGATTGGAAAATAGATTAGGCTTAAATTTGAGAGAAAATTTTACCAGTGAGATCAAACATAAAGAAGCCAATCAATGAAAGGATTTGCTTACAATTACAGAAATTATGCTATGTCCTTACCGGGAAAGCCTCTGACTAAATGTCCTTAAAACGGCAGGCTGTCCTCAAACATGGAACCTGAAGGAAAATTCAAGAAACAAGGTTAACTTTGCAAAATCAATTTATAGATAATTCTTTCTGGCCATAATCAATTTTACCTCACAATCAAATTTTCAAGAGAAACTAATCCATATATGCATTTCACACGCAAAATATGGTGAGATGGTCTCTGCGGATGATGTTGAGAAAATGGATAAGATATATAATAGCTAAAGGAAATTATTTGGCAAATATAATTACCATGCAACGCAAGTGATCTTTCACAAAGTCATTTTGCGAAAAATTGACACTTCTAAACTCGGAAGATTCCATTCTCTCCAGCGTTGCTTCTAAGTCAGAAACAATGTCAAATCTAACACTGCACACAATTACAAATGATGATAAATTAACATGCTGTATTTCTCAAGGATATTAAGTGTAATAGTTCAAAATAAGTAGATTACATAAGAAAGATGCCAATATTCATGGAAATGTATTAAGAAAAACGAATACAGAAAAAAGCCAGGCATTTCTTGTTATTGGTTTTACCTGTAAAACACAATAGCCTTCTCATTAAAATTATATTTCTGCGATCTTCATGTTACCCACCTACCAACACAAAAGAAAACCAATCAGTTTTTTCTTTTCTTTTATAATCGCAAGAAAATGTGAACCCTTAATCTTTTCAATGCTATCAAATCTCCTCACCACTAAACCACAACCAGTGGCTTAATTAATTAGTTTTAACATGACGAAAAAAGCCCATTTCCATAAAAATCTGCAACCCTGTTCCATAAATTGAAGATTTAAGAAGGTAGCTAACGGCAGCATATATATATATATGTGTGTGTGTGTGTGTACAAATAAATCGTACCATTCTCCACAAATGTTCACGCTTCTTGCCGTATGCTTGTGCTTCGTCAAATGTATACCCAACAAAAACATGCTAATAAAGACATAAAATATTTTAAATATATTCTAAAAAAGGTAAATACTGAAACAACAAAAAATAATTTCAAACCAAAAACGATTTTTTAAAATGCTTTTCACCAAATAATATATTTTTTAGAAAACAAAAAGAAAACACATTTGAAAATTCATTTCAGCAAAAATAATTTTCAAAATATATTATATTAATAAAAGCGTATTAAAATAACCCTTGCAATTAATCTAAAATTTAAACACAAACTTTCAACAAATTAAACCCTAAAAATTTACCCTTAATCCAACTCTTGACCCTTAACCTTAAACCATAACCTAACCTCTAAACACTAAACTTAAACCCTAAACACTAACCGGACATTTTAAAACCCTAAAACATAAACTTTAGGTTAAGAGCAAGGGGTGGTTTTGAAATTATAAAAATAGTAGTTATTGTATAAATATACATTAAAAAACCGTTTTCAATTCAATAAACAAAAAGCATTTTTTCTAAAAATATTTTTCAAAACACAATAAAACATATAATGTAAATTAGAACATCTCATAAAGGCTAAAAACATGTTCGTATGTTTTGAAAAAAAATAAAAATACATCTTGAGAAACAAAAAAATTCCAACAAAAAGCATTTTGAAAAACAGAAACAACATTTTTGAAAATACATTTTCCCTAAAAATATTATCTCAAATAAATAAAAAATACACTGAATGAATATCAGAATAATTTTCAAAATACACTAAAAAAGAAAACAAAGAAAATACACTAAAGCAATATGAAATAAAAGTATAAAAATATGAAATGTGAAAGAATTGAACAAGAGATTGTGAAAACAAACAGGGCTTGTTTCTGAATTGTTTTTGCATCCAGTGGTATGACACGGAAACCAGAGGGCAGTAAAACAGCATCATCAGGAAACGACTCATCGATAGGTGCAAATGCAAGCTGTGCACAGCCCCCAATGGTATTTTCATCAACTCCACTGCACATCTGCCACATCAAAATTGTGAAGTAATTAGCATCATCTACAGAAGCACCCAGCTTAAATAAAATGAGACAGACAGCCCTTGAACATGCACGGTGTTACCTGCAGTAGATACATATCCCGTGCCAGAGCCACATCTTCAGGGCAAGATGCATGACCCTCTATTTCGAACTACCTCTAAGAACTGTAACAATGCAGATAAAAGGCAAATGAATCTCCATTATAGCAATACACAATGAAGATCATCAAGCATAGCATTTCAGAAAGACAGTTAAATACCTCCTCATGCTCAACAGTATGAGCAAGTGCTAATATGACCTGGCTTCTTGGGAAGCCGCGGGTCTTGCACAAGGAACTGCATAAGGACTAGCCTTAAGAGATGCAGCAGAGCATGCATCCACACCATAATCTGCCCACTCTGAACGATGCTCCCCAAAAAATCGAACAAGCATAGCAGGAAGAACATTCTGCCAAAAATAAACTTCCTTCTAAATATATAATAAATAACAGATAACCCCAATGTCATTAAGTTCCAAGGAAAGAGGAGGATGTGCTAGTTAAGCAAATTATTATCACACTATGGATGATTGAACACTTATAAGTGTTTATGAAAGGAATACCTGCAACAGCATTGATGCCTTGGCACACAGCACCACACCTCCAAATGAGGAGACCACTGATGATTTGTAATAGGAACCAAAGAATTTGTTGGGAGATGAGTTTATGGCTATTGTCACATCTTCCACTCCATCATTACCCATCAAAGACCAACCATCGTCCACAAACCCATTCACAGCATCATTGAATCCCCTAAACACCAAATTTAAGGAATCATTGAACTGATTAGAAAATAGATTAGGCTTAAATTTGAGAGAAAATTTTACCAGTGAGATCAAACATAAAGAAGCCAATCAATGAAATGATTTGCTTACAATTACAGAAATTATGCTATGTCCTTACCGGGAAAGCCTCTGATAAAATGTCCTTAAAACGGCAGGCTGTCGGCCACCAACGTATTGAATTTCTCCACTTGTTTCTTGTGCAATTTGTCTTATATGACGCATTTGATTGTATGAGGCCTCAGAGAGAGCGAAGATGGTGAAAGAATGAGTTTCAGGGTTCAGGGTCTGGGAAGCAATCTCAAGATTCAGTGCCATTGTTTCAAAGCCAGTGCTGGAGAGGATCTCTGCAACATCGAGTATGGTCGATGATGGAAGGGGAGAAGAGAGAGAGTAGAGAGAGGAGGACAATGAGAGAGAAGAGGATTGAAGAAGCCATTGATGAAGATTTTGATTGAGAATGTTTTCCTCTTTCAAGAACGAAAGAGCGCAGAACCTTTTTCTGGGTTTATTGACGCTACGGCTTTCCAGCGCCTGAATATTTAGAGTGCTTATCGAGTCGTATCTTGGGAAATCAATGATGTCGTCATACTTTGTTATGAAATATTGACCGTCAATTCTGAAAAATATTTGCTATCATTATTGCCAAATCCTAATAAAATAATATCAATTCTGATCTTGTAATAATAATTTTAAATTAATTACACTAAGTTTATTCAATTAACTAGTATTGAATTTTTTGTGATGTGGGCATTTAAATTTAAAAATAAAATTTTTCTAAAATCTTGCTTTATTACATGATATTTACTAAATTTATGTGATCTTGAGAAATCAATAATATCTTTATGAAGTATTATATGTTGTTATGAAATAATTATAATATTTTATGTCATTTATGGTTAATTATTATGAATCAATTTTTTAATATTATTTTAGAGGATTCTGTTATCTTTAATTTATTTGTATCACACCTATTTTTGTTTATTTGTTTTCTTTTTTATTTTTCTTTAATGAGAAATAATTATAACTTCTGAAAAGTATTTGTTATTATTATTGTCAAATCTTAATAAAATAATATCAATTGTGATTTTGTAATAATAACTTTGAATTAATTGTACCAAACTTATTCAATTAACTAGTGTTAGATTTTCTTTGATGTTGGCATTTAAATTCAAAAATAAAAATTTTTTAACCTCTTGCTTTATTACATGACACCTACTAAATCTTGCACTCTTAGTTACGTGATCTTGAGAAATCAATGATACCAGAAAAGCATTATATGTTGTTATGAAATATTTACACTCCATTAATGTCCTGAAAAATATTTGCTATCATCATTGTCAAATCTTAATAAAATCATATTGGTTATGATTTTGTAATAATAACTTTGAATTAACTGTACCAAACTTATTCAATTAACTACCATTGGATTTCTTGTGATGTCAGCATTTAAACTGATTGCAGATATGCCTGACTGAGAGTAAGTCAAGTCTATTTCCCTCTATGGCTTCCAGTTCATTACCCAGCATCTCTTCTTTCTCATTCCTTGTTTTTCTAATCTTTGTAGCCACATTGTCATCTGGAGCGATACCCAAAACATCAGGCAAGGAGCTATCAATCAAGGAAGCAACAGTGCTTGATCTGCAACTTGCCTTCAAGAGAAACCAACTAACCTCTAGGCAACTGGTTGAGTTCTATCTCAAAGAAATTCAGAGGCTAAACCCAGTTATTAGGGGTGTGATAGAGGTAAACCCAGACACACTAGCCTTGCAATGAAATTCTACTCAATCTAGAAGTGTGAGCTCATAGGATATATAGGAATTTCAACCTATACTGGGTGAAGAGGGCATACACAAGTTCGAACATGTGACAAAGGAGCCAGCAGAGCTTTAAGTTCTAGGGTAATGCCACTGCACCAAACCCCTTTACTCTCTCTTTGCTTTTATTTTGCCATCTGATTAATAATACACTACAATCCATAGCACCCCAAGCTTTTGGGTTGATCCTCTGCTGATCAACAGATAAATGGTGTAGATTACAGAAATTTGAGTTATCAGATTTCTCACTAAAATGTTAAGTAGACGTAATGTTGGTTTGGGTGATTAGCATATGCTTAGCTAAGAAGTCAAATCTTATAGAAGAAACAAGAATAGTGGACAAGAGTAAGACGAAGGGGTACAGGGATGAAAAGGCAAAATGGTCTTATATACACACTATGTTATGATGATTCTAAATTTGCCAGTGTACTTAGTCCATTTTATTTCTTGGCAGAATCCATACACGCTAGGTAATCCTCATGGATCTAGTAGTGGATCAGGAATATCAGCAGCAGCAAATTTGGCAACTGTAACACTGGGCACAGAGACTGATGGCTCCATTTTATGTCCTTCAGAAAGTAATTCTGTTGTGGGAATCAAACCAACTGTTGGTCTCACCAGTAGAGCAGGGGTAGTTCCAATCTCCCTCAGACAAGACTCGGTCGGGTAAGTTAATTTTCTCTGCAAACAATTGGAATATATCATGCTGGAACATAACTTTCTGATGCTTTTACAATTGAAATGTGTATCATGGTGTGGGATGGCACAGACCAATTTGCAGGACTGTCTCAGATGCTGCCTATGTCCTTGAAGCCATTGTTGGCATTGATGCTAGAGATAAGGCAACAATTGAAGCATCACAGTATATCCCAAAAGGAGGCTATGACCAATTTCTTAACGTTGATGGGCTAAGAGGAAAAAGATTAGGGATATTTGTAGATGCCATACCATTTTTCCTTGGCAATGACACTTTTAAATTGGAAACTTTTGTGAAGCACCTAAAGACCCTGAGGTAATGAAAATCACTGTCTAAACGTGTATTTCAGCAGTTATTTAGTTCAAGTGCATTGATATAGAATGTTGAATCTCCTTTCCCCAAATTTAGGAAAAAGGGTGCAGTTCTGGTTGATAATTTGGAACTAGATGTTGTCAAATACTACAGTGGTCCTAGTGAAAACATTGCACTGGCATTTGAATTCAAACTGGCCTTGAATGCTTACCTCAAAGACTTAGTTGAACTGAGACATTTTGAGTAACCTTTTCATTGAAAAAAACAATTTGTTAGCATACAAACAAGAAGCACACTAAAAATGTTTGCATTTTAGTCGACCCCAATTTAAGAACTAAGAGGTACCAAAATTGTTTGTATTTTAGTAAGCAAACAAACGATGAGTATCTTTGTATTGCATTCAAGCATTATATTATCTTGATTATAATTTTTTTGTATTCGTAACAGTTAGCAAACTGAAAATTTTATCAAATATCTTCTCTAACTGGGTTTTGAACAATTTTTTTTTTTTTTTATTGACTCATCAAGTGTGACTAGATCACGTCATCTACTTAGACGAAAAGACTAAATTAAATTAATAAAAATTTAAAATATAAAAAAATAAAAATAAATATTTACTCTATTTTTTAGTATTTCTTTATTGTTTCCTTAAACACTAAAAAATAGAAATAAACATTTTCAAAGATATTCCATTTATAGTGGTACAATAAAGTGTACATGTGGACTTAAAGGCATATAACCTAACTCTTCTAGTGGATTTATTCAAAACAAGTTATTGATCACACCCAACTCTTCTTGCACATTTAACTTATTTATAGAATTCTAGTGCTCCCGCAACTCCAGATATAGCAAAGCAGCCAACTTGAAATTTGGAAAATCCAGACCTCTTGCACAAATGCTCAAAGTCTTTCACGGTCCTCTCTTTTCCATTGACAATAATAAGCATTAGATTGTCAATAACAGAAGCCAACTTCGACGCACCAGTAGCTTCTGGAGTTTCTGGAATTAATTTTTCCACAACAATCACCTTCCCATTTTCTGGCAAAGCTTTATAGCAATTTCTTAAAATTTCAACACACGTGTCGTCTTCCCAATTATGCAATACAGCCTACAACAGCCAAGGATTTAAAAAAATTAATGAGAGCACCTTTCTATAAATCAATCTATATAATCACAAATATATAATCAGTATCTTGTGCAATTATGATTAGCCACGTAAACAGGCAATTGGCTTCTCTTTTTAGTATATTCGAGTCATTCACTTAAATCACCGAAAAATAATATCATCTAATATATATATGTTAAGTTAATCTAAATTATTCATTTGTTATTTTATGAATAAATAACAAAGTCTACCTAATAAAGCTTCTTATAACCAATAGTTTTGAGACAATTAATGGATACTCTTTAGGGGTATATAAACAAGAATTTACTATGGATACTAACCTTTAACATTATAGCATCCCCTTTTGGAACACTTACAAACATATCTCCTCCAACGTGCTCGATCCCTTTATGAAATTTGATATAGTTTATGGTTTAGTATATTTGGTAAAATACATAAATAAAAATGTTTCTTACATCTTTCAACATATGGTAACTATAAGAGAGATACCTCGATATGGTGTTGCAAGTTCTGTAACTTGGGGCCGATCAAAATTAATTCCCTTTATTGAAGGGTACATGGAGAGAACGATTTTGAGATTAGCCCCATTTCCACCTCCAACATCAACCAATGTTGATACTCCTTCAAATCCTGTATATTTTTCAAGCACCTTATTCATCATTACTATGCAGAGATCTGCCTGTGCTTTGTTAAAAATGTCACAGTATGCTGGATCGTTCGACAAGTATTCATATTTGGCGGCGCCATTAGCTTTTTTAAATACGTCATTGTCAGCGTCAACAATTGCTAGCTTGTAGTTTTGGCTGGAAATTCATGTACAACAAACATAAGAATAAACTATGATAGCTCTTCTTGTGAAGAAAGATAAAAATACCCTGCTTCTTTGTCATTAAAATAAGGAAAAGCAGGATAAAACAACATAAAATTCATTCAATAGTGGGAAATTAATAAAATATCTAAACAAGACAAATGCATAAACTATACTTGGTAGAATTGTTTAAAATAAGTTTATGAGCATGGTCATTCAAATTCCAATCATATCACAAAGTATAATTTGTGGAATATACTAGAGAAAGTTTGCTTATGAACTTACTAAGATTCAATGTATGTTCTATGGCAGAGAAGTGGCAAGGTTGAAGAAAGGGAGTCAGGCATCAAGTATTTACTAATTGGTGAGATTCCATAAACTCTTTCAGTGCTACCATTTTCATTGGTGCGCGTAGAACAAGTAAGAACACTGAAACTGGCAAGCAGACGCAGCATACGTTCAAGTCTAGAAGCCAAGTCTGGGTATTGGTTTGGAAGCTGAGAAGCTATTTCGCCGACGGACAAGCATGGTGGGGTTGCCTTAGCTATGATCTCAAACAAGTTGAGCTGAGCTGCAGCATTAAGCACTGCAGGAATAACATGACCGTTGCATAGTAGCATGGCTAAGAGGCAACCATCGTCGTCGGAAATTTGAGGATAGGTTTTCCCCACTCCATTATCTGTGGAATGATTGGAATCCATAAGTGCTTAATTATCTGATCTCTTGCTTTTCTTTTGCTTGTTTTTTTTTTCTTGTTGAGTGCATGCTTCTGCTCTTGGAGGGTTTCCCTTTATAGGGACAAAAAAGAATTAGGAGAGTGCAAAGAATATTGCACACTATTAGGAGAAAGGGTGACTCAATAATATTAATTATTCTCAGTATTAGCAGACAAGATGCCAAAGAGTTTTGGCTACATATGATCCCAAATTAAAAAAATAAAATAAAATATCATTAATTCCACAAACAAGTTTGACCCGGCAACAGCTTCAATAATTTCATGTATTTTAGAGTTTATTTTCTTTGAAAAGTCCAAACTGTGGACAAGTCAGTAGCATGATGTTGACGAAAGGAGCATTAATTTTAAAGAATGAATACAGATTTTCTTGTAGTGGTCTTGCTTTACCTCAGTTTTTGGAAGCATAATTTTTTTACTTGTTGGCTAGGTGTGAAGATCAAACAAGTAGCAATCATGAAATGTCAATGTTATTAGATACATTTAGAGTTTCAATTTTCCAGTTTAACTTGCAAAATTAATGTTCTGTAATAACCTTGCTATTATGGTTTTTTCATAATTCAGTTTTATTGTCTATATTCTTCATGGGGCCATTTTTTTTTTTTTTTTTCCTTTTCCTTAACAACGTTATTGAGAAGACTCTCACTATTGGGATAAAGGGTCACTTAATAAAATCCTTCTCTACCCTATTATATAATGCAGAGATAACAGTTGTATTATACTGACTAATATATTACCTACTCTCATTATTGAAGTGGTTCCAGTAGAATTTACATCCTAAACACTACACAAAGTCAAACAATAAATTTCTCATGGATAGCATCTGCTGTATTATCCTATATATATATTAAGTTATGATGAATTTTTTTGACAATTGTTAACAAAAGTTATTTGAGAAAAGTCCAACAATGAAAAGGACAGTTTTAGTGAGGAGCAGCCATGTTTGAACATTAATTTCTTGGTCGTCTTGAATAGTTACTGACTTACCCACTCCTTTGGTTTAAAATGATATTTTAATAAATAATTTATTTTATATTTTAATGGTAATTTCTGAATTCTGACTCAACGAAATTTAAATTCCACTCACAGTTTGAACCACGTCATGAACATGCTACTTTCAAAGCAGATGGCTTTTACCAGAATTAAAAACATAGGAATCACCATCATCCATGTGGCTTTGTGCAGTGGAGTCTGCGCCAATCGTCATTTCTCGTGCAATTGTGGGGGCTTTCTATGGGTCCACCGCTAGCGCTTCAGTTGTTGGCGATAGAAAATTCAGAAAACTATTTTATATACTTCCCCAAGAGTGTGACTTGCTGACTGAAAAGAAAAACTATAAATTCAGTGGAATACCTTGATTGAATATTCCCACCACTAGTGCAATCAAAGAATACTTATAAATAACAAAATTTAGCCAATCAAAAAATAAAAATATTTAATTAAGTAAAATAGAGACCTCCTTAGTGATTCGATCACCAATAACAAATACTACAGAAAATAAAAATGATGAGTTTAGCATGAATATCTGCTATATCAGCAATTAAATTAAGTAATTTAATTTCGTTTAGATGGAGCATTTACAATTTTTTTTAATATATATTTTTTTACAAATTCAAATTTTTGATATTACATAAATATTTTAATTATTAAATTTATTTTATTTATTAATTAAGCTACATTTTCTCGGTTTTGTATAATTGTAAAATTAAATAATTACACGAAATAATTTAAAATAGGCTTAAAAAATAATTTTATAAAAGCAAAATGACAATTTAATGATAAAAAATGAAACCATCACTTTAAGAATAATATATTAAAATTTTATCTTAAATAAAACACAAATAATTATCCAATCATCAACTTAAAATAAAAATAATATTCTTCGCTCCTTCTCTTTCTCGGCTGCGCAGAAGCAAAACACTAGTGACTAAACTTTTTTCAGTCTTCCTCTGTCGCGTTGTTCAAAGCCATCGAGGTATAAATAAAACCACAAATACCAAGCTTATTTGACAAGCCATCCCCAAGTTTTATTTTTAATAGTCACGTGTAGGGACAGCCATTGACAAAGAGTATCCATTTACCTTAGTATATTTCTTTGACTGGTCCTGGAGTTCTGGTTTGATGTGTCATATTTTTGGATTGATCTAATGTGTTAACTCCCAGACAAATATTGCGCTGTATTAAATCTTTGATTTATATACATATCAAGTGATGTTAAAAGAGATAGTGAATCATCAAAAATGACCAAAGAAATATTCAAACAAGGCTGCTGTTCAACTGAAAAGAGTTTTACATTGGATTTTTCTCAAAGAACTTTGTTAACGACATTTCCTATTCTTCAATTTGTTCAGTTTTTTTTTTTTTTTCGTTTTATTGCCCTTTAATGGGTTAAAAAATTTAATAAGACAATTAACGTTTGGGACTCTTGGTATTTTTAACTCTTTTATTGATATTTTATCTCTAATATAGGTTAAATTATTGTTTATGGGGTTGAAGATAACTTTGGACCATTGTAGCTAAAAAGATTTTTCTCCTAGTGTAGGAAAGTCACACTAAATAATTATGATTTTTTAGGCTGAGTTTTCTTTCTGATGTTCAACCCACTAATTTTTTTTTTCATGTAATTAGGGTTAATAGTCCATTAAACTTTATTTAAGTAATTAGGTTTCCTAATCTCCATATACTTTTCCCTAGCTATAAATTGATATTTTATAACTAGGTTTTGAGACACCTTTTTATTTTTGACAATTCGAGGAGGCAAAGAGAGAGCTTTAAAAAGGGAAGTGTATGCAACTTGTGCTTCAATTTGGAGTTTTCTTTTACTCTCTTCTACAATTATGTTTTAGTTTTTTTTTTTTTTTTCAAAGTTAATTTGATTTCAGTTATTATGATCTGTTAGGTGCAAGAGATGTTGCTTCATCCAGAAGACAAGAAATCCAAGTAATCCATTAACTCCTTAACAAATTTGCAATGATCAATCAAATGAAGTATTTCCGTAACAATTGAGTTCTGAATTTAGACAATAATTCCTTGCCATCTTGCAACCATGCCTTATGAGTATTATCCGCAGGCGGATTAGATGTGAGATGGTCATCTTTCTCAATGCTTCTCAAATATATCCTAATTGTCTTACTCTAATCAAAATAATTAGAGTTTGATAACTTCAGCCATGAAAGGTATAAAACCACACTCCTCAGGTGTGTGAAGAGCAACCCAAATTAGAATTCACAAGGCAGCCGAAAAAAAAAAAATATCCAAGCAACAATACTCTAGAAACCAAAAAGAGCAATCCAAATGAGTCAGACCAAAAACCGGAGAGAGCGAAAAATTCCAAGAAACAAATCAGATGACAGCATCACAAAACAAAGTGAATAGCAGCAAAAACGGACTCAAAAAACAGAGTAACGAAAAGGAGTGAACAGCGCACAAAACACAAAATCTAGAGGGAATAATCACACAAGACCCACCGGGAGAGGTGGCCGCAGAAGTCTGTGACAGAGACGCTGGCGCACGTGCCGAAGAGTGGGTCGGGAGGCAAAAGCTTCAAGCTGCGCATGTGCTTAACATGCGCCACCAATTGTAGCCGGACTTGAACCGGTGGCCAGTCGGTGTCCTTTGAACCTGTTGGAGTGGGGTAATAACCAAAAACTACCAGAGAACTACTAGTCAGATAACCCTAATCTCACCCTCCACACACCCTCTTAAGTTCTCAATCTCAACCAGACCCTTAGTACAACGTAATTTAGAGAATTGTGAATTAGGAACTTTAAAATTAGAAAGTACATACTAAGATAGAATAAGTCTAGATCCTCCAATAATATCTTCCAATAAATCCTCCTACTTACTGAAGAAAAAATTAAATACATTTATATTCTCAAGATAAAAAAATGTATCTGTTTTTTATTTAATACTTATTTTATATAGTATTAAGAAGATATAATAAGAGAATATAGCATTACTCATTAGAATAAATAAAGATATATTAGGCATTTTTTTTTAAGTTAATGCATTAATTACATTTCTTAATTTGTACATACTAATTTTAAACGACAGAAAATATGAAATAAAGAGAGTAACATATTTCACTATTGCATCTCCATGAACTACGAAGCATGGTTCTGCCATTAATTATATAGATAGCAACAACCCGTAGCAGAGTTCTAGGGCTCTGGGTTCAATGTTTGACTGTACCGTAATACACAAGAGATGCTTGTAGTGTTTTACCATTTATTTTCTTATTCAGTTACACAATTGGGAAAAATGGTGATCTTGCAAAGGTAATTTCTTTTGATGAGAGAGTTGAACTGACGAAGAAATTAACTGTTGGCATTTTTGTGGTGAACAAGAAGGTGAAGTATGCTGATTAAAGACTTCACATTTTAGAAAAAACAATGGCCGCTATTTCATTTATTCATGTAATTTTTTTTTTTTTGGCCTTTATTTAATAAACTCAAAAGATAAGAAAGGAAGACTTTTAAAAAATATACTCATGTTGATCCAATGCCAGCTACTACTAGTAATATTTGATAATGTACCTTGTATTGTCTTACCGGTTCATATTATTGAATAGTTAGTGTCTAATCAAGTATACAATTTAAGACAATTGATAAGAACTAGAATATGAAATAGTTTTGCTTATCAATAGCCAAAAGATCACATGATCTTGGATCTAGAACTCTCTTCCCGACCTCATATTTCTTGTAAGATGCTGAGAATTTGATAGATGTAAAAGGGAAACTTAGAGACTTGGATGTGAAGTAGAATGCAATTTAAGCGATAACTGCATATTTAGAGAAATTTCATAAGATGACAATTGGTTGTTAATAAGAACTTGAATAAACACTTACATTTTCTTTTAAACAAATTCATGAAGAATACAAACACAAAGAGTTACATATTTTGTAAGTTACCAAGTGTGGTCCAGTGATATGGGCCTGGATAGTGTTTCAAATGTTTACCCTTCAATTCTCTTATATATATATATATATAAAAAAAAAAAAAAACCCACAAAAGGAGTTACATATTTTGTTTTTCATTCTTTGTTATATTCATTTTAATCAGTAAAAAATGATAAAATAATATTACAAATACTGTTTAAATTCTTTTTACTAATAAAATGGAATAAGACAAGTAATGAAACTAGAAATGAAAAAGAAACTCTTAACCATAAGAATCAGAAAGCTTGGCCCAATAACAACGTTGCATCCTTTTAATACATTTATCTCGCATCCAACACTGAAGAGGTCACCCCATTTATGGAAAAAGTTTTTTGCACTTCTTCCAACCAAAGTGGTTTCATCTGCTTCTATGTCAAAGCAAAACGCTGGAATTTTTTTCGCAGGCAATGAGACAGTTTTATTATAGAGCATTGAAACAACTTCTAACATGCTTGGTCTAACTATTGCACGGTCTTGTACACATAGCAAGCCCAATTGAACACATCTTAGTGCTTCTTCAATAGGGCAGCGATCAAGCAATCGCTAGTCAGTTTGTTCCATAGCGTTGTCTTCATTCCAGAGCTGCCTTGCCTGCATTAAGCAAGCAAATTCTAATTAGCGATTCTGTAATTGGTGCAAACTGAAGGACTACTAGAGATTTATTTACAAAACCCAAATTCAGTCCCACTTACTTGTCTGACAAGGTTATTTGAGTAATCCGAATGATAGTGATAGCAAGAATTTTTTATTTTTTGGTCACTTATTATCTCAAATACTAAGATTCCAAATTTGAATACATCAATTTTTGCAGATGTAATAGCATTCATAGTATACTCATGAAACATATAACCATGGAAAGAAAGAACTAATAAACTTTTTTTTTTTTGAAAGATGTAACTACCTGTTGTAAAAGGAGAAAAAAATATATATGACTAATTCTAATTGTTTAAAAATCTATACTTATAGTGTTTCAACAATCCTCTTTATGGTTTCTTCACCTCCTTTTAGCTTAAATATATAAGCCACCACTTAAGCGATTCGTTCAATAATGCTAAATCTTTTCTTCCACTCTAGCAATTTCTTTCTTCTAGAATCTGTGCCAAAGTAAGCACAAATGGAGATCATATCACATAGACAAAGTAAATATAAAACAAAGAAATGTCACTTCATGCTGTAAAGATAACATACTGAAGATGCGTACAAAATCCTAAAGGCCTTATGCTGCAGTTTTGCTTTTAGTATAGCTTTACTTTTAAACTCTACCAATCCTTGTCCTGATCTCTTTGTAAGCATATTTATTGCTATATCTTATCTATCTGGCAGCTGTTTTTTCCTAAAATGTTGCACTAATAAATTTTTGATGTCTTTCATATTCTTCAATTAATCATAAGAAAAAATTTACCTTATAAAGTGATCCGAAACCACCTTCTCCAAGCTTATTTGCATATGAGAAGTTCGTTGTGGCAGTAACAATGCTTCTAAAGCTGAATATCTGGATTTCATTACCTGAGTTGCGCACTTTGCTTCGTTCATCTGCTGTCATATAGACCAGAATCCACAGAATTCTCTTGTCGACATAGCTCTCATTATTCTCCTCTTGATTAATCAAGTCGCATGAAAGGAAGATAAATCTAAGCTCTCATTATATTAATTTGTGATTTAACTTAGTAATATTAAATAATAATTTATATAACAAATTAATATACATACCATATGTGGCAAAATATAAGTCCACCAACCAAGCTTCCTATTACAATGAGGGATGTCCTCAATCTGTATTCTGCATTACAACAAAACATGAATTAACGTAGCAAAATATAATATGCTTCTACATGAAATAAATTACTGCTGATCATAGCTGCCACTAATTTTGTCTTCATCATAAAATACAAAATTCTCGAGAGACTCTCTTTTCAACTTGTATGGCTATTATATTTAATTTTCCATATCTTTCAAATGTGGGATTCCTTACTTTTCCAATTCACATTTGTGTATTTAACTTAGTGTAAATTATATCATTCCCACATAGGATTAAGTTACCAATTTGTATCGAAATTGAGTTAATCCAAACTTTATGTGAACAACAAAATTATGCGAGAATGAGACAACTAAGCTGAAGTAGAAGAAAGCAAAGTCAAATAATGATAATGCAAATTATGAAAGCTTTGAATTTCCAATTTCACCCTCACTAAACCATTTTGAACCCTCTTTTGCATTAACCTATGATTATTCATTCAAACTGTAGTCAGTAATTGCTATGTTATTCAGTTGCTTTTCCTAAGGCCTAGCAAAAATATATGCAGTTTATTAGTATTTCTATTATCATTATGCCAACGTGAAAGGCACATTAATTAAGATCCTTGGTGTAATTTAGTGCACTTATCTCAATTTAACATATGTTATAGTACGAGATAAAATCTTCTATTTAAAACTCTAGGGGGTCAAAAAAATTTAATTAATCTAGCTTATAGTATTATTAATATATTTTGACTAATTATATTATTATGAGACATAATTTAAGACAAGAAGTGGAATAAAAATATTTATCCTATAGTTCTTTCCAAAGCGCTTAGAACAAGTAAGAACACTGAAACTGGCTTGCAGACGCAACATACGTTCAAGTCTAGAAGCCAAGTCTGGGTATTGGTTTGGAAGCTGAGAAACTATTTCGGTGACGGACAAGCATGGCGGGGTTGCATTAGCTATGATCCCGAACAAGTTAAGCTCAATAGCAGCATTAAGCACTGCAGGAACAACATGACCGTTAGCAAGTAGCATCGCTAAGAGGCAACCATCCTCGTCGGAAATGTGAGGATAGGCTTTCCCCACCACATTCTCTGTGGAATATTTTGAATCCATAAGTGCTTAATTATCTGATCTCTTGCCTCTTCTTTTTTTTTTCTTGTTGAGTGCATGCTTCTGCTCTTGGAGGGTTCCCCTTTTATTGGAAAAAAAAAATTAGGAGAAAAGGGTGACTCAATAATATTAATTATTTTCCGAGAGACAAGATGCCAAGAGTTTTGTTTATATGTGCTCCAAAAACAAATTCATTAAATTCCACAAATAACAGCTTTAATAATTTCATGTACTTTAGAGTTTATTTTCTCTGGAAGTCCAAACTGTCGACGAGTGAATAGCAATATGAAAAGGACGATAGCAGCATCAATTTTAAAAGAAGATTGCAGATCTTCTTGTTGTCTTGCTTTACCTCGTCACACTACACAAAATCAATCAACAGATTTCTCGTGGAACAACATGTACAGTTTACGAATTATCTCGCAATTCCCTTTTATTGTTTAAAAAAATTAAAATAATATCATAAGTTTTAATACATTTTTTTAACAATATAATTTGAGTGAAATAGACTAAAACAGCAAGCATTCATTTTATTCAAAGATTATGACGTGATGGATTTCCTTGTCTTCAAATCTTTGTGAAGTTACCTGGAAAGCCTCGCTTGAATATTAATTTCCTGGTCATCTTTCAGCAGTTACTTACTATATATCTCTTTTAACATCATTGACTTGACTGATATGTTGCCTCTTCTTTGAAAGAGATAGCATTATTCCAATATCATTAGTGAAGGGATTCTAGTAGTGTTCACATTTTAAACGTTACACAAAATTAATCAAACAACATATTTTTTTTATGGAACAACATATGCTATTTTACAAATTATTCTCAATTCTTTTTTAAAAAAAAAACGTGTAAAGTGTACGAAAATCTTTTAAAAAGTTGTGAATTTTTTTCACGTTTTCTTATGAAATATTTTCATGAAATCTTCTCTCATGATAATAATGAAATATTATATTAAAATTTAAAATGTTCCAATATCATCAGTGAAGGGAGTCTAGTAGGCTTTACATCCTAAACGCTACACAAAATTAAACAACAAATTTCCTATGAAACAACATCTGTTATTTTACAAATTATCCTATTCCGTGTCACAATTCCTTTTTAAAATCTTGTAAAAAGTTTCTAAATTGTTTTTCTCATTGAATATTTCAATGAAAAATTCTCTCATAATAATGATAAAATTTTTCTTAAAATTTAAGTTAATTTAATAATTTTTTTAAAAAAATATCTAACTATCAAATAACATGTTTTCTAAAAAATAATCAGCGTAGTCAATAAGAAAAAATATAGAAAAATTCATTAGCAAAAGCGTATAAGGTGATCTTTTGTCACTTTGAAGAAGAAAGGGAAAGCTTGGATAAAGGCAACCACGGAATTTTTATTTGAGTTTTTATCTCTTCCATACTATATTTCTTTTGATGTTTTCTTTGAATTTCATGATGATTTCTCTTTCTATTATGTTTTTCTAAACTTTTTTTTTTTGGACTATGATATAGCCATGGTCTACAAATTTGATTACTTTTAGATTTACTTTAATCCTTAGTTTTTTTTTTTTTTTCAATTGGGTATTATTCTTCTATTCTTCACTCTATTATTTGGTTTAGCCAGTTAATTAGATAATTTATGGATTTTTATGAAACAATGGAGCTTAAAGTAGGAATATCCCAAGACCTTGTGTAGCCTTAATAAGGAATTCAAAAAACTTCATGCAATTGACATGGGTATAAGACTAGAATGGAAATTAAAGTTAGATTATCTGACATCAATGTGGACTTATTAATAAATCAAGGATTACTTAGCTAATAATTGATAGAATTAAGTTGAATTAAGGAAGATAGTTAATCAAACATATATAGTTGAGATAAAATCAGAACTTCTAGGCTTTTGATAATTGGATTTACTCTCTTTACTTGAAATTGCTTTTTTAGTTTCTTGTATCTATTATTTCTTCTGCATACAAATTCGATTACCTAAATAATACTTCATTTATATTATTGTACAAGTTAATTGCATAGTTTATATTGATATGACAATCTTAAAATGCTTTATCAGCTATATTGATAGTGTATGCTTATACTGTATCACCAGTAATTCTAAATTCCACACATCACATAGGATACTATAAACTTAAAACTGAAAATTTATGTTTAGAAGAGAAAAAGAAGAAAAGGAAAAAGTATTCTCATGTTTGATGTATATGTATGTATGAATTAGATATCATTTTAGTCTCTCATACCTTAGACTCTAATTAATTTTTGTTTTTCACACTTTAGGCTCATTAATTTGGTTTATTTTATTTTAAAATCCATATTAATTTTGTATCTCACAATTTAAATTTATTAAATTTTCACCCAATTTATTAATATTAGTAATTATTATGTATTTAGTAGTTATTTAAACTGTTGGAAAATGTTCAAAGAACAAAATTTATGAAAATTTTGAAACTTAAGGAATCAAATTAATATACCTAATGTATGAAGGACACAATTAATTAAGATTTCATATATAAGGGATTGAAATAATATTTAACTCATATATATATATATATAATAGAGAGAGAGAAAGAGTAAAAAGAAATATAAAAAATGAGTGTGTATATATTATCACTCATTAAAACTTGACCTTAAAGGTTGACAAAATTCATATCAAACTGCTTAGACTATTTGAACTAAACTAAACTGTTAGGAATCTTAATTGATCTGATTGCTCGTGGTTTAGTTTGGACAACAAAACTTGCAATCTGCAATCTGCGGTTTGAATTGCATATTAGCTACTTCAAAATCCCAACCACACTGCATTTATATATATAATCAAATTGAAATCAAATCTATACATACATAGATAGTTATGTTGTTTATCCATTATTATGTGACTAGTGACTATTAACTGATAATACCAGCTAATGCTACTTAAGAAGGCTTCAAATTTTCTCACCTTCGCAGTTATATCTTGATACTTTGTGGCTAGAATATTTTTTATATTTAAATTATTCATTATTATAACTAATTAGTAAAATTTGTCTTCACCTTATTGAGAGAATATGATATTTAATTTTTAAATACTTCTAAAATATAAATGTATATAATCCTTTATTTATCACAAACTATTCAAAAACTGATCGAATCAAACTATATTTAAATGTTTAAAATAATTTAGATTATTTTAAAAAATTTCAGAAATCTAACCTAAACCGCACCAGAAATAATTGAATAATTTAATTTGTATTTTTTTGAGCGTCCACTATTTGACCCAACCCATCAACGTACTACTTTCAAAGCAGATGGACCTTAACAGAATTAAAAATGTACCTATCATCAATTATCCATATCCTTGGGTATGCGCCAGTCGTCATCGCGTATTATTTTTCATGCAACTGTCTGACATTTATGGGTCCATCCACCGCTCTATTTGTTGGCGAAAGAAAGTTCATGAACCTATCATATATATATATATATATACATCACGAATAATTAATGTGACTTGCTGACTGCAAGGACTAGTTAAGGAAAAACTATGAATAAATAACACAATTTAGCCAATAAAAAATAACAATATTTAAATAACTAAAATAGACCTCCTTACAAATTGAATCACACAGAAAATTTTCTTAAATAGAATGCAAATCACGAGTTTAAACAAAAATCTCTACTACATCAATAATTAATGGATACATGAGAGCTTTTACAAATCACAACCATCAAATAATTAAAAACGTATGCTTAAAATAAAATATAACCACGAATACCCGGGTTATTTGACAAGCTATCTCCAATTTTTATTTTTAATAATCACGTGGAGAGTCCCAGCTTGAATGTCATATATATATATATATTTTTAAACTCATCCAATGAGTCCTAGCTTGAAAGAGCCAGGAAATGTTCAAACAAGTACAGCCAAAGAAATATTCAAGCAAGGCTGCTGCTCCACAACTTTCCTCAAATAACTTTGTTAGAAAGTGTCCAAAAATTCACTATCATAAACTGTTGAGGTAAGAACACTTTTTATTATACTACAACTTCTTCCATTTTTTTTTATTTCCTTTTTATTAATAAGAAATTATAAACTTTCTTAGAAATGAGAGATGTCTTCCATCTGTATTCTTCGTTACAACAAAACATGAATTAATGTAGCAAAACATAATATGCTTCTACATAAAATAAATTACTGCTGATCATATCAGCCGCTAATTTTGTCTTCATCATAAAATACAAAATTCTTGAGAGACTCTCTTCTCAACTTATATGGCTGTTAGATTTAATATTTTTCATATATATATTAAACACTCTGGTACCTCCTCTTCGAAAGAGATAACTTTGGAACTTGTTCCAATGTCTTTATTAAAAGGATTCTAGAGTGGATTCTACATACAAATTCAATCTAACCTAGATTGAATCACCCTAGCCATCTTTCCTGAAATCATCATCCCTAATCCCACAAGAAAATAGTAAACACTATGGACAAGAGTTTCTATACTCCTCGTCACTCCAAGCATGATTTCTTGTAAGCCTCCTAGTTAGTGTGCAAGTTCATGTATAACCACTCATAGTTTTTCTATGAGGTCAAGGTTGATCCTCATGTATAGTTTATGATGTATCAATACTATGTTTTTCAATTTTCTTAAGCCATCAAATTGACTAATTTTCTTTAACCATCAATCAATTAGATGACAAGTAATACACGACAATAGGTAGACGCTGAAACTGTCCTTTTCGTGGGATTTTTCTCAAAGTTAGGCTTAGCAGCTCAGAGTGTGAACTTGTTTAGGTTTGATTGGCCTATTAGGCTATTTAAGCACAGTTTAACAATCAAATTTTAAGATTTTTTTTTTTATATATGTTCTGAATACATGAAAAGTTTTAATATGACCAATAGATTTGGTAAATAACTAAAGATACTGCCATTGCAATATTATTCCTTATATGTACAAAGACGAGGTATTGAAGTAAAATGGACAAAACTACGTACCTTAATATCCTTTTTTTTTTTCTCTTTCTAAATTCGTATTACTAAAATATTTTTTTTTAAAAAAAAAAGAAAGAGTATGAAAAAAGAAAATTAAAGTTACAATTACATTAAAATAGGCTTATGCATACAATGAAGTATAAAAGATATGGGTTGATAAACACTTTTATTATTTATTTTTAGGCTCTTATACTTAAATTTTATGTCTTAATTTTATATTTAATTAATGACTTAATTTATATTTATATCATTGAAATCTACTAAAATTAATTATATTTCATACTAATTTTCTCGCATTAAAATTTAACTTACTCGTTATAGAATTTATATTATTAGAACTAGACTTGAAAGACTTTTATATGAATTAAGGTGAAATATATTCTATCCGGGATGAACTTGGAGCAGCTGGAGCAAGCAATTTTATGGGTCAACAATCATGAGCTAATCATAATTAAATACAAAATTCTTGTTTAAGCTTTTCATTTTCTAAGTTTGATCACCTTAAGATTAATTGTCATGAGATAGAACTTAATTTAGTTGATTAGTAACTTAGTTTCTAAGCTAATAGATGCTTAATCTTGCCACAAGATTGTGGTTGGGTTAGGTTTAGTTTCATTAGTCATATTCTTAGCAATTGTGCCATAGAAATAGTCAAGCTAGTTTCATTAATCTTCTCTCTATTTTATGTATATGCATTATTAGTTGCTAATGTAAAAGATTATAAAATATAACTAATTCTTAAATTTTTAATATATATAATTACTGTCAAAAATACAAAATAAATATTTTAAGCGGTAGTTATAATTAGAACCGATTTCTATAATCATAAACAAGAGCCAAAAGAAAAATAAAATAAATAACACGCAAACAAAACTGTTATTTTTAAAAAAACATAAAACAACGGTTTAATATTAATTGTTAAAAAATAATATGATTTATTAGAATAATCAAATAGACAATGCTTAAAAGAACTATCATAGATCAAAATTATTCACCATTCAAAATCTCTTTTGACAGAGTGTCGCCCCTATCTTCCACCGACCAAAACCATCCTTTTTGTTGGACTTTTCTCAAAGAACTTTGTTAGCATTGGAAATTGTGGATGTATAGAGATATATCACAATGATCGAGACATATTTTAATCGATATTCCCCGTTTATAAAAAAAAAAAAAAAAATCATGTAATATTCAATTATATAAAAAGGTGATTAAAATAATTATAAAAGAGATATATTTATTCCTAATAGAATTTGATAATGATAAACAACTTAATGAAGTATGAATTCTAACATTAATAGAAAAATAATCTAATTTAAATAAGAACGAAAAATAATCTTTTATTCAAAACAGAATAACAAAAGGAGGATCAAAAAAGCCCAGTGAACCCAAACCATAATTCTTAATAAAATAAAACCCATGAAACCTTGAAATACTTATTTTACATCACCAACTCAACTCTTCTTGCACATTTAATTTATTTATAAAATTCTATTACTCCCACAACTCCAGATATAGCAAAGCAGCCAACTTGAGATTTGGAAAATCCAGATCTCTTGCACAAATTCTCATATTCTTTCACAGTCCTCTCTTTTCCACCAGTAATAATAAGCATTAGATTGTCAATCACGGAAGCCAACATCGATGCACCAGTAGGTTCTGGAATTTCTGGCAATATTTTGTCCACAACAATCACCTTCCCATTTTCTGGCAAAGCTTTATAACAGTTTCTTAAAATTTCAAGACACTTGTCGTCATCCCAATTATGCAATACAGCCTACAACAACCAAGGATTTAAAAAATTAATGTGAGCACCATACTATAAATCTGTAGTTTTGAGACAATTAATGGTACTCTTTAGAACTGGATTTGTTAAACAAGTAAATTACTATTGATACAAACCTTCAACATTATAGCATCACCTTGTGGAACACTTGCAAACATATCTCCTCCAATGTGCTCTATCCCTTTAGGAAAGTTGATATTGTTTATAATGATTTAGTATATTTGGTGAAAAAAAAAACTGTTTCATGGAAACTACAAAAAGGGGTAGGATAAAAAGATACCTGGATATGGTGCTGCATGTTCTATGACTTGGGGCTGATCAAAATTAATTCCCTTTATTGAAGGGTGCATTGAGATAATCATCTTGAGATTCACCCCATTTCCACCTCCTACGTCAACAAATGTATCAAGTCCTTCAAATCCTTTGTATGTTTCAAGCACCTTATTCATCATTACTATGCAGAGATCTGCCTGTCCTTTGTTAAAAACGTGATTAAATGTTGGATCTTTCGGCAAATACTTGTATAAGGTGGCCCCATTAACTTTCTTAAATACGGTATTGCTAGCATCAACAATTGCTAGCTTGTAATTTTGGCTGGAAATTAAAGTACAACAAACATAAGAATAAAATATTGAGAAAGATAATGATACCCAGCAAAGTATATTCAGAGGAAGAATTTATTTCTTAAAAAAAAATAAAATAAAATAAAAAGAAGAAGAACGTTTATAAGCATGATCATTAATTGAAATTCCAATCATATCACAAAGTATATTCAATGGAACATAGTAGCAAAAAGTTTGCTTATCAACTTACTAAGCTTCCATGTACGATCTATGACAGAGAAATGGCAAGGTTGAAGAAATGGAGTCGGGCACCAAGTATTTACTAATTGGTGAGATTCCATAAACTCTTTCAGTGCTACCATTGTCATTGGTGCGCGTAGAACAAGTAAGAACACTGAAACTGGCAAGCAGACGCAGCATGCGCTCAAGTCTAGAAGCCAAGTCTGGGTATTGTTTTGGAAGCTGAGAAGCTATTTCGGTGACGGACAAGCATGGCGGGGTTGCCTTAGCTATGATCCCGAACAAGTTGAGCTCAATAGCAGCATTAAGCACTGCAGGAACAACATGACCGTTGCATAGTAGCATGGCTAAGAGGCAACCATCGTCGTCGGAAATTTGAGGATAGGTTTTCCCCACTCCATTATCTGTGGAATGATTGGAATCCATAAGTGCTTAATGATCTGATCTCTTGCTTTTCTTTTGCTTTTTTTTTTTTTTTTTTCCCCCCCTTGTTGAGTGCATGCTTCTGCTCTTGGAGGGTTCTCCTTTTATAGGGGAAAAAAAAAAAAATAGGAGAACAGGGTGACTCAATAATATTAATTATTCTCCGAGAGAGAAGATGCCAAGAGTTTTGTTTGCATGTGCTCCAGAAACAAATTCATTAAATTCCACAAGTAACAGCTTTCATAATTTCATGTATTTTAGAGTTTATTTTCTTTGAAAAGTCCAGACTGTCGACTAGTGAATAGCAATATGAAGAAGAAAGCAGCATCAATTTGAAAAGATTGCAGATCTTCTTGTGGTCTTGCTTTACCACGTCACACTACACAAAATCATACGACAGATTTCACATGGAACATATGCAGTTTTACAAATTATCCCGCAATTCTGTTTGAAAATAAAATAAAATAATGTCATAAGTTCTAGATTAAAATCTCATTTTGATATCTCATGTTTATGGTTTAGAAAATTTGGCCTTTTGCTATTAGAATTTCGTAATTAAGTATTTGATATTTTAAAATACACAAAATTGATTATTCTATCTATGTCCATTAAGATTGTTAGATAGAATATACTGATTGAATGAAAGATCGATTCAATATATTTTTAAAACGTTAAAGATTTAATTAAAATTTTTTATCATGAAAGACTAAATTATTTAAATCTCCAAACATAAAAGACAAAAAAATAATACTTTAATCTAAGTTTTAATAAATAATTTAAGGCAGAATTTTTCAACAATGAAATTAATTTGATTAAAATAAACTTAAACAGCAAGCATTCAAAGATTGTGTTTTTTTTTTTTTTTCACTTTTTCTTATGGAATATTTCCAAGAAATCTTCTCTCATGATAAGAATAAAATATTTTATTAATATTTAAAATATTCCAATATCATTAGTGAAGGGTGTCTTGTAGAGTTCACATCATAAACGCTACACAAAATTAAACAAAAAATTTCCTTTGGAACAACATCTGGTGTTTTACAAATTATCTTATTTTGTGTCTCAAATTCATTAAAAAAAAATTAAAACATGATAAAATCTTGTAAAAAGTTATTGATTTTTTTTTTCTCATTGAATATTTTCATGAAAACTTCTCTCATTATAATGATAAAACATTTTCTTAAAATTTAAATTTATTTAATAATTTTTAAAAATATCTAACAATCAAATAACATTATTTTTTTCAAAAATAATCAGCATAATCATGAAGTAAAAAAAATATATCCATTATTTTGTGACCAGTGACTATTAACTGTCAATATCAGCTAATGTCATTTAAGAAGGTTTCATATTTTCTCACTTTTTCTGTTATCAGCTAGAATATTGTTTTTTTATCTATTTTTTATATTTAAATTATTCATGATATTAGCTAGGTAGAATTTGTCTTGACTTTATTAAGAGAATGTGATCTTTACTTCTTAATTTTTTAATTAAAAATTATTATAAATTTAGATGGTCTTTTATTTGTCATAAACTCTGATCAAACTAAACTGTATTTAATTAGTTTAGATTAATTTCGATTTTTGTAAAAAGCTTTTAAAAATTTAAACTAAACCGTAACACAAATAATTAAATAATTTAATTTAGATTTTTCCCAGCGTCCACCCTATTTGACCCACGTCATCAACATACTATTTTCAAAGCACATGGCTCTTACCGAATAAAAAATGTTGCAATCACCGCTCCATTCGTTGGCGAAAGAAAATTCATAAACCTCTAGTGTGGCTGGCTGCAAAGAATTTTCAAGGAAAAAAAAAAAAATTAGAGATGCCAAAGAACATGCGCAGTGTTCGGAGAAAGGGTGACTGAATGATAATATTAATTATTTTCAATATTAGGAGAGACAAGATTCCAAGAGTCGTGCTTACATTTGGTCACAAAATAAATTCTTTAATTCCACAGACAAATTTGACTCGGCAACAAGTTTAATAATTTCATGTATTCCTTTCGGGTAATTTTTAAAAGATAATTTTAGCTCATAAAGTGATGTCTTAAAAAATTAAAATTTTCATGTCCATCTTTTTATATTAATTATTGCATGTGAGAAATAAGTATAATGGGGTATAGGGAATATGTAATATTATACTTTTATCATTTCTAATTGGTAAAAGATTAAAAAAAATTACTTAACTATTGTAATAAATGAAGATAAATTTAAAAATATATAGTGTTTTTTTTTTTTTTTGTGAAAGGTAAGTATAAAAGAAAATATTTTAAAATGTATGAATTAGTTAAAAATGTCCTATATTTAAAATTAGAGAGTATTTTCTTTGAAATATCCAAAGTCGTGGAATGCCTATATAATAAGAGACGTGTTACACATCTATAACTTCACACTCACATCTATAGGCTTGCAAATTATCTTATTCCTTATCTCAGTTCCATTAAAAAAAAAAAATAAGTGAAGTGTGAGAAAATCTTATAGAAAGTTAGTGAATTTTTTTTCTCATAAAATATTTTCACGAAAATTTCTAGGTTATGGTTGGTTTTAATTATATTTGTAACTAACCAATATTAACGGAACACGTGATTTGGTTAGACAGATAACTAACCAATTATTTCTTAAAATTGACAATTTGATTTTAATTGATTAAACAAAAGGTTAATAATTAATCAATAGTAACAATTATTTTTTAAAAAAAAAAAACTTTTGTTTTTTCATTATAATATTGTGTTAACTTATAGTGCATATTTGATTAGTTTACTGTAAATTAAAAATATAATTATTGGATAAACTAAAATGAATTATTTTTCTAGAGTATTTGTAGCATTTTATTAAGAATAACATAAGTAAAACATAAATAAATAGATAAGAAGCTTGAAAATGTATATAGATTATGAAAATTATTTTTCTGTCCCAAACATATGTGCAAAATTTGGGAAAAGTAAAATTAACAAAAACGAGTGTCAATACATATAAAAGTAACATTTTTTTTATTTCTTTACTTAAAAAAACTATTATTTTTAGTAAACATAATCACACAAGATTGAAACACATAACAAATTAGGCATATATTATTATTTTCATACAACAAGATGACATAATATTTGAATAATTAACTCAGTAAGTAAAATAACTTAGTCACTAACTGACATAATATATGAAAAAAATTAAAGTTTACAATGCTTTAATTAGTTCGGTTTTCATCAATTAAGAAAAATGCAAAGTCAGAACTGACCAACAAAAGCTAATGTTTCAAATTACAAAATCTTAACTAACTGATTAAATTGATTTGTTTATAGTTCAGTTTTAGTTGATTAATTAAATTTACTTAATCCTACTTAGGATAATAATAAAATATTATTTTAAATTAAAATATTCCAATATCATTAGTGAAAAAGATTCTAGTAGAGCTCACATTTTAAATGCTACACAAAATTAAACAACAATTTTCTTATAGAAGAATATAAGCTATTTTACAAATTATCCTGTTGCGTGTCTCAATTCCATTAAAAAAAGGTTAAAGCATGGAAAATCTTGTAAGAAGTTAGTGATTTTTTTTTTCTTCATATTTTTCTTATTGAATATTCCATGAAAACTTCTCTCATGGTAATGATAAAATATTTTCTTGAAATTTAAAAGTATTAAATAAGTTTTTAGAGAAAACATCTAACTATCAAATAACATGCTCTTTTCAAAATAAAAAATAATCAGCTTAATCAATAAGATAAGAAATTATATCACTGTCAATTCAATAAATTAGTTATACGTAATTACAACAAGTTATCAAAGGGAAATTAAAATTAATTACACCAGGCTCTCATGAACATAATCCAAGTAATCAACTCAAAATTGTCTAAATCAAAGCAAACCACTTTCAATACGAACCAACCCAGTTACTCTTGATTTAGTTTGAATTTCAAAATTTATATTCCACAACATGTAGTTTGGTTTTTAATTCTATCTCTTAAAAAACTATTAAAACTGAACCAAACCACGTATACATACACAGATAATGAAAAAAAAAAAAAAAAAGAAGAAAAAATCATTAGTAAAAGTGACAACACGTTGTTGCATACTAAGTAATCTTTTAGCATTTTAAAGAGGCACGGGAGAGCTTGGATAAAAGCAGCATAGGAGGTTTTGTATGAGTTTTTTTTTGTTTCTTCCCTACTATATTTCTTTTGATGTTTTCTTTCAATTTCATGATAATTTATCTTTCTATTATGGTTTTCTAATCTTCTTTTTTAAGGGTTATGATGCAACCAAGATATATCTATTCAATTATTTTTAGATTTTGCTTAATCCTTAGTTTCTATTCAATTAGGTGTTATTTCTCCATTCTTCACTTTATATATGGTGTACCCAATTAATTATAGAATTTATAGATTTCTACAATCCGAGAAAGAAATAATTAATCTAAACGTTATAAATTAACTGCACAATATAGCTTAGAGTAAGAATATGGCAAGACCTTGTGTAGCCTTAATATGGAATTCATAAGACCTAATGTAATTTTAATTACTACAATTGTTATATGGATACGATTGGATTGATAATTAAAATTAGATTAATCTAATAACAAGAAGCTTACTTCATAAGTAATTTTACTTATTCATAAGTTTGAATTGTATCTATCCATAATAATGTTGATATTTGTCATTTTGTTGTCAAGGTATTTTTCGTGATTGTTTGATGCTTTAAATTTTTGTCTATTTCCAGCATTAAGAAAGCTGATAAGGTTTTAGAGTTATCAATCCTTCTAAGAGAGCATCACACTATTTGACGTTTTAAATTGTTTTTTCATATTTCTTTCATTTTTTTTTTTATGTTAAAATACAATCATATGTGTAATTCCATTCAATTTTTTATGTTGACAAACAACAAAACAAAGAAGTTTTTACCACCAATGATTAAATCGATAAAAAAAAATACAATTGAAGGCGCATACCTTTGCTACTAAGAGTAAGTAGTTTTATAATGTTCAACTTATGGTGTTCCTAATATTTGGCACATACCTTTGCTACTAAGAGTAATTAGTTTTATAATATTTTTGAGACTGTTTTTTGTGGTTGTATTATTATACTAACATCCTTCATTATGAAGGTCTATTTGTTTATTGAATGATTTCGTAACTGTAATAGCTTCTTGAATACTCTCTAGATAATTTATTTGATTCTTTCTTTTCTTTACTCATTTTACTCCACAAAGTGGTCTGAACCTAAACCTTTTCTTCTGTTAGAATTTATCTTTTGTAACAAATAGGACCAGAAGGCGCATGAGGCAATCTTGAAAGCATAAAATCTTCAGAGTTTGTTCAAAAACTTATTCTTTATTTGGTGTTTTCCCTCCTATTTACGATTTCATGTTCTGAGACGTTATTCATACTGAAGCTATAGCCTTATTGTTTCTACCATCTCAATGATGTTCCTATAATTTGTAGTGATGCCAGAAAGCCCAATCTGAGGGAGTGGACTGAAAGGACGAAAATTTGGGGCAGGTTGCATGAACCTGTGAGTCTCAAACAACTATCTTATATGCTTTGCAGGTCAGAATAGCGATGGTGGGAAAATACACTGGCTTTAAAGAAGCATATCTTTCTGTCCTGAAGGTGCATTCTCGATAACTTATTTTCCATGTCTAGCTGTAGTACTTTATAATTTTTGTTTGTGTATGGGTTCTCTACAATTTTTATTCTCAGTATGCTGATTCTAATGGAAGGCATATTGAACTTGTAGGCTACCTCTTATGTCCATTTTTACCATTTTTATAAGTATATTCTTCTACTACTAGTTTTATGATTTCTGTTGCTGCGTCTATTATCGCTTGCATTTGGATGATTTTAGCTAATCCGTTAGTGTCATCCAGAGCAGATTATGTCTACTCAGAAGAAGCTATCATATTGCCTATCTGTATACCCATATCAAACCCTACAAATCTGATGCAGTTACCTGAATTTTAGGCACATTCAAGGAATGAAGAAGATGAGGAATTCTGTGGATACTGTAGCATATTACAACTACAGTTGGATATCTAAGAAAATGTGCAGCCATATTGTTTTGATCATGGTTAAGGGAAAAAGGTACTTACTACTATTGGGATATCAACTACTATGGAATTCTGTTGATAGGAGCTTAATGGATTGGGATACTAACTACTACTGCAAGAAAAATGCTTAAATTAGGCATGGTTGAAGCTGTAATTTGTGCAGAAAGGTAGGGCATGGACTTAGAATTTTAGAGAGATAAGATTTACATTTGTGTTATTAATTTGTTTGTTAATAACTTTTATGTACTGTAAACATCATAGTCATCCTTAGGACAGATTTGCTATAAGGCCTTGCCTAGCATGTTTTGAATCAAGTTATATATTTATTTGTTTTCTAAAAAAAATTGAACGAATTTCATGTCTACTTATTATCTAGTGCACTGCTATGGAGCTATACTTCCATTTTCTTTCAATCTGCATTATGAAAAATAAGCTTACTGATCTGATACTGTTGTTGCTTCTTATTATAAAAGTTCATATGTTGTCTACTTGTCTTGGTTGTCTGAGCTGTCAACTAACTACAAGACATATTTATAGTCTAATTGTAGTTATAGACTTAGCCCATGTCTCTTTATATCTTAAAACTATATGCTCAAGTCTAACATAATATATTACGCTATCTAGATGACTCGGATGAAGCAAAAGGCAAGGATGATCTCTATGTTAATAAGAGTCAAAAGGCAAAGATGATCTCACCTTACATTATTATAGTGTAAATTTGAACTTGAAAGCATATACTAACCTAACTCTTCTAGTAAATTTATTCAAAACAAGTTTTGATTATACCCAAATGATGTGAAACAATGAAAAGAAAAGCGTATGATACTAGCTTAGGTAAGATACTCTATGAAAAACTCACATAATATTCAATTACATAAAAGGTAATTAAATTGATTACAATAAAAACATATTTATAGAGAATAAAGTTTTATAATAATAAACAACTTAATAAAGTAAAAACTGAGATATTAATAGAAAAGTAATTTAAATCTAGATAACAACGAAAATTAATTAAAAGTCCAAAACATAACAAAAGCAGAATAACAAAACCAAATAAACTCAAACCCTAGTTCTTAATAAAATAAAACCTTAGAATACCTATTTTACATCTCCAACTCTTCTTACACATTTAACTTATTTATAGAATTCTAGTACTCCCACAACTCCAGATATAGCAAAGCAGCCAACTTGAAATTTGGAAAATCCAGACCTCTTGCACAAATTCTCAAGTTCTTTCACAGTCCTCTCTTTTCCATTGACAATAATAAGCATTAGATTGTCAATAACAGAGGCCAACTTCGATGCATCAGTAGCTTCTGGAGTTTCTGGAATTACTTTTTCCACAACAATCACCTTCCCATTTTCTGGCAAAGCTTTATAGCAATTTCTTAAAATTTCAACACACGCTTCGTCTTCCCAATTATGCAATACAGCCTACAACAGCCCAGGATTTAAAAAATTAATGCAAGCACCTTTCTACAAATCATGCTATATAATCACAAGTATATAATCAGTAGTCTTGTGCATTTATGATTGGCCATTAAACAGTAGTTTTTAGACAATTAATGGTACTCTCTAGAACTGGGTTAGTTAACAAGTATTTACTATAGATACTAACCTTTAACATTATAGCATCACCTTTTGGAACACTTGCAAACATATCTCCTCCAATGTGTTTTATCCCTTTATGAAATTTGATATAGTTTATGGTTTAGTACATTAGGTGAAAAAAAAGAAGAAGAGTTAATTATAACTACAAAAGGGGTAGGGCAAAAAGATACCTGTATATGGTGTTGCATGTTCTATAACTTGGGGCTGATCAAAATTAATTCCCTTTATTGAAGGATGCATTGAGATAATCATCTTCAGATTCACCCCATTTCCACCTCCTACATCGACCAACGTTGAAACTCCTTCAAATCCTTTGTATATTTCAAGTACCTTATTCATCATTACTATACAGAGATCTGCTTGTCCTTTGTTAAAAATGTGATTAAATGTTGGATCTTTCGGCAAATACTTGTATAAGGTGGCCCCATTAACTTTCTTAAATAGGTCATTGTCAGCATCAACAATTGCTAGCTTGTAATTCTGGCTGGAAATGTGCAATAAACATAAGGATAAAATATGATAGCTCTTCATGTGAACAAAGATAAAGATATCCTACATTTTTGTCATTAAAATAAGGACAAGCTAAAGATCCTGAAGCAACATAAAACTCAGTGGGAAATTAACAAAATGTCTAAACAAGACAAATACATAAACTATATTTGGTAATTTTTTTATTAAAAAAAAAAGAAGAAGAAAGTTTATAAGCATGACCATTCAAATTCCAATCATATCACAAAGTATAGTTTGTGGAATATAGAAGCGAAAAGTTTGCTTATTGACTTACTAAACTTCCATGAATGATCTATGATAGAGAAGTGACATGGTTGAAGAAATGGAGTCGGGCACCAAGTATTTACTAATTGGTGAGATTCCATAAACTCTTTCAGTGCTACCATTTTCAATGGTGCGCGTAGAACAGGTAAGAACACTGAAACTGGCAAGCAGACGCAGCATACGTTCAAGCCTAGGAGCCAAGTCTGGGTATTGGTTTGGAAGCTGAGAAGCTATATCAGTGACGGACAAGCATGGTGGGGTTGCCTTAGCTATGATCCCAAACAAGTTGAGCTCAATGGCAGCATTAAGCACTGCCGGAACAACTTGACCGTTAGCGAGTAGCATGGCTAAGAGGCAACCATCGTCGTCGGAAATTTGAGGATAGGCTTTGCCCACTCCATTCACTGTGGAATGTTTGGAATCCATAAGTGCTTAATTATCTGGTCTCTTGCTTCTGTGCATGCTTCTACACTTGGAGGGTTCCCTTTTATAGGAAAAAAAATTAGAAGATGAGGAGAAAAGTCTGACTCAATAATATAAATTATTCTCAGTATTAGGAGAGAAGATTCCTAGAGTTGTGTTTACACGTGGTCCCCCCAAAAAAAATTCATTAACTACACAAATAACAGCTTATTCCAATATCATTAGTGAAGGGATTCTAGTAGTGTTCACATTTTAAATGCTACACAAAATTAAACAACAAATTTCTTATGAAACACTGTGTTTACAAATTTACCCATGTAAATATACATACATACGGTGTGTGTGTGTGTGTGTATATATATATATACACTCCCTCCAATCTATAATATATAGCAAATTTAATTAATCTACACATTCTTAAAAAAACTTCATTTTATTCTTAGTTTTCACAAAAAAAAAAAAAACTAGATATTTTTTTTTATTTTATCCTTGTTTATTATAATAACTAAATGATTTATTTCAATTTCTCTACCAATTAAAAAATAATAGAGGTGGCATATTGCATATTCTCTATATTATATTACATATTTCTAAATCCCATTGTATTTATTTTCTGTATGCAGCAATTAATACAAAAAAACAGACATAATTTTTTTTTCATTTTACCAACACACCGTCTTATAAAATAGACTAAAATTTTCTTCTATAATCTGCCTTATATTTAAAATTGGAGAGCATATATATATATATAAAAGAAGAGGGATCCATTTACTCCAAAAGTAAGTGAAAACACTTACTCTAAGGTTATGTTTGGGAGTTTTAGAGGTGATGAAACAGAATAGAAAGGAAAGGGAAAGAATGAAAGGAGAGCTACTTTTTCATTGTTTGGATGTTTAAGTAAAAAAAAAAAAAAAATGATTGAAACTACCTTCCATTGTTTAAAAGTTAACTTGCGCTATGTTTTTAACTATTAAAAACTAAATGGAGAAAAGGAGCAAAAAGGAGGTGGGTGATGGATATAAAAAAAAAAAAAATTGGAGTCAAAATAAGAAAAAGTTAACTTGTAATTTTAATTTTTCAATTAAAATATATTTTCGTTCCATCCATTTCACCCCAATTTAGAGGGGAATGAATTTTAAGATTTTAGATGGAAAAGAATGGAACAGTTTTCATCCCTTTCTATTAATTCCTTTTGCTTAAAAAAATTTTCAAACAATAAAAATTATTTTATTTCATTATGTTCCATCTTTTTCCACCCAGTTACATCCATCCAAAAATAGCCTTAGTATTTTTCACTAAAAATGGTTAATATTCTTTCACTAAAAATCAGGTGAAAATCACATGAATCATTTCTTAGCATTTTTATATTTTACCCTTCTCTTTCGTTCCACCCCATAAAATGGAAAAAATAGAAAAATTCATTATCAAAGTCAACAACGCATATTGCATACATGATGATGATCTTTTAGCACTTTAAAGAAGTACGGGAGAGTTTGGATAAAGGCAACTAGAACAGAAATATTTATCTCTAGTTGCTTCCAAAGCGTTTAAGTATCAGAAACCATTTTTAACAATTACATAGGATACCTCCCCGTTGAAAGAGATAACATTGTTCCAATGTATTTATTAAAAAGATTCTAGAGGGAAATCTACATACAAATTCAACCTAGACTGAATCACCCTAGCCATCTTTCCTGAGATCATCACCCCTCATCCCACAAGAAAATAGTAAACACCAAGGACAAGAGTTTCTATAAGCCTCGTCACTCCAAGCATGATTTTTTGTTAGCCGCCTAGTTAGGGTGCGAATTCATGCATGCCCACTCAGTTTTCTATGTGGGTATATTTTTTAATATCACCTGGCAAGAATTTTTGTTACAAGTGAACCCAAAAGAAACTCAATTTGACACGAGTGCAGTTTCAATGAATTGTTGTATTTTATATTTTATCTTCCAAATACTTAAACAAGTAGAAAAATCAATAGCATAAAGGGAAAAATATGTATTATATGTATACTTATAATTTTACATATATTTTATGTTTTTTTAAAAAAATATTTGTCTTATTTTTTTTGTCTCTTTTATTTTTTTTATAATTCTACTCTTACAAAATAAATACAACTTATTGTGTAAAAAAAAAAGTGTATTCTAGTGAGTACCCGTAGCGTTTTCCGAAGGAAAAAAGAATAAGGAAATTAAATGGCAGATTTCTTCCGAAATAATTCCGTAAAAAGCACAGTAATCTAGGAGTATTAAAAAACAAAAAAAGACTGAGGAAAACTACAGTAGAAATTTAACACTGTTAGCCCCAAACGGCCCCAAGTTCACATTTTGATGACAACAATCATTTGACTTAGTTCAGAATTTCATGTTTAATATTTGAAAAGAGAAAACAAAAAAAAAGAAAAAAGAAATTGAGGCTGTTGATTCATTGCCAGTAGTATAAAGAATGGGCCAATAAATTATTTTTGTTTCTTTAAAAAATGATATATTTGTAGAGTTAGGTATAAATTTTTGACTTACAAAGAAAAATTAAATATATGTTCAATGCGTGCTTTTGAAATTTAAGTTTAATTGCGATCAGAAATTGATTGAATCAGTGAGAATTAAAATTATATCCAACAAAGACATCTTTGAGTTTTCTTTGTTAATGTGAAAATTTTATTAATTTATAATTTATAAATAACTTTGTAGATAGTTTTTAATTTTTAAAAGCTTACCTTAACCTGGGAGAATTTGGAAGACCTAATACCCAAAATTTTATAAATAACTTTGTAAATAGTTTTCTTTGTTCCAATGTATTTATTAAAAATATTCTAGAGGGAAATCTACATACAAATTCAACCTAGACTGAATCACCCTAGCAATCTTTCCTGAAATCATCATCCCTAATCCCACAAGAAAATAGTAAACACTATGGACAAGAGTTTCTATACGCCTCCTCACTCCAAGCATGATTTATTGTGGGCCACCTAGTTAGTGTGCAAATTCATGCATACCCACTCATAGTTTTCTATGGGGTTAACGTTGATTCTCATGCATTGTTTATGATGTATGAATACTATGTTTTTGAATTTTCTTAAGCCATCAAATTGATTAATTTTCTTTAACCATTAATCAATTAGATGACAAGTAATACACGATGGACCCCACAGCATAAAGTAACAATCAATCAATTCTACTATATTAAAGTCACTAAGGTTTCCAACAACAAATTAGTCAAGCAAGAGCTGGTCGTCCACCAAAACTGTCCTTTTCGTGGGATTTTTCTCAAAGAATTTTGTTAGAAAAATATTGACAAAACCATGCTCTAGTAGTCTGATTTAAGCTAAAAGTTAGGCTTAGCAGCTTAGCATGTGAACTTGTTTAGGTTTGATTGGCCTATTAGGTTACTTAAACAGTTTAACGATCAAATTTTCAGATTTTTTTCATATGTTCTGAATACATGAAAAGTTTTAATATGACCAATAGATTTGGTAAATAACTAAAGATACTGCCGTTGCAATATTATTCCTTATATGTACAAATACGAGGTATTGAAGTAAAATTGACAAAACTACATAACTTAACTTCTATATCTTTTCTTTTCTTTTTCTTTTTTTTTTTTTCTCTTTCTAAACTCATATCACTAACAAATATTTTTTTTAAAAAAAAAAACAAAGAGTATGAAGAAAGGAAATTAAAGTTGCAATTACATTAAAATAGGCTTATACATACAATGAAGTATAAAAGATAGGGGTTGATAAACACTTTGTAGTATTTATCTTTAGACTCTTATACTTAATTTTTGTGTCTCAATTTTATATTTAATTGATAACTTAACTCATTCATATTGTTGAAATTTAATTAAATTATATTTCATATTAAAGTTTAATTTATTTGTTATAAAATTTATATTTTCATAACTAAACTTGAGAGACTTGTGTATGAATTGGGGTAAAATATAATTTATCCAGGATAAACTTGGAGCAGTAGGAGCAAGCAATTTTGATGGGTCAACAATCATGAGCTAAAGTCAACATTTTAGCTAGCACAAGCTTGAAATTACTAAAGTTTTTAATGAAAGTCACTTGAGTCAATTTGCATACCTTGATGACATAGTTGTAATTATAGAAACTAAGGTTTTCACCCTTTCATTCACTTAGACAATTTTGTCTTCAACTTTGGGTGAATCTTTGAGGTTATGGAGGAATAGTGCTCTTACAACCAATCTATGACAGCGTATATTTTGGTTTTTTGAAAATTGTGCATTCCTAATTCATCTTTCCCTTGCTTATGTATGGAGAGTTTTGTACAAAATTCTTGTTTGAATATATGATTTTTTTTAATTTGATCACCCTAAGATTAATTGTCATTAGATAGAACTTAATTTAGTTGACTAGTAATTTGGTTGATAAGCTAATGGACGCTTAATCTTAGCACAAGATTGTAGTTGGGTTAGGTTTAGTTTCATTAATCATATTGTGCAATAAAAATTGTCAAGCTAGTTTCATTAAACTTCTCTCTATTTTATGTATATGTATTATTAGCTGCTAACGTAGAAAAATGTAAAATATAACTAATTTTTAACTTTCTAAGATATATATATTGTTGTGAAAGTGATTTTTTTAGGATAGTTAAGTGTGTGAGAGAAAGATGGATGAGGATGAGATTGAGAGAGCCCTATATAAAGCTTGAGTGTGTATTTTTGTGGAACTAGTCCATAACATATATATATATAGTGATTCTATATATAATCACTGTGTAAAATGCAAAATATATAAACATAAATAAGAGTTTATGTTTATAATCATAAACAAGTGCAAAATAAAAATAAAAAAGATAAACAACACATAAACAAAGCTGTAATCTTTAAAAAATCAAAAACAATAGTTGAATATTTGTTGTTGAAAATAAAATAATTTATTACAATGGTTCAAATATACAGTGCTTAAAAGCATTATCATAGATAAGATTTATTCACCGTTCAAAAACTCTTTTGACATAGTGTCGCCCCTATCTTCCACCGACCGAAACCATCCATTTTGTTGGACTTTTCTCAAAGAACTTTGTTAGCATTGGCAATGGTGGATGTATAGAGATATACCACAATCATCGAGACATATTTTAATGGGTATTCCCAGTAATTTTTTAAAAAAAAAATCATGTAATATTCAATTATATAAAAAGGTGATTAAAATAATTATAAAAGAGATATATTTATTCCTAATAGAATTTGATAATGATAAAAAACTTAATAAAGTATGAATTCTAATGTTAATATGAAAATAATCTAATTTAAATCACAACAAAAAATAATTATTTATTCAAAACGGAATAACAAAAGGAGAATAATAAAAGCCCAACATACCCAAACCCTAATTCTTAATAAAATAAAACCCATGAAACCTTAAAATACTTATTTTACATCACCAACTCAACTCTTCTTGCACATTTAACTTATTTATAAAATTCTATTACTCCCACAACTCCAGATATAGCAAAGCAGCCAACTTGAGATTTGGAAAATCCAGATCTCTTGCACAAATTCTCATATTCTTTCACAGTCCTCTCTTTTCCACCTGCAATAATAAGCATTAGATTGTCAATCACAGAAGCCAACATCGATGCACCAGTAGGTTCTGGAATTTCTGGCAATATTTTGTCCACAACAATCACATTCCCATTTTCTGGCAAAGCTTTATAACAATTTCTTAAAATTTCAAGACACTTGTCGTCATCCCAATTATGCAATACAGCCTACAACAACCAAGGATTTAAAAAATCATGTGAGCACCTTACTATAAATCTGTAGTTTTGAGACAATTAATGGTACTCTTTAGAACTGGATTAGTTAAACAAGTAAATTACTATAGATACTAATCTTCAACATTATAGCATCACCTTGTGGAACACTGGCAAACATATCTCCTCCAATGTGCTCTATCCCTTTAAGAAAGTTGATATTGTTTATAATGATTTGGTATATTTGGTGAAAATAAAAAAAGAAAACTGTTTCATGGAAACTACAAAAGGGATAGGGTAAAAAGATACCTGGATATGGTGTTGTATGTTCTATTACTTGGGGCTGATCAAAATTAATTCCCTTTATTGAAGGGTGCATTGAGATAATCATCTTGAGATTCACCCCATTTCCACCTCCTACGTCAACCAATGTATCAAGTCCTTCAAATCCTTTATATGTTTCAAGCACCTTATTCATTATTACTATACAGAGATCTGCCTGTCCTTTGTTAAAAACGTGATTAAATGTTGGATCTTTCGGCAAGTACTCGTATGCGGTGGCCCCATTAACTTTCTTAAATATGTCATTGCTAGCATCAACAATTGCTAGCTTGTAATTTTGGCTGGAAATTAAAGTACAACAAACACAAGAATAAAATATTGAGAAAAATAATGATACCCAACAAAGTATATTCAATGGAAGAATTTATTTCTTAAAAAAAAAAATAAAATAAGAAGAAGAAGAACGTTTATAAGCATGATCATTAATTGAAATTCCAATCATATCACAAAATATATTCAGTGGAACATTGTAGCGAAAAGTTTGCTTATCAACTTACTAAGCTTCCATGTACGATCTATGACAGAGAAATGGCAAGGTTGAAGAAATGGAGCCTGGCACCAAGTATTTACTAATTGGTGAGATTCCATAAACTCTTTCAGTGCTACCATTTTCATTGGTGCGCGTAGAACAGGTAAGAACACTGAAGCTGGCAAGTAGACGCAGCATACGTTCAAGTCTAGAAGCCAAGTCTGGGTATTGGTTTGGAAGCTGAGAAGCTATTTCGGTGACGGACAAGCATGGCGGGGTTGCCTTAGCTATGATCCCGAACAAGTTGAGCTCAATAGCAGCATTAAGCACTGCAGGAACAACATGACCGTTAGCAAGTAGCATCGCTAAGAGGCAACCATCGTCGTCGGAAATGTGAGGATAGGCTTTCCCCACCCAATTCTCTGTGGAATATTTTGAATCCATTAGTGCTTAATGATCTGATCTCTTGCTTTTCTTTTGCTTTTTTTTTTTTCTCTTGTTGAGTGCATGCTTCTGCTCTTGGAGGGTTCTCCTTTTATAGGAAAAAAAAAAAAAAATAGGAGAAAAGGGTGACTCAATAATATTAATTATTCTCCGAGAGAGAAGATGCCAAGAGTTTTGTTTGCATGTGCTCCAGAAACAAATTCATTAAATTCCACAACTAACAGCTTTCATAATTTCATGTATTTTAGAGTTTATTTTCTTGAAAAGTCCAAACTGTCGACGAGTGAATAGCAATATGAAAAGGACGAAAGCAGCATCAATCTGAAAAGATTGCAGATCTTCTTGTGGTCTTGCTTTACCCCGTCACACTACACAAAATCAGACAGATTTCACATGGAACAACATATGCAGTTTTACAAATTATCCCGCAATTCTGTTTGGAAAAAAAATAAAATAATGTCATAAGTGCTAGACTAAAATCTTATTTTGGTGTCTCATGTTTATGGTCTAGAAAATTTGGTCTTTTATTATTAAAATTTTGCAATTAAGTATTTGATATTTTAAAACACACAAAATTGATCATTTTATCTATGTCTATTAAAGTTATTAGATAGAACATACTGATTAAATAGAAGATCGATTTGGTATATTTTTAAAATATTAGAGACTTAATTAAAAATTTTAATCATGAAAGACTAAATTGTCTAAATTTTCAAATGTGAAAGACAAAAAAATAATATTTTGTTCTAAGTTTTAATAAATAATTTAAGACAAATTTTTTCAACAATGAAATTAATTTGATTAAAATAAACTAAAACAGCAAGCATTAAAAGATTGTGTTTGTTATGGATTTCCATGTCTGACGAATCTTTGTGAAGCTACCTGGAAAGCCTTGCTTGAATATCAATTTCCTGGTCATCTTTCAGCAGTTACTGACCTACTATATATCTCTTTTATCATCATTGACCTGACTGTTGTGCTATCTCCTCTTTGAAGGAGATAGCATTATCCCAATACCATTAGTGAATATTTTAAAAATTTAGTGATTTTTTTCTCACTTTTTCTTATGAAATATTTCCAAGAAATCTTCTATCATGATAAGAATAAAATATTTTATTAATATTTAAAATATTGCGATATCATTAGTGAAGGGTGTCTAGTAGAGTTCACATCCTAAACGCTACACAAAATTAAACAAAAAATTTCCTTTGAAACAACGTCTGGTGTTTTACAAATTATCTTATTTTATGTCCCAAATTCATTTTAAAAAAAATTAAAACATGATAAAATCTTGTAAAAAGTTAGTGATTTTTTTCATTTTTTTTCCAATTGAATATTTTCATGAAAACTTCTCTCATTATAATGATAAAACATTTTCTTAAAATTTAAATTTATTTAATAATTTTTAAAAATATCTAACTATAAAATAACATTTTTTTTTTCAAAAAATAGTCAGCATAATCATGAAGAAAAAAAATTATATCCATTATTTTGTGACCAGTGACTATTAACTGTCAATATCAGCTAATGTCATTTAAGAAGGTTTCATATTTTCACTTTTTCTGTTATCAGCTAGAATATTGTTTTTATCTACTTTTTATATTAAAATTATTCATGATATTAGCTAGGTAGAATTTGTCTTGACTTTGTTAAGAGAATGTGATCTTTACTTCTTAAATTTTTTAATTAAAAATTATTATAAATTTGGATGGTCTTTTATTTGTCATAAACTCTGATCAAACTAAACTGTATTTAATTAGTTTAGATTAATTTCGATTTTTGTAAAAAGCTTTTAAAAATTTAAAGTAAAACGTAACACAAATAATTAAATAATTTAATTTAGATTTTTCCCAGCCTCCACCCTATTTGACCACGTCATCAACATACTATTTTCAGAGCAGATGGCTCTTACAGAATAAAAAATGTTGCAATCACCTTATCGGTATCCTTTGTGCAGCGAGTTTGAGACAGTGGTTATCGCGTATTATTTTTGGTGCAATTGTGCAACTTTCTACGGGTCCACCGCTCCATTCGTTGGCGACAGAAAATTCATAAACCTAGAGTGTGGTTGGCTGAAAACAATTTTTAAGGGAAAAAAAAAAATTAGGAGATGCCAAAGAACATGCGCAGTATTTGGAGAAAAGGGTGACTGAATGATAATATTAATTATTCTCAATATTAGGAGAGACAAGATGCCAAGAGTTGTGTTTACATTTGGTCACAAAACAAATTCTTTAATTCCAGACAAATTTGACTTGGCAACAAGTTTAATAATTTCATGTATTCCTTTCGGGTAATTTTTAAAAGATAATTTTAACTTATTTTATAAAGTGATGTTTTAAAAAAAAAAAATTATGTCCAACCTTTTATATTAATTATTGCATATGAGAAATAAATATAGTAGAATATAGAGAATATGCAGTATGGTACTTTCATTATTTTTAATTGGTAAAAAAATTGCTTAACTAATGTAATAAATAAGGGTAAATTTATAAATATATAGTATTTTTTTTAAAGGTAATTATAAAAGAAAATATTTTTAAAATATATGAATTAGTTAAGAATATTCTATATCTAAAATTAGAGAGAGTATTTTCTTTGAAATATTCAAAGTCGTGGAATGCCTATATAATAAGAGACGTGTTACACATCTATAACTTCACACTCACTTCTATACTTAATAGTATTTTTTATTATATTTTGACCGATGATATAACTATGAGATAGAATTTAAAATAAAAAATAGATAAAAAAATTTACTCATATAGTTTTTTTCAAAGTGTTAGGTCCCGTTTGGCACACTGTATTAAACCTAATATGTAAAGGTGGAAATAAGTCAAGCCAAGCTAGACTTTGAGTAAAATAGACTAAACCTATATAAAAATAGACAGCTTAAACTTGGCCTACAAGCTTATAATATGCCAAAATTTAAGCTTACTCTAACTCATTTATATAAAATTCAAGCTCGAGCCTATCCTATTTAAGCCTAATAATAAATAGGTCTATTAACCAAATAGAACTATGTTAGCCATTTCTTTAATAATCACTTCCAAATTTTGGGGGTGAAATTAAGTTTGTCTTATTTCATTCGCTTAAATTACTGCTACTTTTTACCAGAACAACAAGAATGTTACTTTAGCTCGATTGGTTCTAATTTAGCAGAAAAATTGAATTGTGTAATATATATTCTGGGCAACTAGAATAAATAGTGCCTGACATATTCTTTTTCTAACAAGTTTTGGGACTTTAATATAATGAATTGTATAAAGCAGAGAGGAGTGATGGCACTCTTCATAAATTGGAGAACAATGATATTTTTCTTTAGTTGACAAACACTAACACGGGGAAGATGGATTTTCTAGAACACTACCAAGTTTTGAGACGAAAAAAAAAGAAGAAGAAAGAAACAAATTATCAAGTTGATTATTGTACATTCAGATCAATATGCGGTGCTTTTGAACTTATCTAGCTTTCTATCAAAATTTCCTGTGTTTGATATGAATTTGTGCTTATGAAGTTCTCTGGATCTGGACATTGAAACCAATCCATGATGCTTTATGGTGAACATCCAACATTAACACAGAATAAGGGGCTTTAATCAAGCTATTTATATCATGTACACTAATCTTTTCAACTTGGTTGGCCCTTTCTCTCGCTCCATTAAATCTGAAATTTCGAAATTAAAAAATAAGCACGTGGATTTTGAAATTAAAAATAAAAAAAATTGAACATGTGGATTTATCACTTTGTGAAGATCCAAATTAGATTTGCTTTAGATAGAAAATACAACTTATGATTATTTGTCTTTACTTCATTTAATACATTGAATAAGTTAATACGAACATGATTTTTCTAATCATAATATAAAAAAAATAATGTAAATGAATTTTATATCCTGGATGCTTATATTATAAAATTTCAGTAAAGAAAAATAATACCATTTCATAACATATTACATCCACTATACATTATTTACATACATACATTACTATCTAAAGCAAATATTGTCTTTGAATTTATTCATACATGGTATAATATATTAAAAAGTACTTCTCGTGCATCGCGCGAGTATTCAATCTAGAGGGATAGGGGTTTTGATACCATGGATATTCAATTGGTTAAGTGTTTGATATAATGGGCACCGTCATTCAGCATAGTAGTGTAAATACGGATTTTGAAAACAATTTAATTAATGACTATTGTACTAACTTATATCTTCATTTAATTATGATAGATATTCTTATTCACTATTAGTAATATGGATATGGGTTTTGAAAATAATAAAATTAATATTTACAAAACCAACATATGCCTTCATTTAATTAATTCAACAAGTTGATGAAAACATAATTGTTTTATTAGTTATATAAAAAAACATTTTCTGTGCATGGATCAAAAAACTAGTAATGTTGGAATGTAGAATTTTTAGGCCATATAAAGAAGATTTTTAAAAATTTCTCTCCTCCCCTCCCTTCTTCGCACCCCACAACCAAACATTACAATAGAGTAGAGTGGATCCTTAATCAGATGAAGAAGAATTTTGGGTAGATGAGTTGTTGTTTGAATCAACAGATTTTCAAGTTTTTTTCTTTGTGCACTCAAGGATATTCCAAGTAAGGATGAAGTGCAGAGAAGGTTTCACACGAGACAGCACTTGATGAGCAAATGAATATTTTCTCTCAGTTTTTGTTCTGATTCTTCTTGCTCGTATAAGGCTCTCCTTCTCCTTTTTATAGAGTTTTCAAAATAAGGCTGTTGAGGCATTTTGGAAACTCCATTGTCCAATAAAGCTCCTTGACATGATAAAAGCCTTTAAATCAGGAGCTGTGGCAGGTGACTGTTGTGACTCACGTTTGTCTTCTTCTCCAGTGGTTCAGCACCCTTTTACCACAATGGAAAAAGTAGAATTGCCAGTAGACAGCTTTAAGGATATGCTTGGTTCGCAGGTTTGCATGAATAAGGAAGTTCTCGGTTTGTCCCATGATAAACGTTCAAAAATCTTTCCTTCCTCTTATCTTTGGTTGGCTCAAGGTGGCAGAAGTGATCAGCATGCACTGCTGACACAGTGAGACTTTCACACTTCAACCATGACATGCTAAAAGACAAATATTGCTTTTCCTGTCACTGTCACTTTTAGAGGGTTGACCTGCAAGTTTAAAAACTTTCAAACACAACAAAGTGTGGTCCACGGATACGCTTGCAAATTTCAAATTAGTTGCACCAATTAGGATAAAAGCATATAGTCCAAAATATGTAAGCTATAATTTTTCTGGATACAAGGAAGAAATCATTTTAAAAAGATATTAAGAAACAAAAATTATTGTAAGCATCAAAATTAATTAACTTAATTAACCCTTGAGCTAACAGCTTATTCCTTTGTTGCTGTCTATCAATATTAAACTGCTCCCTGTTCTTATAAACATTTTTTATCAGACAGGTATTGTCTTCCAATGAAGCTACTTAGTGAGCATTCTCAGTAAGAAAAAAACGAAAGGAAAGTGCACTGCACATGAACATCGAACAATCAAGGATCTTCCCTAATTTGCTTATGGTTCCAAATGCAGAAACGAAATGGACTGTGGATTTGTTCTTGTTTTCCCATTCCTATTTTGCCCCCTCATACAATAAGAGATGAGTGTCATTTTTATGGGGCCTACTCACAAACATCATTTAAGTCGAGTCCTCATTCCTATCCGAGACAAAATCCAATTTTTCTTTCAAAGGTGAGCGTTGGGCCTCTAGAAATGCATTCAACCTGCAAAAAGTCATGGAAAAGCTTCTATTCATTGCTAAATCTCTTCACCAAACAACGAAATGACTTAAACATTTATTAGTTATTCCAACTACCCAAAATAACTTGAAATACTATATGAAGATAGCTATGAAAACTCCCAAATATACAATGGAAAAGAGCTACATTAACTCTACTTTCATATAGTTAACACATTCACTACGTTCTCTTTCAAAATCAATGTCAGTTAATTGTGAAAAATCCTTGAGCAATGCTTGTAATTTTGTCTTTGCACAAAAACCATCCATTTATCCATATGGGCACATGGCAAAATATGGATATAGAAAAATGACGGACCAGTAGACCACAAAGGTTGCTTATTATTTTAAGACAATCAAATAGTGGGACTGTTACTGCTCCTAACATGTTTCGCATTGTAGAATGCACATATATATATGTCTCTGCGTGTGTGTGTGTGCGCAGGCCACAAGATCCAAACTTAGCAAAAGGGGAGAAGTTGAAGAAAAAGGCGCATCTTCTGTGGTTTAATGGATTCCCAGAAAAGAAGCCTTGTTTTTGTTAGCTTTTCCTATGTTTTGTTCTTCCAAACCCTTTTGCGTCAATTGCAGACTCATGATCACAGGGCCAACAGATCAAAACAGGACAGCCACTGTTTTCAGATGGAAAAACATTCACACTTGAATTCTTCAGTCCAGATGATGATACTAACGGATAGTATTTAGGAATATCATACAGGTTAGACAATGAAAACAAAGTATGGGTTGCAAACAGGGACAACCCAATTTTTTATGATTCTTTTATCTCCTCACTATTTGATGATAATGGTAGCTTGGCGATCAAATATAGTGGAAATTCTCTGCCACTATATTTGGTTAAAAAGGCTCCAAGTACAATTGCTACTCTAAAGAAAATTGAAAACTTGATGCTACGTAATAATATAACAAAAAAGTTGTGGCAAAGCTTTGATCACCTCACTGATACTCTTCTATAAGGAATGAAACTTGGTTTTAATGGAGGAACATGCCAAACTTAGAATTTGACTTCTTGGAGAAACGAGAACACGCCTGCTTTGAGATCTTTCACCCTTGGTATTGACCCCGAATATCCCGACCAACTAACCATTTGGTGGCGAGAGGAAATATATTGGAGGAGTGGTCTTTGGAAGCAAGAACTTGGTACCTTCCGCATCTCATCAAATCTCACGCCCACTCCCTTCTACTATTACTACTACTATGCGAACGGGACCAGTGTTGACATCTTCCTTAATGAAGTGAACACTAGCCGGATTCTAGATTACAATTTCTATTACAACTCAACTGAAGATGAAGTATATTTCACTTATTCTGTGAAAGCAAGTACGTACACCCAGGGTCAACCCTCAAGTTTCCCAGATTAACTATTTCCCCTTCGGGTAATATGTACAAAGGACTAGAGCCAAGCGATGTCACGTGCAAGGTCTCGTTTGCCGGCATCACTCGACATTCTGGGTGTAAGATGCACCCAGAGTGCATAGGCCACTTTGCATATGGTTTCCTTGATGTGGAAAAAGGTTTCATGAACTTATGTGCCGAAGAAATTGTTCATGTTTAGCCTATTCTTCTGAAGGTCCTGTATGTGAAATATGGAGCAAAGGGACAAAGTTTATACAAACAAATAGTGAAGATCCGAGTGGGCTGACAATTAATTTCATTGGTACATTTGAAAAAGCAGGTAAAAATCTAGTGATAAACATTAATTTATTTCGTATAATTTAGTGAGCCTATAGAAATAAAATTATTTAATTGTTTATGTTATCTCACTCTTATGGTTAAACTTTTATTCTATGAAAAAAATTAAGTTAAAAGAGAAAATAATAGAATAAAAAAAATTCTTCTCACCTCATCCCTCACTCACTTAACTTTTTTTTTTTTTTTGGTCTCAAATTCACTGCCCCTACCACCACCACTTTCATATAACAAAACCGTCACTATTACCACCACATTCAACTAGCAAAGCTACCACTACTGTTATTGTCATCCTCACCTAGTAAAGCCATCATCACCACCGGTACTACCCTCACTTAGTAAAGCCACCACTCTTACCTAACAAAGCCATCACCCTTGCCTAGCAAAGCCATCATTGCCGCTATCACTAAGTATAAACCAAATATATGATATTTTACTCTTATTGTTTGATTCACTTTAAATATATAATATAATAAAAAAATTATCCATTACACATCAAATATTAAATAAAATAAAACTTATCAAACTCTTATCATATTTTATTTCTATTCAAATTTCTTATTCTATCTATTATTATCCTATTAAATGTACTAAATAAGACTTAACATTTAGAATTTAATATATTTAAATTTTACGATTTGTAATTTCACGTGATTTTTAAAATTTAAAATTTATAATTCAAAATTCAGATGATGAGAGAGATATAATTAGTATGGTAAAAACAAAAACTGTTCTTTTTTTTTTTAATAATTAGTGTCATTTTTACGGTGTAATTAATGGGATTTTAACCGTTAAAAAAAAGTTAAAAATGTTTATCGAAAGAAGTCCCTAGAAAGTTAAACAAACAAAGTGTCATATCACTACTTATTTTGAAAAGTTTCTCTAAATGTGCACTGCTCACTTAATTGTGTGAATTCAACTTCACATCCACTTCTCCATTTTCCTTTGTCCACCATAGACATAAAATTGCTTAATCAATGGCCTCTTCTCTCAAACCCTCAGCATCTTACAAGAAATACGAGGTCAGAAAGAGAAACCCAGATCCAAAATGTTGTGCTCTTTTGGTTATCGACATGCAAAACTATTTCTCTTCCATGGCCGAGCCCATTCTCCCCAATATCTCCTCCACAATCCGCCTGTGCCGACGAGCCTCGATCCCTGTGATATTCACGCGCCACTGCCACAAGTCACCTTCCGACCACGGCATGCTCGGCGAGTTGTGGAACGGCGACCTTGTTGTGCACGGCACCCCGGAGGCGGAGCTCATGCCGGCGCTCGATCGAAAGGTGGAAGACATGGTGGTGGAGAAGAAAACGTATAGTGCTTTCAGAAACACGAGGCTGGAGGAGGAGTTGGTGGAGATGGGTGTGAAAGAGGTGATCGTGACGGGGGTCATGACAAATTTGTGCTGTGAGACGACGGCGCGTGACGCGTTTGTGAGAGGGTTTAGAGTGTTCTTCTCGACGGATGCCACAGCGACGTGCAGTTCGGAGCTTCATGAGGCCACGTTGAAGAACATGGCTTACGGCTTTGCCTACTTGCTTGATTGCCAGAGCCTCCGCGAAGGGATTTATGGAAAATAAACATAGCTTGGTCTGAGGTTTGAATAGAATAAAAGTTTTTCTTCTTTTATCTTTGTTGTGTGGAAACTAGCTAGAAAAGCGTATAAGACTGTAATGGAGTATAAATAGAAGGATTAAATTTCTTTTCTTTTTTGTCAAGCAAGAATACTTTTTTAGTCTGTTTCTGGATTGTTCATGTATTTTATCTTTGAGATAGTTATACCAGCCTTCTTTATGGTTGAGTTGATTTTTACTTATCTCTTATTTATTTTTAAAATCAAAATCATAGTTACTATGTTGTTTGAAAATTCATTACATTTAATCTAATCAATTGTATTATTATTAGATTTTCAAATATAATTTTTTTTTTGAGTACTATATCATAAATTCTATTTGAAAGAGAATCCTTATTTATATATATATATACACACACGTATATATTTGCATATATAAGTGTTATATTATAAATAATATTTTTGCAATAATTGGAATATTATAAAATGAAAAAAAAAAAAACTCAATTACTAAATAATAATTGGAATATTAGAAACCAAAATTTATCAAAAACTCATAATTTAAATTCAATATAAAGCCATCTTTACATTAAAAGAAATCAACAAAAGAAATGATATTTTGGAGTTTGCATTGGGTTACTATCATAAATTGATCAAATTAGCTTTTCAGATCAATAAAGTTCAAAGTGAATTTGAACCACATAGTTTAGTGATAGAAAGTTGGATAGTACCGAGGATTAATTGGTCTATAAACATAGAAAGGGATGGTTTTGTCAACCTAAGATTCATTGGCACTGAGCGTGATGTAACCCGAGTGGTGAATTTTCTTCTCTAGAGGATATGACTGTGAACATGATCATAACACATTCATATGTTAAGATTAAATTTAATTTTTTTTTTTAAACTCTTAAGCTAAAAGTTTGTGTCCCTTTAATATTTATAACAAAAAAAATACATTACCATGTCTAAACTTAAAAAAAAAAAAATAGTAAAATAAAAAGACTTGATAAGAAATTTGCTTTTTTTTTTTTTTTTTGTTGATGATAAGAAATTTGGCTTGGGACCTACTACTTTAGTGGGCCTTGGATTTGGTGGGTATATAATAGGGGAAAGGGGGGAATTACTTCTTTTTGTGAGTGTGATTGGAAGTTCTCTTCCTGCCTTGGCTCCACAAGGGACTTTGAGTCCCTGGCCCTTCGGGGAGCTTTTTGTGTGTGTTTTTCCTCTCCTTGCTATGCCAGAACCTGCGTTCCGCTGCAGTTACTTCCATTTACCAGTGATTAATATTATGTGGTCTTATTTCCTTTTCTGTGGTGTCTGATTATTCTGAGTCCTAACAGTTGAACTTTTGTTTCTTGCCTTATTCTTGATCATCATTTGAGATGGAATGCTTCTTTTCTACAGATGACCTGTGTTGCATTCTAATGTACATATAGAAAACACATACTTGATATTAGCGCTGCCTTGTATCTGACAGTGTCAAAAGATGCTAATCTTTCAATGAATCCACAAACTAATGCATTTAGATTGATGTATAACTTTAGATTTGAGAAGAAATATGATAAAGCAATATTCTCAATAGCTCATATGCCCTCCCCTTTTTTTTTTTAACGTGAAAAGAGTGGCTTTTTGAATTCAGTTACCTAAGTTTCTCGTGAAGCATAAAGTAACTATATCCTTGATCTTTTTGTTGTTTACTGATAGAACATATAACCAAATTGAACCATGTAAATCAGTTAGCAATTACATTTGATTTGTCTTTCTCGAAAGTAATATCTATCTGATATGTATGTGTATATATATATATATATATATACGTATGTATGTATATATATATATATATATATATCCATTTGTATAATTGTAAAACTGTTTTTGCAGGTTCTATTTCTCCCTCCCTAGGATGTTATGCAGATATACATATGGATATATTTCTTCATTATGATATAGTTCAAATATACTTCTTCATTGACTGCTTGTGTTGCTTTCTATCTGGTTCACTTGATCTATAAAAATATGGAAAATTGATAGATTAGGGTTTGTGTATGGAGGTAGAGGCACTTTGAAGGCAATAAGATGCGTTGGTAGAGTCACTTAAGGACCGTTTAGGCTGTGAATTGTTGCTGCTAATGTTAGGATTTTGGTTTTAGTGAAGACCTGAAAATGAGTAGAAAAGGGCACAAAAAAATTAGAAGAAAAAGAAAAACCTTGGAGTAACACTAAGGTTTTGATTGCATCACACAAACTAAAAGGTAGCATTACAGTAATATTTCATAAAACTGAACTCTTCCCTGAAAATGTACAATGTAAATCTGTTCTTGTAATTTAAAAAAATTCTTGTTTGCATACTGATGTTGAGCATGACTATGTTGATGGGAGATTATTCCTATCGTGTGACATTATATCTTACTGTGTTGCAATCCTCCTAACCCCTTCCCTTCCCCTCCTATGCAATAAAAAAAAAAACAAACAAACAAAACAGAACGAAACAAAGATATTATTTCATAGTGTTTTATTCCTTCTGCAGATTCAAGCTAGTCTCAAGAAGTATAACCTTATTTTTATTGTGGATGAAGTATCCTATTATATCTGCCCTTAACTCTTTAAAAGCTGTTATATATTAAATCTACATCTGAATATAGACATGAAAGACAGCATAGCTTCTCTGATATGGTACTTTGAAGGTTATTTGTGCCTTTGGAAGACTTGGAACGATGTTTGGATGTGACAAATACAACATTAAGCCAGATCTTGTGTCTGTAGCTAATTAAGGTAAATCCACTTCCACTATTATAATAAAAATGGGGAATCCTTCCCAATGCTATATTCTCTCTGGATGGGTGAAGATGAAAACTAGTCATTTTCTTAGCCTTTTGGATTAGATTCTCAATTCTGTGGGGAATCATTAAACTGTAAACAGAATTTGATTTGGTTTTTCCTTATTTATATATATTTTTCACAGGAGGGTACCTAGTTAACATGGGTGGCTCATGATGCCATGTTGAAGCTGAATCTGGACATCTCATCTCAGTTGTTATGCTGTGGATATAAATAAAAGACTTTATTCCTATTTCTGTGTTTTCAGACTCATCACAAGGTAAATATAAGCTCTTTAGTGACCATTTCTATTGAAATTTGATTGTCTTTGAGAAAGCTGTCCTTAATTGCTAGTTTAGCTACTTATTTGCATTTGGGATTGACATGATGTTGCTATGTCTTCCCTACTAGCAAAAGAGGTGTAAGTATTTGTGCATATTTCACACATTATAATTTGTGTATTTGACATTATATTGTGAGTTATAAATGGAAAATTTAATTTTTCAGTTTATTGAGAATGACAGAGATATCGATGCTATGCATGGGATCGTCACTTTTGCAACTTCTGTACCTAGTGTATATAGCTTATTTGTCTACTTCATAACTAGTTTTCTTCTGAATGCATGCCAAGGGACTTCGTTGTGCTTTTACTTTGGCATCATGTACAGCTCTTATTATTGTTGTTGTTATTATTACTCTGATGATGACAATTTGTTTAGCATATTTTTCTTTGGACATGATTGTTTGAGTTAAAGATAATACCCTAGCTAATGTACTAATTTTATATGTGTATTATCTATAATTAGTACATATATAGAGTCATTGAAAGGATTGAATACATAATTTTGTTAAAAACCTCAGAGCATTAGCTGCGAGTGATTGCAGCTAATCCACTATTTTTTTAAAATAAATTTTTTAGCTTATTTAGCAAGGACATTAACGAGGAATAAGTGTTCTTGCTAATTAGAGAGGCACGTCCTCCCTAAAAATTTAATGACATTTAGCGAGGAACCCTATTCTTCACGTATTAGTGAGGAACAGTCACATATTAGCTACGAATACCATTCCGCGCTAATTCTATTTTTTCTAGTGGTGATGTGGGGGCATTACAAGCGTATTAGATGGGGTTAGTTCAGACAAGTTCTTTTTAGTTATGTTAGATGTCACTTGTATCATGTTATTAGATGTCACTAAATTGTAGTATTTAGTGACACTAGTTGGTGTTATGTGGCAATCTCTCATCTTTCTTGCTTCTCAAAAACAAACTCTCACCTCTTTTTGCATGAAGAGAAGAAAATTATTCTCCTAAATGTGTAATAACTGACTTAAGGTGGCTAATGAATTCTAAGATAAGTGCTTAAGGGCGTATGGGGTGTTATTCAATTAGGTTAATTATGAGGTTTCTCTGATTGTCATCAAATGTCACCAACTTATAATGTTTAGGTGTCTCCAGGTAAAGTTAGGGGTTGAGTGCATTTTATTAGATATTTAGAATCCCGTTCTTAGTTGTTTTTGGCTTCATTTTATAGATTTTGGTCCTCATTTTATTTGTTTTCATGTTTTGATAGACTATGAACGTGAGAAATGTGACATGATTGCAAAATATGGAATATCTCTAATTGAGAGTCATTTTGACTCCACGAACAAAAGAAGATCAGCTAAAAGATGTAGAGACCAAAATCTAGATTGCGTTGGGGAAAGGTAGATTATAGGTTATTGACCTTAGTCAATAAATTAGTAAAATTATTTGGTAAATTAAAAATAAAAAAATCATAATTTTCAAAAGCTAGTTGATAGAAATCTATTTAGAGTATGGTATGTCTTTTAAAAATTAATTACTAATAATTTATATCTCATTTTTACTCTTAACTTTTTTTTTAGTAAATAACAATATTTACCCCTTACTCTCCTCTATTGTCGGCCCTCTCTCCTTTTTTTCTCTTATCCTTTCATTCTACTTAATTATTTAATTAATTAATTGATAATAAATAAATAAGAATATAACTAATAATTTAATTAATTGTTTCATGATAAATAAATATCTAATTATTTAATTAGTTTGTTAATACTAAATTAAAAATAAGTACAATTAATTATATTTAGTCTTAATATTATATAATTAATTTTACAAAATAATTCTAAATCAATCAACTAACTATATAGCTATAAATTTTCAGTTACAGTTTTACAACTTTTAACTAATTTCATAATTATTAGATATAATTTAGTACTATCAACTAATTTTATCAAACAAACTTTTAATATATATCCCGGAGCTGCCATGCAAGAGCAACTGTGTCAGTCCAGAAATTATGAAAAGCCAAATTTATTTTTTCTGTAATTAGGAGTCCTGGTGCTAAAAGACTTCTTCCTAGGAATAAATAACTCTTTTAGGATTAGGGTAAGGACTTTTTGCCAATTTGAAAGCGAGAGAGACGAATGAAGATCTTGAGAAGAAGGCAGCGTGGAGACCACTTCTAGAGTTTTTCTTTCCTTTTCCCCTTAGATCTAATGTTCCCTTTCAATTTGGTGATGTCTACCGTTATCACATGCTTTTAATTTCTTTTCTAAGACTATGATATATCAAAAACTTGAAGTATTAAATTTATGCTTCAATTAATTTAGTTTTAGTGTAATTCAATTGAATTTTATTTCTTTACATCTTATTTTATCGTTATAATTTGGCTAATTAATAAAAAAATATTTATGAGTTTTTACAATTTAAAAAAGATAAAGATAACTTAGATCATAAAAAATAGCATCATAGACACAGTGTAGCTTAAGAATGATGTTCTAAGAATATGTGTAATCATTGAAAAGAAATTCATAGAACTTAAAACAAGTTAAATTACTATATCTACACAGGAATATAAATAGATTAATAATTGAAGTTAGGTTAATTTAACTTAAAAAAACTAATTAATAAATAGAAATACATGGTTGGCAATTGAAGAAATTAAGCTAAATTAAGGAGAGTGAGATATCTAATATTGATAGTTGAAGTAAAATCAGAATCTATAGATTTTGGTTCAGTGAATCTTATTTCTTAAAGCTTGTCTACTTTATTTTCTTTAATCCTTAATTTATTTATTTGCTACATTACTTGATGAACATCTAAATAATATTTAAGCTGTAGTATTTTGGTATTTAGTTGAGCAATTCTCATCCTAAAATATCTTATTATTTATGTGATAGTATCTATTTGCACTGTATTTTAGTAGTTCCATATTTAACACATGTTAGGTTATTACAAACAACTAAGAGTCTCTCATTGTTTTGCAAAAGAGAAGTATTGGGCTATAACTTGTGTCAATAGAGTTTCTGTGGCTCAAACATATGCCAAGAACTTTTGAAATCTTTGTCCATTCCATTATGTTGTTTGCGATAATCAATCAGCCATTTATCTAGCATCCAAATTCTAAACATTTGGATATTTATTGCCTCTTCATCCGAGAAACCTGTCAACTTAAGTTTCCTTCAGTTGATTAAGTCAAATCAAAGCACCAACCAGCTCATATCATTAACCAAAGCACTTCCTACAAACTAGTTTCATCAGTTAATGTCTAAGCAGGGAATACTGGATATATACTTCATACCTTGAGGGGTAGTATTATAAATCCTCTCTATCTTAGTTTTATCTACGGAGAGAAAATAAAAAGAAAGAAAACGGGGAGAATTAGAGAAAATGTTCTCTTTTTATATTTAAATGAATAAAAGAAAATATACATTAAAAAATTATTTTATTATGACAATAATATTCTTATTATTAGTATCGTTATATTCATATTATCTTCTTTTTTTTTCTTTTTATGGAATCTAGTATTTTTTTCTAAGCATCATTTCTTGTTTTATTACATTTTCACATTATTATAGTCACCTATGAAATATTCACATGACCATCCTGATGTACTACACTTTTTTTTATGCCTGCTCTGTAATGTTTTATATAAAGTTTAATATTAGATATTATTTTCCTGATTAAAACATTAGATACTATTTTCTTAGGAACCAAAAAAAAAAAAAAAAACATTTGTTTTAGCTAAACTAAAATACAACATAAATAAATCAATCTTAAATATTTCCTTTTAAAAAAACTAATCTTAATCCATTGTCTCAAAAATAAAAAAGTCATAATGTGTATTGTTTTAGTTTAATTAAAGTCTCGAATTTGAGCATAAAAAATATAATTATATTAAAATTTAATAAAAAAAATTTTTGATCATACTCAATTCGAACCATGTTAGTTGATGCCTAATATGATACTAAATATTTAAAAAAAAAAAAAAAAAAAAGTCTCTCTTGTACAAAGATGCAACAAGTGACCAAATGTGCTGCCCTCTTAATTGAGCATGTCCTTATCGACTAACATGATATAGGTTAGTTAGAATACAAATAGAACTTCATAATTTACCGAGGACTTTTACAATGTCAAGAAAGGGGGAGATGACGGTAATCGTTTCATTTGATAACAAATTAAATATTCCTTTAACGTGAGATTGAGAAACTACAAGTGGGTCAAACATAAACGGGTTTGATTTTTGGCCTGTTTTTACCACTTCATCAGTTCATTGATTGGTTTTTGTTATCTAATCAAATCGGTTTAGGAACTAATTCATGATCCAACCAGTCGAACCGTCATAACACTAGTTAGAATAACTTTTAATTTATTTGTATGAGTAACACTATAGACCAAAAAATTAAAAATAAAAAAATTATACCAATCTCTCTAGTTGTTACTTTGTTTTTTATTTACCTCTTTTGTAATTTAAAAAAATGATAAAATAATGTTATTCAAATAATAACCCTATTAATTTGGACTAATCTTTATGAATGAGATATAAAATAAAACACATTATGAGACAATAAATTTGCTCTCTAAGAAATTGATAAATTAACATACTATACATGTAGCATCACTCAAGTTAAAATTTGATAAATTAATATGAGAAAATGAGACAAAATTTATTATCTCATTTTAATGTCTTATTTCTTATTTCACTTGTTGTAATTAATTAAAAAAATTATAAAATAATAGTATTTAAACAGTGACCGTTACTTTGAACCAATTACAGTATGCGACAGCAAATTTGCTGGGCGTCGCTGACGGATCCCTGCCTTAGAAAAAGCTGGGGGACAGTTTGTTGTGTTTCGTGGTTTATCCCAATGATGACGTGAGAACATTTTTAAACCATTTAATCCTTCTAAATTTCAATCGTTAATTTATAAACAACTGCATTATTTTTTTCAAACTTCAAAGATTGTGATAGCTGAAGTTACCTTGAAAGCTCTCACTATGATGACTTTTTGGACACTTGCTGCCAAATTTCTATGAGGAAAGTCTCTCTAATGATATGGCATATCAGGCTTACCTTCTTCAATCATTAATGTCACCATCACATCCAGAACTCCAGGACCAGCCCATGAGAGACGTTGATAAAGATGGATTTTCCGTTGAAGCTGCTTCGGGGTCAAATTTGTTTATGGCATTCTATAAATTTCCCATGAGTTTCCTTTTTTGGATCCATGAGGAAAACTATGAGCCCACATGAATTTGCTCACAAGTTTCTTTCTTTTGCCAATTAAATAGTGAGGATGTTCGACTAACTAGGCGGCTGAGTCAAAATCATGTTTGAATAACAATTTACATGCAGTGACGAGCTTACATTAGCTCATGTCCCTAGTGTCTACTTTTCTTGTGGATTTAGAAGCTCCATTGGAATTCTAACAGTAATTCAAGTTTCAGAAGGAAGTATGGCTAGGATTATTCAATCTTCATAGGCAATGTACTTTCCTTCCCCTTTTTTTTGCTTTCTGAGAATGTTCACCAAATAGATTCGTTGGAGGACATTACCTGTTTGATAAAAGGTTTACAAGAAAAGAGAGCAGTTTAATAATGGATAGCAGCAGTGAGAAACGAAGCCTCTACTTTATTAGCTTTTCTTATATCTTATTCTTCATCACATACCTCTTTGGTTCACTTGCAGCCTCATCACCACAAGGTAAATCAGCTTAAACATGGAGTTTTGTTATCTTCTATTATATTCTATTCTTAACAAACTCTTTTGTTCAATTGCAGACTCATTAGCACAAGGTTAACAGCTTAAACTTGGAGAGCAGCTAGTTTCAGTTTCTGGAACTCTCAAGCTTGGATTCTTCAATCTCACCAACAGTTGTTATTTAGGAATATGGTACAGCTTTGACTCCAAGACAGATGCAAAACCAGATTGGGTTGCCAACAGAAACACCCCAATTCCATGTGATTCTGTTGTTCTCACCATTAATGGTAATGGTAGCTTGGTGATCAAATATGATGGTGGAAAAAATCTACCACTGTAAATTGCTACTAGTAATAATGCAACACTAGAGTGGAAACTTTGTGTTACGAGATAATAGAACTAACAGGGTCTTGTGGGAAAGTTTTGATCACCCCACAGATACTCTTCTACCCCATAAATGAAATTGGGCTTTAACAAAAGAATAGGCCAAAACTGGTCTCTAACATAGATAGCTTGCCTGCTTTAGGATCTTTTACCTTTGGTGTTCTTCCCAACAACACCAAGCAATTAGCCATTTGGTGGCGAGGAGATATCTATTGGACTAGTGTCCCTTGGCAGCAGGAAAATGGCACTTTCCAATACTCAAAAAGTTTGTCCATTTCTTGCAGCGGGTATTTCGATTACAGGAATGCCTTGGACTTTATTCAATCTCCTGCCATTTACAACTTTCATTACAATCAAACAGAAGATGAAGTGTATTTCAGTTATTCTGTGAATAGAAGTTCATTATACCTAGGACCAATCCAACAGGCCCCGAGGTTAACAATTACTCCTTGGGGTGAAATTTACAAAGCAGAAGGGGAAAGTTTGGTCTCGGCTCTGACAGGGGTAGTATCAGATGATGGCTGCATTAAGAGAAAGTCTCCAGATTGCAGGGAGACCAACGGAAATGGTGGTTTTTCTAGAGAAATTGGTATCATGTCTACTGAGGGGTTCAAGTTTGAAGAGAGTGATAATCTTTCTTTTGTTGATTGTGCTGAAAAATGCTGGAACAATTTTACCTGTTTGTCCTATGCTTCGACAAATTACACTTACGGTACTGGTTGTGAGATATGGACAGAATTATCAAGTTTTAAAAAAAACCTATGAAAATGCTGCTGCAAGGGAGATCAATATCTATAGAACTTTTGAAACTAGAGGTAAATTTAATTACTTGATGCTCAAGTATAGATCGATTTGACTCATCACTGTTGCCTTGTTCAAGCTCCCCCTGCCCTGTTTGTTCACAATATTTTATAATTCTTGCTAAGAATAGGAACATGCATGAGTCAGAAAGTATACAAAAATGCTGGAAGATCTAACAACATTGGTTTGATGAATGCAGGAAAAAGCAAGTGGTGGATATCCCTCGTCATAATAGGAGTTCTTATTGCTGTACCTATATTCTGCTATGTATGCTATGTCACCTGGAAAAGATGCAAGGCAGAAGGTATTTTGTTTAAGGAGTTTAACATTCCTGATAGATTTGTCCAGAGATTACTTCTATTTATCTTACTTTCAAGTGTCTTGTTTTGTCTAGTTGAGAGGATAATGAAGAGAACTATGCTCATAAGGTAAATTGGAGGCCGTACTGTTGGTTCCATTCTATATGACAAAGCAAAAAGGCGAAGCACAGTGCACAAGACTGACAATGAAATCGAAATATTCAGCTTTAGAAGCATTGTAGCTTGCACAAAGAACTTCTCAGTAGCAAATAAGCTTGGAGAGGGTGGCTTTGGATCAGTTTATAAGGTAAAGTCTTTTCACTTTACAGGACATAGGTCAAGCAGATGCAAATCATTAAAAAAATAATTACCACATCATTTCAGGGGACACTACGAGATGGACAAGAAATAGCAATAAAGAGGCTTTCTAAGAGATCAGGACAAGGGCTGGTAGAATTTAAAAATGAAGCTATACTTATAGCCAAACTGCAGCATACAAGTCTTGTCAGGCTTTTAGGTTTTTGTGTTGAAAGAGAAGAAAGAATATTAGTATACGAGTACATGTCCAACAAAAGTTTAGACTCCTACCTCTTTGGTAAGTTATCTCTATAGTACTTGCTGGTAATTATGCTTTTTATATCTACTGTATTAGTTTTGACTTTCTTCTAATGCTGCTTTTTATATATCTACAGCCTATCAATTTATGTGTTATTTGATACAGATATTGAGAAAAAGAAAATTCTTAATTGGAGTCGCAGATTCAACATTATTCAATGAATTGGTAAGGGTTAGTTTATCTCCATATTTATTTGAGATTAACTGTGATTCATCGTGACTTAAAAGCTAGCAATATTTTATTAGACCATGAGATGAATCTAAAGATTAGTGACTTTGGTATGGCAAGAATTTTTGAGCTAAAAGGAATTAAAGAAAACACAAATAGAATCGCTGGAACATAGTGAGTCTTTACAATAAAACTTCAATTATATCTTTATCTCTCTTTTACCAATAATCATTTCTTACAAAATTCTAATTTTTTTTCAGTGGTTATATGTCTCCTGAATATGTCATGAACGGCATTGTGTCTATAAAGACTGATTTATTTAGCTTTGGAGTCCTAATACTTGAAATAATAAGTGGCAAGAAGAATAATTCTCGTTATCACTCAGATCACCCACTCAACCTTATAGGACTTGTAAGTCTCGTTGAATTCTACATACAACTCTATCATCCTTCAATTTGCACCATTATGATCAACTTGGCTGATTGAAATTCACTAATTTAAAATGTAGGCGTGGCAGCTTTGGAGAGATAATAAAGCCATGGAGATAATAGACCCATCGTTGCTCGAATGTTGCCCTTCTCACGAAGCACTAAGATGTGTTCAGGTGGGCTTGCTATGCGTGCAAGACCGTGCAGCAGATAGACCAAGCATGTTAGAAGTTGTTTCAATGCTCTCAAATGAAACAGCCTCGTTGCCTACTCCTAAACAGCCTGCGTTCTATATCGATGTAGAAGAAAGTGAGCCAAACGGATCAGAGGAGCAGCCAAAAACTTATTCCATAAATGAGGTGACTATTTCGGGAATGGATGCCAGATAATTGTTATACTTAATCTGTGTGTAAAAGAAATGAAACTTGTTCCATAAATGCAGGATAATTGTATTTATCCTCCCATTTTTCATATATATCAACTGTATAACCTCATGTTATACTTAATCTTTAAAGTTTCTTCTTCAATTTAAACAATAGACTCAAGCAACTCTACTGGCTATACAATAGACCTAAGCAACTCTAATGGCTATTATCATTTCAAACACTTCTATCTTCCGAATAACAGCTTGGCTGGAATATTTCTTGGTCATCTTCCAACAGTCACAATCTCTTTTAAGCGTGCAAAGAAACCATTATAGCAAGGTTATTTCATTTCAAACCATTATGCAGATATGGAAATGCAGAGGAGAAAGCACAACCACAAGAAATCTACAATTTTCCTTCGCATTCAATTATCCGTTCCTTCCTTTTCCTTCTGATGTTGACTTGTCCACGCGTTTAAATTTGTTTGTGGCATTTTACGAATTTCCCATGAGTTTCTTTTGGGTCCACACGTTTTAGAAAAAAAAACTTTTCTTGTGGCTCAAGAAGTTCCACTGGAACTTCATCAGTAAATCAGAGTTCAGAACGAAGTGGATGATGTTCGCTTCGTCAAGAAAGATAGCAAGGATTATTCAATCTTCATGTGCAATACACTTTCCTTTCCTATTTTTTGCTTTCTTAGAATGTTCACTAAGTAGCTTCATTGGAGGACATTACGTGCTTGATAAAATGTTTACAAGAACAGGGAGCAGCTTAAAAATACACAGTAGCAATGAGAAACGAAGCCTCTATTTTGTTAGTTTTTTTTATATCTTATTCTTCACCAACCTTTTTGATTCACTTTCAGCCTCATCATCACAAGGTCAAACAGCTTAAACACGGAGTTTAATTTGTTAGCTTTTTTCTTATATTCTATCCTTAAACTCTTTTCTTCATTGGCAGAGTCGTTATCACAAGGTAAATAAATATATATGCATAATATTTTTCATAATTTTACTTATACAAACAAACTAAAATTATGAAGTGTACATTGAAAACGTGTGGAAACACCTTTTCCCAATACTCCTTGACACTTGCTATAAAAGTCCTTGAGAAATTTCCAATGCAAAGGGCTCGTGTCCGTGGCGCAGCAGCCGTCCTTGAATATTTCTCGGTCATCTTTCAATAGTCGCTATTTCTTTATTATCCCTGGCATAGATGCAAAGATTTATAAAGCAACTTATTTGTTGCCTTCTAGAGATCTTAGAGTTATTCTTTATGATGGTAAGTTATCTCTCTCTCTTAAAAATCACTTATGAAAATTGAGAAATTAGTAAAAAGAAATTTCTAAAAAATATTTTTAATTAACAATTTGAATATAAGAGATAATTTTATTAATTTAAAAATATTATAAATAAATTTATTAATAATAAATAATATCAAAGATAAATTTATATAAATTTATTAATAATAAATAGTGTAAAAAAACAAAACTCATTTTTTTAAAGTTATTTTTAATGTCTGCTTCCATGCCTTAACAAACAGTTTTTTTTAGAACAAATCCAAGTGAATTTTTTTTTAGTAACAAGATTGAAAAGTGAAATTAAAAATGTATCTAAAAAACATGACGAATAATATCGTTGATTTTCACTTTCTATGATTGCTATTTGCTACTCCCTTTACTACATTTTCACTCTTACGGACACGCCACCAAAATGAGGGAAGCACGAAGGGAATGCAGAGTGAATGGATAAAGCAAGACCACAAGAAATCTGGAACTTTCCTTTGTAATGCTCCTTTCCTTCATTTTCTTTGTTGACTATGCCTTCAAGTTTAAATTTTTCAGAGAAAATAAAGTATAAAATACAGCAATTTATTGAAGGTGCTCCTGGGTCAAATTTGTTAGTGGCATTTCATGAGTTTCTTTTGGGTCCACACGTTATGCAATTATCCTTAGAGAAACTCCTATTCTTAGTGTTTATTTTTTTGTGGGTTTAAAAGGTCCATTGAAACTCTGTCTGTAATTCAATGTCCAGAAGGAAGTGCCTGATGATCACTAGTTATTTCAAGAAAGATTGCTAGGATTATTCAATCTGCATGTGCAATGCACTTTCCTTTCATTTTTTGCTTACTGAGAAAGTTGACTGAGTAAGTACTAAGTAGCTTGATAAGATATCCAATGATTGGAAATTGAAGGACCCTGTTGGATAAATTGTTCACAAGAACAGGGAACGGCTTAGTAATGGACAGAAGCAGTGAGAAACGAAGCCTCTTTTTCATTAGCTTTTCTTATTTCTTATTCTTCACAAACCCTTTTGGTTCATTTGCAGACTCATCATCTCAAGGTAAAACAGCTTAAACATGGAGTTCTGTTTAGCTTTTATTATATTATGTTCTTAACAAATTCTTTCGTTCTATTGCAGATTCATTATCACCAGGTCAACAGCTTAAACTTGGGGAGCAGCTAGTTTCAGTTTCAGGAACTTTCAGGCTTGGATTCTTCAATCTCACCAACAGTTGTTACTTTGGAACATGGTATGGCTTAGACACCAATACAGATTTAAAACGAGTTTGGGTTGCCAACAGAAACACCCCCATTCCTTGCGATTCTGTCATTCTCACCATCAATAATAACGGTAGCTTGGTGATCAAATATAGTGGTGGCAAAGCTCTACCACTATATTCAGTTGAAAATGCTACTAGTACTATCGCAACTCTAGAGGAAAGTGGAAACTTTGTGTTACAAGATATTATAAAAAACAGGGTCTTGTGGGAAAGCTTTGATTACCCCACAGATACTCTTCTACCAGAAATGAAAGTGGGTTTTAACAAGAAAACGGGCCAAAACTGGTCTCTCACTTCTTGGAGAAGCGATAGCTTGCCTGCTTTAGGATCATTTACCTTCGGTATTCATCCCAACCACACCAACCAATTAGCCATCTGGTGGCGAGGATATATCTATTGGACCAGTGGCCCTTGGCAACAAAAATATGGCACATTCCAACACTCAGAAAGTTTGTCCACTTCTGACAATGAGTATCCATATTATAGGAACCGCGGTAGCTATCCTACAAATAACCCTATGTATCACGACCTCTCTTCTGTTGTTTATAACTTTCATTACAATATAACAGAAGACGAAGTATATTTCACCTATTCTGTGAATAGAAGTTCATTATACCTAGGACCAATCCAACTAGTGCCAAGCTTAACTATTACTCCTTGGGGTGAAATACACAAAGCACTTGATCAAAGTGTGGTCTCATGCTTTAGCATGACGCATGGTGTTTACGACTATTTTAATGTCTTCGATTGGGATGATGGGTGCGTGACTCCAGAGTGCAGAAGGACCAACGGAAATGGTAATTTTGAATCAGAACAGGGTGTACTGTCTACCAAGGGGTTCAAGTTCGAAGACAGTGAGAATCTTACCTTGCAAGATTGTGCCGCAAAATGCTGGTATAATTGCTCCTGTTTGGCCTATGCTTCCACAAACGACACCTATGGTACTGGTTGTGAGATATGGACGGAGGTTTCAAGTTTTAATGAAACAGATGAGAATCTTGTTGCAAGGAATATCTACTTCTATAGAAATAAAAGCTATCAAGAACCTGAAACTCAAGGTAAATGCAGTTAACATTTAATTTCTCTTGTCCCTTTTGTTGGGTATATTCCATAATCCTTGATGATCTAACAATATTGGTTAATTAAATGAATGTAGCAAAAATCAAGTGGTGGATATCCCTTGTTGTAATAGGAGTTCTAATTGCTCTACCTATATTCTGCTATGTATGCTATGTAATCTGGAAAAGATGCAAGGCAGAAGGTATTTCGTTTAGAGATTTCAAGATTGCTTTTAAATTTGTCCAATATTAGTTGCAATTATCTTACTTTCTTGTGTCATGTCTAGTTGAGAGGATAATAAAGAGAACCATGCTCATAAGGGAAATTGGAGGCCGTACTGTTGTTTCATTTCTATATGACATAGCAAATACACGAAGCAAAGCACACAAGACAGACAATGAAATCCAAACATTCAGCTTTAGAAGCATTGTTGCTGCCACAAAGAAGTTCTCAAGAGAAAATAAGCTAGGAGAGGGAGGCTTTGGATCTGTTTATAAGGTGAAGTCTTTTCACTTTTCAAATTAAGACCTAGGTGAAGCGTATAATTGTTATCAAAAAATAATTAGTTTGACATTTCAGGGGACATTGAAAGATGGACGAGAAATAGCGATAAAGAGGCTTTCTAAAAGATCAGGACAAGGATTGTTAGAGTTTAAAAATGAAGCTATACTTATAGCCAAACTGCAGCATACAAGTCTTGTCAAGCTTTTAGGTTTTTGTGTTGAAAGAGAAGAAAGAATATTAGTATACGAGTACATGTCCAACAAAAGTTTAGACTTCTACCTCTTTGGTAAGATATCTCTATAGTATACTAGCTGGTAATTGTGCTTCCTATATCTACTGTACTAGTTTAGACTTACTTCTAGTTATACTTTTTCATGTATCTACAGCCAATTGATTTATGTTTTCTTTAACACAGATTTTGAGAAAAAGAAAATTCTCAATTGGAGTTGTAGATTCAACATTATTCAAGGAATTGCTCAAGGGCTAGTTTATCTCCATATGTATTCAAGGTTAACAGTGATTCATCGTGACTTGAAAGCTAGCAATATATTATTAAACCATGAGATGTATCCAAAAATTAGTGACTTTGGTATGGCTAGAATATTTGAGCTGAAAGGAATTGAAGAAAACACAAATAGAATCGTTGGAACATAGTGAGTCTTTACAATTAAACTTCAATTATATTTTTATCTCTCTTTTACCAATATTTGTTTATTGAAAAATTCTAAGTTTTCTTTTTTCAGTGGTTATATGTCTCCTGAATATGCCATGAACGGCATTGTATCTATAAAGACTGATGTATTTAGCTTTGGAGTCCTAGTACTTGAAATAGTAAGTGGCAAGAAGAATAATTCTCGCTATCACTCAGATTACCCACTCAACCTTATAGGACTAGTAAGTCTCGTTGAATTCTACATACAACTCTATCATCCTTCAATTTGCACCATTATGATCAACTTGGCTGATTGAAATTCACTAATTTAAAATGTAGGCGTGGCAGCTTTGGAGAGATGATAAAGCCATGGAGATAATAGACCCATCATTGCTCGAATGTTGCCCTTCTCACGAAGCACTAAGATGTGTTCAGGTGGGCTTGCTATGCGTGCAAGACCGTGCAGCAGATAGACCAAGCATGTTAGAAGTAGTTTCAATGCTCTCAAATGAAACAGCCTCGTTGCCTACTCCTAAACAGCCTGCGTTCTATATCGATGTAGAAGAAAGTGAGTCAAACGGATCAGAGGAAAAGCCAAAAACTTGTTCCATAAATGAGGTGACTATTTCAGTAATGGACGCCAGATAAGTTTTATATTTTATTTGTGTAAAAGAAATGAAACTTATTCCATAAATGTCCAATAATTGTATTTATCCTCCCATTTTTCATAGCATGTACCCTCTTGTTTGTACAAACAACTTCCTTGCTGTTTACCCTTTTCACAGTAAGAATTATTTTCACTCTCTTCAATGCATACTCAGTCAACATCCCTTTACCCTCTTCACACTTCAAAATGTTTCCTTCATTCTCTAACTTCTATGCATCTACTGCAATCAGACAATTAAATTGGGAAATTGGAAACTGCAATGCAGCAAATCTTTTTTCAATATTTCCTGCTGTTACTTTATCATAGTACATTCAATCTTGAGCAAGACAGTTCCCTAAAGGTCAAGCATTCACAATCCCCAGTATCTTCATTTCTCATAGCATGAACAATTTTATGGGAGGCATATGGAAGAACAGACCATTTTATACTCACAAAGAGGAAGAATAAAAGAATACAATAATTTTTCCATATCTTATGATCTATCTGTTGCATTTATCATAACCCTAAAAACCATGATGGTTCTGCCAAATTTGCATGTTCATCGTCGTCAGCATTACTAAATAGCCCTGGCCTATTATCAATACTATGGGACTCCTCTATTTCATGATAATTTGGCAACTATCAAACCATCATCATAAGCTGGTTGTATTACTTCTTCAGGTAAACTTGCTTCTTCAAGGAGCTATTGGAGAGTGTTCATCTCATTTTCATTTTTCTTCTTCAATTTGTCAGTTTGCCTGTTGGCTGTTGCTGTTTCCTATTCTACAAATTACATATCAAAGTAAGGCTAAAGTACCAAATTAAGCTGATTTTCAGCTAATTAATCAGTGCCACTCACTTGCAGTCTCCTGAAAAATAGTACTTAGAGGCCCAGTAGCATTTTCCTATAAGCTTGCCACAACTTGTTGCACTACTTACTCCATATAGAACACAGGCTCATCATAATGCACACTCACACACAGGGAAAATAAGAAATACTTTTCTTTCTGCTTTTGCCAATTAAGTTTGATATTTCCCCGCTACACATCTTACTTGGTTTTAGCGGGCAAAGTCCTGAAAATAGTATGAGTTAGCTGCAATTTGCAACAAAACTCAGCTAGTCAGCTTAACCTTTAGTGGCTCTAGTTGGTTCATAGAACACATATTTTGATCCATACCATTGTTTACCCTCTTAATGGTTGCCATTCCTTTCCCGCTCTCAACAAAGGATGAGAATAGAAGAAACAGATGGATTTATTTGATAATAAACCAACCCAATTTCTGCAAAACACAAAAAGGAATGATGGGAAGTCCGACTGAAAGCTTGAGGCATCAACGCACATAATAACAGCAACAAGAACATGATATATGAGGGAATTCTCTATTAATGGCATGAAATATGAACCATGGAAATGCAATGTATAGTTTACCCACCTCGGCAGAGATGACAGCTTCTTCTGCCAATGCCTTGCAAGCAATTGCATCTGTTTCTCTTCCATATCTGCATACTGTTCCAAAAGTCGTGCATCGGATCCTCAGCACACATCTTCAAGTTCAGCTCTTGGTTCTTCAGAAAGAGAAATCCATTTGCTTTCTTTTACAGTCCATCGGATTCTCTCTTGTCCTGGACTCAGGAATCACACTTATATCAGTGCTTTCTTCTGTTAACTCTGGAGTGGCAGGGAGGGTTGCTGCCAAACTCGGTTCAGATGGAAAATCAATTGCAGAACTGGGTTTTGCTTATTTGATGATTTCTTAAATTCTGAATCTCTTGCATCAGCACTTGATCAAATTGCAGACATTCTTAGAAAACCTCTGTCTATTACTGCATTTCTTACTAATCAAACCAAACTCATAGTCAGCTGTCTTTCTCTGAGTTTGCTGGGGAATGTCAAGAGAACAGCCTCGCCCAGTTATGCAGTCCAGTTATGTAATGATGGCAGCGAGAGACAGTTCTGTATTAAGTTAGTTAATCAGATATTAGTTGGTGTTAGTTGTAATTAGAAGAGTTTGTTAAGCATGTATGTGCATAGTTATTCTGTTGTAAAGAGAGTACATTCATAACTATGTAAACTGGTTGTATAGTTGTCATTCAATGGAATCAGATCTCAATTTCATATTTCTTCTCGTAACTAACTTTCAACACATCCTATTTTTTGTTTTTTTGTGTTATGTCATTTATGAATTTAAAAAAAAAAAAAAAAAAAAGAGAAGCTACTTATTACATTTTATATATTATGAGACTTCAATTTTTCAATATTTTTAATTAATATCAAAATCTAATTATCATGAGAAAATAAGAACGCTATGCCAAAATGGAAATGCAGAGTAACTATTGGATAAAGCAAGACCACAAATAACTCCGCAATCTTCCTTCGCAATGTATGCTCCTTTCATTCCTTTTCCTTCTTTTGTTGACTAGTTTACGCGTTTAAATTTTTCCAGGAAAATAGTCTAAAATACTGTGAGTTGACTTGAATTTGCATAAAAATTAGGTGGGGAAGCTTGATTAACAAGGTGGTTGAGTCAAAATCATAGAAAGCATAGATCTTTATCTACAAATAACTTCCTCATAATGTTTCATCCTCCACTTTCCACATTCATGAGGAAACAAAATAGTGTCTAAAATTTGTTTGTGGGATTTAATTATGAATTTCCCAAGAGTATCTTTTGGTCCACACGTAAATTTGCACACTAATTAACCATGTGAGGATGCTTGACTAACAATAATATTATCATATTTGATTAGCAAGATACAAGAGGTGACGAGCTTAGAGAAACTCTTGTTCTTGTTGTTTTCTTTTCTTGTGGATTTAGAATGTCCATTGGAACTCTATCAGAAATTCAAATTTCAGAAGGAAGTAAATGGAGATCACTAGATATTTCAAGAAAGCTGCCTAGGATTTTTTTTTTTTTTCTTTTTTGCTTACTGAGAATGTTGACTGAGTGAGTAAATAGCTTAATATCCTTGGAAATTGTAGCATATTACCTTTTTGATAAAAGGTTTACAAGAATAGGGAATGGATTAATCATGGACAGCAGCAGTGAGAAACGAAGCCTCTTTTTTCTTAGCTTTTCTTATTTCTTATTCTTCACAACCCCTTTTGGTTCAATTGCAGACTCATCATCACAAGGTAAAACAGCTTAAACAGCTTGCATTCTTAAGGATCTTTCATCTTTGGTATCCTTCCCAACCTTACCGACTAATTAGCCATCTGATGGCTAATTGATATCTATTGGACCAGTGGCTCTTGGCAACAAAAATATGGCACTTTCCAATGTTCAGTATGTTTGTCCCTTTCTGACAAAGAGTATCCCTATTACTGGAACCACAATAGGTATCCCTATATCACCTATGAAGTTTTAAATAATCTTTTAATAAAACACACGACATAACTTTCTTGACCATAATGTTTGCTCTAAAATATTTATAGATGTCACAACTTTTTGAAGAGATTCCTATATCAATTTCAATCGTTAATTTTTAAACTTTCTGATGTTACCTCGAAAGTCCTTATTTTGAAGTCTTTCTGGAGACTTGCTATAGAAGTCCTTTGAGAAAACTCCAATGAAAAGGACTCTTGACTCTACTGTGCAGCCATGCTTGAATTTTTCTCGTTCATCTTTCAATAGTCACTATTTCTTTACATATAATCACTGGTACATGAATGCAAAAGATTCATAAATGAGTACTTTTAGTTTCAGCTTTTACACCTCAAAAAGCACATTCTTTTTAAATTTAACACAAGAGGGCTAAACTAAATTACAAAGAAACCAAGATAGTAAGGTTATCTTAGAACAATATGCAAAGCTTGAAAAGTGAAATTAAAAATGTATCTAAAAATATGAATATGGTTGATTTTCACATTTTATGATTGCTACTCCCTTCACTTCATTTTCACTCTTACCAAGCATGCCTAAAATGACGGAAGCATGAAGGGAATGCAGAGTGAATGGATAAAGCAAGATCGCAAGAAATCTGCAATTTTCCTTTGTAATGTTCCTTTCCTTCATTTTCTTTGTTGACTATGTCTACCAGTTTACATTTTTCAAAGAAAATAAAGTATAAAATACAGCAATTTATTGAAGGTACTCCTGGGTCAAATTTGTTTGTGGCATTTATGAGTTTCTTTTGGGTCCACACGTAACAAAACTTCTTGGCAGCAAAAATAGTGAGGATGTTTGACTAACAATTTAATGCCATGATGAGCTTAGAGAAACTCCTGTCCTTATTGTTTACTTTCTTGTGGGTTTAGAAGGTCCATTGAAATTCTGGTTAGGATTATTCAATCTGCATGTGCAATGCACTTTCCTTTCCTTTTTTTCTTACTGAGAAAGTTGACTGAGTGAGTAAGTAGCTTGATATCCGAAGATTGGAAATTGGAGGAGATTACCTGTTTGATAAATGGTTTACAAGAACAATGAGCGGTTTAGTAATGGATAGCAGCAGTGAGAAACGAAGCCTCCTTTTTATTAGCTTTTCTTATATCTTATCGTTCACAAACCCTTCTGGTTCAATTACAGACTCGTCACCACAAGGTCAAGTAGCTTAAACATGGAGTTTTGTTAGTTTTTCTTACATGCTGTTCTCAACAAACTCTTTTATTCTATTGGGGAGCATCTAGTTTCAGCTTCTGGAACTTTCAGGCTTGGATTCTTCAATCTCGTCAATAGTTGTTATTTAGGAACATGGTACGGGCTTCACTCTGAGACAAGAGAAATACCGGTTTGGGTTGCCAACAGAAACACCCCAATTCCTTGTGATTCTGTTGTTCTCACCGTTAATCACAAAGGAAGCTTGGTGATCAAATATGGTGATAGGAAAGATCTACCTCTGTATTCAGTTGAAAATGGCACCAGTACTATTGCAGGAAAGTGGAAACTTCATGTTACGAGATAATAGAAATAACAGGATCTTGTGGGAAAGTTTTGATCACCCCACAGATACTCTTCTACCAGAAATGAAAGTGGGCTTTAACAAGAAAACAGGCCTAAACTGGTCTCTCACTTCTTGGAGAAGCGAGTGCTTGCCCGCTTTAGAATCTTTTACCTTTGGAGTTCATCCCAACCAAACCAACCAGTTAGCCATCTGGTGGCACGGAGATATCTTTTGGACTAGTGGCCCTTGGCAGCGAGAAAATGGCACTTTCCAATACTCAAATAGTTTGACGTCCATTTCTGACAATGAGTATCCCTACGACTCTCCCAATCCCTCAAACCCCATATATAGTGAAAACTCTCTTCTGCTGTTTACAACTTTCATTACATTACAACAGAAGACGAAGTATATTTCACTTATTCTGTGAATAAAAGTTCATTATACCTAGGACCAATCCAACAGGTGCCAAGGTTAACTATATTTCTTTCGGGTGAAATATTGAATGCAAAATATCAAAATGTGGTCTCATGCTCTAGCAAGAGCGATGTTGTCTACTAATATGAGGAAGACTTACTGGATAGTGGGTGCGTAAAAAGAAAGTCTCCAGAGTGCAGAGGGACCAATGGAAATGAATTTTTTGATCCACAAAAAGGTGTCATGTCAACTAAGGGGTTCATTTTTTAGGACAGTGAAAATCTTAGCTTGTATGACTGTGGCGCAAAATGCTGGAATAATTGCTCTTGTATGGCCTATGCTTACACAAATTACACATATGGTACTGGTTGTGTGATATGGACGGAAGTGACAAGTTTTACTAATGAAACCGATGAGAATGCTGCTGTGAGGGAGATCTTTATCTATAGAAATCCTCATTTTGAAACTGGAGGTAAATGCAGTCAACATTTAATTACTTGAGGCACAAGAATCTGATTGATTTGATTAATTTCTATTGGTTCATGCTCCCCTGTCCCTTTTATTTAGTATATTCCATAATCCTTGCAAAGAATAGGAACAAACTTAAGTCAGAAAGTATACCAAAATGCTGGAATGATCTAACAATTAACATTGGCTCAGTGAATGCAGCAAAAAGCATATCAAAGTGGATATTCCATGTTGTAATAGGAGTTCTTGTTGCAGTACATATATTCTGCTATATATGATATATAATCTGGAAAAGATGCAAGGCAGGAGGTACTTGTTTAAAGATTTTTAAGATTCCTGATAAACTTTTCGGAGATTACTTATGTTTATCTTACTATCATGTGTCTTCTCTAGTTGAGAGGTTAATAAAGAGAACTATGCTCATAAGGGAAATTGGAGGCCGTACAGTTGTTTCCATTCTATATGACATCGCGGCGGAGGACAAGAATGAGAATGAAATTGAGATATTCTGCTTTAGAAGCATTGTTGCTGCCACAAATAAGTTCTCAATGGCAAATAAGCTTGGAGAGGGTGGCTTTGGATCTGTTTATATGGTAAATTCTTTTCACTTTTTCAGAACTTACCTCAAGCATCTTCAAGTTATTGAAAAATAATTAGCATGACATTTCAGGGGACATTGCAAGATGGACGAGAAATAGCAATAAAGAGACTTTCTAAAAAATCAGGACAAGGGCTGGTAGAATTTAAAAACGAAGCTATACTTATAGCTAAATTGCAGCATAGAAGTCTTGTCAGACTTTTAGGTTTTTGTGTTGAAAGAGAAGAAAAAATATTAGTATACGTGTACATGCCTAACAAAAGTTTAGACTTCTACATCTTTGGTAAGTTAGCTTCAAAGGACTAGTTGGTAATAATGTTTTTTATATCAAAAAACTAGTTTAGATTTACTCTTAATTCTGCTTTGTATATCTTCAAGTCCTTTTATGTTTACTTTGACACAGATTCTGAGAAAAAGAAAATTCTCAATTGGAGTTGTAGATTCAACATCATTCAAGGAATTTCTCAAGGGTTAGTTTATCTCCATAAGTATTCAAGGTTAACCGTGATTCATTGTGACTTGAAAGCTAGCAATATATTATTAGACCATGAAATGAATCCAAAAATTAGTAACTTTGGAAGGGCAAGAATATTTGAGCTAAAAGGAAATGAAGAAAACACGAATAGAATTGTTGGGACATAGTAAGTCTTTACAATTAAACTTCAATTACATATTTTCTTCTCTTTTACTAATAAGTCTATCTTATAAAACTCTAATTTCTTCAGTGGCTATATGTCTCTTGAGTATGCCATGAATGACATTGTGTTTATAAAGACTAATGTATTTTAGCTTTAGAGTCCTAACACTTGAGATAATAAGTGATAAGAAGAATAATTCTCGCTATCACTCAGATCACCCACTCAACCTTGTAGGACTCGTAAGTTTGATTAAATTCTTGGCACTCCTTCAATTTGCAACATTCTGATCAACTTTGCTAATTAAAACTCACTTGTTTAAATTGTAGGCATGGCAGCTTTGGAGAGAAGATAAAGCTATAGAAATAATAGACCCATCATTGCTTGAATGCTGCCTTTCTCATGAAGCACCAAGGTGTGTTCAAGTGGGTTTGTTATGTGTACAAGAACGTGCATCAGATAGGCCAAACATGTCAGAAGTTGTTTCAATGCTCTCAAATGAAACTGCCTCACTGCCTTCTCCTAAACGGCCTGCATTCTATATCGATGTAGAAGAAAGTGAACCAAATGAAAAGCCAAAAACTTGTTCAATAAATGAGGTGACTATTTCAATCATTGATGCTAGATAAGTCTTGTATTTTATTGATCCACCCAGATAATTAATTTGTATTTGTGAAAAAGAAATGAAACTTTTTCCATAAAGGCTGAAGCAGTACCCTCTTGTTTATACAATTTTTGTTGTTTACCTTTTCACACTAGAAAATGTTTTCACTCAATAAACATCGATTTACCCCTTGAGAAATGATACTTTTACATCTGTTGTTACACACCCTCTGTACACCTCACATTTTGTAATTGATTCTAGGGATAAAACTGAAAATATTAAGTAAGAGAGATAAAATGTATAAGAGATGCAAAAAGAAAAAATAGGTGTAAAAGATAAACATACATATAACACCACTCTTACCCTGTTCACACTTTCTTGATCTTCTAAGTTTTATGCGTCTACCATAACCAGAGAATTAGAGGGGTATTATAAACTGCAAATATTTTTCAGTATTTTCTGCTAATTGTGCTTTATCATAGTACATTCAGTCCTGAGCAAGACAGCTTCCCAAAGATCAAGCATTCACAATCCCCAGATTCTTCATTTCTCACTGCATAAACAATTTCTTGGGAGCTAAATGGGACAGCAAACCCTTTTCTGCTTACAAGGAAGAAGAATAAAAGAATACAATAATTTCTTCATATATGAACAAATGAACAGAAACTAAAAGGCTATATATATATGTACTACAAACCGTGATTATCTATATATTGCATTTATCATAACCTGAAAACCATGATGGTTCTGCTAAATTTGCAAGTTCACCATCATTGGCATTACTAAATAGCCCTAACCGATCATTAACACTACGGGACTCCTTTATGTCATCATAATTTGGCATTACCAAATCATCATCATAAGCTGGTTGTATTCCTTCTTTGGGTAAACGTGCTTCTTCAAGGAGCTCCTTAAGAGTGTTAATCTCATTCTCATGTTTCTTCTTCAATTTATCAATTTGTTTATGGGCTGTTGCAGCTTCCAGCTCTGCCTCCATAGCTCGTTTCTGCAAATTACATATCAAAATAAGGCTAAGTACCAAACTAAGCTGAAGCTCAGCTAATTAACCAGTGCCTAGGAAGAAGTACATAAGTATATTGCATCAGCTGAAGCAAATAATACTTTACACGTTGTCAATACTAGAAATGTAATATGCGAGAAAGAGGCTTTAATAAGAAAAGTAACTCAGGGCAAGTAATATGTGAGAGGAAAAACCTGAAACATGAGAACTGTGAACCTAGATATCTAATTACAATGTTAACAGAAATAAAGGTAAGCTTGGCTAGAGCGAAATGCGATACAGGGAATGCACAGGAACCAAATAAGGGGAAAGAAATGCAGCACATTTGGTTTGGTGCACCATGAATAAAAAAAAAAAAAATAGAAACAGTTAATTAGCACGTGAATATGAAGTATTTGAACTTCAATTGCTTTGTCAATAGTTAGATAATCAAAGATAAAAAAGACAGAAATATATTCCCCCCCCCCCAAACCCAACCCCAAAAAAACCTACTCACAATCTCCTGAAAATAGTATTAAGAGGGCAGGCTGCATTTTACTTACTCATCACAATGCACACCCACAGACTATATATTTTGGTTGCAGTATAAATGAGGCCCAGATTAAAAATAAAAAATAAAAAACTTTCATTTCTGCTGTGTGCCAATTAAGTTTGATAGTCAGTAAAATCAAAGGTAAGTCTGTCTCCCTCCCTTGTACATCTTACTTGGTTTTATCTGGCAGAGTCCTAAAACTAGTATCAGGAGCCAGCTGCGATTTGCAACATGACTCAGCTAGTCAGCCTCAAGCGGCTCCAGTTGGTTCATAGAACTCATATTTGGATCCGTACTAATGTTTGACCTCTTAATGGTTGTTATTCCTTTCCCACTCTCAAAGGATGAAGATAGAAGAAACAGATGGATTTATTTCATAACAAACCGACATAAATGCTCCAAAACAGACAAAGGAATGACGGGGGGAAGTCCAAATAAAAGCTTAAGGCATCAACACAAATAATAACGGCAACAAGAACATAATATATTAAGGCATTCTCACTTGGTGGCATGCTGTATCAACCATGGAAATGCAATGGATAGTTTACCCACCTGGGAAGAAATGACAGCTTCTTCTGCCTCTTTGAGCCGCACAAGTAGTTCACCCGCAGCTTGCACTGCTTCGGCAGTATCCTTCAATTGAGCCTGAAGTCCTCTATTCTCATCCCTTAGGATTCGCCTTTCCTTTTCTCTTTCTGCTTTTAATGCTGAAATTTCTGCAGCAAGGGCATTTATGAACTTTGACTCTGCACCTCTTACTCCTGCTCTAGAAGCTGCCTTCTTGACATCCTCAATTCCATCCTGGATCCTCCTATGCCTTGCAAGCAATTGTATATGTTTCTCTTCCAAATCTGCATACTGTTCCAAAAGTCGTGCATGGCCTTCTATAGCCATGTGCATGGCTTCCTTCAGCTCCTCAACACACATTCTCTCAGTTTCTAGTTCCTGCTTCCTCTTTTCTGCAAGTGACCTGTTAACTTCAAGTTCAGCTCTTAGTTCTTCAGAAAGAGAAATCCATTTGCTCTCTGTTTCAGTCCATCGAATTCTCTCCTGTTCTAGTCTTAACTCAGCACTATTTTTAGTTGACTCAGGAATCGCACTTATATCAGTGCTTTCTTCTGCTAACACTGGAGTGGCAGTAAGGGTTGCTGCCAAACTTGTTTCCGATGGGTAAGTCAATTGCAGCACTGGCTTTTGCTTATTTGATGATTTGGATGATAAGTCTATATAAAATTTAAGCTGATTTCTTAAATTCTGAATCTCTTCCATCAGCACTTCCCTCTCCCCCAATTTGCAGAAATTCTGATACACTTCCAGTTCATCTTGTAATCTTTTCAACTCAATCTTGGTCTTCAAAACTTCAGGATGATTCTCATATTTCTCCTTTAAAAGCTGTTGACAAAAGCTTAGTATAAACATATAACAAAGTAATATATATATATATATATATATATATATATAAGGGAAATCTTTAAGAACTTATCTACCTTGTATTCATTTGATAGAGACACCAGCTCTTCTTCCATGAATTCCTCAGTGGGTAAAACACCATCCATAAGGTTTTCAAGGCGAAGAATTTTATCTTCCCTTGTCTGTGCTATAATGGCATTGCATTCCCTCTCATGCTTGTACTGTTGCACCTATAGATATGATTGTAAATTGTCCGAACAGAAGAAGACAACGGTCATAGATGGGATTGTTAACAATGAGAGAAACCTACCAAGCGATTGAGCTGCATTATCTCTGAAGTTTGCCTTGCACAGAACTCTTCAAGTGCCATTTCTCTCCTGATAGATCCTGCCAAAACATTCTCCACAGCCTGTACGACAAGAAAATGAAATTCTCAACCAATAAATATAAATAATGCATGCTACACTGGGAAGTACAGGTGAGTTTACTAGAATTACTTTGAGAACTTGCTTCTTTGGCTTATCAACAGATTCGGGGCAATCAACAGGCACTAATTGCAGGTTTGAAGTGTTATCCATCTCACTAACATCAAGCTGCATTCTGCTTCGACAGTTATTACAGGTAAATACTGCAGAATCTTCTTCTTGGACACTATCTTGAAGGAAAGTCTGCACACCTACATCAACTTTGTTAACTAGAAAAGTTGGCCTTGATTCAGTAGGCCTCAATGAAAACCTAAATGATGACCGAGTCAAAGCTGCACTACGACGGTGACTCTCAATAATTTCAAGACCATGACGGATGCTCGCTGCCAAATTTTCAGTTCTAGTAAGAACATTTGGAGCTGTCTGACTAGAAAAAGCAGTTGATGAGCTCTTATCAAGGACGGCTTGTGTGCCTAAAACACTTCCATCATGAAGATCTTTCTCAGAAGCCAACAACACTGATGAAGTCCTCAGACTTTTCCTGCTGCTGCTGATTCTAGGTGAAACACTGGGAGTTGGAGATTTAAGGAATGGAGATGCATTGCATGGACTTATGCTTAGGCTAGCAGGGGAAGCACAATTCACAGTGGGACTTGGACTTGGAGAATCTTGGGAGGCGTCTTGGACTGAAGGGCCAGCAGAAGCTCCATTGTCAGATTCACCAACAGGACAAGATAAACTGCTGCTCACCATTGCTCTGGATGGTTCTTCACTCAGCAACTTACTAGAGCAACTAGGAATGCTTTTGTCCTCAGCAGGTTCAGCCAAATCCTCATTCTGCATGTTTGTTTCTTCGTCATTTTTCTCCATGATATTACAATTATTCGACACATTAGCATTGCAGAAATCCACAGCATAGTCCTGAACAGCTTCCTCATCTATCTCCATCTCCTCATCACCATCCTCGTCAACTTGAGGCAGTGCTAACGGTCGATTGAGACTAGACTGTAATAGATTCAAACTTCTTCGGATCCAAGCTGCTGAATGACCTCCACTTGAGTCACTTGGGCCGTAACCATTTGTCTTAATGTGATGGAGCTCATCCTGTTGACCGCTTCAAGTCATTGAAAAGAATTTCATATAATAGCAAAACACAACACAATTTCACAAAAGGAAGAGTGTATACCCTAAGTTGGCGTATCACTTCCCGCAAGTGCTTCACATCATCCTCCATTACTTCATTAACAACTGCCTTGTTCTTGATAGCTTTGGCACGTTGCGCGAATCTCAGTGTACTGAAAGTTTCACTCCTACAACTGTAGTATTAAGTCATGTCAAAATGAATAGTACCAAAAGAAAAGATCAGGTGGAAAATAATATAAATAACTATTGGGCGTCAATCTCTATATCACCTTTGTGCTGGAGAAATAGCACAAACCATTGCTAATTTAGCATTCCCACCAAGGGATTCCTGCAATAAAAAAGTCAACCTGGAGTCTCTATAAGGTATATGCCGTTGTTTTCCAGTTTGAGAAACTTCAGCAAGGATGTTTATCAAATTCCTGCAGTCCAATTTCAACTTAGTAAGCAAGAGACTGACAGAAAATAAATTGCACCACTTTGACTTGTTTGGGAGATATTATAAATTGAAAGAGAAAAGTTCCTAGAAGATTCTATTATCTGCAATAACTGACATTGCTACTGTGCAATTATTTTCCCTTTCATCGCAGTAGCTAATTTGGTGCTATAGCGTCTCTTAATTTGGAGCTTTAAATTATACACAAGCAATCGTTAAGGAGCAAACTGGGTGCCAAGCAATCAGGTTACAAGTTTAAGCAGTGGGTCCAACCAAACTTTGGTGCCTTCTCAAGATTGTAAGAGTTCACAAATGATAGGATGATATAAAATTTGTTTTAGATGACATACGTGCTCATCAACATTAATGAGCATTTATAACCTAGGATTTTAGGAATGGATCCTTCACATTAAGTTTTATCTTTATTAAATCCTGTTTCAGAAAACCATAATACTTGTGTGATTTCTATGGTAGATTATATGTTCATTTAAAATATGATAGAAGAATAGAAAGATCCATGAGAAAACTTAAGGCCCAAGTTGAAAGAGCAGAACTTCCCGGAAGATTCCACTCTAGCATCTCCAAATGAAATTATATTCACAGGTATACCCCTATCAGTTGATACCCATTGTTTGCAACTCCTATGACATTGCTATGCCTCTTTCTACTTTGCACCACTACTCTCGCTTTTTTTTCTCCTTAGTTGGAAAATCATAGTGACTAATATGGTGCTATAGTTTCTATTAGATTTTAAACTTTCATTATTATACACAGGCAATTCTTACAAGTAAATTGGGTGTCAAGCAGATAACTCATGCAATCAGATCATTAAGAACAAGTTCATATAGTGGGCAACCATATGATATGATAATGTAAAATTCATTTTAGAAAACTTATATGCTTATTGAGATTATTAGAACGTATTTTAGGCTTGAGGCCTGGACATCACAATATTTAAATGTCAGATTGTAAGAAAACTGGAAGTGCCTTTCTCATTTACATTAATGATTAATGATGTGGGCCAGTAAAGGTACACACACATTCAGACAGATTAAGCCATACCCAAGCTGTGAGAGTGATCTATTAATATTTCCAGCTTCCTTCAAGCGCTCTCCTGCAGCACCTGTCAGTTTTTGTCGTTCTGACCCAGCAAGATCAACAAGATTGATTCTACTAGTTTTGAAGCTGCTTGCATCTGCAGTGCTCTGCTAACATGAATTTACTTCAACATCCTTTCTAATAATATGGGCAAAGTATGATAAGAGAACACTACAAGTTTACGGTTCCATTTATCAAGCATAGTACAATCTTCCCAATAAAAGCTCATTCAGCAAAAGAAGTACGAAAAAAAGCAAAGTACCAAACCAGCTAGGTTTCTCAAGTTTTCAATCTAAAATTGACCCATTTTAAATACAGGAAGCTCACTCATATTAGAGCAATTTAATTAATCAGAAGAGAAGAGTGTATGTATCACCTTGCATCGAGACTCAATAACACAAGAAAAAACAGTATGTGAGCGGGAGCTCTCAGAATTTATGCTGGTTGCACCTATTCTCCTGTTTGATAGTCCCTGCATTATTTTTTCAGTTAATTAGAAGGACACTAAATTAGAAGTGGGCAAACAAAATAAGCAATTCATGAGTGTCCTATAGAAAACAATATTGAAATACCCGATGCTTAAAAGGCATTCAACATAAATCCATCACACGGAAAAAATAAAAGAAGCACAATGAAGCACACCTTTATCAAAAGTCGAGTCACATCCCTCACTGTAGACACACGCTCCTCAGTGAGACTCTCAACATAAACGCCAGATTTTACATCTTCTCTTATCTGAAGGTTTCTTTGATTTGGGTTTAATAAATCTGTTACTTGCTCATTGTATATCTGTGAAGAGAAAATTACATTGGAGTAAAATAATAAGGTTAAGAAGGTCACAAAACATGGAAAGAAATAATTTATTGTCATCAACCTCAAGAAAAGAGCAGTGGCACTGATACTGGAGCTTGTTGGAATTCTTGATTTGCTCCTGTTGCAGCAAAAAAACAATAAGCATCATGACGCGGAACATATAACCTACAAAGAATTTAACAAAGAATTCAAGCTCACTTCATTTATGCGAGCAAAGAGACGGTCAAAAACACGGGGAGTTAGGCCTTGTTGATCATTTGTTGTATTGTCTTCCACCAAAGCATTGGCTGGACCCCACATGGTATAAGTCTTTCCACTCCCGGTCTAGTAAAATTTGAAAAACAACATGACAATAAATAACATCACCAATACAAATAAAAAGAAAAATAAGATAGAGTGAATAAAATTGGCATGGGAAAATACAAATCCAAAAAATACCTGCCCATATGCGAAAACAGAACTGTTGAATCCAGCCAAACAATTCTCTACAAGAGGAACCCCAACAAGCTCGAAAATATCACCCTGCAAAATGAGTAAGGGAGCGTATTAACTATTAAATAAAATCAATCTAAGTAATTAAGACGTGGTAAAAAGTCACTTCAATTTCAACAGAGATTATACCTGTGTAGCCTCTGTGTCAGCAACTGAGTCAAAAGTAAATGTCTGACCATTAATAGACAAGGAATCACTGGAAATTTTCTGAACTATTGGATCTCCTTCATCCTTGTCAGGGCACAACGGCCTCATCCTTACCACAACCTAGAAAATCAAAACGAGATCAAAAACTCCATTAATTCCAAACTGATCCACTGTTCCTATCTTTTTTCTCCTTTCCAATACCACGAAAATTGAAGGAAAATAAAACCCAAATCGTTTCCTCATTTCCTCAAACACTAAAAGTGCGTCATACAACATATGGCTACTCCATTGCACTGAACCCATAAAAAAGAACGATTTAGACAAACTAACGAAACCTTGACGCCAGAATCAGAGATTCCGGGAACTGAATTATCTGCGGTGACAGCCTCCATGTTGAGCTTCCTCTTGAGGGGGTTTGAAGATGGTGGCCTCGGGGGCAAGGGGCTCTTCAACTTGGCGGCAGTTGCTGGCGACGGCTTTGAATCAGACGGCATGGCGTTGGGATCTGAAGGGGGATCGTTCTCCTTAGACGATCTGGGCTTGCGAGATGACCTGGGTTTTGCAGAGCCAGGGCTTGGAGAAGAAGCCAGCTCTGCAGAGGAGTTTTCCCTCAAGATAGCATTTCTTGGTAGCATGAAGTGCTTCATTGCAGAGAAATCTAGAGAGAGAAAGAGGGAGTTTCTCAGAGAAATAGAGGAGCTTTGGGGAAGACAAGAATGCGAGAGAGAGGGGAGAAAGAGAAAGAGACAGAGAGACAAGGGAATGTAGCCGTTGGGGAAGATGGAGATTTGAATCGGAGAAGGCACGTGAATGTATTTCTCTCTCTTGAGATTATGAAAGAAGAACAGAGAAAGAGCGGAAGAGGCGCTTTTTTGAATTTGTGTTGGATCTGGAGTGCTTTGACGGACTCGGAGCACTCCGAGTCCGTCAGCCGAATGGGCTTCTTACACCCACGTTATTGGTCCAGTACACCTATTAAATTTATAAAACATCTTATATTTTTCATTTAATTCTCCGAGTCCGTCAGCCGAATGGGCTTCTTTATACCCACGATATTGGTCCAGTACACCTATTAAATTTATAAAACATCTTATATTTTTCATTTAATTATAGTTTTAATTTTTTTCTAATAGGATTTTTGTAGACAAGTTTACTAAAATGCTAAGAAGTTAGGTAAATATTAAGTACTACATATTAATTATAGTTTTAATTTTCTTTCCAATCAGATTTTTATAGACAAGTTTACTAAAAGGCTAGGAAGTCAGGTAAATATTAAGTACCACATATTAATTATAGTTCTAATTTTTTCCAATAAGATTTTTGTAAACAAGTTCTCTAAAATACTCCGAAGTTAGGTCAATATTAAGTACTACATATATATTCTCATTTGGATTGATTTAAAAATATTTTTAAAATATAAAAATAAAAGCTCAAAATAACTTTTTTTAAAGAGTGACATATTTTTCCTTTTTTAAAAGTATCTCACCATTAGAGAAAAAAAAAATCAATAACAAAATTTTAACTATATCAAAACGCTCATTCTGCTATTGGCTATATCTTATGAAACAGGAATTCCAACTTCTGCTGCAGTTCACAGTCATCATACTGCAGAACATAACTATTACAACCTTTTGGTAATAATGCAGCAAAACAGATCACTTGACTGATTCCATGCTTCTTCCAGCGACAAAATTGCGACGGAATGCCCGTATAAGAATTCCATAATTCATTGAAATTCCTTTAATTGTTTAAGTCCAGATCGCGAGAACAACTAACCTATGACTTCTTGCAATCATTGCTTGGCACTTGAAGTGCATAAATACCGCAGCATATATTCGTTGGAAGAGCATGTGTTAGCTAAATCTTGATGAATTCTAGTGATTCCTTTCTGCAAAGATTTTAATGATGGCAGCAGATTTCTTGAGTTTTGCTGAATAGAATTACCATGAGATTTGCAGATTTCCTGCCACATCAAAATCCATGATTGAAATCAGTTTATAGGACTAAGATTTTAAGCATCCACACTAGAGAAAGATGGAAATTAATGTAGAGATCGATCACCTGACACCATCTGAGTATAAACTCTACATGTGGGCAGTTTTCTAGAAGATCTGCAAGTGCCTCGATTAATCGCTGCAGATATTGGTAAGGGATCGATGTAGCAACAGCTGGAATATCTGCTGGACTGACAGCAAATATACATTTTTTAATGAAAGAGTCCTCGTTTAAGCGGAGGCTGAGGATCATTGCTCTGGTTGGTTGTCTTTCGCTTAATGCTTCTTCAACAGCCTGTCAATAATGCAAGTTCATATTACTGATGACATCAAATGAGAAAATACTTCGGTGAAGTTATACCCTTATATACAAACTAATTTGAGCAAAATCAAGCAAGATAATGATCAGTGTATCTGATTTGCAGAAAACACTTTCTACACTTTTTGGGAGCTAAGTAAAAAAAAAAAAAAAAATGTTTTTTTCTTGAGTTCGATACTCTGCATTAGCCCCAAAAAATATCCCAAATGGAAAAGAACCATTCCATAGGAAAAATAAAATGGCATCACCTCCAAACAAGCAGACTTCAATTACCATAATAATCCAATGAGAAATTTATATGAAGATTTATGTCATTCTCAACTGAAACTATTTTCCACAGTTTTTATAGTTTATGTGAAACAAATAATAGTTTTATTCTCTTGAGATGGTATCATGTGAAAAATTGTAAACTAATAAACTTTGAAGTATACGCACCTCAGGTGTAACATCTATGTCAAGGTCAGTCGGATCGAATATGAAGGATTCATCAACCGAATAAACTAAAACTCCCTCTGTTGTCGCAGCTACAAAACTCCGACCAGTAGGTGCAATTCTCAGGCATTTTGTTCGAATAACAGGCCTTCCATTGTTAGGCATGGATCCTGGTAAATTATCTCCTATTTTTCCACTTGTTTGTTTGTCAACACCTTCTTCTAAGTCACTGTTATCATCATCAATCAAATCCAATGGGCCAGCTTCTGTCATATTCTTTGAGTTTAACACGTCAAGAACTCCATCCAATGAGAGATTGTGAGTTATTTGAAAACGTCGCAACAGTACCTGAGCAATAAATGATTCCAACCAGATTAATCAATAAAATGGTACATAAAAAAGTTGGACACAGTTATCGGACAGCCCATTGAAAAGAAGCATCCACAACAATGACCCTGGAATTTATATTCATATGCAGACAGCAAAACTGTGAGCAACATGAATCTAACAAAAGATACACTCCACATTCAGCATGAGAACCTACCAAAATCCTCTGACTGAAAAGAAAATTTAGAAATCATACAATGGTTTTGAATGTATTATAGGCAGAGAGAAAATGCTGCATCAGAAAGATTTGAGCCGGCATACTTTTACAAAAGAACTATTACAGATGAAACATGTCCAATTGCAATTTGTTATGACCTCTATTCATGTTTTATCTATTATGATAAGCCTATATATTTTACTACATGCAGAAAAATCAAGCATCCAACAAATCGGCAGCTTTTATTATAACTAATTCTGTGTGTTCACTCAGTCAAAAATAAAAATAAAAACAGTGTGTTTGGATCAGCAGCAGAAAGCAGATTGTGCAGTTCTCAAGGCAGTAAAATTAAAAGCTCAGCATGATCAGATCTCTGCAGCTAATAACATTTCTTCTCCATTTTTCCTATATTAGCCAGCAATTTCAGTTTGACAACTCGAGTACATTTAAAAATTCTCAATCAAGCATTGTGTCCAACTGTGATTGCTAAATATAAGAAGACATCATCTTTTTTAAGTTTCATAATTTTGGACACCTTCAAAGGTTATTTAACTGCCCCACATCCATGATATATCTATTTAATTTCCAACAAAAGTAACAGCTAACAACTCTCTGAAGATAGTACATAGGAATACATCATCTATCTTGGAAGAGTAGATTTCTGGAAAGCAAAATTTTATAATTCAATTAGTTTATATGCTGTGACTTCTAGACAGATCGGCCATTAATCTGCAAACAGAAATGTAAAGTACAAGCAGACCAACCTGATCTGCAACATCATACATGCAGATATATCTGCTACTCCCCCCAGCTAATATGTAGTTTCCATCGGCAGCATAACACAAGGTTGTGAAGCACTTTCCTGAACTTGAGTTAACAGCTGATCTACGATCAGTCATAAGACGCCCTCCAGCGATATCTCTGCGGCCTTCAATGGTGTACATCAGCAAACCATCTATTGGATCCCAGAAATGAATTTGTCCGTCTAATGTGCTGCAAGCTAACTGCCTTCCATCAGGACGATAAACCACTGTGAGAACATCATGCGTGTGAGTGAATGTTTCAACTGCGCCCTTTCCATCAAAAACATCCCATAGTCGAACAGTTTTGTCCCATGATGATGAAGCTAAGACAGCCTAAATGTAGAAAAAAGAAAATTAGTTTATGTTCCATCAGATATAAGTAAAATACAGGGAAATTGAATACCAAGACACAAATTTTTTACCACCCACCATCACTATTATAAGCTTTATAGAACAAATGTAATGATAATGATAATAGATTTTATAAATATCCCAACAGAGAACCGTGCTTTTAGGGAAATTTCAAGTGAAGTGTCCAATGCAGCATCTGATTGGAACTGACTTAGAATACAATAGAAGATATCACCTCACACAGACAATAGAGTTTTGTGTATTTTTTTTTTTTTTCTCAGGCAGGGCGAAGCTAACTTACATTTGTAGGAGAAAACATCAATCCATGAACAGGACCTTCATGACCACTAAGCACATCCAGCAAACGACCAGTTCTCATTGACCAAACAAAAATCTGTTGCAAATAACATTGCAAAGAGGTAAATGCAAAGAAATAAAGATATTGTCATAATTTAATAACATTGTATGAAATGATACCTCAAAGGAATCAAGAGTTCCAGCACATATTACTTCACCACTTTGATCTGCTGCCAAAGAAACAAACTGCCTTGAAGAAGGAGTGGTAAATGTCCTGAAGTTTCGATAACGGAACAAATCCCATGCACGAACAGTCCCATCCAGAGATGCACTAAGGAGACAATTGCTACTAGCCATAAAATGTAGAGCAGTAACGGCATTGGTGTGCTCAGAAAATGTTACAAAGCAGAAGCCTGAGGACGCAGTCCACACCTGTAACAAGGAAGTAATAAACTTTCATCAAATTCAAGTTCAACTTGATAGCAGTACTTAACATGGGACTACCAGGAAAAACTCAATTTTCAAATGAAGGGAAGATCATTAACATGTTTTCTACCTTCACTTTATTATCATCTGCCCCAGTAGCCAGGAGTTGAGAGTCTGGTGAATAAGCAAGACAATTAACATCAAAGTAATGTCCCTGCTGCTTCAATATGTAACTTTCTGACCGCCACTCCCACACAAGCAACTGGCCCAGTCTTGCACATCCAAAGGTCAACCAATTTCCAAGCTCATTGAAGACAGCTGTTGTAATCTTCTCTCTTGATATCGACAATAGGTGAATACACACAAAATCCGGCATCTGATACAATCCAAATACACCATTTGAGAAACCAATAACAACCATGTCAAGTTCCCTATGATAATCACCTGCTGTTATCTTTGCCGGTGCCTGCATAAAATTATCCTTCCTCAACAATTCCCATTTCCCTCTGTGCAAATACAACCCTTCTTCAAGCAATTCAGCATCCTTACTATCATAATGCTTTCTCTTCTTCATATTACCACTACCATCAATCTCCATATTTTCTTCGGCATCCCTATCTGGTGTACCTGGTGAGAGTGGTTCTGAACCATCCTCGTCTATGTTAATAGCATCACCTTCATCACCTCTAAATGTCCAGCTAAATATATAGCAATCACGTGTAATTGTATAAGCTTTACAGAGCTTATTAGTTTTCTTATCAACTCCAAAGAATGCTCCTACAACTGAATCTCTATGACCCAAAAACAAAAAAGGCTTATACTTGACACTACCATTCAATTTCCTCAAGCAGAACAATCTAGCAGTCAAATCCTTAGACCCAACAATCAAGTAATTTGAGTCCGGACTCCAATCCAATGCTGTGATTTTACCATCAAAATCGGCAAAAGTCCGAACCAATTCAAATGGAAAATACTCTTTTCTAAACCCAGGAGAGCGCCAAATTTGGAGCAACTTACCTGCTCCAACAGCAATGAAAGACCCATCTGGACTAAATTTGACAACATTGACGGGCTTCTTAAAGGAAATGCGATGGAGAACTACACGGCGGCGGAGGTTAACGAAGAGACAGCGGTTCTTCTCGTCGACAGTGAGTAAGAAAGTGCCGTCAGGGGAGACAGCAATGCGAGAGATGTTGGAAGACGATTGAACAGGGAGAGTTATAGTTTGAGACTTGACGAGGTCTGTGACAGAGACTCTATTACCAACAGGTGAAACTAGCTGCGTGTTGTTGGTGATTACAGCGTTGCCTCCTCTGTAGGGAGCTCCAAGGAGGTTGTGAAACCTGAAGTTCATCGTTTATCTCCTATGGGAAAAGAATCAGAAATAGTGTTTGGCTGCTGAGAAAGGAGCAACACCCTTTTTCAATTTGAAGTTGTATCTTACCAATTTCTGTGAGATTTTAGGCACTCTGCTTTATTAGGGTTTATCAAGGGTTTGCCGTTAAGGTAGATGGCACGGCAATGAAGCCGTTTGTTTTTTTACTTTTTTAAAAGATTTTGTTTGTTTGGATCGGATTTTTTTAAAAAAAAAAAAAAAAACACATCCATAAAACAGAAAGGGACAATACATTATACATCCTTTAATTTTAATTTATTTATAAAGATAAAATTATATATATTTATATATATATAATATAAAATGACTATTATATGTTTGCCATCCACAAATTTATATATATATATTTTTATTTATTTATTTATTTATATTCCCCACTCCCAAATATATTTTTTTTAGTCTCATAAATGTTGCCCCATGAGCTTAATGGGTCTTTTAAGTAATCTCTTGAAGAAAATGGTGGCTAAAGATGGATAATTTCATTTTACAGAACCATGTCAATTTATTATGTAATTTTTTTACAATTTTTTAAACTGGATTTCACCACTTAATTACTTTGAATAAATCATCTAAAACAATCATTGAAATTGAAAATACCTAAGTCTTGAAACTTTATCTGTTTCAACTGATGTAATCATAATATTTTTGGTTAAGATACAATCATAATATTAATCATTAAAGTTTAATTTTCCTATTCTAATAGTTAAAAAAATAATCTTTACCAATAACAGTTAAAAATAATATTATATTATATCTATCTTAAGAAAGACGGATCATTTTATTAATTATTATTATAATTTTACAATAGTTTCTTGTTTGGTCCCTTGTTTATTTCATTTTACCCTTAACACCCTGCATCTCATATAGGATTAATTAACGCACATTTCTACCCCAAGATACACACAACAGAAATTAAATTACAAAAACACCCAAGGGAAAGAAAAACACAAAACATGCTCACTTAAAATTACAAATGCCGCCACTTTAATCTAATTATTACTATGCACGGTGATAACGGTGTCGTTTTTGGACAAGAATAAAATAATAATAATTTAATTGTTGAAACTGATAGAGGGAGCAAAGTTAAGTAGGCGCTTGGAGTGAACCCATGGCTGCACCCGCACCACAGACTCAAATACTCTGTTATTCTCATTCTCTATAGCCAACACCTTGAGGTAATACTTTATCCCTGCCACCACCTGTCTCTCCGCCGCTACCACCTCCACGAACTTCAGCTCTCTGCCGTCGACGTGGTTGCGCCACAGCCGGAGACTCCGGTTATACTCCTCCACTGAGAACCTCCCTAGCTCTTGCACCTCCTCGTTTGTCTTAACGTCCTTGATCTCCGTTCTTCCCCCGACAAATCTCCCTCTGGAACCATACGACGCCGTAAAGAGTGCACACAGCACGGCGAAAATTGTTAGTGTCACTGTCGGTGACCTTATCGTCGCCATTTTCGATGTTCAGATCAAGATCAAGGTTTTTCGGGGAGCTTGATTCTGTTTGTGTTTGTACGGATGAGTGGGATGAATTAGAAGGGGTTACGGCGTCGTATTTATAGCGAGAAAGAGTGGAGACGGTTGAGGAAACGAGGGATGTTTAGACACGTCAAATCAAAGATAAGGTTATGTGGAGGGCAACGCAAACTGGGGGCCGCGTTTGCGTTTTTGATATTGGTAAGAAAACGACAAGAGGAGGTTTTCGTTGAGTAGCAGACACTCTCAAAGAACTGAATTTGTTAACTTAAACGGAAGTTTGATAATAATTTCATAATTACCATGACGTGATTGTCCAGTGCGGGAGGAGGTGACAGATGAGCAGAGAGGACTCCCCAGAGCCTGCCAGTTGGACCCTGCATGCCGCAAAGCGAGATGGCAGGGAATTTCGTATGGCAGCTGGCACTCATTGTTGCAAAAGAATACCAGTCTTTTGTTATTGCCTAGCACGAAAAAAATAAAAATCTAAAGATGATTTATTATTTCTCTACATTCAATTTTTACATTTTTCATAATTTTTATTTTTATTTATTTTATCTATAATTTTATCTCTATAAATATACTAAAATTAAGAAAGAATTAGATTTTAAGACATGGTATATGATATAGTTTACAAATTAATTAAGCGTGATCTAGTGATAAAAATTGTTTGTTGATAAAAAAGACAAATCATTTGAGTAGTTAGAAAACCACTATTACGCTATTTATATGTTATTAGTTACTCGTTTATAATAAATGATATTTTTTAATATATGAGACAATAAATGATACTTAGATTAATAAAAATGTTATATAGCATATGGATACTACATGAAACATGATTTTTTTATTATATATATATTTTTTATAAATTATTAATATTTAACACTACATTAAATATTAAAATTAGATATAAAAATGATTAATTTTTTTATTAAATTTTAATTTAACTATATTTTAAAGATTTAAATTTAATATTTTTAACTAAGTTAATTAATAATGTCCCTTAATCAAATATGTTTAATTGTTTGTCTTTCTGATTTGGCCTTAATTAACAATGCATGGCCACCCCTATGATTCAAAATGTCTTTTTCAAACATGTTTATCTTTGTGATTTTGATATTAATTAATTAAAAAAAAAAAACTGTCGGTTGGGTCGGATTCTTAGTAGGGTCGGGCTGAGTTGGACTCTGGTACGCTGATCCGGTCGGGTTCGGGAAAATCTGCTCGCTCAGCCAGTAAGCCATTTCTTTCTTTCGACTGCGAGTCCTTCTCCGGTTCTCCCTGCGCTGCTTCGCCTGTGTTTTCTTCTCGCAGGAGATTGTTGAGGTAATTTCTTTTGTTTCTGTTAACTGTTTCTGTGAGCCGTAATGTAACTGTGTAAGTAGTTCGGAGATTTGTCAAACATTCAAAGTGCCACCATAAACTAACGCAGTAGTAAACTAGTGCTCTACTCAACTGCTGAATCACAAATTCATTGCATATTGTCTGTCTTGAAGGTGGGCAGTGGGTAAATTCATTTAACATAAACGATGAATTGTGTTTTATGATATGCTTAAAAGTTCTTCCATTTTTCTTTTAGTAGCTGCTGTTCTTCAGCTCAATTACAAAGGCAAAGAAGTCATATTTATATGCTTTTCTTTTCTTTTTTGTCACATTTCCTTCTAAATTTACTGCAATTTCTTTGAGGTGATGTAATGATTAATTGGGGAGGTTTCTCAAAGTCCCACATCGAGTGTGGATGCGCTCAATGTGGGGCTTATAAGCCAATAGGCACCCTCCCCCTAAAAGCTAGCTTTTGGGGGTGAGTTATACCTAGAAAGCTTATAACAATGGTATCAGAGCCTTGTCCTTATGTTGGAATCCTGAGGTTCACGGGAAATGGCTACCCAGGAAAATGAGTTGGGATAGTCCGCCTCCAAAACTGGAGTGGGGCTTATAAGCCAATAGGCACCCTCCCCCGACAAGCTAGCTTTTGGGGGTGAGTTCTACCTAGAAAGCTTATAACAGGTGATTTAGTTCTGAGTTTCGTGCATATTTTCATAATGAGGATAACTTTGATCGTAGTGAGTAGATTGTTTGCCTTGAGGTTTTGACTAATGATCTGTAGTATCTGAGCTTGATAGAAATTTTTTAACTAACATTTTACTAGTTCTCAATATTTCTTAGTTTAAATTGGGAACACCTTTATGCTGTTTTGCGGGAATTGCGGGTATTTGATTGATGCAAAGAGGGTGCTTGGGGAAATGTGTGAGAGGGATAGTTTGTCATGGAATACCATTGTTGGAACTTGGGTTGTGTTCTCTTCATGGATTTTATAGGTACTGCTCTGGCTCCTTTTTTCTGGGCATGCTTTTATTTCTTGCCCCTTGCTTTCCCTCAAGAGTCCCAATTTGCTTTCCCATTGTTGTGATTGACGTTTTTGATGAAAAGCTCGGGTGCAATGGCATTGGTGAATGCTCTGTCTTCCCCCTCCCCCCATCCCGAAATAATATTCAGAGAAAAGCTTTGGGGCTATGGGTGAAAATTAGTGAAAATGTTGAATTTGTATCTTTTTCCGACATTTTCTTTACCCAAGGAAAAGGTGTTTTCCCTAGAGGCCCTAGACCTGCATATATGATTTTCTCTTCTCTGCTTTGGCTGATAAATATTCCTTAAATCCAAGAAACCATAGAACACAGGGTTTGACATCTGTCTCTTATATTTTCTATTTCTTGAAGTATACTCTGGTTTCATTCTCAACTTTGTTATTTTCAATTAAATTTGATTGGTTTTAGTGGTTGTTTTGGCAGTTATTTTACTGATAGCAGAATTAGGAAAGAATCACTTATGGTTATGGTCCTCAGATTTCGTACCATCTTCCTTGCAGTGCAAGCCACAAATTTTCAAACAGTGAGTTCATATGCTGCATCGAGGTGTTGTCATTTTGTGTCAGAATTCAGTCGCAGTGCTTTAGGCAACAATTTGCAACAGGCACTCAATCTCACTCAAAGTAGTGTTGGGATTTTCTGGGATTTAGACAACAAACCTCCCAAGTCATTCCAGCCTTATGATGCTGCCATCAAACTGAAAACGGCTGTATCTTCCTTTGGGGTCATTCGGCATATGATAGCTTATGCAGATCGCCACACTTTCAGCCATGTACCTCAAGCTGCTAAGGAACAGAGAAAAGAGAGGAAGTTGTTGAATCATTTAGAGAATAAAGGTGTAATCAAGCCTGTTGAGCCTTATCTTTGTCGGGTTTGTGGGAGAAAATTTTATACAAATGAGAAGCTTGTTAATCATTTCAAGCAAATTCATGAGCGTGAGCATATGAAAAGATTGAACCAGATTGAGTCAGCAAAGGGGAGCAGAAGGGCGAAATTGGTAGGTAAATATTCTATGAAAATGGAGAAGTATAAGAATGCTGCAAGAGATATTTTAACACCCAAAGTGGGCTATGGTCTGGCAGATGAGCTAAAACGGGCAGGGTTTTGGGTCCAGACTGTGTTGGATAAACCACAAGCTGCAGATATTGCACTAAAAGATCACATGGTGGATATGATGGATAATAGGCGGGTAGACTGTGTGGTTCTGGTGTCAGATGATTCTGATTTTCTTGGTGTTTTAAAGGAGGCAAAGCTACGTTGTCTCAAGATAGTTGTCATTGGGGATACAAATGATGGGGTCTTGAAGAGGACGGCTGATGCTGCTTTTTCTTGGGAGGAAATCTTGATGGGGAAATCTAAGAAAGAGGCAGTGTCAGTTGTGGAAAAGTTGACAGACCGTGACATTTTAAGAAGATTAGAGTGGACATACAACCCAGAGGTGGAAAAACAAAAATTTAATCTGGATTGTATGGTTTATGAAGCGACAGATGATGAGGATTTTGAACATGTCTGTAATAAAGTTGATGATGCCTATAAACACAAGCAAGACTCAAGTGCTTGGTGGGAATTAGATTCTGATGACAATATCGTGAATGAACTGTCAGGCAAATGATTTTCAATTGTTGGTATTGATCTAATATATGACTGAGTGAAGTTCAATGCTCTAGTCATCGAATTTGTGGTCTAACTAAACTCTCAAAATTGGTAGGTAGTTGTGTTATTTTGTACATGAAAAGGGGAACCACTTGATTATCTATATTGGTATGAATTCTTAATCTTGCCCTGTAACCCTGTTATATTTTTTATTTTTTTTTCTGTTTTTTCCCCCTTTTTCCTTTCTGTTAGGTATCTAAGGTATGTGCTAGGATGTTTCAAACAACAACAGCTATTTAATCTTGGAATCTGGTAACAAGAGGGTTTCAATAGTTGTAAAGTGATTTGGCATGCTGCTTGGTAATGGACTGTCCCATGATAAGCCAGGTGGGAGTACGTAACTTTCAGTAGGTCAGGAATCTTTATTGTTAAAATGACTTGTTTGGCATATATTCGTCTGAAAATCGAAAAATAGGTTACTTTATTTTTTCGGGTTCATTGTTGCTTATTGATATTCTAGCATGCTATACTTCTACCCTCCTGAACATTCTTTTTGAATGTAAAATTATGAGGAAGAGGAGGAGAACTTATAGATACTTACATATTCGAATAAATAATGCATGTATGGCAAATTTTGAATTTGTAATAAACAAGTAATATCTTCAAATCGTTCTCACTTGACTTTGGCATGTTAACTTTTTAGCTTTTCTAATTTACTTCTTGAGATTGTGTTTTCTGTGTAAAACCGCCATTATTAATTACGCTGATAGTTAATTTTCATGATTAATTACACTATGTAGCTATACATCTTATACCGGTTTCTTTCTAGGATCATATTTAATGGAATGTGACACGTGCATTTAGACGTTGCTGATACTTAGATGACTGAAATCAACGCTTTTGCATTGTTGTTTCCTACATAAATGGATTGGAATGTGCAAAAGATTTTACCAATTTTTGTGTTTCCATGAGAATGAGTTCTGGAGTTCCAATAGAGCAATTTCTAATAAATTTTAGTACGTAATCAAGGTTTCCATGACTACGCAAGTCATATTTATATTAGGTCGTTGGCTTTATTCTATGGAATCTGTTTGATTGCCAAAGATACCATGCGACATACTGCTGCACTCTTGCACTTACTGTTATTCAGTTTGAGAAATTTGTTAATAGTGCAACGTTTTTGGCAATTGAAGATTCAATGTTATGTTTTTCGAAATTTTGAAGGACTACTAACGAGTTCATTGTCCTTTTTTTTTTCTTTTTTTTTTTTTTCCCCTGACTACTAGTATGGGAGCTAGCCAAAAAGATCATTCTACCATGAGTACCAGTATCTTCGTTATTGCAAGAATTTTTGACTCACTCGGAAGGATTCTGGTGTGGCAAGTACTGAATCCCATTCTCTATGACATGTAGATAAGTCTGCTCCTTCCATTTTCCTTCTTTCTGCTGTGTCAGTGTGTGAATACTTGTAAAACAACGAAACACCGAGCAGGCTAATTGGTCATATAAAGGTTTAATGTTGTTGTTAAGGAAAAATAAGCTGCTATAATCTCGCATATCAGATGTGCTAGAAACGATGTTTTAGTTGCATTTTTGTATATCGGAAATCTCGCACGTTGCTTGCTGTTTTTTGTTTTGGTGAATTTAACCTTACAAACGTATAGTAATATATTGACCTATTATACATAGAGGAATTCAAATTGAAGGAACATTGAAACTATCTTAACCGTAGTTTTATTTAGCTTTCAGCATACATGACTTGCAGGTAAAAGATTAAATTACATAGAAACATCAGTAATTTTATGCTCAAAGCACACAAGACATGCACCAAAACAGACACCTAAAAAACAACTAGACATGAAGCCCAACTTGTTCATTAAGATACCACGCCAAGTGTCCCAACTTTGGTATGCTCTCACGCTTTGCTATCAATAGTCATTGGCACCGACTCCCGTTTTGCTGTTGCATTCTGCATTTAAGAGTCAGTAGGAACAGTGAGCAATTGCCATAAAAAGGACGAAACCTATTATCTCAACAAGTGTTAAGCATATTATTAGTTAAAAAAAAATAATAAAAAAATAATAATGCAAACATTAAACGCGCATTAATAAGTATAAACAAAACTTCCTAATTGAATCATGTTTTCACCTTCTTTGTTTTGACAGCTGCGTGTGTATTTTTTTAAAAAAAAAAAAATTAACCACACATTATGCCTAATAACATACCCTAGTTATTATATAATTGTTTGATTAATAAAATACTGTCTGTATGAAACATTTTTTGACACAACATGTTTCTATCCGCCACAAAGACAATAATTTGACATAGTTTAAGAAAAATTATATATTGCCTACTTACGGCTGATCTTACATGTTCTAATTTGTTCATTTTTGCAAATATGCTACCATAGAATTGTGCATCCTTCTTGTTGTATTCTCTTATTTTCTCCTTCAAGATTCTGTATTCCATTTTCACATCCCTGTTAACAGAAACCCAATAAAGGTTAACATTAAGTAATGACCATGAAGTAACCTAAGACATGATTATTCAAGGATTGTATATGAGCGTTACCTATTATCTGGGTCCATTTCAAGGGCTTTCTTGATGTCCATCTCAGCCAAATCCAAGTCCACAAGGTGAATATAAGCTTGTGCTCTTCTGTATAGAGCTTTTACATTCCTACTATCAAGTTCTAATACCTATATAAAGCACAGCACGTCAGCTATTTTTTGCTCCATCACTACAAATCCCAATTCAACTGAGGAGGGCAGGAAACAAAAATATGAAAAACCAACCTTTGTACACAATTTTTCTGCCTGCTTGTAATCTTTGAGTTTCAATTTACAGGCAGCATTATTGAGATTGCATGTGATCTTCAGCAATTTGGTCTGTTGTTTCTCCTCATCATTGAAAGAGGAATCATACTCAATATACCTTATGGCCTGTCATAAAACAGTAAAGATCTTGTTAGTTTGTTCTTTCCACAGTTTAGTGATTACCTCAGGATGTACACTATTATGACAACAACAATAACAAGAAGACTTATCTTACTATGTAAGACCCATTACATAAATTGCATGACACCATTATACTCTATCAAAAACTATAAATTGGAACAAAATTCTCTGTTCCAAATAATTTGCCAAACCTTGACTGTGCAAAAGAATATAAAATAATGCTAGAAAATGCTGCAACTTGCATTATTTTACCAATCACTACTTTTCAAGACAGGATATGGTACACCAAACGAGACAAAATTTTGTCCGGTATGAATTCGCCTTGGGCTTACCTTTTCATATCTCTTCGATGCTCTTTCATATTTACGAGTCTTGAACAAAGCATTCCCTTCTTCCTTTTTCTTCCCAGCTGCCTCAATCTTCTCTGGTGTGTTCAAATCCCAAGATTCCTTTTCCTGCAACCCATTTAATTTTCAAACAAGTATATCAATTAAATTGGCTATAGCATAATTCTCAACCTCAAACAGAACCAATTAACAAAAGCACATTTCTCTCACCTTAACGAAAGTGACCAGCTCAACCTCATAATATACAGTTGAATTGGGAGGAACAGTAGCCAACTCTTGGGGTGATGCAGCAGAACCCAAAGCATATTCAGGTCCAATGGTGACCAGTGCAATTTCATTTTTCTTCATATTCTTCACAGCTCTTTCAAGTCCATCAATTACTTGCTCTGTAAAACAAATACATCCAAATTAAACCTTGATGTAAAAATCTAGTTTCCTTGTTAGGAAATTTCAATTAACAGATCAATCATCATACCTTCATCAATCTTGAATTCAAATGGTTGCTCATCATCATGACCCTTCTTGATGAAAACGGTCCCATCTTGCAGCTTGCCAATAAGTTTCACTGAGATTTAATGAAACAAATCAATCAACACAAAGCTCCATGAAAAGACTAGGCTTCAAAAATTTTCAACAAAACTTCCTTCCGGCAAAACTTTACCTTGAACCACAGCGCCATCGTTCGGTCGTTCATATCCCTCACCCTCTTTTAAGGTCTTCTTCAGAACTTTCTTGTCCTTGGTGATATCAGAGACAGTCTTCCAGGAGACCAACTCAAGATCTATTTGAAGGGTAGCATTTGGAGGTACAGCACCTTCATCCCCAGATGCTGGCCTTCCAGACTCGTTGAATGCATCTGTTAAACTCGACTGTCAGTATACGCATCAAATACGAGTAAAGCAAACACAAATTGCGTCCATAGAGTATTAAAGGAAATTTTAAAAGAACATAAAGAACTCACATTGTGGCTTCACGGTCAAGAGAACTTTCTCTCCCTTTTTCATTGTTTTCACAGCCTTAGCCAGTGCAGGACAGAAATAGCCTGTGTACAAGACATGGCACATTACAAACAGGATCCTCAACATGAAGAAAACAAAATAATTTGAGGCACGAAAGTATGAAACGAACCATCTCCTACAGTGAACTCTACTCCATCAGATTTTGAAATGTGCGTCCCATCTTCAAGCCGAGCTTCATACTTAACTGCAGCAAAGAAAACAGAAAACTTGTTCAGACAATCATCAAGCATGTCTCACTAAACATGTCAATCTAAAGGAAGAAGATGGATGCGAATAAAGCACCAAAGACTTCATCGAGGTCCTTAGGATTATCCCATTTCTCCCCTTCAGTGAGTATCTTCTTGAATATTCCTCCGTCCTTGCATATGTCCTTCACACTTGTCCAAGATAGCAACTCCACATCAAACTGGAGAGTGGTATTAGGGGGAATAGTTGGTGGGGAGCCAGATTCTCCATAAGCCAACTCTGGTGGTATTGTAAAAATGGCATTTTCACCTTTCTTCATCGTTTTGATACCTTCGTCCCATCCCTTGATCACATGTCCTAAATAATCAAGAAAACCATGTTATTTAACCATTCAATGAAATCAAACAAAATGAAACACAACTTCACTGAATATGTGGCTTTTCAAATCCAAAGCAAATTCATGAAACGACATCAATTGATATGCTGTTAATATATGAAATGGTCTAAATTGAAACGTACTCCTAAGACTTTGGACAACAACCACCATGTTTTATGTATAAACATCAAATCAAAAAACCTTCTAGTACACTTATGGCGAAAAAGGATAAAAATGCCTTCTTGTACAGTGATATTTCAACGTTCAATCAAAGTTTTATAGAGTTAATTAATGGTGAAGCCAGGACTAATATCAGCCTATGATTATCTTTCACCAGGACATAAACAGTTCATTTTTTGTTCCTTAAGATTTTTAGACACCTTGTGGTCTCAGAGTGCCTAGAAAAGCAGAGTGTTTAAACCATAAGATGCAACAACTATCTGATTGTGTAATAGGATGAACCAATTAACCAACATTAGAAATCACTATAGCCAGAGAGTTTAAGCAAAAATATAGAAGTCTGTGATAAGTACAGATTCGTGACTTCAAAGAAATCCCAGAAGACTACTAACAATCTAACAAACTTTTCATAGTCATAGAACAATCCACAAAGAATTCAAAAGGAAGTTCATTGAAACTAAAATAGGCATCAAACACTATCGCTATACCACATCCCAGTCCAGTGTTTTAAATAAAATAAATAAATAAACATACACACCCAAAGAACATTACAAATTACCTTGTCCGAGCTTAAACTTGAAAGGGGTTCCTCTATCACGACTCGAATCGAATTGGGTTCCATCGAGCAAAGTCCCAGTATAATGAACTGCAACAAAATTCCACGATATTTACATAGTAGATTCAAAAAGGGGGACACGCCAGAGAGAATAAATACGAAGAATGGGATTAATGAAAGACTATACCTTCAACCTCATCTCCAACTTCAGGTCTTTCCCATCCTTCACCTTCCTTAACCAACTTCTTCTTCAGCCCATTCTTCCCAATCTCCTTCTCCTCCCCAACCTTGAGCGTTGTGGTAACTGGTTCGTCCTCGGGAATGTCAAAATCCTCATCCATGTTGTTGGCAGCTGGGAACTCAAAATCGTCGTCCATGGCGAATTCAACTGAGTTAACGATAAATCAAAGACTAGCAAATGCGTATTGGGCAATTGCAATGGAAATGCAGAGAAATCTGAGGCAATGCAAGGATCGGGTCTCAACTCGTGGCCTGCGTTTTCGGGGAGAGTGGGTTTTTATGATGGGAGAGAGCGAGGGAGTGACAGAGCGGAGTGTCTCTAGAGAGTTCGAAAATGCAGAGGAGTCAAGATGGTTCCAGAAAGACCTTGTAGAATTTTTATTTTATTTTATTTTATTTTAATTTTTCGTATGGTCGTAGAAGTCGAAAGCGCGCCAAGTTCGCAACCTAAAACAGAAAAATCTGCCAATTTAGAATAGAATAACCGGTGCAGCTCACGGCTATTTTCTATACAATCGGTTCTTTAACTTCTTTTTCCTAAATTTTACTCTTACCAACTCCCATCTTCAAAAGTAAAATGAAACGTGTAGGTTGAGTATGATTAAGTAATAGTAAAATTTAGATAATTTTATAATATATTGTGTGATTTATTTAAATAAATTTATCAATTACAAACAAAAAATTTTGTAATATTTTTTTCTGATTCTATAAAAAAACATATTCAATGAAAGTTATAAATGCAACTTGGAAAGAGATCTTTCAAAATCCAACTTAAAAAAAAAAAAAGAGCCAAATTAAATTATTTTAGCTTCATAAAAATTTAAAAAAAAAATAATAAAGGAAATGGAATCTTGAACCCCTTTCTCCCTCATGTCACATTTAGATATTGCAAAAGGAAAAAATGCAAAATCCAATCCCATTTAATGTAATCTGTTAGTGTTAAATCCAATTTAATGTAATATGTTAGTTAACACGTTGATTAACTTTATTCTAAATTATGGGTAAAAAAAAAGGTCATTAACTTATTAAATTATCTATCAAGGCATGAAAAAGATTGAACAAAGATAAAGACAAATTTACCATTTGTTACATGAAGCAAATCTATGGACTAACTCTCGATATAACAGGAAAAGCAACACATGCAAGCGGATTGACTCACCAAAGTTCCCATTGAAATAGGATCTACACAAGGAAAAGCATTTGCCATCAATTGGTTATTAAGGGCATCTCAAAACATTCAAGATCAAAATATGACCTTCAAGTTAAGTTTCGAATTAGTGAATGCCGCGAAAGAGAGTGGCAACACCGTACACAAAAAAAGAAGAGACCCAGAATGGATGAGGCAAATAGAGATTTTGCACATTTTGGTTATTCCATGAATAGGATTTACATAGACATATAGACCTACGGATCCATACATCTTGATCATAAAATAATCAATCAAAAAGGAATAAAAATGATCAATATATCTCTTGAAACAAACAAAAAGAAAACAAGAGACAAAACATAAATCATGATAACCTCTCTCAGGGATTTGCTTAAGAATAAGAAATAAGAATCTTGTGTAAACATTTTGAAATAAGGTTTGTCTTATTTATGAGAATTCTATAAATATTCCATTCTGAAAGAGAAACTTTGAAACAATTAGGTTTTTTTTTTTTTGGGAGATTAGATGCAGTTTCTATTTCATGATCTAGCATGTATAGAAAACTTCATTCTTGATTCTATGAGAATTTTTATTGAAGTTTTTCATTTGCTTCTCTTTGAAGGAAGTTTTATTTTCCTAGAGTGTATCCTTTTTTTTTTGATTGCATGAGAGAATTGAACCTTAAACATTTCACATGCTACCCAAACCTCTCACAATTAGACCACACCTAGTAGCTTTGATAGATTCAACCTTTGATCAAAATGATATACCTTGGTTATATTTTATCTCTTGAACAAATTCAGTAATAAGCACAATGGCCATATTATTTTGATGGAGAGAAGAACTTATGATTAACTTTTCAAGAAATTTCCAAGCAAACAATTTCATTGAAATCTCTTATCTTCATATTTTAATATGTTCATCTCTATGTATTTCTTTTTCTGTAATGTACATAAAAATGACTAAAACAAAGTCTTTCTATAAGTTGTATTAACAGCTACTCCAAGAGAAATGTTTTATGTAATGATAACTTTAGAATGTTTCAGTTTATGCTTATATCTATTATTTAGATATACCAAGAAAAATGTATGGTCTAATGAGACTATTTCGAAATATTTACCAATGGGTGAGGCAAGCTGGTTCACAGTTTTCTCTTGGTTGTATAGTTGTTCCAAAGGAGAGATTGAGTTTTAAGAAATAATGAATAGTCTTATTAATACACAAATGTATAACTCTTCAAGAATTTTAAATTTAAGGTGACTGTATATGTTATAACATCTACCTACAATCATTAGTCAAATTTAGGAGGTTTTCGCTTAACTTTGTTTGTATCAACAATTTTCTAGTCCAATGCATTCTTTATCAAACAAGTCATGCAAAAGCTATTGAAAATGAAGATGAAGGATCTAGAGAAGGTTTATCAACCAAGCCATGTTAAAAAATTAAAAAATCAATGACTCATATTAGTTTGTTTTTCTAAATCAATACAACTTTTTTTATTTTTATTTTTATTTTTTTTATCACAATACGACTTTACTTCTTCATGAATTTACTTATTTAAGTTATTAACAATGTTTTTAAAATACCGATCAAATAAATTTAACTAGTTGGATTTAATTGCGTTGACTGGTATTTAGCAATAAAAATGATAATAGCTTCATTATCATTATTTTTTAATTTTCTCATAACAAGTACTATTCCAAAATAATAAATAAAGGATAATAAGTTAATAATAAAAAATAAAATCTTCAGACAACTCCAAAATACTGATTAATTATTTGAAATTCAATACAGAATTTTTCTTTTTAGTTTTCATGGGTTTTGTTTCTCTTTCTAATTTTAGGCGTTGCAAATTAAGCTACACATTACATTACATTACATTACATGCGTACCGCTGCACAAACAGCGCTGATTCTGCGATTTCGCAATTAAGCCCCATAGACCATAGTCCACCATTCCAACCTCTGAACCCTCTTTCCGCACACCTCACCCTTCTCTCTCTTTCAATCTATCTCTCTCTGCGCGGTGACCCCTTCTCTCTCAATTCTCAAGGGGTCGCCTCTGTCTGTCTTCTCTATCCAGAAAATCCCAATTGCGTAAAGAAATTCAATTTTAATATCCCTAATTTAAATCTGTGAATTTTTAGCTCCAAGATGTCGGAGATGGCGAACACAGATCCTGAGGGTGTCGATGGAGTCCGTATGACATGGAACAATTGGCCTCGTACCAAAGTTGAAGCTAGCAAGTGCGTGATCCCACTTTCTGCCTCCGTCTCCTTGATCCGTTCTCACCCAGATATCCCAAGGCTCCCTTACGCGCCTCTCCGTTGCAAGACCTGCTCCGCCGTCCTCAACCCCTTCACTCGCCTGGACTTCAGCGCCAAGATCTGGATCTGCCCCTTTTGCTACCAGCGCAACCATTTTCCTCAACATTATGCCATGATCTCTGAGACCAATCTCCCTGGCGAGCTTTATGCACAGTATACCACCGTTGAATATGCTCTTCCTCAGTCTGTAAACCCAAATGCATTTGGGAACCCCAATCTCGATCCTGCCCATCAGTCGCAGCCTTCGCCGGTTTTTGTTTTTGTGCTTGATACGTGCATGATTGAAGAAGAGATGGAGTTTGTGAAATCCGCACTTAGACAGGCGATCGGGCTGTTACCCGACAATGCTCTTGTGGGTTTCGTGTCTTTTGGAACCCAAGTTCAAGTTTATGAATTGGGGTTCTCGGAGATGTCTAAGGTTTATGTCTTCCGGGGTAGTAAGGAAATCTCAAAAGAACAGGTTTTGGAGCAACTTGGTCTTGGTGTTTCAGGGAGAAGAACAGCTGGTGGGTATCAAAAGGGGGTCCAAGGTGGATTCCCCGTTTCAGGTGTCACCCGGTTTCTCCTACCTGCATCTGATTGTGAATACACTCTGAATTCGGTGGGTTCAATTGCAAATTTTTGGTGTCTCATGAATGATTGTGTTGTTGATTATTGACAAATGGGTTCAACTGTTGTGGTTTCCAGCTATTGGATGAATTGCAGACCGATCAGTGGCCGGTTCCACCAGGCAGTCGTCCATCTCGTTGCACTGGAGTGGCTATAAGTGTTGCAGCGGGATTACTTGGTGCTTGTATTCCTGGGACCGGGGCAAGAATAATAGCTTTGGTTGGGGGTCCATGCACAGAGGGACCGGGCACGGTAATGCACCTTTTAGTTATTTCCTGTATCATTTGATTGATTCTTATAATTTATGGTTAATCGTATCCTCAATTGACGACCATGTTTATTGAGATATATATGTTAGTGTTATGAATGCTAGTCTATCTTCAGTTTTAGGAATCTGAGGCAATAGGAAACAATCATTTTCAAATCCATTGTTCAGGCGTTTTGGTGTTTGTAGAAGGTTCTAGAGCTTTTATTCCTCAAGTAAATCAGTTGGTATATGGCTTTGTTAATTGGGAGAGATCATGAAAAAGAAGTAACTTAGAAGTGGATGTGAGATATGGGAAACGTTTACATGTTGTTGCTTATGTTGATAGTCACTGAAGAATTCTAACTCAGAAAGTTTTTAGTGTTTAAGAAATTGATTGATGTTAATAATTTTCTTTGCAGATTGTGTCCAAAGATCTATCTGACCCAGTGCGTTCCCATAAAGATCTTGATAAAGATGCAGCACCATACTTCAAAAAAGCTGTCAAATTTTATGAGGGTCTTGCAAAGCAGCTGGTTGGCCAGGGTCATGTTTTAGATCTATTTGCATCAGCACTTGATCAAGTATGTATCAGCATTTTAATTTTCATGGACTTTTAAATTGTGTAACTTGTTTCTATTTTAATTTTGTTAATTGTTTTGCAATTTATCCCATTTGTCTTCAAGCCATTACAATTAGTCTAAATGGAAGTTCAATCACATGCGTAAACAAACACATTAGTGTACTGGTGTGCTGATCAGTCCTCTTTACTAACCAGGATTTAAGTTTGTAATTTTGTCTGATGAGAAAAGCAAGGAAGATAAATGCTTTATTTAACTGTATAGGTTAGTCATAGAGATTATTGAGGAGGGATGTGGATATTTGGATAATATTTGGTAGCTGAAGAAAAGTGGGTTAATTTAGACCACGAATTACTAATTTAATATCACTGTGCAGCCTGCATATTGAATTTATACTTTGAAAGTGTTTAACCAAGAATTTGTGCCGTCTGTATGTGGAGTAGCGGAGAAACTTTCTTGCCTTAGAATTTTACCACTGCTAAACAGGCCAGTGGAAGATATCAGATATCATTACTGTATCCTTCTTAGGATATACTTGATCAAAATGCATCACATTTTATTCTACCTTTAGAACACCTGAGCTAGATTGATATTAACATAATTTTCCTTTACTGTTGGGAAGTCTTTGAGGCTTCAGAACGTGAGGACACTTCCCGAATCTCCTTTGTGATCTAATTGCTAACATCTAGGAATGGCTTATCCTGCCAGACTATGTGTCTAAAGTGATTAATCAATCTGCTGCTTACATCTGGGTAGCAATGAAAGTGCGCATACATCATTCAATATCATGATTATCTCTAGCAATAAAATTTACATCATTTGCATTATGATTGTCGTTTATATTGACATGAAGCTTGTTTTATCTGCTTGAGATAAAAATTCATGCTATGTCAATTTGAATTCCTACAATGCACTAAATTATGAACAATGAGCATGCTTGTTCTTCTTCTTGTGTTGATTCTTGAATGTTTAAAAATATAGGTTGGGGTTGCTGAAATGAAAGTTGCAGTTGAAAGAACTGGTGGCCTTGTTGTTCTAGCGGAAAGTTTTGGTCATTCAGTATTCAAGGACTCTTTTAAGCGCATTTTTGAGGATGGGGAGCAATCTCTTGGTCTTTGTTTTAAGTGAGTTTTTTTTTTTTTAAATTCTTTTTAAAAATATTTTCTCTTAGATATTCTAATTTGATTCCTGTCCACTGTGAAATATTTATTTTGGTCATTTTGTACTCTCAATTTCTGTATATTACTTCCCCTGCCTCCCTCCAGATTCATCTTCTTCTTTTTTTCCTTCGAGTTCTGTACTTATTTTTCAATTCAACATGCTTTAAAGATGATGTTCTGAGAGTTGCTGACAAATAAATAAATTTGTGTGAGAGATGCTGAAGCCCTAGGAAAAGATTCTTGGCCTTTGGTCCTCAGCATGCAACCTGTATATTTACGGGGTTTTGTTCATCTGCTGGTCAAGTAGGTATTTTGAATTTTATTAGAAGGATGTGTAGGGGAAGAGAAAGAATATGGAAACAATTAGTTTTGTGTAATTGTAGTGTTTCAGAAAGAGGGAGATAGGAAAAGATGAGGGATCAACTTATACGGTTGACTAGAAGATAACACTGGTCACCCTTCCACTCCCCCCAAAACACACACACAAAAGAAAAAGAAAACTAAAAAGATTTTTTTGATTTATTTTGTAATTCAAGGTTTTTCCATCGAAAATTTTAACTGCAATTTTTGTGGTCTTGAGTTTTAATCAATGGGGTCAGTATAAATTTATGTTTTGAAATGGATTTCTTATCCTAGAATTAGGATCAATCCGGGGTTGTATTTGGGCAGCTTTATTCTGTTTCTGTTATGGATGTTATCTTGTCCTCCTTGAAACTGTACTTTATGTTTCCTTGTCATTATAAATTTCTTCTTTTATAAAAGAAAATTGTTAACGTTGTCTTTCACTTGTCAGGGTACAGATAAAAACATTTTCTAGTTCTTTCTTTTCCTATTCATTTCGTCCCTCTTTTCTTTTCTTGTTTCTCTATGTTTCACCTTTTTCTTGCTTCGGACATGCTGATCCCTATTTGAATTTTGTTATAGTGGAACCTTTGAGATCATTTGCTCCAAGGAAGTCAAAATTCAGGGAGCCATTGGACCTTGCACATCATTGGAAAAGGTTTGATCATTTAATGTTTCTAACTCTTAATTTTCTGTTTCTTATTGAAATTGCAATTGGAGTCTGAGAATGGTCTAGAGAGAAGAGTTTACAACTGTAAATGTTTCTGATGTTAGATATTGGGAATCAAATTTTGCAGAAAGGGCCTTCTGTTGCTGATACTGTGGTTGGAGAGGGGAACACAACAGCATGGAAGATGTGTGGCCTTGATAAGAGTACATGTTTGACAGTGGTGTTTGATCTTTCATCAAGTGATCGCTCAAACACTCCAGGAACTGTCAATCCCCAGTTGTACCTGCAGTTTCTTACAAGGTATGCTACAATACTTTTACTATAAATGCATAAGTTTGCTTCTTTCAGCAGCATGAACATTGACAGCCATGTTCTTGTTGCAGTTACCAGGGCCCAGATGGTCAATTAATGCTTCGTGTTACAACAGTAACTAGAAGATGGGTAGATAGTTCTGTTAGCTCGGAGGTATTTCATTTTTCTTGGTACCTAGCTGGATGTTTATTTGTCAATGTTAAAAGAAATAATTGGGCTTCTATATTTATCATAATTTTATGAAGCTTGATTTTTTCATTTTTCATGTTCACTATATTTGTCTTTCTGTGAAGTCTGATCTGTACCACTCAAGAAAGAGGGTTCCATGATTTAGTGTCCATTTGTTATTTTGCTAAGTAGCCAATTATTGTTTACAATTATTGATTAAGGAAGTCTGATATTACTATTTTATGTACTAGTTTTACCATTCATTCACTTTCCTTCAAATAGGGATTGCGTGTTGCATTTTGCTCTCTAGCTTTTAAAATTCGAATTGTAACAATCTGTGCTATGCATGGGGACCCACTGGTCTGGGTAACTAAATGCATTTACATATGGGCATCTTCGAGATGGGAATCCTAGAAATAAAGTCTCCTTTTTTAGGAGGCTGTTAGTTTAACTCCTACATTATCAGGACTATATTCCTAACTTAATAAGTTGAGTCATTTTGGCTTTTTCTTACTGTCAGTTCATAGAATTTGGTTTATTTTGGTTTCTGTTGTCTCCTGCATAATTTGACCTATGCATTTATGTTGAATAATCTGCAATTTTTGTCCAGAGGTTGGGAAGGACATTTTGTAGTTTTACCTGAATTAATGTGAGTGCGTGCAGGGTTTTAACATAATTGACATGACTGGACTCTGTCTTTTTGTTAGACTACGTGTCCAGTTTTCCCTTTGTGCTGAATTGCATACGTATAATGCGCCCAACATAATTCAAATTCAACATGCCATTGGTAATAAATACATCTGCTCTGCAAGGGTGTGGTTAAGGATTAAGAGGCAGGTGCATGTTTGCATTGCAGACATCTGTAACCATACAATATTTAAATTCTGTTAATGACTATTTCTTTATCACTTTTTTGCCTGGTTCTACCTCTTTCACTGCTCTAAGCATTTTGATTTATCCTCCCTTCTGTCTTATTATAAAATTTCTTATTTCATAAAAACAAAATATTGTGGTTATCCAAATTCCAAAGTGAATAGTGATGTTTGAATCTACATTCAATGGTGGACTGCTTTGTTCCTTTCTTTGTTAATGCATTTTGATAGTTCAAGAATGCACTTTCTGAAGTAGTAAATATTTGCTTTTTAGGAATTGGTACAAGGTTTTGATCAAGAAACTGCTGCAGTGGTAATGGCAAGACTAGCTTCTCTGAAAATGGAGACAGAGGTATATTCTAATATTGTCAGATATTGATCTCTCTCTTTCTCTTGGTTGAGTAGTTTTGATGTTCATTTCATTTGTTCAACCTTTTATTTGTGGTACCAAGTACTGATGGGATGGCATTTCACATGTTATTTGTTATGTCACCAGTGTCTGTAGTTTTATTTATTTATTTATTTTTTAAATTTTTATAATAATTTGAGTGAATGAGTTTTGGGATTAATTGTGACCCTCCTTTTTTCTACCATATCCATATCTACCCCTTTATTTCAGAGCAACTTAGTTCAATTTAGTAGAGTTTTGTGTTTATTGTGCTGCAATTAGTCTTTTCCTAGTGCTTTTTCTGTTGTACATGTATGTAATGGTAATGGCAAATTTTCAACTTTAAACAAACTCCAACTTCCGTAACTAAGTTCCAATATCATGCTGAGGATCAACTTATGTTTAATCAGGAAACATTTGATGCGACGCGGTGGTTAGATCGATCCCTCATTCGTCTCTGTTCTAAATTTGGTGACTACCGCAAGGATGATCCATCATCTTTTACATTAAATCCTTTGTTTTCCTTGATCCCTCAATTTATGTTCAATCTGCGACGGTCACAGTTTGTACAGGTATGAATCATGTCTTTTGGTTTTCTGCATGTTGAGCTCTTCAAACTTTCATATTAACTTTCATACTATATGGTTGGTGATATGCGTTGGCAGGTTTTTAACAACAGTCCAGATGAGACTGCCTACTTCCGTATGCTATTAAACAGGGAAAATATTAGTAATGCTGCAGTAATGATTCAACCGTCTCTAATATCGTATTCATTTAATTCACTCCCTGCACCAGCGTTATTGGATGTGGCTTCCATTGCTGCTGACAGGATTCTCTTGCTAGATACTTATTTTAGTGTTGTTGTTTTCCATGGGATGACAATAGCTCAATGGCGTAACATGGGATACCAGAACAATCCAGAACACCAAGTATGTTAATTACGAATGTCCTGCTAATGAAATGATTATCACATACTTATTTTCTGATAAAAGATTTACCTACACCCGTAACTAATTAGATCCTCGAATATAATCTTTATAATTGTTAATTGGGAGAATTATTAACTTATTGTCAACTTATGATGGATTTTGGTGTTCTTTTAGAATATTAGTCGTATATCATTGTTACTTCCCTTTATTCCCCTAATGGCTTTATATCACAGGCATTCGCACAACTATTACAAGCTCCACAAGAAGAGGCCCAATCGATCATTCGAGAACGCTTCCCTGTCCCTAGATTGGTAGTGTGTGATCAACATGGTTCCCAGGTCAGTATGTTACTTGAATTAGTTCGACTACTATGACTTTCCCCTATGTTTGATGATTCTTTCCTGAATTTGTTTATCGCCATGAACAATGCTGATATGTCAAACTGCATTCTTACTCGTGCGCACATTTCTTCTACAACATGTTATCACAATTTATTCGGTTCAGAATCAAATTTCTTTTATTAATTCATCATGCTTGAAAAGTATCTTTGTTCTCTTTTTGTTAATGGGAACTGTAATGGAGTTTCGTTGTTCATGATTCATACAGGCCCGATTTTTATTAGCAAAGCTGAACCCTTCGGCGACATACAGCACTGCCCATGATTTAGCTGCTGGTTCTGATGTGATATTCACTGATGATGTGAGCCTTCAAGTCTTCTTTGAGCATCTTCAAAGGCTGGCTGTCCAATCTTGACAGCTGATCATAGTATAGACTGACACAGTTTATGTGGGTTTGGGACTTAACGAAATTCGCCAAGGGTGTGGTTCCTGCATTGTGCTGTTCCATTCAGTGGTTTTTCCTTTCTTTCCCTTGTTGTTATAGAAGAAGTCAGAGGCCCTAGCAATCCAGGAATAAGGAAAGCAAATCTGAAACATCTGATTTTTTGGGGTTCTAGTCAGATTTCATTTCATGGAGAAAAATAAAGGGTTCAAAAGTGTGTTGAGTCTCACGGGTAGTGAGGAAAGAAAGGATGATGAAACTGTAAGTTAAAAGAGATAGCTCTGCTTCAGCAGCAAAGTGAGGGAGATATTTTTGTGTTTTTTTTTTTTTTTTTGGCTTATTTGTTTTTCACCCAGATCTGAGTTTTGGGTTGAGTATCTGGATTAATTTATATAGTTGTGTTTACATTCTCCCTAGGTTGCAGAGTAATGAGAATCATTTTGTTATGTTGCTGGACTTTGAAAGATATACCCTCCTCTCTTTATGATCTTATGTATATGTAGAAGTTTGCATTGTCTTAATTTGATCATGGTGACTTTTTTTATCCTCCCCTTGATGATCCTACAGGCATAGAATTTCTTTTACAAATTAGCTTAATCATGTGAATTTTTGTTGAATGAAAAAAAAAAGATTACTTTCTTTTGGGTAATGGTTATCTTCTTTCAAAGAAAAATAATAATTACACTTATTTTTCTGCTGCTTTTTCTTCTCTAATTCACCTCTTAAAGGCAATTTTTAGGCTCGATATTCTTCTCTTGAATCTTTCAAGTGGGTTTTTCATAATCTTGTTTGGGTTTTTTTCCAAGCATGCTGCTATTAAACAAATGTTTTGTACATATGTTCATTTAATAGAATTGTTATGTTACCAGAAAAGAAATGTGAGGCGTGAAAGGCTTGACCATTGTACTATTTCTAATATATTTTTGTATTTTGTTATAAGTAAAATAAATTTTCTTTTATTTGACGAGGGGGATCTGAGTTAAAATTTTGTTTTAAGAGAAATATATATATTTAGTGTTTAATAAGATTGTTTTTAATACAGTCAAATAAGACTATTTTAATATAAAATACTTATAAAAATTATAAAAAAAAATTCACCTGCACACCTCTAATAAGGAAATGCTTATGATTTGCTAAGATTTATTATTTATTTGGAAAATCATATTTTATATCTTATTCAAGTAAAACTTTCTATATTAACGAGGGCTTTAAATTCCCCTAAAATGTAAATTTTAATATTGAATAAGATATCATACCAGCAAAAGAAAGTATAATAATAATCCATCTATGGTTTATATTTTTGAAAATTTTAAATCGAGTCAAATTAGCTTGTGTTGTGGCTCAGGTCGACCGTTAGTCCCATTGTTCGCGCCAAAGTTCAAAAACTCAAATCCCTCCCTCTCCGTATCCATTTCTATCCCTCACGAAGAAAACAATGTACTTGAATGATTTTCAGGACCCAGAGCTCGACCTTGAAGACGACGACAATGGTTTCTCCCATTCCTCACAGCCACCATCCTGCTCACAAGGTCATCGGGTTTCCTTCAACTTGCAGACCCAGCAAGGTGGCTCCATTTGCTTCCTCTGTTTCTCCAACCTCATCTCTAATCCTCTCTCCCCAACCATCCATGTCACCTATGCTCTCTCTCAGCTCTCACGCGCCCTCTCTGAGCCTCAATTCCTCAATTCTATCATCACTCTTCACCCTCACTTCCTCGTCTCTCCTCTGGTCAACGCTCTATCGTCTTTTGACGATGAACCTATTGCCTCCCAGCTCATTAATGTCATTCTCGCTCTCTCTGATTCCGCTGATGCTTCAGTTTATGGTGATTTTGTTGCTAGGATTTCGAATCGGCTCTCCTCTTGTGCTTTGGGTTGGAGTTATCGACAATTATACATGGTATGTTAAGTTCATCTGTTTCTGTTCCTGTTAGTTGGATCTAATTGCTTTACTCTTAATATTGATTATTTGGAAACTGAGTGTTCTTTTCCTGCTCACATGTGTTCAATTAAATTCCTCTCTGCCAATTGGCGTGTTTAAGTTACTGGTCCTAAACTGTAGGTCGTGAATTAAATGTACTTAATCTTCTCATAATTGTTGATTTTATTTTTCTAATCCATGAGGAAGATTAATGGCATATGATCAACAGAATGTGTTTGAATAAACTTCTGTGGCATTTGATGTGGTTAACTTCTAAAGCTAAACTTTAGGAGGCATTTTGGTGTGGGAAAAATAATTAGGAATCATGGTATTGAATGAAGTTGGATGAAGGGTAGATAATCAGACGTTGTAAATTCTGTTTTGTTCTGATGAAAAAGAATAGGTTGTCTTACATTGCCAATGTGTTAGCAGGACTTTCTGGTCATTATCGAACTAACAGCGATTCCATATCTTGATTTTTGTATCTGCTATTTATGAGTTCTGGGTGATCACTTGGATGAGTAGCACTCTTGTTTCAATTAGATTTTGTGGACATGAGTAAAGCTGCTTACCTAGAGATTGCATTTGAGGTTATGTATGACTCAGAAACTGTCGAAGTAGCTCAAGAAAAGAGTGAGAGTATTCCCCGGTATCCACATCATAAAATGCATGCACGAGAGGTGACTGAATTTAAGTACTATAGAGAAATTCTGGAGTTGATTAGTACTAAGGTCTTTTAAAGAAATTTCTTTGACAAGTATTCAGGACTAACGTCTGCCTTTATTTTGCCTTTTGCTCTTATAAATTCCATCCATAAATTTCAAAACAGACGTGAAATCTATAAAGCATTACACAAGATAATGGGAATACGTGTCTTTGATGGTGAATGGTTAAGTTTCTAATGAGATCATGTATCAGAAAATTTTTAATCAGAAGGCTTCTCGTAGAACAAAATTTATTTTCCAAAGGTATTCTTTGCAAATTAATTTGCGATTTGTATAATTGAAATATTTTAAGAATCATTCTACTGAATGTACAGCTCCACTGCTTAGGGGTTCTTCTAAATTGTCAGATGGATATTGGCTATGGCCATATCAAAGATGTATTTAGCCTCATTTCCAGTCTTATTACCGGACTTCATTTGCCAAGGTAACATATATTGGAGATTGTCAATTTTTCATTGCATTTCTAATTATTTCACACATTTTAAGTTCTCTACTTCATCAGTACAGTGAGGAAATCCGTGGGGAAATCCTTTTTGTCCTCTACAAAATATCTATTCTTGAGAGCTCATCAACAGAGGGAGACGGAAGAGATATTTTAATTTCCTTTTGTCCAAAACTCTTATACATGGTGGGAGATGCCCTCATGAAGACTCAAAGTGATGATGTCCGCTTGAATTGTGTTGGTATGTTATAAAATTTCTGATCTTCTGTTCGCAGAAATTTCATTCAGTGTGCCTTGTTATGCCGTCAGTGGTGCCTACTTGGTCAGGCACTTAGATGTGACACCGAGATTCTCCGTACAATATTTTTTCTTGTCTCAGAGGTGCAAAAGATGATATAATATAATGGACTTTCTATTTGGAGTCCCAGGTATACTTGGCAACACCAAACCATGCAATCTCTAGAAGCTAACATTTAGCTTTTGATGTCCACTTGTAGACAGTGAACACTAAAGGGAAGGCCATATTCCTGTTAGTATCTCCCATTAATCATTAAGTGCATGCATCTCTAGGCTACAATCAAAGCACGTGGTTACTGGCTCAAGTATGAGCATTTATAATAGAGTCATTTCAACAACTGGTTAGATATATCAATATCATTGTGTAAATAGTTTGAAGAATAGTTAATGATAGTAAGGTGCTAAATATATTAAATCCCTAAGATATTTGGTTGTAGAGATTGGTAACCCATACATAACCTACTTGATCCTCCTGGTATTCTCTCTCCTTAAATCATTAAATCATTGCCTGCATCTAGACATAAAATATAACTATCTTTACCACTTTTGTTCTTTTCTTATTTTGACTAACAGTTTCCCTTATTCACTATTAGCTCTTTTGGCTGTTTTGGCTCGAAGACATGCATTCAGTGAAATATGTGCATACGAAAATGGTAGCATAACTTTATGTGGAGGAGATTCATCTAAAGAAACAGAGGATGGACCTAAAGAGTCCTCTCTGGTTACTCTAATTGCTGAAGCCATCAAAGGCCCGCTGCTTTCATCTGACAGTCAAGTCCAAATCAGCACATTAGATTTACTCTATCATTATTTGTCTTCAGCAGGCACTTCAGACAAACAGATTCAAATATTGTTGGAAGAAAACATTGCAGATTATGTATTTGAAATACTAAGACTGTCAGGTGAGAACTTTCTCTGGAATATAGAGACATACATCTGGTTCAAAGAAAGTAATTGTATCTTATCTGGAGAACTTTCTTCCTGTCCCTGTTGAGTTTGTCAATATGAAAGTTAATTTTGATCTTTCTGTTTGCTGAAATTCTCACATCATCTCATGACTCCATGACTATATATGTACTTAGGAAGACTTATGGGATTGTATTTACAACTTAGGCCTCTTTATATGTTTTCTAATATGTGAACAAGACATTTCCATTTGTACTAACTGTAAGAGACTCATTATTTTCTTCTCTTTATGAACAGGGTATAAGGATCCGGCAGTTAAGATGTGCCTTGAGGTACTATATCTTTTGTCAACTGCTGAGGAAGCCTTTAAACTAAGGCTTGTTGTTGGGTTTTCAACTCTGATTCCAGCACTGTGTTATGTAGCTGAAGTTCCTTTCCATCCGGTTCAATGTGAGACACTGAAGCTGATTTTCAAATGCATTTCTGGGTGCCCTGGAACAGTATCACCTTCTCAACTCGAGGAACTAGTTATTGTTTTGACAAAGATGCTTACAAAACATTCTAATGGGGAGATGGGAATGCTTCCTGAGACGTTTATAATGGTTTGCTCAGTCTTCGTTGCTCTTATAAAATCTCCATCTTTTTATGGAGCTTTAGATTTGTCAAAGTCAATTGAAGAAGCATTAAAACATGCCACTTCAACTTGTCTCTATGTCACTGAAAGAAATACTAACCAAATTTTAAATTGCTTGTATCTACTTAAAGAGGCATACACATACACTTACGAAGCAAACTCTGCCAACTCTAGTAAATTGGAACTTGGAAGCTGCATCTTAGATATATGCAGAGAAAATCTACTTCCTGGGCTTGTAAAAGGCATCAACGACATGGAAGAGGAAGCAGTCCTCGGGTTTCTAGAAACTTTTCATTCTATACTGCTTCTGGATTCTAACATCTGTGCCTTAGAATTAGCGAAGGCCCTAATTTCATCCTCTTGGTTTAGTTTCTCTTATGGGTGTCTGGGCTTATTTACAGGAGATAAGATGAAATACAGAATATATTTGTTACTCAGCTCACTTATGGATGTTCTTCTGGGTAATAATTCTGGGCAACCAATTAGAGATGCTGCATTATACCTGTCTTCCGATCCTGTTGATTTGCTATTTTTACTTGGGCAAAGGAGTAAGAACAGTTCAGAAATGCGTTCTTGTCAATCTGCTGTTTTGCTGATTATGTATACCAGTTCATTATATGATGAAAGGTAGTTGAACTTCGAGCTCCTTTTCCTCCTATTCTCTTTTAACAGTTTGACAGCTATTCCCATAAAAGTTTTCATACCTTCGTTTCGTTGCCAGACTTGCAGATGAGAAGTTGGTTCTAGCTTCTGTTGAACAATACATTCTTGTTAATAGCAGAGATTTTCAAAATGGAGCCACCGATTATATGGAAGTAATGCGATTGGTGAATCTTTACAGTTTCTTAAGGGGTCTTGACAAGACGAGCTGCCAACTCTCCTATAGTCAAGAAGCTGAGGCGATTATATTTCAGTTCATAAATGAAGAAGGATGGGATTTACTTTCTGCAAGAATTCACCCGGTATCATTGAAGTGGTTGTTTCAACAGGAGAACATAATCAAATCATTGTGTAATCAGATTTTAAAATTCTCCACGAGCTACAGCTCAGAAGGGGCTGACATCTTGCTTTGTGGAAATTACAGTCTAACTTTCAACGTGCAGACACTTGGAGAGATAGCATCTAATGAAGATAACTATGGAGCAAGACTTCTTATATGCTTATTGACACAACTTGTTGAGGAAGAAGGCCAGGAACATGAAATAATTGCTGTTCTGAATCTCATTGCAACTGTTATTCATGTCTTCCCAGCTGCTTCTGATCAATTATGTTTGCATGGAATAGGAACAGCGATCAGGACACTTTGTTATTCAAGTCGTGGCTGCTTGACAACGATTCTCATGTCTATCTCAGTTTTGGTTTTCAACATTTTGAGTTCAGTGCAACCGGAAATGCTTTCTGCTGATCGAGGATTGGTTGCAGTGACCATGAAGGTGTGAGTGACTGAACTTCTTTTTACACACATTGCTTTTATAGTATAAGCTTATCAGCTAATTCAAAACTTTGAAAAGTTTAGGTTATATTAATTGAGTCATCATGATGTTATGAAACTTCCATGTGTGCTTCATTCTCCTGCCGCAGTGGCGTAACTAGTCTTAATTAGGCTGAAGTATCACCTTGCTCCTCGTAATTTATTCTAGGTTTTGATTTATTCCTTGGAATTTCATTGCGAACAATTAGTCTTTCTGGTTTTTAATCCCATTCAATTGTTCCCTCTCCAAGATAATTTATAATCCGTAAACAAATTGATGATATGACACCTTTAGTATAGTTGTCTTTTCCCAACAGTTTGCAGTTATTCATGTTCCGTTGCATGGATTGTTATTTCCCCATTTTTCTTTTCCTGAATCTCTAATTGTTAAATTCTCTGAAAGTTTTTTTAAAGAACAGTACTATAAACATATTTACTTTTTACATTTTTTTTTTTTTTACATATCTTACTTTTTATTTTACCCCTACATATAATTGATACATGCAGGATGTATAGGTGAATGTGCACAAACAATTGCAAGTAGCATTTCCCTTTTCAGGATTAGGCAAAATGGGGCCATGAGTGGTGAACAGAATTGATGTGTACATAGCTTTGTACCACGTTGGAAATGCATGAACAACCATGTGGCAATGAATTACAAGCTTGTCGCTGGGATGCCTAAAAATCTTAGAACTGAATTTATGCAATTAAGGTGTAGGGATCAATATCAAATTAAAACCCGAAGTTAGTTATAGCAAGATCGTAGTTATAGATTTTTCTGGAATTGATATCTTGTCTTCTAATGCTATAATGAATGATCAGCAAGAAAAAATTAGCTGAGAAAAATTTGTCACCGGTTTATTTTTGTTTTATTCTGTGCAATTGATGTTACTCATTTGTTTTAACTGCATGTTACCACTTTCGCAGATTTCGGAATACTTCATTCCACCAGAAACGATTGATATAATGACAAGTGAAAGTCTCTTTGTTATTAGCATTCTTTGCTTGATTTTGCATCACTCCACCAATAAAGCGTTTGAAGAAGCTTCAAAGCCCATCCTTTTCAATACTTGTATAATCTCTATGGTCAACACAGTAGTCTCTAATGCTTGTTCAAAGGGGCCTGCTTTACTTGACCATGACATGGGAACAAGCAGCGGAGAAACTTTAGTATGCGTTCTTATACTTCATTATTTTGCTATTAAAAGGTATGTGATTCCCTTCTGTAATGCCCAGATAGTTAGAACCAATCTTGAGTTTTCAAAGCTAACTTTTGCTGTTCTAGTTTGCATGCTACCCTGTCAGGGATTGTGGAGTGGCAGAGCTTCCTCGACACCAGAAATCCAACAGAGCCACTCGCCTTTGTTGGCATTCGTTGCCATGACTTGTTGAGACTCTTGCATTTTGGTTCTCTTGTGGTCAAGATCATTGCTTCTTATAGCTTGTTAGAGTTGTTTACAAGAATATCGGATCAGCTAAATAGGAATAATATAGAGTTGAAATGTACTTCTAAGCACCTAAGGTCTTTAAAGGGTATATTGGAAGGCCTGGTTTTTTACAATGACTTAAGAGTTGCTACAAATTGTGCTCTATGCCTTTCAATACTAGTGGGGTGGGAGAAGCTGGCAAAGGAAACGCAATTATTTGGAAATAGCAGCTGGTGTAGATTGATTACAGAAGAGATGTCAATTTCTTTGGCCGCTCCTTGTGTGACATCTCGTTCTTTCATTAATAGTCAAAATCCTGCAGTACATGTAGTTATTGCATTACTGAAACTACATAACGTTCCCGGGTGGATGAGATCCGTGTTTAACGATTCATGCATATCTGGCATACTTGAGAACCTTGCAGCTAATACTTTGAGCTCAGAGATACTGGTCTTATTTCGAGAACTACTGAAACTCGACTACTTGAATACTGAACAAATAGCTACCCTTAACCAACTGATCCAGGTAACAGTCCTTCCCATTTCCTATTGTCTTCCCTCAAGTCTCATTCTTTAGGTCTTTATTCAAGTTGAGAAACATTAGGTACACATTTGTTTGTGCACCACTAAGTTATACTCTATTTTGTCATTGATTGCATGAATAAAACTATAAATAAAAAAAATACAGAATACAAAATGTAAGAGAAATTAAAAAAAAAAAAAGCGTACAAAGCATCACTTACTACGGTTTGAGCTATTGTAGAATCAACTGGCAAAAACTAATTAAATTTTCAAGTACAAAAAGACACTAACTATCTGCGAGTATATATAACTGTTCGTCCATATCTTTGAAATAAAGTATATTGTTTGCAAGTACAGAATAAACTGAACCCATTTACATCATGCAGATTTCATCCTTGTCATTGGTCATATTTGCAGGTACGCAGAAAGTGTATGTACACCAATAATGGCCAAGATAGTCTCGCAACTGAATCCCAGAAGGTCCTGACCAACCCATCTGATCTGGGAGAAGTTTGTGAGTATCTCTTTCACTTAATGGCATCAGAGACACATCTAGGTATGGATTCAGATTGGGGCAATAAGAGACTCTATGAAGAAATTGAGCTGTTTTTCAGGACCTTAACTGTAGATGATGATAGCAGATGAAGACACATAATATTCATTAAATCTTCTATTTTGCACTTTGATTTCACCACTATCAACCTTGGGAGGCACTTACTGAATTTTCTTAACAAACTAACAAAAAGATCGAATAACTATAGCAGACAAATCTTTTTGGTTAGGATCTTTCATATAGCAGGGGAAAAGAAATATCTGATGTCTCCACCACTGTAATAGCAAAGAACTCTCAACCCATTAAGAGAAAAACTACAGAACTCCCGTCAAGCAAGTTTGCTCACAATCTGTCACTATTTCATTTTAATTTTATTTCCAATCCCCAAATAAAAGTGGAAAGTGAAACATCACAAAGTTTTCACAATCTACTTTTCTCTTCCAATAAAATACCGATTGATTAAGTCAGTTTGGTGTTATACAGCTGAGATGAATTTTACTATGTTTGGATACTAAATCAATGAGGACTTGATAAGTCCAAGTTTCGCTTTCTCTATCTTGAGGATACAAAGAAGAGTAAACTTCTTCACAACTTTTAAGGAAATAACCTTTCCCAAATGCAGTAAGAACCAGAGGATCTGTTTTCATCTCTACATCTCTGTAAAGATAGCCCATCCTTCTCCATGTATCTAAAGTGGCACTACCATCAAAACCAATTCTACTCGCATCAAATAAGATTCCTATGGTGACTATGTCAGGCTCCACTCGATGGCTACGCAATTCAGACAGCAAATTTCTTAAGCGTGAGAAATCTTTCATCTTCACATAAGCTAGCATAATAATATTTGCAACGGTAATATTCCAAGAAATATTGGATTCTCGCATTTCTCGAACAATGATAGACATACCTTTTCGACTCGAAAGACACGCACAAGAAAGGAGACGGAGGCACCATACAAGGTCAGACGAACCAAAATTTGCACGCAAGGCAAGCCCCAAGTCCTCTAACCGAGAATACATGTAGTTGCCAATATAAACTTCAGCCAATTTTCTGATCAAATCATCCTTTAGAGGGGCTTTTGAGTTCAAAAGCATTCTGTAAAATTTCTCCATTTTGTCAATCAGCCCAAATCTAGCATAAGCCTCAAGCACTGCAACTTTAGTAGAAGACTGCAAATGCATCCTTTTTGACATCATTCTTTGATACACTTTTTCCATTCTCTGGAGCAGTCCACCTCTCGAGTATTCCCGGATAAGTATATTACAAGTTACATGATCAAGAGAACATCCATCCAACTCCATCATTTTCACACACAAGCCGAGTTCGTCATACATCTTAAACTTCCCATAAGCTTGAATCAGACCATCATAGGTTTCTGAGTCCGGCACTAAACCATATTCTTTCATCTCGCTAATCAAATTCAAAGCCTCATTGAAGTTACCTTCTCTGGAGAAACCATGAACTATTGGATTATACGTCCCCAAAGAAGGTCTTAGACCTTCATTTTTCATCTCCTTCAATGCAGATACTGCGTCTTCAACCATTCCTTCTTCACTTAGTAAATATATTATCTTGTCATAATTGAACTCACAAATCCGTGATTCCTCAATGTTCTTCCACATATCAAACACCTATTCCCATACCCCAATGAGTCAATTGTTGCAAGATAAAGAACATAAAAGGCGAAAAAAGAAAAAAAAATTAAAAATATAAAAAAAGATTTAGGAAAGAAAGAATGGTACTCTGCTTCAGCTCCTATGTATAAAGAACTGATGCAGAACGAATGTCCAAAGAATCAACTCAAGTCCTAAATTTTTGATACACAGTAATAGTACTACTGCAATACAGAATTGGAAGTTACCATCAACTTCTACCCAAAACAATCAAGACCCATTTATCAAAAGTATCCAAATCAGACACAGAAGGTATCAATGAGAAAGCAAGCAGCAAATGGGTTGAATTTGGATTAGCTGCAGTCAACTGCCAACCATTAGATGAGACAACAACTGTATTGACTATGCAGTTATAATCTCATCTATAAGCTGGCAGTGCAGTCTGACAGTAGGTAATTTCCTTTCCCTTAAATCCACCACAAAGGTAAAAAAAAAAATACACATACTCAAAACTTCCATGTGAATGAAGAAAAAATTCGACTTTCAAAATTACCAGAAATGAGGTATTCTATACATATATAAGAGAGTCTAATTAACAAAAGAATATAAGCATTTATTCTCTAATTATTTTTTTCTCTGTAACCAAATTGAAGGGAGAGTAAACCTGAAGAATTTCTTTAGATCTTGAGGCATTTTTCAGGAACCTCACGACGGCCCAGAAATGGTCTTTGCTCCAATCTCCATCTTCTCGGAGTATCTGCAAAGGGTTTGAACCTTTCTTCTCCAGCTTGTCCAGTAAAATTTTGAGTCTTCGGTGCTCATGGTAAGTTTCTACAAGAAGGGTTTTATGCTTTACGGAATCGATGTCTGAAACTGTGTAGGTTGAAGAGCGTTCAACAGAGGCAAGAAGAGTTTGAGTGGTGAGGGATGGAAATTTGGTTAAGGGTTTTGTGAAGAGCGGTTTAAGGAAGACGAAATTACTGCTCTTAGTCTCTTTGGATTTCCAGGGCTGTGTTATTCGGCCATAGGAGTGGATATGGTAGAAGCGAGCTACTAGATTCTCCATTGTTTCTGCCCCTTCAAACATTACCCTCATTTACAAGAAAACACTTATTTTTTTAATATAAAAATCTTAATAGGCATATTTTTTTTAACAATATAATAATTAAGATTTTTTTTCTGATATATAATTATTTTTTTGGTGGATGTTGGATGTTGGATGATAATGATATATTTACATTTAGACATATAAAAAATTACTTAGATGAAAAAAATTACTTTTTTTTTTTTGTTGGTTGATAGAAAAAATTACTTTTTTGATTATACCAAAGAACATACCAGATACTTCAATGAAAAAAATTACTTTAACCGAATTTAACTGATTTTTTTTTTTATTATACACAACTTTAAATTTAACTTCTATTCATAAAAACCATAGTATTTTTCTTTTTATTTGTATATATAATGTGTAAGATAGGATAAGAAGGGGCAAAAAAAAAAAAAAAATAGACATCTTCCTTTGTGTTCGTTCATCTCTCTAATTCCATATAAAACGAATTAACCTCTTAATATAAAAAAAAAAAAACTTGTCAAAAGTGAGTTCAAGACAAAGGTGTAAGATAACCTTGGACTTCAACTAAAAATACTCAAGCGGCTCACCACTACGTAAATCTAATGGCTTATAGGAGGACTTACTACTAGTCTTCTTTTGTGACTTACAACAACATCATCCTGTTTGTAGCATCCAGCAAATGGCTTCCACTTTGATTTCTCTTTCTGCGTAAGTTAATCCAATTTTCTCTTCTCATTCTCCAGGTGTTCTTCCAGTTTCCTCCTTAGCTCGCCAGCATCCAGCATCGCATTCATGGGATCTCTTTTCTTTTTGCCAAAGCGTTTTACTTTTGCAACAATATCTCTTTTAATTTCCTTAACACTACTGAACCAGCTTTGCTTGTTGCCTGCTTCAATATTCACATCAAATTCTGGGCTTAATGGCTCATAAAACATCTTCAGGCCGCTGTTGTGTTGATCATACGCAGTTCTTATCAGCTTTATTTCTCCCTTGGAGGACACAGATGACATAGGAGAACTAGAAGTTACATCTGTTAGACCAGTGTGAATATCAACCAAAGACATTTATATAGTTTTAGTGATCACATGAGAATCAATAATCACGTTATTCCTCAATGAAATATTTGTTCTAACAATTAAGAGAAAGATTGTCCTAAAATAGTTAGTTAATATGGTATTAAAAGTCTATTCTATTAAAAACTTAAGCTGTTAAGTATCAAAACTTTAAATAATTTTGTATTTAACAACTATTTCTATATAAGATAAACAAATTAAAGAGAAGAACTCATAATTTCTATGTTTGTTGAATATTGATATTAAATTAATTTATCTGGGTTAGATGACAATTTTCAATATATATATAGCATATATTAACAATTTATGGTTATTTAGCTATTCAGATTAATGAAAATATTATATGCAAAGCCATAACCTAAACCCATGTTCCTGTTTAAGTAGGGATAGACAGGAAAGCTCATGAATGGTGTAAGAAAAGGGTCACTAATCTAATGGCTAAAAGAAGAAAAATACAATGTAATGGTTTATGATCATGAGACTAAACTTACAATGTATAATAAGAAAAGAAAGTCATATAGAGATATATTGAATCACCTTCATAAGCACCCCAATATTCATAGTCAGCAGGTGAATTCAGTAAAGTGTTGCTTTCATCACTGAAGTCACTGGAATACTCTTCTTCCTTTATGTCGGAGCACTTGAACATTGATCTTTCTTGGATACTTATGTTCTTAAAGATTATAGTACTTTCCTTTGTAGTGGAATTAGAAGCTTCATCCACCGTGGGAATTGGACTAGATTCAACTATATTCATCTGGGACATCTTCATCTCCTTCAGGGTCCTCACAATTTCACCAATTCTATTCTGTTCAACTCTTTGAATTTCACAGCAACTAGATGAGAAACTCTCAAATGCCTTTATAGCTTTAGTAAAATTTTCATCTCTAGTCAATTTTGTTTCTGCTTTTGCTTTGTGTTCTGGTATCAGCTCCTCCTTTGAAGCTGGATCAAAACAATTTCCTGCATGTTCTTGATCAGTAGAAGTATCGCCTTGACTTTCTGCTGGAAAAAGAAGTGGATTTTCAGGGTTGTGTGAATCAATTTCTACAGATTTATCTTTGAAATTTTCCCAAGATTCACCTCCATGTTCTTCACCTTTGTTGTCATTCTCTGCAGTAATCCATGGTAGATGTCATGGAACTTAGTTTCTAGAGAGAATAATTTATTGTTCTCTAACAAGGTATATTTGACTTGTTACATATATAATTTGCATCAGTCATCACCATCCTGTGCCTATTCAATATTTAACAATTAATGAGAAAAAATTGAATAAAGTTGCTCTATTTCTAGTATAAAAAAGAAATATAATTCAACCAAAAAAATTAATTAAAGGTTGAAAAATGATTTAATATATATCTAACATCCAAGCCATAGTATTAATAATTCAACAATAGTAGCAAACTAAAAGAATCACTGAACTCAAAACTACATGGCTTTACTACTTTCTTAAACCATAAAACCAACAAAAGAAAAGCAAAACTAGAACTCTCTAATTAATGAACTTTCACTGTGTTATCATTCTTAAAGCCATTGAAAACAAGAAAAATCTGAAGACTTTTCTATCTTTCATGAAAAGTGATGAATGCCGCAAAACGGCTATATATATATATACACATATATAAATATACCTGACAGAATCTTCAAAATGGCTATCTCAATCTTCGACTCCATAGTTAACTTTTCATGAGAGAGAGAATCAGAAAAGAAAGTAACGGGGATTGCAAAACAGAGGGAAGCAGATTCTCTTGCCTTGTACGGGTTAGGAATCCTTCGCACTGTCTGGCTTTGTCTTCTGATATATACTATTCATTATTTTGTCAATCCAACTAAATCATTGGTCAATTGGTTATCCTAATTTTCTTCTGTTTCCTAAAATTTCCTCCTATATTGCTTACATAATAAGATTCCTAATTTTGTCTATCAAAATTAAAATAGTTAGTTGATACCAAAGCAAGTATAATAATCTCAACTTTTTTAAAAAAAAAAAAAAATCTAAAGTATTTTTAAATTAAAAAACGCCATTTAAAATATCAAAATCACTCTTATTAAAAACTATTAATTATTACTTATGTTCTAAAATTTGAGTTGCTATAAAAAGAATTTACTTATTAATATTCTTATACCAACTTATGATAATATTAAAATGTAAATATTGAGTCCATTACTTAATATCAAATTAGTCAACATTGAATGCCATGTGAAATTTTAAACAAATTATCAAATCCTTCACTTAGAAATGAATAATTTATCTGTCCAAGTAAACAAAAATTAGACTTGTACTGTATGATCTTATTTGCTTCCCAAAATTCTTTTCCGCTTTTATGATTTTGTAATTAAATTTAACAACATTATCTTTTTTCAGTGGTTTCTGGTGATCTTCGCAATGAAGGTATACAAATTATGGAGTAAAAGGAATAATGTTCGTCTTGCAAAACCTATGCCCTCAATTATGTCGGTCCATCGGGAAGCAATCGAGCAGTGGAAAGAGATAGAAGCTGGTTGCAGGCAAAGTGGATCGGTGAGTGACTCTGAATTATGCTTGTTCAACTGGATAGGATGCCTAGACTAGCATATGTGACACTAGCAGATGAACTTTGCAATGGTATTATTTATATGGCATCAAAGAAAAATTTACCTTTATCTAAGCCAATGGTCACTAAACCATCGTAAGAAAGCTAGGATAGGTTCCAAACCAAAACAAAACAATGGCATTTGATAGAAAACTGATACGTAGAAAGATGATAATAGTAAAATAATAACCAAAGATCCAGAAAATATACAACCAAACACGTAGGAAGACCAAGAGAAGACAAACAATTAAAATATGTACCTAAATCTATGACACACTAACCAAAAACAGATGCTGTAGACAACGAGAACCAGAACCCATCAGCACATCAGAGTGGAGAGCACTAGGGTATTATCAGCGTGCCGCCATCTTCTAGCTTCGCTGAGGATCGACAGATGAGCAGCACACAAATTGTATCCAGTATGGTCTGCTCTTGGTTTTCCTCTTTTCTCTCTTGAGTTCTGCAGGATATCTTGCGGGAGAGTTCCATTCTTTTGCAGCCTCTGCTTTCAGAACCTGATCTGCAGGCGATTCAGGACCCAGAATGGAGTTAACGGTTGTCAACCCAGAAGTATTATCTTTGGGTACTTTGCCATTTTTCTGACTCACCGCATTTTCTTCATATTTTGAAGACTTTGGCTTGTTGCTAGGCGACGCCTCGACCATGAGGCTCTTCAGTGGGGTGTGTTGCTTACTGATGCTCCAGTTGGTTACCTTGGCTATAACTTCTTCATTCTTCTTTCTTCCTTGAGACTCATGAACAACTTGAGATAGAGTGGGAAACCAGCCAGCCTGTGAAGAGGTAGAATTCGGTTGTTGCGGGTTCTGTCCCTTCTGGACTTCGGAAGAAGCAGCATTTGGACCAACTGAATGTCCAGGTTCAACCAATGTCATGAAAGATGGTGGTTCAAACATTTCTGATTTCTCATATTGTTGTCTTTCAATTGCAGCTTTGGAGTTGGTGGTGGATTTCTCTGCTTCTGTTGGTGGCAGCAAATCAGTTGACGATAAAGCTTCGGCATCAACAACAGCTGGTACATCAGATTGAAGGGAGACAACTGTTTGGAAGGTCATACAAAAGAAAGTCAACTGAGTTGTCCTTCCAAAATAGGGATAACTGACGTGGACATGTAAATTATTGTACCTAAAGGGACAAAATATAGGCATCTATAATTACATTAAGCAATTCATTGGAGATTTTAGACAGCGTTCAGTGATCGAAGACTACGCTTAAAGCCAAGGTTGCAGGAGACAAGTTCAAAAGATGAAGTGGCGTATGCGGGAAACATGGTAAAAGTGTCTTAATCATGAAGCATTAATTAAAAACAGTTAAAAAAGAAATGCAGGCACAAGCATTAATAAGCCCGATCTAAAGAATTCCAGGATATTTAACACTGTATTTTTATATCTTCTTTCCATGCATAAGATGGAGTTTATCAATTGATGGATCCATCAAACATCAAGAAAACGAATTGTCTTGCATCCATTAGTCATGTTAAATTGGAGACGAGGATTAATGTGTGCTTGGATGATGATTTAGGTTGATTTTAAGGCCTATTCCAGCATAGTCCGATTCAAATTGCCAATTTTTTTACAACGCATACCAGGTTTAGAGATGTGAATAAAAAGCTACTAAAGGCTGAAATGGGTTTAACCTGTAACTTAATAATAATATACCTGAAACAGAGCCCCAGTTACCTTCCAAACTGTCACATCGGCTACTGGTGTCAACTGAAGCATCAATTCCAGACAAACCAAGCTGCTGTTGGACCATGATATTACTATTTTGACCTTGAACAGGCACAGTAGTAATTTCAGATGATTCCCCAACAGGTTCTCCAGCTCCATTATCTTCAACAGCAGAAGCAAAATGAGCAGAATTCTCAGCTTTTGAAGGGGACAGAGATGGATCTTTCTTATAGTGGTCTCTTGGAGGCTTCAATAACTGTTCGGAATCACCCGATTGTTGTAAACCGGCAACAGTACCAACAATTCCAACACATTTTTCCTGCACTTCACTATTGTTAATGATTTCATCTTCCTTTATGTCTCCCTTAGAACCTGATTGTGCATTAATATTTGTGCTCTCAATATCTGTTGATTTTCTTGCAGACACATTCATCGGACCCTCTGAAGTAATTGGGGATTCGAAAGAATTGTTGGCAGCCTTAGGTGATGAAATATCAGTCACAACAGGACCTTCCCTACATTGATTATTAGTTATATCACGTTTCTCAAGTTTACTCACTTCACTACCCTTGTCTTCAAGTGAATCTCTTGATGGATCCACTCCAAATTGAACAGCATTTTCCTTATTAGCTTCTCTGGAATTGCCATTTAGAACCACATCATCTATTTCAGTTCTATGTTTCTCTTGATGAATTATATCATCTTTGCTAATTACAGTAATTGTACTTGTTTGACTAGTTGTAGAATCAATAGGTGTATCCCCAGGATTCTTGTTAAAAGAGGCCACAACGCTATCTTCTGGTAAATCTATCTGTTGTGAATTTCTACAAACATCATCAGATTCCTGTTCTCCAGAAAAGTAAACCATATGACTCTGATTCAACTCACATTTCATAGTATCCACAGGGGCTCCAATTTCTTCTGAGCTCTGATTATCATCAACTGTTAGCTTGACCGGAAAGGAGTCTTTCCTATGCACAAGCATTTCTTCAACCATAAGCTCACCGTTGACCTGCTGCTTCTTCATTGTGTCATCCAAAACAAGCATACCTGGAGAAAGAACCTCAGTTTCTTCATTCAATTGATTTGAGTTGAAATTGGAAAGATTATCCTTAGTAACAGGATCTTTCAAGTCATCTTCCTCTTGCCTCAACGCTTCAGATGAGTGTAGGCTAGATGGATTATCTAATATCAATGCTTGATCTTTAAAATCTTCAAACTCATCCGTAGAGACCATGTTCCTACTTTCTAGCAAATTCATCTGTTGTGAACTTTTACAGACATCATCAGAATCTTGTTCTCCAAAAGAGTGAATCATATGACTCTCATATGTCTCAGATTTCACAGCATCCACAGAAGCTCCAGTTTCATCTGATCTTTGACTGCCATCAACTGGGAGCTTTACTAGAGAAACTTCAGCCGGCTCTTCAGCTAGCATTTCTTGAGCCAGAGGCTCACAGTCATCCAGCTTCTGCTTAATGCTACTTTCCACATCAAGCATATTTGGAGACAGATTGTCATATTCTTCACTCAATTGGATTGAGTTGAAATGGAAATGCTTCTCAGCAGTAACATCTTCCTTCAAGTCATATTCGTCGTGCTTCAATGCTTCAGATGAGTGTAACATAGGATTTTGCAATACCATTCCTTCATGATCTTCAAACTCACTCTGAGGATGTGACACATCAGGTATACCATCATTTGTAGAAAGTGTATCGACATTAACATTTCCCCCTCCTTTTTCCTCCAAAGTCTTGACTGGATCACTAGAAGTAACAAACTGTAAAACAGGCATAGCATCTACCTGAATTCCATTTGAGGAAGCATTTACAATTGCCGAAGAATTTACCTCATGGGGAAGATCATCTTGGGACTGCACAGAAGAGCACTTAGTGCCATCCTCTTCCTTCAACTCAACAGCTCCATCAACTGTTTTGTGGTCTGAAGTAACTATCTGTCTAACTTCTACCTTAGGCTCAGACACCTCACATACTTCATCAACAATGTCATAGGTAGAGACCACAATCCCAACCATACCTCTATCAGATTTAATTTCACCCTTTCCTTTCCAAGTAGTAGTCTCCTGTTCATGTGGCGTCAAACCGCAATCTATCACATTTTCACCAGCATGGATGTTATTTTCTGGTGATACATCTGATGTGGCTTCAGCTTTGCTGGGACATGAGTTACTATGTACAACAGTTGACTCTTCAGTTTTCAAATCTGAAACCAAAGCGCCCAACAGATCCGTCGTACAGCCTAACGGCTGACCTTGCAATTCTTGTGTGTTTCCCTCCTCGGCTCCTTCCCTTTGCAAATCTTGGGGAGTTTGCATTTGGCAGTCATCACTTGGCTTGACAGTTAGCACACTCACATCTGCAGCTGTGAAATGTATTATCACTGAATCATAAAGCCACAGAGAAGAAACACATATTGGATTAAGAGATAAAACAGACAAGACACACCAGAACAAATATGCCTAATTCAACACTGGTGGATGTCATTTTCTTTGGAAAACAGATGCATAGCCATGTGTGCATCAAAAAACTATCAATATTATTTCTTCCATCAAATTTCCCAAACGGATACAGTTTTTAATTTCCATTACATGTGGTAAGTACCTATTTGGCAAAATGTAAACTCTCCGGAACCACATACATTTCTTAATAAATGCAGCTCAGACTTCAGTCCAAGCGACAATTATATAACGTCATATGCTGATGAAGCTGAAGATAGCTTACCATTAAGACCTTTGTTGTCCTCAGAAGGCTCTGAAATTTTTGGATCTTTACTGCCAACCATTTCAACATTAATTGCTGATTCTGAACTATCATGGAAACGTTCCTCAATTCCCGGACTTATTCTGCTCTCTGAAAATTCTGCAACTGCGTCTGAGAACATCTCATCTTCTGATCTATCTACTTTGTCTCCCATTTTACCACTACTACCCTTCTCATTGATAGACTTTTCCAAAACTTTGGGACCTAACAAAACCAAATCCATCCATAAATGTCAGCACATTCTTAACACAGCAAGATATCCACAACAAAAGGAAGCCTATAAACCAAAAGGAAAGAAATATCATCACCAAAAAAAGCTAAAGCAATCTCGCTTGAACACATTATTTATTGACTCATTTATTGAAAATAGTTCATTCTCTAGAATTTCTCACTAAAAATGCAAAACATATATAAAAAATCTTAACTAGAAGGAAACTAACTTGGCAATTTGTGTTCATCGTCAGAAAGACGTTCATCATCTGAACCATTTAAATGGCTGCTTTTCTCTGAATCCAAGAGCCTATAACCTTCAATGGTTCCACAGATCCTCTTGTGAGCTCGCCTGTGCTTGGCACTAGGGTGTGGATTAGGAAAAGGCCATCCACATTTGTAACATAGATGGACTCCATGGTTCTCGTGCCCTTCAAAATCAACAAAGTACAATAAAAATCAATATCCAAAAAGGGGAAATTGAAACCAGTGATACAATCAACAAAACGCAAAAGGGCTTTGCATCAGAAATCAATAAAGACACCCAACCCTACCGACATCCAGAAAGAAAGAAATATAATATGAAATCCCAAAAAAGAAGAGAAAGAAAAGAGACGCTGTGAGCCACTGTGAGGGCGAATTCAAAAGAAAACTATGAGAAAGAGCAACCCAACAAGTAAAAAAAGCACCTTGAGTGTGAGCTCTTCTTTGATCTTGACTATCCATCAGCAAAGACTAAGAGAATGGCACCTGAAGGAGAAAGAAGAGTAGAGAAAAATAGAACCGGGAAGCAGAAGAAAAACAGAATTGTGAAGAGACTAGATGAGTGGTACAGTGGTACGGATTAGCGCCAGACAAAGCAAGGGGCGTCCCCATGTGGACTGGTCATGACAGTGGACAAGATCTATTGTCTCAATACGTTTTAATTAGTCAATTATATATATAATTATAAAATTAAAATAATATTTTATAATTTTAAAACTAATTAAAAATAACAAAACATGATACAAGATACCAAGTGAAACAATTAATTTTGCTCTCGCATCAGGAGCTCGAATCCCATAAAACCAGAAGTACAACAGCGACAGTTTGATCTTGCTGCTAATGTTTGTACGTTCACTGGGACTCAAGTCTTTTTTATCATGTAAGGGCAAAACTGTCACTGAAATACAACATTTTGTTGTGTGATATAATATTTTATTTATGGTTTTTTAATTGGTTAAACATACAAAATAATATTTTAATTTATTAAGAAAATAAAATATTTTCATAATTTAATAATATTTATAGTATTATTTAACATTTTTTAACGAATTAAGAAAAACAAAACAAGAAAAAGACAGAGGAATCAGACATCTGATTTTAATATTTTTATGTGGCTTCCATGTTAAGCTATATAGAGTCGATTGCAGGGGATAATGATTTTGTTTGCACGTGGGGGGTTCCCGTGACGACCTTTACGCCGCTGGGATGTCAATTATCACGGGGAGGTGACGGTAATTATAATGACAGCCAATGAAGTGAAGGGTTTGATTCGGGTGGTCAAATGGTTTTGAGTATTAATTATGCGGCATGTAGCGTGAGTATCCAAACAGATCTTACCGTGAGAAAAGTTTGTCCCCGTCGTATACTGCAGTTATTGCTCTTGTTCTAAAATTCTTTTGTTTTGGTATTCTCTGTTTGGTTTACGTCTCTTCGGTTGACCAATGTTCGTCTCAATACATTAGCTAACCGACACGACAGAAATGTCCCAATCAAAACATGCAAATTATTAGTATCGTACTTCAAAAAATTACGAGAATATTTTTTTCGTATAAATTAAAAATATTATAAATAAGTCATTTAATTAGTATTACAATTTTTTTAAAAAAAAATCATACAATTTATATGCCCTTATATTATCAACAAATTATCTTAAACCGGACATGAATTTCTTATATAGGTATAAAAATACAATAGAGTGTAAGAGAATGATAAATGGTGAAAAGAAAAGTGAATTAAGTAATTAAGGAATGGCTGTGAGAGGAGAATCTGGTGCAAACAGTGGGGCCCAACAAAGTGGTTGTCGTATTAAATTTTAAATTATACTAGTTCCTTCATCTAACTAAAACCGTTAGTTAAGGTGGTTGGTGTGGTGCCCGTCAGCTTGCCTTAGAAGATGGTTGAGATAAAAGTATTGGGTTATAGAACAAGAACAAATGTTGGTGCTTCCCATTGGGTGGCCTTTGTCTTATTATATATCGTGTTGGGAGAGTTAAGTATCTTTTAATTTTTTTAAAATACACCCATAAAAGCTTATTTTTCTTATCAACCAAAATTAAAACCTATTAATGCCTCTTTATTTGACATCTCCTCCAGCTAAAAACTATCAAATAAAATAAGAAAAAATATAATTGAAACAGAATTTGCAAAATCAAGTGATAAAATGATAAAAAAAATTGAATATGGAAAGAGTGAGAATTGCATGTGATATTATTTACTACAAACTTACAATCTGATATCAGCAATACACGTAGTAAAATTACTCCAAATGAAAATGAATATGAAGGTGAAGTGCTAGGAGAAGAGATAATCAGATCTGAGTGTCATGCATTTCTTATATTTCCAAGTGGGGATTTTCCTTGCAGCCATTGAAGGGAAAGAGTGCTAGTGATGGATGTTTCACTAGAGAGCTTGTGGAAACTGATGGCTTGGTTTCCTGGTGAGCTTGAACCATTATAACCATCAACAATATTATTAAAAACAAAGCTTTCCCCCATATCTATATGGTTTTCTCATCCTTGAAGCTTGGCTTTCATTCTCTCAAGCTTCAAGTATACCTTAATATGTATATTAGTTCATGACGGAAAAATTCAAGAGTTTTTATCATGATTTCTTTGGAAAGATTTTAGCTATACGTTTCATGGAACATAAATTTTCCTTTTGGCAATTAATTCTTGCGGGTTTAACAAGTTTTTTTTTTTTAGAAATATTCCTTCACTGACACTTTTACTATAACCAAAAAAAACTCACCTTATAAATTCTTAAATTCAACGCTTATATTATAAAAGGCATACCAAATTAAACTCTCTGTCCATACAAAAAAGATTATTGGAAGACTTCAATATACTTTTTGTTAGGGTTAAAAATTAAAATATGGCCATTTCTCAAGGAACACCCCATGTTAGGGAGAGGACACGGGCATTTGCCATAGATTTTTAGTCAAGCTATTTTAGTCTTTTCTTAGCACTGGGGTGTGTGTCAGGAAAACATGGGGTTGTGCCTTGAGAAATGGCCCTATAATAGCTTTGGGTCAGCCCGGCCTGAACCCCATCACGGGCTGGCCAAGACGGACCCTTCCCATTTTATCAGCTCCTGGCAGTAACAGCCACAAAACGACACCGTCCCAAGCTTAGCGAGTCCCCGCTTCGTTGCCCCTTTCCCACTCTTCTTCTGCCCCCTTTCTCTTTCTGTTCTCCTCTTTGTTCTCTGCTTCTGTTCTGTGCCTATCTTTGCCACTCACTACTCTGAACTCACTCTTCTGTTCTCTTTTCATACTTGTTATTATTTCCGACAAGATGAACTTCGGAAAATCCAAGGATACAAAATTTTTCTCTCTACCCAAGCAACCTCAGCTAGACTTCCAGAAGGCTCTCGGCGACCTTCAATGCCGTTGTTCTACGCTAGCCCGCAACCTCTCCAATTTACCTTTCCTAGAGCTAAAGCCTCCTTCTTTCAAAACCCACTTCCTGAACGCCATTTCTAACCTTCAGAATCATGCAAAACAATCCTTGGATGCTGGAATGACCAACTTCTATCTGAATTCTTCTTCTGGGAAAATCCCAGCTTGGGCTCGTATTGCAGAAACCGATAAGGCAGTTCGCCCGCTTGTAAGGGCCTTGTCTATTGAAGAAATCGAAGAGCGTTTGGCTGGTGTTCCTGTATATGCACTCAGCAATGCCACGGAGGAATTCGTGTTGGTTTCGGGTGCTTCAACTGGGAAGTCTCTGGGTTTGTTTTGCTTTAAGAAAGAGGATGCTGAGGTGCTTCTTGAGCATGTTAAAGGTATTGACCGAGAAATGCGAAGTGGGTCCAAAGTGGTGCCTGTTGCCTTAAATAAGGTTGGGACTGCTTCATTTTCAATTGTGAGGAATGTTGTTTGTTTTGATGTCTGAGTTGATACCAGTGGAATTTCTCTCTATGGGGGTTCTTTTGCAGGTCTTTCAGCTCAAGATGGATGGGGTTGCCTTTAGGTTGATACCAGAGTATTCTCAAGTAATGAATGCACTGAGAGTGAGTGGTTCATGCCTTTTTCTCTGTTAGTCTGTTTTCTCGAGAACTGTTATATTTTTCGATTTGAATTTGGTGTTAACTGAACGATATGATATGATATATAAAATTCAATTTGCTTGTAGCCATGCTTCTCAAGATAAATTTCAAAAGTTAACTCCTTTTAAAGCATTTCATTTTACTCATGATGCACATAATCTGCATGTTTGTCTTGCCAAAGTCACTGGGTAAGCTTCTAATGAAGCATAGATTTTCATCAAGTGACCTCTCACTCATGGTAGTTTGAGTACTTACTAGCACTGTTAAATGAATTGTATCAAGAGGAAGGTAATTCTACTATGGTTGCTTGTAAGAATAGAGTGAGAGAGTCCCCAAGGATTTACTAAATATAAACTATCTGTAGTGATTCTTATGTCTCTGGAAGGATTCTCGTCTGATATGTGGAGATAGTTTATTTCTAAAAGATTATATGTGAGAGTGGTGTTCATCATATAAAAGTCATTTTCTCCTGTTATTGTCATTTATATTTTCTTTTTCCAAAAAACAAAATCCCACTGCAATTTGTTACTTCTGTATGTTTGTTCAATTGTTGGCATGATGTTGAATCATTAGGTGTTGTATGGTATTTGGTTATCCATGCAAGCTCATGTTTCTCTTTGCTGCTCTCACTGCTTCCCATTTACTTGAATTTCTCTTTCCTCTTTGGAATAATAGTTCTGGTAACAAAACCGAACCAGAATGTTAAAGTTCTCTGTTGTTTAAGCATCTGCTTCATTGCTGCTGATGCCGTATTCTAGCTTATGACTACATAGTTGCATATCCATCTTCAAGCGTATGTTGTACATCTGTCAAATTACTATTTGTGCTGATATCTGAAGCTATTGGCTTTTTAGATATCCCTAGTAAGTTTTCAATCATCTTCATAAATTTGTTTTACTTCTGCCTATTACTTATGCTTTGTTCTTTGACAGATCTTTAATTATGGTTGATTAGAATGTTGGCTATCAGGGTTTTTATTGGGGAAAGGAAGGGTATATGTTGACAAAGTGTCTTGAAGCAATCTATTTTCATATACTTGTGCTTCATGTAATGCTACATTTAAATTACAAAAAAAATGATGGAAAGCTTCAGAGCAGCTTTTTCTCATTGTTGGAAGTAAGTCTTTTGGTTTGATATCTCTCAGATAGTATGTTATGCATGTTGGACTAAAATCTGACCAAGAAAGCAATTGAATTAAGAGTTGATGGTTTTCTTTTAAGATTGAACTAATCCAAATGACAATATTTTAAATTATAATTATAAATTCTTTAATAAACGTAACTTGTTATTCAACAACTAAAAGCTATAATTTAATTACTACTCAAAAAAATCATATGCATGTACCTAGAAGTTAAAGAAGTTTGGTTTTCCATGAAACTATAGTAAGTGTATTTACCATCACACATAACACCAATAGCAAATTATCTCAGTGATAGGAGTGCCCTTATCCTCCTCTAATGGGGATTCCATTCTGTATTCAAGAAAACTTTCCACACGAGGTATGTGGCATGATGTCTCCAAGTTTAGTGCCTCTAGATCTATCAGTTGGTTGTTAGCTTCCCTGTTTGGAAAAAAAAAATTGATTCATTCCGACTGATTCTGGTTATAAAAGTTTGACTTGGGTGGTATACTGATCGGTTCCCTAAATATCAGTTTAACTGGTCAGAATTTGGTCCAGTTGTAGGCTCTGCTAATCTGCTCAGCATAGTGAAAATATGGAAAATTTCAATCTTAGGAACATAGGCTGCATATTTGTTTACCACTTATTATGAGATATACAGTAGTGACTATATGTGCTTGTGGTTTGCAGGAAAGGGAGAGCTCTGGCTTTTCTTCTAAGGGCTTTTCGGGTGTCCCAGTTTTCCAGGTTGTTCTCTTAACCTTTTATGTGTGGACATGTCATTTGGTGTAGAGCTTCTATGCTATAATTTCTTGATAAAGAGAATCAGATGGTGCTTCTCAATATAATTGGGTGAAGGGTATGTATAGTGACATATTTATCTAGGATGGGGAATCTCAATCAAAATTTAAGAAAATAATAATTAAAGAAAAAAGAAAAAGACAGGAAAAACAACCTATTCTTGAATTTCATGTTTTCTTGCAGTCTGGATCATTCTTTTGTAGTAGACTGCAGCTGGCAATGTTGTGGAACGTATTAATACTATATAGTTGGGTGAAGGGGAATGGGTCTGTGTACAGGCAGACATGCATAAAAAGAGTTACAATGAGCATTAAATTGAGATTACTTTGGGAAAAAAATTGAAGAGGCCATGAATTATGTGATCACAATAATCAAGCCCTAATTCTAGATCATAAAAGATTCGTACGGTTAAAGCTTTTGTCCATGATGCCCTAACTATCCATAAAATCTTTTCTTACAATTAGAGAAACTTAATTTTCCAATGTTTCGTCCATCAAGCTCTAACACTACACCAGATCTTTTAAAAATCTTACCATTTACTGCTGCCGAGAAATTGAGGAAGACATGCCTATTATCCCGTCACTTTGTTTTAGACTGAAGTTTAATTACCCATATTTGTATCCTCGAACCATCACTCCTGTCTACCAAAACTAAAACTTTGTAATGCTGAGAGATTCACAAATAACGCCACTTGCATCTTTCCTATCACTTACTTGGTGTGAACCTAAATTGTAGCTAAATCTCCTTTTCTTGATCTTATGCGAAGTTGAAGTGTCAGAAATTTCACTTGTGAGAGCATGCGCACAAAATATCTTAGAAACTGATCTAGAAGTCATCTGGCTTTTGAAGGTTCCAAGTTCTTGGTCCCTGAGCAAGTAGTACATCTTTAATAAATTTATGATGGTTGTTATTTAATTTATGGAGGTACTGTGAACTGGCCTTATTTCACCCTTTTTTTAATTGTGCTTCATTTTAGTGTATGTCAACATCATTCGTTTTGTTCATTGATATTTTGAACTGGTGTTTGAATTGTTGTTTTGGTGGGTTTCAGTCCAGAAGTCTGGTATTAAAGAGCCAAGACAAGCGATATCGTCCGCTTTTCTTCAGAAAGGTTTAGTTGAAGCTATTAATGTAGAGTTACATTGAGCGAAGAAGTTCTAAGCCAAACTGAGATTTGATTGTCCTTTCCTCTTGGAATTTTTACAGGAGGACTTGGAAAATTCTCTTCGCAGGGCTTCTCATGAGCAGAATGTATTAAATCCTGCCTTAAAACCAGGAGATATCCAGGTATAGGCTGCAGCAGAATCTATTAAATCCTGTCTTCGAACCAAGATATATCCTGGCATAGGCTACTGTTTCATTGGACTCATCTTTCAGTTATTTTTCAGGTTGCTGTGCTAGAGGATATAATAAAGGGAATGAAGGTGAAGATCAAAATGACTCCCGAAAATGGGAGAGTAGAGGAGGGATTTTACCCTTTATCTATACTATTCCACATTTCAGATTCTTTTACCAAATTACTTCAGTAATTTTTGAGAGTCCCCTTTTGTAGTTTGACCTCCCATTGAGTTATTTTTGGATTCGTTTACAGTTGAGGATGAATTTCTTTTGGGTTTATGAATTTAAGTTGTAAACTGCAACTAACAATGAAATGATTTTGCACTTTGCAGGAAGGTTCTAAATCGACGTGGGATGATGTTGTTTTCATACCACCTGGATTTGATGTCACTACTGTTCCCATCGAGGGTTGAGGCAGCTTGTTCCGGAGTTGAAATTGTTCAATAAATCATCTCTTCTTTCTTATGTTGGCTTAAAAATGACATATGTCAGAGGACCTTTAGATTTAGAGTCGGATTTGTGCATATAAATATATTCCAACTGTAAACTCTTAAAACGCTGTCGTCAATGTGCAATTTTGATGCATTGTGTAGTCAAAATTGGGATATGAATGAACTTGTTTGGACTATGTTTTTGTATCCATCTCCGTAGCTTTTAAAATATCAAAGATTTAATTAATATGGTGTCGGTTGAATAAAAAATAAATCAAGTGAAAAGCATTTATGTTATTTCTCTCAATTTACTTTGGTTTTCTAAGTTGTCTTGTAATGAAAAGGAAGGGCAATCGTGCGTTGTTTTAGCGACGGTTTGTTTCTCTAGTCCTTTTCTTATCACGGTTGTAATCTCTTTTATGTCTGCAACACAGTTAGAGCTTGAAGAAAGGTTCCTCCACCAAAGCATGGATACTGCATAAGTTCCTCCGCAAAATTATTGACTGCTTGCTTTTTTTCATATGAAAAATTATTCACTTCTTAATACATCCCAAGAGGTTAGAAAAATCGAAGATTATTTTATAACCCACTGAAGTATTTTGATATTTAAAAGTATTTTAATAAACCATTTATGTCAAGAATCTTTATTGCAAACAAAAATTAATACTAAGATGGTTTCTGATAATTAATTTATCACTTAACAAGATGAAAGAAAATTCGAATTAATGACAATATTCAAAAGATGAAACAGAAAGCAGATAAAGCATCTCTTTGAAAACATAGCTTAAAGTGATTATTCATGGGCATTAAAATGAAACATCATGAAAGTATCCTAACATACATAGGGAAAAGACTTTATATATATGTAGACAGACTTGCCCATAACTTATCATAATGTGGTTCTAGTTTACTCACTCCAAGACAGGTAAGGAAAACAAACTTTCAGCATACCTAACTGCCTGAAACAATACTGATACGTAGATTAGAAACCCTTGCTCTTTCTGTTTTATACGAGGATAATAAGAAGCCAACCATCGAGGCCCCTGATCTGTATGAAACAGATTATCATCACAAAAGCCTGGGGAAAAATCAATTACAAGCTTATACTTTCTAGTCCATGATTCTTTGACACCATACTCATTCATTATCCATATCTCATATAAGTCTGTTTCGGTTGGTCCCGTGACACAGGCCACAGAGTCATCGATGACAGCAACTTGCCACTCCAGATAGCAACTTTTAAAGCATGGGATCTCAATTTTCCAAAATATTTCCTTGCTTATGTCAAAGCAAATAATCGTGTTGCCATATCTTTGAAGATTTTTCCAATGATAAACTCCATTTAAATATGAATTAAACTTTGGTGTACCTAAGTCAAAAGGAGAGACATTAACTCCTGCTATGGTCCTCCATGAATTTGAACTTAGATTATATACCGTGACCGAAGAAGAAGGTTCATCATTGAAAAGAGTCACGGCATCTTGCATTGTGGCTGAAATGCTGACAACCTTGTAATCGTTGGTTTTGGGATCAAAACCAAATCCATGTATGAATAAAATATCTGATTTAATGGGTTGATTGTGAGGAGAAGGAAGAGCCTTAGCTTCTCTTGTTGCTGGGTTCCATAAAATTAACTGTCCTTGCTTGGCAAAAGAGTAGCTTCGATAAATGCAGAAGATTCCATTGCAAGGACCGTGAACTGCAGTATCATAAAAATCATCTTCGTCTTCTATTGGCAACTCTAATTCAATAGGGTCGTCTAATGTTTCATCAGAAATAAATATCATCCAAGGGTTCCGTGGATACTCCTTGAGATAACGTGTGATCAGAAGGGCATGCTGGTTTCTAGCAACTTCAGAAGAAAATTTGAAGTGTTTATTGATGAAATAAGAGCTTGTTATAAGAGCAGAGGCGGATTTACTTAATCGCTTGAATCGCGTTAGAGACTTTACAGGGAGTCTTGCTAAGATTTCCACCATGATATCTTCCGGCAGATCCTTGGATGCCATTTATCTATTTTCTGCCTCTTCTGATCCTTGACTTGGACCAGGGGAGAGAACCTTGGAATACAAACAACAAGAGAGAACGTGGAGCTATGAGTTCAAAACACAAAGAAAGTCGAGACATATATATATATATAGAGAGAGTAGGGGATCTCCGTACAAAAGGATCTCACAGAAATTAGGGTTTTCCTTTCTTAAGGTTGCTTCAGATTTAAGGCATCTTAGTCAGCTTTGTTTGTCCTTTTCGACTTAAAATTTTTGAGCGTTCTGTTTTGGTTGAAAATATATTTGAGCCTTAATTGGTGTAGGAGTCCTAATTAATCAGTAATACACTAACTTCCTTATACAGGAGAGGATTCATATCAATCCTTAACAAATACTATTAAATTTTTTTTGTCCATAAAATATGCATACATATATATCATAAATATTTTTTTTTCATGAAAAAGAATATAGGCTTTTATTATTAAGGGTTTATCGGTATTTGAAATATGACTCGTATATTGGCTTTTTTTTTTTATAAAAAAAAACAAATTGATTTAATTTGTTTTAAATAAATTTGGTCCTAGTTACGTGGATTTCTTTTAACACTCCCACCATTTCTATTCTCATCCATTTCTTATCCCTCCCCTGGCTAGAATTACAGCAGCACCCTTCACCTGTTGCTCACCTCCTGTCGACCTCTCTCTCTCTCTCTCTCTCCCTCACCTCCGTTTCATCTCTATTCCCCATTACATAATCAGCTATTTCATCCCCAAAAAAACTCATCTACTCATTATGGCTTAGTAGAACTTCCCCATGCCTTGGTTTATCGTTCTCTCTAATTTGTCCATTGCAAAGTGAGCATAAAGTTATAGTTGTCGTCTATCTCTTTCTTGTAGCATTCAGTAAGTTTTATGACTAATATTTTGTGATTTGAGATGTTTATAATTTATGGTTTGTGATTTTTCAAGGGATTTAGATGGACACTTGTGGTTTGATAGAGGATTTTGTGATTTTTATTGTTATGTAGAATTGGTGATGTGGTATAATGTATTATTCCAAATTGAATTTGGCTGTTCTATACTAAAAAAAAATTATTTTTTCATGACACATTATTTGAATAAATAAATCAATTAGTAAAATAACTTAGTCATATATGAAAAAAAAAAAAAAAGTTCACAATGTTTTTATCAATCTATTCGATTTCTATTGGTTAAAAAAAAAAAAAAAAAAACCGAAATTGATTGACTAAAATTGATTTTTCTAATTACAAAACTATAATCAACCAATTAAATAATATTAACCAACCGAATATCTCAATTTATTTTTGGTTAAATCGATTTTGCTCATCCCCAGGCTTCGCCATCAACTCTAAGCCTCCATCATTCATGGACCTTCTCAAGCAATCTCAAATCATTACAAACCATCTCCACAAACACCATGGAACACAAAGGAGATAAAGTTTCTCGTTGGAAACATAACTTAAAATAAGCATTATGGAAAACCCAATTGCACACTTCTTCATTTCTACTCCCATTACACACGTTTTACTTTGAGTTTATTTATAAACGTAAAATTACAATTAAAAAAATAAAATAGATGCAAAATATATATATAAATGTATATGTGAATTTAGAAATGTGTTTGTAGCAAATCTCTGAGCATTAAAATGAAACATCATGACTTGCAATATCCTAATATACTTAGTTATAAAAGACTTGCCACCTATAAGGGAAACAAACTTTCAGCATATCTAAATGCCTGAAACATTATTGATGCATAAATAAGAACAAGTTGCTCATTCTCCTGGGTAAGAGGATACCAAGAAGCCAACCATCGAAGGCCCCATTGAACAAAAGAATTATCTATCCAAAGTCCTTGATACAGTTGAAACTCATCCTCGAGCTTATATCGTCCATGATTCTTCAACACCATATTCATTCATTATCCAGATCTCAATTGATGAGTCAGTTTGACTTGGTCCCTTGACGCAAGCCATACAGTCATCGACAACGGCAACATGCCACTCTCGGTGGCCATTTTCAAAGTCTGGGATCTCCATTCTCCAAAATACTTCCTCGCTCATGTCAAAGAAAATGATGGCGTTGTTGCCATATCTTGCATAACTTCTCCAATGATAAACTCCATTGAAATATAGACTATACTTTGGAGTATCTAAGTCAATGAGAGATACAGTACCCTCTATTATCTTCCATGAATTAGATATACCTCGACCAAAGGAGGAGGTAGTTCGTTATTATTGTTGAACATTTTCGCTGTCATCCATTGCAGCTGAAATGCTGACGATCTTGTAATCGTTTCTTTCAGTATAATACCAAATCCAAGTGTCTGATACAGAATTGGGTTTCCGGGGTATGTTGTAACGGAAAGCAAGAAGCTTTGTCTTTTTGTTGTCGGATTCCATAAAAATAACTGTCCTTTCCTGTAAATGCAGAAAACGCCATTGCAAGGACCATAAACCTTGAGAGCCAAAGCATCCCAGAAAAAGGTTGGAAACTGTAAATCAACGGGGGATTCGAATTTTTCATCAGAAATCAATATCATCTGCGGACATGATGAGAAAGGCATGTTGGTTTCTTGCAAGTTCAGAAGAGAATTTGAAGTGTTTATTGGTGAAATAAGCTCTTGTAATAAGAGCAGAGATGGGTTTACTTAATCTCTTGAATCGCATCAGAGACTTCAGCGGAAGTCTTGCTAAGATTTCCACGGTGATATCTTCTGGCAGATCCTTGGGCAAGCTGCTCACCGCAGATTTGGAAATTATTATAAAGAAAAAAAAAAGGGAAAAATAGTAGGCAGAATTGGGTGAATATATTACCTTAAATACAGTTACACTACAAATAGTTTCCACTTATAAGAAGATTTTTACTGATTTTTCTTAATAATAATTCAAAAATATTTGTGTGCTCATTATAATTTTGGGAAATCTTAATATATAATTAGAGAATATTTGAGCGATAAATTTATGATTTTCCTAATTATAATGAAATTCTGAAGGTATTTATAAATTCTAAGAGTTGTGTAATTCCTAAAAAATTATTCTCACTAATGATTTGAAAATATTTGTGTGCTTATAATAATAATAATTTTATGAAATTCTAATATATAATTTGAAACATCATAATATTAATTAGAAAATATTTGAGTGGTGTGATTTGTAATAGTAATAATATTCTTAATTGATTGAGATTCATAAGATTTTTCGCTTATAAATAGATTCATATTCTCTCAAATCACAATAGAACACAACAATCACTCAAAAGAAATCACCCCTATATATAGTATGTTCATCATTTTTGAGAGGCCATTATTATCTAGACTATCAATGAAGATTTTTCACCTACATAGCATGTTCATTCTAACTGTTTAGACATTGACATGTTATGGGAATTAATGTCTCATTGGGTTACATTTTAGATCAATTCATTTCTTATTGCATGTACAGGTAATTATATTAACCATTTTTCCTGTAATAATTTAGCTTATTTCAAATGCATATACATGGTTCCAACACCTTACGTTTAATGTGTATGACCATATGTTTTTGTTTACATGAAGATAAGGTATCACTATGGCCACGTGATGGCAAATTCTAGGCACAAGTAGTGTAAAGTATGTAAACATGTAAATGAGCTTTTGTAATGGAATTTTTCCTTATGGGAATTCTGTAAATTAATGCATTGGGTTGTTTGTATCATATTTTTGAATTGTTCATCATTTTAGATTAGGTGTATTTTATCACCAAATATCGGTAGGGCACTTCCTCTCTTTGAATCTCCATCAAAGTAGTGGTAGAAGGTAAACAATCTACATATAAGTTGAGAATAGAATAAATTGTCATTACTAATTGGTAGCAATAAGTTTCAGCGTGGTTGCCATATATATGGTTAAAACAGGTCGAATTTTCTAATTGTATTTTCAATGGCAAATATAATTTTTCACTTTACATATACTACAATTGGAACTATATTCTATTTTCACACTATGACTTACTAATATATTTGATTATGCATGCTTAATATGTACTAAACAAGATGACTTAAAAAAATTTACTTATGTGACAGATTCCTACTATATACTAATTTAATTTGCAAGAAAATATAATATTTAATCATTTATTTGTTTACATGGCTAACAAATATTAAATATAAAATAATAACAAATGTGAAATAGGTCAAAATTCACAACCATATATATCTATGAAATTCACCATGGAGTAAACCAATTTCCACATTGGAGCTCAAATATCTCGTAATTATATAAATCAATAGCAAATTGCCTAAAATGGAAAAAAAAAAAAAATGGAATCAAATATGCTACCGCTTCCGCATCAATTTACAATTTATGACTTACCAGAATGAAAGAAAACTCAAAAGACACAAAAAGCATATAAAGCAACTCGAGTTCTCAACGAAAACATATCTTGAAGTGATCATAGGAATTAAAATGAGAAACCATGACAGTGCCCTAAGTAAAATACTAGATACCTAGACTCTACCCATAACCTATCCTCAAGTGGTTGAAGTTTACTCCAAGACAGATAAGGGAAACAAACTTTCAGCAAATTGAGATGCCGTAAGCAATTCTGATGCATAAATTAGAACCTCTAGTTCCTTCTCCTTGGTAAGAGGATAACAAGAAGCCATCCATTCAACAACACTATCTATAGTCGAATTATGTCTCCAAAGAAACTCTTTAGAATCAGGTGCAAGCTTATATCTTCTAGTCCATGATTCTTGGACACCATATTCACTCATTATCCAAATCTCAGCTGATGAGTCAGTCAAATTACTTGGTCCTTTGGTACAAGCAACACAGTCATCGATGACCGCAATTTGCCAATCTGTAGAATCAGAGCCTTTTAGACAGCCTGGGATCTCCATTCGCCAAAATACTTCCTTGCTCATGTCAAAGCAAGTTATATTGTTTTTTCGATAATTTTTCCAATGATAAACTCCATTTAAATATGAATTAAAATTGGGAGTAGCCAAGTCAAATGGAGAAACAGTACCAACAATGGTCTTCCATGAATTTGAACTCAGATTATATACCTCGACCAAAGAACGAGATCGTTCGTTGATATTTTTCCGGAAGTCTGGCTTTGTGGATGAAATACTGACGATCTTGAAATCGTTGGTTTTGGGATCAATACCAAATCCAATTATGTTAACGCAATCTATTCCAAAGGGATGACTCTGAGAGAAAGGAAGAACTTTTGTCTCTTTTGGATGACTCTGAGAGAAAGGAAGAACTTTTGTCCCTTTTGGATGACTCTGAGAGAAAGGAAGAACTTTTTTCTCCTTTGTTGCCGGATTCCATAAAATTAAAGGTAAAAGACGACATCGCATAATGCAGAAGACGCCATTGCAAGGACCTTGAACCGCCGGGCGAGCAAAACCAGACCCGCCTAGGATTGGTAACTCTACATCAAAGGGTTTGGCATCAAATATTTCATCAGAAATCAATCTCATACGAGGAGGGGGATTCCAACATGGGGAAACATTGCTATAATATATGATGAGAAGGGCATGTTGGTTTCTTGCAAGTTCAGAAGAAAATTGGAAGTGTTTGTTGATGAAATAAGCGCTTGTGATAAGAGCAGAGCTGGGTTTGCTTAAGCATTTGAATCTCATCAGAGACTTCACCGGAAGTCTTGCTAAGATTTCCACCCTCATATCTTGAGGCAGATCCTTATTAGATGCCATTTTTGTGCGTCTTCTTGGACTAGCTGAGTACCTTCGACAAGAGAGAATGAGAAGTATGAGTTTAAGAGAGCAACAACGTTGATATATATAAAGAAGGTTGAGATTGAAGGATCTCAAGGAAATCTAGGTTTAGATGGTTTGAGGTTGTTACAGATTTGTGGAATACCAGACTTATAACAGATGTTGGAATCCTTGTTGATAAGTTCCAAATATTTTAGTGTTATATATGGATTATAATACTCTTATTTAATCCCCTCTAATTTACCGTGTAATTGAAAACAAAAAAAATAAATTACTTTTATCTATATAAGGATATATATAAAAATATACGTTTGACTTAATTTTAAAATTTTAAAAATACAATAGTTTAAAAAAAATATTTAAAACAACACAAAAAATATAGATAGAGAAAAAATTTGAATTAAAAAATAGATCATTTTAACTTAAATAGATAAAGGAGTGTTGGTAAAACAAAAAATTTTTAAAACTAAAAGCTCTTGAAATTTTTTGTGTAAATAATTAGTATTTATTACAAAGATAGTAAAGTTCTCCTTATCAAATATTTATGCAGTTTAGTATAAATTTTTTAAATAATTTCTCTATTTTATGCACTCCATACATATGCTATGCCCTCGTTAAATATCTAACATCACATTGATTTTTTTAAAAATTAATAATATTAATTACATATAATTAAATTTCTCTTTCTCATCTTTATTTTCTCTCTCAAATTTTCAATAAAATTTTGTTTTTCTTTCTAACTCTCTTTCTACATTTTACATAAAACCTACAAGTTAAAACCCCACTCTTAAAAAGACTAAATTCTAAACCGGGTTTAAGTTAGAAAGGGAAAAAAAATTGATTAGAGAGAGGGAGAAAAAGTAATGGAAGAGAGAGAAATGAGTTTTAATTATAAAAAAAATTAATATGATTGAGTTTCGGTTTTTATACGAGGCTTAATTTTTGCACGGGATACACAAACTTTTTTAAAAAAGAAAATTTCAGGAATTATATTTTCTAAGATTTTTTTTAATGAAATTTCCTTAAAAAATAATTTTATGAAAAGGATGAAATTCTAGTTTTTTAAGTCTTGTTTGGCACAACTTATTATTACATAAAAATTTAAAAAAATTTAAAAAAGTTAAAAATCAAATATAATTTATTAACTTAAATATAAATTTAATATAATTTATTTTTATCAATAATTTTAATTTTTAAAATTTTTGTTTAACATTGTCACTGTCACGTGTAACAAAGAATCATTTTTTTGGAGAGAGAGGACCCTCACGGTCACCGCGGGCTTTGCTGGGCCCCACTTTTGGCGCCAAAAGAGAACCTCTTCCCGCCATGAAGTGATACTATACATTTTATTTTTTTCAATCTTCGCGCCAAATTCTCACTGACTTTCCCACTTCCCCTCTTCTCTCTCCCTGAGCCAGCGACGACCATGGACGCCAAGAGAAACTTCCGAAAACGGAAGACGCTGTCTTCATCGTTGCCTTCCAATCCTCAATCAGAAATCTTCACCCGCAGCAAAGCTCAGCTCTTCATCCACCAGAAACAATCTACTCAATCCCTATCTCTCGATGCCGACGAAGATGACAAGCTTGTCCTCAAAGATCTTTTGAAGAAATCAAAACTGACCGAAGGGACTTCCATTGCAGACGATGACGAGCACTCTCAAAATCCCATCAAGGATCTTCGGTCAAGGAGAGTTTATTCTCCGCGATCAGATATTGTGTCCTCTTCCAAGAGAATTCCGAGTGTTTATCTCGAGGAATCAGCGGTGGGATCTAGTTGCAGAGATCAGAAAATCACTGATTCAGGTATGGGCTCATCTTTGTTTGTGGAGAACAATGAAGATTCGAAGGGGAGTCGGGAAAATGGTAAATCGGGTGAAGGGTTCAGTTCAGAAGCTAGGGCTAAGGATGTGATAAACTCTGTTTTGAGTTCAATCGTAAATGAGTATCAATCAGATGAAAAGAAAGAGAAAGACCCGTGCTTTAATGATGCAGTGGGTGTGAAGATCGAACAGACTGAGATTCCTGATGTGGGGTTTTCTTGCATAGGTCAGAATCTGGATCATATGAAAACCGAATCATTGGTTACGAGCAGCAACTTGCAAGACGCGAAGCCTGTTTGTGGAAATGTTTCTGAGAAAATTGACGATTTTACACAACAATCTGTACTGACCACTCCCCCTGATATTGATATATGCGGTAATTTAGGGGTTAATGAAGATGAAGGGATCCCGGTAGAGGGCGTTAACCAAAACGTTTTTCATCATGACAAAGATGTGGATTTAAAAGTATGTGGTCAGGAAGATGCTGGCAAGGAGTTTTGTGTAAAAGTTGATCAGACAAATGAATCTGTTCTTAAGACAAAATCAGTAAGAAATTTCTATGCTTCCAAATCTTAGTTTCCTATCACTTGTGTGTTAGATATAATTTTCAGTAGTCTTTGGCACTAATGTCTAGTTATGTTAAATCGTTTATTTTAGTTTAAGCAAAATCCAGTTGATGAAATATTTATGATGCAACTTTTATTGAGACATTTGAACTGTGGTAGAAAACTTTCTAGCACTTTTATGTGTTTAATTTTGTTGTTTTGTTAAATTTTATGCATTTGTTAAATTTTATGCAGGTGCTCAGACCACATTTGCAGAGAAAACTGTTCAAAACCCCAGGTTCAATCAGTTATAGAAGATTGCTGCCATTTCTAGTTAATATGACCAAAGATGATTCTGGTAATTACTATATCATAAAAGTCCTGCAAAATTTAGCTGCGTCAGATATCCTTTTTTTAGTTGTGAATGTATAGTGAAAATGTTAATTTTAACTTTTAGGTACACCAGAATTGGGTGATTATAAAAAAGTCCCTTCTCAAAATGAAGGATCTTCTAAGCATGGATATAAGACAGACAGTTGCCCGATGTCAGATACTGTTGAATCTGATAGTAAAGAGCCAAAATTAGCATCACCCGAAGACTTGCCTGTGTTACCAATGCAATTGGATGCTTCAAAGCAAATTGGTGATTTGAGTGAGGAAGGCAAAAAGACAACTCCCCCAAATGCTGTGATATGTGGTAATTCGGAGGTTAAGGAAGATGGAGGAAAGCTGGTGCTTGAAGCTTCCCAGCACATGTATCACATCAGAGATACGTATTTGACCGAATGCGCTCAGAATGCTGGAGAGGGTTCATGCCTTCGAAGTGACAAAAGAAATCTTGTTCTTGAGAGAAAATCTGTAAGAATCTGCCATGCTTTCGAATCTTAGTCCTCAGCTCTAAATTCTATTAACATGGGATTGTTCGATCTAAGTATATCTGATGAAAATTTTTATGAAGCGATGAACAATTGAGCCCTTAAAACTTCAATGGTGTTGTGAGTTTATGATCTTTTTAATTTTTGTTAATTTGGCATTAGGGTTTTTGTAATCTGTGCCACATTAGATTTATTCTGGAATTTTTATTCAGGTTCTCCCACAGCATTTGCAGAGGAAATTGTTCAAAACAACTGGTTCATTCAGCTACAAAAGGATGCTTCCATTTCTATTGGACCTTACCAAGGATGATACAGGTAAGTGGTAACAATTTTCTGTTGACCCCCAATAAAATATGAAACTGCTTTAGACATCATTTTTGTTAGTGATGTACAGTGACAAAGCTGATTGGCCTAATAAATTTATAGGTACACCAAAAGTGGATCATCTTCACAGTAATCAGAACTGTTTGCATGTAAAGAGATTCCAACATCCTTTATCATCTGACAGTCAAGAAGTTTCCCAAGATGAACTTAAGATAGACAGTTGCCCCACGCATGATCTTGTTGAATCCAGAGTTTTGGCAGACAATACATTAGGAGATCCTTCAAATAAGTTATCTTTTAGTGATGAGCCAAAATTGACACCTCCTAAAGACGTAGCTGAGTTGCCAATGCAGTTGGATGCAGAAGTAGCTCATGGGTGTTTGTCAGCCCCATCTGTAAACAAGCATATTCCAAAGTTAGTTATTGATCTTGATGATAAATCCCCGAGTGACTCAAATGATGACTTGCATTCAGTTACTGTGGATTTTTATCACGTGAAGAATGTTGAAAATGATGTTGACAATGGTGTCTTAAACAAGGTGAAAAATCAAAAAGCCCAGCGAAAGGATAGTGAGTTGCAATCCGAATCTGCTCTTGATTGTGATGATAGAAAGCAACCTATTAGTCCAAAGAAGAGTAGATCTGTTAGCACATGTCTTTCTGAATCTCAGAATCTAAATCACATTCCGTCTGAAACACTAGAGAATGAAACAGGCAGTTCTGTAAACAACACCAGTGATGATGCTGAGGTTTTAAATGATTTGCATGATTCAAGGAAAGAAATTGCTAAGCCATCAGATACCATGATCTTTGAAAAATCGGACCTTGCAGAGGATGGGGGTAACAAAGCAGAAATTATTATGAAAACTGCAGTTTGTGATCCGAGGATGCCTTCAAGTGGGAGCAATAACAACGTTAATGGTATTGGTAAAATGAAGAATTTGTCTGAATCTAACACCACACTGGTACGAACATAGTAATTTTTTAATTCAGGAAATTTCTCTCCCAGATTGCATAGACATTTATAATTTCTACATTTTTCCTTTTCTTTCCGAGCTGGTTTAGGTTAGAGTTGAGTAGTTATGTCCTTTTCTGTGAATATTATTTTTATATTTATTTATCTGAATTAGCTTTTGATTCTATACAGGTTCTAAATCCTTGCTCAAGAATTAAATTGTTAAAGTATTCTGGTTCCTTCAGCTATAGAAGACTGCTCCCATTTCTTGAGAATACCATTAAAGATAATTCATGTAAGTCTTGGTTCCTAGTCTTATAGTAGATATTTGTTTTAGCCCTGATGTTCCTCCAGAAGGTACTCATTCTTCCGCTGCTATGTAGTTAAAAATCAAACTTGCTTACAATCTTGATACTTCCAGGTGTTTCAGTAAATGGTGTGCACCCAATACTCAAGAAGAATTTGGATCAGGCGTCTCTTCCACCAATTTCATCTTCTAACTCGCAAATAACTTCTGTAAATAATTCAAAAGGATGTGTCTTTCGTATGGGACATTTTCCAGGCATTTCTGGTTCTCAGCAAAAATCAGGGTTGGCTGGCCTTGATGATTTATTGAATGACAATTGTCCAAACAAAAGATCGTTTCCACCTATTCCTGAATCTCAGTCATCAAATGATTCATGCAAAGTGATTCCACTGCATGGTGAACGGCATATATTAAATGAAGACAGAACGTTGGGGAGCCTGAAGGATTCAGCTCCCACAGTAGATGCATCAATCTCATCCTTACATCGTATAAGTAATGAAGTTTTCTCCAGAGAAGAAGATGCTGCATCTACATCGCATCATTCATTAGCTTTTTCCAAAGTACATGGAAACAGTTCTCCCTTGATATCTTCTAACGGGGAGAAGCCACTTGAAATAAATGGCTCTTATATGAAGTTGTCTCAACCGAGTGCCTTAGGGCAACTAGTCCCTGCCGCTGGTGCCAAAAATGGGATACTTAAGAGAAATCCTAGAGGATGCAGAGGGCTTTGCACATGTTTGAACTGTGCCTCTTTTCGTCTTCATGCAGAAAGAGCATTTGAATTCTCTAAAAATCAGTTACTGGATGCCAAAGAGATCACCCTAGACCTTGTTAAGGAACTATCTTATCTAAGAAATGTATTGCAAGGATGCACTCAGAGTACCAATTACCATTCTGTTCTTGGAGTAGATCAGGTGAGTGCCACAAGATCTGAAATTGATGCTATCCTTTTTTGTTTGGTTCCTTTTTTAATTTAGAATTCTTATTAACCTTCAAAGCTCTGATATGTAGTTACTAGAACACTGAATTATTATATTGAATTTAGATGCCAACAGTTGCAACTAACTGGTGCTGAGTTGAGTCAACAGAGAATTCTATCTAGGAACATATTTATTTCTATACTATGTTTCTAGCTGATAAGGAGCATCCTTACCCAAGGCAATGGTTGTCTTACCTTGAAACCTGTAGAAAGCTTGGAAGAATCAGTATTCTGGAAGGTGTCATATAATGAACATTAAGGAATTTTTGAAACTTCTTGCACTTAAGAAACTAGCCACAACTCTTCTAGCAGGGCTTGAACTAAGATTGCAAAAATGTCTTATTGTTTATATAATTTTCTGTTCTGATAATCTTGATTACATGGTTGATGGCTTGGCTAACATTTCCCTTTTGTACTCATTTCATTCTCTGAAATATTCTTGTAATATTGCCAACTTTTTGCCCCTAGCAATGCTTATAATTCTGTTATGCGTGTATTTCTTGGTTTCAATATGGATGTTTATAATGTTTGGTTTTCAGCCTTATAAGATTTTTTTCTTGATAGCATGCATTTTGTCTCCCATTTTCTTTAATGAAAGCTTGCATTTGTTTTCAGTGACTTGCTTTCTGGAAATAGCTTTTGTGCCATAAAAAAAAAAAAAAAATTCTTATCATTCTGGTTCTCATTATTTAATTGCACATTTATTTGGTTCACAGTTTTACTTGATGAATCTGTTATCTGCAAAATTATGTGCAGATCATTTTCAATCAGACTTATTATCAATTTTGGTTCATCACCAGTTAACTTGTAAATTCATTCATTTATTGTATCTTTATATGCAAAATCATGATCAGACAAAGGCTTTATCTCTGTATAATTCAGGTTAAAGAGGCTTGCACAAGAGCATTTGCAGCAGAACAAATTGCAAAGGACCGCCTCGCCGAGATGAATGATGATCTCAACATCCATTGCAGAATCACGGTATGTCCATACTCTTAGTCACTGTGGTTCCTCCAATTCAACAGGTAACTTATTTCATCTTGTTCATACAGTGCTTGCAGCCTCCAAGGGTTAGATTTTCAGATCATGTAGAAGAAAAGGTCATTCCACGAAGATGAATTCAGGCAAAAGTAGTACTGGGCATCTAAAGCAAGTTATCCTCTCAGCAAGGAAATCCCTTGTTTTATTTATAATCTGGGAGTGGAATGAGAATTGTATCATGGAAGGTATTATACACAGATGAGCAAAAGAGAAGAAATTCAACATGGAAACACCCATTATCAGGTGGAGAAACTCGTTCGGTTCTGGTATATTCATGAATTTTAGAGAAGCATGAAATATCTTTCATATATATCTTTATATTTGGGTTGAATTCTTGTATAGAGAAGATTTTATCTCATACAGAATATGGATGTTATGTCAAGCAAATAAAGTAGTGTGGTGGCCTTTTCTAAGTCTTTTTTTTTTTTGGTAGTTTGGGAAAAGCTACATTTGTTCTTACACATCTCAATATGCACATTTTTTTATATATTATATTATAGGGGTAAATATGTATGAAAAAATAAGAGATATGAAAGGAAAAAAAGAAATATGAAAAATACGAACATAGCACCACTCTTAAGAAAAATGTTACATTTATCATTATTTGTGTGCATTTTTGTGCACATTTTGTATTTCTTAGTTAATTATAAGGATAAAATCACATAAAAGTAAAATAAATAAAAATTATTTGAAATGCATATAAAAAATTGTGTATATATATATATATATATATATATATATATATATATATATATATATATATATAATTATAAATTAATTAGCATGAGTTGTTTTAGTTTAATTAAAAATTTTGTTTAAATTTAAAAAAAAAATTATTATTTTTATGTTTGACTAGAATTAAATAATTATAAATTGAATGATATAATAAATTTATGTTTTATAAATAAAAATAATTAATATTAAAAATAAAATGAATGTATGCATAAGACAGTTATAAATGCTCCAAGGAGCTGTCTGTTCTCTATGCTTGTAGGAAACAATTGTTATTCTATATTCGAATGTTTTCGACTTTATGAAAAGTTTGCGACTTTGTATTTTAGCCTCATTGAACTCTTCGCTTCTTTTATGGGTTGCCAGTGGGCCAATTTCTTAAATAACAACATTCAGAGGACTGACAACTGGCCTAATCAATTACTCAACGGTCATGATCCTTGGTGTAACCAGAATTTAGTGGCAGAAAATTTGTCCTGTTCAATTTATTTCATCTCATTATTATCTTTTTGTTTGATCATTTAAACTGAAACATAATGGCCCTATTTGCTAGTTTACGAAAATAGAAACTAGACCCAAAAAAGAAATGTTTCCACTAGAAACATAGAGAACTTTTTTTAAAAAAAAAAAAAATTACACTTCAATTCTCATTTTTTTGTTTTCAATGTTTTAAGAAATAGTAGAGGTAACTTTATAATTATATTAACTTTATTTTTCTTTTATCTGTCTTAGACTCTTACAAAATTAGAAAAATTTATAGCAAAATTGAAGACGTGGTTAAGGAATTGGATTGGAGGTGTAGGAGAGAGTAAATTCTTTTTTTTAAACTATTTAAGTTTATGATTAAATCCATTCTTATCACGGCCTTTATAATTTCACGATCCCAAAAATAATTAAAACGTGAAAATATCTTCTAAACCAAACATGCCCTTAATATGTGCACGCTTTCATTTGTATCTTTTGAATCTGCTAGTTTGGCTATGATATTTCTTATCCTAAATTTTGAATGTTGAGATGTGTTTGTCTGATTGATCAATCCCAACATGGTCTCTCTGACACTTCAGATGAACAGAGTCAGATTTGCACACGCCAATAGGTAGAAATTTTATTATATCAAACAGAGGACTGATTTCAACATAATAAATTACACAAGGTGGGCTGAAACTGAAACAGATCACAAACTAGTACAAAGAATATAGATTTATTTTGACCCCAGAATATATTTTAATAACTAAAAGCAAAACTCAAAAGAGAATTAAAGCAGAGCAAGTTATGAAAGAATCATAGAGCAACCATAAATATATTTTACAAAGACAATTTCAAAACCCAAACAGATCCTTATCAGAACCTTGAGCGTCTACACTCAACAGGAAGGCCTTGTGGGAATCGCTTCAAATCACTGCAATAGTTGTAAATCATGAAGTACTTTTGAACCCATCTGAGTCTTCTTCTGCCATAAGCATCAAGCTCATTGCTCTGCCAATTAGCATCAGAATATGAGTTGGTAGAGAACTCAGTGGCTTTGAAGTTTCTGTAGTAAGCTGTGAAGGGTGCCTTGGACCAATCAGTTTTCACCAATCCACCTCTTGTGGCCCAGTCATCAGCATTCCATAGGCTAGAATAGATTCTCATTGGTTGGCTCTTTGGGAAGGGAACACCAGCAGATTCAGCATTCTTGAAAACCCTAATTGGGATGTTATCAACCAAGAATCTGCAAGTTTTGAGAACAATTTCAGGATTATTCACCTATAAGCTATTTGGTTGCATACATATAATTCTAAATAAACAACATAATAATCTCCTATAATTAACTATACTACAATTATTGACACAACAATCTATTATTGTTGATAAGATTGTACATCCACCAAACAACAGCTAACAGATTATCGTATTAATGATTACAAGCAATTCAAATCTAAAATGATTTTTGAATAAGCTATATGGTGACATATGTGCAATTCTAATTGTTAATAGTTGGATGAAATTATATAGTTTAATGTCTATCAACCAACCCAAAAATGGTTGACCAATTGTCAGGTTAAGAACTACTAGCAATCCAGATCCAAAATAATGTGTGATTTGAAGAAGAGACAAACTCTTTTCTTACATGATGTGTTGGGGCTTCCAGATGATGGAGTAAGTGTGGAAGTTTCTGGTGGGGTCAAACCAGAGGTAGAACTGTTGTTCCCTGTCTCCTTTTCCTTGGGCGAAAACGTTTGTGTGGAGAATATAGGGGTCACCACTAACGTTTCCCAAGAACTCAAAATCGATCTCATCATGGGTTGGCCCTTGGGATGACAGCTGCATCACAAAATAGAAACTACTTAGTTATATGTAGAGGGTCCATGTTTTCTCAGCAAAAGACAAGATTTTCTAGGGAAAGTGACGAAGTGTGCAGAACTTGAATAGAAAAGAAATTTAGTAAGCAGAAATTCTGTGCATGCTCAGTTAACACATGGAGGCCTTGATTTGGAGAATTTAAAAACAGTTAACCAATTAAAGGCAATACTTTTAATTTTTAAATGAAGATTTGGTTAAGGAAAGCTAGCCCCACACAAACATTCATAGAAAACACTTTTTCTCCCCTTCCTAATTTTGTTTTCTTTTTCATGTATTATATTATTCAAAGAACTGAAAACCAAGTTATTTTTTGGCAATATAAATGCAGTTCCAATTACTAAATCGAGTTGAAAACTTCTATTTTATTTTATATTCTGTATGAAATATCATATTTTTAATAATTTAATAATACTTAAAAACACTTAAAATATTATATTATAATTTGTTAATCAATCGATGAGATTAGAACATAAAACTGAGTTCGAGACAGAAAATGTCATTTAACATAAACATATATATATATATATATATATATATATATATATATATATATATATATATATATATATATATATATATATATATATATATATATATACTTTGGGGAGGGTTGCTACGGCAGAAATTCTCGTGAATGTACAATTTCCCTTTGAATAATTGGTGTGTTTCACTTTCTTTCTCCTAAACTTTCAAAGATGTCCAAAGTATAAAGCAGGTCAATAATAGTCATATTTTCAAAGAAAATCAATCATATATTCTTTCCCAAAGAATATATTAAAGTTGCTTTCAAACAAAAAGTAAACATAGAAATTTAAACAAACAAAGAGAGTTTTGTTTAAAAGCACTTACATAATAAGCAGTAACAGTGCCAGCAGAGTTTCCAGCAACAAGCTTTAGCTGCATATCAATTCTCCCAAACAAGTACTCTTTCTTGGATTGGAATCCAGAGCCAGAGACTCTGTCAAGAGAAAGAGACAGAAGCTGGCCTCTGCTGAAAATCTTACCACGTTCACCACCCCATGTTAGATCGAAGTCTTGGTAGAAGTTACCAGCACAGGCAACTATCATAGAGCTAATCACGATCCCAAACAGAACCAGCATTGAAAACCCATTACGAGTTGAACCCATGTTTGGACACAAGGTTAGGGAGAGAGAAAGAATGAATGAGTGAATTCTAGAGAGAGCGAGTGAGAAGGAATGTGATTGTTGTGAGTGGATGGGTTTGAAAGAGGTGTACTTATACAGAGGAGAAAAGGAATGGTAAGAAGAGAGAGAGAATTAAAGAGAGCGTATGAAGGGTTTAAGGGGATTTTGGTATGGTAGGGTGGTGGGACGCGTGAGCAATAACTGGTGCCAGCTTTGCAAGGCTTTGAAAGCTGGAGGCTTTTGTTTGGGCATTGGTTTGTCAGGGTTAGATTGTATCTTTTGGGTTTATGCAAAGAGGTGTGCTACGTACACAATTTTTCTCTATACATATTTTTACACTTTTTTGTTTATTTTTAATTTCTCTTTTTTTTTTTGTTTTATTATTGTAAACTAAATAAAATAAAGAGGTGTAGAGTGAGACGTGTAAATTACTTTTTTCTTATGCAGAGTCTACATAATTTCTTTTAATTGATTACTATATGTATCATGCAATAAAATCTTTTAATTTATGTTAATATTTTATGAGATAACACACACTTTACCTTCAAAATTTGCAAAACACAGACTTAATTTCTTTAAAATTTAAAAATATGTACATACGCTTGACTCAATAAGATAAAATATATATATATATATATATATATATATATATATATATATATATATATATATAATTTGTATAACAATTAAAATTTAAAAATAATGTGTATATTTTAAAAATAAAATATCCATCGTATAAAAAAAAGTTGTTAAAATTTATTAATTATTTTTAATCAATTAAAAAATAGGACACATAATAATGTGGGTTAACGAGACAAAGAATATTAACTTTATGGAGGGGAGGGGATACTGCATATGGACAATGATTGTGTCTGGAAGGATGATTTGGGAAGGTGGGCCCCATTTTGTGTATGATTTGGAAGATAGAAACTCTATTATAATCAGGTGGTGGATGCCAACTGGATGTGGTGTGGAGGGAGAATAAAGCCACCAACGTATTTTACCTCTTCATTCGGATGGGGACCAATAATCATCACTGTGGATGCTCTTATATGACGCCACGTGGCATGGTGGTATCTGACTCATTACGCTGCTCGTCATGGCAGGGAATCATATAACACGGAACAGGTTTAGCGCATCCCCCAAAGCGTAAGGATACGGCCCCTTCAACTATTTCATCCTTCCTGCCCAAGTTACTATGAGTATGATAATTAAGAGTAAAACAAAATAGTACTAGCTTACTTGTTAGCCTCCAATCTACTTAAACTTTTGTTTTTCAAATACAAATACATGCCAACGTAATTAATTATATAATAATTTTTGGTTAATATGATTTTACATAAATTTTAAGAATAATTTCATCATCGCAGCTCGATTTTAAATCATTTGGTATTGTCAAGTATTTTCTATTCCTTATAATTAAAGGGCCTATTTGCTTTAGATGTTTATTCTTTTCATTTTCAATGGGTGAAAATGAGACCCAAAACATGTTGATTTCATAAATGTGAAATGCTTCACTAAAAATTCGAAAAATAGGTTATTCTTACTGTTTTAGGAAATAATTAGTGGTAATTTTTTATTTTATTAACTTTTTATGATAAATTATCATTAATCCAATAAATTATATTGCATGTGACATGCATGTTGCATAGCTGAATAATTGATATAAAAATAATTAAAATAGAAATAGAAACCAATATAAATTCAAAAATTAAAGATGTGAAAACAAAAAAAATAAAATATTAAAAACATTTCTTAAACCAAACAATCCCCAAACTTCTTCTCATAAAAAAAATAAATAAACCTTAACTTCTAATATATTGGGTCTGCCCTGTGAAAAATAAAATAAAATAGTGTCTTCGATTTTCAAATTTGTGACATTAATTATTTGAGGTTAAAATATAAGGTCACGGAACTGATTATATGTCCATAGTCATCCACTGGGAGATACTGATAGCCCTTTTCCTTATCTGCTTCCTTTGTTTCAGGCTCTTGTATAGCTCGAGCTAGCTTTTGTCCTTTAAGATAAAAACATTATACATATAGATTTCTCATGACCAGAGTGCATGCATTATCTACTTGTATTTCTCATAATTTTAATGAACAAATTTACTAGGGTCATGAGCTATACCTGTCCCTAGTCCTAGTTTGAAATTTGGAAAATGGCACAACAAATTTTTAGCATATGGATAAGGAAACCTTCTAAGGCTAGTATGGCATAGCATACATAGACAGAAGCTATGGTCCCCTCATAACATAGTGCAATATTGGCATATTATGAGAATTTGCTTCAAGTCATTTACTTTTAAAATACTTAAACAATATAGAATCATTGGCCTCCCAATAGATATTACATTGATGAAGAAGGACTGAGTGTGGCTTTCTACCTAAATAATGTTAAGATCCACTAGTTAATGGAAGAGAAATGAAGATTTTATTAGTTGACGAGGTTCTTAGTGGGAATCAAACTATGGTAACCAGCTAGCAGATTAAGCCACAATCTCTATTCTTTCCTTCTAAAAGCATCTAAATGATTGTGCTTTATTTAAAAACTATGTGTCTTTTTATTTTATATGTGTAGTTGGTAGCACTTCTAAGTTCTTGGACCTGACTTTTATGACATGAATATATAGTTGTTGGGAGATTAAATTATTCCTTCCACTTTTCTCTTTTTAAATTTGTTTCACATCAAACAAAATACATGTTTTAATTCCATTTTTCCTTATTTTTTATTTTTAAACTATTAATATTTAATATTAAATTAAGTATTAATTAATTTAATTTAATCTTATCAAACTAGCTATAAGAATAACAAAATTTCTCTTATTAAATTTTAATATAATTATATTTATAAAGACTTAAACTAAAAATCTTTAATTTAGTTAGAATGATAACTGCTAATTAATTTATGTGTTGGATGGTTATTTTATTTTATGAGGAAACAAAGAAGCATCATAGTACAAAGCTACTGCATATGATTGATGCTTTCGGCCATGGTGTTCTACTTTCTTTTTGTTAAAGAAACTTTGGGTAGTATCAAATATCAATTATCAAACATATATCCTAAGAGGAATGGAGTTGAGAAGAAAGCAAAGATAGATGGAATCATGGAAACATTAGTCTTGTAAGTGAGTGAGTGGCTAGAAAATCTATGCAACTAATAGATGAAAAAAGAAGATGAATGTGAGGATAGAACAATCGATGATGGTGAAATTGCTGGATACAACTAAATTGGTCATGATGATATTATTTCTTTTTTACTTTATACCTATCAAAATTTTACACTTTTTTAGTTTATATTTAAATAGTGAAAAATGAATTTCTATTGATAAAAACAATTTACAATTTTAAATTCAAAATTATTAATTTAAAAAATTTACTTATTTTCACTTAACTAATATCTTATTAGTAGATAGTTAATTAATTAAATCTATTTAATTATTCTGAAGCAAAAATGGAGCATTCGCGAAAAGCAAGAGACAACATATCATAAAAGCATGTATGATTTCATGCCTTGAGCTCAATGACGAGATTCTCTCATATGCTCTAAATGAAGATTAATTAAAAGTGGGTAGTAAAGATAATTATTTGAATACATCTTAGGACATTATATTTTTTTTTAAAAAAAAAGACCGATTCCAAATCCGTGCTGTTTGGCTACATTTGATTTCACAACGAAAAATTGGTTTTGAAAAGCAGAATAGTAGAGGTTGGACTGGCAATTAACGTATGCCAACTGTGATGGAACCTGGGATTCGAATTTTGGTCCAAACTGTGAGTGGTCCGATATTGTTCACATCCAATGGAATGCAATTCGGGTAACCAAACAACTAATCACATGCCTGTATCTGTATTTGCCCGCAACCCTGGGATTTGAACGTTGTCTAACATTTGTCTCAAATTATATTTTATTAATTTCTTAATATTTTGTATGAAATTATATTTTATGAGTTCTCATAAAAATAATTTAGGATAAGATACAATATAAAAAATTTTATCCTACTTTATAGTAATTGAAAACATACATGTTACATTGGTGTTTGTTGAATATGGCCAAATTCCTATGAATGAATTTATTGAAAGGCATTAAAAAGTCACAAGACATCTAAGTGAGGGCATATAGAGTGGTTGTAAAAGGAATGAAATGAGGCGTTGAATTGAATCCCTCGGAAACCAAAGAATACATCGATTGAAAGCCAAACCCAAAAGAACAAGTAAGCGCGGCGGTGCTTAATTACAATAGAAGCGGAGTGGGTCCCAACATGGATTTGTCTGCTAATCAACAGATTCCTTATTGATGTGATGGGTCACATTAAACGCGTGATTTTGAACTCCAAGGGAAAAAACATTAAACAAAACACCAAACCGACTATGTCCCCCCCTTTGTTTTTATTTTTAATGTAACCATATATTTGTGCATGCAAGCCTACCTAAATTCTTTTAAGTATATGGTTTTAGTTTCAAGAGAAGCTTTGAGTTTAAGCTTTAATATGTAACTTCATTATAATTTGGTAAAAAAGAAAATTATTGTCTTAGTTTGTGAGATTATTTAAGATTAATGTGATGTTAAATTTAAATTTGTTTTTTTAAAAAAATTGCTTAAGTATTTAATAAGTTGAAATAATTCCTTCTAAAAACCATTAATTGTTCTTTAATACAAAAGTATTAAGCAATAAGTAGACTTTATATTTTTAATATAAGATTAATTTTTATTTTTGGTAAAAATCATCTTATATTTAATATTATATTGCATACTTAATTAGGATTTTAAGTCAAATAAAATTATGTAAATAATTAAAAAAATTTATCAAATTTTAATATAATTATATTTTAAGACTTGAATTTAAAATCTATAATTAAGCTATAATAGCTTGTTGCCACCTAATCAATATGCTTCGTTGTAGCTAATTTTTATTAAACTTTTGTATACTTAAATCAATACTTTCAACAGGTTTCATCCCCTCTTTTTAATAGTAGTATCCTTATCGATAATTAATTAATCTTATACCACTATACATTAGAAGAGGTGGCATAGTACCTTAGTTCTTTTATATAACTTAGATTCTTTCAACCCAGTTAGTATGATAATAAGAGCATTGGAAGATAATTTATATAAGAGGTAATCGTACAAACCTCTATAGCAAGTAATCATTTCTCCCTTTTGATATTCTTCTTTTTTTGGTAAGGTCTCCACTTTAATGTCGATGGTACATGTTTTGTAATTGGAGCTGCTTGGCTCTTTGACTCATGTCCCGCAAAGGCTACCCGACATTGTAGGGTATACCTTCAATTAAAGGCTATGGCCTATGGTAGATGTTATGCAAAATTGAAATTTGAAAATAAAGGATTGGCACCCTGAGGTGTAGGGAAGGTTTTTCTTGTCTTCTTATTCTTCTTTCTTCTTTTACTACAAGCAAATTAACAGGGACTCAGAAGAGAATGTTTTTCAAGAAAGGCTTGATTGAATAATATCTAATTGGATAGAATGTTTTTCAACATATATAGAATGGAAAAATAACACTCGTGGCCCAAACCATCTTAAAGAATATAAATCGGCTCAGATGATGGGCCTTTGTTTAGCCCATTTTCCGAACATGACTTGATCCTTTAGAATAATATTTTGATTTTATCAGGTTGAGTGTTTACTTTACTTTATTTTTCATCAATAAGCCAATTACTATTTAATTTTTTATCATAATTTTTTTTATTTTATCTTTAATGAGTAAATTTCACCATTGCCCTTCCTCCACTCACTTTTTCACTTTTTATTTACTCTCACAAAAATTTAACTCTCTATTTACTATCACCATAAATATTTATTATAATTTTAAATTAATATGTCATTAATAAAAATAACTATATTACTTGTTGATTATTATTTTGTTGAATTATTTTATCACTTTTAAATTTTAAATGTAAAAACTAATTTTATCATTTGACAAAATATTTTTTGTCAAACATTTTTTCCCTTAAGGTATCACAATATATATATATATATATATATATATACACACATCAAGAGTTCTATTCACACTAGGATTTGAACAATAGACTCCAAACAAAACTTCTAAAAACGCTCTAGCTTGATTATCGTGATTGTTTGTGTATGATTTGTTTGACCAAAACATGCCCATCCACGCATATCTCTATATTTATTCCCATGTATGATATTTGAATTAGTCCGTAAGTTGGCTTCCCTTCTTCCTCGGAGCTCTATCAGCAGTACGTGAGTCCATTCGGCGAGGTTCTCTCCGTTTTACTTCGATCTAGGTCTTCTTCAACCTCCGTTGCCAGATCCAATCCAGTGAGTGTGTTCAGATTTTTGTTAGTCTCTTTTACTTCTATTTGTTATTCTTTTTTTCTTAACCACTGGTGAATAATCTATTTCTCTCCAGAGAATTCAGAATTCCTTTGGCTATTCGTTTTTGACCATGTGAAGTCGAGGGGGAATATCCAAATACCTGTCTTATTCTTTTAAATAGTCCCTATTTGTAGCAAGGCATTTTGAATATAAGTGAATCTGTCTATACTTTAAATTCCTCTCGCCAGAAGTGATAGGTAACAGCATTTTGATATATGCTGAACGCACACTTATACATCCACACCTACTCTTACCTTTTTTATTTCTTGTATTTCTCTTAGTTTTTCTTTTTCTTTTTCTTTTACTTTTATTTAAACATGTTATTAGATCCCTCCGCCTACTCTTATTTCTTATCCTCTTTCTAAGAAACAGAAACATTGAGGAGCCAAAGTGAAAAAAGAACAGTGTTGCGTTGTGCATATTCTCTTATATCAAGAGATGCTTGTGTTTCTAATGTGTTGTGCCTAAATAAACTCTTCAGTAAGAAAAATATTTCTTTTTGGAAAATTACTTATATGCTTAGGTTTTTTCTTCTTATTGATTGTTCGCAGAGAATTATTGCTTACAAGTATGGGAATAATGTTTTTGAATGTTTCAAAAGCATGACATGAGAAAATCTGAATTTAATTTATTTGTGTTAACATGGTAGCTTGTGAGAAGAACTAGGTGAGAAATCAATGAAAAATTATTTGTTAAAGTATTCCTCCAATAGCAAGTACTAAATTTGTTCATGTAGGTTAGGGAGTGAAATACAGTCAAGGACTTCTGTTGCTGTCTTCTCTTCTTTTGCAATGATTCTTGGAGTTAGAAAATAATTAGCTTTTGTTTGTTTTGACATAACATGGGACTTTCTTTTCAATTGAGGAGGAATTGAATCTTTACTGCTATGTTAGTTAGATTATGAACACTATTATATAGTGTACACAGGATGATTAGATGGATCAACAATATCGATCTTAGTGAGCTGTTTGTGAGTTATTCATTTACCTGATTATATATGTTCATATATATACATATTGTCATGACAATTCTGAAATTTAATAGAAAATATTGTTCTTTTCTGGTGTGTGAGCAATTCGAATTACTGGGTTCTGGATTTGGAATTTTGATCGATCAAAAGTTGGTTGAAAATTAGTCCAATAGTCATTTATTTGGTCAAGAAAGTGTCCAATCTCTTCAAGACAAGAACTATTTGTATAGGGATCTCTTATATAAGTCCAGTTGTTTTTTGTCATAATTCTTGCAGAGAATACTTCCTGATTTCTTTAGGCATAGAATTATGTTTCCTACTTCCCTTAATTACCAATAATCCAGACCCATAAAATCAAACAAGTACTTGATTTTCATCAATTGAGCTAGCTAATGGGGTTTTGTTCTAGCAGATAATGTATCATGGGGTTGAATCTGAGGTGTTCATTTTCATAATTGTCTTCACAATCCAGCAATATGAGATTAAGATCACTCATGTAAAGCAGTGAGTTCCATGAAAAAGTTTAACTTTTGGAGGAGAAAATTGAGTCTGAGTTTTTCTTTTTCCAATTTGATGACTCATTGCTTCTCTTCTGTATTTGTATTTGTAGATGTCTTTTAATAGAAGATCTACCGGTGAGGATTCGGGTCCCGATTTGATTAGTGATCTTCCTGATAGCATTATAGAAATCATTCTGACAAAGCTGCCAATAAGAGATGCTGTAAAAACCAGTATTTTATCTACTAAATGGAGATACAAATGGGCAACCATCATTGAACTTAAAATTGATGAAAAATGTTTTCCTCATTGGCTCCATGACGAGAGGAAACTTGTTAAATTTATCACCCGGCTGCTACTTCTTCACCAAGGACCAATTCATAAGTTCCAAATTGCAAACCTATACTTGGATTGTTACCCAGAAATAGATCAGTGGCTTCTTGTCCTCTCTAGGAATGATATCAAAGAATTGGTTCTTCAATTAGCTCTTGAACCAGCGATTGAATGGTATCAAATACCTTCATGCCTTTTCAACTGTAAGAAATTGACTCACCTGGAGCTCAATTATTGTTGCTTGAATCCACCTCTTAATTTTAAAGGATTCAAGTGTTTGAAAAGTCTCATCCTTAGTGAAGTTTATATATCTGCTAAGGCTATTGAGATTCTTGTTTCTAGCTGTCCTCTTTTGGAGAGTTTGTCTCTAATAGAAATTGATTTTTTAGTTCTTCGTATTAGAGCTCCAAATCTCAAATGCTTGTATTTGCGAAGTGAGTTGTGTGATATATGTCTTGAAGACACCCCACTTCTTATTGAAGCATCTATCGATATGAACGGAGAAATTTATAATTTTGAGAATGATGTAAAAATGCTCAGTTTCAATTTTATCGAATCTCTTAACCGCTTACCTACTCTTGAGAGCCTCATTGGACATTCATGCTTCACCAAGGTAAGATTTTATTATGATTTGTTCAATTTACTAATTTAATTTATTTATCTGATTTTTGCATGGAGTTTTGGTATCACTACCAGCAAATGGAGAACCTAGCTTTTTAATATGACAAACTCTCTTATTCATTTTCCCTTTTCATGAAGTATTTGAGCTTAGGTAATTTTGCAAGAACACGTCCAACAACATACAACCTAAAGATTATTGAATTAGGTGATGTAAGTTTTGTGGATTTAGAAGAGATACGTGTTGTTCTTCGCTTGATTACAAATTCTCCCAATTTGGAGCAACTTTACATTTCAGTAAGTCATTGTAAATGCAGATTTACAAAGCTTTTTTGTCCCTCTATTTTTGGGTGCTATCTCATTTAACTTTTTTCTGAAATGAAATTAACTACACTTTTTTTTTTTCCTTTGAATTTTATAGAGAATATTCATGGAAACTGATGTGGATGCCCCTGATTTCGACTTGAAGAAGGAGTGCACTTCAGAGTGTACGTTGAAACATCTTGAAATTGTGGAGTTGGAGTTTATCAACGGCATTTGGAATGAGATACAATTTATCAAATTTTTGCTTGGCAATTCCCCTGTGCTTAAATCAATGACTATCATGAATTCTCTAAACGGTGCAGATAAAAGAAAAATGTTTATTGAGTTGAAGAAAGTTCGATGGGCTTCAGCTCGAGCAGCAATAAATATCATTCATCTGTGTTGAAGATGGATTGTCTTCATGCATTATTATTATTATTATTATTTCCTTGTTTCTTCTCTTTCTTACTTTTTCTATTGGATTATTTATCAACTTCCTACTAGAGTTCACTGTAGTATGTTTGTCCAAAGAGGACAAAGCTCCCTAAAAGTTATAGATCAATTGTTGGATAAAATTCATTAGCTATATCTGTCGTATCATGTAATTTTGGATAAAATTCACAAACTTACCAAAAAAAAAAAAAAAAGAGTCTGTTTCACAATCCCATTACTTAACTAATACTATCATTTTAGATATAACTCAGTGTTGGTATCAGAATTGAGTAAATATTGCCCCAAATTATATGATAATTTTTTTTTTCATAGATAGAAGGAAGAAGCATATGTAAGAATTTTTAACATATATAGTTCCAGGAGCATTAAAAATTATAACTTAAGTAAAGAAGTTTAAAAAACCTTTGTAAGGAGAAGGGCCACCACTAAACTAACCGCACTCTTTAAATTGTTTGATAATTAATAGCATTGCTTTGATTTTTATAACATTTCATAAGAATACATTTTAATGGTAGTAAATTAGAAAATGACTCATTAGCTAGATACCATTTATAGCCTTGTGATCACCTGTGTCCGTTCTTTCAACCGATGGTTTTTGTTTCCCTTCCATTCCATCATTCTCCAATCAATTTGGGTGTGGCCTTAAAAATATCAATTAATCATGTACCTATTTATAGGATTTGAAGAACCAATTCTAAAAATTTTAAATCAGGAAGCTTATCACCATTATTAACATAAAGGTTATGATAACTTTTTTGTAAGTATAGTAATTTAAAAGCTTTTGTGAGTATTTAAACTTAACATATATATATAGGTTTGGATGCCATTTTTATTAGTGTTCCATTCCAAGACATTATGGAGACACTTGACATGCTTTAATTTTAAAATAAGTTCATTTTTCTTTACAATGGTTTTTTTTTTTTTTTTTTTTTTTTTTTTTTTTTTTATCTTTACAATTTGTGTATGAACAAATCTTTTTTAGGATGAAAAGCATATAAATGAAATTTTTTCTCTATATGAGTGATTTGTTATTATAATTGCCAGACATGCATAGCACCATAAATAATTAGCATACTTGCGCACATTGGTATGGCTGTATCACTATGAGTGTATATTTTAAAGGCTGAGCACGTTTGTCTAAAGAACTATTCACATGGTAGCAAACCTGAATCTAATCACAGGACCATATCATACCAACTTGATCCAAAGAATCTAAACTTCATAGAGATCGATGCTAACCCAAATTGGAAAAGACTATGAATCGGAGAATAATATCTTAATTAGGGTTTCCTATTTATTGATCGGTGTCCATTTTGTCTTGGTACAAGATTTGAGATTTATTTTGCAGTAAGCATCATGTGATGTAAACTTGCCTAAGGTAAGTGCTTGCGTCGGGACACTAGTTCCGTATTTACTGGCCAGTCCACCGTCCTCCATGCCTCAATTTGTGAAAGGAAGAAAACGTCTCACATGGTTAGATAAAGAGATGTGCTATAGTTACATATATGATTCATTTCTACACTTTTTTTTTTTTTTTTTTTATCTTTTTTATTTTTATCTCTATTATTTTTATATTTATAATTTTACTTTTATAAATAAATTACAATTCAAAAGCATACAAATGAAGTGTAAAAAAAGAGGTGTACATATCTTTTCCCTTTGATAAATCCCAGAAATCATCCAAAGTTCAGTCGTGGAACCTTGGAAATAGGAGTTTTCTCTTTCATTTGAATTATATCTAACTTGGGCAGTGTATTTTTTAACTTTAACAGGGTAACATATGGATAACATGAGTTAAAATAGGGTGTAGGAAACTTATCATCAGTCACTCTCTGCATGCACTTTAAAGTTTCATAGGGCATAAATGCTTATTTTTGCAGGCTAAAAGCACGATGGTTGAGTTGAAAATGATTGAATTACTAAAAGCGTGTTGATTGAGTTTAAAAATGATTGAATTACTTCATTTTAAAGTTTATATAGACATAAAAAAAAATAAAAAAATAGAGAGCTTTTCTAATATTAGCATGCAAACTCTAAATTGCTATATATCCTTTATAATAATTTATTTATTTTCATGTGTCATTTGCTAAAATAAGATATGTTTTTTGAAAAAAAAAAAATACACAGGTACAATTAGTTCGTGAAGGGAAAGGAAAGGAAAACAAGAATGTCTATCACATTAAATCCTATAGTTTCAATACAACAATATTCTCTTATGGATTTTCAAGGTAGCGAAATAACTTCTAGTTAAGATGATAACCTGTTGGGATATCAGCTCAATTTTATTCAATCTGCTCGTTATTACACTTCCAAAGTAGGTTCTAGATCTTATGGATCTGGGTAGGAATAAATACTAAGAAAAAAATTTAAGAAAGAGCATAGTGTTTGACTAGAGTCCAAATACTTGGAGATCAAGGTAATGCCCCAACCATTAACCATATAGAAGAACTATAGAATCAAAATGATTGAAGTGCCCTTTATTAAACAATACTATCCAATTCAAATTTTGCTCGAGAAAGGCCTCCTTTAGTCATGCAATTGATTCATATTATTTATCATCTACAATTTTATTAGTAGCCATCTGAGTCACAGTAAATCGTGCATATTGAATTCAATAGCTATAGATTTATCTATTTTATTTCCTTATTGGATACATAGTGCAATAACTGAAGAAAAACTAAAGGAAGTGCATGACAAGAATAATCCATCACATCAAAATAAGAAATACATATAATGGATTCTAAACGCACAGCCATGGCATGATTATGTGTTAAGCCACGAAGATCCTTGAGAAGGATTTCCTCCAAAGCTGCATTTTTTTTTTAACTTTTTGATGATTTGATCAGCATCTCAGTTAGTCACGGCATGATCTTCTATTGCTAATTGTTTAGACTTTGACAAGGTGCTCTCCAAAATCAAACAAATTGGAAAAGAGAAATGGATATTTAGTAGAAGGATTTTCTTTTTCTTTTTCTTTTTTAAATCTTGAGAATAATATTTAGGATTTCTTGGTTTCTATGTGTTGTATGGTTTTTTTTTTAAAAAAATAAAATTCCATGAAACATATTTTTTAATACAAATTTTATTTAAAAAAAATCCTATAAGAGGAGATGTGATTTTAGTCTCCCAATCTTTTAAAATATTTTAAAAATTTCTTATAAATATTTAAAACCAACTAAATACATTTTAAAAATTTCAAAATTCATAAATTTTAAGTTTTATGTTTTTCATCATTCATAAATCTTGAAATTAAAAAATGAATCCCAAAATTTTAGGCAACCATATGCATGGCTGGTAAAAAAAAGTGGGACATTCATGGGAGGACTTACGGAAGATATTGCTGATACGCATATGTTTAGGCCAAAAACTCTGAAAGATGCCATTAGTTTGGCTTGGATGAGGAAGAACAACTCAGTTGGCAATGTCGAAATTTCAAGGAACCCATCATGAAGTGACCAGTAGCTTCAACAAACACAGTTAAAGCTTCAACTCCTGTAAAGTTCATGTCCTGGGATGAAATGTAAAAGAAACATGCACAGGCCTTCATTATCATAGGCGAAGGGAGTAGGGGGCTGGGGGTTGCCATGCCCAATGTGTACACTTTTTTCTTAATATTATATCGGTAATATATGGTTCATAAATATTAAACTAAACAAATCAATGAGATGGATGCCAAATTCGGGACGTTACCAAGCACAATGCATAAGGTACGAAGAATTTCATCATTCAATTACCAAATCAATTCTATAAAGATTAAATTTCTTTATTTAGCTAAAAACTCAATTTCTTAGCAAACTAATTCTCTTAACTCTATTGATTCAAATAGGCAAAGCATTAACGTAGTCTTCGGTGTGTGATTATATGATCAGGGCTGACTTATTTTTAGCTTTTGAATAAATTACAATAATTAATTTTATAAGCTATTTTATAAATACTTTCCAATGCCAATTATGAATCTTATATGTGACCAATTTATAAGAAACATTAAGAGTAGAACTAGTTGATCATAGAATTGAAAAGGAAAATTACATAACTCAAAATTTATAATGTATAAATTACTAAACTACACCCCTCCCCTAATGAAAAATTTAGCAACTCATAATAAAAATAACAAAACAATTAAATATTGTTCTCATATATCATATGTGTATAAGAAGCTTCTCTATGATAAAAATTGCAAGAATCTTAACTTGAATGAGACAATCTCTTGCCTATAAGCCTGCCTCCTCTTGTTCATCTTCCGGAAAATGCTTCCAAAATATTTAAGTTATTTTAATACAATAAAAATTAGGTTAGAATACATGAAAAATCAGCCCAAAATCAACACCATCATTCAACTTTGTGACCAGGGCTCAGTGCTGCAAAGAAACGATGCCCAAATCTACTAATGCTCTTTTTCCTCTTCCTTTGTCAGTGCTGAGTGTTGTTTGGCAGAAATAATTCTACTCCGCAAACCATAAAGAAAACCAAAAATGCTCCATAAAAATAATATAAAGTCAATTAACTCTCTCTAAATAACCTAAGTTTTAAAAACTTCCCAAAATAGCACTAAAATAAGACTAAAAGGTCTTAAGAGCTTGAAAATCTTAATTAAATAAAAACACAATAACTCTATTTTCACAGACTAGCTCTAGTAGAAAATTTTTGTGTAGATGTTTGGGCTTCGAAGATGGATGAAGTACCAAACCATGTTATCACGTTTCCCGACTTTTCCTTTTGTAACTTGACTTGCACCCAAAAGTAAAAACACGGAAGTTTCCTACACGTATCTTTAAATTTTGATCCCAACAATATAACATAATTAAAATAAAAAATAACTTTTTCTCAACAGAATAAGTCATGACAAGGTAGCATGCTGCATGCATAATTCACAATTTCGTCACGTCTAACGTCACTTTACTAACTCATCCCTTCTATATATAGCCCATTAGACTCCTACCCTGCATGTAATAAAATCTCACAACAAAGAAGGTGTGTGTTGTGTATATTCACGCGCTGCCACAGTCATGGTGAACCACCACTTCATTCTTGTAACCATCCCCGCGCAAGGTCACATAAACCCTACCCTCCAATTTGCCAAGAGACTCATTGGTATGGGTGTGCAGGTCACTTTTGCCACCAGTATCTACGTGCACCGTCGTTTCACCAAGAAACCAACCGTGAATGGCCTTAGCTTTGCTCTCTTCTCCGATGGTTTTGACGACGGTTTCAACCCCAACAATGACGGCGATCTCCAGCACTACTTGTCGGAGCTCCGGCGTCGTGGCTCCGAGTCTCTATCCACTCTCATTCAGGATAGTGCCAATGAAGGTCGCCCCTTCACGTGCTTAGTTTACTCCATTCTACTTCCTTGGGCTGCTGAGGTGGCGCGTGGGCTTCACCTCCCATCTGCGCTTCTGTGGATTCAACCTGCCACCGTTCTAGATATCTACTATTACTACTTCCATGACCATGGGGAGTACATCAAGGATAAAATTGAAGACCCCTCGAGTTGCATAGAATTACCAGGATTGCCACCTCTCACTTCCCATGACCTACCATCGTTTCTTTTGTCCCAAAACTTGTACACTTTTGCTCTTCCTTCATTCAAAGAGCAGCTTGAAGTGCTCGACCAAGAAACTAACCCAAGAGTGCTTGTGAACACCTTTGAGGCATTAGAGCCAGAAGCATTGATAGCCGTTGATAAGCTGAACGTGATTGGAATCGGGCCGTTGATTCCATCGGCATTCTTAGATGGGAAAGACACTTGTGACACCTCATTTGGCGGTGATCTGTTCCACGGTGAAAATGATTATATTGAATGGTTGGATTCAAAGCCTGATTCTTCAGTGGTTTATGTTTCTTTTGGAACCATCGCCCTATTATCTAAGCAACAAACAGAAGAGATTGCCCGTGCATTGTTAGATTCTGGGCATCCATTCTTATGGGTTATAAGGGAAAATAAGAAAGAAGGAGAAGACAAAGAAAAGGAGAGAAAACCAGAAGAGGAGCTGAGTTGCATAGAGGAATTGGAAGAGAAGGGGAAAATAGTGAAATGGTGTTCTCAAGTGGAGGTTCTTTCACACCCATCATTGGGTTGTTTTGTGACTCATTGTGGGTGGAATTCAACAATAGAGAGTTTGGTTTCAGGGGTGCCTGTGGTGGCATTTCCTCAATGGACAGATCAAACCACAAACGCTAAGTTAATAGAGGATGTGTGGAAAATAGGGGTGAGAGTGAAGGTGAATGAGGATGGAATAGTGGTAAGTGAGGAAATTAGAAGGTGTTTGGATGTGGTCATGGAGAGTGGAGAGAAAAGAGAAGAATTGAGAATTAACGCCAAGAAATGGAGAGAAATGGCTATAGAAGCAGTGAAGGAAGAGGGTTCTTCAATTAAGAATTTGAGGGCTTTTGTAGATGAAGTCGCAGAAGAATGTTCATTGCCCAACTAAATTAATTCTTGTGTTTTTTTAATAGATCGAAGAGAGAGCAGGTTGAGACTAGATTTTACACTTGTTCTGAGAAATTCGAATATAAAAGAGAAAACTGCAACGGACATTGTAGGGGGTGAATTATGTTATGCCACTTTAGCCAGCCCCACTTCTCTGCTGAATTGAATTTGACGTTTGCGGTCGTGGCCTTTTCAATGTTCAAGAAGATAAGGGTTTCATTAATCCCCTGATGTAATATTCTTTGTTTTTCTTTCTTTTCTACCACGTACGATAATTTTGGTGAACTTATATCTGTAGTAAACTGCTTTTCCTGCTTGAATCAATGGCCTTATCTTCGATGAGGCGTAAAATCATATACAAACTCCCTTGTGACTAAGAAATATATACATTTATCTGCATTTCATTTTCATTCTGCCTCAAAATAATTTACTGAGGCATCATTAATCTGACAAAGCATATGCTGATATATGCATAGCTTAAGTGGTCCCCTTTAAGGCCAAAAATCTGTAGCTCTTTTTTTTTTTTTTTGGTAAAATCAATATACACAATTGTACTTAAATTGATAGTTGATAAATCTGATATAATTTTCATTAATTATTTTAAGTTATATAAATTTCAAACTCTTCCAATATATAACAATATCTCCTAAATGAATATAACTCATTATTAAATTATTTTAAAATCAGAGAAGGTATTAACTTAAAGAATTAAAAACAACATGACACGCTAAATTAAATTCATATTACTAGTATTCATTGCTGGATAAGCATGGAGCCACCTTAGCCTTTTGTCCAATTTGTCTTACTAGATTTGAGATTTATCTTTCTGTAACCATCATGTTCATGTGGTGCTGCAAACTTGCCTTATGTAAGTGCTTGCGTCATCGATGGCTTAATTTGCAAGCATCAAATGTCTATTTGTGAAAGAAAAACGTCTATCTTCTCCGACACTGACACTGGCCTTTCAATTCAGTCAATGTATTGAGCTCGACAGGTTACTAAATCGACTTGATGCTAATCGGATTTTGACCAGTTCAAATACATATTCGGTATAATAGTATAAACTGAACTAGTCACCTACTCTGATCCGAGTTTTAAAACAGTGCTTTGATGAATCCGAGTGCTTATCCAAAGGCTCCAAAGTCTTTGTCTATTTTCATGAAGTCTTCGTGCACAAATTTTGAATTTTTTTTTTTTTTTAATTTCTACAAGGGACTGCGGCTGGATCAGCTATACAGGTCTATATCCGTTCATGCTTTTTTGTTGTGTATTTGTGTTTTCTTTATTTGATTATGTTTTTGGGTAGAAGGCAGGACTAGTCATTCAACTATGAATTTATAATTACAGCCAGTGAGTTTTGAACATTGTGAATTATTACTCTAGATACCAAATTAGGATTTGTAATCTAGTCTTTTTTTAAATTTACTTCAGTTCTCATAACTCCAAGGATGTGGGAAAATAAACAACCCTCACACACTTATTTTCCGCTTCTCAAGTTAAGAGGCTTGTGGTTCAGAAAATGAAACAGCTTTTGCAGTAACCTGTTTCAGGCATTCTGTGGTGAGAGTACTAACAAACCAAAGGAGCAAATCGTTGACATTGACGCAGCTGATGCTGGTAATGAGTTGCTGCCGTGGAATATATTGAAGACATCTACAAATTCTATACCCTGGTAGATTATATTCCTTTAGTGTTTTCTTTTAATATTTCTGGGTGTCTGTTAGTGGTAAGATCATATATTATTTTGTCTTTGATGCAGACTGAGAGTTGTCCTCATCAGGAGAGCTATATCGGTTCATAGCTGCACACTGCCCACGAGAAGTTTGACCTTTTACTCATAACTCTTTATCTTACTGTCGACATTATTGTTTGGTTTCAGAACTGGTTGGCTTGTTCAAAAACTCATCCAAACCATATCGAAACCGGCCTAAACCTAACCGAACCACCTCAACCTGCCCTGAAATTAATTCAAAAGAGTCCCAAACCAAACAAAACAAAAAATGCACAACTTTTAAACGAACTGACACAATCCAATTGTTTTCAGCAAAACTGCACTAAGCTGCCCTAAATCTCAAACCAATGATAACAATTCGCCGAAAATCCACAAATTTAAACAAAGACACAAACTAATGGTTTCAAATTAAATTGCATCAAACTGCCTTAAATCCTAAACCAATGATAATAATTCGTCGAAAATGCACAAATTTAAACAAAATGACACAAGCCAATGGTTTCAAACCAAACTGGCCTAGATCTCAAACCAACAAGAGTGGTTCCAAATTTGAAAAATTTGGGGCGCTGGGTTGTGTCCTTTTCAGCCCAATTACTGTTATGCTTCTTTTAATTTGTTTTAGTCTTTTTGATGGGTTTAATATCTCTCTATTTGTTGAAAGAATATATATATAGCCCACTTTCTTGAGCTAGGAATGATGCGATATGCTTGCTGCACCAGATTGAGGTTAAAATTTTCTACTTTTGATGTTATCGCCGCTATTGGGTTAATCTTGGCTCTTACTATGGTACTACTGTTATTGTTTGTAGACTCTCAACTTGAAATATGGATGCAGGGTTTCATTGATTCTTCAGTTGACTCACGATAATACTTTAAAGGTGAATTTCTATTTTAATTTCTATATTATTTGACATCAAGCATCACTAAAATCGCAGAGTTACATCTTGTGTAGGTTTGAATATGATTTTAAGCAGGTTTCGACTTGGAGCCTCTATGCCCCATTCATTTTTATTTGTAACATCTGATTTAATGTAATTTTATAGTATGGATTATGGAATTATAGTATTTGGTATGTTGATATAATTTCTAAATGATATAATTTATTGTTCAATACTTTTCAAATATCCTGTGAATAATAAATTTTCTTAAGCTTACCAGAATGACCAACAATGGGAAGGAACAGTACCTTTGAAATAGAGAGAATCTCGTTTGTAAGTCTACCAGTGTTAACAAGCCTCTTGATGGCTCTTAAATTCACCCACCTGTACAAACTACGATACATGAAATTGTGCACACAAGAAAAACTATAGAAGGCCATCAAACAAGAATCAACAATTGCTTACGTGCTTGCTGTATCAATAAGTTTGAAATCGTCCCTCAACTAGAATCCATCAACCATAAATAAACAACAACTAGTAAAGAGAAGCCAATTCGTAAGATAATATTCTAACAAGTCTCATTAACTTCTTAACTAAAAATTCAAGAACTATAGTATAAAAGTACTATAACTTACACGTTTATCTGGATCTCGACTGATCTTCAAAAGCTGCACAGATTACAAGACATGTTAACCAAAGTAGTTCCATGTTATATAAGCTAGAACCATTTTAATAGGTAACTGGCAATTTTAAATAGAGAGAATCTTGTTTGAAGAGACATTTTGTCTTGAAGTTTTCTCTCCATGCCTTTCTTCTGTTTGTTCGCTGTTGCCTTAGTTTCATTACTCCTTTATATTACAGATTTCTTTCTATCTAACAAATTTCTTCTTCCATCCTATAACCAAAAAAAAAAAGAAAACCGCACCCAGTCACACACACACATGAATAAATCAAGCCCTTAATAGATTTTGCAATACTCAGAACTTATTCAATTGACGTTGTTTTAACCACTAAATGGTAAGTTCTATTCTTCAATCCTTAGGCAGTTGTAAGTCTGACCACAGATGTTAAAGAAAAGCACTCAAGAGAAACCATATTACCAAGAAGGCTTGGAAGCAGGAAAAGAGAAAGTACCTTAACCATACTTGGGGCTGACTTTAAATCAAAGGAATAGTTTGGTATAACCTGGAAAAATTAAGTAAAGGAAAGAAACTCAAACACCTTAAACAGATGTTACAGCCATAGGCATAATGCATGATAACGGTCTGCATACCTCCATGCAATATTCAACGTTGTTTTCCATCAAATGTTTTAGAATCTTCACAACATGCAATCAAAGTAGACAACAATCACAATAGTTAAGACTCAATGTGATCAAACAATGAATTCAGACAATACAAAAGCTTATAACTGAAGTCCTAAGAAGAATACTTGGATCGATGATGGTAGCCACATTGTCTGCTTCAAGAAGGAGGATAAACACCTTACCCTGGAAAACAGTAACAACAAAATTGACCAAATATACAATAATAAAAATGCGCACAATCCAGGCGCGCGCACACAAACAAATATGAATATATGAATTATGCCTGTGCCTGTTTAACTGTAATCCAAGTGTCCTACAGCTCCGGATTAATTTATGTTACAAAAACAGAATGACGGAAAGAAGAGCACCCAACTGCACTTAAAGTTTATAACTGTGACAATAATAAATCAAAGGTTCCATCATTTGATAGTGAAAGGAGCATAGAACCTTTTTCAAGAGAACACCTTCACATGCAGAGAGAAATAGCAGGTTAGTTTAAATGATCAATGACTTGTTTAAAAGCATGTATACCAATGCTGGATTCTGAATACTTCTGCAAGACCTACGCAAGATGCAACAGTAGATTTTAATGATGCCTGATGTCAGATAATATGGAAATTGAAATGGCAATTCACCTTTAGAGTATTATCGTGAGTGTCAACTCGGTTCTGAAGAATCAATGGAACTCTACATCCATACTACAAGTTGAGAGTCTACAAACAATAACAGTAGTACAATAGTAAGAGCCAAGACTAACCAAATAGCGGCGATCACATAAGGGAGAGAATTCTAACCTTAATCTGGTGCAGCAAGCATATCGCATCATTCCTAGCTTAAGAAACTGTGCTATGTTTTCTGACTATAAAACTCAAACAAATAATTAGAGAGACAGGACAAACAACGAACATAAGATATATATATATATATATTCTTTCAACAATTAGAGATATTAAACCCATAAAAAAAAAACAAAAACAAACTAAAAGAAGCATAGTAGTAATTGGGCTGAAAAGGACACACCCCAGCGCCCCAAATTTTTCATATTTGGAACCATCCGAATTATTATCATTGGTTCGGGATTTAGGGCGGTTTGGTGCAGTTTGGTTTGAAAGCGTTGGCTTGTGTCGGTTTGTTTAAATTTGTGCATTTTCGGTAAATTCTTATGGTTTGTTCGAGATTCAGGGCGGTTTGGTGTAGTTTGGTTTAAAGCCATTAACTTGTGTCTATTCGTTTAAATTTGTGCATTTTCGGCGAATTGTTTTCGTTGGTTCGAGATTTAAGGCAGTTTGGTGCAGTTTGGTTTGTGTCAGTTCATTTAAAAGTTGTGCATTTTCTGTTTTGTTTGGTTTGGGACTGTTTTGAGTGAATTTCGGGGGGGTTGAGGTGTGGTTTGGATCAGTTCTTGAACAAGCCAACCAGTTCCGAGACCAAACAATAATGTCGACAGTAAGATAAAGAGTTTTGAGTAAAAGGTCAAACTTGTTGTGGGCAGTGCACAGCTACCAACCGATATAGCTCTCCTGATGAGGATAACTCTTACTCGCATCAAACACAAACTAATATATGCTATTACCACTAACAGACACCCAGAAATATTAAAAGAAAGCACTAAAGGAATATAATCTACCAGGGTATAGAACTTGTAGATGTCCTCAATATATTCCACGGCAGCAAGCTCATTACCAGCATCAGCTGCGTCAATGTCAACGATCTGCTCCTTTGGTTTGTTAGTACTCTCACGACAGACTGCCTGACAAAGGTCATTACAAAAGCTATTTCATTTTTTGTTAGAAATACTGTAGATATTAGATTATAATTATCCTTACTTATATTTATCCTAATTTATACTTATCCTAATCTATACTTAGGATATACTTAGAATTCTAATTATACTTAACTACATCTCTGTTATAGTTATCTACATACCAAATTTATAGGAGAACTACTGCTGTATCATTTGTATAAATATAGGCAATTGCCTCAGGAATAATATATTCAGATTACTTCCAATATAGAACCTTTATTGTTCATGGTATCAGAGCATTAATTTGCTCTGCCACAATTCCGCACCTCAGCCTTCATAGCCCCCAAATACCTGTCCTTCCCTAACCTAGTTAGGTTACGGTTTTTCTAGCCTTAATCGCTACATATTCCCTACGGCCTTTATTGCCCTCCACTACGATCAGATATGTCTGACACTTCCAAGCCCTCTTCAACATCCGGATTACAGTCTACTATCCTGGAACCACTGAAACTCACTTCCTCAAGTACTGAACTGCAGAACTTAGGGGTTGCTACTCGCCTAGATGGAAAGAACTACCTTCAGTGGGCACGGCTAGTAACACTGGCTCTTAAAGGGAAACAGAAGCTTCATCATCTTACTGAAGAACCACCAAACAGTTTAGATGAGGGGTTCAAGTCCTGGGATGTTGAGGACACCGTCATCATGACCTGGCTACTGAATTCAATGAAACTTGAAATTTCCCAGAATTTCATGTTTCTTGAAACATCCAAGCAGATCTGGGAGACGGCCAAGAAAACCTACTCCAAAGCACAAGATGCAGCTGTGGTTTATGAGCTAAAAACCCGGATTGCCTATACCAGGCAAGGGAACCTTTCTGTTACTGAATACTATAACTTGCTAACTAATCTGTGGCAAGAGATGGACCTGTACCGGAAATTGAAGCTGAGTGAAGGCACCCAAGCCATCCTTCGAGAGAGAGAACAAGACCGAGTATTTGAATTCTTGGCTGGTTTAAATGAAGAGTTTGATCATGTTCGGATTCAGATCCTTGGGAGAGAGTCACTACCCAACCTAAATGAGACCTTTTACACTATTCGAGGAGAAGAAAGACGTCGGGCTGTAATGCTGGAGAATGCGTCGCACAATAATTCTGCCCTCATTGCTGCAAAGAAGGAAAATCAGGGGGCCACGACTGATTACCATAAAACCTCTAACCGTGACAACTTATGGTGCACTCACTGTAAAAAGCCTAGACATACGAGGGAGAACTGCTTTAAATTGCACGGGAAAGAGACAGTCCTAAACCGAATTAAACAACAGCGCACTCAAGCCAACCTTACAGTCAAAGATCAACCTGAACCTCCAGAGCACAATTCTACTTCTGCTTCATCTCTTAATGAAGACGAGGTTGGAAAGCTGCGAGCATTCTTGGAGACTTTGACAACCAGCTCATGCTCTCTTGCCCAATCAGGTAAGTGCCTCAATTCTGACTCATTTAAAGCTTCTAAATCAGTCCCGAGGTCATGGGTCATAGACTCAGGTGCAACTGATCACATGACCCATTGCCCCAAACCTTTTAAAACTTATAAGCCTTGTACCAGCCCCAAATCTATCCTTATGGCTAATGGCACACCGGTTAAAATCATGGAGAAGGTAATATTCATTTATCTCCAGCACTCACCTTAGAAAAGGTTCTCCATATACCGAAACTCTCCACCAACCTACTCTCCATTTCTCAACTGACAAAAAACCATGACTGTCTTGCCATTTTTTATCCCTCTCATTGTGTTTTTCAGGAAAGGAGAGCGGGGAAGATGATTGGATATGCTAAAGAGCAGAATGGGCTCTATTACCTTGAGAACACTACTGGCAGCCGCCCTCTCTCACCTCAGGTCTCCCTTACCTCGTTAGCTAATATTGTCTCCACCAGCAACTTGAATAAAGTATGGCTAGAACATTGTAGACTAGGCCATCCACCTTTCTCCTTAATGAAATCTATGTTTCCTACTTTATTTCAGAATGTTGATTTTCAAAATATACATTGTGAGTCTTGTGTATTTGCCAAGCACCATAGAGTGTCGTTCCCAATTATCAATAAAATTTCAAGTACTCCTTTTTTCTTGATCCATACCGATGTTTGAGGTCCCTCTAAAATTCCTAATACTAATGGGGCCAGATGGTTTAGCTCCTTCATTGATGACTGTACTAGATTAACATGGCTTTATCTTTTCAAAGAAAAATCAGAAATTAGCCTAATCATTCCTAAATTCTGTAAAATGGTCCATAACCAGTTTGGAACCTCTATTAAAAAATTCCGGTCAGACAATGCCAAAGACTATTTCAATCAAACCCTTAACTTTTTTTTTGATCAAGAAGGAATTGTCCATGAGTCCTCGTGTCAGCACCCCACAACAAAATTGGGTAGCTGAACGAAAGAACCGCCACTTACTTGAGGTTACCCGTTCCCTTCTCTTTCACATGCATGTTCCCAAACATTTTTGGGGGGAAGCTGTTCTCACTGCTGCATTTCTCATTAATCGTCTACCCACCAAGTCTCTTTTTAATCAGAGTCCTCTAGAGGTCTTGTTAAAACATCATCCCAACTCACTCTCAACAAACACACCCAATCCTAAAGTATTCAGCTGCCTAGCCTTTGTCCACATTCATAGACAAAATCGTGGTAAACTTGACCCTCGAGCCCTTAAGTGTATATTTTTAGGGTACTCTAGTGTTCAAAAAGGCTATAAATGCTTCCATCCCCAAACCAGAAAATTTTATGTCTCTATGGACGTCACTTTTTGTGAATCTATCCCATATTATCCTTCTCACCAACAGGGGGAGAAATCTTACGTTGGTGAGCAACAGACAACCTCCTCAATTTTGCCTCCCGATATTCCACTTCCACTTTCACACATTCAGTCATCTCCCTCCATGACCAATAGTGAACCCATCTCTACAACATTGGAAAATAACACAGAACCCATTCCTACATCCATTCCTCCAGAGCCACTTAAAGTGTACTCAAGGAGAAATAAGGCCCATTCTTCTCGGCAACATGCTCAATCATTGGATCCAACTCCCACTGAGACTCACGGTGAAAGACCAGGTATGGAAACTGAACCTAATGCTCCTATTACTGTTCCATTGACTGAAAGTAATTCTGCCCTACTCGTTGACAATGATATAGACCTTAACTTACCCATTGCTGTAAGAAAAGGAAAAAGAAGTTGCACCCAGCACCCTATATCCCATTATGTGTCCTACCATAAGTTATCACCCCAATATAAAGCCTTCTTGTCAACCTTATCTACCATAAATACCCTACGGACTGTGCAAGAAGCCTTAAATGATAAGAATTGGTCACAAGCTATAAAAGAGGAAATGAGAGCACTTGTGAAAAATAAAACATGGGAAATTGTTACCAAGCCCTCAGGGGTAGTACCAGTGGGGTGTAGATGTGTCTTTAATGTCAAATATAAGGCAGATGGCTCCTTAGAAAGGTACAAGGCAAGATTGGTGGCAAAGGGGTACACTCAGAGATTTGGGATAGATTATGTAGAAACTTTTGCACCTGTAGCTAAGATGAATACGGTACGAATCTTATTAGCTATTGCAGCCCACTTTCATTGGCCTTTACAACAGCTTGATGTGAAGAATGCCTTCTTACATGGTGACTTAGGAGAGGTAGTGTTCATGGAGCCACCTCCCGGGTTCAGTAGGGAATTCGGTGACAATAAAGTGTGCAGACTTAAAAAGGCACTCTATGGGCTCAAACAATCACCTAGAGCATGGTTTGAACGATTTACAAAAGCAATGCTAAAAATGAAATATGTGCAGAGTAGAGGAGATCACACACTTTTCATAAAGCATACACCTGAAGGAGGACTTACAGCACTGTTAGTATATGTGGATGACATTATAGTAACAGGAAATGATACGGGTGAAAGAAAAAGATTGACATCTGAATTGGCCCGTGAATTTGAAATGAAAGACTTGGGAAGATTGAAATATTTTCTGGGTATAAAAGTAGCCTACTCCAAAGAAGGAATATTTTTATCTCAAAGAAAATATATCCTTGACTTACTAAAAGACACTGGGACATTGGGAAGTAAACCAGCTAGCACCCCTATTGAAAGTGACCATCGTTTGCGTGAAAGAGGAGCAGATACAGCCATAGAAAAGGGAATATACCAACGTCTAGTTGGAAGATTGATCTATCTTTCACACACCAGACCAGATATTGCATATGCTGTGAGTGTTGTGAGCCAATTTATGCATGATCCAGGGAAAGAACACATGCAGGCAGTACAAAGAATTCTACAATACTTGAAATCTACACCCAGGGTTGGACTCCTCATTCAGCCACAAAAGGAGCTACGGGTAGAAGGGTATACAGATGCTGATTATGGAGGATCTTAGGTTAATAGACGGTCTACCACAGGATATTGTACCTTTGTTGGTGGTAACTTAGTGACATGGCAAAGTAAAAAACAAGATGTGGTAGCAAGGTCAAGTGCAAAAGCAGAATTCAGGGCTATGGCTCAAGGGATCTGTGAATTACTATGGGTAAAAATAATACTGGATGACCTGAGGATTAAGAGAATCACACCAATGAACCTATATTGTGACAATAAATCAGCAATCAGCATTGCTCATAACCTAGTACAACATGATCGGACTAAGCATGTGGAGATCGATAGGCATTTTATCAAAGAGAAACTAGAGAAGGGCATAATCAACCTTCCTTACATTCGGTCCGAAGAGCAACTAGCAGATGTCCTTACTAAGGGCCTCTCAACTCAGAAGTTTCAAGGGCTAATCAGCAAGCTGGGACTGAAGGACATTCACTCACCAGCTTGAGGGGGAGTGTTAGAAATACTGTAGATATTAGATTATAATTATCCTTACTTATATTTATCCTAATTTATACTTATCCTAATCTATACTTAGGATATACTTAGAATTCTAATTATACTTAACTACATCTCTGTTATAGTTATCTACATACCAAATTTATAGGAGAACTACTGCTGTATCATTTGTATAAATATAGGCAATTGCCTCAGGAATAATATATTCAGATTACTTCCAATACAGAACCTTTATTGTTCATTTCTGAACCACAAGCCTCTTAACTTGAGAAGTGGAAAATAAGTGTGTGAGGGTTGTTTATTTTCCCACATCCTTGGAGTTATGAGAACTGAAGTAAATTTCAGAACAGACTAGATTACGAATCCTAATTTGGTATCTAGAGTAATAATTCACAATGTTCAATTCACAGTTGAATGACTAGTCCTGCTGTTTACCCAAAAACGTAATCACACAAGGAAAACACAAATACACAACAAAGAAGCATGAGCGGATATAGACCTGTATAGCTGATCCAGCCGCAATCCCTTGTAGAAATGCTTGATTATTGTCTTTTTCCTGTGAACATCAACCCCCTCAATTCATTCTTATCAAACCCAAACAGAAAGACTGACAATGGGAAGGAACCGTACCTTTGAAACAGTGAGAATCTCGTTTGTAAGTCTACCAGTGTTAACAAGCCTCTTGATGGCTCTTAAATTCACCCACCTGTACAAAGCACGTCACATGAGATTGTGCACACAAGAAAACCTATAGAAGGCCATCAAACAAGAATCAGCAATTGCTTACGTGTTTGATGTATCAATAAGTTTGAAATCGTCCTTCGAATAGAATCCATCAACTATAAATAAACAAAAACTAGTAAAGAGAAGTCAATACGTAAGATAATATTCTAACAAGTCTTATTAACTTCCCAACTAAAAATTCAAGAACTATAGTATAAAAGTACTACAACTTACAGGTTTATCTGGATCTCGAACGATCTCCAAAAGCTGCACGGATTACAAGACATGTTAACCAAAGTAGTTCCATGTTATATAAGCTAGAACCATTTTAATAGCTAACCGGCATTTTTAAATCGAGAGAATCTTGTATGGAGAGCCATTTTGTTTTGAAGTTTTCTCTCTATACCTTTCTTCTACTTGTTCACTGTTTTTCTTTAGTTTCATTACTCCTTTATATTACAGATTTCTTTCTATCTAACAAATTTCTTCTTCCATCCTATAACCAAAAACCAAAAAAAAAAAGGCATGTAGACACACACACAAATGAATAAATCAAGACCTTTGTAGATTTTGCAATACTCAGAAGTTATTAAAATGATGTTGTGTTAACCACAGAGGTTAAAGAAAAGCACTCAAGAGAAACCATATTACCAAGAAAGCTTGGAAGCAGGAAAAGAGAAAGTACCTTAACCATACTTGGGCCCGAGTTTAAATTAAAGGAATAGGTTGGTCCTGTAAAAATGAAGAAAAGGAAAGAAATTCAGATACCTTAAACAGATGTTACAGCCTTAGGCATAATGCATGATAACGGTCGGCATACCTCCATGCAATATTCAACGTTCTTTCCCATGAAATGTTCTAGAATCTCTACAACATGCAATCAAAGCAGACAACAATTAAAATAGTTAAGACTCAATGTGAAGAAACAATGGATTCAGACAATACTGAAGCTTATAACTAAAGTCATAAGAAGGATACTTGGATCAATGATGGTAGCCACATTGTTTGTGTCAAGAAGGAGAATATACACCTTACCTGGAAAACAATAACAGCAAAATTGACCAAATATACAATAATAAAAATGCGCACAATCCAGGCACACACCCAAACAAATATGAATATATGCATTATGGCTGTGCCTGTTTAACTGTAATCCAAGTGTCCTACAGCTCCGGATTAATTTATGTTACAAAAACAGAATGAAGGAAAGAAGAGCGCCCAACTGCACTTAAAGTCTGTACCTGTGACAATAATAAATCAAAGGTTCCATCATTCGATTGTCAAAGGAGCACAGAACCTTTTTCAAGAGAACACCTTCACATGCAGAGAGAAATAGCAGGTTAGTTTAAATGATCAATGACTTGTTTAAAAGCATGTATACCAATGCTGGATTCTGAATACTTCTGCAAGAATTACACAAGATGCAACAGTAGATTTTAATGATGCCTGATGTCAGATAATATGGAAATTGAAATGGCAATTCACCTTTAGAGTATCATCGTGAGTGTCAACTCTGTTCTGAAGAATCACTGGAACTCTACATCGATACTTCAAGTTGAGAGTCTACAAACAATAACGGTAGTACAATAGTAAGAGCCAAGATTAACCAAATAGCGGCAATCACATCTAAGGTGGAGAATTCTAACCTCAATCTGGTGCAGCAAGCATATCGCATCATTCCTAGCTCAAGAAACTGGGCTATGTTTTCTGACTATAAAACTCAAACAAATAATTAGTGAGACAGGATAACCAGCGAACATAAGATATATATATATATATATTCTTTCAACAATTAAAGATATTACACCCATCGAAAAAAAAAAAAAAAAAAAATTAGAAGAAGCATAGTAGTAGTTGGGCTGAAAAGGACACACCCCAGTGCCCCAAATTTTTCATATTTGGAACCATCTGAATTATTATCATTGGTTCAGGATTTAGGGCGGTTTGGTGCAGTTTGGTTTGAAACCATTGGCCTGTGTCGGTTTGTTTAAATTTCTGCATTTTCGGTGAATTCTTATCGTTGGTTCGAGATTTAGGGCAGTTTGGTATAGTTTGGTTAGAAGCCGTTAGTTTGTGTCAGTTTGTTTAAATTTGTGCATTGTCGGCGAATTGTTTTCGTTGGTTCGAGATTTAGGGCGGTTTAGTGCAGTTTGGTTTGTGTCAGTTCGTTTAAAAGTTGAGCACTTTCTGATTTGTTTGGTTTGGGACTATTTTGAGTGAATTTCAGGGCGGGTTGAGGAGGTTCGGTTTGGTTTAGGCCGTTTTCGATGTGGTTTGGATCAGTTTTTGAACAAGCCAACCAGTTCCGAAACCAAAAAAATGTCGACAGTAAGATAGAGAGTTTTAAGGTCAAACTTGTTGTGGGCAGTGCAGCTACCAGCCGATATAGCTCTTCTGATGAGGACAACTCTTACTCTGCATCAAAGACAAACTAATATATGATATTACCACTAATAGACACCCAGAAATATCAAAAGAAAGCACCAAAGGAATATAATCGTTTTCGATGTGGTTTGGATCAGTTTTTGAACAAGCCAACCAGTTCAGAAACCAAAAAAATGTCGACAGTAAGATAGAGAGTTTTAAGGTCAAACTTGTTGTGGGCAGTGTAGCCACCAGCCGATATAGCTCTTCTGATGAGGACAACTCTTACTCTGCATCAAAGACAAACTAATATATGATCTTACCACTAACAGACACCCAGAAATATTAAAAGAAAGCACTAAAGGAATATAATCTACCAGGGTATAGAACTTGCAGATGTCCTCAATATATTCCACGGCAGCAAGCTCATTACCAGCATCAGCTGCGTCAATGTCAACGATCTGCTCCTTTGGTTTGTTAGTACTCTCACCACAGACTGCCTGAAACAGGTTATTGCAAAAGCTGTTTCATTTTCTGAACCACAAGCCTCTTAACTTGAGAAGTGGAAAATAAGTGTGTGAGGGTTGTTTATTTTCCCACGTCCTTGGAGTTATGAGAAGTGAAGTAAATTTCAGAACAGACTAGATTACAAATCCTAATTTGGTAACTAGAGTAATAATTCACAATGTTCAAAACTCACTGGCTGTAATTATCAATTCACAGTTGAATGACTAGTCCTGCTTTCTACCCAAAACGTAATCACACAAGGAAAACATAAATACACAACAAAGAAGCATGAACTGATATAGACCTGTATAGCTGATCCAGCCACGGTCCCTTGTAGAAATGCTTGATTATTGTCTTTTTCCTGTGAACATCAACCCCTTCAATTCATTCTCATCAAACCCAAACAGAATGACCGACAATGGGAAGGAACCCGTACCTTTGAAAAAGAGAGAATCTCGTTTGTAAGTCTACCAGTGTTAACAAGCCACTTGATGGCTCTTAAAGTCACCCACCTGTACAAAGTACGACACATGAAATTGTGCGCACAAGAAAAACTATAGAAGGCCATCAGACAAGAATCAGCAATTGCTTACATGTTTGATGTATCAATAAGTTTGAAATCGTCCTTCAAATAGAATCCATCAACCATAAATAAACAAAAACTAGTAAAGAGAAGTCAATTCGTAAGATAATGTTCTAACAAGTCTCATTAACTTCCCAACTAAAAAAATTCAACAACTATAGTATAAAAGTACTACAACTTACAAGTTTATCTGGATCTCGAACGATCTCCAAAACTGCACGGATTACAAGACATGTTAACCAAAGTAGTTCCATGTTATATAAGCTAGACCCATTTTAATAGGTAAATGGCATTTTTAAATAGACAGAATCTTGTTTGGAGAACCATTTTGTTTTGAAGTTTTCTCTCTCTACCTTTCTTCTATTTGTTCACTGTTTTTCTTTAGTTTCATTACTCCTTTATATTACAGATTTCTTTCTATCTAACAAATTTCATCTTCCATCCTATAACCAGCAAAAAAAAAAAAAAAAAGGCATGCAGACTCACACACACATGAATAAATCAAGACCTTAGTAGATTTTGCAATACTCAGAACTTATTAAAATGATGTTGTGTTAACCACTAAGTGATAAGTTCCATTCTTCAATCCTATGACAGTTCTAAGTCTGACCAGAGGTTAAAGAAAAGCACTCAAGAGAACCCATATTACCAAGAAGGCTTGGAAGCAAGAAAAGAGAAAGTACCTTAACCATACTTGGGCCCGAGTATAAATTAAAGGAATAGGTTGGTCCTGTAAAAATGAAGAAAAGGAAAGAAATTCAGACACCTACAACAGATGTTACAGCCTTAGGCATAATGCATGATAACGGTCTGCATACCTCCATGCAATATTCAACGTTGTTTTCCATCAAATGTTTTAGAATCTCTACAACATGCAATCAAAGCAGACAACAATCACAATAGTTCAGACTCAATGTGAAGAAACAATGAATTCAGACAATACTAAAGCTTATAACTGAAGTCATACGAAGAATACTTGGATCGATGATGGTAGCCACATTGTCAGCGTCAAGAAGGAGGATATACACCTTACCTGGAAAATAATAACAGCAAAATTGACCAAATATATGAAAATAAAAATGTGCACATTCCGGGCACACACACGCAAACTAATATGAATATATGAATTATGGCTGTGCCTGTTTAACTGTAATCCAAGTGTCCTACAGCTCCGGATTAATTTATGTTACAAAAACAGAATGAAGGAAAGAAGAGTGCCCAACTGCATTTAAAGTCTATACCTGTGACAATAACAAATCAAGGGTTCCATCATTCGATTGTCAAAGGAGCACAAAACCTTTTTCAAGAGAACACCTTCACATGCAGAGAGAAATAGCAGGTTAGTTTAAATGATCAATGACATTTTTAAAAGCATGTATACCAACGCTGGATTCTGAATACTTCTGCAAGACCTACGCAAGATGCAACAGTAGATTTTAGTGATGCCTGATGTCAGATAATATGGAAATTGAAATGGCAATTCACCTATAAAGTATTATCGTGAGTGTCAACTCTGTTCTGAAGAATCAATGGAGCTCTGCATCGATACTTCAAGTTGAGAGTCTACAAACAATAACAGTAGTACTATAGTAAGAGCCAAGATTAACCAAATAGCGGCGATCACATCTAAGGTAGAGAATTCTAACCTCAATCTGGTGCAGCAAACATATCGCATCATTCCTAGCTCAAGAAACTGGGCTATGTTTTCTGACTATAAAACTCAAACAAATAATTAGTGAGACAAGATAACCTGCGAACATAAGATATATATATATATATATATATATATATATATATATTCTTTCAACAATTAGAGATATTAAACCCATCAAAAAAACAAAAACAAATAAAAAGAAACATAGTAGTAATTGGGTTGAAAAGGACACACCCCAGCGCCCCAAATTTTTCATATCTGGAACCATCCGAATTATTATCATTGGTTCAGGATTTGGGGCAGTTTGGTTTGAAACCATTGGCCTGTGTCGGTTTGTTTAAATTTCTGCATTTTCGGTGAATTCTTATCGTTGGTTCGAGATTTAGGGCAGTTTGGTATAGTTTGGTTTGAAGTCATTGGTTTGTGTTGGTTTGTTTAAATTTTGTGCATTTTCGGCAAATTGTTTTCGTTGGTTCAGGATTTAGGGTGGTTTGGTGCAGTTTGGTTTGTGTCAGTTCGTTTAAAAGTTGTGCATTTTCTGTTTTGGGACTGTTTTGAGTGAATTTCAGGGCAGGTTGAGGTGGTTCGGTTTCCTTTAGGCCGGTTTTGATATGGTTTGGATCAGTTTTTGAACAAGCCAACCAGTTCCGAAACCAAACAATAATGTCGACAGTAAGATAAAGAGTTTTGAGCAAAAGGTCAAACTTGTTGTGGGCAGTGCACAGCTACCAACCGATATAGCTCTCCTGATGAGGACAACTCTTATTCTGCATCAAAGACAAACTAATATATGATATTACCACTAACAGCACCCAGATATATTAAAAGAAAGCACTAAAGGAATATAATCTAACAGGGTATAGAACTTGTAGATGTCCTCAATATATTCCACGGCAGCAAGCTCATTACCAACATCAGCTGCATCAATGTCAACGATCTGCTCCTTTGGTTTGTTAGTACTCTCACCACAGACTGCCTGAAACAGGTTATAGCAAAAGCTGTTTCATTTTCTGAACCACAAGCCTCTTAACTTGAGAAATGGAAAATAAGTGTGTGAGGGTTGTTTATTTTCCCACGTCCTTGGAGTTATGAGAACTAAAGTAAATTTCAGAACAGACTAGATTACAAATCCTAATTTGGTATCAAGAGTAACAATTCACAATGCTCAAAACTCACTGGCTGTAATTATCAATTCACAGTTGAATGACTAGTCCTGCTTTCTACCCAAAAACATAATCAAATAAGGAAAACACAAATACACAACAAAAAAGCATGAACGGATATAGACCTGTATAGCTGATCCAGCTGCAGCCCCTTGTAGAAATGCTTGATTATTGTCTTTTCCTGTGAACATCAACCTCCTCAATTCATTCTTATCAAACCCAAACAGAATGACCGACAATGGGAAGGAACCGTACCTTTGAAACAGAGAGAATCTCGTTTGTAAGTCTACCAGTGTTAACAAGCCACTTGATGGCTCTTAAATTCACCCACCTGTACAAAGTACGACGCATGAAATTGTGCGCACAAGAAAAACTATAGAAGGCCATCAGACAAGAATCAGCAATTGCTTACGTGTTTGATGTATCAATAAGTTTGAAATCGTCCTTCAAATAGAATCCATCAACCATAAATAAACAAAAACTAGTAAAGAGAAGTCAATTCGTATGATAATATTCTAACAAGTCTCATTAACTTCCCAACTAAAAAAATTCAAGAACTATAGTATAAAAGTACTACAACTTACAGGTTTATCTTGATCTCGAACGATCTCCAAAACCTGCACAGATTACAAGACATGTTAACCAAAGTAGTTCCATGTTATATAAGCTAGAACCATTTTAATAGGTAACTGGCATTTTTGAATAGACAGAATCTTGTTCATGAAGTTTTCTCTCTCTACCTTTCTTCTATTGTTCACCGTTTTTCTTTAGTTTCATTACTCCTTTATATTACAGATTTCTTTCTATCTAACAATTTCATCTTCCATCCTATAACCAGCAAAAAAAAAAAAAAAAAAAGGCATGCAGACTCACACACACATGAATAAATCAAGACCTTAGTAGATTTTGCAATACTCAGAACTTATTAAAATGATGTTGTGTTAACCACTAAGAGGTAAGTTCCATTCTTCAATCCTAAGACAGCTCTAAGTCTGACCACAGAGGTTAAAGAAAAGCACTCAAGAGAAACCATATTACCAAGAAGGCTTGGAAGCAGGAAAAGAGAAAGTACCTTAACCATACTTGGGCCCGAGTTTAAATTACAGGTATAGGTTGGTCCTGTAAAAATTAAGAAAAGGAAAGAAATTCAGATACCTTAAACAGATGTTACAGCCTTAGGCATAATGCATGATAACGGTCTGCATACCTCCATGCAATATTCAACGTTGTTTTCCATCAAATGTTTTAGAATCTCTACAACATGCAATCAAAGCAGACAACAATCACAATAGTTCAGACTCAATGTGAAGAAACAATGAATCCAGACAATACTGAAGCTTATAACTGAAGTCATAAGAAGAATACTTGGATCAATGATGGTAGCCACATTGTCTGCTTCAAGAAGGAGGATATACACCTTACCTGGAAAACAATAACAGCAAAATTGACCAAATATACAAAAATAAAAATGCGCACAATCCAGGCACACACACGCAAACAAATATGAATATATGAATTATGGCTGTGCCTGTTTAAGTGTAATCCAAGTGTCCTCCAGCTCCGGATTAATTTATGTTACAAAAAACAGGATGAAGGAAAGAAGAGCGCCCAACTGCATTTATAGTCTATACCTGTGACAACAATTAATCAAGGGTTCCATCATTCGATAAGGAGCACAGAACCTTTTTCAAGAGAATACCTTCACATGCAGAGAGAAATAGCAGGCTAGTTTAAATGATCAATGACTTGTTTAAAAGCATGTATACCAATGCTAGATTCTGAATACTTCTCCAAGTCCTACACAAGATGCAACAGTAGATTGTAGTGATGCCTGACACTATTTAATTCTTGCCCTCTTTCTATTGACATGCATAAGAATAGGAGATAATCTTTTAATATAGGGAAATTTATACTTTTTTAGTCCCCTAAACCGGTGGTCACGCTCCAATTGCCACAATAAATATAAAACCATATCATTGACTTTTCCTACAATTATGTATACCTTTCCTATAATTCTCATGGAGGATTTTGACATTTTCCCTTTTCATAGATTCGCTACAAGGAAGCTAAAGTAAATAAAGCTGCCCTAAACAATTATATATCAGGAGTAATTAGCTTCCAAACAAATTTTAATGTTATGATGAAAATATATTGAAATTAAGCTTCCCTTCTACATCTAAATGACTGCTATTGCGTTTTGGAAGCCCATATAAATAACTAATACTTGAACTTTTTACATCTCTCACCAACAAGCATGCACATAACACCTTTAATAGAAGAATCAAATATATGAAGGATAACATACACTTCCTCATCCTTGTTAGCAGTAGATGATTTCAGATCTGGACCTTCACCCTACATATATAGCCCAAAATATTGACGATGAGAAATTGATAATTGATATCAACATGTTCAAAATAGAAAACAACAAGTGCACGACAAAACAACAAGTGAGAGAAAACAAAATTTTAAACTCTAATGAATTCCATTTTTAAGGATCCAACAAACCTTGTAGTACTTTATCTTCCAACCATTTGCGTTATTTCCCAAGATTTCTTTCTATGATTCAAGCTGACTAACTTTATGATTGGAGTGGTGAATTCAACAAGAAAGATGGAACTTTTGGCAATGACGGCCAGAAAGAATGAACGAAGTTGATTAGTAGCCCTTTGATGTGAGAACCATCATAATCCTGTCAAGTCATCAAAATTATACCAGAAAGAATGAATTGTTATATGCTTGTACCCAATGTAATGCTGTACCAATTGCAAGAAAAATCCACCTTCACCTCCAAACGCTCCCTCCCCACCCCCCAAATAAATATATATATATATATATAATTAAAAATAATGAATGACAAACTGAAGAAGCCAACCTGATCCTTCATAATCATCAAGTGACCATATCTCAAGGACTTCACAGTGTTGTACTCCTTATTCTGCTGAAGTCCAAGAATCTTTTTAATATTTTGAAATCTTCATTCTCCATGATTTGTTTACTGCTGGCTTCCCGTACATTGAGCAATTTTCCCCTCAAAGGAAAGACACCATAATGGTCTCGACCCATCACAGACAGCCCAGCAATCTTATCATAAGCCAAGTTATGTTAAATCTGAAGAACATAATAATTTAGTCAAATGATTGTCAGTAAGAAGCATGACAACTTACTGCAAGAGTTCTTTAGCTGAATCTCCTTCCGTCAATATCAAGGTACATTTGTCAGAGTTCTTTCCTCCTGCATCATTGGCATCTTCTAGTTTTACAATCCCCCGAACTCTGAGTCTTTGTTCAGTCAGTCTTCTTTAGGTCTTTGCTATTCTTGAAATCTGCCCATGACAGGAGAGTATCCACTATTCCAGAATTTGAAACTGCAAATATTTGTAGCACGTAAGTACAATCCTAATTCTCTTTTGTTAAGTGATATATAAAAATGTGTATATGTGTGTGTGTGTGTGTGTGTGTAAAACGTATAGAGGAGCATAACAAACCATCCTTCAATATTGATTCTGCAAGATCACATTTGGAACCGAAACTACTTTGTCGAGTGGTTAGAGTTTCTTTAGTTTGGGAATCAAAAGCAGGGTTGTCAATAAGAGAATTGACAAAAACCCATAGATGAAACCTTTCCGCAGACCGAGTTTTCCTCGGCATGTGAGTGAAGCCTTTCCACTGCAGCTCCATGAACAAATCAGCTTTTTTCCAGTTGCTGGCAATGATCTCCCCATTTACGACCCCCAAGAAATGTCGTTCAAGATTGTCCAATTTATGTTTCTGCATGCACAAGAACTGCAGAAGTAACGGTAAAAGAGTAAGTACAAAGCAAGAAAGAGAAAATATTTTCCTCAAAACTCTGTTTTGTTAAGTGATATATAAAAATGTGTGTGTGTGTAAAACGTATAGAGGAACATAACGAACCATCCTTCAATATTGATTCTGGAAGATCACATTTGGAACACAAACTACTTTGTCGAGTGGTTAGAGTTTCTTTAGTTTAGGAATCAAAAGCAGGGTTGTCAATAAGAGAATTGACAAAAACCCATAGATGAAACCTTTCAGCAGACCGAGTTTTCCTTGGCATGTGAGTGAAGCCTTTCCGCTGCAGCTCCATGAAGAAATCAGCTTTTTTCCTGTTGCTGACAATGATCTCCCCATTTATGACCCCAATACCAAGAAATGTCGTTCAAGATTGTCCAATTTATGTTTCTGCATGTACAAGAATTGGAGAAGTAACGGTAAAAGAGTAAGTACAAAACAAGAAAGAGAAAATATTTTTATCAAAACTCTGTTGTACGAGGTCTTACTTTGTTCTGGGTTGTCTTTCTTGGTCAAAAAGGTGCATGTTGCTTGTGCTGATAGTACTAGTCAATTTAAATTTCTTCATCACGCCCTCTTGCATGATCATCACATCTTCCAAGTCTTCGGCGTTGCTCTTCCACTTCCATCTTCTTTCTTCTTTGCCCGGACATGCTCCGCCCAGAGAAAACCAAGGTTTCTAGACCACATTCCGCCCAGAGAAAACCACGTCTCATGACACATTATGATTTGGTTTGGTTTGTTGTGTATTTATAACAGGCTTAAGTCTGTGCGCAAGTTAGTTTGCGTAGGCGTTGATTTTTTTAAAAAAAAAAATAAAAATAAATAAATAAATAAATATATATATATATATATATATATATATATATATATATATATATATATATATATATATATATATATATATATATATATATATATATATATATATATATATAATTAGTTACTTTTATTTTGTTTATAATTTTTTATCTTTTCAAAAGAGTTACTTTTTCCTTTTTTTAAAAAAAGTATTTTTTTAGAAAAAGTAAGTTTTTATTTATAATAAAAAAATTCTAATCAATTACTTATTTTTTAAAATTTTTAGTTTATTTGAAACTTGTTATTTTTTAATTTTTTTGTTTGAAAAATAATATTTTATTTTTTAAGGCGTATAGTTTATTTAAGACTCGTTATTTTTAAAAAAAAATTTATGTTCGATAAATAACATCTCATTTTTTTAATTTTAAAATATATATTTACTAAATAATTTTTTAACATATTTTTTATCCTAATTAAATAATTGCTCATTAATAATATTTTTTTCTTTTAAATATTTATAGGATATCTTCTCTCTAATTTGATGCCAATATACTTTTTCTAAAAACATTCATGTTGTTATTTTTTTGATTTTTCTCGAGCTCAATCATCGATAACTACTTAGTGCCAATCATGATGAAAAAATTCACGAAGAAATTTTTCTACATTAAAAGAACTATGAGTATGAGAAGAAGAGTTTTATTCAAGGTATGACTCTGATCAAAATATTAATTTATACCCACATTTAATTGTTGAGATTCTTTTTCTTGATTAATTTGTAAATATTTTAGAATTTGTTTTTAACATAATTTTATTCTATATAAGAGTAAAGTAGAAAGTTGTGACAACCACTTTTTTCGTTAAAAACTAGATTCCAAAATTAGTGTATGTTTATGCTTTGAGGATGAATAAACATGTTACATTTTGATTGTTTTTCTTTGCTAGAAAATTATTAGTTAGTGGCATATTTAGAGAGTACACTAATCGTAAGTAAAATTTATTTTGTCATTTACTTTCTTTTTTTTTACGAGATAACTATTATAATAATTTATCCTTCATTATTTATTTCAAACCATGTTTATCATTCTAACTTTGATAATTTGGTATCCAATGGAGAATATATTGATAAGATATAAGATTTTTTCAAACTAAAAAACTTTCATATTGCTAATTACTTTTTAAGAGCCAATGACTTACTGTTCATTTTAAAAAACTTCCTTATTGTTATTCTTTCCTTCTGAAAATTTTTTATTTGTATTCTTGCCTTCTAAAAAAAAAAAAAAAACTTAATTTCGGTCTCATGAATGGATATATTACATATTGATCTAAAACCAAGAGAAAAGCTACCTATAGGAAAGAGTTTTAGAGTCAATGGCTAATATTGTTTTTGGTGGTACTATTTGTCCAGTAGCACACTTGTTTGATTGCAGGAAACATAAAGTTTAAACATTTTTATCTCTTAATCGCTTAGAAGTAAAATATGATTAAGTGTTTAAAGTCATATGAGAAATATTTAGTAAGCTACTGTGCTAAACAAGGCATATTATAGATTTTCTTGTTGTTAGGGAAGTATTTGTAAGTTACTCAAGTATTAGATTAGAAACCACCATATTATTCTTTCAGAAATTAATTGGTTATATGTGTATGTATGTATGTATGTAATGTGCAAAGAACTTGAGATATATATAGAACTGAAATAGGACTCCCGCCATATGAGGCCATAATGAACCAAAGAGTTAAATATCAAATCCAAATGATTTCAGGAAACATTGAAATTGAAGTGGTTCATTATGTACTCATGTTGGTCCTCCAAGGGCTTAAAAATCCTTTAAACTTTGGGATAATTTTATTACGGACTTGTTGACAAAAGTAATGCAAGCTCCTATTTTAAATATGTAATTTCTCAATAGAGAAGAAAATTATGGAGGAGAGAAAACAATATCCAGTCATAAATCTCAGATAGAAACAACTCTAATTTTGTTCATAAGTATCTCATTCTCGAATCAATGTGGATTCTATTGCAAAATCTATGTTAGCAATTGCTGTTTGATTTACAAAATTGTGACTAATCTACGTTAGTGTTCTTGTTATATGTTAGCTTAGCATCCATTCAAGCTAGATAGGAAGGCATCTTCACTGCAAGGAATTGTTAAGCCTCCCTTTGGCACATCCATTGCTTTTGTAGAAGCTAGTTTAGCTCCAACTGAGGAAGCCCTTTTGATAATAGGCAAGCGAAAACCCATTTTGTTAAGTGCAAGAAGGTATTGGTTGAAAGGAGTATTTGTGTATAAGAAGAGGAAGTCTTTTGAATTTTGATGCTTAAGGATGAGAGACTTGTATGCTTCTGTTTGCTTGATACTAGGAGTATATACAGATGAAAGGTTATTGGAAAAGCAATGGCTACTTGAATGATAGGGGGAATGATCCATGCTATAGGGTCAACCAAGAAACAAGCGCATTAAGGGTTCAGATGGCGTTGTCTTAGATGTCTTTCTTAAGGATCACCAAATTATGTCTTTGAGAAAGTCCTACATTCTAGGAAAAATGAAAACACATCACTAACTATGTAAAACACATCACCAAATAAAAGAGGGTACTGCTTAACCTAATTTACGTTTCAACTATGTAAAACATGACATTTGTGGTGTTTTAAAATGCTCAATTGAGACAGGATAGAGTTTTCTGCTTAGTTATAACCAGCTCAGAGTGGGTTTGATATGCATCTAACTTGAGGCTGGACAATATTTTCACATGCTTGAAAGTGAAGGTGAAGAAGTTGATTAGTGGGTCATTGAGTACCATGTTCAATATGTTCCCAAAAACTTTCCATGTGTTGTTACAGTTCTTAACTTTTTTATGGCTTAATTATACTGTAGTTCCATATAAAATTTAACACTGGCTTGTGGCATTGTGAGCAAAATCATGTTGCTTATTATATGTTAATTTTTTTTTTTAAGATATCCAATTAGTTGAGACCAGCATTTCGAACAAGCTCATGTGATGATGCTTCCTGATCAAGACAGGGATTTATATTAAATCCAAGCCCTTGATCCCCAAAGATTTAATACTGTAAGGCCTCTGGTGGCCACAGGACATGCACCAAAGAGCTAAATCAAATGCTCCTCCTTGGTCCACAAAGATCATGAACAATGCCATAGCACCCCAAAAAATTAAATCTCTCTATTTGAATTTTGGCATAATTCCCTTGAAGACAGGTCAAAAAATAATAAAAAACAAAGCCCTCATTCGAATTAGGATTTGTATTTATCTGTTTTGAAATTTAAAGATTATTCTTTTAATCCATAAGCTGATCTCGTTCCCTATGAAAGTCCTTTTTACAAAGGAAACATGGACATAAATAATGTGGGATATTGCAAATTGGATGCCCCCTCAATCTTGACGGGGTTGCAGCTCCACAAGGAAATGTTGGAAGAATCTCACCATTAAACTAAAGCTAGGTGAAGAGGCTAGGCAAGACAAGTGTGTGAACAAGAAAAGGGAAGAAGAAGCAAACTCTAAGAAGAAATTATGTCCTCTTACTTCAGTTCTCATAACTCCAAGGGTGTGGGAAAATAAATAACCCTCACACACTTATTTTCCACTTCTCAAGTTAAGAGGCTTGTGGTTCAGAAAATAAATAACCTGTTTCAGGCAGTCCGTGGTGAGAGTACTAACAAACCAAAGGAGCAGATCGTTGACATTGACGCAGCTGATGCTGGCAATGAGCTTGCTGCCGTGGAATATATTGAAGACATCTACAAGTTCTATACCCTGGTAGATTATATTCCTTTAGTGCTTTCTTTTAATATTTCTGGGTGTCTGTTAGTGGTAATATTATATATTATTTTGTCTTTGATGCAGACTGAGAGTTGTCCTCATCACAAGAGCTATATTGGTTTTATCTTACTATCGACTATCGACATTATTGTTTGGTTCCGGAACTGGTTGGCTTGTTCAAAAAAGGTTTTGTCCAACTCATATTGACTGTGCAATTCAAGTGCCCATACTAACTATGCAGACTCAAAATCAATACATATAGGTACCCAGCACAACCACTCCGCATTGTTATGTCTCTTAAACATATACGCATTTAGATAACTAAAAGGTCATAATTGATCAAGGCAGTTTCTCCTTCACTTTGCAATAATCCAGCAGGCAATCAGGAGAGGAAAAAAATTAACATGCAAAAATGACAGAGAAAACAAACTTTAAGAAAAATCTATTTGCTACTGGCAAATGACAAGCATACCTCTATTTCTAGATATCAATCGTACTCTCTGTAAAACCCGGGCAGCAGTCAATTTCTTGCCAGAACTCGAACCAACCTTCAATAAAGAAGAGGAAAATAAATGCATGACTTTGAAACAATTCTATAATGATAAATCGGACTTACCTACGGGGCTAAAAGATGAACCTGAGCAAGGACTTTAATGGTATCCAGAGGATAAGTAAAAGCTGTTCCTAAAGCCACGGACCCAGCTGCAACAATCCCATGGGCAGCAAATATTTGATTCTTGGACAAGTTATCCATCTGAACATAAAATTTGTGCATTGGATCACTAAAGTAAGTGAATGAGCAAGACAAGCTTGGCAAGCATAGTGCAAAGGATCATAAAGTAATGCCTGAACGAGATTACAGTAAATGGTTTTCACTGTTCCCTAAAATATTGCAAATTCACTGCTCACCGAGTTCCTTGAACCTCCAATTATACGAAGAAATGTATGAACCAAAAATTGCGTCTGCTGGGTGGTCTTCAATCGGGCACCTCTTATGCACGGTCTGGAGTTTTATGGCTGATTCTGATTAAATGAAGCCTGGGTCTAGTGCTTCTGGCCTCTGCGAAGAGAGTCTCCAAGCCCTGCATCTGGGTCGCTGGGTCGATCCGCGTCAGACAATGGTGAATTTAAGCTCCTTTTTGCTGCTGACAAAGGGAGCTTCAAGCTTTTGAGCACATTGGGTTAATGGAGGATGAGGCTATGTGCCAGTAGCTCTTGGCGACGACGATACGCGCTGTTGTGTGGTGGCGGCGTCGTGCCCAGTGGATCAGCGTGTAAATCCGGCGGCAGTTTCGCTGTTTTAATTCACTATCCCCTTTTTAAACCCTGCCCCCGCCACTTGTATTAATTGACAACGTGAATTCAACCATGTATATCAACAAATGTGCAAGTAGAAAACTTATTGCTCTGGGCTTTCATCGCTTTATCTCTTGGATATTAAATAATTTTAAAAATAAATAAGGTTTGTTATATCAAAATTGTTAACCATTTTTTTTAAGAAAAAAGTTAAGATTACTTTCTTTTGTTGCCATCACAAGTATTGAAAAAATATTGAACCTAAATTTTAATATTTTATATGTATTTTGTCTAATTAAATTATATATGTTTATATTTATATTATTAATCTAAAATTACACGAATAAAAAAAAATAACATTTTTAATATGATATTTTAAAATAGTTTTTAATTTATTAATTTTAAAATAAAAATAATGCATGTATGCACTTAAACTTTTAGAATTAGTCCACTCATAAATTTCTTACCTTTATTCTAATTTTAAAATTTAAAATATTTCTACAACACAAAGATAATTTGAATAAAAGAGTAATCATGATAATTTATTCTATTAATATGTATTTTTTGATAAATTTAAATTCATGATATTATTAAAAAAATATTATCAAATTTAATTTATTTATTAATTAAGCTTAAAAAAATTTATTATTCACAGGATATTAGATTTCTTAACTTCGAATTTGGCCCTTGGGAGATCCTTCATTAACCTTTGCTTCTTCAACTTCTAAATTTTTTTGATTTGCAACTTTTGTTTTTGAAATAAAATCAAGTTTAGTAGAGAACTTGGCCTCCACTTTTTCTTGCTCAGAATTCTTGAAGAACTCCTTAATTTGAACTTGTTTGCAGCCTCCTCACAGCTTGAGGGTCCCAATATTGTATTTTTCTGTGTAGCTTCTTTCGTAGCATTGTTCTCATCATCAATTCACTCAATTGTAAAACTCTCACCTTTCTTCTTAATATACATCAATTCACAACTACTAGCATCACAAATTCTAGAACAAAGAAAATTTTGTCTACTAATCGTAGAACAAGAAGCAAATTTTGTTTAATATCAGGCAGATAAAGAACATTTTAGATGAGCTTAATACCTGAACCAGTGTCAGTAGTAACTCTACCATTTCCTTTGCGTTCAATTAAATTACCATTTCCAAGCTTAACTTTGGAAGTATAACTTCCATCCAACCTTCTAAATAAACTTAGATCATGAGACATGCTATTTGAACAACCACTATCAATCAGTCAAACATTGTTTTTATAGCATTCTGCTTAAGAGTGCTTCTTCATCATTTTCTTCATTACTTGTTGGTTCCTTTTGTTCTTGCAAACATTTTCAACATGGCCAAGTTGGTTATAAGCTCCACACTTAGCATCCGGCCTATACCAGCAAAACTTTTCAAGCTGGCTTTTCTGCTTGCAGTGAGGACATGGCGTTTAATCTCTCCTCCTTTAGCTCCTCTCTTGTTGCATTGACCATCTTCTTTGTAATCATTTTTTTTTCCTTCTTCCATTTTCTGCTAGGATGCTTTTTCATCTTTGCAAGAAATTCTTCTTTAGTTGACTCATCCTCTCTTAAAGCTCCAAACCTTGAAAGACACTAACATCCTCTGTCACACTTAAATTCAGAAATGTCTTTTTATAAGTTTTATAGAGGAGAATTTTGACTCAACTCTTTCCCACATTGATTAGGATTTTCTCCACAATCCTTTGCTGATTTATGTATCTCAAAGGAACCTAAGCTGATTTACAACCTTCGTAAGCCTATCATTATACTCCTTCGTAGTTTTAGACTCTTCCATTCTCAACATCTCAAACTTTCTTCTCAAGTTGAGGACTTCAATTTGTCTATTCTTGGACTGCCTTGAAATTCTTCTCGTGTCTCCCATTCTCTAGAATTAAAATCCACTTGGGCCTGGAGGAGATATCAGGGGGAAATGGAAATTTTATATATTTCAACGTAAGTTTAGAGGAATAATATCTCAAGAAAAAAATTCTTTAATAGTATTAAATAAGTGTAGTTTTTGAAAATATAAAAGAAATAAGTGAAAAATAAAGTGATTTATGCAATTTACTCTTTTTATTAATATAATTAATCATAATATATATAATCGAGTGTTACAATTTTCTTTCTTTACGTTTCTAGAGAGTCTAGACATTAAGCCAAATGGGACCGATGATGCCATTATATGTACACTATGCTTTGAAGATGATGCCATTGGGTTTAAGCCTAGAAATGTATGTACATTTAAAATTTAGTAGGTGAACTTTGTCAATTAAATTACTCAACACCTAATATGAATTGAAAATTATAATGGAATGAATTAATCAAATCAAAAATTATAAAGAATATATAAATAAAACTCTTCTTATCAAATTTTATTATAATTACATTTCTATAACCCAAATTCAAGATTTATAATTAAGTTAGATCAACCTTACTAACTAATCTATATGCTTAAATTAGCATGTAATATATAAAAAAAAATGTTAATTATACACTTGTATTTATTATAAAATCAAAAAAAAAAAAAACCAAAAACTAAAGAAATGGAGAAAAGAGGTCACTCTCTGTTAGGCGCTTGTCCTGTGTAATGTACCTGCAGGAGATTGTACATTGCATGCTGTGCTACATCTCTGGTTCAATCCGTAATTACATGTATAAATAAATCTACCAGTTTGTACAGAACATCCAAACAAAGGATGCGGAAGAAAGGTGCAGAAGAGTAATTATCACCTGTTTTAAGGTATTTAGCTGTTGTTATCACTCTAAGCCATAAATCTACCATGGAAAAGCTCTGCGCGCTAGCTTCAGAGAAATCTCATGTTCAAAAGTGAAGGAGAAGCAGCCAGGTGGAACAGATCACTTTGAATTTGCGTTTAGTTGATTACTTATCATTAAAGGAATAGTGAAAGATAATTAAAGTACATTAGTCAAAGCTACTACAAGTTATTGAGACCAAGAAAAATAAATAAATAAATAAATAAATACCGATGAAAACAATAATTGGCGCATTAAAGTCAAGAAAGACTGCCCGTCTCATCTCAATTATTGACTCATAAGAATTAAGATCCACTATGCAGATTCCCAAAGCATGAGTAGAACTTTAACTAAAGTACTCAATCCTATTATTGAAGCAAAATTGAAGCAGGAAAACAAACTTATTCACCATCATGAACAACCACCACTTCCTTCTCATATGCTGTCCTGGCCAAGGCCACATCAATCCCACCCTCCATCTCGCCAAGCGGCTCATAGACGCAGGTGCACGCGCCACCTTTGCCACCACCGTCCATGGCATGAGCAAGATCAAATCCTTCCCTTCCCTTGATGGCTTATCCTATGCCTCCTTCTCTGATGGCTTTGACGACGGAAACAAACCCATGGATGATCTCAACCATATCATGTCTGAATTTAAGCGCATCAGCTCTCAAACACTCACTGACCTTATCCTCACCCTCTCTAAAGAGCAAAAACCCGTAACTTTCTTGATCTATAGTTTTCTCCTCCCTTGGGCTGCTCTTGTGGCACGTGACTTAGGCGTGCCCTCTGCTTTTCTCTGTATTCAATCTGCAACTGCCCTTGCCATTTACAACCATTACTTCAGCAAACAACAAGGTATGTATGAGAAATACAAACTAGACCCTCCTAGTTTTGTAGAATTACCAAGCTTGCCACCATTTTCAACTAGAGATTTGCCTTCCTTTCTCTTACCAACTAGTCCACATGCTTTAATCATCCCAACTTTTCTAGAACACATTCAAATACTAGAGGAGGATCCCAATCCATGTGTGTTACTTAATACCATTGATGCCCTTGAAGGGGAAGCAATCAGAACCTTTAGTTTCTTCAATCCTATCACAGTTGGACCGTTGATCCCTTCTGCATTCTTTGAAGATCACCAGCAAGAGGACTCATTCTGCTGTGACTTGTTTGAGAGATCTAACGGCTATTTACAGTGGCTAGACTCAAAGCCAGAAGGGTCAGTAGTCTATGTTTCTTTTGGAACCATGGCTGTGTTGCAAAGACAGCAAATCACTGAGATTTTGCATGGACTACTGGGAAGTGGATTTCCATTCTTGTGGGTAATTAGGTTTTCTGAGAAGAACGAAGAAGAAGAAGCAAAGAGGACCATAGAGAACTTGTCTGAGGATGAAGATAGAGGATTATTAGTGCCATGGTGCTCACAGGTGGAGGTGCTGTCTCATAGGTCAATTGGGTGCTTTGTGATGCATTGCGGCTGGAATTCCACACTGGAGAGCTTGGCAGCTGGGGTGCCAGTAGTGGCTTGTCCTCAGATTTCAGATCAAACTACAAATGCAAAGTTAGTGGAGGAAGTATGGAGTAATGGGGCGAGAGCAGAAGTAAGTGAAGCTGGGATAATAGAGAGGGAAGAGATAAAAAGGTGTGTGGATCAAGTGATGGGTGGTGGAGGCAGAGAAGAAGATATAAAAAACAATGCTGCCAAATGGAAAAGGATAATTGCTCTAGATAAGAAGGAGAAAGGCTCTTCACTTAATTATCTTAAACTCTTCTTGGAAAAAATAATTTAGACTTCTTTTCCAAAGAACTTTTGGCAAAGATTATAAGGGATTGACACAGTTAAAATTTCCATGTTTTGCTTAGCTATTTACCTTTATGATCTGCTGAAAATCATAGTATAGTTGCTTATAATATTCAATAAATGGTTAGACAATATACACTTTTCCCCTCTAATTCCAACTCATTCACCATCATCTATCATACGAGACACCATTTGCATCAGTAGCATGACCAAGACAAATTGGAATAATCAAAATCATCATTGAGATCTGATATAACTCAGCCCACTATATCAGATATTAATAGCAAATATACAAGACAATTTTGCTCTAAAAGTTTGCAAACCGTAAGCAGAAATAATTAGCATGTGTACTTGTTGTGTGGCTGGGTTACAAAGGGCAGTAGTTTGCATGAATAATTTCCTCATGTTTCCACAACTTTTGATAATGCAATCAAGTTTACTTCTTATAAAATGAAGGATTATCACTTTCTAGAGATCCCCAAGTCCTTCATCAGTTGCTTCAATGGTGTATGTTTGAAGAAGCCAAAGAAGCATCAATAGGGAAAAAAAAAAAATCACAGACTAAACTATGAAAATTAGCCCAAAAAAATGAAAAAACAGTTTTTTTTTTTTGGGTATTTTAGCAAGTTCCATTTTCTTTTCCTTTTTCATTCGCCCTTCTCCACCTCCATCTTCTTTGGTGAAGGAAAAACAATTGAAGCGATAGGACAGACAGAGGAATATAAGACAGTTTACTAACATAAGAGAACAACTTGAACATAGCTCCTTAAAATTTAATGAAGTTCAAGACATAAACAAAGTATAGGAATGAGCAAAAAAGCATCTCCTATATTTCAACAAATGGGAAAAATCTTAATATTGAATTTCAAGGGAAAAGGTGTCCACTATAAACAGGACAGGAATTTTTGCCATAGTAAATCCAAATCTCTAATACTGCTCAGCTGCAGTCTGCAGAATCCTTATGTGAACCCTGCAAATAATCATTATCGAACTTTCCAAGGCTTTTTCATTTATGTGTACTACAGATTTTTAAGTAATCTCTGTTTCTAACTCACTAGTTTATTAGGTTTCAGGAAACAATGAAAAACATGAATCACCAAAAACCCAACGGTGAGCAAGTCAATTAATCATATCGAAAACTCAGATGGTTCATAAATTTGTAAAGAGAATTAGATAGAAAGTGTAATAGATTCGCTACCTCCATCCAATAACTGAGAGCAGAGTAGAAAGAGAGGAACCAGAGGAAATCATAGGAATGGGTGGAATTGGGAAAGGATAGCTACGATGTGATCCCTAAGAGGGCTCATTTTGTTTTCCCTTTCCCAATCCACCCATCTCCCATAACTTCCCCAAGCTCTTCGCCCTTTCTCTTCTCTCTCTTTCTCTGTTAGACTGCGAAGCTCAAATGAGTGGTTAACGGCTCTTATTTCTGAGAGAAATTTGAGAGGAATTATCAGAAGGGTGATGAGAGGGTTTGGGGATTATGAGATAGAGAAAGCAAGCCACAAATTTCTCAGGCCCGTGGAGAGAGAAAGGAATAAGGGGTAGAACGAGAGAGCCATAATCAAAGATGACGATCGCTGTCTCGCTATAGTCGTCCGCACTAGCGAGCGCCGCAACGCAAGAAGACATGGCGAAAGCACCATATAAGATGATCGGTTTGTTCCTCTCAGACCTAAGGAGCCCCATTCATACCAGGGCCGTTAGTCAGCGTTAGAGCATGTTCGGAGCCCCAATTTCTTCATTTTTTCTTAATACACTCCCCTGCCTATGAAATGACAGTTATACCCTTCTTAGTAAACAATTAAGTTCAAGTAGGGTCAATTAACAAATTTCGTTTAGTTCTACCACTAGAGAAGAAAAACGTTTAAAATGCAATTAGGTTGCTTAACAAATAATGTTACAATAAAATTTATAAAAATAATAAATAATTAAATTAAGCAACTCACATGAGTTTTAGGGTTAAAATTGCTTTTAACGCCAAAATGCTACAGTTGAGGGGTATTTACATTTGTCTCACAAGGACAAAATTGTTCTAACTTACAAGAAAAATCTACCCTGAGTAAATGAGGGTGGTTGATGGTTATAAGCAGTTGAGGGGTATTTATACTTGTCTAACAAGGACAAAATTGTCCTAAACTACAAGAAAATTTTACCCCAGTAAATGAGAGTGGTTGAGGGTTAGAAGTTGAGTAGTTGGAAGGTGGCTCTAAGAGCTTAGAGAAGTAGACAATCTTCTTGGTACCTTGCCTTCTTGGGCTTGGTTGCTTGGGTTGGACTTGTAAGGTAATAGTCTGGAATCCATTCCACATAGGTCACAAGATAAATCTTACATATTCTTTCTCAGAATGAGGTAATTATCTTAAGTTCGTGTATGATTGTTTGAAAGTCGATATAATTAAACTACTGCCTAGGTGTATGAAGAGGCATAAATCTAAAATAATTCTTTGTAATCCTAATCTCATCTCTTAATTGGTACTCAATCAGTTTTTTTTTTTTTTTCATAATGTAACTTACAAGTTTTATCCTTTTGTAATTTGCACAATTCTTAATATATTATTTGTTCTTATAAATTGGCACCAAAGTACTCTTCTTCCACTCATTTAACATTCTTTTAGAACTCAAAATCTCATTAAATAACTTAGTGAGATAAAATATACCTTATTCTTCTTAACATTTCTAAACTTCAATAAGGATACCATCAAGGCCACCAACTTTCCCTTTATCAAATCTTTTACACGTTTCTTTTACCTCACCAACTTGAACCCTTTGATAGTAAGCCAAATTATGTTCCTCCTCTTAGACTTTTAATATTTTCAAATCATTAGTCGATCCTTGTCCATCATTAAAAAGCTTATAAAAATAATTCACCCTTCTTTCTTTAATATCCTCATATGAAACCAGAATTTATCCATCTTCAACCTTTATACATCTTAAATGGTCAAAATCTCTTGATTTCCTTTCCTTATTTTTGGCAAGCTTATATATCTTTTGTTCTCCATTCTTTGTACCAAGTTTCTAATAAAACTCCTTAAAGCTTCTAATCGTGTCTCACTCATTGCTTTTTTAGTATCATTTCTAGCCATTTGATACATTTCTCAATTTTCTATGTTATTACCCATGTATAAAGCTTTAAAACACTCCTTTTTATTTTGACCTTTTCTCGCACATAATCATTGGCAACACGGGATTAAAGGTTAAAAAATTAAACAAACATTAATGTCCTATTTCTCTACCTTTTTTTCATCAATTTATTGTAATAAAACAAAATTTAAAAACGCTCTACAAAACAACATATTTGATCTTAGCAGAATCGGGCCTGTGGCTTAGGTCCTTAGTTTGTTTAAATATGGATTACTAATTTACTAATAGTATATGAATAGTCAACAGATTCCCTTTAGATAATTGTTGATGTGGGGATTTTATTATTCCTTATAAGCGTTCCTTAAACTTTGAAGTATATCCTGAACACCCAATTTAGCCAAACATAAATAAATATGAACACAATAAAAGTTTGTAGAGAGAGAAAAAAAAAAAAAAAAACAGTAATATATTTTATTTATTAAATATTGCGACTGGAAAAGGGACACCATTATGATCATAACAGACGATCACAAGCACACACTGACAAACATGATATAATTATGGGGAAAACAACAAACATAAACATAAACTGAAAAGCTAATGATTTTATGCTTTGGTAGAGTTAAACCATTCGACAAAACTAGGGAGTGTTTCAACATCAGGTCTGTAATGCTTCTGCACGAACTCGAACATATCAGGCCATTTGAAATCTGGGTACTTCCTCTCCTCTCCATTGGCAAGCAATTCTTCTGGGGCTCTTACAACTTTGTCTTCTCTTGGATTCACGAAGAAAACCAGTGACCTCCTCTCCTTGGCCTCGTTCACCAATGCCCTATGCAAGCAACTCTTGTATATCCCATTGGTCAATGCCTAACACATCAAACAAAACAATCATACATTACCCAGTTCATCTCCATTCGTATTAGCTAAATTAACACACAAAAGATCAAAGCATGCATGATCCAAGGTAGAAATCAGATTTTCTGCAATTGGTGAAATTGCTATCATGATATACCGTGAACTGTTGAATAAATTGATAACTATGTAGTTGTGAATCATTTAGTGGGACTAAAATTTTCTCATGTTGGCAACCCCAACATAATCGTCATGTTAGCACCCACATGTGTACAAAAAAGAGCAAACAAAGATTAGACCATATAAGATGAAATTCATCACATTATGAATAATATATTAAAATTTCACATAAAACAAAGTACAAATGACCACACGATAAGCATATATAGTCATTTTTTCTTAATATATGACTCATCTGTGTGATTCAAATAATCATTTATGTGTTGTTTCGGATGAAATTTTAATATGTTCATTATGATTTGGTGAGCTTTAACTTGTATAGTTAAATTGTTATTTGCTTTTCTTTGCTCACTTGGATTGCACCAACATAATGGTCATGTTGGCACCCCAACGTGAGCAAATTCAAATCCCATTTAGCTTGTAGTATATTAACACCGCATTAATTGTATAATTTTTTTGCTACAAAAAATCTGGGTTACTGATATAAGGATAATATTATTTAGAAATAGATTAATGCAAATATACCATGAAAGTGTCGCCAAGGTTTATAACCAAGGCATCAGGTCTTGGGCGAACAGATTTCCAATTTCCCTCTGAAAGAACTTCTAGGCCACCAACTTGATCTTGATGAAGGATGGTCAATGAATTTGGGTCAGAATGAGGGCCAGTGCCAAGGGTGAGGTTGGCGCTATTGCATGGGGGATAAGAGTTCAACCTCATGTATGAGAAACCATCTTGGAAATACTCCCGAAAAAATGATCGGTTTAAACCCAAACTAATGCTCAACAGATCCATAATCACCAGAGATAGTTCCTTCATTGCATCACAGTACCTTTGATATATACTCCTGTAAAACAGACATTAAATAAATAAATAAATAAATAAATAATATTCATGTGAGTTTTATCATGCTGACGTGTTACTCTAAAATAACTGAACAAATCATTTAATAATTCATCCTTGCTGGTGACAACAGCTACAATAAGACAATTTTTTTATTGTAAGAAATCCAGATCCATTAATCCAAAAGAAAGAGATGAAAGAAAGAAACTAGCAACATAAATATATATATATATAATGACTAGAAAAGTACCCGGATTGTTTTAAGTCTTCTCCAAATGAAGAATCGAAGAATTCAACGACTTGGTGGTTGCTGTCGTTTCGGTTATAATCATAATAGAAGGTGAAAGTCTCCTTCCATGGCAACTTGGAAGAAAACCGATGAGAATGAGCACTCGAATACCCCCGAACGACACCAGGCTCGGTCCTCATACTGAGCTTCTTCTCAAGGGATTGCTTAAAAATGATGTCAACTTCATCATACGCAGCGCGAATGAGATCTAAATTGACTTCATGATTGGTGACTTGGAAGAAGCCATGTTTCATGCATCCTTCCCTCAGAAGCTGAGCTGCCCTAGCTGTGGCATCGGAATCGCCTCGAATGAACCCACCCAAATCGATGACTGGCTCGTTGAGCTCGTGCTTAAGGGCATCGGCTACGTCCACGGAAGGCCAAATGAACTTTTCGTCCTTTGGCAGAGATTTTGATGCCAGAATGGTAGCAACAGTTTCATATTTTTGGTGTGGCTGCTCCTTTGGGTCAGAAGGAGGAGAGGGAAAAAGAGCGGTGTCGTTTCTGTACATCAGGGGAGAAGAAGACATTGATGGATAATCTTACAAATTTGCAGAAGGTGCTTGGTTTTGGGCGTAAATGAGAAGCATTGGTAATCACTGAATATATAGAGAAGAAGGGAGGAGAAAGGGAAGGATTCATGCACATTGGGATTGGAAAGATTGAAACTGCTAAATTAATGTTTAGAAAAAAAAATAAAAATCAACAGATGCAAGTATGCTATGAACTTAGTGGAATTTGGATATGATAGAGTAGAAAAGAAAACTGACATATGACCTACTCCCTTCAATTCTATCAATAACACTTTTTTAAAAACTGTTAATCCTATTTGATACAAAACTTATTATAAGATTTTAGAAGTGTGTGTGTATATATATATATATATATATATATATATATATATATATATATATATATATTTATCCTTTCTAGTTTCAAAATTTTAATTAATGTAAAGTTTTACATTAAATAAAAATAAAATTATAATGTTATAATTTTTTTTAAGTATCAATATATTAACTAATTTAATAATTTTTTAATTTATGTGATTTAGTTAAAACAATTTTACAGAAAGGACAACGAGATTAATAAATTTATAAGCTGAACTATATATTATTTGATCCATTTAACTATTTATATTGTGACATGATTAATGAACGGAAATGTCAATTGTTTATTTATTTTCTTTTACCTTATTATATACTTTTTATTTTTAATGTATTAATAAAAATAAAACTATAAATAAAAAATAAAAGAGTAAGATATATATATATATATATATATATATATATATATATATATATATATATATATATATATATATATATAAAGGTAGAGTAGAAGGTGTAAAAAATAATAAATGTGTATAAATTATATCTCATTAATGAATATGTTCTTTTTTGTATAAACATTAATGGATATGGATTTTAGCCATGGGGAATCTGCATTGAGTCAGTTCAGTCAAAGTTATTGTCTTGAGAAGTTGAAATTTTCTAGATGGAGATCACACCATGCATGAACCACAATGTATTCATTTGATTCATCTTTTAATTGTCTCTTCAACTATGCATTAATTTCAGTTGGACTTGCTGATTCCCGAAGGCTCAGTTAAAGAAACTACATAGTATATATGAATAACATTTTCCATACTACACATTCCAACATCGTGCATTTTGTGCTTCATGACAGATTTTTTTGGTTGAAAACGGATTTGAACATTTTTCTTAATACTCTCTAGTTCTTATTGTAAAATATTTTTAATCAAATCACTCAATTTAAAAAAAAAATATTAAAATTAATTAATATATTGATATATAAAAAAAAAAATTATTATAAATTTTCAACTTTAACCCCTTATTTAAAGTTAAATTTTACATTAATCAAAACATTAAAATTAAAAATAATCAATAATAAATGTTTCTAAAACATTATAAAAAGTGTTATATCAAAGACCATTGAAATGTTTTAAAATATGTCTTATAAATAAAACATGAGGGAGTACTTTAGATGCACGCATGGCATGTAGTCTTTTCCTTATTTGAAGATTTCAATGGTCAAAATTTGCTTCACATTTTTAATCAATATATCATTTTTGGTATTTGTATTACAATGTACATACATTTAATAACTTCTTTTTTTTTTTTATCACAAGTTAAAAGAGTTTTATAGAAATTTCAACTTATAAGAAAAAGAGACATATTTAAGCTCAAACTCAAGTTAATAAGATAAAGAGTGTTAAGTTCTTATAGCATACTAATACACCAAACCTCTTTTCTCTCATACATTGAACAACTTACGTAAGAGAAAGATCAAAAGTTTAAGCAAATTTTGAACCCCACCAACCCCCAACCTTAAGTTGTATATGGACAAAATCTTATTTCTCATTCATTGTCTCAAATTTTGTTCATAAATTTTTTAATTTATCACTAAATTAATTTTGATTAATTTGTTAATAAATATTAATCAATTAATATAGTGAGATATCTAATGGTTCATGGAATTTGATGTTGTTGTATATAACCACTTTTATTTATTTATTTTTTTGTATGAGAATATATAACCACTTGAATTATTGCCTGTGCTATTGTCAATTTATCTTTGTGATTCATTCAATTATTTTTTAGTTAAAATAATATGTTGGTCATTTAATTTTTTTTTTTTTTTAAAATCCTTTAAATTTGCAGTGTTTCAAAATACTTCTTTAAGTATCAATCCTATTTCATAAAAAACTATTTTAAGAGAAACTGTTTACTTATCTAACTTCCTTTAGTATACGAACTAAAATAGATGCCATATTTTTGTTTTATATATATATATATATATATATATTTGAAATGGTGACGTGAAATTCATTGTTTATAAAAAAGAAAATTAATGAACAAAATAGAAAAAATTTAGTATATTGAAATGTGTTATCAGAATCACCCCCATAACTTTGAGAGTTAATTGAAAAAAATGTTATATTAAATTAATTGAAAAACATTATCTTTTAAAAGATAAATATAAAACATAATTGACAAAAATAATAATTTATTTAGTAAAATTTAAAAGATATAAATAATCTTTAAGATAGACTTCAGATTTTGGTTGCTAAAATGATTCAATCAAATTTGCAATCACCCAATCTACCATACACCTTTTATATTGGGTGTGTCAAAAGAAATCTTTATGTTTAGCCACACGCTCCATTCTTATTCCTTTTTAAGTTTTCTTCCTAAAATAGCCCGATCTATAATACACACCTCGTCCACTAATCAATGCTAGAGCATCCCACTAACTAGGGCTGAGTAAAAATGTTAAAACCATCCAAAACCGACCAATTCGAATGATTCAGATAATTTTGGGTCAGTTGACAATGATTTAAGAATATTTAATATTTGGTTTTTAACTGTTAGTAACCAATAAAAACTTTTTTATTTATTGATAATCGATTTTCAAACTGTTTAGTCTTACATTTAATAAAGTTGTGTTGTTTTAATTTAATTCTATTTTTTATTTTCTTCTAAATACTTCAATCTGTCCTAATCTAACTAAATTTGAAGCATTTTAATAACTTTCTTCAACTCAACCAAAATTGACCCATCACTCATTTTAGTAATTTCTTTTATTTTTTTTGAAAATAAACTTTTCTAAATTATGTATTTTGTAGGGATTCATTTGGACTATGAATTTTGTTTTCACAATTAGACATGACATGCTAATTTATCTTATTTGTGGTTCAAGTGTATTAAGCAAAATCATCCATAAAAAGTAACATTATGATAAACTAAATTTCACATATGATCTGTGCCTGTCAATGCAGGGCCAAATACTTGTAGATGCTAGATAATAGATAGACTTGGAGGAAGAAAGGGATGTGAAAAGGAAACATTATTCTCAAAGGATATTATCATTATATTTTGAGAATTTTTTATAATCTATATATATTACCTTGATTGTTTTATAATTGAATAAATAAATAATAGTTAATTCTTTTATAAAAAAAAAATTAGGATGAGGGTAGTTAATTTGATTTTTATTAATAGATAGATTGCCACAGCAAAATTTATATTAACAATAAATCAAACACTAACTTAATTTAGTAATTTAATTGAGAAAAAAATTATTTTATTTTAGTATCTTATCCTCTGTTTTATATATTGATTTTTGCTCAATGTTTTTGGTTATAGTACATTTGATGGCAAATTGACAATAGAGTTTGGCATTGAATAGGAGTTTCGTAGTTCTCATGTTGCCCACAAAAGGGTATAAAGAGATCCTTGAAAGCAACCTTTGCCAGGAGTGAGACAAGATAGAGATTAACACGACACCTTTTGCTAATTAATTAAGATAGAAAACCCTCCGCCTCACGTGCCAATACGTCCAAGCCAGAGAAACTTCCGCAGCCTCCCGCCATCTACTTTACGACACCGTTTAGTAAATAGATTTGCTCTGTTCGACTTTGTCACGTTTATATATGAGTTGTTTATCCGTCTAAATTACTATATGAATAGTACGTGAGACACACGTAATAATAAAAAAATTAAATTTAAAAATATGATCATATTAATAGCAAAAAAATAACAAATTCAAATCTCTAATTTTATTTTATTTTTTTAAAATGTATATTTTAAGTTTATCTTAAAGTTTTAGTCTTATTTTGATTGTATAAAGGATTATATTAGTCTTATTTTAATTCTATTTTAAATATCTTATTTCAATACTAAATATGTAAGTTTGATGTTGTTTTAGTTTATTTTAATTATTTTAAAAGTGTATATCAAATAAAATATAATAAAAAATATTTTTTTGGATGAGATTATATAAAATACCAAAATTTTTCTTTCCAAATTTCTTTCAAAATTCAAATTCTCATCTCAGTTCCACGGCCTAACTTGGTTTATCTCGTGGAAAACTTTCCAGTCAAGACAAGATATCAGAAACTTAATAATATTTAAAATATTAATTTATAATTTTTTACAATTTGTTTTTTTTTTTAAAAAAAGTAAAGAAATGAGAGAAATTCCGAAGCGGAACAAGTTGAAATCTAGTAAGCAACAGCTGGCATCCATGGGGCCCACATATTCCCCCAACCTATTTAAATCCGGCGGTTTTGTTTCATTTGGTGGGCCTTCACCGCAATACTATCTCCACACCTTCGTATTCCCCATTTCTCTCCATACTCTGCTTTGTTTTTTTAAAGAAAAAAATTATAGCATTTTCAAAATCATCATCCTAAATTTTTAATTTATAAATTTTGAAAAAAATATTATATCAATTAGATAACAAGCTATATTATTCTCTTGTTTGGTTTCACATGCGTAAGTTTGCAACATATATGATAATATAACTTAAATTTCATTTAGTATTTTTTTAAAAAAAATTAACTTTTAACTACTAAAAACAATACCTATTAATATAATATACAAATTTAATTAATATGCAAAATGCAGATGATACCACTGAAATCCCATCAAAGAAAGCAGCATGATGGAATTTAAAAGTAATTAGAAGATGGGGTTAGATGAAAATCAATTATAAGTAGAATTCTCTTAAAGAATGAAACGTCCTTTTTTAGTTACTTTTTAAATAATTTCCGTTTTGGGTTTGATTTTCCCATATAATAAAAAATAAATAAAGCAATTCATCTGAGGAAGCAGATAAAAGTCACATAAGAAATTTTGTCCTAATAAAAGCACTATACAAGTGTATTTACTGATTAAAATTTATTAAGTCAGAAAATGAGACAATACGAATATTAAAAGAAGAAATAATTATAATTATTTTTTTAATAAAAACTATATATTAAAAAATTAATCATAATTATTTTCCTTTAAATAAAATTAATTTTATTTTCAATACGAAAGGTAATTATAAACGAAATAAAAATTAAATACTTGAACAAATACTAATTATTTTAGTATTGAATCCAAAAAATAAGAAATTTACTAAAACTCTATTTAAAAATGAATTCTAACAAAAGATTTTAAAGATAATTATTATTACATCGCAGAAATCACCAAAAATTATAATTATAAATATGTCAATAGCAATTATCACAAATTGTTTTTAATAAAATAGTTATGTCAAATTTAGATAATATATTTGACAAAGTAAAAAATAAATAAATCAATTAATAAACTCTACAACAGTGACCATTATTTCCATAACTGCCACATGACAGATTAGTATGGTCCAACACCAATCCCAACACACAAACAGCTTCTTACCTTTCCTTTTGTCTGCTACCTGCTCCCATCTCTCTTCTCTTCTGTACAATACGAAACCAGAGACCCACAAAAACCAGACATTAAAACTCTCTCCCTCCTCCTTTCTCTCTTCCCAAATCTCAATGGGTAAGCTCAAAACCCTAGTTTCTCTCTCTATATTCATCTTCTTTCTCTTGTTTTCCACCGCCATTGCCGATGACGGCGCCTTCATGAAGGAGCTCCTGAAAGCCCTGTCCCCAACTCCTTCTGGTTGGTCTTCTGATACCCCATGCTGCGAATGGAAAGGCATCAACTGTGACAACTCCAACCGCGTCACCTCCATCAACCTTGCTTCCAAGCAACTCTCTGGTACCCTTCGTTCGGACCTGAACTCGCTCTCTCAACTCACTAGTCTGTCTCTCCAGAGCAATGCTTTTTCTGGGCCTTTGCCTTCTTTGGCGAACCTTTCTTTACTTCAAGAGGTTTACCTTGACTTCAACAATTTCACATCCATCCCTGCTGGTTGCTTTCAAGGGCTCACCAGCTTGCAAACCCTCAGCTTGAGCGGTAATGGCGATCTAGCACCTTGGACGATCCCCACCGAGTTGACTCAGTCCTCGAGTCTGAGAACTCTTGAACTGGGTTCTGCAAATGTCATTGGTACCATACCTGATTTCTTTGATTCGTTCCCGAGCTTGCAGGAAATTCGTCTTTCTTACAACAATCTCACTGGGGCTTTGCCCAAGTCATTTGGAGGATCTGAGATTTCGAATTTGTGGCTCAACAATCAGGAAAATGGGTTAACGGGTACAATTGAAGTGTTGGGTTCAATGCCCCAGTTGTCTCAGGTGTGGCTTCATACGAACAAGTTCACGGGTGCGATTCCTGATTTGTCAAATTGCACAAATTTGTCTGATCTGCAGCTTCGAGACAATGATTTGACTGGTATAGTTCCTCCTTCTTTGATGGGTATGTCAAGCTTAAAGAATGTTTCTTTGGACAACAATGAACTGCAGGGGCCTATGCCAGAGTTTGGCAAAGGTGTTAAGGTAACTCTTGACGGGATTAATAGCTTTTGTAGAAACACTACAGGACCTTGTGATGACCGGGTGACCACTTTGCTTCATATTGCTGAAGCATTTGGCTATCCAAGTAAGTTGGCAGAGTCATGGCAAGGGAATGATCCTTGTCAACAATGGACTTTCACTGTGTGTACAGAGAGCAAGATTACTACAGTGAATTTTGCGAAGCAGAATCTGCAGGGAACTATCTCACCAGCATTTGCCAATCTAACAGATTTGAGGAACTTGTATCTAAACGGTAACAATTTGACTGGTTCAATACCAAAGATTTTGACAACTTTGGCTTCACTTGAGAATCTTGATGTGTCTAATAACAATCTTTCTGGAGAGATTCCTGAATTCCCATCACATGTTAAGTTAGTATCTACTGGTAATGTTTTGCTTGGAAAAAGTCCCAGTTCTGGAGGTGGAGGAAATGGAAGTAATTCATCTAGTAGTTCTGATGTTACGCCAAGTGGAGATGCATCTGGATCGGGAAATGGTTCTTCACTATCAGCTGGTTGGATTGCTGGTATTGTTATTATTGCTGCATTTTTCGTGGTTGTGGTATTGTTTGTCATTTGGAAGTGTTATACTAAAAATCGTCATCAGAAATTTGGAAGGGTTAGTAATCCTAAAAATGGGAAGGGTGATGTTAAACTTGATATAATGAGTAGTTCCCATTCCAATGGATATGCTGGAATTCCAAGTGAGTTACAAAGCCAAAGCAGTACCGGTGATCATAGTGAACTTAATGTTTTTGAGGGTGGAAATGCTACAATTTCAATTCAAGTACTTAGACAAGTGACAAATAATTTCAGTGAAGATAACATTTTGGGAAGGGGAGGATTTGGAGTTGTTTATAAGGGGGAATTACATGATGGGACTAAAATTGCTGTCAAGAGGATGGAATCTGTTGCAATGGGAAGCAAAGGACTGAATGAGTTCCAAGCAGAAATCGCGGTCCTTAGTAAAGTTAGGCATAGGCATTTGGTTGCTCTTTTAGGATATTGCATTAATGGCAACGAGAGACTTTTGGTTTATGAGTATATGCCTCAAGGGACATTAACAGAACATCTATTTGATTGGCGTGAGAATGGATGCGCACCTTTGACTTGGAAGCAAAGGGTTGCAATAGCTTTGGATGTAGCTCGGGGAGTAGAATACTTGCACAGCTTAGCTCAGCAAAGCTTCATTCATAGAGACTTAAAACCTTCAAACATACTTCTAGGTGATGACATGAGAGCAAAGGTTGCAGATTTTGGTTTGGTTAAAAATGCACCTGATGGGAAGTATTCTGTTGAGACACGGTTGGCTGGAACATTTGGGTATCTTGCTCCTGAGTATGCAGGTAAAGAAAACCTTCCAACTTTTAGTTTGTGCCCTTTTTATCCTTTATGTGGGCTATGGTAGTTCTGTGCATCTCCATTGTTGTTTCGTGAGTTTTTGCAGCCACGTTGTGTTTTGTGTGTTTTTCCTTGGGGAATGGTTGTAGGCCATATTTATGTTTATACCATCTTTAGATGATTATGACATATTGATTGGGGATTATACTTTTTGATGTGATGAAGTCCTCTGTTGAATTTAATCCTGGATTGATATATTTTTAGTTTTTATAGTAGTTATTCTGATACTAATTGCAGTGTTGTAACTTGCATTCTTTGCGGTGCATTGTCATGTCAACAAGGTCCTCACATTGGCAGTGGAACTCAAACCCGCATCTTTATGGGATACAATACATAAATTCTGTCGTTAATAGAATTTGAGTCAAAATGATCCTATATTCTTTTTCTTCTTTCTGTCAAACTCAAGTTCTGCCATTTGTGCTATTGGTATATAGAGTTGTATGTAAGACACCGTCATGGATAAGTGGTTGTGTTTTTTTTTTCACCTGAACTAGATTAGAGTACAAGATTGGTTGATGTTGTTGTTTGAGTGTGATTGATTGGATATACCTTAAAAGTTTCCATATGCCAATTCCTTTACTTCTAATTAATGTTATTCCTTTTATATTTCTTGCCAGCTACTGGAAGAGTGACAACCAAAGTGGATGTTTATGCCTTTGGAGTAGTTTTGATGGAACTCATCACTGGTAGAAGAGCATTGGATGATTCTATGCCAGATGAAAGGTCTCATTTAGTTTCATGGTTCCGTCGAGTACTAATCAACAAGGAAAACATCCCAAAGGCAATTGATCAAGCTCTCGATCCTGATGAGGAAACCATGGAGAGCATATATAAAGTGGCTGAACTAGCAGGGCATTGTACTGCTCGTGAGCCATACCAAAGGCCTGACATGGGCCATGCCGTCAATGTCTTGGTTCCTCTTGTGGAACAATGGAAACCTACCAACCATGAAGAAGAAGAAAGCTACGGCATTAATCTAGACATGAGCCTTCCTCAAGCTTTGAGAAGATGGCAAGCCAATGAAGGCACTTCTACTATGTTTAACGACATGTCGTTCTCCCAAACCCAATCAAGCATCCCTTCAAAACCTGCCGGATTTGCAGACTCTTTTGATTCAGTGGATTGCAGGTAGCAAAAGTGAAGGATCCAAATTACCTGCAGTCAAATTGGTGGGTGTACTATATAATTTCATCCAACGGCTCATAAATTGCTATGTCAGACTGCTAGCGATCCCTGTTCTAAGCCAACAAGAGACATCATCAAGTACTTGTCAGTTTGATCAAGAGTGGAAGAATTGGTTGAAGGGAATAATCCAGTGAGAAATGAAAGAATTGAAGCTTCTTGTTCTAGCTGCCTTACCCAATTGTATAACAATTTTTTTTTTTTTTTTGTCTGTAAAATTTGTCTTTGTTTTTTGTGTCCTTGTAATCTCCTTTACTGGGCTTAACCTGAGTATGTAGAAGTTTGCTGTTATTGATTCTTTGATTGCTCAGACACTACTAGACTAGATCTGAAGGGTGATGGTGTGCTTCAGTAAAGGAGAGAGGGAATAGAAATATTAATTAATTAATTGTATGATATTCTTTTTAAGTTGAATGGAAGGTGTATGTATTTATTGTTTTGAGTCATGTTTGGTTTGCAGACATTTATTTCCTGTTGTCCCTTTTCTCTTGACAAAGCACTTTTGTTTTTATTTTTGAAATACTCCTAGTTGTATACTCAATAGCACACTTTATTTTAAATAGAAAAGTAAGAAAAATAAAAATAAAAATAAAAAGTGTAAAAGTGAGTATATATTTATAAGTGAATATATAACACCCTTTTTTGATACGTGCCTTTGTGTTGAGGAAGCACTTGTAAGATCTAATGTGTTTTAAGTTATCCCCAAATATAGGGGTGTCTGATGGAGACTGACTTAGTTCAAATGGGTGAGGCGCGCAAATAAATATTCCAAATTATAATGATGATTTAATTTTTTTTTTTTTTGACACAGTCAACTCTACAATATGCCTACGGATGAAAATGGATATTGATAGTTATTATTCTTTCAAACAAAGATAAATATTTATATAATTAAAGATACTTTATAGGCAGTAGATAAGCTAATATAACATTTTTAAATATTTATTTTTTACTATTTGAAACTTATTAAAATTGATTAACCAACGTCTGAATTGATTTTAAATATATTTAAATTTTTGATTTGGTTCGTCAACTTGAAAAAATTTAAGTTACTCTAACTAAATTAAATTGATCGTGTATATATATATACATTTATTTATTTTCAAACTACCACAACTTCCTTCTAAACCAACTATATAAAACAAGAAATTTATAAATTTTAATAAATCAACAATTTTTAAATTACTTCTAAATATATCAAACTGCACTAAATTATCCTATATCTAAAACCAATAATGAAATTTTAGTTTGTAACTTTCTGAAATTGAATGGAGATATACTCGTATATAGAATAAATGTAAATATAAACTTAAAAAAACAATTTATGTATAATTTTATCTAAATATAAACAAAAAAAAAGAGACGTGGTCATAAATCAAACAATGCAATATTGTTGTTAATTTTATTAATAAAATTTGTAGAGTGAATTGATGAAAAACAGAGTATTTAGTGATACTTTTCAGCGTGTCCCTCTCCTCTTTGTTTTTCTTTTAGCATGAAAAGGGTGGCAGAACCGAAAGTAGAAGAATTGTGTTAGTGATAAGAAACCTTTTATAATGTGGTGGGTAGAGGCCATGCTTACCACATTCTCACATGAACGCACGTTATGGTGTTTCAAAGAAAGCTGATGACTTTTGCAACGAAGCACATGTGATGACGTCGCCTTCTTTTTCAATCATTGACGTTCAAGATGCGTAGATGGAAGGCCACTCACTTTGGCCAAAGTCTTAGATGACACTTGTTATTCTCATAGATATTACAAATAGGCAAGCAATCCTTTTTTGATAGATAGATTTGCAAGTAACGTTGTATGTCTTTTGTTGCAAAATGGACCGTTATTAGTTGAAATTTATAGTAATTGAAAAGAGATAGATAGAAAAATAGATGCCTGTCATTCTTCACCTTAATTTTTGTTTTCTTTTAGCAAAATATAAAACATAGGCTTCAGCACAGACGATGGATATGGAAACAGCTGTTATATCAAAAATATAAAATATCAGAAGATGGCTATATATTATGATGATATTTTGATATAATAATGATACAAGTTTTAAATAATTATATATTAAGATTGAATATAATGATAGGATATGTAAATTTGGTATGAAGAAAAAATATGATTCGGGGTTGTTAACATTATTGATTGAAGGATTGTATTTTGAGCTGTCCCTTAAATAGGCAAGATGGGGTAGTTGATAATATTTAAAGGAGAAATTCAATCATTAGAATAATTTTTCTATCTTGTTGACAAAGAAAACTGATGATTTCGCAATAGCAATAATCTGGCCAGATTGCCATTCCTTTCGGTAGACGTGTGTGTGTGTATATATATATATTGCAAGTTTGAACATGAAGGTATTTGTAAGTTGGTCGTTTAATACAGCGTACCAAATAGGACCTAATTCTTACTCTGACATTTTACCACCTTTGACAACTAGGATTACTAATTTTAGCATCAAAGCAGACCCCAAACTCCCACTCAATCTATTTCATTCCTTTGCTTTTTTGTAGGTCAGATCCCACGGCCTCTTGGCTCATTAGCAACAGTCACCTTTCTTTGGTTGCTTCCTAAAATCCATGGCTACTAAATACTCACTTCTGTAAATATCCACTTGCTTCCTCCAACAATGGGAAAGGCAAAAAAGCAAATACATTTTCACCATCAAAGAATGTACCAAAGAGTCCCTAAATTCCTAGAAATTAATGTGATTTATCTTCTTTAATGGATTCCCCCCACATTCCATAAATTTTGGTTGAATAGCTTGTCATTCTTCACTTTCCAATTGCAGCAGAGCATAAATGCTGCTAATGTTAGCAGTTCCTTTCCCTAATTAGGAAATGGATTTGTTCACGTTAAGATCTATCATGTTCCTGTCATATTCATATTTAGGTCATTAATTAATTTGAATCATTACAAGAACAACAAATAAAATTCATATATGATAATGGATAAACAACTTAAATTTAAAAATAATAATTATATCAATAGCAATAAAATAAGTAAATCTAAATTTCTAATATACATCTCTTATTTTTAATTATATTGCAGACTTAAAACAAAATAATAAAAGAGATGAAAAAAAAAAAAAAGTAAAAAAATGGATATAGATTAAAAGGTGCACGTCTACTAACTTTCGTTCCAAATAGTTACTTTTCCCTTACCTAAGATAAGAGCCTAGCTTGCTAGCCACTATCGGCAAATGGACAACCAGCCAAAATTTGCACAAATGACAGCACCTTATCACCTATCTTCAAAATGTGTGCCACCCTCTTTGTCTTAAGCAAAACTATAAAAGTTTAGCTATTGTGAACGCATGGACCTCACTAGGTCATTATTGCCATAAGAATATTTGACAATGAAAGAGTGGCATCTTCTTCTCATGATGCTGCAAAATGTTGCAGATAGGAACAACTTTGTGCAAGTTTGAAAATTGAATGAGCTGCACAAAGAATGTGCCATGGACAATAGGATTTGGCAAATTTGGATAAGAGTCTCTAACATCTAGCTAGGCTATCTGGGCTAAAGCAAATGTGAAAATGTTTGATTTATCCATCCAATAATTTTTTTTTTCTTTTTTATTGCCATAAATAAATACAAACAAGGTTCAACATGATTACATGGCTCAACCCGATTGAGAAGATCGAAATTGACATGATACAAACCTATTTAACTTGAATATGACAAAATATCAATTTGGATAAGTCATTATTGGCTTGATTCTTATTAAAGTTCACGAGAGATTACACAAAAGATATAATCTATTCATTCCTATTATTCTAGATTTCTTTTGATGCCAAGTGAAGAACTGAGAAAAAGTTCTGTGTTTCAATCATTGATTTTCTTACATACTTCCAATGCAGAAAAAAGTTACAGTTTAATAAGTTGTAGGGCTTTTCCAATCAAACCATCCAACATGAAGTGTATAAAAAAATATATATAATTGGGAAGTGATCAAATTTTGAGTTGAACTAAACTTAGCCAAAAATCAAACGAAATTGACATGATATATAATTGTAGCCATCAAGCTATAGTTCAAGGTTTGTGAATCAATGTTTAAACTTAAAATTATAGTTAAAGTAGTAATAACCTGTTAGCTGAGTAAAACAGGTTGAACCCCAACAAAGATGGAATTGAAAAGATTGGTTGGAGGGCAAGTACATGAGATAGTATGTTTGAATGTGTTTGGAAGGGGGAGGCAAGTACTAGATGAGTATTTATCCTTGAATATTTCATCTAGTACGTGGGTGTATAAATTCCTTAGTTTATTTTGGTTAAGTTGGTTTGGTCTGCCTAGAATTTTATTTTGGTTATATATTTTTAGATTGATTCAATGCCTTGAGCAAAAAAAAAAAAATTAGGTTCAGTTCTGAAGATATCACATATTCATTTATGTAATTTGTCTATGGTAAAAACGCCCTAAATGCTAGTAAAAAAAAGTTGTCCTGGTGAGGCAAGAATGTCTATCTAACTTTTATTGAATAAAGTTGTCATCAGGGGATGTAGCTCAGATGGTAGAGCGCTCGCTTAGCATGCGAGAGGTACGGGGATCGATACCCCGCATCTCCAATTTCTTCTTTTTATTTTTAAGGTTCTTGGCCAAAAATGGGCCGGGATAAAATTTGTCGGACCAGAACGGGTCGGGTCATGCATTCCCACAGTTTTAGTTTCCGTGGTCCCACGTATCAGGTCCTTTGTAGGTACATTGTTCACTTCAGAGAATCCAGATTCAGGGTGCAAAAAGTAATCAACGGGAATGGCCCATAAATTTTAGTAAGCCGAGAAAAAGCAATTTATTTATTACTCAAATAGTAGGATATATGATTATGATTGAGAGGATAAAATAAACAACGATGACACCCAAGTTTCCTCCTCATCCTCGTCAACACAATCTCAGGTTCTGCTAAGAAGACAACCTCAAAATTCAACACTGCAAGAACAAACCCAGATAACCAAAAACAATGTCTTCGTCGAAGACAATAAGGAAGCTACAGGTTGTGTCCCCTGTTCCAGCGGACATAGACATTGCTAACTCAGTTGACCCTATTCATATCTCAGAGATTGCCAAAGAACTAAATCTCAGTCCCAATCACTATGATCTTTACGGAAAATACAAGGCCAAGGTAGTTACTTTTCTTATTTCTCTTTTTCTTTTTGGTCTTCTGCTCATAGGATGTAATGGATTCTTCATATTAGTGTAGCCACAAAATAGGTAAATGAGATGAAAGATTCAAAGGATAACATTGGTAGAGTTCCCTTACGATATATAGTTTGTGGGCTCTTTTTTTTTTGGATTAAACAATAGATGAATGATATTGGTTGGTTGGATGTTTAGATCGATGAGCCTTTCTGAGTCATTTGGAAGTTAATGTGTGATTTGGATGCAATAGGTTTTATTATCTGTGCTTGATGACAAACAAGGAGCACCAGATGGGTATTACGTTGTGGTTGGAGGTATTACTCCAACCCCACTTGGAGAAGGCAAGTCTACTACTACAGTTGGGCTTTGTCAAGCTTTGGGTGCTTTTCTGGATAAAAAGGTAAAACTTATTGCTTTCTAGATTTGTAGCATTGTTGAAATCCCTGTATCTTATTATATATCTTAAGCCGCTAGCATCATCACCTCTTGAGATCTAGGTCTGTTTCTGAAATGAATTTGTTCAAAAAAGTATATGTCAGTTTTCTGATATTCATTTCTTCATGCTAATACAGTCATGCTTCTGTTTGAGTTAGGTTGTCACCTGCGTTCGCCAACCATCACAAGGACCTACTTTTGGAATCAAAGGAGGTGCAGCAGGTGGTGGTTATAGCCAAGTGATTCCTATGGACGAGTTCAATCTTCATCTAACAGGAGATATTCACGCAATAACAGCTGCAAATAATCTTCTAGCTGCTGCAATTGATACTCGAATTTTCCATGAGTCGACTCAGTCAGATAAAGCTCTTTTTAACCGATTATGTCCTCCAAATAAAGAAGGCAAAAGGAAGTTCAGTGATATCATGTTTAGGCGTCTTAAGAAGCTTGGTATTTCTAAGACAAATCCAGACGATCTTACTCCTGAAGAAGTAAATAAATTTGCTAGACTTGATATTGATCCAAATTCCATTACATGGAGGAGAGTAATGGATGTCAACGATCGGTTCTTGAGAAAAATTACTATTGGCCAAGGACCTGAAGAAAAAGGAATGGTACGAGAAACAGGATTTGATATTTCAGTTGCTAGTGAGATAATGGCTGTCTTAGCCCTCACAACATCCTTGGCTGATATGCGAGAGAGGCTTGGAAAAATGGTTATTGGAAATAGCAAGAGTGGTGAACCAGTAACCGCTGATGATCTCGGTGTTGGAGGTGCTTTAACTGTGCTAATGAAGGATGCTATTAACCCTACTCTCATGCAGACTCTGGAAGGAACCCCTGTCCTTGTTCATGCAGGTCCTTTTGCAAATATTGCTCATGGAAATTCTTCTGTTGTGGCTGATAAGATTGCTCTAAAGTTGGTTGGACCAGGTGGATTTGTAGTTACCGAGGCAGGTTTTGGAGCTGATATCGGAACTGAAAAATTCATGAATATTAAGTGTCGATATAGTGGTTTGACACCTCAGTGTGCTGTTATTGTGGCAACCATAAGGGCTTTAAAAATGCATGGTGGAGGGCCCCAAGTTGTTGCTGGAAAGCCTCTTGACCATGCCTATTTGGCTGAAAATGTTGGTCTGGTTGAGGCCGGTTGTGTAAATCTGGCAAGGCATATATCAAATTCAAAAGCCTATGGTGTGAATGTTGTTGTTGCCATCAACAAGTTCGCAACCGATACTGATGCTGAACTAAATGCAGTTAGAAATGCAGCTTTTGCAGCTGGCGCTTATGATGCTGTTGTTTGTTCCCATCATGCCCATGGTGGTAAAGGAGCTGTAAGTCATTTCTTTGGATCTGTTATATTTGAGATAGAGAGAAGATTCATTCTGTTCCTTTACACTGTTTTAAAATATGATGTAATATAGCAGTGCTTAGGTTCAAACTTATTTTAATTATGAAATCCAACTAATGTGCTTCTCTACTTCATTAGGCTAGCAGATCGCCTTGTTCACTTGTTATCACCATAGCCCTATAATAAGCATCCAACTCTGATGGTGCAAATGTCACCAAAGAATTATTCATTTCATGTTTTAGACTGGAGCTTCCAACAAAAAATAGGAGAAGAATAAGCAGTGATCAGTGCTTTAAAATAATTTCAGGTTGACCTGGGCATTTCAGTTCAACGAGCATGTGAGAATGTAACTCAGCAATTGAAGTTCCTATATCCTTTGGACATAAGTATCAAAGAAAAAATAGAGGCAATTGCAAAGTCATACGGTGCCAGTGGCGTTGAATACTCAGAGCAGGTAGATTCTCACAGTTTTGACAATTTATTTTGATTCTAGAAAAATGCAATTTGTCACTTTGCATTTCTATCCTCTGAAGAAATTGTTTCTACACCTTCAGAGTTAATGGTATCTAGCATGCAATTGGATTTAATGCAGTCAAAATTTATGTCACATCATGTCATTGGTTGGTGAACTGTTGGCTGGTATAGAGCTATGCACAATCAATCCATCCAACGACCCATGTCTAACTGATTAGCTTTTTCAATTCACCAAATCCCGGGTCCTATCTAGCATATGGTTGTCATTGCATTTCACAAAGCATTTTAGCACGCTAGAACTGAAACTTCTATCTTGTTACCATATCTCGTCTATACATCAGAATTACTTCATCTCTTCTCCCTATCTGCCAATGCAAAGGAAATGCCTTTCAGACCTTTTCCTTTTCCAACCATCTCTGGAATTTCCTTTTACAATGATGAGAGAGTACACAATTGTAATTGGTAATTTCCTTGTCAAACCAGGCTGAGAAGCAGATTGAGATGTATAGCAAGCAAGGATTTTCAGGTCTGCCAATCTGCATGGCGAAGACTCAGTATTCATTTTCTGACGAGGCTGCTAAGAAGGGAGCGCCGAGTGGATTTATCTTACCCATAAGGGATGTGAGAGCTAGCATTGGAGCTGGATTCATTTATCCTTTAGTTGGGACAATGAGTACAATGCCAGGGCTTCCAACAAGGCCATGTTTCTATGAGATTGATCTTGACACCGCGACCGGAAGGGTTATTGGCCTCTCTTGAACCTCCAGTGGCTCACCCTTTATAAAGGGTTCATGTATCTTGTTGATTTCAATAAAAGCTTCAATGCTGTCATTGAAAAATAAAAAATGGTTTTTGCTATATATTCTAAAGGTTACTTTTATGTGAATGTGAATCATTTTGCTGCTATTAGACTACTCTTTCAATTTCAGTTGTTTTTCTCAATATTCCCATGTAGATGCTTCGTCTCCTTTCAACAAAAAGAAAGGAACAATTATGGGGCAGGGATTTTACACTGAACAGTTGGAAATGACACATTGTTTGACCATGCATCTTAGAAATTCAATAAGCTATCACTGAATTATTAAAATATTTATCCGAATTCATAAACATACCATGCTAAGAAAGATTATAAACAATCAATAAAATATGACTCAATTAGTAAGCAAATTGAGTTGAATAGTTAAAAGATCTTTATAATATTAAGTGTTTGAACTCTTAAAAGAATATCTATTAAGAGAAGAATTGATTATAATTGATATATTATTCTAACAACATTAGTTTTATCTCTAACATGGAAAAAGAGATTTATGAGTTAAAAAAATAAATTAATTAAAGGAAGAGCATAACCTATTGCTAACTAAGTCTTATCCACGTGTGATGCAATGTTACTCTTAGCAATTTTTGTTAGGAAAAAAGAACACAATTTCTGAAACGGACATCATGCAACAAATGAGAAAATAATTAAATAAAAGATGGATATTAAAAACAAATAAGAGACAGCATCCAAGAGATAAAATCCTTCTTCTTTAGATTTCTCTGACTCGCCAAACTATTGTGCTATGATAAGATCTCTAGACGCATTACTAGAATTCACTCTGCATACTTCAATTCCATTCACAGAAATAAATTAAGTTGGAAGAATGCAATCTTCCCTTTATGTCTATTGTTTTTCTGTTTTCTGGTTTACACGATGGTGAGAAGTTAGAATTCCTGACATCCAACATATTACTCAGATCCCTACCACTATACCACATTTAATGACTTCCTTTATGCTTCTATGAACGACTATTAACGACTTTATTGGCTCTTTAACAAGCAAGTGTTCCTATGTGTAACTTACAAAGGATTCCATTTCACTTTTGTTTAGATATTTATAGGGATTTATAGAAGGATGCAATTTAAAATCTAAGTATTCTTTAGACGAGTACTTGTGGAAAATAATATTCCTTCTGTTCCATATCTTTAATTTGTTGTTTAAGGTTTTGGCAAATAGATTAAAAAATTATTAGTTAGAGTAATATATTTATTATAATATCTTTATTTAATTTTTTTAAAAATTTAGATATAATTAAGAAAGAGAACAAGTCGATTACCTTTAAATAAGAATATATATATATTTTCTTTATATCTTCCTGTAGAAGAAGTTGTAAGCCAAAGGTATTTCATTTAATTCCTTTGCCCCTTCCAGTCTTTTAACTGACTCAATTTCTCTATCTATCCAATCCTTTTAACTGCTTATTTAAACAACGTTTAAGGCTCAAATAGCTCAGGAATGAGTGAGTATACCATGATGCACTCCTCAACAAAAAAATGGAACTTTTCAGATATTGATCTATTCAAAGTAAGTGCCTCATAACTATGCCTACCTAACTAATCAGAAAACAAAAGGAATTAAAGAAAAGTCTTGTGTTGTGCAGCACATTCATTCCTTCTCAAAGTTTTATTTTGTGTCAACAACTTCTAAGCACTGCATCTTGATCTGCAGATTTAAAGGCGTCTGAACTTCTGCTTTTCAAAGATCATAGCATCTGGTTGCTAACTCTGAGCTCCTTTGCTACGGTACTCCAAAAATTGGTAAATTAATTGAAGTTAGTGGTTGAAGGACTCTACAATATCAAGCTTCAATATTGTATAGGATACTTATGTAGATAAAGGAGGTAATTTTGATTATTCTACTCTTAAGACGAAATTAGTTCTATTTTCAATATGAGGTGGAGATATGCATAATTGAAATAGAAAAGAAAAAAAAGGACTGCTATATGGGAGTTGTTTACAGGGTTTCTAGTTTCTTTATTAGAATTGAAGATCATAATCAAAAGTGTTAATGGAAGAGAAATTCAAGTCCTTGGCAATTGGAGAAAGAAAAAGAATTTGTATGGCTGCTACGGTGGAGTGTTGCAGAATTGAAAGATGTCAAAATATTGAAGCAAGCCATTATGCTTGTGCTTGTGCTTGTGCTTGTATCTTTGAAGGGAGAGCATGTTTTATTTCGAAGTGTCTTGTACTCTGTTTTGAGTGTTGGTTTCTTCCTCACACCTTTTTTCATCTTAAACTCCTTAATTGATTTTTTGAGATCTGTCACTGCTACTGCATATTTATATAAGGTTTCTATTTTTTCTTATTCGAGTTCAAGATTATATTCTTTTAGTATTAAAGATCAATTCGAGTCCTTGGGAGTTGTACAATGAAAGAGAATTTGTATGGCTGCTATGATAGAGAATTCTAGATATTAAAATATTGAAGAACACCATTATGGTTGTGCATATGATTCTTTTATAACAAGTTAAAAAGAAAACATATATCTAACAAATTAAAATATCATTGAAGGGACAATATTTCTGTCCCAAGAGAATAATAAAATAACACTGCATTTTTATTTTTTATCTGAGCAACATTTTGAACGTATATAATATAACTTTGGTACAAAGTTTAGGACATACTTTTAGATAAAGATGACAATTTTCTCTACTAAGACAGGGATCCAGCAAGGCAATGAAGAATGGTGACTGCACTCTTGTCCATAGAGATTCCCTAATTATCCATTCACTAAAACACCATTAGATAGAAAATGTAATATGTATAATAAAGAAGAATAATTCAATTTATTTTGTGTGAAATAATTAAGAGAATATAGCTGTAGTTTCAAACAAATTAGTTCAAATTTAAGATGACTTATTTATTTAAAGTAAGATTTAAAATTATTGATTAGAGAAGATGCATTTAATCTAGGCGTACCCAAAATCAGATATTAATGCACCACATTCACCAACCAAGAAATGATTTGAAGATAACACATAGTATTGTCTTATTAAAAAAGGATTTAACTCACTCAATTGTGCTATAAATTAGAGATATTGAAGCATATTCATCCAACAAATTCACCAATTCCAACAAGTACAATTTAAAGAACAAGATATAACACTAATCATATTGTGTACCGTAAATTAGAGATAATTCATCATATTTACCAAAAAATTAGCACCAACCTTCAAGGGACCTTGATCCTTGTTTCTTTGGACAGCTTAAAGAATTGATTTAATTTTAGCTGTCCTGATAAAGCAATTCATAAAAGCAAGCAATCATTGAATTATTTTATTCAGAGAGTTCCTTTTGCATACCTTGAGTGCTCCTTGTTTATTAATTGGTTTCATGTGCTGTCATGCAAATTTTATGTAATGGGATTTCATTATTAATATAATTAATCTGTCAAGTAACTTGGAGTTGGGAAAAAAGATGCTCAAAATTTAAGTCAGAAAAATATAAGAGATTCGGAAAGGTGAGAACTTTAGAGGATAGACTTTTTGCATCTCACAATTGGAAAAGCACCAATTTAAACCAAAGTGAGGACCTAATATCTTCAAGCAATTGAACACTCCTAAGCATGATTCTAACTTCCAAGAATGAGATAACAAAACCTACCTTCAATAATCATAGGACTATTTTCATAAAGTTTACTAAATAGTGTTTTGATAGAATTAATAGAATCATTTAATCATTATTAACCTCCCTCGGAGCACAGGATAGAATAACTGTCGAAGATTAAATATTAGTAATTATCTATAGAATTAATTTTTAATAAAGTTTTAATGTAAAATAGTGCCATTAATAGGTCTAAATCGCTTATAAAAATAAGGGACTATACCATCCATTAAAAAATAAAAATCTGTTACTTGTCTGAAGATTCAACGAGGACACGTGGCAGATGAGATCCATTCAAATCCGTGATGAGTTAAACTATTTATGGTCTTATCTCCTCGAGCCAGTCGTAAAATTCCAGATTCATCCCTCCTGGACATGTGAATATGCACCAAACCAAAATTGCTGACAAAATGCGAAAAACCAACGGAGATTACCATTCAATCACATCTAATGCCGCTGCATGCATTATCGCATATTAGTCCATCCGAAGGTAGCTCCTTTCTCCACTGGGGAAACAAGAGATAAAAAAGTTATCGTCTTTTCTCCTTGATTTTTCCTTCATCTTCATTAAACTCTGTGACTGCATTTTGAGAGAGACTGTAGATGGCTACGGATGTGGCGGTGTCGGAGCATTCGCAAGTGGAAGAGAAGCCGGTGAACCAGAGCAATGGGCACGCGTGCTGCAAATCAGGGCCTGGGTACGCTTCCCCTTTGGAAGCCATGTCCGGTCCCAGAGAGACTCTCATTTATGTCACCAGCGTTTACTCAGGTAGGTTCCCTTTTGGATTTTGATAAATGGGTTACTCTTGATTTGAGTGGAAGCAGCTTTTTTTTTAGTGCGAAACTGACAAGGTCAATGAACCTTCAATTGGGGACCAGTAGAATCTATTTGTGTTTATTTTGAAGGTGCCAATTTTCATTCTGCACAAATCTGCTTGCGTGGTCAGGTTAATTAATTACTATATTTCAGGAGTCTCTGATGTCATTCTATCTGGGTTTTTTAATTGGGGAAGAAAACGTAAAAGTGCATGTGGTTTTTCTTTTTCTCTGGGGTTTCTGTAAATTGCATGTTTTTTCCTTCCTTTTTGTTCTCCCACTTCTACCTTTTATCTTTTTAGTCCTAAAGTCAATATGGATATTGTTCTTTCACTTCAGTAAATTGCAGGAGAATACTACTGATTTTTCCATGTTGGGTTCCATTAGATTTTGGGAATCATTTCATAAAGACTAAAATGAGTGTAAAGTAATATTTTTCAATAGATCACGCTATTAGTTGCTCAAACTCTATCATTTGTAGTCTCTTTATGTTGAATGACTAATTAATTGCTTATTTGTTGTTCGTCTTCCTGCAATATTGATCATTTGTTCAATACAAACGAGCTCTCTTAAAATCTAAAATAATTTCATGGCTTGAATTATTGATTCAACTTTGCAGGAACAGGAATAGAGAAGCCTGACTACCTTGCTACTGTGGATGTTGATCCAAACTCTCCTACTTATTCAAAAGTTATCCACAGGCTACCTGTTCCCTATTTAGGTGATGAACTGCATCATACAGGCTGGAATTCCTGCAGTTCTTGCCATGGAGATCCATCAGCAGATCGACGTTATCTGATTGTACCTTCACTGGTGTAAGTGACTACACTGTTCGGAATGATTGGTAGGAACAAAAATGATGTTTGATTGATCATTACTGAGACATTCAAAGAGTCTGAAATAAATTTGGGAAAGAAAGCAAGCTCTCTGGTTTCTGTATTTTTGGTAATAATGATATTGATATGCTGTGAGCCTGTACCTTACAAGAATAGAACTATGCTCATATGCTGGATAGAAATTTTGAAAATGTTTCAATTTTCAAGTATATTATTAATTATTAATGTAGTCATAATCTGCTATTTTTTGACTTTTCTAAGATTCTTGTTATTTCATCTACTTCATTTTCAGCTCTGGTCGCATATATGTGGTTGACACTAAAACAAATCCAAGGTCTCCTTCTTTGCACAAAGTAGTTGAACCTGAAGATATCATAAGGAAGACCGGATTAGCTTATCCACACACATCTCACTGCCTTGCTTCGGGTGATATATTGATCTCTTGTCTTGGAGACAAAGAAGGAAATGCTGCAGGAAATGGATTTCTTCTTCTTGATTCAGAATTTAATGTGAAAGGAAGGTACTGCCATCTATTTGAACGTATAGATACATTAATGCACTTTAGACATGTTAAGAGCATGAAATTAACAAATTCCAGTTTATATCTGAATCCACTTGGTTTGTGACTTTTCTGTGAGTGTATTCTTCTGAAGTCCTTTCTCTTAAGGCAAATTAGCTGACGACAGGAAATTTCTTGGTTTAGCTTGCTTTATTGGTTGAGCTTTACTGCAGCATACATAATTGATGTACCGTTTTTCACCTTGGGAAATTCCTTACAGAATGAGTTAAATATAGAACCCTCAGTGTGTTTCTTTGTGGATTTTCTAATTACATGAATTTTGTATTAATTCACATTCGCAGGTGGGAGAAACCAGGGAACAGTCCATTGTTCGGGTATGACTTCTGGTACCAACCGCGTCACAAGACAATGATTAGCTCATCATGGGGTGCTCCTGCTGCTTTTACCAAAGGTTTTAACTTACAAGATGTTGCTGATGGTTTTTATGGGAGGCATCTCCACGTGTATGACTGGCCAGGGGGCGAACTGAGACAAACTTTGGACCTTGGTAATACAGGGCTTATACCCTTAGAGGCAAGTTATCAAACATAATCTACAGAGCTGTTCCCTTGATCAATGAAGCAGTTTTTCGTTCTTTTTCTTTGTATTCTGTTTTTCATTTCTGAGTTCAAGGAGAGAAGCGAGGGCGAGGAAGCTATATATGAAGCCATTTTTTTTAATATACTTGCTTGATCTACTTATAAATTTGACTTTACTTTATTCCTCTCGTCCCCTAGCTTGTACTTTCATAGACATTGAGCAAAATTTGGACAAATTTATCCTAAATGCAGATAAGATTCCTTCATGATCCTTCTAAAGACACAGGCTATGTTGGGTGTGCATTGACAAGTAACATGGTTCGATTTTTCAAGACTGCAGATGGATCATGGAGCCATGAGGTGCGTCATACGAATTATTTACACAATATTCTTTAGGATGCCTACGTTGTCTTGTTAATTTTGCTCCAAAATGCTTAATAGTCGAAACTTCAAACTGTCTTTGCAGGTTGCAATATCTGTGAAACCACTCAAAGTGCAAAATTGGATTCTTCCTGAGATGCCTGGGCTTATAACTGATTTCCTGATATCTCTTGACGATCGATTTCTGTACTTTGTGAACTGGCTTCATGGGGATATAAGGCAGTATAACATTGAGGACCCTAAAAGTCCTGTACTTACTGGCCAAGTCTGGGTTGGGGGACTACTCCCGAAAGGAAGCCCTATAGTAGCTGTAGCAGAAGATGGTTCAACTTGGCAAGCCGATGTTCCAGAGATCAAGGTCAGTGCTATTCAATTATCATACTTAATAATCCAGCTGTGGAAACTCTTGAGACTTGATATGAACAACATCCAAGATAATCATTGTGATTATGCTTGGTTGAGGGAATCAAAACAGAAGACTGTTAAATGCAATTTTCAATTATAAATTGCTTCTTAGGCAATTTGGGAATGGGAAAGATAGCATTAAATCCTTAAGCAATAAACTTCTAAGAAATACGTAAGAGTTAATAGTTCAGCTCACATATTCATTTTGGTTACAATTTCATCCCATCTAACATAGTGTTTGGTTGGAGGGATTTGGAAGAGGGGGGGGGGGGGGAATTCTTGACATTTTACCTTGTTTGCTTCAAAACATAGAAGCGCAAGGGGGGTATTTTATCACCAATATTCCCTTCCTTCCCCTCCATTTCTGTTTTGGAAGGGAGAGAAACAATTGCAAGTTTTTGACAAAAATACCCCATATTCTATCTTCCTTTCTCACTTATAAGGTTATAATGATAAATTTACACATTCTCTCCCCTCCCCTCCACTTATAAACCAAACAAGAAGAGACTCCTCCCCTTCTTTGAACTTTGGGATGGAAATATGAAGAGTAGCCACTTCACTTTCATCTCTTTCTCTTGTTGGCACCAAAGGTAGATTGCACTTGGACACCATGAAGAATTTTCACATTATGTCACATTACGTGATTCCTTTAGCTCATATTCCCTGCTTGATGGTTTGTCCATACAAACTAGTTCTACATCCATTATAGTTTATGCTTTACTCTCTTATATCCCAAGGCTTGACACATAACTGAGATTGTATGCAGTCCATGAATCTGTACCTTGAATGAGATCAAAGTGTTCTTATTTCAGGGAAATAAGTTGAGAGGGGGACCTCAGATGATTCAACTGAGCTTAGATGGGAAGCGGCTTTATGCGACGAATTCGCTCTTCAGTGCCTGGGATAAGCAGTTTTATCCAGAGCTTGTGCAGAAAGGATCTCACATATTGCAGATTGATGTTGATACTGAGAAAGGTGGTCTGAAAATCAATCCCAACTTCTTTGTGGACTTTGGAGCTGAGCCTGATGGCCCGTCCCTTGCTCACGAGATGAGATATCCTGGTGGTGACTGCACTTCAGATATTTGGATCTAAACATCCTTTTAAGAGTTACTTATAAACAATGCAGTGATGCACCTTTCATTGTAATGTAACCATATATAGTACTTGATTGTTGCGGTTGCATCAACTTGAAGAAAGGTTATGCTGTATAAATAAAATTGGAATAAATGGTTTCTAGGTACAATCTGAAACTTTGTCAATGGATAAATTTATCTGTGGGGGTTATCTAATTGGATCGAAAAGTAATGCTATCTCCAAATTTGTTCAGGCTGATTGGTTCAAAGGAAAATAAAAAGGGGAGGAGCTTTGTGTTGTTTGGTTTGTGAAGAGAAAGGAGAGAATTGGAGGCAGGGACAGAACATACAACGAGCTAAGAGGGCAAATTTTAACACAGGGTGACCGGTAGCAGGGGAATTTCAAAGGGACAAATATATTAGATGAATAGTACATATTAAAAATAACTTTTTCCTAAAGGCGACTGCCTCTATTTTAGTACTTGTGTTGTAAGTAGTTCTGTCCCCAACAAAAAAGATACAAAATATGAAAGATGATATAGTCATTTTCCAAGCGTTATTCTCTCTTATCCAAAATCTTCTATCAGCCCTGATGTGGACCAGTGGGCAAATGGGCCACTCCGATGGACCTGAATAAGTGAACTCATAATCTCATATTCCACTACCTCTCTATAAAAGACACCAAAAGACAAAAATAAGCACATCATTAACATCTGTGAGATTTCTCTCAAGCATTCATTCAGGGGAAAACCCTACAACAAACCCCTTAAACCAAACGCTATCTAAGTTTTTATTGGCTTATGGTCATATAATCTGAACTTGATTAGACCTGCTAATTGAATATTCAAGCAGGAGAGTAACGATTTCTAGACAAAAATAAGCATTCATCCAGAGACAGCATCATCGTCATTTAATCTGAAGAGCACTCTATGGCTAAAAGTTAAGCAGAACTATCCAGAATCTTAATTAATCAATCAATTATAGAAGGAAGATAATCATAACATACCTCAATAGCAGAGGACCAAAACTGCAGAGATAGAATGAAAAGAAACGAATGTTGCAAAGTGAGAGCTTCCAACTTCAATCCTTCTTCAACCAGAGATAGAATTATGCTTCAATCCTCTTATATCCTCTCACAGTATGGCTCTTCAGTCAATACAAAGGTCGAGCTTTTATTTTATTTAATTCCCAATGTGACTTTCTGATCTGAAACGTGTTTCGATGCTTTAAAACACTATTTAGAAAAGATTATAAGAAAATTAAAGATAATATAATACAACTTGTGCGATCACTAATTATCTCGTAGGAATGGCAAACGGGGTGGGGTGAGGTTACGTAGTATAGTTTTCATCGTACGGATTTTGTTGTTGCTGAGCAATGAATAGGGTTAGAGTTAATTTGCCAAAGGTTTGCTTTATAACCACTAATTGTGTGAAAATTAATTCACTGGAGCTCTTACAAATAAACGAGAGATATTACATTTCATTTTTTAAGAAATGTAATTGTATTTAAATTTAATAAAAAAAATTTATTATTTATTTGATTCTACCTACTTAGTTAAATTCAAATTAGTCTATATTTATATTAATATTAGATGCTCCATGGTTTTGGGGAAAAAAAAAATCCACAACCACTTGCCAATTTTGAATTAGAACTAAAGGGTGGCAATGTTAGCATACTTAAAAGTTCAGAGTACTAAATAAATTTCACCTCTCTTGAAAAGGATTCTCTGAACTGCAAGGGATGGTACCATGTAAGAGACAGCCTCACAAATCTATGCAATTGCAAAGAACATCGTGAAGACCCAATTGACCCTCTTGTCAACACTGTTGATTTCAAAATTTGATCTTGTAGCCATAAGTGTTAGTTTTAATAATAAGAAATTAAAATTGTTTAAGTATGTTGATTTAAATTTAAATTTATATATATTTAAAAAATAATTTTTAAAAAAATTTAATCTCATTTAAAATTTTCAGTTATTTTAAATTAAATTATTTATGAATTAAAACACTTAACAATAATTTTATATACATCATTATTTGAGTGGCATATGAAAAATTCCTTATAGTGGAATTTTGGCCGACAACAATGACCACAAAATTTAAAATTGATTGGTTTATTGTAAGGATTTGTTTCCATGGAATTTGATGGTATGGCCAACGACATAGGTCTTTATAATATTTTATAAAATGATTTTGGAAGTTTACCAATACTTCCAAAAGAGAAAACGAAAAGTAATGACACTAGCATAGCGTCAACAAAGGTTGGGTAAATTAATAAAAACTAAACAATAATTCTGATTAGCTATCATATAAAATTATTTTTTAACTATTTTTAACATTTAAAATTTTAGGTTAAATTAATTATTAGGGTGGTATTAGAATTTTCCTCAAGCGATGGAACTAGAAAAATATGATAAGGGGACGAATTTAACATATGACTAATTAAAATTAACAATGTCTCAAAAACTTTATCTAACCAAAAAAACACAAACACATGAAAAATAACATAATTAAATACCACATGGTCCAAAATGTTTGAAGTGCGGTACATCTACTTTTCACCACTGCCAACTCCACTAGCACTTTTTTCCCCCCTTTAAAAGTTGTATTATTCTCTAATCTCTATATAGTGCTTCTAAGTGGAAGCAAAACATTCCGTGACAAAAAGAAAATGGACTCAAGACCTAACATTAGAGTTATGAGTTTCTGCTACTTGATCCTTCTTAGCTTCATGTACTTCAGAAGCACAGTAACTTCATTAACTAGTCAAGCACACTCATGCAATGGTTCCATAGCCGAATGCAACGAAGAAGATGAACTGCTCATGGAATCTGAAATAAGCCGGAGATTCTTGGAGGAGAAGAAGTACATTTCTGAAGGAGCTCTGCAGAGAGACAAGCCAGTTTGCAATGGTGGTGCTAGTGGTGAAGCTTATAGTAAAAGTGGTGGTTGTCTTCCTCCTCCTTCTAATCCAGAAAATAGAGGTTGCTCTAAATATTATCGTTGTAGGTCTGATTCCTGATTGAAGATTCATGTATACAAAGATCTTATGTTGTTTTTCTTTTATGGTACTTTGGCTACGACTCTGGGTTCATACATGAGGACGATTTCAGTACCACTTGACTTCAAATGGTTTAGTAAGATCTTATTTTGTCTGATGAATCATGATCTTATGTTGTTTTTCTTTTATGGTACTTTTGGCTAGGACTCTGGGTTCAAACATGAGGACGATTTAAGTACCATTTGACCATAAACGGTTTAGTAAAATCTTATACTGTTTTTCTTTAATGGTACTTCTGCTACGACTCTTGGTTCAAATATGAGGTCGATATCATTACCACTTGACCACAAGCTTATTGCTGAAATAATTCTTGAGATCATCAGCATCAACTTTATTGTCAAAAATTTTAGTTGAGTTACTTAAAATAATAAAAAAATAGCAAAACATCACTGGGAAATGTGAAATTTGAAGAAAAAAAAATAAAAAATGCATTGTAGCTCTCATGAGTTGCTTGGATAAAATGCTCAAACATGAACTCCCCAGAAACCAGCAAATATGAAATCCTCGTCAAATTCTCTACAATGGGCAAATGCCATTTCCATTGAAAGGGTAAAAGAAGGGTAAGGAAGGGGGGGATAAAATGATTATGCATACAATGTAAACATTTCGTGATTGGCTTTCCAAAGATGATCGTACAAAATCTTTCAAGACCAAATCTTAGTAGCTGTTTAACTATTGGAGAATATCGTACAATCCTTGACTTGTATTTCACAAATCTACATGAGCAGCCTCCTTGTGAGAACTAGCAGGCAACCCTTGATGAGTGAAAATTAGTTTGCCAAAATATCTGGAGCCTATGAGTCTAGCAATATTTTCAGCTGCTACGGCGCTTGTCTCCATGGTGCTTGCTGCATTCTCAAATGCATTGACATAGTACAAATGTCGACCATCCAAAATAAATGGTGCAAATACTTCAGGAGGGTGGTAATGAGGATATGCAGCCCAATCTATCCGAATCGTCTCTTTCCTCACACTGCCAATAGTAGCAATTAACTTAAGTTACAAACTGAATCAATGCACATTTTTCATTTAACTTTTATGGGGAAATGGAAGGGGTGGATGTAGGAGAAGAGTAAAGGCCAAGGATAAATTGAGAAAATGAACATCAATTCCAACCTTAGATCTATCACATCTGCACCACAGGGATAAATGATTAATCAGGGTCTACTCCGCTATTAGGTTTGATGCATGAAACCATACTTAACCTAGATTATGGACTAGACCACATTTTGGGATGGAAGGGAGCTAGCTGATGGATTTTGTTGTATGAGACAGCAGCATGACTCAAAGCTTATTTGGATTGACTTTTTTTCTGCTAGAAGTCATTAGACTGTTTGGATTGGCTTCTAGAAAAAAAAAAAAAAAAAAAAATAGAAGCACCTTTAAAAACAGATAACAGTTTTCATGAAAAAGTACCTCTAAAAACTAAAAATATGAATTTGACTTCTATTTGTACACTTCAAAAGCACTTTATTTAAAAGTCAATCTGAACATCAGTTTTATATGGCACAAAAAGATAAATCTAAGAAGTAGCAGAGTGTATTACCTGAAAATGTTATCCAGTAAAGCATCCACCATTGGTTGACGAGAGAAAATCTTATAAGTTGCCTCTTTCTCATCATGCTGTTTAAGAACTGAAATGCTTGAGAATGGCAGGTCAGGATCCTCTACTGTGCCAACCAGTTTTGGAATTTCTGTTACAGCATTGAGACCAAAATATGTCTTGTGTACAGACAAAGATCACTATCAGGATTAACCAAAATTAAAGAGAAAAGATATCACACTGACAAGAATGAATATATACACTTAATAAATAGACTCTCAATACTTACAGGATTTAGAAGGCCTCTCACAAATGTTGTATAAGTGTGCTGTAATTTTCTCTTAGGAATTGAAATTGGAGGAATAAATTGAATATTCAACTCATCCAGAGGTGTAGCAACCACTGCAACTTCACAAGTATAACTGTTTCCTTTGGTGGAGTTGAGCTCATAGGAATCTCCAAGGTCAGAAACAGATTCTATTTCTTCATGCAGGTGCAATACAACATCTGACTGATTAACTAGTCCAACAACCATTTGCCGGTTGCCTCCCTCAATGGACCATAAACCTCCACCTGATCCTGCTAAGGAAACTGCACCGGCAAGCCCACTCATGTGGACACTCTGGCCATAATTAATTCGCGTGATGACCTGCATAGATCAACAAAAATCTATCTTCTGACGCGTTTGTGTAATTCCCATGCTCTACTTTCTTGGATAGCATTGAATAATTACATAATAGAGCAAAATTACCACAGCTTTCTTCAAGTAAAGCAAAGTTAAGATAATGTTTTCAGAAGATAAAGGAGTCAACAATATTACCTATTAAAACCTGTAAAAACCACAGGGTGAAGAAAATTATAATGGACTCAAAACCTAGAATAATAGCTGTTTGCATAACACCATTTCTGTACCTTTAAGCCTCTTGACTCTATGAGGAGACACATCTGTCTATTTGTGAAAAAGCTTAAAATATCCCAAATGTAAGCTGCCGTAACAATGGATAGACACCCACGGATTCATCATACTTATTCATAGGTTCCAAATTGTTCAATTAAAGTATAATAATTTAATCAACATTAATTATTTATTAAAACCAGCTAAATGAAATTTCCAAGATGCAGAAATAGAAATACTGAAACCTCATAAACCGATGCAATTACATAACTGATCTGGCCGCCTAGATTATATTTTCTTATGCAAATGTTGTTTTCTTTCTCTGCTTGATATGTTCTTTATATCTGAAGCCTATCTTCATTTCTCGGGAGTTATTGTTTACACTATATGAAATGCAATAACAATAGTGAAGAATCCTCTTGCTTCACTCTCACCAGCACCATTACTACTCACTAGTATTACAATAACTGTTTAAAAAAGTACCCAGCAAAACCATTGAAATAGTAACCTCAGATATAACCGAAGAGTGTTGTCAGGATTCTTACAGTGACAAGTTCTTTAATCAACAATGGAGACAATCCAACATCCACCAATTCCTCTTCCAAACTGCCGGTTGTGAGATTATACAAGTCAGCCCATTTTAGCATCTCATCCACAGTCTCAAAAATGGGTCTTGATTCAAGCTCATCATAGTACTTTAAGAACCTGTCCACAGTAAGCTAAACTACAAGTCTATAAGAAAAATTTTAAATTTCATCCACTATCAGTAAAAGAATACATAAAAAAGTTATTTCAACAACAAAATCATTGAAGCAAATGAAAGCAAGAACCAGAGAGATAAGAATCCGAGAATAACCTCAACAAAATTCTGCATTTTCAGCAGTGACAAACCGTAGCGCAGGAACATGTACACCGAATTAACAAGTGAGAGAATTTTATCGATAAAAGGAAGTTTGCAACTAATCTGTAGCGTTTTGAAAATGAACGTCTTCCCATCCCATATGCCCATGGAGAAGGAATCAGAAGAAGTCTTGGCCTTGAGATTAAGAAGCTTCGTGTAATTCACTGCGTGGAAGTTTTTGGGATGAAGAATGGAAGCTCCAGCTTCAAAGGTCTCGCCGGCAACAGTGACAGTAGCGATGCGCCCACCGACGACCCCATTCCGCTCGAACATTCGGATGTTTGGAGGAGGAACCGATTCGGGTAAATACTGACGAAGGAAATGGGCAACGGAGGAACCACCGATGCCGCTGCCAATGATGCAAACGGTAGAAGATGAAGATAGAGCATGTTGGGCTTGAGAGAGAGCAAGTAAAGTCAACACCGGGAGGATCGATGCCATGGTAGCCATGGTGGACTGGTGAGATTACAGGGTGACTGGAAAACCATATAGGCTATAGCAATTAATATTGAAATAAATAAATAAGTAAAGCAACAATTCAGCTAAATTTTGTCTGACAAAGAAAGAGATAGTTTTTTTTAACACACCCCATATTTCTGTTCCCACACACTAATCTTTTCTATTTTCTAAACATACCCTTTCTACTTACTCTCCTTACACACCCCACCCTGTTTCAAAGATTAGAATTAATCAAAAATCATATTTGTAGTATTATTTTATTAGTTGTTTTACTAATCTTAGGTACATAAAATGGAATTTGAGACAAATAATATCACAAGGTTTAAATCTTAGAATTTATATAAATATAAGGTTTATAATTTAGTGTCTAAAAGTTGAATTTTGAATCTTAGTGTTTATGTAACAAGAGTTAGAGAGAAGGACAAGTTTGGAAACAATTTTAATTAAAAGACTGAAAGACAAAATAAACATGAGAGAGAAGAGTTTTAATTATTTGTAATTAATATCATTGGCTTTCTAGAAGAAGTTAATGTGATGTTGAATATTAAACGAGGACTTCACTTTATGCATGAGATGCATAAGATAGAAAAACTAAGTTTATCTGACCTGCCCTAAGCTCGCAGGACAAATACATTAAATTACCAATATATTAGTATATTGTAATTGATGTTATTACTCTTTTTGTTTCAAAATAATTGTCTTTCTAAATAAACAAGTTTATTTTATTATATTTGTCCGTTTACTATTCAAATGCAATATTAATTATTTTTATTCACTTTTGTCCTCAATACTCAATTAATGCTCTAAGTGTTTCTCTCTTCCACTCACAATAAATAAGGTCAATTTGGTAAAATTGTATCATCTGTCAACTTATTTATTGTGTTTCTTAATTTTTGTATAAAAACTTTAAAAGACAATTATTTTGAAACAGAGAGAGTATTAATTTTCTCTCATCTAATTAATACTATTATTAATATATCTATCTATTTAATACTCTCTTTAATGCTTCTTTTACTCCCATCCCATTCATCCACTCTCTCAACCCTAAACAAAATATCCTTAATTTTGGATTTAGGGTTTATCCTCATGGTTGTGTTAAGGAATTATAGGGTTATATTTAGGGTTTTAACATTTAATATGTAATTTTAGAGTTTATGATTTTAAGATTTAATATGTAGAATCAAGTTTACATTTAAGATCTAGGCTTTATAGTTTTAGTATTTAAAATTTATAATTTAGTAATTAGAGTTTATAATTTAAGATTTAAGATTTAGTATTTAGAGTTTAATGGTGAACTGAGAAAAGTGAGAGAAATTAATAAGAGTATTACTAAGAGTATTAATTAGAGACAGAAGTATTAACGAGAATATTAATTAGAGATGAGAGAGACTGTTGATGTTAATATCATTATCAATAAAATATAGTAGCTATTTATCTTGTGTCCTCATAGTACAAGTTAGACATATCCTTTTCATAATTAGGATTAGACATTATAGTGGTATTTTAATAACGGATTATCTAACCTATGCCCAAGGGCACAATATAAGTTTAATAAATGCTATTATATTTAGTTGAAAATTCTGTAATTATTAATGATCTCTCTCTTATTTTATTAATAATTCTTATTAATATCCTTTGCTAATTAATCCTCTTTGTAATATATTTATTAATTTATCTCTAATCTATTTTTTATTTTATTTTCTGAACTCTAAATACTAAACTCTAAATTTAGGATTTGAGTTTATGATTTAAACTTACAGTATAGAATTTTAAGATTTAAGGTTTTAACATTTAGTATTTATGGTTGAAGATTTAAGGTTTACACTTAAGGTTCTAGCGTTTAGAATTTAAGATTTAGACATAGTTCCTAAGCTATTTTTAATAGTGTAATTTTTATTGAGTTGTTTACACTTATTATAATAATTTTTAATAGGTTCCATGATGTTATTTCATTTTTTATTACTTTATGCAACTTTCACAATTTTTCACTTTAATGATATAACTCTACAAAATTTGTTAAATAGATCCTATACTTTATCTTACATCATTATAAGAATTAATTGTAATCAAGGACCACCTAATAAAATATGTAACACTTTTTTGGGGTTGCTCTTAAGAGCAATTCATGTGCTAATAAGCAACTATCTATGATATCCCCATTGGAGATAGCTTTAAGAGTTGAGAGTTTAGTGTTCACTGTTAAGATTTAAGATTTAGACTTAAAGTTGAGTGTTTAGGATTTATGCTTAAAGTTTAAGGTTTAGGGTTCACAATTAAGGTTTTAAATTTTATGATTTAGAATTTATGGTTAATGTTTAAGGTATAAGGTTCATATTTATGTATAGGGTTTATAATTAGTGTTTAAGATTTTAAATTCTAAAATCTTAGGATTTAGAAGATAATAAAAGAGAGAAATAAAAGACATTAATTAGAGTATTAATATAAGTATTAATTAAGAAAGAGTATTAATAATAGTTATTAACTAGATTAAAGAGAGAATATTAACGATTCACACTTTTCTATATAATATTAATAAAAGACATTAATTATAAATTTTGGGTTATTAATTATAAATTAATTTGGGAGTTTTTACAATAGTTGAGTGCTATTTTATGTGTTAATTAACTTTTTTTTGGGTTATTAAGTATACATTTTTCCAGCAAATACTTGAATTGATAAGACATTTTCAAGGGGACAAAAAAGAAAATTGAAGAGTTAGCATTTCACATAAAAAATTATCAGCAAAGAAGGTCAGAATAGAATAATTATGGGGCTAGACTAATCAACGAGTTCAAATAAATTAGCAAATTAAGTACTTATAACAGAAAAGTGGATATATAATATTTCGCATAATATTATATTAGGATAATTATTTTCCTTAATTGATGCAGCCAGCAGCTACCTGTCTATATAATCGTCTTTCATCTGCTCTGCACTTCACAAACTTCATCCTCAATTGCTTCATTATCCTCCACTCCACATATATCTGTTGTACATTCGATTAGTAGAATCTGTCCAGCAGTCTTTCTTGTTTTCAAAGATGAAAAGCCTATTTGCTGCGCTTTTCATGTTCTTGGTTGCTTCACTTTGTTTATGCGTTAGAATAACAGCTGATTCTCAAAACCCTCTCTTTAATGTAATGAATTATGGTGCTAAGGGGGATGGCCAAAGTGATGATTCCAAGGTATCTCTGATTCTTCATCTAACTTAGCTAGTTTCTCATGGGTTAACAATTTTTTTTCCCCACACATTCCTAACTCATTCCATGTTCTATACTTTTTTTATTGCTCAAAAATAATAAAATAAAGTTGCAAGCATTGAAAATATATTAAATTATTATTTTTGACCAATAAAAAAGATATGAATCACGTTGTAAGATAGAAAATGTGGCTTCAATTTTCTTTTAGATATCTTCATCTTTCTTTCCAAGACTTGATATTTTTCAGTTTCAGTTTTTCCTAATTAGTTCCAGTTGGCTAATTAATGGTTTTTGACTTGAAGGCTTTCCTCAAAGTATGGCAAGATGTGTGCGGTGCAACTAAGGGCAGCCCTATACTCCTCATACCCAATGGGAAAACGTTCTTGCTGCAGCCTATTGCTTTCAAGGGTGCTTGCAAGTCTGCAACCATTAATGTTCAGGTGAGTTAAGGTTAATGAGTACGTTTATGTCTGCATGAATATTTGGTTTTTTTTTTTGCCAAATTTCTTTTCTTAGGGTGTATTTATATAGGTTCTCTCTCTCTCTCTCTCTCTCTATATATATATATATATATATATATATATGCTACGTTTTGACACATTTATTTGTGATTTGTTTGTTTAAACACATAACTCACAATGAGGTTATTAAATTCGATATAAATATCATCGAGAGTTTTGTCTTTAGTTAACTAAAAATGCCCTTTTCTTTTCTATTTTGGTTGAAGTCAAACATTCTCAAATAATTTTAACTTCCCTCCAAATTTTTTCACTCCTTTTTTTTTTTTTTTTCTTAAAATGAAAATCAGCTAACCTATATCTTATTTGTTCCCTATAATTAAGGCTTCTGGCTCATTACTTAAGAATTTGAATTGTTTGAATTTGTGGCAGGAAAGCGATTCTCAATGAATCTAGGATATCGATTTTAAAAAATAGGTTTTGTCGCGTGGTAAAATTTAAATTATTAAATTAAAGACCATCTTTTAAATTAACTTAAAAGTCGCTTTAAAAAGTGTCAACCAATCCAAATTAGTTTATTTTGTATTCTCCCGTTTCAATTTATTTGTTACTTTGAAAAAAAATATTGTTTTAATTTATTTATTATTTTAAAAGTTTAAGACAATTTTATTTATTAATTTTTTTAATTATACTTTTACTCTCACTAATTTTAATTATTTCACATATTTATAATAAAATTGGTAATAGAATAAATAAAAGTATTAGAAAAATTTTGACTCATTAACTGTTTGTTTTAATATGCATGCTACAACCTAAAACAAAAAATAAAATGAAAATTGATAGAATATTTGCTTTAATTATGGATTTGTTTAACCTATTCTCCTAAAAACAAGACAGGCACATTAAATAGCTCGTATGTTCTATTGAAAATGGTACAACACCGAAAAAGCTTTTAAGTTTAAAAAACACTTACAAATGACTTATATATACTTTATCCAAGGAAATGAGTGGGGCTTAAATCTGTGATTTATTTAGGTGAGACCATGTCTTGCTATTTAATTAAGAATCTTATTATCATTTCTATCTAATTAATGCTCTTATTAATACTTCTATAAATTTATCTCTCTTACCTCTCATTCACCCTCTAAATGTTAAATTTATGATTTTAAAGTTTAGAGAAAAAATACAAGGTTTAGGATTAGAGTTTTAGAAATTAGAATTCAGAGCTTATTGTTTATGATTTATAGTGGTAGAATTTCACTGTTTAAAGTTTAGGACTTAAGGTTTAAAGACAAATGATGAAGGAAAAAAAGGTAAGAAATATTCACAAATATTACTTCCTCTATTCTATAATGTGTTATTTAAAGTTATTGCACAAGTGTTAAGAAATTATTAAATACATTTAAAATTTATCGCAACTTGACTAAATTGCCTTTATTTAATATCTTTTTAAACTACTCCATTAATTTCTTATATCTTATTAAATGAGAATAAAAAAATAAAAAATTGACAGTTTTAAAATTTTAAAATAACATATTTTCAAACAAAATAAAACTCTAAAACCATAGATTACATATTATGGATGGATCATGGAGTAATAAGAGTTTAATTAGAGAGGAGTAATGAATATATTAATTAAAGATGAGATAGATATTAATGATAACAATGTATAATTTCAATTTAAGATACTAGTTATTTAATGTGCTTATCTTTGTCCTTAGAGGTACGCTAGACAAAACCTTTAATCATACATCTTCCATTTCTTTTCATATGCGATTTAAGGTTGTTTGACAGATTAATAAAATTGGTATAATAGAATTTTATTGAATTTTTTTAAGATGTCCTTATTTATTTTAATTACATTATCCGTAGTTATCTCTTTACCCACAAATTAAGATAAGTGCATAACTGAATAAACCGACACGATTTTTTTTTTTTTTTTCAAAAGCGACAAATAAAAACAAACAAATGGATTAATCTTCGAGCTCGTCTCTACTTCTCTAATTTTTATTGTTTGGCTTGATAGCTGCAAGGAGACCTTGTTGCCCCACAACGTGTTAATGCTTGGAAATGGCAAGACAACGGTAGAGACACTTGGATCGAATTCTCAGATATAAGCGGTCTTGTTGTCAATGGAGGAGGCAAAATTGATGGCCAAGGTGCTTCTTGGTGGAAATGCTGTTCTGAGAGTCCAACTGTAAGTTAAAAAATTTATTCTTCTACATTACTATATGAGAAGATATGAAATTTATGAAAATACACAATCAATTTTGACTACTTCTGCACCTAAAAGCATTTTTTTTTTTTTTTTAAAGGCAAGGCAAACTATACTTTTGCAAAAGTAATCCAGGTTTGGTTTCTGATATAACAATGTTATTTATTCTGATTTGTGAATTTGGGATCATGCAGGCTTTATATTTTCACAACTGCCAAAATCTCCAACTTAGTAATCTAACACACATTAATAGCCCAAAAAATCATATTTCAATAAATTCCTGCAGTAGTTCTCACATCTCGAACCTGCATATTTTTGCACCTGAGGATAGCCCTAACACAGATGGAATTGATATCTCAGCTTCATCCAATATCATCATTGAAAATTTGGAAATGAAAACTGGTAATAATAATTACAGGCCCATTTGATTCTATTTGTTTAAATTCTTTCTATGTTAATGTTAGAATTATCTGTTTTGTGATAAAACTTTCCCTCTTATAGGTGACGATTGCATTGCTATAAACACTGAATCATCCTTCATCAACATAACGGATGTTGCTTGTGGACCTGGTCATGGCATAAGGTTAATAAATTTCTGTGTAACTTTTTCTTTGATTCTCTTCATTTTTTTTTATTGGTCTGTACAAAGAGTATCCTCTCTAATTAGCAACCATAAACTAATTTCTTTCGAGATAGAGAGATCATAGTTTCTCTTAATTTAATTACACATATATATTCTATTGATTATTCAGTATAATTCTCTTTTATGTATTGGTGAATTTAGCATTGGAAGTCTCGGAGAAAATGGAGAATATGCTAAAGTGGAAGAGATCCATGTCCGGAATTGCAGCTTTACTGGAACTCAAAATGGAGTAAGAATAAAGACTTGGGAGGTAATTGATTAGTTGTTGAAATAATTTCTTTCATGAAAAATGCTTGTGTATATATAGGTCGGCCAAAAACAACTTATTTGGAACCAGGGAAATCTAATTATAAGTTTATCAAAATGTGTTAAATATTGTTGATGATCACTTGTGAAATTAATGAATTATTTTGTAAGTCCATTTATGGTCAGTTTGGATGATACCTTCTATGTTAAAAATTCAAAGCTTTTAGTAGGAAAGAAAATCACATTGTCTTTTGAAGCAATATCCAAATGTGGTTGAATTCTAGTTCCATAGTTTGGCTTTACTTAACTTCCATCTTGGTGAAATAAGAATATTTGTGTAAATAAAACCATTATTTATTGTTACAAGGGAGGATCTGGGTATGCAAGAAAAATCACCTTTGAGGACATTCATCTCATCACAGCTAAGAACCCTGTGATTATTGACCAGCACTATAACCCTCGCAATGCTGCCAGAAACTCAACTGTGAAAGTGAGTGAAATTACATACCGCAGGGTGCATGGAACCTCAGCTGTTGAGAATGCAATCAAACTAGATTGTGGCAACTCCATTGGTTGCACAAATATTGTGTTGGAGGACATTAACATAACTTCCTCTGTTCCTGGAAAGAACACTTACGCATCCTGCAACAATGCACATGGCAGATCTTCCTTGTCCACTCCGAACATTTCATGCCTTTATAACTGACATGGTTTCATTCGATGTATCATCCTCGTCCTCAAAAACTGTTGTTTGTAATCCTTTTCTTATCAGGGTTCCATAGCAGAATCTTGAGGGCAAATGAAAGACGGATATAGAAACTTGCAGAGAAATGACTTGATTGTATTGAAACTGAATATACAACTTTATCTGGTCAAGTTAAATGAGAACAACTAAATATGGTTCATAAAGCTTAACTATACTAACTCAGACCGTAAATGGAGTAGGACCGTACACATATATCCTAATACCCTCTCAAACTGGATGTGATAACAATCCAAGCTTGCTTAACAACTCGTGATGTCTCAGTGCAAAGAGTGGTTTGGTCATAATATCTGCAATCTGCTCACTAGTTGGTACGTGTGAAAATGTGATGAGGCCATTTAGTAGCTGTTCACGCTCATAGTGATAGTCTGTATCATTATGGCTCATGAAATACTAGATTTTTAGCAATATGAATTGTTGCTATTTTAACAGGTATAGGTTGTACATCAAAAACATCCAATCCATGCAACAAACAAGTAAGCCAAGCTAATTCAACGATGAGTCATAGAACGATATTCAGCCTCAGCAAAGGACATAGACACAATAGATTGCTTTTTAGACTAGTAGGATACAGGACAACCACCAAACATGATCATATAACCACTAACAGAGACATAAGAAAAAGATGTAGTGATTTTATTTATGAAAATATTGGTGCAGCCAATGGAATTGCCAAAATCGAGTTTGATTGCATTCTCAACAGCTGAGGTTCCACGCAAATGTAACGTTACTCACTTTCACTGCTGAGTTCTTGGTAGCGGCATCAAGAACATCATAGTGTTGATCAATAATGATAGGATCCTTAGTAGTTACGAGAGTAGTATTTTCAAATATGATTCTCCTGATATATCCGAATCCAGCCTAAAAAGAGTCAACGAATAAAAATAATATCATTTATATAGATATTCACATTTCATCTAAAACAATAATATATATATATATATATATATATATATATATATATATATATATATATGATGGTCCCCTGCGTAGTACCCGAGAATGTCAGAAACACATCTTTTTGGTTAGACAATTGGACTACCTTAGGGATCATCAGCAATGCTATTCATGATCCCCTCCAAAGAGATGAAGAAACTCTTACACTTGCAGATCTCTGGCAACCCAACATTGGTCGGTCCCTCAACCATATCTCCTTCATACTCCCTCAAACATGGATTTGTCAAATTCACTCAATCATTCTTAATCACAAAGGCCAGTAGGGAAGCTTGGCTTAAGCTAAGTCCTCCTCCAAACTTTTTCAACTCAAGCCTTGAGGATTGGCTCTATTCCTCCATCTCCGGTGACACCTTGGTTACAGTTAGTGTACCATGGTCTTTCATTTTCAGCTTCATGAGTTGGGTTTTATGGAAAGACAGAAATAACACTGTGTTTTGTAACCCAAACACCATACAACAAGCACCTCATGTTAGAGCTATGGCTCTAGCTAGTGAGTTCTACCACCTGGTTGGAGTCCAAAAGACAAAAGTCTTCGACACAATCCTCATTACTTGGAATCCTCTGCCTCACAATTATTTCAAGCTTAATTGTGATGCTTCTGGATTTGGCAACCCAGGCAACATCTCCTTTTGGGGAGTTATTAGGGACGCCTCAGGCTCATGGGTTCAAGAATACAGCGGGAATTTGTTGCACAACACAGTTAATTATGGTGAAATTTGGAGTATCCACATAGGGATTAAACTAGCCCTAGCCCTTAAAGTTGATCATGTTATAGTTGAATCTGACTCACTTATTGCTGTCAATGCTTTGAAATACTCTAACCCACAACCGTTTCATCAATGGAAAACATTATTGGTTTACGTTTGTACGGAGCAGATAAAGCAGTTTAGCTGCTGTTTGGTACAGCACACATGCCATGAGAGAAACCAAAGTGGCTGACTGTTTAGCAAGAATGGGGTCATCTCTTCAAGAGGACTAGTTATCTATCCTAATATGCCTAAGGATGTTAATTTATGCTTTTCCGCTGACGGTTTGGGAACAAGCTTCCCTCGTAATGTGACATACTATATTATGTAATATGTATCAGAACTATCTACTTTGTACCTTTTGGCTTATCTAATGAATCCCTGTTAACCAAAAGGATGGCTTCAATCCGGAACAGTTAGAGAACAAATTGCGGGGCCTCTTTTATCACAGGAGGTTAATTGGAAATAGAAGCCACCTTAGTTGCTCTAGATTCCCTCAAAGAAGATAGTATCTCCTGGAGGTACAGCGGGAATGTAAGGGTTCGATGGTCCACTTTCTGCTAAGCGGACTGTATCTTGTTCTCTCATATGTTTAGCAGCATTTTTTTCATTTATTATCTTGTGTTGACATGGCAACGTACTGTTCCATTGGATTATTCGAATGGTCGAGATTGAGAGAATTACAATAAACTACAGGGTTTTACTACTACAGTACGTCTAAATCCCCAAATTAACTCCAGTAAGAAAGCGGCTACTGAAATCAAGGAGACAAGTCAAGCAAGACTCATCGTTAGCACATTCCAGAAACCTTGCCATCCACACTGCCAACAACATAAGGCATGATATAATAGCAAGTTTAATGGTGCAACTTCTAAGAGTTGCTCAACTTGTTATTTTACAATTTTTGTGTGTCTTAGCTTGATATATCATTTCTTTTTTACTTTACACTACTTAAGCGATAGATGTGTGGTGCAATTCTTAAAAACTACTTAAATGGAACACACTTTTAATTTAATATTTGAAGTTGTTTTTATTTTAGTTTTGACACATTAGAATTTAGCAAAATTCATGTCTATCAACGGTCGTGATCTAGCCAAAGGCTAATTTGCGGAAATCACTTTCCACCCAACCAACAGTCATGATGATCAGACCAAAGAAGATGATATTTTATCTCATATGTGGCAATGGGTCTCCTCCTTTGTTTCGATGTCTCTCCCCATCTCGAAGGACTAGAACTTTCCTCTACAATCTCTCAACTCCCAGATCAGATTTTTTGGCCCCTTTCCCCTTCCATTGAAAAGCAGCGTCATGGTCACAAATTCAGCTACTAATGATCTCAATCTCACTTCTTTATCTCAGCGTAAGGAATCGTACAATTGGGACCAATTTTGCTTCAATTAAACGGTTCACCAAATAGTGAACCCAAACTTTTCTCTCCTGCCAGCTTGGACCATTATATCGGTACAACTATTGTTGCAACTCTTCAGATAGATGAAATGGGCTTTTAGCAACTCCCATTAGAGTTGGTCTAAGGCATTAATGAAGTGGCATTTCCCATTTACTCCCTCTCATAATTGTGATTAATTCTGGACAGTTACTGTCCCAGCTAGTCAACATACACATTCAATAGGTATATATATATTGGATGAAAGTAGAGGCGAAATAGATTTCCATGATTCATTAGGATTAAGGTAGACGGAAAAGTTCAAAAAGTGCTTAGAGATGTATTTATAAATTATTCACCAACAAAAATCTTATATTAGTTGCAAAATTTAAATTTATATCTTTGATAGATATGGTCTCGATTTTTGCCAACATAACCAACAATCGTTGGCTCATTAGGCATATATTAAGTACACTGATTGCTTTCACATACATGTATCATGGCTGAGTCAAAGTCATCAATCTGTATATAAAAGGTAAACAGGTCAATACAGTATATATATAACCTTTCTCAGTTTCTGTAATATCTAGATGTTTCCCCTCTGGATACATGGTGTGAAACAAGACCATATATTTTATGCTAAGTGGCAATGTGTAACAAGTAACTGCCTTCCATTTTAGCACCACAAATTTCTCTAAATGAGATTCTTGATTATTAGGCATGCACACGAGGCATTAATTGGCATTCACGGATTAAGTGCACTATTCATGACTTAAATTTCACACAGTTCACCTAAAATTCTTCCAACAATATAACGAATGTAAATTTTATGAGAATAAAACAAATGTAAATTACTGCACAAGATTTTTTTTTGGTTGAATTTAAAAATAAAAAATAAAAAGATTGTGGCTCTTTAACAATCTATTTTACCAATGTCATGGATTTTTTTAGGTAAAAAAAAGTTAGCTGTATAAAGTGAAACATTTTTAGTTAATAAAAAATATTTTAATATCAGAGGGGTAAAAATGATTTGTAGGCTCAGTATCAATATTTCTTTTTATGACCAAAATCTCATCTTTTTATCCATTGGAACTTAATTTCTAAATTGTTATATTGTACAATTGTTTTTTTTTTCCCCCCATAGAACTTGAAGATGAGAATATTATCAAGGGTTGATTACTTATTTCAAGACGAAGGAACTTATATTATTTCAATTATTAGTGTTGTCATGGATCAGTTGGTGGATTGAATCGATATTTGTATAAATAGGATAAGACAATATGGTGGTATTTTAGTAATACTAAGATTTCACTCTCAATTACTCCAAATTCTGAGAATTTTTACATTAATTGTGAGTCTTATTTTACGTTACTAATTAAGAAAAAAAAAGAAAAAAGTACTTCAACAGAGAGGACAATTTGAAGGAGACAAAATAAGAAAAACGGAACGGTTAGCAAAATTGACTAGAAAAATCGTCAGCAAAAAGGGTCAAGATAGAGTAATTATGGGGCAAGACTGGTCAACAAAATACTAAAAGGTTCTTCATATAAATTTTATATATTACTATTTCGACTTAGGTAAATGTAAATTTTTGTAAATATTTTTTGAGTTTAAAACTTTCTTCGTTTTAGATTGAAACACGTCTTTATCACTCTAAAAAAAATAAAATAAAATTATTAGAAATAGTCTAATAGTGAAATATTAATTTGAGTAGTATGTCAAAGGTTTTCAGTACACTTCTCATGTAAGTTAAATAAAAAAACTTCAGCCTAAGGCATAGGATAAACTAACACAATAAACCTTAATTAATACTCCTAAATTTAAGTTTTTATTTTTGATCTACCTAAAATTTAAGGTTTAAGTTTAAGGGATGGATGAGATGGAAGAGGGAGAAATTAAGAGAGAAAAGAGAATATTAATAATAACACCATTTTTATATGCTCCCTATTGACCTTGGTTCACACTTAGATAAACCATTCATAAAATAGGTTGTGAAATTTGCTACAGTCAAAGAAAAAAGTCAAAGCCAGATCCGGGAAGATATTTCTCTAATTTCAAAATGGAAAGTCATAGGTACAAAGTAATTAATTAATCTTCCTTGATTGTGCAAAGAATCATTGATAATATATTGGGAGAATTGTTTTCCTTTCACCCAGCTACCACTGTATATATAATCGTCTTTCATCTGCTTTCCACTTCACAAACTTTATCCTTTTGCTTCATTATCCTCTACGTGTATCTGCTGTCTAATATTCGATCATTAGAATCTAACAGTGGTTTTTTTTTTTTTTTTGTCAAAGATGAAAAGCCTATTTGCTGTCCTCTTCATGCTTATGGTAGCATCTCCTTGTTTATGTAGTAGAATAATGGCTGATGATCAAAATCGTCACTTCGATGTAGTGAAATATGGTGCTAAGGGGGATGGCCAAAATGATGATTCTCAAGTAAATATCTATGATTCTTTATCTAACTAGTTCACTAGCTTCTCGTGGTTTAACATTTTGTATTTTATGTCTTCTCTCATTTTTTGTTCTATTTCTTTCATATTAATTAAAATTAATAAAATAATACTTTAAGTATTGAAACAAATATTAATTTTTTACTTCTTACCAATGAGAAGGTTATAAGGACCCAGATTCTCTAAAGTTGAGGCAGGAAACTTTAGCTAAATTTCAAAGTTTTTCATCCATTGGGATCTGCATCATCAACCTAATATTGTTCTGGCCTGATATCGATCCGAGTCCTAAGAGATGTGATTTCGATTTTTGCTTCTGATATCTTCATATTTCTTTTGGACACTTAATATTTTTCAGTTTCAGTTTGTCATAATTAATCCAGTTGGCTAATCGTCTTTGAATTTTTTGAAGGCTTTCCTCAAAGTATGGCACGATGTATGTGGTGCTAAGGGCAGCCCTATCCTCCTCATACCCAAAGGGAAAACATTCTTACTGCATCCTATTGTTTTCAACGGTGCTTGCAAGTCTGAAAGCATTAATGTTCAAGTAAATTCTTCACATTCTTATATATAAAAATGCATTTCCAGTTTGACCAAAATATATTTATGTAAACTTTTTTTTATATAAATATTTATATAAACTTTAAATTTTTTTAAAAAATCTTTTGCCATATGTTGATACTTTTATTTATGAATTTTGGTTTAAACACAAAACTCACAAAATTATTAAATATTCTTATTTAAATATTACCAAGAATTTTAACTTTAATTAACTAAATATGCCCTTTTCTTACTATCTGTTTGATTTCTAACATTCTAAAAAAAAGTTATTATGTCCGCCCAATTTTTCACTCCTATTTTTCCTTTTCTTTTTTTTAAATAAGCTGACCCTAATCTTATTTGTTCCTTCATAAAGCCTTTTATCATCTAATTCTTTTGGCAGCTACAAGGAGACCTTGTTACCCCGAAAAGTGTTGATGCTTGGAAATGGCCAGATAATAGTAAAGACGCTTGGATCAAATTCTCAGATATAAACGGTCTTGTTGTCAATGGAGGAGGCAAAATTGATGGCCAAGGTGCTTCTTTGTGGAAGTGCAGTTCTAATGGTGATTGTCATAGACCAACTGTAAGTTAATTATAAATTTATTCTTCCCCATTATACGTAACTTTTTTTAGGAGATAAGATATGAAATTTAGGAAAATACACAATTGATTTAGACTTGTGCATAAGTAAACTATATTTGGTTTCTGATTTAACAGTGGTAGTTATTCTGATTTGTAAATTTGGGAATATGCAGGCTTTACATTTTCACAAATGCCAAAATCTCCAACTTAGTAATCTAACACACATTAATAGCCCAAGAAATCATATATCAATAAATTCCTGTAATGGTTCTCACATCTCGAACCTGCATATTTTTGCACCTGAGGATAGCCCTAACACTGATGGAATTGATATCTCAGCTTCATCTAATATAATCATCGAAAAATTGGAAGTCAGAACTGGTAATAATTATTACATGCTCATTTGATCCTACTTATTTAATTTCTTCCCATGTTTATGTTAGAATTATCTGTTTGTGATAAATTTTTCCCCATTATAGGTGACGACTGTATTGCTATAAACAGTGGTTCATCCTTTATCAACATAACTGATGTTGCTTGCGGACCTGGCCATGGCATAAGGTTAATAAAATTCTATGTAAATTTTTCTTGGTTTCTCTTTTAGTTAAAAATATACTTCTATTGATTAATTTATCAACGTGGTTCTCTTCAATGTATTGGTGAATTTAGCATTGGAAGCCTTGGAAAAAACGGAACAAATGCCACAGTAGAAGAGATCTATATTCGGAATTGCAGCTTTAATGGAACTCAGAATGGAGTTAGAATCAAGACATGGGAGGTAATTAAACTCGTTGTTCTTTTGTTGAAAGTCAGCTAAAACCAACCTATTTGAATCCAATGAAATCTATTATAAGTTTATCCAATTACGTGTTAAGTGATGTTGATGAACGATAATTAAATATGTTACAATTAAATCTAAAATAAGTATATTTATGGTAAATTTCCATGAGACTTTTATGTGCAAAATTCAAAGGTTTTAGTCGAAGAAATCACTTTTGGCTCTTTTGAAGTATCCGAACATGATTCAATTATGGTTCCATCTTTTGGTTTTACTTCTCTCCTTATTGAGGAAAAGTGCATATTTGTATAAATAACACTACTTCTTTTTTTTTTATTAGGGAGGATCTGGGTATGCAAGAAAAATCACATTTGAAGATATTCATCTCTTAGCAGCTGACAACCCTGTGATTATTGATCAGCACTATGACCCTTTAACTGCTGCCACAAACTCAACAGTGAAAGTGAGCGACATTACTTACCGCAAGGTGCGTGGAACCTCAGCTGTTGAGGAAGCAATCAAACTCAATTGTGACAACTCCATTGGGTGCACCAACATTGTGTTGCATGACATTAACATAACTTCTTCTGTTCCTGGAATGAACACCTATGCATCCTGCAACAATGCACATGGCACATTCTCTTCGTCCACTCCAAAGATTCCATGTCTTTTATAAATGATCTAGTTTTGTTCAATCTTTTTTTTGTGGTGTTGTCCTTGTTCTTGAAAGCTGCTGTATCTAGTCCATTTTTATAGAAATAACGCTGAAACGTTTCTAGTGCATTTATCTCTTTGATATGTATACAATAAATGAGAGATCCTCTTACTCCAAGAATGAGTCTTAAATACTAATTCCCTTTTATTTCAAGAAAACCAGGCATGCTCAGCGGTTTCTCCAGAACATTACTGGCAGTTTTGACTGCAGGAAGTGAAATTTTCAAGAGTCAACAAAATCATCAAAAAGCTAGGTGTCACAAAAGGTTTAGCAACGGTTTTTCTCAAGTTTGAAGTTTCTGACACTTTTCCTTGAGTTTCTCTGGGTCACCATTGGGCTCATCATCTTCATCTTCCCTTCTAATTAATTACGATGCTGTGATGTAATCTGTCATTGACTACACTTGAAAGGTAACTAACAACTTGAAGACCTTCTTCAAGCAGAAATTCAAGCTTGTAAGGGATCTAAAGAAAGAAGCATCAATAATCTAATAAATGGACTTGAATGCATAGAGTAGATATGGCCACTATAATGAGGAAAAATAAACTTGTCACCATAAATTTGCATCAAAATAATCGATTCAAAATAAAATACTATTTTCATCTCTAGAAATCTACTAAATCCCTCTCAAGCAAGAGCTTCACAATTCAATACTTTCTCAACGTCAACCCTTCGTCCAAATCCGTAAATGAATGTTAACAGCAAAGAGTGATGGATTCAAAAATAGATTATATTTGTAACTTTAAAATATAATGTACTATAATTAAAAGTATACATGTATTTTTTTTTTTTTTTTGCTGCTAAAACTTTTAAGATGAATGATGGTATTTTAATCTAAGACAAAAAAATCAATAAAAACTTATAAAAGATTTACATTTTCCTCATCTCAAAATGACAAATAAGGACTTAAACTTATAATTTGTTAGATGCGATAACTTATTTTAGTTTACTCAATCACTTAACTTCTTAAGGGAGCTCAGTTTCCAAACTTTGTATCACTGAACATTTTCTTTTAATGTATTCCACTTTTAACAAAACAGAAAAAAAAATAAATAAATAAATAAACTCAACCAACCCCTTAAAATTAACAATATATATGTATTTTATAATTGTTCTATAATGTTTTCATATTTTGAAAACACTAAATGATTTTCTTATTTTCTATAATATAAAAAATTTCCCTATCTCTAAATTAAGAAAATCTGAGATTAGTAATAGATTTTTATTTGCTAAATCCATTACTAAATTAAGAAAATCAGTCACTAAATTTTAGAAATGGCACATTTAACGATGGAATATAGCAATGAAAATATCCATTATTAAATTTAGCAACAGAATTAACAACAAATAACAAAAAGATGATCGCTAATTTGACGACGAGAGATGTACACATGTCCTCCTTAATTATTCCATCGCTAAATCAACAAAAATTGAATAACATTAGAAACCACCAATTCAAGATATTTCAATTTATCAATTATCAAATAATATTAAAAGAAAGTACTACAATGTCAAGAAAGATAATACAAGTTTCAACCTAAGTATTAGATCCACCTCCTCCTTCCATCTCCTGTTTCGGAAGTTCTGTAATCATTAATTACCATTATGTCCTCATCATCCACATCTTCCTCTATACTGCCTTAACTCTTCTTGGTATTCTTCATCGCCCTAACAGCCCTCTTGTAGATTGTTTTGTGTACTTAATTTTTTCTTAAGATAATACAAATGGAACCATTATTTTAAGTGAGATGGTGATATAGACTCTTTTCGGTGAGTTGCCTACCAGGCCAGGTAGCAGCCAATAGCTTTTTCCGTGAACTCCTTCTTACTGATGCACAGTGAAAGAAAGATCAATTTAACTATTTTTACTTTAAGTCCAGCTTTAACTATTTTTAATTCTAACTGCACACATATTTGTACATTCCTCCATTGACCATTCCGAAGTGTACTCAACAGAAAAATTAATATAATAAACTCATATTTTCCCATTACAAAGGTTAGAGAAAAGAATTGATATAAAAGTGATTGTAGAACTTTAGTTTCATTTCATCTATGTAATGATAGCATATGGATTTTCTAACTACAAAATTCAACAGGTGATCCATGAATATGATCATTAAATATCAGCAAATTGTAAAAAAGAAAACCTTTCTGTGTTTTGTTCCTTCGTTATGTCTGATGCTATTTCAGAAATACATTCTTCCTAATCAATTGGGGGATTGCTTGTTTGCTAGTGAAGGATATACCTACAAACCATATTACAATAAGAAAAGGAGATAGTTGTGAGTAACTGCATAATAACAACATATTTAAGTGGTATAGGAGAAAACACTTGTCATGAAAGTTTCATAGTATGCGCATGAGACAAGATAAGAACATTGACTGATGACTTATCTAAATCAGAAAATACAAGAACATTGGATATTTCTATAACTTAGAGGAGTTCTGTCTATTTCTCTACTTCTTCGCCTTGCAAGGTGCATGAACTTGTAATTTAAAATAGATGGTTAAGTTATTGACTGAACAATGGATGATGAGATTTACATGTTGATGCATCTGAAATGGTATTTAAAGTGAATTGATAATTTTCCATGTTAATCTAATGAAAGACTACTTACAAGGAAGGGATATTTGTGGATTGAAGAATAAATCCTTGTAAGGTAGTTTAAATTACCTTTCTTCTCCAAATTTATAATTTAAGCAGTCATTCTGATCCTTTTAATGTAAAATCATGTGGTAGTGAGTTTATCAGCTGATATTAGAAAATTGCAAAACAAATTCAATATTACTGTTGCTATATATCCAAATAAGTATAAGAGAAGAGTATAGTTTATATAAAGCATTAAGTACAACGAAGGTACAGCTTTTGAGACCAACTATTACAAAAGAAAATCACCAAGAAATTGTGAAGTAGTTTTACTTTTTTAAGGAAAATAAATAAATAAATAAGGTTAAGTTTTTAATCAAGGCATGTAACATTTGGAGTGGATGAAGAAGATCTGCCATGGGCATTATTGCAGAATGCATAAGTGTCCTTTCCAAGAACAGAGGAAGTTATGTTAATATCTTCCAACACAATATTGGTGCAACCAACGGAATTGCTGCAATCCAGTTTGATTGCATTCTCAACAGCTGAGGTTCCATACACTCTGCGGTATGTAACGTCACTCACTTTCACTGCTGAGTTGTTAGTAGCAGCAGGAAGAGGATCGTAGTGTTGGTCGATAATGATAGGGTTCTTTGGAGCTATTAGAGTAATATCTTCAAAGGTGATTTTTCTGGCATATCCAGATCCTCCCTGATAAAAATGATTGAACAGAAATAATATCATTTATATAGTTCACATTTTATCTATAACAACAATAAGGAAATAAGTAAAGTCAAAAGATAGAATTAGAATAAAGTCATGTGTGGGATCTCCAAAGGATCAAAACTGATTTTTTCTTCAATTAGAGCTCTTTTGGATTTTTGTTTTTCTGTAAGAAGCATTTTTGGCAAAAGAAAAAATAGTAAGTGTTTGGTTTAATTTTTTTTTTTTTTTTTAAAAAAAGCAAAAGTATTCTAAACAAAAATACATATTTCCTTTTTCAAAAACATGTTGAAGGATGATAAATCTATTTTCATAGTTATTTTAGCTTGTGAGTTTTTATAGCAATTTGAGTAGTGTTTTTAGTGTTTTGGCTTCTTTTTGAGAACTTATAGATGTTTGAAAGTTTCATTGTCTTTTGAAGAGATTTAGCATTGATTTAAAGCTTTTTTGTGACCTAGTGCAAGTGAAATGCATTTTTGGGACTCAACGTTCAACTTAGGAGCCAAAAAGAGGAGTTGCTATTAGGTAGGTTGGAGCTCAGCCCCAAAACCTAAAGCTGAGCGCCAAGTAGGTAGAGAAGAAAAGAGGATAATTCATCAAGAAATTGGGTTTTTATTGAATAAGAAATTAGAAAATCATAGAACTAAATAATATTAATATATAAAATTTGTCATATTCATAATTAAGACTCTTAAGTAAAATTTTGAACCTAAATTCTATCTCAATGATCTTTATCTTTTTTTAATTGCTACTTTTCTTTTGCATTCATTGCTGCTTTTACAATTTGATCACCTAAATAGTGTAAAAATACATCTAGAAGCTTTGACTTCTATTTTTACACCTTAAAACACTTACCAAGTAGACGCTAAAAGCTTTGAACATTTCATGGGAAAAACCTCATATATACTGATAAGTGGACTTATTTTCAACTTATAAACGTTTACTTATTAATATTGTAATAAACATATTTATTTGTACTTGGGTGAAGTCATAATTAAAATTCCTTGGATCCAAATAAAATGTTTTCGGCTGACCTATATAATTCAGCATAAATTTTTCATGAAAGGACACATCCAAAAAAATAACATGAAAGAAATTATTTCAACAACTAATTTAATTGAGGTACCTCCCATGTCTTGATTCTAGCTCCATTCTGAGTTCCAGTAAAGTTGCAATTCCGCACATAGATCTCTTCCACTTCAGCAGATTCTCCATGTTCTCCAAGGCTTCCAATGCTATATTATTCAACAATACAAACACAAAAGAACTTCTTCTTTTTTGAGTATTTTATTAAAATAAATATTTATAACTAGTGAGAAAAAAAAAAAAAGAGAAAGAAAATTGAGATAAAACCAAAAACCTTATGCCATGGCCTGGTCCACAAGCAACATCAGATATGTTGATGAAAGATGAACCAGTGTTGATTGCAACACAGTCATCACCTACAGAAGAAGCAAAATTTCGATCAAAACAAAATCCCAATTTTAAAATATCAAATATTTTAGGTGGAAATTAATGTAAAAAGATTAAACTGCCTCTATAATTCAATTACCTGTTTCAATTTTGCAATTGTGGATGAAGACATTGGAGGATGCTGAGATGTCAATTCCATCGGTGTTTGGGCTATCCTCAGGTGCAATAAAGTGCAAATTGGAGATATGAGTGTCATTGCAAGTGTTTATGCTTATGTGATTTTTTGGGCTATTGATGTGAGTCAAATCGCTAAGTTGGAGATTTTGGCAACTGTGAAAATGTAAAGCCTGTGTATTTTTCACAAAGATAGAAGTTAATAACGTTATGTAAAGCTACTTTTAACTTTTAAAGGTAATTTATTTAAAAAGTTAATATAAATGAACTTAAAACTCAATCTTATCTAAAAATTGAACTTGTTAGTTGGCTAAGTTGAACTTAAATTAATATTATGATACAGTATATTTACACAAAATATTCTTTAGTTATTTTTTAAAACTATATATACACACACGTATTAGGAGATAATTCTTCCAAATTCAGAGTTTGAATTCAAGAAGTGAGACTTTCAAGCTCTTAGGGCAGGTGTATATCATTCTTTCATAACTTTAAGTAACTTACAGTTGGCCTTGGGCAGTTGCCATCCGAGCCACACTTCCACCAAGAGGCTCCTTGGCCATCAATTTGTCCACCTCCATTGATGACAAGGCCATTTATACCAGAGAATCTGATCCAAGCATCTTTGTCGTCATCTGACCATTTCCAAGCATCAACGCTCTCTGGGGCAATGATATTTCCTTGAATCTGCTTAGCCAGACATTATTAGTGATATCTCTAGCTTAAGTATTGATTATACTTCATCGATAAGTAAAGCATACAGCACCTTCAAAGGAATTATGTAAGATTAAGTTATTTAGCCAAACAAAATCTGCCAGAATTTTGACGGAATTAAATTTTTCAGAAATCATTAAGCCAATAGGTGTAGTCTATTGCGATTTTGGTATCATTTATAAAGTTTGGGGTTTCAATTTACTCATGTAATTAATTTAAAAAATCCAGAATTATCCTATTAACAAAATCAAACTGCTAATCAATATTTTCTAAAATTAGTTTTGTCCATTCTTTAGATATATCAAAACACATGTATACGTAGGGGTAACGATTGGGCTGGTCTGAATTGAACCAATGCTATTTCCAGAGGGGATTTCTTTTTCGCATATCCTTTTGTTTTTTTCTTTTTTCACATTTCATATATTTAGGGATGTTCATAAGTTGGATTTGGTAGAGTCAATCATATTTTCTTACCCAACTCGTATAAAAGACATTAGCTCAAGTCTGGTTGGGCTTGAGCAAAAAAGTTTTACAAACCCAACTCAATCCAACCTAGGATTTGTGAGGTTGGGTCAATAAGTTAGTATAATTTGGTTTTTTTTTACAAAGAAATATGTATATAATTTGAGAAAAAAATTATAGGTTAAATAAATTAAATTAGTTGTAAAATTTATAATAATAAAATATTAAAATACAAGAATATATATTATAAACTTTTTAATTGAGATAAATAAAGTGAAAAATTATCACTTAGACCACTCTGAATAAATAAACTAACAAAGAAAAAAGTATATAAGAAATTATCATTAAATAAAAAAATTTACTCATTTATAATATAAACATTTGTCCCTCTTATAGCATGACGAAACACAAACATTTAACTCCACATATTTAATTTACGTTTTATATATTTTAATTTTAAGTTTTTTTTTATATGAGTTTATATCAGTTGAGTTGAGTTCATATACCTTAAACCCAATGGCTTTTAGACTATCATATTAAAAGTCAACCTAATCTACTCAAATGCAAAACTCAGCTCAAACTAGTTAGGTCTGGTTGGATTGTGTCATAAACATCCTTACATACATTTCTGAATATTTTGGAATGTAATGTATATTACAGAACTTCAATTTCCGGAATGCGAAAGAAATGTTGGGATGTGTTAGATGAAATCCCATTTTCAGACTAGGGCAGGCTTCTTAGGGCCAATGTGCCACTGAGATGGCTGTCCCTAAAAAAATTTCCTATTTTTCATAGAACTTTTATGATTTTATAACCAAAAACTAAAAAAAAATGTAAATTCACGAATATAAATTTATTAAAAAAATCAAAAAATGAATTCCAAACCAGCTTGAGCATAAAAACAAAAGCACATAAACACTAAAAATTTACCTGAACACTAATGCTTGCAGGCTTGCAAGGACCCTTCAATTTTACAGGCTGGAACAAGTATGCTTTTCCTTTGGGTACGAAGAGTGTTGGGGTGCCCTTAGCTGACCCACATGCATCATTCCATGCTTTGAGAAAAGCCTGTAAAATTTGTAAAAAGAAGGACACTCAGCCAAAGCTAATGGATACTATTAGATCTGATAATTTCAAGGGCAGAACTTTAAGTTTCGAAAAAATGAATAAGATAGAGGTATATGAATGACAAAACAAAATTAAGAAAAGCTACCTGTGAATCATCACTTTGGCCATCCCCCTTAGCACCATAACTGTCAACGCTGAAGCTAGCACCAGCTAGTTTTGTATCAGTGACGTCTGTTCCAGCATGCAATAAGAAAAATAATAAACAAAATGAAGCAATTAGTAAAAGCATGAAACTGACAGCAATTAGGACTAATTTCCTCATTGAAACTGAGATCGTTGTCACTACAACTCTATTATATATGTCTATGTAGAGAAAAGGAAAGGTAATTAAGGAATGAACTTGTGAAGTGCAAAGCAGACAAAAGAATACTATAAATACTGTGGTAGCTACAGCAGTAACTGTGGAATGAGTAATTCATAATAAGACTGCAGATCTTTCTTATTATTAATCATAATGATAAAGATTTGTATTGAATTAATCAGCCGAAGTATAAAAAAAAAAAAAAAATCCTTAATAATAATAAATACTTGTGTCTTATAGATGTATTTTTTACAAAAGTGCACCAAGATTGGTCCAACACCAACTAGTATGGATTGTAATTATATATCACAATGGTGTAGGTTCAAATTTTGTTGTGTGAGAATTTTGTTAATAAATAATTCATGTATATCTTTATAAGTAATTTTTTAATCTCAAAATATGTCATAACCTTAATAAATCCCAAGATCTAATTCATCTAAATTTTTATTTATAAAATATATATAAAAAAAAAAAAACTATTTTAGTTAGGCAAATCGAAATTTAATGGCTTGGGATCACTTGGGATGTTTGTGATATAGTTTACAATGCACGTGGAAAAATTATTAATTTTGATATTGTTCCATGCATATGCAAAATCTAATGCTTTATTTTGAAAACAAAAGAAATCTAGCTCATTGATTCACAAAGGAAAAACGTGGTTGCATTTGTTTGGATGTGAAATATTCATTGAGTAGCAAATGCATGGGCGATTCAGCTAAAATATAGGATATAAATGGCTAAAAATCATTGATTCACGTACCTCTTAATTCACTTCTTTAGTTCATGATGTGTGTGTGTATATATATATATATATATATATATATATATATATATATATATATATATATATATATATTAGGCTTAATTGAATTGCGTATGAGCATGCGAACACAGGCTATTTTAGGGGAGGCATGCATGCTAATAATATCAACTAGGGAAACGAAAAAATAAAGGAATCAATTAAAGACTGAATTAGAATCTAAACAGTAAGCACAAGTAACCCTTTGCCTAGTCTTAAGGTTGGAAGGACATTTTTCATATGCAGCAAGGTATCCCTTGCCAACAACCAAAGAATAATTCCTACTGTGGCATGGAGATCAAAAGACTTTTAAGGATTTGATAAGATTAAAATCTTAATGCATATACTTCTGGTCTTTGTAGAATTACTTCAATAGCATTATTCGCAATTTGCTAACAGTGCTAATTTATTTGAAAAGGATTGACATATTTGCTTATAAGACTTAGATTTAAATCTTATTATAAGTAGTTCTTCTTTGATAAGTAATCTATAAATATTATTACGACTTCTTTAAAGCCTGTGACCTACCCTGATCTTTAATTGAGATATATTTCACAAAAGTTAATACCAATATGTACATATGTAAAGATATGGCACCTATTTGGTAAGAAATATTTAATATCAATGGCTATACATGTTCGTGTAATATACTCCTGTCCCGTTATGCCTATGTAACATAAAAAACATAACTTATTAAAAAGAGTACGAGCAGATACATCATCTAGGTACGTGCAGATGCCCCCCACTGACTGTAACTCTAATATGAACTAATTATGAGTGGCAATAAAAATAAGCCAAAAGTAGCTTAAGTATTTTCTGAGTTACCGTAATTATCTGCACAAGACCACAATGTCTCTGGAACTTTTGGTTATCGTAAATCATGTCATGTAAAATGATGCAAAAAAAAAATTTTAAGTACTCTTTTATGCAAAGCACTCAAGATACTCTTTTAAAAATAAATATAAAATCATCTTTTAAAGTAATGTTTTTATTAATTTTGTTTAAATATTCTCTGAATAAAAGTTTATTAATATTCAATTGCATAAAAATTAATTAAATTGAATACAAAATGAGCTTATTTATATATATAAAAAAAAAAAAGTCTCTTAATAATAATAATAATAATAATGAAAAAAAAATCTTAATCTAGATAATAACATAAAATAATAAAATGGAATAATACAATTATAATTCAAAAATCTTAATTAATCAAACTTCCAATAAAATTCTAATTAAATAAAACTCTAGAATGTCTACTTTACCTTCATAAATGCTATCCTAATTAATCGTAGGTAATAGTATTTGAGGTTTAATTAAATTGTAATTGTTGGTTTGTTTTACCATCATGAATGATTTTCTTGCTACTAGCTTGGCTCCTTCTCCTCCTTTCAAAGCCCTTATCCCTTGGGATCCCTTATTACTTTTGCAAGCAATTGAGGCTTCCGTGACTTCCGCCCATAAACTGGTCTCTCCCTTAGAAAGTCTCCACTTGATTTTTGCTAGAAGAGCTTGACTTACTCTCTTAGTTGTCTTAAGATCAACACCCCCCCCCCCCCCCCTTCTTGCCTTCTTCTAGTCATTTTGTCCCAACTTACCAACCGTGAACAAAAGGTGGGAGAGTTTTGGACCCCTAAAGAATTTAAAAGGGTTCCAATAACCTAAAAGGCTCTCTTGATCCACCAGAAGAGACAAGAAATCCATAGCAAGGATGAAAATATAAGGAGAGAGTGAATCTCCTTATCGAAGGCCTCTTTCCAGCTTGAAAAAATTTGATCGCCTACCATTAATGATGATTGAATATTGAACCGAGGTACAGCATTTCTCTGAGTGCAATCAAATTCGAGGCGAAGTTTAATTTATTAAGCACAGCTTTGATGAAAGCCCAATTTATCCTATCATAAGCATTTTCCAAATCCAACTTGATGATCATCCACTTCTTCTTTGTATTTTTCCTATTTGTGCAGTGGAGAATTTGTTGAGCCACCATGACATTATTTGTGCTCCTACGCCCTTTTATGAAGGCTCCCTAACAAGGAGAGACTAGATTTGGGATAAATGGTTTAAGCCTATTCATTATAACTTTATTAAGGACCTTATAGATTGTACTTGAAAGAGAATTAGGTCTATAGTAGTTAATGGTACAGGCTGAAGGAAATATGGGAATGAGGCAGATTTGTGTCTTACTCCAATCATCCGGGAAATTCCAAGTCTCAGAACACTTGGTCACAGCTCTAACAAAGCTATTACCTGTGATATCCCAAAATATTTAAAAAAAAAACCCAGATGAAAACCATCACACCCAAGAGCTTTGTTATCTTTCATGCTAAATGAAGCTTCCTTAATTTCAAAGAGTGAAGGATAGCTTTCCAAGCTGCTGTGGCTCTCAGACGGTATACCTCTAAGAGCTAGATCCAAAACATAATTGAATTGAAATTCATCTTGGGATCTGTATCTTTTTTGGAAATGATCCAAAATACAATCCCGAATATCTTGAGGATTATGTATAATATATCCCCCAAATCCTTAAGGAACCAAATTATATTGTTTCTTCTCCTAGAAATCATCGAAATACGGAAGAAGTGGGGGTTAGCATCCCCTTCTAAGAGCCGATTCTTGATTTGGTTTTCCAAAATAATTCTTCTTGAGTCAAAACATTAAGATATTCCTGACAAATTTGTTTCTCTAAAATCTCAAGAGCATGGTGAGTTGATGTATCTTGAGCTCTTTGAAGGCCTCCTATTCTTGCCAAAAAAACGCCTCTTTTTATCGAAGATATTGCCAAAAGTGTCTTTGTTCCAGACTCTTATATTTTAAAAAAGTGTTGCAAAGTTCTGCCACGTCTTCCTCTGTGTCCTTCCAGACTTTATGAATTTCCTCCTTGAAAGAAGGATGCCTGAACCACATTGGTTCCAGGCAAAAAGGTTTCTCTCCCAAGGAGAAGCAAGAACTCATGTCCACTAAGATAGGGTTGTTAGAATTTGAACTTTAGTGTTAGGAAAAAATTGTAGCCAATACGGATTCGCTACTGCCCTATCTGATCTGGCTCTAACCACTCTACCTCCAGAAGTTTTGTCCATCCAAGTAAATTTTCCCCCCTAATGCGCCTAAATCAAGCAAACGGCAATGATCAAGGCAATCCCTGAATAAAGCAGCTCGAGTTCTAGACATCTCACGTACCCCTAACTTTTCTTCAAGACTTAATATCTCATTAAAATCCCCTACTGCTAACCTTGGTAAATTATGAGTGTTGGAAAAGGTTTGAAAGACACCCCAAAGCTCTAGTCTAGTGTTGAAGCATGGACTAGCATAAATCCCAGAAACAATAAAAGAAATACCACTAACCTTAACCATGCAATTGAGTCCTTGGAAAGAAGTAGCTAGGAAAGAGATATCCACTTCTCTAGTGCGCCACGAGCCAAATTCCACCTGCAAAACCCATGGCATCAACTTTATGATGTCCATCAAAGTCCAAAGTAGCAATGGTGCTATCAGCTCTTCATGTAGTCAGACAATTAATAAAATGTTAGAATTATATATATAATAACAAAGGCAAGCACTTAATAAAATGAGTTGACATTAAAATTATTGAATTAATGACAGAAGCATATGAATTGAAAGTACGCAATTGCGAAAACCATGGTTCTTCATTTGGTATTGAAATCCTGATGTTATTATAATTGATCATTAGTGTTTGGTAAAGAAATCACCACTGTTGATCACAGTGAATTATTCATAAATAGACAAAGCATGCATGTAACTGCCGAAAAGGATCAGGAAGCCTTATTAAGACACAACATATTCCATGCCTGCACAAGACAAAGTTTGTAACATTATCATGGATAGTGGATGTTGCAAAAATATCTCATCAAATCACATGGCGAAAAAAACTCAATCTGCTTACCCAAATTCATACACACTATTACAAACTATGGTAACTTAATAAAGGCAATGAGTTAAAATTTACAAAACGTTGTTTTGTTACTTTTTTGATTGTCCAAAAATATCAAAGAGGTATGATGTTCACTCTTATGGATGCTTGTCACCTACTTGTGGGAAGACTTTGGCAATATTATAGTTGTGCTATGTATGATGGTTATGCAAGCTTTTTATTCTTTCAAAATGGATGAATCAAGTTAACCCCACTATACCGAATGAATTTAACGGTAGCAAAAATGAAGCCCAGTCGCTTGAATCCTCAGCTTCCAAAGACCACTTCAAAGATGGGATCCATTCCTAACTTACCACCAATGCGAGACATCCCACCAATGCTGGATAAATATAATGAAAAGTAGCAAATGAAAGTCTACTAGGCTCTTCTATTTCCTTCCCAAAATCAGTTAACAGATTTCCCTTACCTCATTATCAATTCTACTTTCTTCCTAACTAGATTGGTGTCACCCCTTGTTCCACAATCATGTGGGGGCGTAATAGCAAACAAAAGGCAGAACACATGCCACCAACATAATGCATGACCTTAGGCAGAAAAGAGAGAACATTTACCATGTAATTAATTCTACATAGTTACTGTAAAACAGTGACATGGTGTAATAAAGTAACTGCCTTCATTTTAGCACCATAATTTCCTCAAAAGGAGAGATTCTTAGGCATGCACGTAATGCTTTAATTGGTATTCACGGATTATGTGCACCATTAATGACTTAATTCCGACACGATTTACCTAAAGGTCTCCTATAACATATGTAAATAAGTGCACAAGATTTCTCTTTCGCTTGAAAAAAGAAATAAAAGATTGTGTCTGTTTCAACAATCTCTATTTTAGTAGTGAGATAACTCTCCTTTATGAATATCATTTTCTTTTCTTATTTAGGACTTGATTGCTTATTTCAAGAGTGCAAAGGTGAGACATCAATGGATCTTATTTCAAGTATCATTGTTGTCATGGTGAAATTGATCGAATGAACTGGTACTTATAGGAATAGGATAAGACAATATAGTGGTATTTTAATAATCCTAAGATTTCATTTTCAGTTAATTTTTAAGAGTTTTTTGATTACTTGTGAGTATTATTAATTAAATTTTCCAACAACTGCTTTAATAGAAAGATAATTTGAAGGATACAAAAAGGAAAATGGAGGAGTTAGCAATTGACTTAAAAAAATAAGAAAATTCAGTAAGCAAATGTCAGAATAGAGTAATAACAAGAGTAGTCACAACATTTTAAAAGATTCTTCACATAACTTTTGTAGATAAAATTGGTTGTCCAAATTACCAGAACCAAACAAAAAATGTGAAAACCAGAAGACAGGATATTACGCTGACTTCAAAAGCAAAGTCATAAGTACAAATAAACTGGCAACTTGCGTGTAAGAGAAATGCGTAACTATAGCACTGATAATCTCCATTCATTATGCCAAGAATATTTTTTATTATTTCAGATAATTGTTTTCCTTAATTGATACATCAAACTGCAATGTCACTGTATATATAATCGTCTTTCATCTGCCTTGCACTTCACAGACCTTTTATCAGCTTTATTTTTTGTTCAGCTGTGGTTTCTGATATCAAAGATGAAATTCCTATTTGCTGCCCTTTTCATGTTCTTGGTTGCTTCGCCTTGTTTATGCGTTAGAATAATAGCTGATGATCAAATTCTTCTCTTTAATGTAATGAATTATGGAGCTAAGGGGGATGGCCAAAGTGATGATTCACAGGTGTCAAACATTCTTCATCTAACTAGCTAGCTTCTCATATATATCTTCATCCTTTCTTTCATATCTGGCACCTTGTCTCATTTTTGGTCTTATCATTTCCATTGGTAAAAATAAAATAAAATAATATAATATGCTTTCAATACATGCAACATCTTTTTATTAGTTTTCAATTTCAATTTGACTTAATTCCCATTAGTTAATTGTCTTTGACTTTGAAACTTTTGAAGGCTTTCCTCAAAGTTTGGCAAGTGGTGTGCGTGGCTACTCATCAGGGTACCCCTGTAGTCCTTGTACCAAAAGGGAGAACATTCTTGCTGCAGCCTATTGTTTTCAACGGTCCTTGCAATTCTGCAAGCATTAATGTTCAGGTAAGTTAGGGTTGATGATGTGTTTAGGTCTTCAATAATTAAATTCTTCATGTTTTTGTGGTATTATTTTATTTAGGTGAATATACGGTATTTTCATTTATAATATTTATTATCTTTGAAATAAAGATCTTGTGCTATTTTTTTTTATACTTTTGTTTATGATTTTTGGTGAAAACTAAATTCATTCAACTAGAAAAACAAAATTAACGATACAAGTCCTATGTAAATATTACCAAGAATTGTATTTAATTAATTAAAAATGCCCTTTTCTTTGCATTTTTTGTTGACTTCAAACATTGTAAAACAATTTTTACTCATTTTTTTAGGATCAGCTAACCAAAATCGTTTGTTGACTTCAAACATCCCAAAGGCCTTCGTTTTGTATTTGTTTTAGTTCTAACTAGCTCTTCCGTGACTCTCCAATTTTTATTGTTTGGCTTGGCAGGTAGAAGGAAAGCTTGTTGCACCAGAAAGTGTTGCTTGGAAGTGGCCAGACAATAATAAAGACACTTGGATCAAATTCTCAGATATAAACGGCCTTGTTATCAATGGAGGAGGGACAATTGATGGCCAAGGTGCTGCTTGGTGGAAGTGCTGTTCTAATAGACCAACTGTAAGTAAAAAATTATAAAAAAAAAAAAAAGAAGAAGATATTCTTCCCTATTATACACAACTTTTTCTTAGTACCAAATGTTAGTTATTATGCTTTGTGAATTTGGGAACACGCAGGCTTTACATTTTCACAACTGTAAGAATCTCCAACTTAGTGATCTGACACACATTAATAGCCCAAGAAATCATATATCAGTAAACTCCTGCGATGGTGCTCACATCTCCAACCTGCATATGTTTGCACCTGAGGATAGCTCTAACACTGATGGAATTGATATTTCAACTTCATCAAATATCTTCATCAGAAAATTGGAGATAAAAACTGGTAATAATTAATACAAGCCCATATTTTCATTCTTTTTTATATAATTTCTTCCTATGCTGATCATAATGCTAGGACTGTCTGTATGCGAAATATTTTTTCCTATTATAGGGGACGACTGCATCGCTATAAACAGTGGTTCATCCTTCATCAACATAACCGATGTTGCTTGCGGACCTGGTCATGGCATAAGGTTAAAAAGTCCTATCATTTTTTTTTTTCAGTTGTAAAGATACTTCTCTTGATTATTCAACAAAATTCTCTTATTTGTTATGGTGAATATAGCATTGGAAGTCTAGGAGAAAATGGTGAATACGCTACTGTGGAAGAAGTCCGAGTCCACAATTGCAGCTTTACAGGAACTCAAAATGGAGTCAGAATCAAGACATGGCAGGTAATGAATTTTTTAGATAGTTTCCTTAAATGAAATTGCTCAAATGTTTCTTTAGAGTGGCTTTTTGTTCACAATTACTTCTATGTGACTTTTGAAAAAAAGAGAAAGAAAAAGTATTACAAATAATGTAAATGCCTATTGTAAATTGTCTGTTTTTAATACCTCAAATATTTTTTTAAATTAATCCAAACAAGCTCTAAGTTACGTAAAAACAATTTATTTATATCAACTTTAATTTTATCAAAATACAAGTATTATTGTTGATGATCACTTGAGATATTAACTAAATGTTTTAGTCATCCAACAACTTTTTTAAATCCAATTTAGTTCAATTATATGTTCATCAAATTTGATGATCACTTCTCACATTCACTAAATGTTTAAAACAATTTATGATCAGTGTGAACGAGGTTTCCTTATGTGAAAAATTAAAAGCTTTTATTAAAAAAAATCACATTTATTTTGGAGCATCCAAACATTATTCAATTCTAGTTCCATTTCTTTCCTTGTTGATAAGATTAATATTTCTTTCCTTATTTGATAAGATATGAATATTAATGTAAATAATACTATTATTTGTTTTTTATCAGGGAGGATCCGGATATGCAAGAAAAATTACATTTGAGGATATTCATGTTGTAGCAGCTAACAATCCTGTGATTATTGACCAACACTATGACGCTTACGATGCTGTCAGAGGATCAGCAGTGGAAGTGAGTGATGTTACATACAGCAACGTGCATGGAACCTCAGCTGTTGATGATGCAATCCAACTCAATTGTGACAACTCCATTGGTTGCACCAACATTATGTTCTATGACATTAACATAACTTCTTCTGCTCCTGGAAAGAAAACTTACGCATCCTGCAATAATGCTCATGGCAGATTTTCTTTGTCCACTCCAAACATTTCATGCCTTCTTTACTGATCTGGTTTTGCATGTTCAACCTTTTGATGTTGCGTGCTATCCTTGTTCTCAGAAATTGTATTCAGTCTTATTGTTTAGAAATATTGCTGAAGTTTTCCTCAAGTGCAATTCTCGTTTATATATATATAGTCACAGAAACGTGGATGGTCAACTAAAATTAAAAATTTAAAGTCTTTCAAAAATTAGAGTACTATTAGAAACCCTTTTATTTTTTCTTCTTTTTAGTAAAGCATTAGTCATCTTTTCTAATCATAAATAGCAAGGACTTGTCGAGATGATTGGCTCAATATGATATTGTAATGCCCCATCTCTTGTCTAACCACAACCAAAATCCATGTCAATGCAATTATGCAAATAGGAATCCTTCTAGAAGGAAACACCACGCAATTACAAATTAATAACACTAGCTTCCACCAAACTAATCACAAATTTGCAAACTTAAAGATAGGAGTTAACATTTATGTCTCCACGGATCAAAGCTTTGCCAAATATTGATTTTAACAAGTTGAATGAATCAAAATAGAATTGGCTAATGTCACCAAGAAAGAAAGAGCAAACTGTTTTCTTGAATATGCCGCCAACCTCACCTTTCTTCGTTTATTTCTCTCCTCCAGCTTGCCTTTTACTTGCTCGATCCCTCTCACCCGCCTGGAGTTCTCTGTGTGACTTTCCTTTTCATTTCTTGTGCCTGATTGTTGTCCTTCTTGCATTGAAGTGTGCTCTATTTACGGGCAAAAATTTGCAATCATGGTAAATCTTAATCAATTAGGATTACTATCTCTCCAATATTCTTTAATTCCGTTATGATATTCCTACTTAAACATTAGGATTTCCTAAAGTCATCATGAGCCCATAAATATTTTCGAATTACCATTGATGATATTTTATATAGGATTTTCATGCATTTTAGGAATGGATTTGAATTCACTGACGTTTAGGCGGTAATGCCAGGTGACTTTCGCATGCGTGGACTGTTGGATCATTCGGATTCTCTTAGAATAGTGTTTTCTCCACCAAGTCAGCTTACCTCTGTCATGGAGAAGTGGGTAACCATAACTCTCTTTTTAAGAAGCACATGGAAGACTAAACGTCTTGTTAGAATCAAACATTTCCTTTGGAAATGTGCTCCTGATTCCCTTCCGGTGGCTCAAGTTCTTTCTCATCCAAAAGTGATAAACTCTAATAGTTGCTTCCGTTGTGATAATGAGGAATCCCTTATACATTGCTTGAGAAATTATGATATAAACAAATCGTTTAGGTTAAACCTTTGATGCAATTATGATTTTTTCAAACTCCCTTTACAAGAATGGTTACTAAAGTCTCTTTTGAATCGATCTGAAAGATTGCTACCGAATACCATGGGCTACTGTTTTTGCCTATGGATGCTGGACTTTATTGATAGATCGCAATTGTCTTCTGTTCAAAGGAAAAAAGTAATCCCTGTAATCCTAGGACTCGAGTGCCAGCAGCACCAGCGGATTTTTTCCACATAGGGTTTATCCATAGGGAGCCAAATGCCAAAAGATAATGCAGTTGGAAGTTGTAGATAATGATGTATTGTAGATGGCTGTATAGCTTTGACTTTATCAAGTAGTTGCATGGCTAGGTTAGTTAATGCATTGTTTTTGTTTGATAGTCACTTCTAAGATTGGATCGAGTTTGAGTTGGATCAGTCTCACAGGTCCTATAAACAAAAAAAAGTCAGATTAAAAAAGTCAAATTAGATTTCGAGTTTTTGAAACTTAAGTTAATATTTAATTTAAATAGGATAAGATTTTATCACACTAAATTAAAATAATATTTATTTTATTTAATAGTAGATTCAATAATAAAAATCTTTTCTTAATTTTACCTTGAATTCTTTATTAGACTGGGCCTAAATGTAAGCTTAGCTCACTAGTTCTAATCCATATCAATTTTGAATTGCAAAGATAAGGTAGAAAGAGTAGTGTATTATATGAGTCTGGACTCTAAGGGATTTCATGTATTATGTATATATAGTGGGTGTTGTTATTGGAATAAAATCAGAAAACCATATTCCTTCGAATACTGCTGGCGTCTCTGTTCCTTTAAAAGAATCCTCCATATTGGATGGATTCCTCCTTTGATGGGATGGTGCAAGTTCAATTGTGATGCCTCTGCTACTTGCAATACGGGAACTACAGGTTTTGGAGGTGTAATTAGGGACATTAGGAAAATAGGTTCATGGTTTTAGTGGGAATTCGGGTCAAGGTACTGTCAATAGAAGAGAAGTTTGGAGCATCTTGAAAGGGATTATTATTGCAAATGAACTTCAGATCAAACACCTTGTCATTGAATCTGATTCTAGCTTGGCTATTAACTTCCTTTCTAACGAATGCCCTTTGACTCACCCTTGCAGCACTTTACACATTTGTTTTAGATTAGAGGCCTCGAAGAGGGAGGAAGTGAAGTTGTTTCACACCTTTAGAAAGGGAAAACAGTTATCTGATGGCCTGCCTAAGAAAGGACTCTATATGAAAAAAAAAAAAAAAAAAGGACTTTTTATCAAGTTAGTGTCAGTACTATTTCACCTAGTAATTGGAGACTATTCTCTATCTTTAATAGAAGGAGCTAACCTACCATTAACTTATTCATCATAAACAAGGCCCACATCAGCAAAGAGCAAACTATCTCATTTCCCTTTTCTATATGTTAAATTCTTGTATAAATTTTTTATCCATTAAAAAAAAAAAAAAGGCAGATTTGGTACCCAGTGGCGAAAAGAAGGCGTATACCCGCATGTGTACCGTCAAGTGCTACCGTTTGGTTCTTTACCAAAAACATATATCTATTGCTGCTGAACTGCCTGGTCCCTCTATCTGCACCCCCTCTTTATTGTCTCAACTGCATTATTTTTAGTTATATTTTATAATCATAACAAAGATCAAACAAGTAAATATTTTTTAGAATGTAATTACAAAATGTGCTAATCTAATATTAAAAATATTAAACATAAGAAATTTATTTTCATGTCCAAGTATTTTATGCTCATTCATTCTACTGTAAAAGAAAGAGCAATCACTAAAAAAAGTTGGACATATTTAATAGATAAATAAACAAACAAAACAATGTAGCCGTTAATAGAAGTAAAACTTCTAACATAGAACACTTTAATTTATTTGTTTACAACACAACAAAGGTTGCTACTTTTATGGCCCTCACCTACCATTTTCCATTCACACAAGCTTAAGAAAATCATTAATAATTGTAAATTCTTAAAGTATTTTATCTCCTACTCACATTGATTCCCTTCATTCTCAGCTGGTTACAGTACATGGTGCGTAAATATCATTGACTAATTCTCAAGATTTGCCATTGTCTATAGTGCTTTCCAATTTATGACCCTCCCAACCACCAAGCCTCTCACTTTCACAAATCCAAACAAACAACGGGAAGAAAAACAGAACAAAGAAAGATCCAATTCCAAACCGAATCAAAATGTCCAAACCCAGATTGATTCTCTTGGCCTCCCTCCACTTGCCACTTCTTCTTCTTTTGCTGCATACCCATTTCCCATTTTGCAATGCTCTCTCACTGGGAGACCTCAATTTGCTGAAAAGCAGTGAAATTGACGTAATCACCAAAAGGGTTTGCACCAAAACCATTGGAGAGTGCTGGGCAGAACCAGAATTGGATTCAGAGACCAATAGAAGAATCCTGGAAATGCAGAAAAAGTACATTAGCTATGAGACCCTGAAGAGGGACATGGTTCCCTGTGATAAACCTGGAGGTTCTTACTACAATTGTCAGGGAAAACCAGCAAATCCTTATAATCGAGGTTGTGAGGTAATTACTGGTTGTGCAAGGGGTGTTAAAGGCATCAAGACTTAGCAAGTTGAAGATAGAATCATTAGAATAGATGAAGGCAAGTGAGCCAAGTGGTTCTACTTCCTTCTTCTTTTTCTTTTGCCCCTTCTCATCACCTAATCCTTTTTTTTTCATTTATGAGCTTAATTTCCTCTAAGGTTATCATCATGCTTTTTCATTTTAGATGCACATTATTTTACTTTCTTTGTAAAATATATGATTAGCTTATTAATGAAAAAAATTTAACAACTGATGTCTATATATTTTTATTGTCTCTATTTAATAGAAATTTGGTGGTGGTACACTTTAAATTTTAGTCAGAAAGTGAGAACCAAGTCCAAAATTAATTTTCTTTGCAAAAATTGTGACTTTATGCTCAAAGACCAAAATTTCTGTAGTATTTTGTTGCAAATTTGAACTGTTTCTTGAACTTTTTTTCCCGATAATTATGCGGTCATAGAACACTCCCAGATGTTGAGAATGAAGAGGCCATTTCCAGAAGCTATTTTTCTTTTTCCCTGGTATTTGTCCTAAGGAAGTAACATATTTAGAAGAGAAATAGAATCTGCATAAAGCTACAGAAAAAATTGCTTATGCTTGATGGCTTCCCCTTTTAAGCTCAATCTGACTGCAGAGGTAAACTTGCACATGGACACATGGCATGTAATCTGTCCATCCGTATAGTTTTTTTCTTTTTTTCTGTTACAAGATCAGGATTACAATGCTCCGGAGAAAGGAAAGCGAAGTACATGGCTAGAATAGAATCTTCCCAAAACTTATCAGCATAACTAATTTACTGGTAGGAGACAGACCACCCCTATACCGGATTGATATAGGAAAGGATGATAAGTCATTTCCTGAGCCCTGTTGTGGGATCTCCTTTGAGTTGTGAATTCAGTAAACTTTTTTAGATAATTATACATTATTACTAGTCTGTAATTTGTTTGATTGTTCTGGAGCAGTTTTGCTGGTTCAAACCCAGAAAAAGAGTTGTTTTTAATTTTTTTTATTTCGAATCTACATGGGATTATTCCAGTCCTTGATCATCTAATGCTAATAGATGATTACAGTTGACATCAGAGGCGTGAGTTAAAATATTAGACATTAGTGATATAAGTCTGCTTAATAACTGCATTGGAAAACCCTATCAATTAGCATCTCTAAAGCATTGAAGTTCCCTTGTGTTAAATTACTTTATACTTTCAAGTGTTGTCTTCCTATTTTTATCTTTCTAGCACTTTCACTTGTTCTTACTACAACAACAACATAGTTTACTTGATCATTCCCATGAACATAGAGCAGAAGAAGCTGCACATGTCTCCATCTTGGCGAGTAACAGAAGATGTTATGTTGAGTGTTTAGAATGTCAAAGAATATCTTGTTTCACTATTCTTCTTAATGTTTCGATTTCCCATTGCTCTAGTTGGACCTCCATTTCCTAGAGTAGAAGTCTTTTGAGTCCCCCTTCAACTTTAAACTATTTTAATCTAATTAGTAATTAGTTCAACTGTACAGTATTCCAAGGACACATCCAAAAAAAAGTTGAAGTCCTTCCAACATTTTCATAGAAATCCATATTCATAGTCATAAAGATGGACGAAATTGCTAGAGGAGACACTCAGAATGAACCAGTAGAACAGCCTACAAACTAAAGCTGCATATTTTACAACAAAATATTTAACTGAGTATGCACACACAGAGAGACACACTTATGGTTGCAAAACAAGAAGACTAACTCTAATTTCTTGTAGTTATCATTTGTTATTAGCACTTCTCCTTATCATCTCCAACTTTTATCAAGACAATTAATCTATCTTCCTTTCTTGTGTGTGCTGCTACTCTGCTTCTGCCATTCATTTTCTAATAGCTTGCTTTAAATGGTTGATACTACCACAAATCTGCTGCTGCCGTTGTTGTTGGTGTTTGGAGAAAAGGGGAGTTATTAGATAAGAATGTGACCTGTGCTGAACCTTTTGGCATAAGTGCTCATATACAGTGAACCAACTTGACATGCTACAATGTTTCATGGTGAGCTGTGCTGTTTTAGAACATGGGCTCCTCTCCTTTAATAATGTTATTTAACATTCTTACTAATAATAGATTATAAGCATTGATTTGGAAATTAAACGTGTATCTCTATGTTGTTTTCTTTGCAAAGCCTTTACATACTTGCAGTTACACCAGAGAATTATCTGTTGCCTATGCCTGCACTTCCAGGTTTTGCACATCATTTTCTCCCCTCTCTCATTCACTCACTTTCACACTCTCAACCCCGTTGTTTGGTGAAAAAATGTTCAAAGCAGCTCGGCATTTTTTTTTTTATTACCCATAAGGGTTTTGTTCCCATAATAGAGATAAGACTAATTTCGTTCGAAGGTGAAACAATTATAATTACTTTTTACTTTCTTAAAACCTCAAACTCTTGATATGATAAAAATCTCTCAACCATTAAACACCTTATCAATAGGAGCTCCGCATATTTGGTAACTTCACATTTATCGAGCCTCACTTATACTTTATACTTCATATTATTGGTTCCATCATCTTATGAAGGGGGAAACGTGGTGAAGTTGATATTTAGTTGGTGTTCTTGAAGATTTTTCATTGCCAAGCTTAGTGATTGTTCAATGTTGCACGCACAACATATTCTAGTGGGTGCCACTTAATTTCAAGTGATTCCATGTTGAAACTTAGGATTGAAGCAAACACTAAAAGGCTATGCAATATGAGCCTGCTGGATCCACGAAGTGTCAGCACTGAAACAGGACCCAACTACCCACCTTCTCATATTTCATATTTCTTTTAGCTTGTGAGGTGCTATGCTACAACTTAACATGAATGATAGATATAATGTGAATAGAACTCCACCATTACGTAATCCTTATGTAAACAGCAATATTGGAATATGAATTTGAAGTGCAAAGTAAAGATAAAACTTATTCTCAAACTGTATTCATAACAATAAGAAATTTTGAGATAAGTTATAATATACTGTTTAAGACAATAAATTTATAAGATATAATTTGTAATAATAAATTTTATCCCAAAATAATATATACATTCACTTTCTGTTTATAACATTCTCTTATTCTCCATACAGACCGAATGTGAATTCAAGTATTTTTATACTCAAATTCTACCATATAGTTTAGCTGTAGACCAGTTTGTAAACATTTTTTGTGATTCATCATGTTTTTGCCTAACACCACTTGGGATGGGAGTTTCAAATGACCAGTTATGAGTGAAATTGAACGTCTAAACCAAAGCAGCAGACTGAGAAGGCCCACAGGCATTATTATTATGAAAAGCTTCCACTGAATTCAATGCTCCATAAATATCTATGCTCTTGTACCTAAAGTGATAATAAATAAATGTAGGTGAGGAATGGATGATAAAAATTTAGGTGAATATCATGCCATACCATTTATTTGTGGTGGTTTAGCATATAATATTGTCTTTTTTATCTAACTTTTTTATTGAAAAATAGATGAATAATTCAAATTAATTTTAAAGATGTGTGCCAAGTAATATTATTTATAAATATTTAAATAAATAGTTAAGATGTATTAGGTAAAAATACAGTTGAATAACAAAATGCAAACACTTCTTTTGATAGATTCTGGTGAGGGCCATGAAGTGATTTTAATATTGTTGTGAACATATCGAAAATAAAATTTTCTACCACATATTATGATTGAATTTTTCGAGATCTTTACAATAATCCTAATAATGGGTGAGTAAATTATATGAGAAAATTCGGAAATGATGTTGTAAGCTATACCACCTGAAGTAGCTGAACTGATTTTCACTGTTTACTTTGTAGGCATAAGTTGTCATTTTTTTTTTAATTATTATTATTATTATTGTAGGGATGAATGAGGAAAGGATAATCTTTCTGAAATTCCATTGTCAATTTGATTATTCTTTTTTCTAATAAAAAGTGGGTAACTGGGAGCTTGCAGCAAAAAGGGCCATTTAGAGTTTTTCTTTTGAAAATGTAGATAATAATATTGCTTCTTGGATAAATTAAATGAAGCCCTTTTCTCCAGTTTTCCTTTTCAGTTCCTACATAATTCAGTCCATCTTAATAAATTCATCCGTAGAAATGTTCATAGTGGTAGTTTGCATTTTATTATCACATAAGCACATAAATGATTGACAAAGTATAGATTAAATAGAAAGTAAATTGTATCCAAATACATTATAATTCAAAATTTTTGAGTTTAAAATTTTAGAATTATTTTTTTGAAAAGAAATTTATCATTTGTTATTCTCTACTTAAATAGAGATTAGTCTCATATATAAAATACTCTAAGTATAAACCAGAATCACATAAATGAGAATTGCAAAGTACAAGTTATGAATTTAAATTGATAATAACATGAAAAAACTTTATTGTAATAAGGAAAATTATATATCAAACCAAACAAAAAAACCTGTAATATCACGGGAATTAATATACTAAAAGTTAGAGTTCAAACCTCATTATGTATCATGTTAGGGAAAAAAAAATACCAAAGTAAAGAAATGTTGTAAGGCATTGTTCAAAACCATTTTTATGGTATGGGATATATGAAATGAAACTTTCTTTCTCTCTCTCTTGGAGATAGGCCTTCTCATGATGGGCTTCAGCATCCAGACAGGCCTGTGAAAGGGGTGTGTGTTTTGTAGGCAGGGGTATTTTGGGAAGAAAAGTTTTAAATATATAAATTAGACGTGTGACTAGAAAAATGGGGTGTGCCAAAAGAAACCTCCTACTTTCTTTCTTTTGGGCGAGTTTGTCTCTTTGGGTTGGGCTCCCGTATAACTGTGCTTCTGTTGAGGCCATAAGAGCTCCTTGATTTTTCTTTTTTCTTTTTTTATTTTTCTATTTTGAAATTGCCATCACTTTTTTATGTAAACTTTAGTATCACCATAATCTTTAAAAAATATTTTTTCTCCGTTAGAATGGTCATCTGCCAACTCCCAATATATATACACCATATAATATAATATATAATAATACTAGTGTTTATAGTCATCCAAGCATGTCTTGACTTAAGGAGAGTTAGGCGTTTTTATTTGAAGGACATTCTGAAGAGTCAATAGTCAAAGAGTCCAATAACACAGCATTATTTTATTTATAATAATAATAATAATAATAATAATAATAATAATAATAAAATATAATTTATTTTCAAACTAAATAAATTCAATAACTTGCAAAGTTTTTAACAATAAAAAGTTGAAAATGACTTCCTTATATAAAAGAATGCCTGTTAAGGAAAATAATAATATTTACAATAGATTCTTTATTTATTATGGCAACAATTTTGAAGTCAAATAGAAGACCCTAATTTTAAAAAATAATACATTATATTTTTATTATATAGATATAATCGAATTTTTAAATACTTAAGACAAAAACCAATATTTTCGTATGGTTTTTTTTTATTAGGCAAGTCGAAAGGTGACAACGTAAAATTAAGAACCATTCAACATTCAACATATGGTATTATGACAAGAAGGAATATAAGACAAAAGCAGACATTAGAGCCTTTTGTTATGAGCAATGTTTTGAATTGATTGTGTTTGCAATAAGAAAATATCATATTCAGCTCAACCTATCACCACCCCCGCCTACCTTTGCTGTTGAGAGGATATATGGATAACCTACTACCACTTCTGAGAAAAGGATATGTTTGTCCCAAAATTTTGACATTATAGATTATGATTTTGATAGATAATTTTTTTTGACATGATTGATCATTTTTTTAAAATATAAAATAAAATAGTGATTAATCAAAAGATTTCATCTTTTTTTTTTTCCCAAAATACTACTTAGAGTATTTCTTTTACCCTTCGTCCCATTTCAACTCATTCAAAAGTTTATTTAAAAAAAAAAAAAACACATAGAATATTCTTTTTTTAATTGAACACATAGAGTATTGTTATATCTATATCAGTCAGAAGTAATAATTATTGAATTCCTAATAATAAAAGGCATCTTATTCAAGAGTTTTAATAAAAGGAAAAAGAGCCCAACTAAGCAATGAACTCTATTAAAAGAATTTAGTACATTATTGACTGTGTAATTTTTTTATACCAAAAGTTTGGAACTTATAGTTGTTATATAATATAGGGTACACATGAGAAATTCTTCAACAAGGTCTGCCATTCAAAATCTTGATGTACAATTACAAAATAATGTATATATATTAATTGAGTCCTTTTCAAATTTTGGATTCGGCGGTTCAAAAGAATCAAAAACCATGACTTTTCAACAGAGAAACACAGGCAGTGGTCATAATTTCTAGGGGTAAGATTTTTTTTAGGAACTCTTTTTGTCTTATAGTGGAGGCTGCGTTTGGCAAAACTACAAAAATTGATGGGGAGTTTGGCCCCACAATGAATAACCATTGAATGACAGAGATCACTTCAACTAGTCAAGTTTCTAGTCAGCCAAACAAAATCATGTAGTTTAGCTCCAAGTCAAAAATTTCATAAATTATTAAAAAAAGGGATAATTTTATTGATCAAGTCGTAAAAAATAATGAGAATTTATACTCAATGTCTAAGGTCCATCACTAATTATGTTTTTCAAAGGAAATTCTTTTTTTTTAAAAAAAAAAAAAAGACTACGTCAGTTTTAGTAGAGATATATAGCTTTTTTTTTTCTTTTTTTTTTTTTTGGGATAGCTATATTAATATTTTAGCAAACTTTTGCCTTAGAATTTCTTCACTTGTTGAGAACATAATAATAGACTTTATCCTCTATGAGATATTCAATTTTGATTTTTTCTTGACTAGTCCTAAAATTAGTCCATCTTTGAAATTTTTGTGCCCTACTGTGCCTATTGTTAAAATATCAATTAACACTGCACATAAACAAGATATTTTTTTTAAAAGGAAAATCACTACATGTGACCTAACGGTGGATGATTTGGATAGCCTTCAAAAGGTTAGAGGTTCGAAACCTCATCCATAGATCTTTCCAGTTTAACTGTGAGGATTAATATCCGGTTATTTTTTAAAACATTGGTTGAATGGGTTGTGGTCTGTCAATGATAAAGATTTCCGTATGTACCAAAAACAAATAGCTTTCAATTTCTAATACAAGTAACCAGTATCTCTCACTTAATGGATTTTCCTAACTTTTTAAGAGATAAGATTCCTAAATTCATGAATGTATGTGCCTATATGGAATGTCAATTATTATGAGAATAAAAATAGAATGTGAACCCATCTTCTATTAAAAATAAAACAAAGTATAATCAATAAGGATATGTTCAAAACACATAAATATTTTTTTAGAATTAAAATTTGTTATTTCATTTTCAAGTTACATTTATTATTTCACTTTTTATAGCTAAAAAAATATAATATTATTATTTTATCACTTTCTCATATGATTTTTTACTTTTTAATGTGACTTTTTTACTTTTTTATATATTTTAATTAATTTATTATAATAAAATAATGTATTAAAATAACATTTTTTTTTACTATATATAGTATGAGGACTCACTGATGGATTATCCTCAGTCTCACAGGAATCTCAAATATTTGATTACTAATATATATATATGTTACATAATGAGAAAAAATAATTTAATAATTTGATTAATAAATAATTTTTTATATGAAATAAAAAAATATATTTTTAAATAATTAATTCAACTTTTATTGATATATTAATTGACTTAAATTGTAATTTTTAATCCCTTATTTATATTTCTCATATTTCTCTGTTCTTATTACATTGTTACCTTTAAAAAAAAAAAAACGGCTTGAGAAACAGTTTGAACAATCACTAGGCAGAAATTTTGCAATATAGAACAAATAAACGTTGCAAAAAGCAAAATTATGAAGAGAAATGGCATTTTCAATTGCAATCTCAAGAATACTCGACGAACATCAATTGCAGAAGAGTAATTTGTTAACTTGAAGCAAACACATAATACTGAGAATCGCTTTTCATTTTTTTCCCCAGTTTTCTATTCATATATTGAACACACAAAAGAACACAGAGTAAAGCTACAACGACATAATATCCCACACAAACCCAACCACAACCTTATTCAAATTCATTTGGTCTCCTCGACAAAGACCAATGATTTCCCTTCCCTCAACCATGCCACCACCATAAACTACAGAAACCTACAAATTCTACAACACTGAAAAATGTAACATAATTCCAAAAACGAAAAAGAAACCATCCAAAAGAGACCCATATATTGTTTTCTCCCAATCTCACCCCTTTTGATCAAGAAGACACAAACAATGTTTTCTTCCCAATCTCTCGTTGCCATGGACAGCTTAGTACCTGTAATGAGCAGGCTTGTATGGTCCCTCGACGGGAATACTGATGTAATCAGCCTGTTCCTTGGTAAGCTTGGTGAGCTTGGCTCCGAGTTTGCCGAGGTGAAGAGCAGCCACCTTCTCGTCGAGGTGCTTTGGCAAGACATAAACCTTCTTCTCGTACTTGCCAGTTGCCTTTTCCTTCCACAACTCAAGCTGTGCAATGACCTGGTTGGTGAATGAGCAGGACATGACAAAACTTGGGTGTCCTGTGGCACAACCCAAGTTCATCAAACGTCCCTCGGCCAAGACAATGATGCCGGTTTTTGTTTCTGGGAACACCCATCTGTCTGTTTGAGGCTTAATGGTGATACGCTTCACACCAGGGTAGTTCTCAAGTCCCTGCATGTCAATTTCATTGTCAAAGTGACCAATGTTGCAAACAATGGCATTGTTCTTCATTTTCCTCATCTGATCAACCATGATGATGTCCTTGTTACCAGTGGTGGTGACAAAGATGTCAGCCTCATGGACAACATCCTCAAGGGTCAGAACTTGGAAACCTTCCATAAGAGCTTGAAGGGCACAGATGGGGTCAATCTCGGTGACGATGACGCGAGCTCCAGCTTGCTTCAGAGCAGCAGCACAGCCCTTGCCAACATCACCATAACCACAGACAACTCCGACCTTTCCGGCAATCATGACATCAGTGGCTCTCATCAAACCATCAGGGAGAGAGTGACGGCAACCGTACAAGTTATCGAACTGTTAATAGACATAGATCCAGGAAAGCCACTTTGTTAGACCAGAAAATGACATACATCAAAAGCAAGGTATATTCCAAAATTTATTAGACTTAAGAACCATTGAACCCATAGAATCAGCAATAATTGCTGCATTCCAACATCTAAAAGATTAATACAGAGTTACTTAATTGAGTTAATTCTAAGCCAACACAAAACTTAGCAGACACTACACATTCACTCCTTTGAGGACATTTATCGAACAGATGGTAGACAAGAAATCTTTGTCATTCCCATGCTGTGTTTTCAAGCAACAAATCGAATTGAGTGTATTTTTAACTTCCACTAACACTAAAATAGCTCATCAATATTTCAACCTCAACTGGAACCGAACAATACTCGGAAAACATAATAGATCTAATACTCAAAAAATCGTTAGATCCAAAGCAATTTACAAAACGGATGCTAAGAAGTCAACAAAATCCTAGATCCAAATCAAAATTCCAAGAAATTGAAATAGATCTAGAACTATGAAATAGGTGTTACCTTGCTCTTGGTGACAGAGTCATTGACATTAATGGCAGGGAACAACAAAGTGCCATTAGCTTGCATCTGGTACAACCTCTTGACACCAGTGGTGGTCTCCTCAGAGACACCCACAAGTCTCTCCTTCATCTTGTGGTACCTCTTGGGGTCGGTCTTCAATCCATCCCTGATGATGGTCAAAACAATCTGGAACTCGGCATTATCAGTAGATGCTGGATCTGGTAACTTCCCAGTCTTCTCGTAGATCTCTTCCGCCTTCACTCCCTCGTGGATCAAAAGGGTAGCATCACCACCGTCATCAACAATCAGATTAGGGCCACCGCCGGGACCCCAATCAAGAGCACGCTCAGTGCACCACCAGTACTCCTGAAGGGTCTCACCCTTCCAGGCAAAGACGGCGGCGCTATCGCGGGCAATAGCTGCGGCAGCGTGGTCCTGAGTAGAGAAGATGTTGCAAGAACACCAACGGACCTCGGCGCCGAGAGCAGTGAGGGTCTCAATGAGGACAGCGGTTTGAATGGTCATGTGAAGGGAACCGGTGATCTTAGCACCCTTGAAGGGTTGGGCAGGGCCAAATTCGGCACGGCAAGACATGAGACCAGGCATTTCAACCTCGGCGAGCTCGATTTCGAGTCTTCCGAAGTCGGCCTGGGACATGTCCTTGACCTTGTACTCGCGGCCAGAGGTGGTTTTCTCAACGAGTAAAGCCATGGCTGCGGCAGCAACAGAGAAATGGAAGCTTAAACTCTGTGTGAGAGAGCAAAAGGGGTATAGAGAAGGGAGAGTGAGAGGCGCGGAACGAAGAGAATGGAGATGTGAGCTATCTATAAATAGCTTTGAACAGTGGAATGGACGGTCCAGATTGCACTTGGGGTTGGTGTATCACTCTGATTGCTGGATCTGGTTTTACCATTTTAGTCGAGTTTGCTTCGCTTCGCTATCACAAATCAGCAGTACTGGTGCTCAATTTTATTTTATTTTTGAAAAAAAAATGAATTTTGTTTTTATTTACAACGATAAATACACACAATAATTTTCTCTCCAATAATTATTCAAATTTTTCTTATAAATTTTTCAAGGGTAGAAATTAGAATTTGAGTTGAAATATTTGTACAGATTTATTCTTATTTCAATTTAATTTATGAAGATTTTTTTTATACAGAAACATCACGTATCAATCAATATTATAATTTTATATATACATAAACAAAAACTATAACTTTATACAGAGATTCATTTAAATTCTATAGTAAATGACAAATTATGTAATGGTTTTATGTTAGCAGTAGTGTGTTATTTTTCAATTTTTTTTTTTTACTAATTTTATGTGCATTTTCTTATTTTTTAAATGTCATAAAATTATTTCCATTACAATTTTCACAGCTAGAGAAAATATTCTGACAAAAATTGGATCTATCATAAGGAATTAAAAAAAGTGTAGAATATGGTTACAAGAATTTTAATTCATTAACAGTTTTAAGTTTTTACTATAGATGAATTAAAAAGATTTGAATTTAGTATAATTGACTATTACAATTGCATAATTAATGCAATTGCAAGCTCATCCAATAAATAACAACTCATATACACAATACAGTGGCTTCTCTTAGTCCAAACACAAATTGGAAAAGGAATTGTTGATAGAGATTCTAACTTCAGCACGGACAGGATAGTTCTAACACTTAACAAATACAAACAAAATCCTTTAAGTCAAGGTTTAAACAAAATCCTTAACCTAACACTTCAGCACAATATGCAATTTCTCAAAAAAAAAAAAAAATTTGGCACAATAATATAATTTTTAAAAATAAAATTTTAATATTTTAGTACTTTAAAATTAAACTTAACTTTTTTTCTCCATACACTAGAGCTACTAGTATATTAAGTCACTCTCGTCTGAAAAAGATTTCTTTGGAGATGCAGGGGACATGTGAGAAGCCACCAAACCAGAAAATGGCCAAGATCATTTTTTTTTTTTAATCGGTCATGTGTATGTCGCTCTGACTTTTTTTTATATATAGATATTACTAATGTAGTATTTGATTGGAGAGATTTGAAAGAGAGGGGGAAGTTCTTGACAAAATACCTTGTTTAATTCAAACTTTAGGAGAGGAGTAGAGAAATTTTTATCTTTAGTTTTTTTTTTTTCCTTCCTCTCCATTTCCTCGTCCCTAAAATTGGAGGGTTTGGAGGCTGGGAGAGAATTGTTTACTACTTTTTTGACAAAAATATTTTTATATATCATCTTATTTTCTCATTTTTAAAGTTATAATAATAAATTTACTCATTATTTTCTCTCCGTTACAAATCAAATAATAAGAAACATTTTTCCTAGATTAAAATTTCTCCCTTCCTTCCCCCTCTATTAAAATCTATCTCATCCTCTTCTCTCGTTGAGCCAAACACTGTCTAAAGTGATCACACTTCTTTTAAATTTCAACAAAGTATTTTTTATACACACAAACATATTTATTAAAAGACTCAACTTTCGATATTATAGCGAGTTTCTTAATATATCACGTGACTATTTTCGTAACCAAATGTTAATCACTAAATTTAATTAAAATAAAATAATGAGACAGAGAATAGACGAATCCTTCCCATATATGAATGTCATTTTCCTTTGTACACCAAGCATCGACTCTCAATTGCTTAATTTATATTTGCTTCACATTTCTCTACACAAACAACTAGTACATCATATGCCCATTCACAAGCATTGGGAGGTTGATTCATTAACATCATTTTCCTTTCTGGAGACTCTCATCTCTTACATAAATATTTGCCTCCATAAAGGTCAGGTTATCAACGGGACAAAATCTTTTTTTCTACTCTATATTTTATAATTTTGTGGTTTATTAAAATTTATTTATTAATAAATATTGAATAATCCCATGAGAAGAACTATGCTGGTGGGATAGAATTTTGTCCCTTCACCAATAGATGCCATACCATTCTAATTTTGGTATGAAAATTTCCTACCAAACAAGTTTGGAATCTCCTCACTTTGCAAGCAATTTTATCAATGCAGCATTAAGTAGTCTAAGTCTAATAGTATTATATTGCATTACAAAAAGTCAAACTAAGTCTTGTTGGCAGCAGCTACAGCACTGAACATGCATGACTTGTATTGGTAGTGCCTTCTTCTAAGTGCTTTAACTTATTTTCCTTTTATTTGATAGAAGAATTTATTTTCTTTTTGAATATAGTTTATTTTAGTGGATTTTAAATATTGTTTTTGAAAAAAATGATGACATCATGGTTATATTTATTTTATATTTTTACCTTTTATTGGATAATAATATTTAAGGTAAATGCTTGAGTCACTTGGTGGCTACTTTTTGACTATTCTCGTCTTTTCCAAGAACCACAACAGTCAACAACTTCCAACTATGACTGCGTGGTTGGTGGAGGATTGATTTCCTAAAGGTATCACTGAAGCAGCCACACACAACCATCCATCCCTGCTTAGTGAAATTACACGCGCCACTTATACGCGTGAATATTCCATTGAGACAATAAAACATGACGGTCGTCGTGCGGTGGCGCTCGTCTCGTTTTTACGTTGTACACGTGTATGGGTTTGGCCAAAAATTTTGAAAAAAAAATAAAATATAATAACATGTGGCCCCCATATGAGGTGCCTCCCCCAATCAAATTTGGGGCCCACTTTTATGATTTGTGATATTTTGATCGAACGCACCACTTGGCATTTGAAAAATTAACGATTTCCTATGTGGGTCCCATTGTATCTCATTTTCTGTTTTTGAAAGCTACTTAATTCTTTTTATTTGAGGAAGAAAGTCATGTATTTGTATTAAACACCAAATAGTCTATGTGACAATAGAAAAAAAAAAAAAAGTGCAAATAATTTTAGCTATAACAAGTAAAAAATCAATAATTTTTGTTGGTCCAAAAAAAATATGTCATAGATTTCGGCAAGAACATATAAATTATCTAATAAATAAAGTAATATAATCATTGCCGGTTAAATGAGTTAAGAGAAAATAAGTGAAATATTATGTGCTATTATAATTTATTGATTGCATTTAGTTACTCTATTTTTGGGTAAATAAATTTTTAATTCAAAACTCTCTAATTATAAAATATAAATAAGAAGAGGGGAAAAACAAAGTGCTTACATTATGGCATTCAAAATATCAAGGTGAGGAAAGGATGAAGATATTTTTCAGTTAAAAGTAGTATTATAAAAAATTACGATGTGGCAAAAATTACGATGTGGCGGTGGTCCAAGGAAAAATGACTTTAAAAAGAAGAAAAGGAAAGTGTAAGGATCCATATTGGGCGGCAAAACGTGAATGAGTATTAGTATCCCACGGAGGATAGTACTACATTATTACCCCCACCCCATGTGCTTCGTTTGTCGGCTGTCACTAAAACTATTATTATTTAACATTGTCACAACATCATGCCGTAATTTATCTTTTTTTTTTCAATGTTAATTTATTTTTAATTCAATTAAATTAGAAGTCATAACTTGACAACTTGTGTTGGAGAAAGAGGCGAAAAAAAAAAAAAAAAGAAGTAAATGGCTATTTGGTAACTTAGAATTATTATTTAGTAAATTATAGAATTGTCAACTTCTATGTACTATGGCTGCTTTACTGTCCAATCTTACTAATTTTCTCAATATAAAAATTATAATTTTATTGCAATTTGTTTTTTTTTTTTTTTAATTTTCATTAAAGGATAATCAAATTAATATAAATGCTAATCAAGAGGACGTTGGTTTAATAACAAATAGATTCAATCCTAAATTGTTTTAAAATTTAAAATTTTAGAATCATATTTATTCAAATAATTTACTAATTATTGTATTCAATGTCAAACAAAAATGAAGATGTAAAGACAATTTGAATATATACGAAAAATAAATGTTAAATAAGTGAACATCTAAGTCAATAAATATTATAAAAGTAAAAAAAAAAAAAAATTGTGTTTCTTTTGGCCATTAAAAAAGTGCCAACTACATTATGCTATATCAACTACTTTAAGAAAATGATTACAAATGAAGGGCACAAACAAAGGGCCAAACAACTCAAGGATCTTCACATTAAAAAAAAAAAAAAAAAGAGAGAAAAGTTGAAGTCAATTGAAGGGAAATGTGTAGATCTAGATCGAAAGAAAAAAATAAAGATATGATTAAATTGAAAGGATGTTGGTTATAGTAGCACCGACAGGTATTTGAGGATCGAGGACTCAAGTTGAGACGTGCAAAGTGCCAACTGCCTATATATTACATGAAATATTGAAAGTCAACCATTAAGTCCCAACTCCAATTCTGCTTCCTTGCTCCTTCATCTATTTGTTCAATCATCAACAAGTGCTTGTATACAAATATGTTGTTTTGTATCCAAACATATTATAAATTAATTAAGATTTAAATTATTGTTGAAAGATATGCTTGACAATGTCTAAAATTTAATTGCCTCCAGATGAGAAGATATATGTGGGGAAAAAAATTAATGTTTCTTTAGGGAGAAGTCACAAGTCCATCTTTGCTTCAAAAACTTGTAATTATTAAGAGTGTTCATAAACTAGCCAAAATTGTATCAAACTAAAATTGATTAAGGTTTAGTTTGAATTGGTTCTGAGTATATTCAAACCATCGATTTAATTTAATTTAATTTGTTAGTTTAAAAAAATTTCAAATAGTCCAAACATAAGTAGTCATGTATATGTATTATAAATTTTTATTTTTAAATTACAATAAATTGACTCAAAATCTTTTCCAAACCACCCAAAAAGAAAGAAATTCATAAAATTTAACAAATTATTGGTTTTAAACTACCTTTAAACCAAATTGTATCTAATTGCATTAAATCTTAAATTGATAATAAAATTTTAGTTTGTAATTCTTTTAAATCGACTAAGTTAATTTGGTGACATTTGAGAGGTGAGATTGTCTATTTGAATCTAAATTAATTAGTATAGGATGTGATGTTAAATATACCATAGTTTTGAGCAATGGTGTGAGAAGAGATTCTTAAAAAAATGTTCAAATGTCAATCTCACAAGGTAGTTCCGTCAAACCTTAGCAGTTGATCAATTCTGTTAAAAGGTTTAAAGAAAGAAACCAAACCAATCAAGGTAAAATATATTTAACAATAGTAAGTGCATTTTCAACAAATTGAAACTTAGATATTAAATAATGCAATATACTTATCATAAAATGTCATCAATTGAATACGCACACATTATTACTTTCTCAAAATCAAAGCTGCATCAATTTCTTGTTTTTTTTTTTTTCCCGAATTTTCTTGTCATTTCCATTAATTTAGCATATTAAATTTCTCCAGCTAAATGGTTTTGGGCAGTGAAGATGGAAGAAGATTGCAACAAAACTTGGTTATTCCGCCACCGGCTGGGTTATCCGAGTCGAGCGTCAGCATTGGTGGGAGTTGGTGTGGGGATAGGTATGATGAATTGACTATAATACCCTCAACAACCCAATTATCTAAATCTACCAACAACTTCAGGTAAAGTGACTGAAAAGGAATAAGATTCCCCACCAAAAATTTGCCCAACACCGCCAAATCAAACAGTGACATGCACATCATCATGGATACTTGTTTTTGAGTTAAGTAAATGAAGTGAAGCATTTAATTTGTTGCATGTTTTTATTTGATGGAAGCAAAGTTGTTTGTTCAAAGTTAATTCCATGAGTGTAACTGCACACCTTTTGAAAGATGTTGATTGCTTTATTTTTATATAAAAAATAAACTGCATTTCCAATTCAAGGTTGGTGGGCTTTTTTTGTTCTCCTCTTCCAAAGAAAAATATATTGGGGAATTCACATGTTCAATTTTATGTTCATTCCTTTTATGTGTAGTATAAATAAAAAGTACTCTTTTCATTAACAGAATGATGGCATGTGCTTCATGTGTTACAATTCAAGATTGTCGTGATTTTAGGAAAATATTATCTTTCTTACCTTAGACTATCAATTTAGTTATGTATTCTTTTTTTTTCACTATATTTTTTTTGTTATAAAATTAAATTTTTAATATTAACTCAAATATAAAATTTGATCTTTGATAATTATGTCGATGTATTAAACTATTTTCTTCTTTTATCTCTAAACTTTTTCTCATCAATTTGAAATATGAGATGAGATATGAAATTAAGTAGAGCAGCAAAGGGCATTGTTAATTTGTTATGGTTAGTCAATAGTTGTAGAGGAAGTAATTTGCAAGCGTTTTCAATTCCCAACTAATTTTACTTGAGCATGGAAACCTACTTTAAACCAACTAGAAATACTATTTGTAAGGCTTTTATGAGAGGATAAAAAAAGATGGAACTCTATAAACATCTTCTTTCGTATTTGTAAGCCAATAAGTATACATATTCTCTTTTCCATAAAAGTATGATTTTAGTCATAAAAATTATCTTCTCACTTTTTTTTTTGTGCTTAAATCTTCTCATTGCAAATACATTTACTATTTAAGTACATAAATTTTAAAATAACAGAACAGTACTTTTTTGTTTCGCTTAAAATTTAGTTGGACTCACACTCAATTTATTAAAACATTTTCCAAATATTTAGAATCTTCTAATTCTTATTAAATAATTTTGTTTAATTTTTTTGGTACAAATAATTTTGCTTATCATAATTATATAAAAATGCAATTTCATATGCATTATATATTCAAGTGTTAGAATTCTGGGAACCAAAGCATAGAAATTTATAATTGCATAATCAAGCTTCATACTTGGATTATTATTTGTCGTTCATCAAATTGATAAATTACCAACACCAACAAAATAAATCATCCAAATAATTACCGAAGGTTAGAATCGTCCTTTCATGTTACCGGAAACCCTTTTAAATCCGAGTTTTCCACAACGCAACACTCGTCCCGTCCCTTCTTCGCTAACTTGCTTCCTCTTCTTCTCCCCATTTCCATTCTCTTCATCTCTTCTTTGAAGCTTCAGCCATGGATCCCGTCGATGTTTGGGGCAACACTCCTCTTCAAACCGTTGATCCAGAAATCTTTGACCTCATTGAGAAGGAGAAGCGTCGCCAATGCCGCGGAATCGAGCTTATTGCCTCCGAAAACTTCACTTCCTTCGCTGTGATCGAGGCTCTCGGAAGTGCCTTGACCAACAAATACTCCGAGGGAATGCCCGGAAACCGCTACTATGGTGGGAACGAGTTCATTGACGAGATCGAGAACCTTTGCAGGTCTCGTGCTCTTCAGGCTTTTCACTTGGATCCCACCAAATGGGGTGTCAATGTTCAGCCATATTCGGGTTCTCCGGCGAATTTCGCTGCTTACACGGCAGTGCTCCAACCCCATGACCGCATCATGGGATTGGATCTACCCTCTGGCGGTCATCTGACTCATGGGTACTACACCGCCGGAGGGAAGAAGATCTCTGCAACCTCGATTTACTTCGAGAGTTTGCCATATAAGGTGAATTCTTCTACTGGGTACATTGACTATGACAGGTTGGAGGAGAAAGCCTTGGATTTTAGGCCTAAATTGATCATTTGTGGTGGAAGTGCATACCCCAGAGACTGGGATTATAAGAGGTTCCGTGAGATTGCGGATAAGTGTGGTGCTCTTTTGCTCTGTGATATGGCTCACATTAGTGGTCTTGTTGCTGCTCAGGTAAACCTCTTACATGTTTTGTGTGCTTATGTGTTGTATTTGCCATGGGTTCTGTTCTATATTTTTTCTTTGCTGATGCTCGATCCTAATTGCATTCTGCTGTTCTTGATCCTGTTTGAATCTTAATTTCATGCACCTGGTTTTAGTCTGAGTGAGCTTAATGTAAAAAAAAAAAAAAATGCATCTTTGATGGCATCACAGTAGTTCTATCAGTTTACAGAGTATTTCATGATTGGATCTGATTCTATTTTTACCTGAATGTGTTTTTGAATTGATCTGTTTCTCGTCATACCCTTAATCGGTGACCTTCTAGTGGGGAGAGCTTAGAGGAATGTCTAACTTTATTTCTTGGTCTTCTCAGAATCGTTCTTCAAGTTGATAATAAAATTTTGATTTTTAGGATTTGCATTTGTAAGATGCCATTTTAATAGAATGATTAATTCAGGTGATTGGGTTGAATGGGGAATTGGGTAGATGTCCTAGTTCTAGTGGTAGTAATGACTCTATTGGAATACCAATTCGACATTGTTATTTAATACCATGACTCAGATGTGAGTGACATTTTGATTTGTATTGGATCTATGCTTTATGGTTTCTTTCCATTTTTTATTGAATCTATGCTTTATGTTTTATCTCATGAACTTTACTGATCAGGATATTTTCCATCTGAGTAATTACTTTTCGTTTTTTGGCTGGGCTGCAGGAAGCTGCTGACCCCTTTGAGTATTGTGACATAGTAACAACAACAACCCACAAGAGCTTGAGGGGTCCAAGGGCAGGTATGATCTTCTACAGGAAGGGGCCTAAACCACCCAAGAAGGGCCAGCCCGAGGATGCAGTTTACGATTTTGAGGACAAGATCAACTTTGCTGTCTTCCCCTCTCTCCAGGGTGGTCCTCACAACCACCAGATTGGTGCCCTTGCTGTTGCCCTGAAACAGGCCGCTACACCTGCATTCAAGGCCTATGCAAAGCAAGTTAAGGCCAATGCAGTTGCCATTGGGAATTACTTGACGAGCAAAGGGTACAAGCTTGTTACTGGAGGAACTGAGAACCACCTTGTCTTGTGGGATCTCCGCCCTCTTGGTTTGACTGGTAAAGGATTGAACTCATCCCTAACTTATATGAAAAGCCAAAACAGAAATGAAAGTTGTGAGCTTACTGCCTTTAAGTGAGTATCAATTCGCAATTTTCATCATTGTTTGATGTTCGTGCAGGCAACAAGGTAGAGAAACTTTGTGACCTCTGTAGCATTACCGTGAACAAAAATGCTGTATTTGGTGATAGCAGTGCCTTGTCTCCTGGTGGCGTACGGATTGGTAAGAACTTCTCTATGAACTTAAATTTACTGTTAGGTAAAAAAAAAACTACATGTACTGAACCACTGATTAAAGGTAAAGCATTCTTGATATATTGCTAGAAAGAATACCGTTGATGGAACTTATTTAAGGATGTCTTATAACCAGATTCACCACTGAAACATCCATGTTGAGAAGTTCTATGTTAACTCGTTATTGGAGGTTTTGGCAGAAATGTATTTATGCAATGTCATAAATAGCCATGCAATGATGTTTTGATGAGTTTTTTGGTTCTGGTTCAGCTTATTTCTTAGTGTCAGTTACTGAACTTATAATGTTCCTGCATGTTATTCAATATTTGGTTGATTCAATTGCGTACCATCATTTTCTTCGAGTATTTGACAGGAGTTTCTGTTAACAGGTACACCAGCCATGACTTCTAGAGGTTTGCTCGAAAAGGACTTCGAGCAGATTGGAGAATTCCTTCACCGAGCAGTTACTATCACATTGGAGATTCAGAAAGAGCATGGCAAACTTTTGAAGGACTTCAACAAGGGTTTGGTGAACAACAAGGCTATTGAAGAACTGAAAGCTGATGTCGAGAAGTTCTCGGCCTCATTCGACATGCCCGGCTTCAAGGTATCTGAGATGAGGTACAAGGATTAGGTTGAAGAATTCCACTTTTCACCCAAATGTCAATGTACTAGACACATTGTCAAATGGACAGAAAGAAAAAAGTGCCATCTTTCTTTTTCGGTTTCACATAGGTTAGCCAAATGCTTTCTTATTCATTTCAAGATTTCGTGGTCTTTGTTATGTAAGTTTGCTATCATATTTTCCTAATAACTATCAATATGAAATGTATTATTTTCTTTTCCACAGGGAAATTAGATTGTTTCTTCTCTTTTGCTTTCTGGCTAATTGTCAATAATTCACTAGCAAATTATATTTATCAAACTTCTGTAATAAAACTCATCTGATTGAATTTCATTTCATAGTGTTTCCAAAGTAACACAAACACACGCTATAATTTAACCTTGCTCCTCTTGCAAGCTACAACCACAACCTAGTCACAGTACTTTTCTCTCCACAAGTTTCAACTAGCATGATCAATGGGGATTCGGTCTACCTAAAGGGGTTAATTCCCCACAAAGTGCAAACCATGATTTGAGTGAAGACATCCATATTTAATGATCGATTTGTTTCCAATAAAGGATACCTGCGCAAAACGAAATGTTTTAGCCCGATGTACTTTTGCGCCTGTGCTTATTGATTGGTTATGCAATTTACATCGTTGAGAAAATGAGTTATCATTAATTTATATATGGTCATAAAAATTGATTTGGGTTAGAGGAAATTAACCAAAGCCTAATGTCATTTTGTTTTTCCACGGCACTTGGTTTTATCAAGGTGCGCATTGGATATGCAATGGCCTCAGCTTTCTCAATGATTTGGATCATCCATGCAGTAAATCTACCATAGTTGAAAGAGGTACAATATCAGTTGCAAAGTCAAGTATTTTCTTCCTATACATGCATCATGGAAAAAAAAAAAAAAAATCAGTAGGCCTCAAGAATTTAAGCTTAACTAGAACCAACTTTCTTCACCCTTCTACATCCACATCCTTTTTTCAAGACGCAGATCCTTAAAACATGATGCTTGAAAGGATTAATTGAAAGCAGTGAATAAAGCCCATCCTTCAATCAAAAATCTCCTGAGCTTCAATTATACTGTGCTGACTGAAAATAAGAGATTCAGAAGTTAAGGTAGCACCAGAAACAAATTTTCTTCAAGTGCTATGATGAAGAATAAGAGAGTAAAAAGGAACACGAGAAAGGTGTAATATGAAAACAGAACCACTAGTTTCCTTACAGGTCATCTTTTGAAACTCGATAATATTTTTCTGCATGCTGGCGTTGACCAATTAGTTGGGCAAAGCGCTCATCGTGAGTAATTACAATTAACTGGAAGTTCTCCTGGCCTTTTCTATCCTCCATGATTCTGCATATCAAGGAAGAAAACAAAGATGAATAAAAATAATTGTAGTAATGGAGCATCAGCAAGACAATCTGTATTCGGCAAGACAATCTGATCACACCTTAGGAGAGCAGAAGCTAGACTTTCTGTATTCGGCCCATCCAAATTTGTGGTTGGTTCATCCAGTGCTAGAATTCCACAATTGAGGCAAAATGTCTCGGCCAAAGCTAACCGTATGATAAGGGACGCAAGGACCTGGAACCTCATAATCAAGTCAACCATATTCACTTTTAAAAACAATAATTGCAATTAGTTATTGTTTTTAATAATCTAGTAATGCATCCAGCCATAATTACCTTCTGACCAGCGCTACATCTTCCTCTCATTTCTAACTCTGTCTCACCCGTCTGCATGAGAACCTGTGTACGATATTCAAAACAAATAAGACATAAATTCTGAGAATTAGACAGCCATCCAATGAATTTTTGTTTAAACTGAGTTTTCATACCTTGTAGCTGTAGGACCGTGTCCCAGCGCCTTCAGAATCTGAATGAATACTAATGTAGTCTATATCCTGGCCTCTATAAGTTTGCTGCCACAACTCCCTTATAATTTTGTTTATTTCCTCCATTTTCATCGTGTGGAAGCGCATCAATGCTCTAAAAGATATCATGCAGAAGAAATTAACTCGGATTATTTCATCAGCGATTTTGATGGCAGTCACCAAGTAGTGAATTATGTTAAACAGTGCATAATCTTATTGACTGCCACTCAAGGAACAGAAATGGCCAGTTTAAAGAACTTTCTTTTCATATTTTCTCATTAAATTTCATGCGGTATAATTAGTTTTGATCAGAACAATAAGTGAGAAACACAATGCCTAGTGAGTACAGCAGTAAGAAGCAGATTTTCATTCTTTTCCTTTCTGGAGGAATAATACACACACATAGTTGCAATAAAATGCTGATCCCTAGGTAAGCCGATGACTAAATTTAACTCTTAGCTTTCTGTCCATAGACTTGATGATTCATGAGCCTTTTTCAATGCGGTGAAAAGATAAGAATAAACTTTGTAAAAGTTATATATATATATATATATATATATAAATTATGACAAGTTTGAGACAACTCATGTAATGAAGACAGGATACCTCTGATTCAGAATATAGGGTATCTCAACATGTACGTGGGGCATAAGAAAATCCAAATGGAAATAGAAAGTATTTAAAATTTGTACATTTTGATTTGATTATACCGTTCAACAGCATAATCTAGCACATTTAAAGAACTTCGCCTTGACATATGTAATGATATATGGAATTTAAACATTACCAAAATTTAAGAAACTTACTTATCGAGTGCATTGTAATATCTGTCCAGGTCCTTGTTTGCCATTTCAGTTGTCTGCAAAGAAATGTTATGGGGTTATTAAAATGATCGAATGAATCATGGAGAAGCCGTAAAAGTACATTATAGCACCATCCCACCTTAAGCTGGAGTAGCTGGTCAAAGTATCGCTTATCTATGTCCTTGTATTGGGCCTGTTTAAGATCAACCTTATTTTTTGAAATATTGCTCTGGTAAACAGACACAGTTCCGTGGCACCTATTTAACTGTCACCAAGGCACAAGGATACCCAACCAAAAGAACAAAGAAGAGTGGTGTTAATACTAGACAAGAAAGTGAATTAAACACCTTGTACAAACGATCAATCATAAGATGAAGCTTTGCTAAAGCAGTCGACAGTAATTATAATTCAAATAAATTTATAGCATAATTTACTGCATATTTTTAACACCAATGGGAAGAATTCATGTGGGATCGTTGCATATAAGAGCCAAGTTAGAGCACTTCTGGCCATTATGGCGTAGGCTGACACTTCTTGATCTAACACTCGACTATGGATTATGTTTGCCCAAGGTTAATGGATTTATCTAGGTATATAGTCTTAGCTCGGATTATTCAAACACTAATTTCACGTGCAATCATGTTACTCATGCACCATGTTGCATCTCTAGCCAAATGTCATTCCAGGAGGACATCCTTTGGCTCGAGAGAAAAGCCTATATTTTGCAATCTGTATCTCTGATCAGGGTTTCTGGAATTCCATCTGTGCTATTATTAATCGTAACAGTTTCATGTGAGAAATCTTCACAAAGTATAATTCCAATAGTTGGTTCTATTCTTGAATTCCAAACTAACCAACAAAAGATGACATAGATGGACATAAAACCCCATATTAAAAACCTGCAAGTACCACAGTTGAAGTAACATTGAAGATAACCCAAGTTCATTGTATTGCATGCAGCTTTTAAGATGCATAATTTTTTCCTTTGAGCAGTTTTTATCTTTTGTAGGCTAAACCCCATTCATGAGCTCCCTCACCTCTATACATGTTTTCTTTTGGGATATTTTTGAACTACAATATTTGGTAAGATAACACTAGTACCTAATAAAAGATAATCCTAATTTATTTGTTTCATTGTCAGAATTTCTTTATATGCAGTAAGCACTTCTTTTATGTGCAACTGTTCAATCATTTGTGCGGTTTGTTCCCGTTTGCCTGTAACCTTTCTAAATGCAGCTAATGAGTTGCACATTATCAGTTTCCCAAATCTTTAGTTAGACTAAATATTTGAGTTTGAAGCCAAAACTGGCCCACTGGAAAATCAAACCATAAAATAAATCCGTCAGATTACTGATAAACAGGGGCAGCACCTTGCCATAATTTTGGGGGTCATAGCCCCCTCAAAATTTTAAAATCACAAAATTTCCTAAGTTTTAGCTTTTTAAATCTATAATATATTGTATATACACTTGGTCCCCTCAAAAAATTTTAGTTTTTCTAAAGAGCTTTTGACTATTCATATCTGGGCCCCTCCAACATTTTTTCTCCTGAAAATGTACCACCTGTAACTGCTGGTTAAGATGAAATTTGGGATTTTCAACTGAACTCTGTTTAAACTATCTTCCGTGTAGCCAGCACAATGAACTTTTTTAAGTATCTGGAAATCTAAAAGTAATATCTCAAATGTAACAATATTTTAACCTTGTTAACAGGTCACTCCCACTTGGAAGGAAACTGGTTTGGGCAGATGCCACCAAACAATTACATCCTATACATAGTGTTTAAGAACTGTTGAAGCAATTCAAGAACAGTTGAGCCTTGAAAGGAAGGCATTTCTTATAGTTATGCATTCTTTTCCTTATTCATCCAAAATAGTTTTACTCTTTCACTTTCAACTAAATTTTGAAGCTGAAAACACTGACATTCTCTGGGAAGTTTCTACTTTTCCTGAAGGTTGTGCTGATAATAGTGCCTGAAAGTTCTAATAGAAGAATATGAGCTCATTCAGTTATCGGAAAAGTGATTTGATAGCAACTTCCATTACACCCTTTACTCCATTAAACAAATAATGGTTAACAATTGCATTCGATAGCTCAATAACTACAAGAGGACAGGATAGCTCAATAACTACAAGAGGACAGGGAAGAGCCAATAGGTATATCTGTAGTTATATTGAACACAAACCATTGATGTTGTAGGGTATCTAGATATGTCAAAATTTATCAGAAAAATAACGGAAAACTGAACAAGCATCTAGGTATTAAGGTACTGCTGGCATATCCGATAGGGATATATTTTCTCACAACCCAGAAATAGTATAATTCAGCTGAAAATTACGAGAACACCTATTGATCTAAGAATACTGACCAGCAAAAACAGAAATTAACTAGTTACACCTCAAACTTCAAGTCTACAATTTTTTTTTTTTTAAATCCCTAAGTCAAACAACAGGTCAAATTTAATGACAATTTGTTGGTGAGCTTATTATGATCAGGATTGTGCCAAACTTCTTATTTTATTATCATTATTTTTTTTTTGAATGGCTAAATTTGAACCCAATTTTTCTTCATTGTGTTGAGATAGAGATCAAAATCCAAGTATTAATGACATCATTATTTGCATTTCAAAATCATTAATTCCTTTTAGGCAATACTGCTGGCTCCTAAGATTCTGAAACTTGTGTTTCCCTCCTGTGAGAGTAAACAAAGCCAAACGAATGAACCCAAACAATCTTATAAGATTTAATACTTTGTAGTATAGTAAAAATCTATGCTAAAGAGGGCCTAGTTTGTCCTTCAACCAGGAATCAGTTGGCTGAACTACTTATAAAATGCATGCATAGAAGTATGAGCTAAGAATCTGAAAGTACCTCTGAAAGAAATCTGTCCCTTTCCTGAGATAGTTTTTGGATTTCAGCTTCAACTGCAGAAACACCACCACTCTCCAGTATTTTTTCTTCCAGAGATTCAATTTCAAGTGCAAGCTTCTCTACTTCAGCCTTTGTTCTCCTGTAATTCAAGTTGTCCTCAATATTTCTTTTCAATTGATCTTGATTCCGCATCAAATCTTTACTTTTATTAAGTTCAGCTAAAATTTCCTGCTTCCTTGTATTGCAACTTTGAAGTTGAGATTCTGACAGAGAATTCTTTTCTTGCAGTTCTTTCAACCTGTCTCCTTTCTTTAAATTATAGTACCTGGCAAAATAAAACTTAGTGATCAAAATAAGTGGAAACTTGACATTTAAAATATCAAACTTTTATGTTGGCAAAGCTTACTCTTTTATCTTAGAATTCATTTTGAATAGTGCTTCAGCTTCTTGCTGGTAATTTCTCTTTTGTTCAACCTGATTCTCATACTCACGGTTAAGTCTAACTTTCAGTTCGTTATGCACAGCTAGTAATCTATCTTTCTCCTTGGATAAAGGTCCAAGAGCTTCTTCCAAATGCTGCAGATACCAAGATAAGTGGGATATGCATGTTAATTTGACAGATAATTTTCCAGAGGACAGGAAGTGAGGGAAGTAGTTGACAAATAAGTGCATGTTCTGTGTGAGGTGAAAGCATATGGTTTCTTAAAGAGGTTTTCCTTGTCAGACATGCAAAGGGACTTTGACCAAATGGGCTAGGTTTTTCTGTCTTCTGTTATTTTTTAATTGTATTTCAGCAAAGTATCTTTTTTTTTTTTTTCTTCCAAAAATTTCAGGATGAGACCCTATCTTTGGACTTTGCACTTCATTCTTCTATTACTGAATTCTCCTTCCATTTTTTTTAACATGCAAAAATGAATTCCAAACTGTAAAAACCTAGCTTTTCCACAAGATGGAAGTATTTTCAGATAGTAAATGCAAATACAGCGAAAATATAGTCATATGAACATTATCTTGAGATATCTGCTGCATATAAACACCACTCAAACACGAGAGGTTTAAATGGAAAAGCACATGCCTATAACATAAAAGATTGTACCCATTCATGTCTCAGATTAGTAGACAACCTTCTCATCAAGATAAACTTGGGTCTTTTCCTCATCCAAACGCTCTAATTCTTCTTCCACTCTTTTATAATCTTGCAAGGTATTAGCTGCTTTCACTTTCTCCTCCCGTAGAGAGTGCCACCAAATTTGAATATTGGATAGATCATTTTCCATATACCTCTGTTCTTCCCTCAGCTTCTCCAATTCATTATACAAAGCATCCCTTGTAACGAAGATATGTGAAAAAATCAACAAGTCAAACCAAGTAAAATATATAGGATAAAAATACAATTTAGGAATGGTAGAGAAAACTAGTTGATAATAATCAATTATGTTAACAAAAGTCTTGATTTAAATGATTCATCAACTGAAGCTATTTACTTTGTGCTTTGCAATGTGTTGAGCTCCAATTGCATTTCTTCCATAGTCCTAACTCCTTGTCCACGGAAATCAAGCTTATATTCCAAATCCTCAATTTGCTTTTGCAAAGTTTGAATTTCTTGGAAGAGCCTGTCAGCCGTTTCCATGGGTTGCACCAAGGCCTCAACCAAGTCCTTATCAGCCTTCACTTGAGCTAAAACACCTAAAACCTAAGAAACTCACAGCAGTTATATTAAGTTAGAACAAGTTAACAGTGTCTAATCAAATCTAGATAACCATAATCCACAAATCAAACATTAAAAGGGGAAAAAAAAAAAAAAAAAAGAAACAAAAAATTGTGAAACTTCAATGTCATCTCTTTTTCCTTTCTCTTTCCACCTTATTAAGAAATTATGCATGGAAAAGATGTTATCTTCTTATTTAAGAAAAGTAAACTGTTATCCTAAATAGAGTGCCTACTAAGCAGTCAAGGAATGAACAGTTGTTATCTACAGCTTGATGAATGTTCTGCGTGTTGCAAGTGATGATCAGTGATCACCCAAAGAAGGTAACAGGCAAGATATTTTAAAGGGAACATGTAACAACAAGAACAAGAACAAGAACAACAATGATAAATCCAAATTACATCATCAAGCGCCTGAGATTTGTGATTGAGCTCTTCATTAAGTCCGTGAAGTTCTTTTTCTGCATTGGGGACTGTCTCCTTGCAAAGTTTGATATATTCTTCATAAACCATGCGAAGCTTGTCCAACTGCTGATAAAGAGAGTCTGCATTTGAGGACTCTACAGCAAGCACTTTCATATGCTCAGCTGAACTAGCAGCCTTCACTCTTTGCTGTTAATACAAGAAATAAAAGAACTCAGAACTACATGAAGCATTTTCCATAAGCTAATAGATAGCATCAAAATATAATAATGAACTGTACCAACCTTCTTGACAAAATCATCTTCTTCTTCTGCAGAGAAAGGGCGCTCACAGCAAGGACAAATATGATGAGCCCGGGCAACCCTTTCAAAAGGATCAAACATTTGTCGCATACCATCAGCAATGTTATATTTGCTGCAGGTGGTCACCAGATGAAGTGTTAGTACATTCAAGCCTAGCTCAAATATCAGTTTGATGTGTTTATAAGGATGAATTTATGAATGCAGTCAAACATAAAATTGACCTTTTCTGTGTATCTCTTCTCTCCTTTGCAGACTCTAAAACCTTGAGATATTCATCAATTCTAGACAATTGCTGATCCAAGGATTGAAGTTTAGATTCAATGAATCTCTTTCTTGCTGCAAGAAAATAATTTAAATACAATGAATAAAAGAATTTTGGGTTAAGTATTTCTGAATCCTGGAAGAAAGAAAGCACACTAAGCTGCAGAAAAAGGAAAAGGAATATTAAGAATAACTAATATCAATTGAACCTCCAGCCAAAATGATAAACTACATAATGCTTATTTATATTCTCTTGTATTATTCTCACATGACTGATATGGGGAAATCATATGGCTGTCAGTAAGCATGGTTACAGCAATTTAGAAATTCAAAGCCCATACTTGGATCTTCTTATCTAAAGAATGCAAGTTAGATGATTTGTCACTTGTCAGTATCAAAGGTATTCCTCTTATAATAGTTAAAAATAGGCATCAAGAAGCAAATTTTTATTTATAAACTTTACCTACCTACAGGACATGAAAGGCACAAAATACAAGTAACACTTGATAATTTTGGTCCTTTCTTATTTAAAGAAAATTATTGTTAAATTTCCACCAGTTTTTTAGCCTGCTGCTTACTAGATATGGCAATGCAACAGACTGTGAGCTTCACTCGGACTACAAATCTAATAAACAAGTACAGGTGGCAGATGGACTTACATTCAATATCCTTGCGATATTTTGATAGGTGACTGTTAACTTCGTGTATTTTCATCTGCAACATATTGACTTCTCTCTCAGCCTCACGGTACTTTGCATTTAGGTCATCAAATTCAGCTCCAACAGACCTGCATGGCAGAAAGCATCAATCAAAGGGAATTTACAATCCACTGAAATAAAGAAAGCCTTTGTAGTGGCCAACAAATGAAATGGATAATTAAACCATGTTCCACTGTAATGTCAGAAGCAGAAACATCTAAGAGACACATAATAATATATTTTAGCATGTAATGCCACTATACCATCTACTACCAAAGCTGGATGGCTTTATTGAGGGAACTTATGATCTAATGAAATAAAGAAAGCCTTTATAGTGGCCAATAAATGAAACGGATAATTAAATCATGTTCCACTGTATTGTCAAAAGCAGAAGCATGTACAAGACATGTAATAATATATTTTAACATGTAATGTCATTATTCTGTTTACTATGATAGTTGGAGAAAGATTGATATTAATGCAGGACTTTCAAACATGATATTGGGAACTTGCCACTGTATTATAATGGATGTTAATGAATCATAGATGCAAGATCTTACAGGAATAACCATTTAATGAATGATACTACAATGCATATAATCAACTCAATCAGCCAACGTACACAGAAACAGCAGAATGTGATATATATATATATATATATATATATATATATAGAGAGAGAGAGAGAGAGAGAGAGAGAGAGAGAGAGAGAAGCTGATTGATTGAAAGTAGCTCTGAGTTCAATGACCAGCATCTTGGTACATATTGTTTGTTGTGAATACCAGCATTGAAATAAAAAAACTAACAATAGCGTCTGAGTAAATGGCAACATTGAAACAAAACACTAGAAATCGTTTCCATTAAAGCATCAAAACAAAAGTTACAGAACTCTTTAAATATATTAGCATATAACAATCAAAAGACAACGGAATGAAAGGGTTTGACTGACCTTAGTGCTTGTGTAACTTCCTTTTTCAGGTCCTTATCTGGAGGCATCCTCCCCTTTAGCACTCTTCTTATTTTATCATTTTGTTCATCAATTCTGAAAGTAGAATAAAACAGATGACCATCCAATTCTAAACACAACTTTGCAGACATAAAGAAAACTGATTTACATCTTTCTATGTTTTTTCGTCTGATTCTCTAACTCTGCCTTCTTCAGAGATAGCTTCACTCTGTCCTCTGAATCAGCAGCCATGATATCCTTCTCTCGATTAACAGACTTAATCTTTTGCTCGATACTATATAGTTCACTCTGCTTTTGACGTATATTTGCTTCAAATTCTCTTTCAGCAAGTTGGTTCGTCTTCCTCTCAACCTCAATTCGCTGCAATTACTACTTAAAATTAGTTAATACAGATTACTAAAAGTTCAAAATTATGGTTGTAAACTTCCAAAGAACAACAGAGAGCATGGCAACCCTCACCAATTTTCTTTCTCTTTCATCTATGCGAGAAATGTCCTCGTTAGAAATTTGTTCAAATGAATCAAGTTCATTTTGCTTCTCTTCAATGCGCTTCAAAATGCCATTCTGCATGGATCACAGATTATTGACATACAACAAGTATCATGATAGGCAGTTGAGAAGAAATGGAAGAATCTAGACACAAACCTTAATCTCTAGTTTAGCATGTTTCTGAGCCTCAATATTTTTCCAACGATCATTTGCATTCATATACTGGTCCCAAACTGTCTTGAGTTCACCTTCATTTGTTTTCTGCACCCAACAAACAAAAGCATTTTTGTTAATGGTTCTAATATTTAAAAATTCCAGAGATTGTCACACTATCTAACTTCACTAAAATAAAATTGGTAATCATTTTGATATCATTCAGAAATAGTGAAAAGTGAAAACGATTTTGCAGCTAGGTTTATTCTGAGAAACACAACATTAAGCACATAAATACATCAATATATATATAGAATGGTAGATACAGCAAAGTCACCATTTTATCGAGCAGGTCCCTTTCAAGATCCGTCAATCTTGACTTTATTCGATTTGTGAGGTTGAAAGCAACTTCATCACTGAGGGGTAACTGTTGAATAGACCCTAAATTATGCCTAGCAAAAAGATTTTGAATGGAGGTATCTCGTTCATTCTTCAAAGACATGTGAGCCTACAGTTCAAGGTAGAGACACAATTAGAACGATATTACAAACAACTGGGTGGCTCTAAAAGCATCAATTTCTGCATCATTTCATTTACTTCAGCTTCAGCTTGAAGCTTGCTAATCTCCCGGATGGAGTCATCAATGGTCTGCTTAAGGAAAGAACTTTTAGTGTCTGTGTCATTCATTTCTCTCTCCAACTTGCTTATTTTTGTTTCTAAAATAGCAATCCTTTCTTCAAACTTGGTCTTCCATTCCATCAACTCTTCATCAGTGTCTAATCAAAATAAGGAGAAAAAGAACATAAGGAACTATCAAATATTATTAAAAACACCGTCACTGAGTAATCTGGTGATAGTGAAATTTGTAATATGATAAGATACCTAGGATTAAAAACTTCAAAAATGAGTTAATCAAGTCCACATACCTTCATTCTCCTCTTTAAGAGCAGCATACTGTTTCTGTTGTTCTATAAATAATGTGCTTCGTTGAGCAGTTTTAGTTGATATCTGATCTTGTAGCTTCCGCAAATCTTTCAATATTGTTTCCTTGTGGTGAATTTTAGTGTCCAAATCTTGAATGTGTCCTTCCAACTCTTCTATCTGACACCTTAAAGATTCTGTTTTCTCTTGATCTTGCTCAATGCTTTCCCGAAGCTAAAAGTGACAAAATTAGACAATTAGATCTTTTTTTCTTTTTCTATTTCAACATCAATGTTTCCTAAAAACCTAGTCAAACTGTATAGAAACTAAGTTTTAAATGACCAAAGAAGTGAATCCATAAGAGAACTATGACATCTCTTCGAAAATTCCACCAAAATAAGAAAGCAGTGGGGTAAGAAAAAATATGGAAAGGGTAATTTATACATGACAAGACAAATGCAACTGCAGCACAGGGGAAGAATGCAAAAGGGAATATTATTGAGCATAACAAAGGAGGACTAAAAAGGATATACTTGATTAGACACGTTCTGCTAGTTACCTCCCTTTATGATTTGATACGAGAAAGCAAGAAGAGAATTAGAAGTATCATATCAATCAGGGAAATTGTAAATTTCAGGTTCAATCATCATTTTAATTTTAAAAAAATTGTGATGACAGACAACTTGCAAACTGTTATCTTAATTTGGGAAAAGGGAATGACCTTATATGCTGCATCTTTCAGAGTCTGAAGATTTTCCAGCTTCAGCTTGTAAGTCTTTATCTCTTGAGCCTGATCCTTGTGAAGTTTCTTAATAACCTCCAATGCCTTTGTGTATCTGCTCAGTACAAGAACATGTAATGAATACCAACTGAGGAGCAGCAACAATTCAATGCAGTCTTGTAGATTAAGTAGTAAAGAACATAAATGGATTGTCACATTAAGCATCTAGTCGCATTACAGGACCAATTTCTTTGGGACATCATGACACCCTAATTATAGATTAAAGATGAGAATATAAAGGGATTGTCACAAGAAATGATTGTGCTTATGCAGGGATAGATTGAGTTTAAGTCCCACATTGTTTTCTGCTAGATCAATCTAAGTTACCCAAGAACAATTGTTATAACAAATCCATAAGGACTATTTATTTTGGTGCTTGATGAGGGATGAAGTTGTATTTATCTGGCATTGACAAGTCACTATTGATGAGGAATGACAAGTTAACATCTTCACATCTATGCACCACTACATAATTTTTATGCAATTTTTAAAGATAAGAAGGATTAGGAAAGAGTAAGCATCAAATAGGTGTACTTCAAGGAGATAGATGGTACCGAGTAGCAGAAAAAATATCATCAAACTTCTTCTTTAATGTAGAAGGATCCTGTAGTGGCCAATTAGCTTCATCTTGATGAACAAAAATAACATTTTCCAATATGGCCTTTGAAACACCCATCAGTGCAGGAATTTCCCGATCCATGTCAGCACATCTGTAGCTAAGGCACACTTTCTGTAGCCCACAGAACAAACAGGGAAAATTATATTGTCAATCAGTAGCAATAAAAATAACGCCCATATTGATAATGGTACAAACTAATTTTGAAATCTGTAGCACAGCATGCATTGAAGTCAACCACATATATGTTCATGTAGAAGGACCTGATAGAACAAAGTAATTATATACTGAGCCTTGGGCTCTCCAAATAAATCACTTCTTTCTTTTGCTTTTACCCATTTCAAGACTGTGTATTACATTATGGTGGAAAAATACATCCTTGCAGTATCAGTATTGCTAGGCATGGAAAGATAATTAATATGTTGCATGCTTGTATCAGCCATGTTGCTGCCTTGAAATGCCAAATTCAGCCTCTAAGGCAGAAGGCCAAGATTGGAGTTTCGACCTAATTTCATATAAACATGGAATTATTTGTCTATTTTTCTTCTTTCAGAGGTTGGGAATGGAAATCAAAGGATTTATAAGAACAAAATCTAAAGGATGCAAGATTCAGAAATCTCTTAACTAAATGGAGGACATATGAAAAGAGCCAAACAAGACAAAAAGGATTCAAATTCAGAAGCTTCAGAAGGGGAAATTAGAAAGAAAGACAATAAAGGAGATGAGAGACATCTAAATATTGAATGTCTCCCACTCAAATGTTGTACAAGAACTGTTCTGAAAGTAGCCAATCCATCTTAACAAGAATCCAATGGTCTAAAAGTAGCGAGAGTGACAATAAGATCATGTCATCATACAAAAATTCTTTTTTTTTTTTTTTTTTTTTTTTTTTTGACCTTTTTTGGTGGGAGAGGGACCACAATTATATTGGAACCTGTTATCACTTTGTTTATGAGGCCATTTTGAACTGCTCTAACTATGCCCATTCACAACCAAATCACACATGAAAGGGCTTAAGGGATTGCATTGTAATACATATTCAAATTCCAATACACCTTAGTGACCCAAGGAAAAATCCAAGTTTATCTATATCACCTATCATTTATGTTTCATTACTCATATATATTATTAGGTAATAATCATATAATCTTAAACTTGTAATATTAGTAATGGAATACTCAACATGTTTGAGATATTCCCAAAATACTTTTAATATCCATAAAATTTCCGATTTTCACATATCAATACTATCATATCTATACCAGATGTAGTGCTTGTAAAAAAAGCTAGTATAGCACTAAAGATTATAATAAGTGTACCTCCCCAGTATGAGGATTGATTGTCTGAAGCACACTCTCAATGGCCTTATATTCCATCTTCGATGCCTTCTGTGTTAGCTGAAATGATCTTATACACACCACATCTTTACCAGCGGCAGTCTTAAATCGAAGCTTAATCTGTCCCTTGGTTTCAGTTTCTCCTGCAACCTACAATCACAACAAAAGAACCCGTATGGAATTGCTTCATGGCAGTCACAGAAATTAAGTGAAATTAAACTCCCCAGCTCATAATAATCAAATATGCACTTTCTAAAACATATCAACCGATCAATTCAAATACTCAATCACGTGTAGAAAATTAGGAAAACAAACCTTGGGGTCATGAATGAAGCTGTGCCCAGACCTCGCATTAGGAGGCAACTCCCCAGTGCAAGAAAGCTTCAAAGACTCTATAATTGTCTGCACAATGAACCCAGCATTCCAAGTTATGTTATGCACACCCACAAATACATTAATCGGTTTACTGGTGAATGAAAGCTAGTTAAAAGCAAGATTACAGTTTTTCCAGCTCCATTGGGACCAACGATTAGGGTTAATGGTCTGAAGAAGGTGATGACGTTTTTGTTCTCCGGGTCAAAGCTCCGGATGCCCTTGATCAACATCTTATCAACCGTACTCATGATTGCTCACTGCTGCTATTCCAGAGTTCCTCTCAGGGATTGGAGTGCAAGCAAAAGACCATAACAACGGGTATGGAGATTTTCAGAGTTGAGACTGAAATGGAGTGGTGGGGTTTAGCGCTGGGCAGAGAGGGAGGAAAAAAGGCGCGGAACTCGACCGATAGCTGGGTGGTCTACTCTTCTATTGTAAACGGGGTGTCTCCTACTTCATGGGACTGGGGATTAATTTTTGCACCCCATAATTCATATATGCACCCCGGACCTTTTTGTTTTAAGTTTTTACCCAATATACCCTTGCCTCTTTGTTACTTCCCCAATTGGATGAATTTCCGAAATTTAATACTTAGTGAGGGATGAATTTTTGGAGTTAGGTGAGTTTAATATTTCCAATTGTTCTAACATTTGAATTTCTGGAATAGTATTGTTAATAGTTTCAGATTTTCAATTTTTGGAATTGTATTAAACAATTACAAAAATTGAGATTCAGAATTATAAATTGTTGAAATTACAATTCTAAAACTATAATTTCAAAATTAGAATGAACTTTCTTAAGGGATTATAAGTTATTTATTTATTTTTACAACTATAATTTCAGTATTATTTCCATCGTTTAAAATTATAAAACATTATTATTTATTTTATATTTTTTAAGAAATATAATTAAATAATTTTTTAAAAATAATTTTTTATAATAACCATATTAATTATTTTATTTTTTAATCAAATACATAAATAATTATTAAAATAAAACTTTAAATATTTTAAAAGTATGTAATTAATTACTTTTTAAAATCAAAAAATTACCTTAGTGTTTTATAATTTTAAATGAAGAGTATTTTTTTCTGGAATTACATTTTCGGTGCTTAATGTAGAGAGGGTAATCCTGTAATTTCATTAGAGGGAATGCGTTTATTAAATTTGAGGGCTAAAAAAAGTCAATTCTTTTGACACACTACATTTTTTCTTACCACACACCCCATTTCCATTTTTCAACCTCGCGTTCCCAAATAGCACTCTTACAACACATATACAAACACACTAATAACTGTCATGTTATCTTGTATTCCCATGGACCGCATGCTCAAATATTCAGCAGCTATCTCATCCACTGGCTTCAGCTTTAGCTTCTCAGAAAAGAATGTAACAGAAATAACATATAACATCAACAGTGCAGTGCTACTCACAATCTGCTCATGTAGATGGGACAATTCGAAGAGAGCAAGATTACATTTAGCTGTACCAATCAAGAAAGATGACTGAAAAAGTAAGTACAAATAGAAACAATAAAAGAAATGTCCTACTACTACTGTTCCGCTGAATGGCCTGGGAGAGTTCTTTGTTGCCAAGCTCAACATTCTTAGTCGCTTCAACAGCCTGTTAATCAAGCAGCAGAACAATTACCGTGAACACTAGTAGTGGTCCGCGAATCTCTTGATATGATAAAAACACATGAATTCTTAATAAGTGCCCAAGAAAGCATGAAAAATTTGAAATCGTATCTACCTGCTCATACAGAAGCTCAATTTGCTGAGCCTGTTGCAAAACATGCGTGGACATAAGGTGATTTAGTGCAGACATTTCCACCATCTTAGTCTCAGTTTCTTGAACAGCATCTAGAAGATTAGTCAATTCCACCTGCGGTAAAAAATGTGGAAAAAGAATATGAGAATATCATCCAACAACTTCCCAATCAAATCAGAACTCATATGGAGGCAAGTTTGATCACCTGAAGGGCACGCGTTTCATCATCCAAGAGTTGTTGTTGGACTCTTAGAGGCTCATCGCGTAACTGATTAGGTTCTTTGGGCTCCACATCCCCCATTTTAGAGGTTTCTGCAGAACCTGTTCGAGTCACACGGTTAAGTTTTCTTCGTGGTATTGCTCTATTAATAGCATCCTGGAAGCGTATAGCTCTGAGCTGATCAAACTGTGCAGTAACTGAATGTAGTCTCTCACTTAGAATTAGAACCTATAGTTTAAAGAAAGCAGCTAGTGAAGATTAACATACCAAAAAAGAAATATTATGCAATGCCATTTTATGAATATTGATACAACTAAGAAGATCATCAACTGACCACCACCAAAGCATAACCATCCAACTGCTGTCATGACCAAAATGCCCCTAATGGATATTACAGGTATAAGTCTGGTATGTGCCATCTTAAAGAACACAATTTAATATAGGATCTTCCCACTTTCCCATGCTCCCTCTCTTTCTCTCTGACATGGAGACCAATTATTGGCTTGACCATCAGATGGGCATCATTGGAGGCCCAGCTCCCAGCCACTACTCAAAGCAGTTTTCTCTTCTTATTGGAGGTACTATGATAATTTGCCCAAAATGTATACACAAATTTGTATTCAGGAGTTAAATAGACAAACACCATCAAGATTTAAAGGATAGGGTCTTTGTAGTTAAAAGCAAGTCACCAATTACAAATAAAGATATCACACAACCAGGATATTCAACATTTAGGCTATGTTTGTGAGTTTGGAGGGGAAGGAAGGGGGAGGGAAGGTTTATCTTCCACTTGTTTAGGAGCATAAATTTTGTAAAAGGAAAGAAATGAGAGGTTTATAATACATATAAATAATTTTATCTTTACTTAAAAATATTAATTAATTCTTGCAACTATCAAAAATACTATATATATATATATATATATATAAGTAAACTTTCTAATTTTCCTTCTAAAACCCCCCAATTAATTCTTGAAACTCCTAAACAAGGGGAAGATTTATCTAAACCTTTCCCTCATATTTAAAACTCGCAAACACCCCCTTAATTGTTGCCATATCAGAATAACAGTCAACATATCCAGACCCCATAATGAACTTGGATGATGGGATAAGAGCTCTTTTTCTTCTTAAGGGTAATAGGAATGATAATAATACTAACTAAATGAACAAAATAATAAAAGAAGACTAAATTAAACACACATATGAAAAAGTTCATACCACCCCATGTTTGTGGGCAATAGTGTCAGCATTAGAATTACCAGCTCCAATACCAAGCCAGCCTTTTGTGTTTCCCTCTTCATCATTAATGCTGTTTTTGAGAACATCAATTTGTTCTTGGCAAGTTTTAATAAAAGCACTGACCTGAAAAAATTGATCAACATATAGCAATTATTCATTCTTAGAACAAAAACCTATGAAGCTTCTTTTTTTTTTTTTTCAAAAAAAGAAACCTTTTCAAGCATGCTTAATCAAAATATACACTATAAAGGACCTTGAAAATGCTAACAAGCTAATAGGTGAAGCAACGGAAAGTCCATATACAGAATTTGAGTTAAAAACAGGCACAAAGAACCATAATCGTCATTGTAAATATCCAGTTAAGAGACTTCATAGGATAAATTGCTTGTTAGCTTGCACAGCAAACAATTCTTTGTACTATACTCTAGCAAGAGAGTTATAAAACATTGACCTCAACAGCAGATACAAACCAGGTGGTACATGGAATTCCCAGATTTTATTTTTTAATGCAGATCATATATGAATCCAAGCAAAATGAGAAAACCAATCTGATCTGATAGTAATAGCAGTCAAAGCAGAAAAATAAGACCAACTATGTGTTCTAATCGTTAAGAACTTAAGATGTTAGAATGTGTTAAATAAAATCAGAGAAAAGTCTCTCCAGAATAAATCACATGGCTTACTTCATGTTCAATGCTGTCTCTCTCCTGTTCAGTTGTGCGGTGCATATCTGTATAGTCCTTTCTATGCTTCAACAGAAACTGTTCTAATTCTCCAATGCTCTCAAGCTAATTAACAAAAAGAAATTGGTCAGTGGAAGAGATCATTGAGTATCAAGTATCATTTATTTATCTAACAGAAAAAGCACTGTTTGTTTGTTTCTTTCATTCTTTATAATTTTAGTGAAACAACAACAATACAAAATGTGGTCTTTATCATTGAATAGCATCACCACTAATAACATAGTGACTACTTTTCAGTAAAGAAAACAAGGTGAAAAGAGAAGTATGGTAACATTGAATTACCGTCTTCATGGCAGCTTTGGTAAAAGGCGACCTTTGTCGAGGTTTATGAATAATGAAAGACGCCATAATAGATGCCAATTTGACCTGTCACACGAAATTAATGGTATATGAAACATCTACAAGATAAGAGAAAATATTTGAACCAATATCTTCAAATTCAAACTAGAAATTTCATGATACATTGACACGAGTAATCAGAACATACTTAAAAAAGCCGGTGTGGCACTGACAAGATAAAATGAATGCAAGAAGTAAACACACCTCATCATATCCCAAAGAGTGAGCACTGTGCCGAACAGCATCTTTAAAATCTTCTGTTCTATCTCTAACTCTTGCCATTTTTAAGCACCAAACTACAAAACTCTGTTATTGTGAAGCCCACTAATAGAACCAAATCTTTAACACTCTACAAACACTATTAAGAAGATTGATCCACCGAACTTTTGATGAAGAGCTTCTAGTCTACCAAGAACTGAAATTATACAAGCCCATCAAGAAATAATAATAAAAATCTTCACAAACAACTGAATTGACAGCGAGAACACCAACTGAGCTTCACGTTTTCCTATAGCAATTCAATCCAAATGTACTTAGAGATTAAAAAAAAGAATATTAAGTCAACAAGTCCTCAAATGAATATAATTAAATTAACAGATTTCAATAAGGAGAAATTTCAACATAATGCTCTAGAAACAAAAGCATTCGCCCAAATGTAATTTCAACAAGTTGAAACCTAAATAGTACAGCCGAAAGCACTCAAATTGTATACTCCATTTGAGTATACAGAAAAGTTAAAAACCCATAGAGCACTTAAATCGCTCAAGCAGTCCAAGGATTCCTTCATGCGTCAAAGCTTCAAGCTTTCATACTTTCAACTAAATTCTCATAAATCTTTAATCAGGCCTTAGCTATCATTTTGGGCCCTAGTTATCATTGTAATTGGCTTCACCAAATAAACCAGTTGCTGGGCTCTTATTCTAATCAAATGCCTCCTAAGCACTGAACTACGAAATGATAATTATTAAATGGAAGAAAACAAAACTGGAGGTTCTTAGAGTTTAATTTCGTTTTGATGAACAGAGACTACAAAGTCCACCAAAATTTTTATCACCCTGATCAACAAAATCACTGAGATAAGCTCAGGTATACACATATACACCCACCATAAACCCAAACACCCAGAGGAAAGAAGAAGCAAAGTGACAAAAACAGAGTAAATATGTGCAGACAGCACAGAAGGTAAAGAAAACAAACCATGATAGCATTTGCTTATAGTGAGGAAAAATTGAATGAATATAGCCAAGTGGGTAGGTTTAAATCAGGTTCAATCGATCGAGGCCATAGATTATGCAAAAGAAGAGTAACGGATTGAGATCCAAACGAATCATGAGCAATGGTGAAGACGGCAAAGGCCATGGGTTTTGAATTTCTGTATTTTCGTTATCATTCTACGCTGCCGTTTTCCACCTTCTTTTGGAGCAGTCTCGTATTCACTACTCGCAATTTACAATTCTAACATTTTCTTTTCCGCATTTTCTGTCCCACTTAAATTTCCCTTTGAAGTCCCACTTAATTTCTATGGATAAATAAACAAATTATAAAATAATATTAAGTATTATTAAATTATTTCAAATAATTTTTATTAATAAAAATGAACGAGTCAAGAAAAAAAAATTGGTTGAAAAAAATATATTATAAACTATGAACAATATAAAAGAGGCTATGGCAAGCTTTAGACGTAGTTTAGTAATAAAAAATTAAATTTTTTTTAGAAGATTAAGAATACTCTTTACAATTATTTAAAATAAAATAAAAAATTCTAAGGTATTGTACTCATCAAATTTCATACCAATGAATTTTTAAAGGCCAATTTGTTTCTTATTATATTATAGTAGTATATTATTACTTGAAAAATTAAATTTTACACCTTAGATAAAATTATAATACTATTTTTTTTTTTTGTGAACAAAATACTAATTTTGTGAGACAAATATTGAATAATTTTTTTTTCTTATTTAGAATTTAGAAGCACCACATTTGTCATAAAAGGTATTAAGAAATTGGACTTGCATTCTCTCAAAAAGAGAGTTAACCGTTCATAGTTGTTGAAATAAACTATATTGTCAACATAACACATGGTCATATGGATTTAAACATGGAAAACCTAAAATGATATGTATATGTATTTCATATATGGTCCTCTTCGTCATTCAAAACTGTTACTTCTGCACTAAGAGCTTCGGTTTGCAAACGAAAGCTTGCGTCCACTTTTCTGTTTTCACCTTGGAATAGATTATCAAGTAATCATGTTAATTACTTTCCTTTTTTTTTTTAATAGATTGACAGCAATATTATTCGGTACTAAAAATGCTTGACACTTAAAAAGGACGTGATTTTTTTTGTATACACCAACAGTATCTCTAGCTAAATTTGTTGCCTGTCACTTATTCATCACATCATTGTATGCAGGTTCTTGAAAACAAAGGTCTTAAGTATGAAAGCAAGGGAAAAATAATTTGAGTGTCATGGAGTAGTATCAATGACTTAAATTTATTCACATAAATACATGACAATGGCTAGCAAGCTAGAAAACTCCACCAGCTACCATCCAAACATCTCTTGGTAGAGCTGAAATAGACAGCAAAGTCAAGTGTATAATTGATCTCCTATAAAATAACATCGGCTCTTTAATACATTATATATTTTTATTCCCATGAACTTAATGATTAGCCGTTTTATTTTAATATAAAATTCTGATTAATTGCTTGATTTTTTATTAAAATAATCAATCAGAAACTTGTGTGATGAAATTTAAGAGAATAATGTTGATTCCATAATTATATGTCACCTTGCCGGTAGAACAACCAGAGAACCAAAGGCAATACCTGTAAAATCAGATTGATTCATCCCCAAAAATACATGCATGTAGAGAGTAATGACAATGATGTTGAAGTTAATCAAGACCAGTGGTAATATAACAAATTATGTATCTCTAAACTTTTGAGGATTCCTCCCATCAATATCATTATTGATGATGTTAGCTCCAAGATAATCATAGCAAGGACCAAACCAACTCAGCATGCTTTTAGAATAACTTCATTACCCATTAGATGTACAAGGCACTTCCTTTAAATCCTTATGTTTCAATTACTAGTCAGTAGATACAACATTCTGCATCATGTACTATCACAAACCATAACCACCATAAATTAAGTAATTTTTATTTCTAATTATTAAGCATATAAGAGATAAGAGAATACTCGAGCAGTGGCACCTCTAATGAGCCTCAGAACTTCATGAGCAGAAAGGGCGCTGGTCGGTCACCACTTCGACCACTGCGATTCCACCATTATCAACCAACAAAACTCTAATTCAAAAATCCATCTTCTTCACTGGCAAAAGTGTTTACTACTAATAATATTCTTCGTTTCACAATTTGTTCAAGATCTTGTCTCACTCTACTGTTATTGATTAGGAAATATTAAACATAATGTTACATTTATTAATAAGTTGTTTAAAATACCCTTTCTGAACAATAAGAATATAGTGAGACTTCGGTTTAAGACAGATTGTGAGATAAAGAATACTATTCCTCCTTTGGCTAAAGGAAAACCCATCTGCAATCAATCTCTATACATAAATAGATACACCATGCATGTAAGACTCTAACAGCAGCAAAGAAGGAGATTTGAAACACAACCAGCTAGATAGTGAAATTTTACAAAAGCAAACAGCAGAGACACCTTAGTGTTTGTTCAGAAAAATAAAACAATACAAACACATAGAGAGTTTAGAGACAGAGTAAGAGGGGACCCACCAATCACCTCAATGCCAGAATTTGGAGGTTCGAGCTATAGTTTTGGGATAGGGGATGAGAGCAAATGAAAGCCAGGAATAAGAACTGGCTCTTTAAAAAGATACAACTGATTCTATAAAATAAAGAAAGAAATACACAATATATCAAATATAAGTATGGAAACATATAGGTGGAAATATTTATTAACACAAACAGAAAGAGAGAGGAGCATAATTATTTACAAATAGTTGAATGAAACAGTGGAGAAACAAGAGTTAGGTTTAGGAGAAGAGGCTACTCCCCCATAACATATGGTAAACTATAATTTGAATCACGTAAGGAGAGATGCCTACATTTCATGCCTGATTAGTACGTCAAATAAAAGTGCTTCAAATGAAGGACACTATTAGGAAACCAAAAAATAAAGCTCTGGAGACCACAAACTCAACGCATTGCCATATCTCCTCTTGTTGCCGTTACATCTCAAACTTCTGACTTCACATGACAAATCCCCAAAATTCATCCCAATAATTTAACCAAATTGTGCATAATTAATATTTGTAATTTCTCTCAAATTACTCACTCTAATTCCTTTATTTTTTCTCTTTTATTGTAATCAGCAGGCTGTCAAATACACAGATTCATACATATTTATTGTTCTCTATCATCATAGTATCAATTCGCAATATCAAATATACATATGCATACACAGAAAATAATAGTGAAGGAAGCTCTCGAGACCACAAGCTCAATGCTTTGCCACATCTCCTCTTGTTACCATTACACTTCAAAATTCGTCATCTTGAATAGTCAACCTTGCATGTCCAAAATATAGCAAAATTATTTTATTGAAATAAAAAACAATGTAATCGTAGCAATAAGATATAGATGTGATGTATGTTTGAAGGGATTAAGGAAGAGTTGTAAAAGCGAAGTATATGGATTTAGTTCAAGGAAACAAAATAATAGCCAATTAGAGAAACATAATTAAAATAATAATAATTAAAATTAAATGATAATATATTAGAAGATATTCTAATTTTGTTTAGTTTATACTTACTTGGGGATATGAGCTATTTGGGCCAGTCTGGACCAGAGTCTTGTCTGCACCTCTCACTCAATTGGGGACAACCTATAATTTCAAGCTTCTCAAGTGACTTTAGATTTGGCAGCCACTCTGGCAGTACTTCCAAGCTCTCACAAGAGTCAATAACCAAATACTGCAAAGTCTTAGATCTTTGAAGCCAACAGGGCAAAGATTCCAAACTGCCACAAAAGGAAACTATAAAAAGCTCAAGACTCAAATCTTGAACCCCTTCAATATTTTCCTTTTCTTCTTGAAAATTAACAACCTTTTCACAATGTCCAATCATCAATTTCCTTAAAGTAGGGAGTTGCACTAAATTATATGGTAAGTTGACTAAATTAGGACACCCACTTATGATCAAAATATATAAAGATTTGAAGCAACCTAAACCAATGTGGAACAAAGTCGACGAATTTGTTGTTAGATGAAAATATCGAAGATTAATAAGGTTCCTAATGTCTTTGGGCAGATCTTCAAGTGGGCATTGACCGATATCTAAGTAAAGCAAATTTTGGAGGGTACAAATGGAATCCGGGATTTTCTTCAACTTATTCCCCTGTAGATTAAGAAATCTTAATTGCTTCAACTTAATTCCCCTGTAGATTCTAAATTGCAATATTCTAAATCCAACACCATTAGGTACTTGAATTTGTGAGAGATCCATTTAAAAAATAGTTTGGTGACTCCAATCTCTCTAAAACGTTGCTTGAAGAATCCAATCGTTCGAATATTCTTCGACATCATATTATTGAAAGCTGAAACATGTTCACCACTGCATGAAATTGATATGTGTCGAGTATTTTTGTCTGCATTTGCGGCCAAGGAACTCACACTCATTACTAATACTTCAGTTTGCATTGTTGACATTGCAAGATCATGGATAAGATCATGCATTTTTAGAATATAATAACCAGATCTCTTATATTCAATTTGCAGAAAACATCTTGAAATTAACTCTTTCACATACAACTTCCCAACTTGTTCTAGAACTTCATTTTCATTCGATGATTGAAGGAGTCCTTGAGCCATCCAAGAGTAAATTAAGTCATATTCAGTGAACAAGTAATCTTTGGGAAAAATGGAACAGTAAGAAAAACAAGGTTTCAGGTAAAATGGCAAATCATAATAGCTTAACCTTAATGCTGGCAAAATGTCAACTTTTTGTTCATCAATTTTCCAAATCTCATTGTCCCTTACTTTTTCCCACTCACTTGCATTCCGCTGGGAATAAAGCATGGATGCTAAACTCACCACGGCCAGGGGCACTCCTTTGCACTTCATAACGATTTGCTTCCCAATTTCTTCTTTGGGAAGTCTTCTCGAAGAAGAGATTGCAGTTGGTCAAAACTGAGGGCTCCTAGATTTTGTTTTCCCATAGCTTTAAGAATTTCAGATATTAACCTTTTAACATCAAATTCATCTGACACACAAACCCAAATTCGTGATTCAAAATGTTCAATTATTCTCTCATCATTGTACACCAATTTGGCAAGTGTGGTCTTTCCTAATCCTCCAATTCCAACAATTGAAATAACGGGGATCTTATCATCATGTGTCATTGGGCTTTTCAAAAAACTTATTAGCTCTTCTTTCTCATCATCCCTACCAATCACTAGTGATGCATCGAGGTGAGAATGGGTCTCCCTCAATGGCATCCCCTGAGTGATGAAAGGCAAATTATTGGGATGATGTTCAATAAGACCATACTTTTTCCAATCAGAAGCTATCTCATCTATCTTTTCGTTGACATGCTTGATTTTGTGAGCCATTTTAATGCGGAATACAAGTGGATTAGAGCTTGAAAAGAAGCGCCGTACCTTTCTAGTAGCACTGCCATGCATCTTGACCGCTTGATTTCGCAATGCCTCACACTCTATCTCGTCTAATACATCCTCAGCATCAAAGAATGCAGCTTTGAGTTGCCGTAGCCACAAAGTTATGCTACGATTTCCTGTTTTCTTGTTCTCAGCATCAATGAGAAATGCGTTGATGAATAACACTGAGTTTTGAAGCCTTTCCACTTCATCCTTCAGACCCCATACCATGGCAATCTCTTGGTAAGCATGGGACGCAAGCTTCTCCAAAATTTTGGTTGCCACGCCACCAATTATTGCGTCCATTGCTCTATAAGATGTGTAGCTTTGGGAGAGTAAAACAAGTGTTGGAGAATTGAAGCAGATCAATTCAGCAAGCAGCAAATTTAGTCTCCGATGGGTCTTGATGGTGGTCGCTGCACCACCAGCACCTATTCACCGCCGGCTACTTCTTCTGCTTCCTCAGATCACCAATCTCGAGAGAACAAACAAAACAGGAATTAGGATCAAGAAGAAGGAGAGGAAGCTGGGAAGACCACTTGAGATTAAGGATATGATATAAGTCAATATAATTAAATTCCAAGTATGAAAAGTGAAGGAACAAAGGGAATCGAAATTTCAAGATATCTTCCTCAATCCAGAAAGCTCCGAGAGTCAACCAGAAAACAGTGCAGTTTTGAATATTCCATTGAATACGGTGCGTTGTAAATTTCTCAAAAAAGGAACAAATACGGATGAGTGAAATTATTGGTTCTGAAGTTTAATTTCGTTTTAATGGATAAAGAAGACTACGAGAAAATATATTATAAACAATATTAAAAAAAAAAAACCCATCAGACGTGGTTTAATAGTAAAAGGTTAAATTTTATAACCAAGTTAGGGATTCGGATCTTAATTAAAAAAATAAAATAAAAGGATAATATGGTATTGCATCGATCAAAATTCACAGTGACAATATTTCTAAAGATCATTTTTTCAATGGTAAATTTTTCTTATTATAGTAGTATATTACTTGAAATTTTTTTACGCCTCACATATAATATAATATATAATGCTAATATTTTAAGATTAAGTTTTGGATAATTTTTTTTTCTTATTTAGAATTTCGAAGCACCCTAGTTGTTATAAAAGTACTAAAAAAATTAGACTCACGTTCAAAAAACTAGTCAACCATTCATAATTGTTGAAACATACTATATTGAAAACCCAATATATGGATTTAAACATGGTAAAACTAAAATAATATGAATATGCATTTCATGTACAGTACCACTTTATCATTCATACATCTTATTTCTGTAGTAGGAATTTGGTTTTGCAAATGAAAGCTAATATCCACTTATATTCTCAGCCTGCAATAGATTAACAATTCAGGTTAATGAATTTCCATTTCTGTTTGATAGAATGATAATATTATTCAGTACTAAAATTGCTTAAGATTTAATCCATTATTTTTTTTCCCTAAAAATTCACGAAACAAAACTAATCTTCTCCTTGAACAAATCTGCACCACAACTGCTAATGAAAATTAGTCCAATTGATAAAGACTTGGATTATATCTCACAAAAACACATGTTTAAGTCTTGTTACTGATTTAAAAAACTTAATGATGGAACTTCGTTAATAAATAATATATAAGCATTATGATTAGTTTTATTTTATTGATAGAATCAACTCTTATCTAAATGTTTTATTTAAATATATAATTCTAAAAAATTATTTAATTTTGTATTTAAATAGAATGAATAATGAAAAACTTATAGAACAAATAATGACATAATGTCTCAGACAATAAATATTTATCGTATTACTATATATGACCTTGCTAGTAGACAGACAGTGCCAAAAGACCAAACTGATTCATTACCCTAATGCATGCATGCATGCAGAGATTAATAACAATAAAGTTAATCAAGATGACTAGTAACATATAATTATTGTAAGATAATTTCTTAAGCTTCTAAAGTTAGAGATGGATTGTTATAAGGAGGAAGTCCGAAGTTTTTTGGAAGGTGGAGAACTCAAAAAATTGAATATTTACTGGGATTTAATTATAAGATATAAAAATGTTAAAAGTTTTATTTTTAAAAGTTATGTCATTGCACTAAATTACTTTTCTACTTTTGTTATAATAATTAACAAGCAATCAAATACATATATTCATACATATTTCTTGATCTCAATCATTTGTAGTATCAATTCACAATATCAAATATAAATATGTATACACACAAGTGGAAATATTTATAAGCACAATTAGAAGAGTGTAACAAAGTTATTTACAAATAATTGAAGGAAGCTCTTGAGAAGACAAGTTCAATGCTTTGCCACATCTCTTGCTACCGTTACATTTCAAACTTGTGACTTCAATTAATTTCCAATAGTCAATCTTGCATGTCCAAAAAATAAAAAAATTATTTTATTGAGAGAAAAAATAATATAATCTTAGCAATGAGATATAAATGTGATGTGTGTTTCGACGGAGAGAAAATTTTCTATCTTACTCTCTATTTCAAATTATGTTTCATAAGTTTAAAATTACTTCATAAGCAATAAATCTTAAGCTTATGGGACTAAAAGCGAGATAAATAATGTTATTAAATATTTAAAATTCAAAGAAAAAAATAGCCAATTAGAGTAACGTAATCAAAAGAATAATAATTAAAATTAAATGATAATATATTAGAAGATATTTTGATGTGGATTGATTTACACTTACTTGGGGATATGAGCTATTTTGGGCCAGTCTGGACCAGAGTCTTGTTTGCACCTCCAAACCAATGGACAATTTAAAATTTCAAGCTCGTGAAGTGAGTTTAGATTTGGCAGCCATTCTGGCAGTACCTCCAAGCTCTTACAATCGTCAACAAGCATGTACTGTAAAGTCTTAGATCTTTGAAGCCAATTTGGTAAAGATTTCAATCTGGGACAATTGGAAACTATAAAGTGCTCAAGGCTAGAATCTTGAACCCCTTCAATGTTTTCCTTTTCTTCTTCTTCTTGAAAATTAACAAGCAAATGGCAACCATATATGATCAAATTCCTTAAAGCAGGGAGTTGCTCTAAATCATATGGCAAGTTGACTAAATTATCGCACCCTGCTATAGATAAAAAAATATAGAGATTTGAAGCACCCTAAACCAATGTGGGACAAAGACGAGGCATCTGTGGTTAGACCAAGAAATCGAAGGCTAATAAGGTTCCTCATGTCTTTTGGCAGATCTTCAAGTGGACAACTCACAAAGTTTAAGTAGAGCAAATTTTGGAGGGTCAAAATGGAATTTGAGATTTTCTTCAACATGTTGTCGTCTAGATTAAGAAATCTTAATTGCTTCATTTTTCTGAAACATTTAGGCAATGACTCGAGTTGGCAACCTTGTAAATCCAACACCCTGAGGTACTTGAATTCAGATATCCATTTAAAAAATGGTTCGCTGACTACAATCTCTCTGAAATTATAATTGAAGAATCCAATGCTTCGAATGTTATTCGGCATCGTATTATTGAAAGCTGAAACCTGTTCACCACTGCTTGAAATTGATACGTGTCGAATATTTTTGTTTGCATTTGTGGCTGAGGAACAATCACTTATTATTGCTACTTCACTTTGCATTGTTGACATTGCAAGATCGTGAACAAGATCATGCATTTTTAGAATATAATAACCAAATCTTCTTCTTTCAATTTGGAGAAAACATCTTGAAATTAACTCTTTCATATACAACTTCCCAACATGTTCTGGATCTTCATTTTCATTTGATGATTGAAGGAGTCCTTGTGCCATCCAAAAGTAAATTAACTCATACTCATAGAACAAGTAATCCTTTGGAAATATACAACAGTAAGAAAAACATGATTTCACATGAAAAGGCAAATAATGATAGCTCAACCTTAGCGCCGGTAAAATGCCAACCTTTTGTTCATCCATTTGCCAAATCTCACTGTCTCTTACTTTTTCCCACTCACTTACATCCCGCTGTGAATAAAGCATGGATCCTAAACTCACCACGGCCAGGGGCACTCCTTTGCACTTCTTAACGATTTTCTTCACAATTTGTTTAAGCCTAGGTTGTTGTTCCTCCTCTCCTTGAAAAGCCCATCTAACAAATAGCTTCCAACTTTCATCTTTGGAAAGATCCTTCAACTTGTGTTGATGAGTAGTTCCCATGACTGAGGAAACTTCTTCACTACGGGTGGTGACTATGATTTTGCTATCATTTTGACCCATTCTATCACCTAATAAAGCATCTTTTAACTCAATCCATTTTTTCCGATCTTCATTCCAAACATCATCCAAAACAAGTAGACATTTCTTTTTTGGAAATTTTTCTCGAAGAAGAGATTGCAATTGGTTAAAGCTAAGAGCTCCTAAATTTTGTCTACTCATCTCTCTAAGAATTTTAGATATTAACTTTTTAACATCAAATTCATCTGACACATAAACCCAAATTCGTGATTCAAAATGCTCAATTATTCTCTCATCATTGTATGCCAATTTGGCAAGTGTGGTCTTTCCTAATCCTCCAATTCCAACAATTGAAATAACGGGGATTTGATCATCATGTGTCACTGGGCTCTTCAAAATTCTTATGAGCTCTTCTTTCTCATCATCCCTACCAATCAGTAGAGATGCATCGAGGTGAGAATGGGTCTCCCTCAATGGCATCCCCTGAGTGATGAAAGGCAAATTATTAAGTTGAAGTCTAATGAGACCATGCCCTTCCCGATCAGAAGCTATCTCATCTATCCTTTGTTTGACATGCTTGATTTTGTGAGCCATTTTAATGCGGAATACAAGTGGATTAGAGCTTGAAAAGAAGCGCCGTACCTTTCTAGTAGCACTGCCATGCATCTTGACCACATGATTCCGCAATGCTTCACACTCTATTTCATCCAATATATCCTCAGCATCAAGGAATGCAGCTTTGAGTTGTCGTAGCCACACAGCTATGCTGCGATTCTCTGCTTTCTTGTTCTCAGCATCGACTAGAAAAGCGTTGATGAATTGCATCGAGTTTTGAAGCCTTTCCACTTCATCCTTCAAACACCAAACCCTGGCAGCCTCTTCATAAGCTTTGGTCTCAAGTTTCTCTAAAATGTTGGTTGCCACCCCTACAATTATTTCCTCCATTGCTTGTGTAGCTTTGGGAGAGAAAAACAAATGTCAAAGAAGATGAATCCAGCAAACAACAAATTTAGTCCTGAAGACCAATATTGAGAGGGCAAGTGAAACAAAGACGGATAGAATGAAAAAGGAGAGGAAGTTTAATAAACAATACAGGAAGAGAAAGATGATAAGGAATTCTACTTTGATCCACAAAGCCCTTGCTTGCTAAGGGCAAGGTATCATTTCTTAATGGAACTTGTAAAACACAAAAAGGAGACAAGCTGAAAAAATGGAATGGGCAAGGTATCTTCGTTTCTAATTTCTTACTAGAAGCTGAAGAACAAAAACAAAAACAAAAACAAAATGGAGTAGTAAGAATCAAGCAGGAAAGGAAAAAAAAAATAAAAAGATGAAAATGGACATGAAGTTGAGAGGACAAATTGGAAAACAATACATGAAGAAGAAGATGATCCTAATGTAAGTATTAATTAATCGGCATGAAAAAGAGAGATATATTGCCGTGGAAATGAAAGAAGACACCGATTTGAAAACAAAAAATTATCATATAAGGAATTTAACTTTGGTTCTTAAAGAGAGATTACTACTAGATACCAAGTGTGTGAGCGCAAGCAATGTATCTTTCTTGTATTTTTTTTTTACTAAAAAGCTAAAAAATAAAACTCAAAGATGAGTAGTAAGAGTCAAGCTGGAAAAAAAGAAAAAGAAAAAAAGGACAAGGGCAAGGGCAAGGTATCTTTCTAGAAGCTGGAAAAGACAAAAAGAAGAAGTAAGAGTCAAGCTTTTTTTTATATATATACAAAAGTGGTATACAGCAAAAGCTATGACTTGTAGAGAAAAATAATAAAGAAAACTGACAAATCATGGTATACATGAAAATAAAAAAGATATATGTTAGAATCTTTTTTTTTTTCTTAAAAAAAAAAAGTAGCCGAGAAGTAACCATTTGAGAAAAACTGCTTTCATAAAGAAAGTACATCTCAAACAATATGCTGTGAGTCTCACAATTAAGATAATATAGTAGGTATCCAAGATTTTTTTTATGTATTTTTAAAAAAAATTTAGTAAATCTTTCTTTAACCAACTAAAACAAAAAGGAAAAAGGCCACATATTTTTCTTGACTTCAATCATCTTATTATGTGAGATTGTATATTAATTTGATCGGAGTTTTTTGTTTATGCCATCATGACTAATCTTATAGTAAGGGAGTTTGATTAGGAGTTCAACGGATGCCTCATTATTTATTGTCTTTTGTAACGATAAAAAGAATTATATATATATATATATATATATATATATATATATATATATATATATATATATATATATATATATCTTTTTTATATATTTTATTTTTATATTCTCTGTTTTATATTATAAGATTTCTTTTAAAAAGTTTGAGTACTTCTTAATATAAAACTATTTATAAAATTAAAATTATTAATTATTTTTATATTTATTCTTTATTAATATTGTCTGCTTTTTTTTTTTTCAATTCTCATATATATATATATATATATATATAAAAGGTTCCTTTTGAAAGCTAGCAGAATCTACCTTATAAGTTTCTAATTTCTTTTACAGTGATCTTATTACTACATAACAGGAAGAAGAAAAATAGATCAAGTGAGATTCCCTTAACTCAATTTTATACTTAAGTTAGTAAGTGATGTAATTAGTTGTAGATGATAAAAGGATAAAAAATATACACCCATGAATCCATTGCCTCTATATTTTTAGAGGTCTTTACATTCATCTCAGTGCTTTTATCTTATCTTTGTTGTAGGTCGTACTAAACTAGGTTGGATTCGAGTTGGTCCTATGAATCCAATGTTTAACTCTATTCCAATTCAATAACCTATTATTATTATAACTCAGTACTTTCGATATAGTTTATAATAGTCTCAAACTTTAATATAATGTGTTACGAATAAACGAAAAAAATGATTCTTCAAAAGAATAGATTTAGCATCAGCATTACTTTATTATCTCCATTAATAACAACATAACATAGGCAATATATACATGTGTTTGTGGAAAAGTAATAAAATTTAAAGTAAAGGAGATTGATGTAATGTATTGTGAGGGGTAGAATATACAGCTATTCCGCTATGATTTTATCTATCCATCATGCATGAGCACTTTGGATCTGATCTACTCAACTTTTTAAAGACAAAATGACCAATCTATCTTCAACAACACTGCAAAGCTATCGATCTACCAATGAGGACCCCTTGAATACATGACTGTTTATCTGGTAAATAATGTCTCTTTTTTTTTTAATAGGCCAGCTAAGAGTTGAAGGAAGCTCTCGAGAATACAAGTTCAATGCTTTGCCACATCTCCTCTTGTTACCGTTACACTTCGAATTTGTGACTTCAATTAATTTCGAATAGTCAATCTTGCATGTTCAAAATATAGCAAAATTATTTTTTTAAAGAAAAAACAATGTAATTTTAGCAATGAGATATAGAAGTGATGTATGTTTGAAGGGACAAAATGTTTTATTCTTTATTTTTGATTATGTCTCATAACTTTGAAATTAATTTAAAAACAATAAATCTCAAGTTCATATAATTATAAAGTGAGATAGAAAATATTGTTTAAAGTGATTAAAGATGAGTTGTATAAACTAAATATAAATTTAGTTCAAGAAAAAAAAAATAGCCAATTAGAGTAACATAATTAAAAGTCAACTATAACAATACACTTTTCATTCTGATTTTCAGGCATCTTGAATAGTCAATATTGCATGTCCAAAAATACCTTGGATTATTTTTAAAATGTTTAAACCTGTTTGGATATTTTTTTTTTTTTAAAAAAAATTGAGATACAAAGTAAAATGTAATTTTTTTTTTTTTAAAGTCATCGGCTTAGAAACCAGTAAAGAAAGAGAGATAACTCTCAAATAATGACTAAGTGATTATTTAATTCAAAGATGCTTCAAACATTTATATAGTGTATTTATACTAGTATTACAGGGGTAAATTTGTCCTTATTCTCTTGAATTGCAATTAGGAAGCTATCAAATACACAGATTCATACACATTATTGTTAACAACTATTCTTAGTATAAATGCACAATATGGATACACACAAGTGGAAATATTTAAAAACACAATCAGAAGAGTGAAAACAAAGTTATTTGCAAATAGTTGAAGGAAGCTCTCGAGACCACAAGCTCAACGCTTTGCCACATCTCTTGTTAACAATACACTTTTGATTCTGACTTCCAGGCATCTCGAATTGTCAATCTTGCATGTCCAAAACATAGCAACATTACTTTATTAAAATAAAAAACAACGTAATCGTAGCAAGCAATAAGATGAAGATGTGATGTAAGTTTGAAATGATTAAGGAAGAGTTGTAAAAACTAAGGTCTCTTTTGGGATAATTTTGAGTTTTAAGTTTTAAGTTTTTAAATACAATTAAAATAAAAAAAAATAAACTAAACATATTATACTATTTTTTACTTATTTTAAAACAATTTAATTTAATTTTTTTAAAAAAATAGATTTAATTTTAATTTTAAGTTTAAAAAATTTAATTGAAAGTTAAAATATTTTACTAAAAAATAAATAAAGTCTTATTATACTTTTTTAAAAAAAATATGTAGTTAGAATTTAAAATTTAAGACTGAATTAAGGTCTAAGTATATAGATTTAGTTAAGGGGGAAAAATAATAGCCAATTAGAGTAACATAACTAAAAGAATAATAATAAAATTAAATGATAATATATTAGAAGATATAGTTTATACTTACTTGGGGATATGAGCTACTTTGGGCCAGTCTGGACCAGAGTCTTGTTTGCACCTCAAACCCAACCGGCGACACTCTAAAATTTCAAGCTCCTGAAGTGACTTCATATTTGGCAGCCATTCTGGCAGTACCTCCAAGCTCTTACAAGAGGCAACAACCATGTGCTTCAAAGCCTTAGATCTTTGAAGCCAACTGGGTAAAAATTTCAAACTGCCACATTTGAAAACTATAAAATGCTCGAGGCTTAGATCTTGAACCTCTTCAATATTTTCCTTTTCTTCTTCTTCTTGAAAATTAAGAAGCATTTCACAATCTCCGATTCCCAATTTCTTTAAAGCAGGGAGTTGTGATAAATCATATGGCAAGTTGACTAAATTATCACACCCTACTATGTCTAAAAAATATAGAGATTTAAAGCACCCGAAACCAAAGTGGGACAAAGACGAGGCATTTGTGGTTAGAGCAAGAAATCGAAGGCTCATAAGGTTCCTCATGTCTTTCGGTACATCTTCAAGAGGACAATACCTGATATTTAAGTAGAGCAAATTTTGGAGGGTCCAAATGGAATTTGGGACTTTTTCCAACTCATCATTCCCCTCTAGACTGAGAAATCTTAATTGCTTCATTTTTCTAAAAAAATCAGGCAATGATTCCAAATTGCAATCTCGTAAATCCAACACCCTAAGGTACTTGAATTTGTTAGAGATCCATTTAAAAAATGGGTCGGTGACTGCAATCTCTATGAAATTGTCATTGGAGAATCCGATGGTTCGAATATTCTTCGACTTCATATCATTAAAAGCTGAAACCTGTTCAATACTGCTTGAAATTAGTATGTGTCGAATATTTTTGTTTGCATTTGTGGCTGAGGAGCAATCTCTCATTATTGCTATTTCACTTTGCATTGTTGACATTGCAAGATCATGCACAAGATCATGCATTTTAAAAAAATAAAGGCCAAATTCCTTACATTCAATTTGAAGAAAACACCTTGAAATTAACTCTTTAATATACAATTTTCCAACATGTTCTAGATCTTCATTTTCGTTTGATGAGTGAAGGAGTCCTTGTGCCATCCAAAAGTAAATTAAGTCATATTCTTCGAACACATAATCTTTGGGAAAAATAGAACAGTAAGAGAAACATAGTTTAACAAGAAATGGCAAATGGTAGTAGCTTAACCTTAGTGCGGGCAAAATGTCAACCTTTTGTTCATCCATTTGCCAAATCTCATTGTCTCTTACTTTTTCCCACTCACTTACATCCCGTTTTGAATAAAGCATTGATGCTAAACTCACCACAGCCAGCGGCACCCCTTTGCACTTCTTAACTATTTGCTCCCCAATTTCTTTAAGCCTAGGCCGTTGTTCCTCCTCTCCCTCTTCAAATGCCCATTTAACAAATAGCTTCCAACTTCCATCTTCGGGAAGATCTTTCAACTTGAGACGAATAGTTCCCATGATTGAGGCAACCTCTTCGCTACGGGTAGTGACTATGGCTTTGCTATCATTTTGTCTTAATTCATCACCTAATAAAGCATTACTTAACTCTACCCATTTTTTTCTATCTTCATTCCAAACATCATCTAGAATAAGCAGACGTTTCTTTTTTGGAAATTCCTCTCGAAGAAGAGATTGTAGTTGGTTGAAACTGAGGGCTTCTAGTTTTCGTTCACCCATCTCTTTAACAATTTCAGATATTAACCTTTTAACATCAAAATCATCTGACACACAAACCCATATTCGTGATTCAAAATGCTCAATTATTCTCTTATCATTGTACACCAATTTGGCAAGTGTGGTCTTTCCTAATCCTCCAATTCCAACAATTGAAATAACATGCATTTTATCATCATGTGTCACTGGGCTCTTCAAAAAACTTATTAGCTCTTCTTTCTCATCATCCCTACCAATCACTAGTGATGCATCGAGGTGAGAATGGGTCTCCCTCAATGGCATCCCCTGAGTGATGAAAGTCAAATTATTAGGGTGATGTTCAGTGAGACCATACTTTTTCCAATCAGAAGCTATCTCATCTATCCTTTCTTTGACATGCTTGATTTTGTGAGCCATTTTAATGCGGAATAAAAGTGGATTAGAGCTTGAAAAGAAGCGCCGTACCTTTCTAGTAGCACTGCCATGCATCTTGACCACTTCATTTCGCAATGCCTCACACTCCATTTCGTCCAATACATCCTCAGCGTCAAGGAATGCAGCTTTGAGTTGTCGTAGCCACACACCTATGCTATGACTCCCTGCTTTCTTGTTCTCAGCATCGACGAGAAAAGCATTGATGAATTGCATTGAGTTTTGAAGCCTTTCCACTTCATCCTTCAGACCCCAAGCCAGGGCAGCCTCTTGGTAAGCTTTGGTCGCAAGCTTCTCCAAAATTTTTGTTGCCACCCCAACAATTATTTCCTCCATTGCTCTATATGGTGTGTAGCTTTGGGAGAGAAAAACAAATGCGGAAATGTTTTGGAGAATGAAAGGAGATGAACCCAGTGCCTCTTCCACCGCCGGTTGCTTCTACCGCTTCCTAGGATCACCAACAAGAAGGATAATAGGAGAAGTTGCTAAGACAAATTGAAAAACGATACAAAAAGAGGAAGATGTAACCTATTACAGGTACTCATCTGCCTGAGAGAAAGAGCGAGCTATATCCTATTGATGGTGTGGCACAATCCTCACTGTTATTTTAGCATACCGTTGCCTATTGTCAACGTGTTGAAGAGTGGACAAGCCCTTCCTTGCTAACCCATTTCGTACTGGATCAAGGATACAAAATATAAATTAAAAAAAAAATGGAAAAGTCAGCATAATGCCAGATCATGATGACTAGACTAGATGCCTCGTTAGTAGAACAACTTGTAAATAAATAGTAGTAAATAAATACTAAATGATACTATTGACCTTATTGAAATTATTATACAAAACTTTTTTTAAAAAAAATATGTATTGTTTTAAAATTTTAAATTTTTTTATTTTTTTTATACTCTCATTTTAATAAGATATAAAAATTTGATAGAAAAGTTAATTAAGAGATTAAATAAAACTAATTTAATTATATTATGATAAATTTTAGATATATTAATAATTTTTTAATATTTATGCAAAGATTTTAAACAACATACAGAGAGAGTAACATTCAAATCAGTCATTGACTTTAAACAATTATGAACAAGTTTACATTAGAAGTGATTGAAGCGTGAAGCGTGGGGTCTTTGATTCCAAACAGGAGCTCTTACACATAAGTGTGCAACGTAGTTTGTGCTATATATTTATAAATCATTAATCTTCAACCATGATGTAACAACATAGTCTGTGCTATTTATCTATCATATATTGTAACGAGTTAAATTTTTTGAGATAAATTAGTTAACAAGTTGTAATTATTAATTAGAAGTAGCAGAAGGATGGATGCTTGAAGGTTCCGCTGCCGACACTGGCTACCTTGTGTGAAAGAGAGAGAGGTAGGTTCCTTGAAGTCTCATCAACCAACATTGAAAAGGACAACTGATCTCATTTGCTGTTGCTAGCTTGGACCATTGGCAATTGGCAAATTCTACAGACGAAAGATTCTGTCTGTCTCTCAATTATGTCAAAGGGGGGATTAACAACATTAAATCCTAGAGAAATATACTGATTACTGCACATGCCTCAAATAGGATTAGTTTAGAACTAAACAAGTTGGCAAATTAATGATCCTTAACAAATTTCAAATGGAAGATTTTTGTTAAAATGAATCCAAACAACAGTAATTCTTGGAAGTATCATGTCATATAGCAAGGGTCATGCAAGGTTCTGCAACTGGCTTGTGTGAGACAAAGAGGTAGGTTCTTTGAAGTCTTAACTTAGAAGACTTTAACGCAACATGTGAGTGATTTTCATTGCTTTTGTGACTTTTGTCAAATTCTATAGAGGTCTTTAGGGTCACATCAATAATTTTACTTATATTGAGGCGACTGAACTTTTGTTCATTCTGGGCTAATATGGTTAGCTCTTGCTCCATTCCTTTTCTACTTCCTTATTGTTATTGGATTTTGTTGATGCTCATTTTCTGTAAGTGCTCCCCCGGCAACGCCTACCTTAAATATCCATAGAGGTGCCTATCGTTTCTACACTAAGAAAACATTTATTCTTTCAGAGAAGAGAAGCTTCAATTTGATTACTGAATTGTCATTATTAAAATTGTAAAACTGTTGGGAATGCTTTTGGTATCTCTGGATATACTATAGATACAAATTAACATTTTTGAATTGACAATTTTTCCCAAAATTCCATGAAATCAAATACACAGATTTATACGCATTTCTTGTTCACTATCATTCATAGTATCAAATATATCAAATATGAATATGTATACACACAAGTGGAAATATTTATAAACACGATCACAAGAGTGAAAGAAAGTTATTTACAAATAGTTGAAGGAAGCTCTCGAGACCACAAGTTCAATGCTTTGCCTCATCTCCTCTTGTTAAAAGTACGATTCCCTAATAGTCAATCTTGCATTTCCAAAACAAAGCAAAATTATTTTATTGAAATAAAAAACAATGTAATCGTAGCAATGAGATGGAGATGTGATTTACGTTTGAAGTGATTGAGGAAGAGTTGTAAAAACTAAGTATATAGATTTATTTCAAGGAAACAAAAATAATAGCCAATTAGAGTAACATAATTAAAAGAATAATAATTAAAATTAAATAATAATATATTAGAAGATATTTTGATTTGGATTGATTTATACTTACTTGGGGATATGAGCTGCTTTAGGCCAGTCTAGACCAGAGTCTTGTCTACACCTCTCACTCAATTGGAGACATCCTGTGATTTCAAGCTCCTCAAGTGACTTTAGATTTGGCATCCATTCTGGCAGTGCCTCCAAGCTCTCACAAGAGGCAACAAGCATATACTGTAAGGTCTTGGATCTTTGAAGCCAACAGGGTAAAGATTTCAAACTGGGACAATTGAAAACTATAAAATGCTCAAGGCTCAAATCTTGAACCCCTGCAATGTTTTCCTTTTCTTCTTCTTGAAAATTAACAAGCATATCACAATCTCCGATTGTCAATTTCTTTAAAGCAGGGAGTTGCGCTAAATCATATGGCAAGTTGACTAAATTATCACACCCTATTATGAATAAAATATATAGAGATTTGAAGCACCCTAAACCAATGTGGGACAGAGATGAGGCATTTGTGGTTAGACCAAGAAATCGAAGGCTAATAAGGTTCCTCATGTCTTTTGGCAGATCTTCAAGTGGACAACTCAAAAAGCTTAAGTAGAGCAAATTTTGGAGGGTCCAAATGGAATTTGTGATTTTCTTGAACCCGTTCTGGTGTAGATTAAGAAATCTTAATTGCTTCATTTTTCTGAAACATTCGGGCAATGACTCTACATGGCAATCTTCTAAATCCAACATTCTAAGGTACTTGAATTTAGAGAACCATTTAAAGAACGGTTCGGTGACTACAACCTCTCTGAAATTATAATTGAAGAATCCAATGCTTCGAATATTATTCGGCGTCATATTATTGAAAGCTGAAACATGTTCACCCCCACTTGAAATTGATATGTGTCGAATATTTTTGTTTGCACTTGTGGCTGAGGAACAATCATTTATTACTGCTACTTCACTTTGCATTGTTGACATTGCAAGATCATGGACAAGATCATGCATTTTTACAAGAAAATAACCAAATATTCTTTTTTCAATTTGGAGAAAACATCTTGAAATTAACTCCTTCATATACAACTTCCCAACATGTTCGGGATCTTCATTTTCATTTGATGATTGAAGGAGTCCTTGGGCCATCCAAAAGTAAATTAAGTCATATTCATGAACAAGTAATCCTTTGGAAAAATACAACAGTAAGAAAAACATGATTTCGCGTGAAAAGGCAAATAATGATAGCTCAACCTCAGCGCCGGTAAAATGTGAACCTTTTGTTCATCCAGTTGCCAAATCTCACTGTCTCTTACTTTTTCCCACTCACTTACATCCCTCTCTGAATAAAGCATGGATGCTAAACTCACCACGGCCAGGGGCACTCCTTTGCACTTCTTAACGATTTCCTTCCCAATTTGTTTAAGCCTAGGTTGTTGTTCCTCCTCTCCTTCTTGAAAAGCCCATTTAACAAATAGCTTCCAACTTTCATCTTTGGAAAGATCTTTCAACTTGTGTTGATGAGTAGTTCCCATGACTGAGGAAACCTTTTCACTACGGGTGGTGACTATGATTTTGCTATTATTTTGACCCATTCCAGCACCTAATAAATTATTGCTTAACTCAACCCATTTTTTTCTATCTTCATTCCAAACATCATCCAAAATAAGTAGACATTTCTTTTTTAAAAATTCTTCTCGAAGAAGAGATTGCAATTGATTAAAGCTCAGAGCTCCTAAATTTTGTCTACCCATCTCTTTAAGAATTTTTGATATTAACTTTTTAACATCAAATTCATTTGAGACACAAACCCAAACCCGTGATTCAAAATGCTTAATTATTCTCTCATCATTGTACATCAATTTGGCAAGTGTGGTCTTTCCTAATCCTTCAATTCCAACAATTGAAATAACGGGGATTTTATCATGATAAGTCTGTTGGCTCATCATGAAACTTATCAGCTCTTCTTTCTCATTATCCCTACCAATCACTAGTGATTCATCGAGGTGAGAATGGGTCTCCCTCAATGGCATCCCCTGAGTGATGCAAGTCAAATTATTGGGGTGATGTTCAATGAGACCATACTTTTTCCAATCAGAAGCTATCTCATCTATTCTTTCTTTGACATGCTTGATTTTGTGAGCCATTTTAATGCGGAATAAAAGTGGATTAGAGCTTGAAAAGAAGCGCCGTACCTTTCTAGTAGCACTGCCATGCATCTTGACCACTTCATTTCGCAATGCCTCACACTCCATTTCGTCCAATACATCCTCAGCGTCATGGAATGCAGCTTTGAGTTGTCGTAGCCACACACCTATGCTATGACTCCCTGCTTTCTTGTTCTCAGCATCGACGAGAAAAGCATTGATGAATTGCATTGAGTTTTGAAGCCTTTCCACTTCATCCTTCAGACCCCAAGCCAGGGCAGCCTCTTGGCAAGCTTTGGTCGCAAGCTTCTCCAAAATTTTTGTTGCCACCCCAACAATTATTTCCTCCATTGCTCTATATGGTGTGTAGCCTTGGGAGAGAAAAACAAATGTTAAAGAAGATGAATCCAGCAAACAGCAAATTTAGTCCTGAAGAACAATATTGAGAGGGCAAGTGAAACATAGAAGGATAGAATGAAAAAGGAGAGGAAGTTTGATAAACAATACAGGAAGAGAAAGATGATAAGGAATTCTCCTTTGATCCACAAAGCCATTGCTTGCTAAGGGAAAGGTATCTTCGTTTCAAATTTCTTACTAGAAGCTGAAGAACAAAAACCAAAAAACAAATGGAGTAGTAAGAATCAAGCTGAAAAAAAAAAAGACGAAAATGGACATGAAGTTGAGAGGACAAATTGGAAAATAATACATGAAGAAGAAGATGGAAGCCTAGTGTAAGTATTAATTGATCGGCATGAAAAAGAGAGATATATTGCCGTGAAAATGAAAGAAGACACCGATTTGAAAACAAAAAATTATCATATAAGGAATTTAACTTTGGTTCCTAAAGAGAGATTACTACTAGATACCAAGTATGTGCGCACAATGAAGGTATCCTTCTTGTATTTTCTAATTTTTTACTAAAAAGCTAAAAAAGACAAAGATGAGTAGTAAGAGTCAAGCTGGAAAAAAAATGGCAAGGGCAAGGTATCTTTCTAGAAGCTGGAAAATACAAAAGGAAGTAGTAAGAGTCAGGCTTAAAAAAACTGGTATACAACAAAAGCTATGACTTGTAGAGAAAAATAGTCAAGAAAACTGACAAATCATGGTCTACATGAAAATAGAAAGAAATATGATTGGATTATTTTTTTAAAAAAAAGGTAGAGAAGTAACCATTTGAGAAAAACTGCTTCATAAGGAAAGTACATCTCAAACAATATGCTTATTTTCAACTGTAAGTCTCACAATTAAGATAGTATAGCAGGGTATTCAAGATTTTTTTTTATGTATTTTTAAAAAAAATTTAGGAAATCTTTCTTTAACTAACTAAACGAAAAAAGAAAAAGGGCCAAACCTTGTGCCTGGCCACATATTTTTCTTGACTTCGATCATCTTATTATGTGAGACTGTATATTAATTTGATCGGAGTTTTTGGTTTATACCATCATGATTAATCTTATAGTAAGGGAGTTTGATTAGGAGGTCAAGGGATTCTGCCTCATTACTTATTATCTTTTTGTAACGAAAGAAAGAATTGTGTAGAGACTTATATCATATGTATATATGTTTGCGTGTGCATATATATATATATATATATATATAATCTTTTTATTTTTATTTTTCATATATTTTTATTTATAATTTTATTTTTATACTTTTTTCTGTTTTATATTATAACATTTTAAAAAAAAATTAATGTTTGACTTTTTACAAAATTTTAAAATTATTTATTATTTCTTTTTCGTAAGTTTCTAATTTCTTTTATAGTAATTCAGGTGTGTGTGTGTGTTTGTATGTTTTTTTTTTTTTTTTTTTCTCTTAATCTTATTTGTTATGACTACATAACAGCAAGAAGAAAAATAAATTAACTGAGATTCTGTTAAGTCAATTTGATACTTAAGTTAATAAGTGATCTAGTTAGTATGATAAAAGTAAAAGTAAGGATAAAAAATAACACAAATCCATTACCTAAATATTTCTAGAGGTCTTTGCGTTCATCTCAGTAATTTTATCTTATCTTTGTTGTTGGTCATACTAAACTAGGTTAGATCCGAGTTGGTCTCATGAGTCCAACGTTTAACTCTACTCCAATTCAATAACCTTATTATTATTATATACTTCAAAGTCCTTGTACTCTCGATATAGTTTGTAATAGTCTCAAACTTTATAATTTAATATAATGTGTTACAAATAGAAGATAAGAATGGTTCTTCAAAAGAATAGCTTTGACATAGGTGATTAATTTTAAGAACCAATACGAAGATTATTTTTTGTTGTTGATTTTTAAAAGAAAAATTTGCATTCCAGCTTATTTATTTTGTTTTTATTTTTGTGTAATTTCATTATTACCTAAACTCCACCTATTAATTTCTATTTACTTAGCTTGGCTCTTCTAATAGAAATAAACTTTACTAATCTATATACGTGAATTCAACCTTGATTACCATTGTACACAAATTTGTTTTTGTTAATTGAGGTAGGATTAAATTTGACACCCACCATCATGAGTAATTTGCTACCCATCCTGGACCTAAACTTGTAAAATTGCTGTATCCCCATCCCCATATCCTGGGCAGGGCAGGGCAGTTATTTGTAGTTATTGTAGGAGTGACATTAAGGCATATGTGGTGTTATTTGTGAGTTAGGGACAAATATCTTCTAGCTGTATTCTTTTCCATTCAGTAATACACACTCTGTTCTTCGCTACAGTAGGTGTTGTATCAGAAATCTTGAAAACTTATAATATCTCTTCCATTGCTCTTGACTTTGGGAGAGAAAAACAAATGTGTTGGAGAGTTAAAGAAGAAGGGTGTGGTTAGCAAAAGGGGTGTGCCAAAAGAATGTCTCTTCTATTACAATATATGGGTGTGTAGTTAGAATGTAGGGGTGCCCCAAAAGAATTTCCATTCTTCTATTACAATTTCTGAGAAAATCTCAGTCAATTCTTGTGCATGGGCCTCCGAAGGAGAGAATAGGGGAAAATTGGACTGGGAAGATTGTTCAAGCCTAACTTAGCCCAGTATTCTATATATGATGATGTCATAAAATTAATTTTAGGCTAATTATTTTTATAAAATAAAAAAGTTGGCAAATTAGTTCATATTGTAAGTGGCATGGATACTACAGCCAAATAATTCATGGGGTTTAAAAATCCAGTTAAATAACTTAAGCACGCTAAATATGATTGATTTAGGGATCACTTGAAAATATTTATTTTTATGTGGAGATTTCTTAGATAATTTTGGTATTTATGTGATAAAAACGATTAATATATGATTATTTATTTGGAAAAATGTGATAAATTATATTTTATAGAATGATTCTCATGTCAACGAGGTATGACATATACATGTGGCATTACAGAATCTCCATTTTTTTTTTCAAAATAATAAAAAATCGCAAATTAGTTAATACTATAATTCTTAAGTAGTATGGATATTAGCAAAGGTAGAGCTTTATCGACTCATTGTTTAATAATTTATGTATTTGTTTTACAAGCCTAGTTTTATTGATCAGTTAAAATTAAAGATCCTTAGTTCTAATTCATAATTTTAGATATCCTTATTTTAAAATCTAACTAGGTTTATTTAATAAAATATATGATTATTTAAGTATTAAATTTTATGACTGTCCAGGCAGATTGTAAGGAGGGAAAGGACGAGACGAAAGCAGCTAGACTCTGCATCAGCAATAAAATACAAACAAGCTAAGCTAAGAAACCGGCTTCACTTCAGAAAACATGTCCCCATATATTCTCTATCATATCATGTGAGGCCACTCTCCACTATTATATTCTTTATTGTTCTGAAAATGGATCCAATTCCAATAGTGAGCTTGATTGTGGGCACTCGTACAAATGGGCACCCATCACTGTAATATTTGGGAGACACGTCTTTTGGTAACATGCATGCTATGGTTTCAAATAGGCTTTTGATAATAAATCATGAATGCATCAAGATTAAGTGCATGATTTTCTGGTGAAATCTTCATGTCAAAATCACTATTTGACATTGATTGTGAAAGAGAAAACTAGGAGGTTAGAGCTAGGGCTCCAAGAGCCTCAGCCTCCCTAACAGCTCTAGCTATCTGTTAACAATGAGCTGGGCTAGATTTACGAAGACACACTTATGGACTTAATACGACCTTAAGCTCACATGGGTTAGTTCCCTCTGATGTGAGACTTTTACAACTCACACTTGGACACTAGAGTTATACCATACCAACAATCCCTCAAGTGTGAGCCTCTCCAGTCTCCAGTCTCCAGTCTCCCCATTTACGAGAACTTCTTCACCCGAAGCCGAACACAAGCTCTCACTTGCACAAAATGGACCTATAAAGACATGTTTACAAGTCCTAGTTTTCTACAATTAACGCTTCAACACTTGAATTATACCGATTACTGTCTCTTCTTATGTTCAAGTTAGTACAAGTATATCAAAAGTTAGAACCTATAAGAGAGTAAATATGAGAAAAAGCCTAAAAAAATTGTACACTAGGTAAGTAGGAGTTTTGTTGGATCTGACCCAACAAGCTGACTCGTTTAACCTAAATATATGGCTTAATCGGGTCCTAAAAAATATATTCCGAAAAAATTCAGCAGTTCTTTTCACATATTCTAAAATTTTGATTTGTAAATCTTATATATTTCTGAACTTTAACTTCTTGAATGTAAATTATATTTTAAAAGTTAAAATTCTAATATGAGATGTGTAATTAAAAAAAAAGAAAGAAAGGATATGTACAAAAATATTGACAAAAATTCTGATAAAGTAGTAACAAAAGCCTTGAATCCATGTAAAGATATTAGACTTAAAAGTCCACTTTGAACCCACTTTTTTTTTTTTTTTTTGCCTTAAATATAGAAAGGGGAGCAAAATGAGGTGTAGAATGAGGCAAGAGTTGCAACGTATTATCTTGAAGAGATTTGGATAAAAAAAACTCCAAGAGCCCTTTAGAAGAGTGATAAATCAGAAAACTAAACCCCACTTATATCAATTCATTTTATTATCCTTCTCGATCTATCTATGCCTGTTTGGAGAGATTGAGGAATTGATATCCTTGCCTGAAGATTTGATGTCCAGAGATTATAACATCAAGTAATTTAATGGCTTACTGATACGAACCAAATCGTGTTCTACACTACTAAGTGTGTCACTATTTCCAATTTGTTAGAATTTATCAATTAAAGTGGTTTATTTATCATTAAATTAATTTTTGATAATTTATTAATTAATTTTATTACTTCTCTTGTCCCTAAACAATAGTTTTTTTAGAGTTTTTTTTTTTTTTTTCAAAACTATTGATGTTCTAGCATTTCATAGTTTAATCAAAGATAATTTTCCTATTATACCATTGTTTCTTAATTATCTCGTTTTCTTTTCACCTATTATTTATTATACGCACTTTACTAAATGAGACTATTTTAGTTAAAAATAGAAAAACATCTTACTTTAGTTAATGATTTCTTAATATATATATATACGTTAACCTTAAATATCTATAATTTAAGAAAGCAGAAATAATTAATTAAAACCATAGCATACTTACTAATCTACGCTACTGAAATAGACGATTTCGTCCTCTACTAATATCCAACGAATTAAAGGATACAAAATAATAATGCCCTATATATCTTAATTAATTGGGACCTCAAACCTTTCATGTACAACACTTTTTTTATTATTATTTATGAGTATTTTTATTTTATATTAGAAGTGAAAATAGCCTCATTTAGAAACAAAGAACAATTATAATTATTTTTTCTCTTAACATATATTTTTTTTGTAAATTCAAACTCCTAATATTATAAATTCTCATCAATTACTAAAATTAATTTCCTTATTAACTATATCACATCTTGTTGATACATGTGCAGCACTTTTGGTTTGTATGCTAAAAGCTTATATATACATCATTTATATACGTAGAGCCATGTGCTCCTTTCTTCTAGTTCTTAGTCTATTTATATATAGTCTCCATTCTATTTGATTTGATTATTGAACTCTCAAATCCTTTACGTAACAGCACTCTTGCAGCTGGCAAGCTGCTAAAATTGAACAAAGAGGAAGAAGAAAATTATCACACTACTGACAAGAAAAGGCAACATCTTTTCTCAAGTTTGAAAATGTTAGATAAGTAATTTGTCTTCATTTCCACAACTCACTGTATCGATATAACAAGTCTTATGGATAATTTTTAGACTTCTGTTTGGATTGTTTCAAGTGTAAAAATAAAAATAAAAGTAATTTAGTTAGGTTCTTGAGATTTTTCTTAATGAAACGATAATTAGCTTTACCCTTTTTTAAGAATTTTTTCTCAATATATTCTTTAAAAAAGTATGTAATTTGACTTTCTATATTTTTTAAAATTAATTTAAAAACTTTAAAATTATATAAAAATATTTTTTATATAATTAAATGATTAATATGGATTTTTGTTATCTTTTTTCTCTCGTAGTTGATTTAAAAATTATTTGCTTGTATTTCCCCGATTTCTAATGGTCAAAGAACAAGTTAGCATTTCTGACTATATATATGATATCAAATAACTTCTAGATGATAAATTGTTCAAACCTTATTAATGTCGCCTCTGTTTGAATTAATTTAACTAAAATCTTCTATAAAACTATCATTGAAACTTTCTGTAACAAGTGTAATTATTAGAAGTAGCAGAAGGATGATGGAAGGTTCTGCTGCCGACACTGGCTCTAGTTTGTGTGTGAGACAGAGAGAGAGAGAGATGTAGGTTCTCGGAAGTCTCTCAAGTTGGAAGACTTAAGCAACACGGAAAAGGACAAGTCGTTGAATTTGCTAGCTTGGTCCATTGGCAATTGGCAAAATGCCCTTACTACGTTGTTTTCTTTGCTTTTTCTGACTTTGGTCAAATTCTAGAGAGCGAAACCAATCTCTATGTCTCTCAGTTACGTAAAAGGTGGAATAACATATACAACATGTAAAAAAAGGTGGACACACCAATGAACTCAAAGAACGATCTCACATAAGTATGAAAAGTGAGGTTCCTTCTGAAAGCTAGCCAATCTACATCACAAGTTTCTAATTTCCTTTACCGTGGTTCATATGTTTGTGCGTTTTTTTCAGTCTCGTTATCTTTTATGAATACAGAAGAGCCAGAAGGAAGGTAAGTTAAGCAGGACGTGATTCCACTTACTACAAATAGCGAGGATTAACGAATATGTATTCCAATAAGAATATGAATTGGAGTTCTGTTGTTAATGTGAAAATCTCATTAGTAAATAATTTATAATATTTCTATAAATGTTATTTAAGTTTTGAAGTTTACCTTAATTTTTATAAATTCCCACGACACAGTTCACTTAAATTTTTATCTCCCCAAAAAAAAAAGTAAAATAAAACACGTGTGCTTGTTCAAGTGTCTCTATATTTATAGAAGTCTTTGGGATTATCTCAATAACTTTACCATTATTGTGGGTTGTGCTAGACTACATCGAATTTGAGTTGGTTCTTAGAGTCCAGACATAACAAACATGATAAGAGATAATCACATGAAAATAAAAGAATGGAAAGTAGATTGCTTATATTTACTTCTCTTCTACTAGAAGAAAAATTAAACAATGTTAACTTCACTCCAATTCACTAGTTTAACTTTATTATTATTATATACTTCAAAGTCCTTGTACAAATATATGTAGGTGCTTATCAAAGAAATTAGACTTCAGTAAAACCGCTGATTCTATCTTTGTTGTCTCTTCGCTTTTTACAATTTGTATTTTGCAAGTCAACACCATTCCAATTCACATCTCGGTAGCAATATATGCAATTTGGGATCATTGCAAATAATACAAATGGTCACGTAGCGTGTGTTTAGCAAAAGGAGCTGTTAACTTATTTAAAAAATTGTGTTTTATTAACTTTGTCAATAAATTAGTAGAGTTATTTAGTAAATCAAAAATAAATAAAAATTGTAACGTTTAAAAACTAATCTTTAAAATATTACTTAAAGTAACGTTTTATTCTTAAAAATTAGCTACCAATAATTTATTTAATATTTTTATTTTTGCGTCTTTTAATAAATTACAAATTTTATCCTATCATAATTATTCCTAACAACTCAATTTCTCTCTTTTCCATGGCTCCTTATTTTTATTTTTATTTTCATCTCTTCCCTTTTCTCTTTTCCCTTCATTTTCTTTTTCTCTCACAAATTTAATTATTTATTATTTAATTATTTAATTAATATGTCAATAATAAATAAATATTTAAGTGATAATAAAATAAATAAATAATCAATTATTTGATAAATAAATAAATAAAATAACTTATATTAATCTTAATGTTAACGTGAATTATAATATTATATATCTATTTTAATTATTTAACATATTTTACCTAATTGTATTATTAGTTTTGTTAAACAACTTTAATTTAATCAGTTAACTTCATACTTATACGTTACAATCTCATAACTTTTAATTAATTTTATTAAACAAGACTCATAAAATATCTTCTTTGATAAAAAAAAAAAATGGAACATATAAATTGCAATTGGGTCTCCATCCAATGTTTTATTCAAATTAATCAACGTAGAAATTGATGTCATTTCATTAATTCCAACTCAATTCATAGACATACAAAAGGTTTGTTTGAATTTGTTGGAGGTGCAGGGTGATCATAAGAAACCCAATTGGATGCCACTTTCATTGCACTAAAAGAAATGCATGTGGCCTATGTGGCTGTGGGGAACCATGTCTTTCCTCTAACGGATAATAAAGTCAAAGTCGTGGCTCCACTATGCATCTTCATTCTCCTCTTTTAAAAAGCATTGCATAATGTTATAAAGGATTAGACCGTGACTTGACGTACCTTTTCCTTTTGTGAAAAGGGAAACAATAGGCGCAAGTTAAAGCCACGTCTTTTACTTCTCATCCTCATTTGCATGCTATGTAGTATATATGTACGACTATGAGCTAGGTAATTGTGAGCGAAATCATTTTATATATATATATATATATATATATATAAAGATGCCACAGTCAATCATACTCTTGAAAATTTAATTTTTATAAAATCCAATAATATGCCAATTTTATATAGAGTTTGTTTAAACGGACTCTTTCTTTTTTCTCTTATAAGTCTTTTTAGTTGAGAAAAAATTATTTTATTTAATTTTAAATAATTTAGATTGATTTTTAAAAAATAAAAATACTTTAAAAATTGAAAAGGTATTTCTGATAAAAGTATATAATGAAATACTTCTAAAAAATAAAAGCAAGTTATAGTCTTTATAAAAAATATTTATAAAAGCTAAAAAAATTTACTTTTAACTTTTGTTTCTATTTTTATTTCTCAAACAATTTTTTAAAAAGTCAATTCAAATGACTTTAATCATTTGTTCGTGATCATCTTAATTAGCTTCATGATTTGTAATTAACACGAATTGCCACCCATTTTTAGAAAGCTCGTGTTAGCAAACTATCAAAAAGGTTCTTAATATTTCGTAAATTAATAGTGTATTTGGATTGGTTTTCTTTTTCTAATAAAATATTTTTTAAGATACAGAAGCTAAAAAATATAAATGAGCTGTGAACTCACACTATAGTTTATTCTCTTGGCTTAATGCTGAAGATATATCAAATTTTACTCACAAATGATTGTTAGGGTTAAACAAATTTTAATGTCAATATTAGTCACGTGATTGTCATTGTCAAAGAAGATTTTTGGTCCCTATGAATAATTGATTCGTTAGAGCAAATGTTGTTGATACAAACAAATCCATGGATCGATCTCATATATGTAGAATGTATATAACTAAATGCTCATCCATTTCCTTGCTAAAAGAAATGGAAGAGGAAAAGGAAAAGGAAAAACGTTCTTAATCTTCACGATAGAACCTTTTTACATTTACATCGCATATATTATGTGCAGATAAGAGATGGGATATTCGTATTATGTAAAGCTCAAACTTCAATTGACAAAAGAAAATGTTAAGTACTATTTGGTAAGTTGAACGTATGTCTTTTCTTCTTCTTAGTCAACATGACACAATTCTAGTGGGTTGATGTCTTGATTTTGTAATATGATAACATCACATTATCATATCACCAAATACATAAATAAATAAATAATAATAATAATAATAATAATACCAATGACCTATTGATCTAATATCAAAAAATTAAATTTGATGTATCTTAAATTCTATTTTTATTGTAAACATTTTCTTTTTCCTTTTTAAATGTAACAAATAATAATAATTTGTTGGTGGTTGCGAAGTACAGTACTCATTTCTCAAATTGCGCATATTTAACATTATTTCCATGGTCAAAATTGAATATATGTCCACAATGTCTGAACGCATATATATGTGAATGAGTGACCGACCCATTCATGCACACTGTGTTCCCATGTGACCTACTTAATTATCATAAAATAATAGGAAGAAAGGACATATCATAATTAGAATTGGCAGCAATTTGTAAGGTACCCTTTGCCTATGGGGTATGAACCTATCTTCGTGGCAAATATCCATTTCCCTTCCAAGCACTTTCGGCCATTTAAAAAGGACATTGGGTCCATTGATACCACTACATTTACATCATCCGCTCCCTGGTTTTACGTCTATTAATTATTGATAATTAATGATGCTTCACATATATTAATTATATATACCTACAGGGTTGTGGTAAGCAAAACAGATTAGTTCTCAGCAATGCGATAAATCAAGATTTGAATATTTATTAAGAGAAATATTTATATTTAGTATCTAATAGTATTTTAAGTAAAATTATTTCTAATGAAAGAATGCATGCATTTGCCATTTGGATATATACATGAAAGGAATCCACTTACTTAAATAGTAAATTCTAAATACTTACTCTCTATAACTTCTTTTATATGATAATTTACACCAACTTAATCATTGAATTATGTTATCTTATGAGGTGAATATGAAATTCTTGAGTACATAGTACAAATAAAGTATTTTATTTATAATTTAAAACCTTATTATCTATTAAAATAAGATCTTATAATGAAACATCAATCAATTTTAAATTTTGTGAATATAATCTATTCTATAAAGCTTATTAATTCAACGGTTAAATATTTAATATTCATGTTTTAAAATAAGTTATAAAAAAAAATAATACTTACTATTAGAGTAAATGAATCCCTCCTATATATATTTTATTAATATATCATCAAATTCTTTGCAAGTTATTAATGATCTTATAATCAATGAAGGAGTCAAGATTTAGGTAACAAAGAACCTAAATTAAAAAGATATATGATAAATAAATTGTTTTAGTTGACATTCTTTATAAATTTAATATCCTTAGTTTTAAATAAAAAAATAATATCCTAAGTTTTATCCTTTATTCTCCCAACATCATTAGTTGCAAATCTAGCTGGCTTCCTTTTTTAAAAACTAATTAGTCTAATAACCCAAAAGAATAAATTTAGGGAAGTTTAGGGTTGTTTGGACAGTAGGTGCAATGGCATTAGTGAACCAATATTTTTAGGGGGAAATTTGCAATTGACTTTGTTTATTGTCCAAAAGCTCACTTCTCGTAGTAGACTAATAGGATGCAAAAGTCAACAAATCTACGTTTGACAAAAAGGAACTAAAAAAATGAATACCACAAATAATGTTGTATTTATTGATTTTTTTTTGTAAAAAATAGATTTATTGACTTTTTTCAAAAAAAAAAAAAAAAACTATAATGGCAAAAGTCATCTCATTCTGAAATGACGTTTAAGAACAAATTTAAATAGCTTAGCACCTATCAAAAAAATAATTAAATAGCTTAGTAAACCCATGTATATACATATATATATATATATAAGAGGTAAGGTACACAATTAGTATATATTTCAAAAAAAAAATGATAATTGTATAACCAAAATAAACATGTAAGAGCTTAGAACGTTTTGCCAGTACACATTTAGAGTTTTTTTTATTATTATTTCATACAAACTATTGGTATAAGATATTATATTGCACATTGACAACTGCATTATCAAATATGAACTTAATTAAATTAAAACAGTCTTAGTCTTTGTCACGTAATTTTCACATTTGGTGGTAATGTTTTATTTTTTAAAAATGCTATAATCCATACAAACACCGACCTTAGGATTGTAAGATTGGCATTTTGGTACAAAACAAATTTCTCACGTTTTTCTTGTCATAACGTGTTGTATAAGTTGTACATAATAACTCTTACTTCAATGTCCATTAAAACGATAGTCATTAAATTAGGAACATGCAGAAGTTTTTCGTATATTAAGAATCGTACATTTGGACACAATTTGCACCAATAATTATTAGAAAATAGTGCTCACAGAATACAAAAAATATCATAGGTTATACCAACACCAATTATCTAATGACAAAATTAAAGTCTAGTATGATTTTCTTTGATATTATGTCGGATTCGCATAATAAATGTCCTTAGAATAATTTTTCTTTTTTTATGTGATTTAGAATGAATCATTCTTTGTTTATTTTCAGCCTCCACATGTGATAAATTTTTCAGCTTAATTAGTTTTCAGTAAGATATAATCCACCTTTCATTTTATCTGTCAATTCGAGTGAAAATTTTTGTTTCAATTTATATATCATTATTTTAAAAATTTAAGATAACATAACTTTAATGATTTTACAAATTTATTATTTAAATTAAAAAGTTTAAAAATTTTAACACATTAATTATATATTTTTTAATTTGTGTGCTACATGATATAATGAGTATTTACTTATACTATGCTTCAAACTTAAAAGAATTTTCTCCCTGTCAAAATTTTTAAAAAAAAAATACTTATTCATGGATTTTTAGCTAAGAATACAATAGCCTCATAATTTATCGAAATTATACAATTACCTGACTCATGTCAAGCCAGTGTGGCATTGGAGGCTGTGAATAGACACTTGGTTTCGTCGGTGACGTGAAAAGAGAGAACAATATTATGCATCTAATCACATGCTATGTTTAGTGCTTGTGGCAGCATTTAATTGGTATTCTTTTTTCTCTTTTCACGTGTTAATATAGAAATCATTGGAAGAGAGAACCAGAAGATTTTTTTTTTTTAGTATTTTGTAAAAAGATTGTGTATACATTTGGATAAATGAAATGCATATCATTTATATGAATTTAAATCTCTTGGAACATTTTACTATTTAGTTTGATTTAAAATTGACAAAATTAAGAATATGTTTTGTGTAATTTTTTACTATTTAAATTGATAAAAAAAAAAAAATAGAACTACCTCTATAAATCAGGATATAATTTTTATTGAATTGATCAAGTTGTAGGGAGGATAATTATTATCAAGCCTAAACTAGTTTAAATGAACTAATATGTATTAACTGTTATTTTATACTTAAACGAGCTGATTAAATCAAGTCAAACTGAGTAATACTATTCTTAAACTTAATTATAGCTTATCCATTATATGAATTAGTTGATTTTGTGTATAACTTATCCCAATTGGGCGATTTTTTTTTTAAAAAAAATATATACTTATTATATTCTTATCGATTGATTTTTGTTCAAAATAATAATAGACATATATGAGACTTCTAAATTTAAGTTCATAATTTTTAGTCTATAATATAACAAGATTTAACTTATTTTTATTGAACTGACTTTTTTTATATATGCTAATATTTTTTATATGTGCTAATATATATAGCTCAACCTACAAATGTGTTTTCTTTTTTGGTACAAATGAGTTGAAGACACATTTATATATCATAAATATTTGTGAAAATCAGAACCATCATAATGATGTCCATTATAAATTTAATTTCTCCCCAGTTACACTCAATTATTAAGAACATTTAATTTTTATTACTTTATTTTAATTATTTCATATATTAAATTTATTTTCTATGATATTTAATTTTTGTCACCTTTTAAATAGAAACATTACATCATGCATGCAAATGAAAGTGCTCGCCCCATATATGCCAATTGCAAAGGATATGATTTGCACGAAAGAACGGTTACTACATATATAATAATTAGAGTAATAATAGAGATAATTGAGTGAGTTGTAAGGTGATTCAAATCAAAAGTTTTAGAAGAATTAAGATTATATTAACACTTAATTAAATCAAGGTACAAGATCAAGAGACTTTAATTTTCTTCCATTTGTTTCAACATCATGCAACTAACCAAATTCTTAAGAGATTTGTAAGAATATATGGAAACAATATTTATAATAAGATTCAGGCTTGTTAGAACTTGGAAGGAGGTATATATTTAAGCATTGTTTAAAGCGTTGAAAATGACCCATTATTTCCCATAAGAACAAAGAAAAAATTACCTCTCTTTTTTCTTTTGGTTGCAGCAAGAATATTTCTCAACTAGCGGTTAAAAATATAAAAAAAAAAAATTGAGTACAAAAATCACGTAATTAGGAGTTAATTAATCTTTTATATGTTTAAAGAATTCATTTATCTATTAAATTTATCGGGTTTTGTTAGTGAAAATCACCCTTTTTTTATTAAAAGAAAATCACTTATCTTTTTGCAATTTGAAGAATTTTGAACAAACCATTTGATATAAAATTAATCAGTCAAGAAATAGAATGGTATTTAATTTAATTGTGTGCCAGCTTAATTGGCCCATGATTTAGACAGCCGACAAAGGCTGTCCAAGACTCTAATTCCATCAAAATAAGCAAACAAAAGAAATTAAAGTTCCTATCTAGTCATTAGCATTTCGATAAGATAGTAACTAAAACTAAATAGACTTCTAAGAAGAGATAACCAATCAAGCCTAAGCCTTAAGTAATAACACTAGCTTGCTTAAACACACATCGTACAATTGATCAAGACATTTCTTGAAAAGTCCCATTCCACAAATAAAAATATCCTTTTCTTTTCTTCGTATTCTTAAATCTAATTAATATTTTTTACCAAATTAAAGCAAATATATATATATATATATATATATATATATATATATATATATATATATATATATATATATATATATTATATGATACACAATCATTGCAATCATAAACCTTACAGTTAATCAAGATTTTTTTTGTGAAGGTTGAAGGCTTGAAGCCTAAGATGAAAAATCTCCATTTCCCCACATCCTTAAATATATAAGTATCTAATAGAAAAACAAAATGATACACAAACAACATATTTTAAGTTATTACTTAAAAAAATATAACTTTTGCTTAATATTATATTTGAACTCAAATTAAATATAGTTAACTGTCAGCTGTTGAATCTACCTACAACTGTATAATTAATACAGTTGTAGGTGAACTCATAAGATAATAAGTCAATGAAACTTAATATAAATTTTTTATCTTTTGAATGCAGTTCGACTTACCAAACTTATATTTGGTTTGACACACGAAAATGAAAATCACTAAATCAAAAAAGAAATAGAAATATTGACTGAGGAATCCTATTTTTCAAGGAGGGAATACTAATTTCTATTTTGGAAAGTGAAATAACTATTTTGTGTATTTCTTTCTTTCTTTCTTTTTTTGGGCTATAAAAATGTTCATTCCATATAAAATAAAGTATGAAATGATCATTCCTTGTATTAAATGTCATCCTGTTTTTTCTATTAACCTCGTTTTATTGTTTTTATGCTGAACAGTAAATAAGTGATTTACATTAGCTTAATAAAAGTGTGTTGGGCAATATTTTAAGTTAATGATTGAGATATACTCAATAGAAAAATCAAATTAATATTAAATGACCCATTATGACTAAGCTAAACTCACATGCACTAATGAATCTGATCAAAATCTCTAACAATTAGTGTACTATTTAGTATGACACGCTATGAAACATTAAATAATGTAAAATTACATAATAATTAATCCATCAAAATAACTTATAATATTATATCAACTATTGCATTTACTTTACTATTTTTTAATTTCAGAAAATGTAATTTCCACCAGGTTCTGCATTGGAGATGTTTTTATAGCCTTCTAATTTAGTACTAGCATTTTACAAATAGTGCCTTAAGTGATGAATCTATGCTTAAGCAATCTGGTATAACTTTTGCTATTGGGTGAGATCCAGATATTTTATTTATTACACTTACTATGCATAAATTGTAGTACTAATATGTATCTTCATGATTGATCTTATCTTAAGCATTAATTCTCAGAAACCAGCTTTGATTGAATGATAGGAATTTAATGCTGAGACTGTTAAAATAATGCCAAAGACGTTAACTATAAAATTCAAGAATACTATATATACTAATGTGAAAGCTATCTAACCTTAAATAGTCGGTAGCCGCCATTGTACTATCAAAGTTTGAGATAAGCACTATCGAGACTTTGAATCCATTGACTCAACTTTTTGAGAATATCGTATACTAAATCTTAGCCTACAGATTCTAAATAGATTAATAGATAGATTTCTTTTGGATATTGGCCAAACTTAAGGTCATCTTAATGGTTTTGGGGTTTTACTTTCATTGAGAAATAGAGCTGGTTAGTTAAGTAGTCATAGATTTTTTTAATTGCTCAACTCAAAGTTTGAGCTTCATTCCTGCTCTTAATTCTTCATTCTAATCACACCAATCTAGCTTTTCGATCGTGATAAAGAAAGAATTTGATATAAATTGTCAAAATCTCTTCTCATTGATTAATTATATCTATTAAATTTTATAAAGATACCAACAAAGTGTTAGTAGTAAAAAAAAAATTAGGTCTTAAGATATTTTAAGTTAAAAATTATAATTTTAAAATATTAAAATATTAGGCGGGACTTATCAAATTTTATCATTTTTTGTATTAGAAATAATTTATTTAGACCAAAATCTATTGTTATATTACTCTATCTCATCCTTATCCTCTTTATAATTAATTAAATAAATATGAAATAATATTAGTGTCTCACTATTTTATATTTTCTTAGGCAATTGTAAATAGTGAAACAATGTAAGAGATATTATATAAGAGAAAGTTTGGTCTAAATTATTCTTATATTTACAAAGTAGGATAATACTTTAAATGTAGATAAAAATAAATTTTATAGAGATGTATTCAATTTATTGTGTCAGTAAATAAATAGTTAATAAATGGAATTAAAAAAAGATACTAAAACTGTTGTGAAAATAGTCTCCAGGAGAGTATAAGTAAAGCTTTCCAAAATGAACACTAAAAATATTTATATAAATGATGGAAAGAATTTTAATATAAATATAATTTTAAAAGAATAATTATTTTATTTAATTATATCAAATAAATATAAACTAAAAAAATTAATTTTAAAATAAATAAATATTTTAGATGAATATTTAAAATATTCATTAAAAACACCAATTTTATTTACCAAATATTTAGTTATATTGTGGAGACATTTCCGTGTCTACATATTATTACTTTACTTGATTTAATAGGAATAATTTTTCGAAAACAAAATGGTCATAATTATCCAAAATTTCTCTATAAAATTGGACGGAATGTTCTGAGCAGAAAATAATAATAATAATAATGTAGTCTAAGGGCAGAGAAGTTTTTTCCTGTCTGAAATCTGCTTACCCCACCCACAAGTTAAATTCTAATGGTTTTGGTTTGTCAAGAACATAGAGAAGGTAAAGGCAAAGCGTTCACATTTAAGCGCGTGCAGATCACATGGTACGAGTTTTTCCACATCAGTAGCTGGCAATGTCTCCATTAGAAGGCCATGAGCTTGCAAATTGGCTCTAATTTCGGGGCATTTTTAAAGTATGTCTATGTAGTTCCTAATAAAGTCCAACTACACTGAACTGTTGCTCTAATCACATTTATATATAACATTATTTTTCTGCATTCTCATATGTAACAAATAAAATACATCTAATAATTTATGTGATCATCTTCGTTTAATGGAATAAAATTTATTTTTTTAGATTTTAAACTTAAAATTTTTAATAAGGTAAAATAGCCTTAACAGCTAATCTATATTTTTGTGTATGTTACTTCATTTTTATTTTTCTTTCTAAGTACGTTTGTGAAAAGAATTAAAGAGGAAAAAAAAGGAAAGTGGTCTCCAACCAACACCAACCTATCTTTCTCTCTCCTCTCCCCCTTCTTTATATCAATCTTTTCACACTCCTCATATCTTCAGGGCTCAACCTCAATTCAGCTCTCGCCAAATCACAAATTTTGAGCCCTTCGATTTTCTCCCCCACACAATCAATCAATTTGCATTCTTCTTCTAAGCATCAATGGCTTCTCCACCAGACACAAGCAAAACCATAAAGCTAGAGCGATATAATAGCTATATACGCAGAGTTAACAGCACGAAGCTCTTGAACGCTTCTTCTAAGCTACTCTTCCGTGCTACTCTTCTAATCGCTCTAATCTTGGTTTTCTTGTTTACCTTCAATTACCCTCCACTCTCTGATAATTCCCAACATGCCCACCCTCATACCCGCACCAACTTCCTCACCTCCGCCTTCTACGGCGGAGGCGCTGCCTGGGAGAAGCTGGTCCGCCATTCTGCCACCCCTCGTCGACCCAATGGTATGTCGGTGCTTGTCACCGGCGCTGCCGGTTTTGTCGGGACCCACTGCTCGTTGGCCCTGAAAAAACGGGGCGACGGCGTGCTCGGCTTGGATAATTTCAACAGTTATTATGATCCGTCGCTCAAGAGAGCCAGACAAGCTCTGCTTTCCAAGCATCAAATCTTCATCGTGGAAGGTGACTTAAACGACGGGCCGTTGCTGACTAAACTATTCGACGTCGTGCCGTTTACTCACATCCTTCACCTCGCCGCGCAAGCCGGCGTTCGTTACGCCATGCAGAACCCTCAGTCGTATGTGGCCTCCAACATTGCCGGATTCGTGAACCTTCTAGAAGTTGCCAAGTCAGCGAATCCTCAACCCGCCATTGTTTGGGCTTCCTCCAGCTCCGTCTACGGCCTCAACACTGAGAATCCCTTCTCGGAGCTACACAGGACCGACCAACCGGCGAGTCTCTACGCCGCCACCAAGAAAGCCGGCGAGGAAATCGCCCACACTTACAACCATATTTACGGGCTTTCCCTCACGGGTTTGAGATTCTTCACTGTGTACGGCCCGTGGGGTAGACCCGACATGGCTTATTTCTTCTTCACCAAGGACATTTTACAAGGGAAGTCCATTGATATCTACCGAACCCAAGATGATAAGGAGGTGGCGCGTGACTTCACGTACATCGACGACATCGTTAAAGGGTGTCTGGGAGCATTGGATACGGCGGAGAAAAGCACCGGGAGCGGCGGAAAGAAGCGTGGGCCAGCACAATTGAGAGTATACAATCTCGGCAACACTTCCCCGGTGCCGGTGGGGAAATTGGTTTCCATACTAGAAGGATTGTTGAACACGAAAGCAAAGAAGCACGTCATCAAGATGCCCAGAAACGGCGACGTGCCATACACGCACGCCAATGTGACCTTAGCTTACAGGGATTTCGGCTACAAACCCAGCACTGATCTATCCACCGGCTTGAGGAAGTTTGTTAAGTGGTACGTTAGTTATTACGGGATTCATTCAAGGGCAAAAAAGGAAAATCATACCACCAATGAGCAACCCGAGGATTCCGCTTGATTACCATCATTATCACATGCTCTTTTTTTTTTTCATGTTTTTGAATTATTATCGTGGTCCATGCTGCACTGGATCAAAGTACCAAAGTGCAGCTTCTTGTTGTAGAATAGAGATATATATTTGGTATAGAAAAAGATGATATAAATGTGAAGAAAGAAAAGAGAGAAACGGAAGAGAGGCAAGTGTAGATCTGTGAGCTGGAAGGAGGGGGAGGTGCAATAATGTTGTGTGGGGTCTGCTTCAAAGGTTGTAGATCTCAGCTATTTAGTTGATATTTCAAAAATTAAAATATATATATATTGTGATTGAAATCAAGAATGAGAACATAAAGACTCCTTTTCTTTTCCTTGATTTGTGTCTCATAATTCAATTTGTTTTCTTTTAATAATAGATTTTTCATAGTTCATAATTTGGCTTTTGCTTTCTTGATTAATGATCAAATGAACTGTTTTGCCATTTTAGGTTTTTGTTATTAATGACTCAAGAGTAGGGTTAGATTGGACCATAAACTGTTGATGAAAATTACAAAAAACTAAATGGATTAACTACAATTTATTTTTTTCTATTATGGCTAGAGTATAAAATTAATTAATTAATTTTCACAATAAGGAATTTAGATGGTGAGAAAGCTATGTAATTAGTGATATTCCTAATATGAATGCATGATAGCTTGTTATCAAAGAATTTATAGGAAAAGCATTTAAAGTAATATTTAGAGGTACTACATAGCAAATATAGGTTGGTGCTGTTTTATTCCACATAGGTACTTTGCTCATCATGCTACCTTTGATAAAGTTTATCTCTTTGCCAAAATAGATATAACTTGCTGCTTTATCTAATCTTTTAATGTTCTAACTTTTCAGCTAAAAATAAATCTTGAAACCAATTCACAAATTTGTTACGCATACAATTAATATTTACGTACGCAATACAACATTAATAAATGTTTAACATGCTATGAATTTCATCCATCACAATCTAACAAAGAGAGTTTCACTTATCAAATAGAAAAACACTTCTCCAACCTTCAAGACCAAGCAATTTTTTTAAAATTTTAATATTATCATAAATATCTCAAAAAATTTACTCACATGTCCCCAGATTGTAAACAAAATATGATTTTAATACTATGATAGAGTCAAGTGAAATTATTATTATTATTTTAATATATGTTTTCGGCACTTTTCCTATATTGTTGCGTGTGTAGAATCTATCTTAAATTTCTTTTCTTTTCTTTTCTTTTTTTCTGATGATGCCAAAAAAACAAAGTTGGTTCAGTCCCAAAGTACTTCCCCTAAAATGTAGTTTCCAATTTTACCCTTTAAAGTAACCTAGCATCCCAATCTATTCATCTTGGGATCCCCGATTGTGATGATATGCTACACTTTTGCAAGCATCATGTGCTATACCAAGCTCCATTTCTACTTTCACCGATCCTTCTAGCTTAACTCTGTGGCTCAGTTCTCCAACGTGACCCACCAAAAAACTTTTCGAGCCAACCTTATTAACCTCAACCAAGTTTATATATATATATATAAAGGAACTTAAATAGCTTATCATCGATTGTATTGTAAATATTTATGTAACGAAATGTCAATTGTTAAATTAAATATCGATTAATTAATTGTTAAATTGAATATAATAGTTATCATTTTGTCGCAGAGTTTTGGCAAGGAGCTCAAAAATTATATGTCACCATCTCTGAGCTCCTAGCTAGGAATGAAGCTTACATTATTTCTTCCCAACTTTCTAGAACTACCAAATATATGATATCAACTAGAGATCCATTACACTCAAACACAAACCAATGGGAGAAAGATCACATGATGATACATGTCTCAAAAGGAAAGAAAAATAAAAGCATGAAAATGCACCTTTAATTTTAAGAGGTTCAATATTGTTTGATATACAAATGTAAGTATTAAAAAAAATAAAATTGGTGAGATATATATGTAAAAAAAAATATCTTTAACTTAAGTTTTTAGGTTTTCATTTGAATATGGTGTAAAATTTATGAACATAATCTTTTACAAGTAAATTTCCATATCTTAATCTTACAAATTAAAATAATCTTAATTAGTTGTTGCCTAAAATTATAGCATAGTATATATTTAACTTCAACTTAAACAAATGATCCTTGCAATCTCTTCCATTATAAATGGATGTGAATGTCAACACAAGAATCTAAGTTTGGCTTCAAAGTTGTGAGAACACTATGACTTCCGTAATTTCAACTTTTGTTCAAAGGATTAATTTAAGGTTGGTTGAGACATTGATAGGTCAATCCTTCCTAGAATGTATCTTTAACTTCAACTTGTTGCCCAATAGTATAGCTTCTTATATATTTAACTTCAACTTCAATGAATGATATATACTTTGCAATTTTTTTTTCTTAGAAATTTTTTTATTAAAAATAATCAATTATATTGGTGATATCGTCGAACACTAAATATAAATATTAATGTGAGAATCTAAATTCAGTTTTATAATTGTAATTTGCACTTATAATTTTGTTCAGATTAATTAAGTATTTGATATGATTTTAGATACTACTGTATAAAAAAAAAAAAAAAAGACTTATGAAAGAAATAATTTAAGGTTGGTTGGGGAAATTGGTAGGTCAATCCTTCTTAGAATGTATCTTTAACAACCAAAATAATGCCGTATATACCAAAACATGGACATTCCTATGCCCCAAACTGTCTTTGACCAAACCCAAGGAAGGGGAGAACTGACTTCCCTAACCGCGTAGAAGACTATAGTGGCTTTTAATTTGTCCCTATACAAATTACAATATTTCTTACAATTTAAATTTATTTAATTATTTTATATGACCTAATTTTTTATCAAAATAATTAAATAGTGTGATATAATATAATGAATTGTATCAACGTGTGAGAAGCTTTAATTTTTAATTACATCAAAATATATATTATATACGGTTTAATCAAAATGGCTAGTCGATCGTCAAATGATGATAATGATCTGAGTAAGCAATTGTTCTGATCCAAATATTTAACATATGGATCTCTCTCAATTATTTGTTTTATAATATTTTGATTTTAAAATTGACAGAAAGGATTTTGACGATAAATTATGACATAGAGCTTTTGGTCAACTTATTAAGGCTATCCTTTCCTTTTAGACTGTGTTTTTTAATATAATCACGTTCTTAATTAAAAACAAATTAAACAATTATTTGTGTATTAAATCGAATTAAAAAAATTAATTAAAAATTTATATTCACTTTAATGATTTGAAAGAAATTAATATATAAACTAATTAATTTCAAGGTAAATAGATCACTAAAATTAACGTAATCTCTTTCAATAAAGCTTACAAAGCCTTTTCTTGTAAACATGGCTCTAGATTGATTCCCAGTTAAATGACATAACTATTGTCAAATTATTTGTCAAGCTTTTTTTTTTTGGAAAAAATTAAAAAGAAAAAAAACTATTATTTGTCTTAGATCAGTTTTAAAATTTGGTCATATTCCTTTGAAGATGTTTGGTATAATAGTCTACCTAGTACGAAAGAGATTTGGAATTTAATTATCTCAGGAACAAATAGTTATGGTAAAGTTTTGGGTCAAAAATACATAATGAGATAGGCTTATTCTCTAACTAATAATCCTATTTTATATGTTTATAATGGGATTTTAATTTTGTTATTCATGATAAAAATAAATATGACATATTCGATCACTAATTTATCTTTTCAAGTATAAGATAAATTTATAATAAAAAGAGAACAATAAAAGATCATTTTTTTAATAAAAGTGATTATAAAAATTTAAATTTATAACTTTTAATTTAAACATCTTGAAACTCAACTTACTTTTTATTTTTTATTGTAATAACCCTCTAAGTAGTACTTTTAGAAACTAGATAATCTTTCTCTTTATCATTTATTTGTCATAATCAAAGCTAGAGATCAAATTTGACACTTCACTAGCATGGGGAAAAAGAACAATCAAACAATCTATGGTCATAATTAGTAAAATCTTTCTTAATGATCTCAATTGTTGAAACTTAAAAGTCATTGGAAAAGATATTAAAATAAAAGTACTTAAGTAGATCGTTATTTATAAAACAAAATATGAAGACTTTTTGCACAAATAAAAATGTATTAAAAAAAAATATAAAAAGTACTAACATAGGGTGGCTCAATTGTAAACTAATTGAATTTGGTAGTTAAAAAATCTCTAAAATATTAAAAATTTGAACTTAAAAAAATATATATATTAAAAGAGAAAATTATCATAATTACTCTACACATCAAATGAGATTTATGTTATTTTTAAGATAAAATTAGAATACTCTAAATACTAAAATTTAAAGTATAATTTTCTTATTAATTAAATATACAAATCGGTTAGTGCATGAAAAATGGAAGCACCCCTTACCAATTAAACATATAGATCTATACCTAATTTAGGTTTGCTGTATCATCAATTCTGACTTTGTGACATAATCCCCGGTAACTAAGGAAATCATACAAAGAATAATATAAACTTAGTCAAATCAAATGAGTTTGGATGTCGTGTCTCCTCGCTGGTTTCAATTTGTTTCTAAATTCCATTTTTTCAATTTTATATATTATTCCACACATAAATTAGTTGACTATTGACTAAGTAGTCTTTAATATTTAATTTATATATAGTTGAGTCAAATTAAATATATCATACAACTTCACGTATCTTTATACAGATTGGCGATGGAAGTTTACAAGCTGGTTTTCGAGGCAAAAATGTGATAAGCTTTCGTAATCAATAAGGTCTTCTCTTTTACTTTTTCTTTTTACTGTATTTTTCCACTTAAAAAAGAAAACAATGATTATTGAGCTTGTACCTACCGTTAATGTCAACCCAAACTAACTAAAATTAAAGAGAAACAAACTAGGACTACCTCTCATACATAATATTTTTAATTTTTATGATTACATGGCTACGGTCTATATATATATATAATATAAAAATTCAAATTTTGAATAAGCCAGTTTTTTTTTATCATTTTGATTTTGGAAATGAGAAAACAAGTTTGGCCAACATAAACATAAACTGATAAACAGACTTGGTCTGTGCTAAAACTAGCTTCAAGGGGATTAGTTTTTGCACCACCCAAATTAATATTTACACAAGTCATTACACTTTCGAAAATATATATCATAAACAAAAAAGTTGGGCTTGGCCTTGGCTCCCTTCTTTCTCTTAGGTCTTATTCCATTATAACTAGACAAAATATGGTATAGAAATAGCACCTCTTGAGTAGCGCCATGAGTTACTGAGTTAGACTTGAGCTTGAGACAGAGAGAGATATTTACCAACTCAAATCCAAACACTCTTAAATTAACAACCAATTCTTTCTTTGCTCAACTGAGATATCAGTTTTCCAGAAAATGTGTACAACCCTATAATCATCCATGATACATATTCATCTCTAGACAGTAAAAATTAAATGGTGACGGGAAAACTGTCAAAGCTACAAAACCAAATGAGAAAATAAAGCTCATTGGCGGTGATATAGACAAGCTAACATACAAATAATTGGAGGGTAAGAGTAATTCACTGAAAGCAACTCAAGATTTTGATCTGATAGCATCTGATTAAACTTTTCCTTTAAAAGTTACAGCAATATTATTTTAAGCTTGGAGACTGGAATCTGAATTTCAAAATCAAAAAGAGTGTTATATATTTAAAATAATGTAAGAAAGTAGTTTAACATAGTAACATAATTCTAGAAATAAAATTTTGATATTTTTATACCTTAAGATTAAATACAAGTCTCTTCTCTTTATGTTTAAGTTAATGCTAGAAATCCTATATCTTGTCATATCTATGACAATATATATAGCAATTACCAATAAAGTATCAACTTAATAAAAATAAATTAAGCTCTAAAGTATTTTAAACTGAAGATCCTAACTCCGAAACTCTAGAGTCATTCTTATTAAAAGAATTCATCATTTATTATTCTCTTTCCTAACCAAAAATTTATCTCATATTATTTATCAGAATACCCAGATTACTATAAATGGAATTGATGGTACACAGTCTAGTCATTCACAAAAATCTTGTGCACTGATTGGTACGAGAAATGGGCTTGTGTTGGCCGTGATGTTGAAGTAAGTGGACAAACTTGGTGGGACAAAGACATCACAACCAACCATGTTATGAAATCTTAGCAGATGGAAGTTTAATGCAACTGTAGTCTTCATGCTCAATATGATAAGTTTACATATATTTATGCCCCACATTGGATGATGTATATGTCACAAACTGTTTTGGCCAATTTCAGAAATCTATATGACCGCTCATCCACGCTCAATTTGTCATATTCTTCTCCTCAAATCATGAACTGGGACAGGGTCCCTTATTCTGTCACTTCCTTCAATTTTACCCAGCATGAGTTATCAGTTATACTAGAGGTCCAAAGAGAGAGAGGGAAAAAAATATGATATTTTGTGTGTCTAGTGAATTTCTATCTAAATTTCATCATGCGCAGTGGGGATATTGACGTTTTCCTACTTTCCTTTTCAGCATTGAGAACTAAATCGGAATGGTTTATATATTAAATCCCAAGCCCAATCAAATCAGGCCTAACATCAGACCTCAAAGGGGTCATAGAGTGTTAAAACAAAATGTATGAGGAGTGTGAAAGAAAAGTTGTGAGAAACCAAGTTAACCCCACGCTAACCCAGCCCAAGTTTATCAATTTGAACCAAGGAAAAAAAAATAAAAAAACTAACTAAGCTTACAATTTGCTCATTCTTTGTATTGTTGGAGTTGATTTAATATAGTTTCATAAGGCGATTTCTTTGGTTTGAAATGATAGTTAAAAACTTTCTTCCTCTGGACTCACCAGGCTGCTCTTCCTTCTTGGAAAGAAAAAGAAAAAATGTATGTTTTTGCATAAAATTAATTCTTTTTTTAAGTTGAAAATAAAAAGACTTTCTGATTTAAAATATGCAAAAAAAAAATAATTAAAAAAAAAAACATAACACTGCTCTTATTGTTAATCAGGCCCAGAACAATATTATATAATCATACATCATCAAACAACAATGTGAAATACTGCAACTTATTTCCTAGAAAGCAAAAACATAACACTAGGCCTTGATGCCGTTTTTATAATCAGTGGCATTGGGTAACACTAGGCCTTGAAGAGCTTCTTTTTCATGGTAAAGACGTCGTTGTTATAATCCGTCACACTTGGCCTCGGCTCAAAATGTTCTTTGAAGAACTTATCTTTTTTTGAATCGATACCATTGTTGTAATCTGTAACACTAGGCCTTGGCTCAAAATCATTTTTAAAGATCTTCTTTTCAATGGTAATAATACCATTGTTATAATCTGTTGCACTAGGCCTTGGTTCAAAATCTTCTTTGAAGAGCTTCTTTTCTATGGTAAGGATGCCATTGTTATATTCTGTTACACTTGGCCTTGGCTCAAAATCTTCTTTGAAGAATTTCTCTTTTTTTGTATCGATGCCATTGTTGTAATCTGTGACACTAGGCCTTAGCTCAAAATCATTTTTGAAGATCTTCTTTTCAATGGTAATAACACCATTGTTATAATCTGTTACACTAGGCCTCGGCTCAAAATCTTCTCTGAAGATTTTCTCTTTTTTTGTATCAATGCCATTATTATAATCTGTGGCACTAGGCCGTGGCTCAAAATCATTTTTCAAGAGTTTCTCTTTTTTAGTATCGATGCCATTGTTATAATCTGTGATACTAGGTCTTGGCTCAAATTGAATACTGGAGTCCAGTCGGAGAAGGCCTTGAATTGCTTCTGGCATAGCTTGATCTTTCATGACCATTCTCCAATAATCTGTTGGACCTTTTCTTGACTCTGAAATAGTACCCAACTGATCCACAAGAATGAAAGGAAAAAAGAATATATGAATTTTTAGTCATAATACAGGCAAGGTATTACATATCCACAAATATTTCAAAAAAAAATGTTTTAGATAATCTTATTAAACTTTTCTGTCTGTTTGACATATGATCGTGTAAAAACTATATATATGAACATGTTTACACTAATAAAGAGTAAAATTTAAATACTTTCTCTATTAAATATTTTTATTTCATCAATCGAATTATAACAATTGTAACTTTGATGTTGATGTCAAATTTTATATAACTCAAAAAATTTAAAGCATTTAATATAAGTTGAGTTTTACTTATAATTTAAAATATTTTTTAGAATAAAGCTGTATGATGAAATATCAATCAATTTTAAAATTTTATGAGTATATAATCTAAGACATGAGATCTTTTAATTTAAAGATAGAATTTGTAATAATTAAAAGAAAAAAATACAATAAAGCAACATTGGCTTTTTTATTATAAAAATTATCCGAAATCTAACACTATATTGAGTGCTGATTGATCTAGATTCGAGTTGAGAAAAATTACAAGAGTGACAACATAAGCCCTGTAAGAAAAATATTTGGTGCACAATTATTTCTATACACCTCTTTAATTTTAGTTTTTTTATAAAGTTGAAACTATAAATAAAAAATAATAATAGAGATACAGGGAAAAATTAATTAAAAAAAGAAGAAGATGAGACTATAAAAATAAGCATATACATAGTATTACTCACCCTATAAAAGAAAATGGTAATTGTACATTCACTTATATACAACTTTATATACACTTGTTTTATTTTAATTATGTTGTCAAAGTAGTTATATTACAAAGATAAAATTATAAATAAAAAATAAAAATAAAATAAATGCAGACAAAATAAGAATGTATAAAAAATGTATATAAATAAATATGCACAAGTGGTAAATTTGAAAAAAAAAAATGTTAGAAATAAGAGAACATAACATAAACAAAAACGAATTTAAGGAAAGCAAAAATAATCAACATACCGAGAGAAGCAAGAGGAGAGGAAGCAAACCAAAAGTAGGCCTCATTTTAGTAAACTGATATTATCGATCGTTCTTTCAATGATTTTGTTTGCACGGCAAAGTCACTAAGACACTTACTCTATTTATAGACTTAGAAGATGCCTCTTTGGAATAATTGAGCGCAAACAATCACGTTGAAAATATTGCGTTGTGTATCATCACCGTCACCGCCCACCTTTTCCACGTGTCGACCTTTTGGATATATTAATAAAGGAAAAGGTAGATTCGGGAGATTTGATTCAGGATTCTGCCAACTCATTTATAATTAAAATGATCCATTACCCGAGGGAGAGTCACACTAGTGTTACCATACATTGGTCTAAATTTATCTAACCTCTTGTTTTTTTATAACATATTTTATTATTTATGATATTATCTGATTTAAATTTAAATTAATTAATCATTAGTTAAAGATTAGGTGGTTTTTTTTTTTTAAAAAAAAAATACACATTTTACATAAGCAATCATAAATAATTAGTTTAATAATAAAAAGTTTGAATAATGTGTACAAGGGACGGATCAAATCTCCTTGACGTCGTGTACTATACAAATTATTTTAATTGATTTTCGATTTGTGAATCCGTCCATGTGCATGTATTCTATAATTTTAATTTGATGGCCATTTTATTTTATCATTGAAATCCAATTATATCGTATATCATTAGGATGCCATTTTCTTTGTTTCTCTGGCTTTATTCTATTTTTTTTTAATCACCCATAAATTCAAATAGCATTTAAAAAAATAATTTAGTATAATAACACAAGACTATCATATTTTTAAATTAAATTAATTTTTTTTTATATACTTAAGTTAATATTAAAAAAATTATGTCATCGTATTATTTGTAAAAAAAATTCTAATAATAATCAAGTGAACAAAATCGTTGTTGCCCAAGACCCTTCATTTTCTTTTTTTTTTTTTTGTTTGCAAATAAATTTTTTTCATTCTTTTGAAGATAAGACTTGTTCGGACAAAAATACAATTGCAACTCTAAAATTTCCATAAAACCTTTGATCTTAAGTGTCAACATTTCATATTGATAGATAGAACTGCTCTTCATCGATGTTGTAATCATTTTCTATGGTAACAAAACCATTGATATAATCTGTGCATTGGGGCCTCTGATGAAAGTATTCTTGTTTATGGTTGTGCTACCATTGTGTTGAGGTACTGGGCCTTTTCTCAAAATGTTATTGGTTGTTGCAATTTAGTTACATTTCTTTTAATACATCCCAAAATTTCTTTTTACACATTCCTACGTAATTGGGAAATTGCTCATGAGATTATGACAAAACAGTCCTTTTACAATATTGAAAAAAAAAAAAATCCTATTGGTCAAGATAGAATGAAACATGTTTTCTAAAATTCTTTTTTTAAAAAATAAATGTCACCAAAACATCACACAAACATGGAATTTCAAGTTAACTCTTATACGGTAATGGCTACCTTTATTCACATTAATAGAAAAATGTTTCTCACTCAATATTCACTCTCATTTTGTTGACAATCCTAGGGCAATTTTTAATGACAATAATACCAATTCAATATGAATTTTTATACATATTCCTTAGCTTATTTTTCATATTACAACACTATGAAAGAGAGAACACTAATATCACGCAGTCCTGAAAATGACTCTCCAAGCTCATATCACTATCATTGCAAGTAGTTGATTAAGGGAATTATGTATAAACACCAAAAGCTGAGTAATAATGAATGCAAGTTAAGTTCAACAGCCAATTAGACGCTAAAGGATGTTCTTAAAAAAGACACCTTAACCATGAAATACAAATTTTATGAATCATAAAGGATGTATTTTTCTTTTAGTTTTACCCAAAAGTTCTTTATTGGAAGGTAACCCTCAAACGCTAAACTCAATATATTCACCCAACAATAGAGCAATACGTTAAAACAGATACTTATGGTGGTGAATCTCGTGATAGCTAACAGAAGGACCAATTACTTCATTAAAATCATAATTTTAAACCAGCACGCAATATATCACTTAAACAGCAACCTTATCTAAAGGATTGGGCATAACCATAATAAAACGGAGAGCTTCAGCTCTAGGTACAACAAACTAATAGGCTGAGTCACCATAGCCTCCATTTCCTTGATAACCACCGCCAGTACGAGGTCCAGATGCCCTATCGGTAGCATAACTCACTCGAACGCTTCGCCCATTTATCTCCTGAAGAATTAGAATAGAATATGTCAGTACACTAACAAGCACTACTATATGAATTTCAATATCAATACTAAAACATTCCAACCTGTCCATCCATAGCAGCAAGTGCTGAACCTGCTGATTCGTTACTCGTGAAGTTGACAAATCCAAATCCCCTAGACCTTCCAGTGTCTCTATCGGTGATAACTCTTGCTGTATAATTAAGAGTACAACCACAGTTTAAGTAAGCTAAAACCACAGTAGGACAAAGGCAGATCCTTCAAGGACAAGCAACAGATCTCACCTCTTCAAACGCACAATCCAATTTATATATAATACAACAAAAAAAATGGAGCATGCACTCAAAATCACCATCTCCAACCACAACTCATGCAATCAGGAAGAAAGTTTCCTTTACTCTTTCACAATAGGAAATAGATCACACTCCCTGCTATGATTGAACAATCATATCCAGGTGAAATTCCCAAAAGAAATCTGGTACAACGACTTGTTTTTATAGACAGATGAAACGAAGATGAAAGCAACCAACGTATAATTATTCATTATTTTCATGAACACCTGAAAGCTCACAATGAAAGACATCGGTGCACACGTTAGCTAAGTCTATTCACTATCAGACTCTTGTTTTACTCACTCATGATAATGTGTGGACATAATGCAAGTTTGTATGCTATATAAATTAAAACACAGATAATTAGTAAAGCAAAACTCACCCTCAACCACATCTCCAAAGTTGGAAAATGCATCCCTAAGAGACTGGTCATCAACTCCATATGAAAGGCCTAATAGAGAGATAACCAAATAAATAAATATTTGTGGATATTTAGGTTTCATGTATATTATTTTTCTGCATAAATATCTGGAAAAGATAACCAATACCTCCAACGAAAAGCTTGCTTGAGGACATGCAACGAACGTAATTGAGCATAGATGAAGGTAATTGTTTGTTCTGAGCAGCACTCTGCCTCAAGATATTCCCAAGTTTGTTGCAAAATGCCATTGTGATGAATGCCTAAAACCAACAACAAATCCATTATAATCATAATCACTAAAGTTCACTGTCATGCCTATGATATCGGCAGTAATAATAGACATACCAAACAATCTCGCTTGTTTTCAAGAAGACCAAACACCTATTCTTTAGCAAAAACAAGCAACCAAGAGTAACAAACAACACCAATCGCCAACTAAGTGGAAGAAACAACTTTCTAACCCTATTACCCGCCACTAACCCGGTGGCACAACACTCTTTTACCAGCCAGCAATGCCTTGAAAAGACTTATACAACCATCAACCCAAATTTCAACTCAGCTTAACCAAATCAGATTTTTTTCACTTCTGATACAGAAAGCAGCCAAATGTTAGCATACGAACAAAACTTTCCAAAGTTTATTAACTCAACCAAAACGACTTAATGCAACTCAAATCAACCAAAATACCTAAAATGCTACTACAACAAAAGAGGAGGAAACGGGTTATCATGGAAACTTATATTTCAAACAAGAAAGCACGGATGGTTAAAAGATCCTATCTAATATCTACTTCCATAGGATAAATTAAACTGGACCTTCCAGGAAAAGAAGCAAATTAGATAATCGGTCAAAAACAAAAAAACGAAAAAAAAAAATTGTGCGTTGCCCAAATGAAAACACAATAAACCCAGAAATAGCAAAAGAAAATCCAAGGAAGGTTGAATCCCACTTGAACTGAACTCCAGAAAAATTAATCACACTTCAAAGGAAAACACCAACAAATACAGAAACATGAACGCATCACAATCATATGACTCCTGGGGTTCAAGATTTAGGAAGAGCGTTACCTGAGGGGAGCAAGGTTTTTTCTTTTCTCGCCGGTGAGAAACTAGAAAGGGGTTTTGGTAGAGACTAAGCGGCTAGGGTTTAAGCTGAAGGCCACTATATCTATCAGCGAAAATATCTTTACCTTTATACTCTTAAGGGACTGAGAAGGGAGTCGGATCAGCTGCGGTTTAGCTTATTTGATCTGCTACGAATCTTGAATTTTTAACCGGTGGATTTTGAGAATTTGACTTTTTGGATGTTGACTTTGATATGAGTGGCTGTTGTTTTCATACGAATGGTCTAGAAGAATAATTCTTGATTATTATGCAAATCTTAAAGTGGGCCATTCATCACTGGGCAAATGTATATCAATACGGTCATGACGGTTCGATCCGCTTACCAAGCCGAATAAAAATTTGAATTTGAATAATAAATAATTCTTGGAGACCAATTCATTAATATTCAATTAAAAAAAAAGAATTCGGATAATAATTATTTGGTTCATGATACCCCAAATGATAAGATTACATACTGATTAGCTCAAGGGTTTAAGCTGAAGGCCACACTTACAGCTAGGTTGGAGTCTAAGCTCAGGTTTACTCTGCTGACTGGTTGGGCTTTCGCCGGATATGGGTGCTTGGGCTCTGCCCAAAGTTAGAGGTTTTCTGGTACCCAAAAAAAAACAGTAAAATTTATTCTTTATAAGCAAAATTTAAGTGTACGGGCACCCTCAGCGCGTGATTCCACTTCGCCTTCGGTACTTGAGATTCCAAAATTGCCCCTCCCTTGACTTGCTTACCGTTAAATTTAGCTTTCGTATTGTTTACTTCGCTCCCTTGACCTGCTTCGAAAGTTACAGTTTCCTCTTTTTAATTTTAGGGAATTAAGTGTTGCATGTCACACGTGTCATGTTTTGTGAGTAAAATTAATTTTTGATATTTAAGTGCAAATTTTAAAACTTTGAGGTAATAGTCATAAACCTGCAAATTTTCAAAAGCACTTATGGAATTATATGGTTATTTATTATGTTTGGATATCATGCTTATAAGGTGTTAAAATAAATAAAATGTATATAATATTTTACTTTTTAATGTTATTTATCTCTATGATTCTAATGACCAAATAAAGTTTTATTTTCTTATAGACAATTATTTTTTTCTTATAATTTTAAGAGGAAAATATCCATAGTAAATGAAAACTTATGCAGCTTCCGTGTTTTCACAAAAAAAAAAAAAAAATTGAAACTAAAAATAATTTTATTTATTTATGTATCATTGTTATAGATATCAAGTGGATAGGGTCAAGAGAAAATCAAGTCGAATTAGACGAGTTAAAAAGACTTAAGCCAGCTCCAATGGCTTAGCCTAGCCTTTTAAAAGGCTGATAGGACATCATCAAGCTGACCATATTGTATTTTATATTTTCTAATTTATCTTGTTTTTTTATTTAAAAATATAAATTAATAAAAATCATAAAAATTAATTTTAAGTTCATAAGTAAAATAAATAAATAAATAAATCAATGGACTAGCTCGCCCAATTTGGGCCAACCTCTACAGCGAGGCGGTCGTAAAGTCAAATTAATCGAGTTAGGTCAAAATTGACGCCAATAATCAGGGCCTAACATCTTTTGAATAGTTTTTGTGTGTGTTTTAACTAGTTTTATTTATTTATTTAGGTCAAAATTGACACCAATAAATTTATATTTATTTTTATATTGAGTTTCAATTAATTTAATTTTAAAAAATAAAAAATATAAAGTTTTTTTATCAATTTTTTATCAGTCAATTTTTTTTAGTTTAGTTATAACAAAAAGTTTAAACATAAACTTATAAACTATAAGAACTATTTCAATAACAATTAAACCTAAAAGTTTATACTTATTAAAAGAGATTTTATTGTTTAATGCTCTTCCTCTTAAAAATAAAGTTTAATTTCGTACTAAATGTGTGAAGATATTTTGTTGTTAAAAAAAAAAAGAAAAAGAAAAAAGAAAGCTCACACCAATTCATGTTAGAACAAAGATTCTTAGTTATAAATGCTATGCAGATATCAATAACAAATAAATCTCTCTCTTAGTTATAAATGCTATGTAGATATCAATAATAAATAAATCTCTCTCTGTATATATGCTTATGTATTTACATTAAGTTCATGATACATGTGCATTTCATATCTGCTTTGGATATATAATTAATTTATAGTTTATCTTATTTTTATAAATTTATTTATATTTGTTTATTTTAAAATCTAAAACGAAAATAAAATATCAAAGATGGTATTTTTTTTGTAATCAAAATTATAAAGTGGGGTTTTGAGAAATACATCCATGAAAACGCAAAAATGAATAAAAAAAATTGAGGTATTTCGGAGTATTCAAATTCAATAATTTATGCTCATCCGTACTTTTATTTATAGTATAAATATGCATATCAAAACACGTGTTGAGTGAATTAATTTTAATAATTATGTCTAAGTTGTCTAGTTTATCTGCAAGTTGCAACGGTAAAGTTTTGAATAAATATCTTATTATTTAATTAAATAAGTTTTGGAGGTTTCTTAAATATTTTAGTATTCATGTGGCATGTGACAATACATAAAAATAATCAGCAATTACTTACTATTAACAAGAAGATGGTTTAATGATAGTAAATTGAATCTTAATACACATTAGGCCAAAAATTTACTTTAAGTTTGGTACAATGTACATATGTAATATCATAAGATCTTTGATATGTTTATTAATTTTTTTTAAAAAAATAATCTCATACTTAAAAAATATTTGTGAATATTAAATATAAATTGAAATAATACATAGCCATGAGTAAAATATCATTGACAAGGTATTAAATTGGATGAAAATAAATTTAGTCTCAAGTCATTCAAGATAAAAAATCTTACGTTTAAACCCTTAAAGTTTTATTTGATATCTAAAACCTTTTCATCAACTTAACAGTTAATTAAATTGTATCTTCACTCAATGTCTTGGTTTATAGTATCAGATAAAATTTAGAGTTTTAAAGTTTATAATTTATGATTTTTCGTGTATAGAATTTATTATTTTATGATGTAAAATTGGCAAGTCCAAACCTAACACAAGACAAGAAGACCACTTTGGATGGACCTCTAACTCGTGCTAAAGCTAAGAAGTTTGGATTGAGCTTAATAACTTTGCTGAAGTATATAGAGATTTGAAAAAAAGTCATGTTTTTCTAATTTTTATGTAATTTTCGTATATCTATTTTATTTCAGATTATTTTTTTAAGTTTCCTAGGATAATTTATTGTTTTTAGGGTCTCCAAAGTATGCTATTTTCTAGGGAATTTATGTAACATGCTTTTATCAATGTACTTAGTAAAATGTATTATTAGCTAGTGAATTTGTAATTTTCGAAGAATTATGTCTCTTATGAAATACTAGAGGATTAATTGGCTCTCTTAAAGGGCCAACTAGTATAAATATACATGAATGTAACTCAAAGAAGATCATCTTGAATGAAGTATATTTAAGATTATATTTTTTGTGTATCAATTTTATCTCTTATCTAACTTAGGTTAGTGGTGAGAACAATCGATTTCTTATCACTCACATCCTTCTACTTTCTTGAGTGTGGCGAGATCAAACAAAATTAACTTAATTGTGACGCAAAATGCTTATCAATTGAGTTAAATTGACATTTTTTTTTTCTTGTATCACTTTTTAAACCTTAATCCAAAAAATTATCCATCCAACTCAATTATTTCACATCATTTTAGGATTTAGGGATTTGATATTTCATGGTTCATAATTTTAATGTTTAGCCTTAAAGTTTGAGAGTTGAAGGTTTTAAGTGAATTTACAGCAACAGTAATACATATACTACTACTCAATTTTGCTTTTTTGGTGTCTTCTCCCACTTTTATCCCCGAGTGTTCACTAATGCATATGTATATGTAAACGGCTTCCCTTTATTGCCCTTTTATTCTCATTTTTTTTTTTTTTTTCTTTGGGCTTTCGATTTTCAATCCTCGCGTATAACTTCCGAACAAAAACCTATTAAGGAAAAATGGGTCTCTCCTCTCTTATTCTCTCTCTCTTTTGAGGAACACATAGACACGCCACACAGGAGAGGCACAGACAGAAGAAGCAGTGGGAGAGAAAACAAAAACCCAGAATCTAGAGAGCTAGAAAAAGAAAGCTTTAGCAAACAGAGCAACAGACCGAAAGCAAAGTACTTTACTGGAAAATTTCTCAAACAAACACACAGATATTTGTGTATATATCACGAATCTTCTTATTGTATTTTTCATACGATAGAGATCTTGTCCCTCCTACAATGCCCACTTTGTAGCGGACAAGGTAATCTCTTGCCACAAATTTCGTTATGCTGTCTTTCAGCAATCGAATTTGACGATTTTTTCATCAAGTTTTCCCGTTAACGCTTCGAATCCAGCTTCTTTCCCCTTTTGATCGATACCTATTATTACTTAGTAACCCAAAAAAGTGTTTGATTCTCTTTATTACATTCAATTTTGCTACCTTTTGAACTTTTTCCGGTACAAATTTTGAAGGAATGTAATTAGGGTTTTCTTTCTCTGTGGGTATTTGGGCTTGTACTCAGTTATTTGTGTTGGTGTATTTTTAGGGTTTCATTGGATCGAAACTGGGTACTTGCTGAATTTGGAAAGTTTGAACTATTTTAGGGTTTGATTAGAGTACATATTGAAGCAGACTGTGCTCCTTCTCTGCGTGGGTTTGTGTGAAATGGGCACGAGCTCCGATCTTTCCAGGAATTCAAATTGTAGATTCGGGAATACAGTGGTTGAGCATTTTCACTTGGAGATTGCTTAAGATGTTCTTTAACCTTACTTCTATGAGCATGGAAGAAGATTGCGTGTATTAATTGCGCATACGGTGATCAAACTTCGATATCATATTTTAGACACTGTACAAGGGCTTCTGGGTCTTCTTTTTTGGTGTTTTTGGTCTTTACTTGGGAATGATTTTTGTATTGGGCCTTGATAATAAGGAGGAGGTGATGCTTTTCTATTGGCCTGAAGGGAAACAGAGAAGTTCTGATTGCAGTGGTCCATTTTTGTTTCTCAAGAAACCATTTGGATTGACATAGTTTGAGCTTAATAACTTACCGTAGAGCTCCTAAATATATACTTATTGAGGTTGTGTTGAACTATTTATGGTCGTAGAACTACACTAGTCTATGCTAGTTAGATTGCGTGGTTCCCGTGCTGCACATTGATTTTGAATCAAATTTCAGTAGCATTTGTTTGAGCTGTTTGCATATTTTGGTGAAAGGAAGTAAACGTTGGTGGTTTACATAATTTGTGTTTGTAGTGAGTAAGAAGCTTATGGAGGAATATTGAAGCTGGAAATGAATGCGGTGACATGGTGCATGGACAAGAGCATAGTTGCTGGTTCGTTCCCTTTCTGGAACAGCACTGCTGGAGAGTAATTAAAGCATTCTCAATTTTAGTAGGAGTATTCGCGGCTAATTTCTGGATTTTGTGCGATGTCGCGCTGCTTTCCATTTCCACCACCAGGATATGAAAAGAAGGCTGTAACAGATGATGTGGATTTACTGAAAAAGGTTAAATATAATTTTCCTACAATTGCATTTTACATATAATTTGCCATGATATGAACCGGAATGCGAGTCGGTTTTTCTGCACAGTATTTAATGTGCATTAATAGGTTTCTTATCTAAGATCATTGAAATGTTCTGAAAATATTTTCTGCATGTCTTAATATAATTATATATCTAAGAACGTTTTGGTTTTTCTGTGCCAAAAAAATATAATTATATATCTGACAAATTTCATCTACAAACTTAGGAGACCGGTCAAATTTTGAGTTCATTATAAAAGATTAAAATGGCCTCTCCTGAAGTACGACAATAAGAAAGTTCGTGTAAGATCTTTATGAAACAGGTTTGATTTGGGTTTGGGTGCAATTGAAGATGATTGGAAAGGCATACTTGTATGATATTTTGCTTAGTTTAATTAGTTGTGATGCCCTGGTGCATGTCTCATTAAAAGATACCCTTTTATGTCTTTTCTTGCTTTTATGAAATTCATGTCAAGATTTTCTTTTCTGTGTCCAGAATTTGGATTGTTGCAATGTGTATTGCTGAACATATATGTAATTTCTAATAGAATACAGTGTAGAAACTCTTTCCCTGGTGGCGGTGAAGGTGCAAATACATCACGATTATGAAAAGTTTATATGCCTGCTTATTTGTGTATTTATATATTCACAATATTCTCGCTATTTTTTTTTTTTGTTCTACTGGATAGCTGTTAAATTTATTCACTTGAGTTGATGCAATTTGTTCTTTTACGCTGGGATTGCTGATCCATCCTATGCTTCAGAATCATTTAAAATATTTAGCACCCTTGGAAAAGAAAACAATCATATTAGTGTAGTTCTAGTCTAGTATTATTTTTCCTTGTTTACAGAGATTATCTTCCCTTTCTTTCCTTCTGGTGTAATTTCTTCATTTATTTTTATATAAAAATGTTAGTGTAGTCCAACCTGTCTAAAATACAGTATCAAATTTTAATTTCTTTTGGGAACTTTATTATAGTTGTATTTGTATGTCTGTGTGACTTAGAGTCACCTAGTGGGATAAGGCTTTGTTGTTGTTGTTTGTGTGACTTTGAGCAGTGTGTACAATCAATTTTAGATCATCATCTGTGTGTCTTGACCGGTGAACATCGGCTATTTGAGTCCAGAGCAATGATGGCTTTCAAATTGATTTTAGTTCAGTCAGTGGTTGCCCTGCCCTGCCTTTATTCAGACATTCTTTAGATGCAACTTCTCTAATCAAAGATTGACTTTCAAATTGCTGTTATTCTCTAATAAAATTTTCTGGGGTTTAATGGATTATTAGGATTAAGAGAGTTTTAGGATTGCAGAATAATTATCAGTTCTCAGGTTGAAGAGGACCAATGGTTTATCCAATTGATTTTACACTTTTAGGAGTGAGAATTTGATATCTATTATGTGGCTGTTTACATCTGAGCTTAGCTACTGCAAGGGAGCTCATTCTAGATTTATAGTGAGAAGTACTTATGTTATTTTAAATATCTGAAAATCAGACAAGCTAGATTTGATTTATGGATTTCCTTGATTTAAGTTTTCTTTGGTGTCCTGTTTGGTTGAATTTTCTTCAGCAGAGTATGTGTTTATTCTGGATATCCATTCCTATAGTCTAGAATGAAATGATATTTTAACAAATGCTAAATATATTAAACCTGTAGTCTCTGGAGGCCCTGCCAGGGCCTCCAGCAATTTCATTTTCTCAAATATCAAATATCAAATATCAGATTACTTGAACATCCTTTGTTGTCTTTGTTTGAGTATCCTTTCTTCAATAGTTTATATGCATTTTTTAAGGAGATTCTCATTATATTTCTTAGCATGGCATCAGGTTTTACTCACGTTTGTTCTTACTTGATCTCTTCATTCAATAAGATTATGTCAATTGGTCATAGTCACTATCTCTGACCAAAGTATCTTTTTGTGAGTGTTCTCATATTCTCATAAGTGTGATTGTGCTGACATTTCCATTTTCCTTGAGAGAAGATGACAATGTGTGTAAAGTTCCACAAAACTATCTTGGGGAAAATGATAAAGTTTAGTTACATTAAACTAATACTCTGCAATAACTTATTGATCTCATATAGTCTTTTCTGTATTATGTCCCAGCTAACTGAATTTGGTAGGATGATCTTAAGTTCTGTTGTGGTATAAAATGTTTACTTGCAAGATTCAATCTTACCTTGGTGGGATTTATAGGTTTTATTTAAAAAAAAAAAATGGAAGCCATTTTATTGTGCAGATGTCAAATGGGATATGCATGCAGACCAATAAGTCTAGTTTAATGTGAATTTCTTTGTTGTTGGTGGCGTGTTAGTATTTATACTTTGTCATGAAATAATTAGTTGCTTTGTGCAGTTAACAATTGGGATTATTGCTTCTGTCTGGTAATTTTAGAAACTATTGACTGTGCATATGTTAAGAAAATCTGTACATATATCGGTGCTACTTTGTTGTAACAAACTGCATCTCAAATTAAGAAGTGTTGTAATTCTTTGTTTGAAGTAGATATCCGATCCTGAATAACGTGAGTTTGGATTTTATTTGTTGAAAACTTTGCATGTTGATCTAAAGAGATCTTCAATTCTTATTTTGAAATTTTTTCTTGTGCTTAATCAAGCTATGCTGTCAAACAGGTTCTTGGGTAATTTTGTGTTCATAATTTGTTGGCAAGATTAAAGTATTATGTTAATCTTCTGTTTTGGGTTTCATATCAGATTCCTTGCCATTATTATATTTATGGTCCTTCACTTTTTATGGCCAGTTGTTGACCTTTGAACTTCTTCTGGGCATGGACTTTTGTCTTCCTTAAGTTAGATCTTCCACCATTTAGAAGGATGAAATGAGGCCCCAATTTCTTTTAACAATTTTTAGCATATATGGGGAGTTGTTGTGGAAAATTAGGAGAATGGTTTAGGTTTATCGAATGGAAAGTTGAGATTGAATGGGTGGATGATTGGACAGTATGGCAGAACTGGGTCTGTGATGTTGCATCAGATGATGCATTGGAGGTAGTGTAAGATGCAATTATATTTACTTCCATGAATTAAGGAATTTGATTCTTATCTTCAGCTAAAGGTGTTTACAGCAATGTAGTGTACTGAGCCTTGGATATTAGCTTTATGGAGTCGTGTTTGATTGGATTTTGCAATTTGAACTTTGTTATATTTTACTTGGAGTTCCTGCTAGGTAGGTGTTTTGGAGGACTTCTAGTAGGCTGTAGTTCAGACTAGTATGGCATTGCTTAGCCATTAGTTAAGTAGTTTTCTTGAAAGTCATTTAAGATATTCAATGAATTTTACTTCCCCTAATTTGAGAATAATTTATTAATCATTTCCCATGCCAACTTGGAGGTTTCATAATTCATATTGAATGTTTTGAGCCATATCTGCATTAACCCATATCTCTTGTGCAACTGGCATTCCTCTTGTGTATGATGTGCTGCTATTACTATTATTGTATGATTTTACCTATTTAAATCATGATCTATTATAATTGATGCAACTTTGTGTTATTTCTTCTTGTGATTTTTAACTTAAGAAGTGGACTTATATTGCTTTTGGATCACTTGTATTAGGAATAAAAGGAAATAACATTATTTTGCTTTGGGAACTGGGGATTCAGTAATTTTTCACAGACACTTAAAGAAAGGAGCCATTTCTGTCTGTGACACATGTGGAACACTCTTGTTGATAAGTGACAAATATTGGCTCTTGGGGCTAATTTATTATGGTGAAACTTATAGTCTTATATGAGTATTATGATCATCTGTATCTCAATGTCGGAAGGTGCTTTATTGCTGGATCTTCTGATTTGATATTTCTTTACTACCTTATTAGCTGAGAGATTGATAAATTTCTTATGAATTATGAGGATTGATTCAACATGATTCCCCCATTATGTGTCAATGGGGATTGTCATGTGGGTCATATTAAGAACTTTTCTTGCCATCAGTTTATCCAAACAAGGTTCAAATCTAAATGGGGGAGACTTTGGTTCTTGCATTATGGATGGTATAGGATTTCAGTTGTTTACTTAGGATGCTTTTCTATAGACATCCTGGTAGAGGTATAATTTTTAGTTTTAATCAGAGAGGATTAGAGTGGATATCATGGGTCTCATTTGGTTGATAATTTAATATTGCATTAACGTTGGGCATCTAGGATTGCTTCTTGTGCCTTAAGAAAATGAGCTAAGTTTTGTTGTTGTTCTTCATGATGGATGATAATCTGGACTTCATTTTAGCCATTTGTTTCGTGGCTGTTAATATATAGTTTGGTATTGGAAATTGGAAAATTATAATGTTATGTTTCCCTTAATTCATGCATTGGAGGACTTTAACTGTGCTTTTCACAATGTTTTATATTTGTTGGGTTACTGGTAGGGTTCTATCTGATATTGGAAACCTTTGTACAAAATGCCATGGGAAATGTTAATTGAGGTGGTCTGCTTTGAGGATTAGGGTCTTTCTGCTAGATTTAAACTTATATTGTTCTGCCCTCCTCTCCTTGGATAAAAAAGTGATCATTGTGTTTCTAGTGTCAATTTTAATCAACACATCCCATGATAAGGTGATTCCCTCTGGTTTGTTTGTAGTGGGCTAAGTTTTTTTTTTTTTTGATAAAAAGTTGGCTAAAATATGTAATTGCCTGCTTGGAATCTTCTGATTTTGGATAGAGGGTGCGTAATTGCTTGTGATTAGTTGTCTGGAGTTCCTTTCTTTGTGGTTCTCTATATATCTATACCAATATAATACCATAACCACCCCTCTGGGTCTTTGGTATATTGACCCTCAATTTCTGTTAAATTTGACTGGACCCCTATCATCCTTTTAGATTGCAGTAGAAATGAGGAGAAAGCTTGTTATTACTTAAATAGCATGGATTCACCAGTTGCACCCATATCTTATTTTAAGCAACCTTCAATCTCCTCTCCTCTTCCTCACATGTAAATCTTTTCTTCTAGTTTTACTTAGATGTCCAAACTACTCAAAACTACCATTAACCACTTTTGAACTTAATTACAACAAGAAGAAGAGGCCTTGTCCCACTTTTGAACTTAATTAAATTAATTAAAATAGATGAGCAGTGGGTATCATAAGTCTAGTCTATGATTATTAAGGACAATATTATTTGTTATCTGTCTTGTACTGAATAATTCGTTCTGTTTCTTTGCATCTTTGGTGGATATTTGTTTATTTATTTTTGCTTATTAGGGCTGGATTTATTCTATAGCCATCGATCTTGTTACCTCATTACATGTTATAGTTAATGCTTTTTTTGTTCCCATGAATTGCAGGAAAAGCACCGAGAGAAAAAACATAAAAAAGAGAAGAGGGACAAAGAGAAGAAGGAAAGTAAGGAAAAAAGAGAGAAAGAAGGAAGGGATGGAAAGCATAAAGAAAAGAAAGACAAAAAGGAAAAACATAGAGAAAAAAAGAAAGATAAGGACAAAGACAGGGATAAAGATAAAAATAAACACAACACTGCAGATGAGAAGGGATTTCCAGGACAAGCTTTGGGTCCTGATGGAGGTAAACTCAATCAAAAGGAACTCAAGCAGAAAGACAAAAAGGATATCTTGTTTGAGGAGAAGTTTACCAAACACTATGTGGGTAACAATGGAGAGAAGGCCAGGGAGAATAATCACCTGGCTGAGGAGAGCAAGGATTCCAAATTCCTCAAGGAGTTGGGCAGGAGGATTAGGGATGAGGATGCAGGGGCTGGGAATCAATTGGTTCAGAAATTTACCATTGCAGACCGCAAAAAGGATGTGGGGACTGTTAGATTGGTGGGTAAGGGTAGTGGCACCAGGCCTGATGTCAAGGAAAGGCTCAATGACAAGACCATTGATGCTAGGAAATTTGATGGGCAAGGATTCCGGGACTCCTCTCGACCCAGTGGAAATACAACAGTTCAGAATCATGCTGGAAATTTTCATCCAAGAGTTGATGGAATGCCTGGACTTTTGGAGAAAATTTTTGACAGGTCTACAGGAGCAACAGTGGAGGGACAAGAGAAGGTTAAAGAAAAGAAAGCAGATGATAAAGGAGGAGAGAAAAGAAAAGGTAAAGATAAGGAGAAAAAGGGTCATGGGAAGGACAAAGACAGGGATAAAGAGAAGAAAAAGGAGGATAAAGCAAAGGAGCCAACTGGACATAAGAACTCTGATCAGAATAAGTTAAAAGGAAGCAACAAAGGTGGCCTTATTGGTACAAATTCATTTGCACAGGTTCCTAGGGACAGCCACGAGACTGCTGTTAGTGGGGAAAATCTCAAGAAACGGAAGGATATTGAGTCAAATGGAGTTCTACATGGTGAGTTCTTGTCAATGCCATGATGTTCTCATAGCTCAATTGATCCCTTTAAGTTCTACTACTTAACACAAGTAGGACGTTGCTCTTATTGTGATTGGGGTATTTGTTGACATAATGGTGGCTTTGCCATGATTTCTCGTATGCTTATATTGATATGATATTAGGTGGTATGTTTCAATCACATTGATAATTTTTCACGAGCTTGGTTTTGTTGTTGACTGACAAATTATGATTAATTTTTGAATTTTCTTACAGCCAATGACCATCGGCCCAGTAAGTTGCCGAGACCCTCCTCTTCCTCTCATCCATTTACAGAAAATGGAAGGACGTTGGAACCTTGCCAAATTTCAATTCCACATGCGTCAGATAGGCCGGCAGGGTCCAGTAAACTCAAGGTTGATAATAAGGAACGCAAGATAAATGGCATCATTGAAGCTCGGCCATCTACAGTTTCCTCAAGTAAGACTAACACAGTTACTGTGCCAGTTGATCCATTATCAGGAGAAACACCTGCAAAACCACCGCATCCAGATTCTAAGTACTTAAGCCAGGTATATTCAGTACCCAAAATGGAGTGGTCTGATTTTGATGATCAAGAGTGGTTGTTTGGCAACAGTTCACAAGAAAAAAAGCCCATGGCAGAATCTTCAGAGGTTGGAGAGACACTGCAGGTATGGGCAGAAGCTCTGCACATAGAGCCAGCAGATGTTTGTGCTCTGCCGTATGTGATTCCGTACTAATTGATTCTTTCAGAGGCACACGATACTTCAATTATATCTGCACAAGGAACCCTCCCTTGGCTCACCCCATGTGGGTAGAACAGCGGCATCTGGGCCTAAAGATAGACCTCAAATTTCTTGATGCATTCTTTTGTTATTTTCACTCACTGGCAACTAGTGATGAGTGACTGATTGATTTCCTTGGTCTTGAGCTGTTTGGATGGAAATATCTGTCTGACTGATTGATTGCCTTGATCTTGAACTGATTGGATGGGAGCTTCTGCCACTAATGGTTGAGTCCTTTGGTGTATTCACGCAAGCCAGCCAATATTTTGGGGGGCAGTTCTCACTTCACGCATCAGAGATGATTTCATAGAAGACAACTAACTGCAGGTTGCAGTGAAGGGGAGAAATACAGGCTTGTGCAACTTTTCCATTTTATTTTTGCTTAGAGCTGAGAAGCTCTTCCTAATTGAGAATGATAATGTAAGAGAAACTATATGTGGCATTTGCATCTCCACTAAAATTTTGATTTGTAACATAGAACTACTATTTACAACAAGAATGTATGATAGAGAGGGAAAAATAGTAGTTGCATTCAATTTATTCAGAGTTTCTTATAATTTTGGAACAGACTCTGAACGGGCTGTGCGCTGCCTGTTCTCCCTGCATTGGTCTCTGCAAACCAGTTTTCTCTTGTTAGGCTTTTTGTATATGTTTTAATGAGCATTGGTATATATTCAGGTCTCATTCGCGAATTTGACACAAACTGCAGTTAATTACGCTGTCTGAGAACAAAAGCTTCGAATTTTTTGGTTTCAACGACAGGTATTTACAACCACAAAACTGTAAAGTGTTGGATTGATGCCATGTACTCTTTTACTGCGTTGCAGCTTCTTGAAATGAAAAAAAAAAAAAAGAACATAATTTTTAATTGAAGAAGGATAAACAAAATCTTTGGAAAGATTTCTCAGAGCATGTGTCTCTTTAAAAGATTTTTTTTTTCAGATGATGAAAATGATGTGAAAATAAAAATTGAACAACATATTACACCAATTTCTAAAAGTGAAAGATATATTATATTACAAATTTTAAAAAAATAGTTAAAATTAATTATTTTTTTTAAAAAATACATTTCAAATTCATTGTCAAACTTTAGTGTCATGTTAATCTGTTGCTATAATGGTGTATTAATTTTTTTATATTAATCAAAATATGAAATTAAAAAAGTGATAATATTAATTAAGGATAAATATAATAAATAATAAATAATTTTCAAATATATTATATTAAAGAATACCTAAAATAGGCACGGAGTGGAGTAATAATATAGTGTTAAATTATGTAATTGGGTTGGGCACCATGTAAACCGACAATTAATATCAACAACATGTGGCCTTTAGAGGATGATTGCAGGTTCCAATACAAAGCCAGCACTCACCCAAACATCTTTGTTTCCGTTGATGCTAGCTGCATCAGTTGGATAGTTTCCCAACTAGTTCGCCCAACAATTTTTAAGGGTACAAATTCTTTATCTCATATACAAGACAAAATTCTCAGTAAATGTACATATTTTATGAGAGTAAATAAAAAATAAAAAAGTGAACGGAACAAAGATAATAGTGAAATTTATATTACTCATTAAGTATAAAATAAAAAAATTATAATAAAAACGTTAAAAAATATGAATGGTGAGGTTCATTGATAAAAAGGGTCCTAAGTTGGTTAAACTATTGACAAGTTTTTCTCTAATCATTCTAATCACAGAGGCTCTATTTTTGTGGCTAAAAACTGTAATATATATATATTTGTGTGTGTGTGTGTGTGTGTTTGGACAAATAAGCTTTATTGAAAAGTTTCACTTAAAGAATAAGTGCTTTTAAGTTAAATATTTATGTTTAAATGAGCTTCTCTAAACTAGAATAGAAATCTGTTCTTCTGTATAACTAGATATTTAGACTCGATCTTTTAACTCGCTAAAAGCAAATGGCAGATGGCCTTATGGGTGGCTATGGCAATATGTTTAACTCTCTTATAAGTCCTTAGGATCTAATTAAGTTTACATGATGTCTGAAGTTCAATTATTTTAGCCAACATTGATGATAGCTTCTAGTGCTTTTCAGTTTTCAAGCTGGTGCATATGATATCTTAACTGAATCATTGTTTTGAACTTTTAGCCATTCTCCTTTATCTATATCTCAATCAATTTAGAAACAGAATAATTAGGATATCATAATGATTTTGTTCCTTCATTGAATTCCCTTTTTACCCCAATATGTTCCTATCAATCCATATCTCTCTTGTCACAGGTTGAGATGGTGCACCCTTGCTTCCGCTACTTTACATAATAACTAATTTGGCATTCAGTATATCCCTGCTTTATCAGCTATTCTCTCTCTCTCTTTCCACATAGTATTTATCTTCTCTAAGTGTATTCAATGTGTTCCCATAAATCTTTCTTGCCTACTGTCTTGTGTGCATTTTTTTTCCTTTCCTAAGTTGTTCAGCTAACGGGTGAATATGACTTTGAGGTACCAATTGCCATTTATATTCTTTCCCTTTCATTCCCATATCTTCCCAAGGGAACATGCTTGAGCCCCCTTTTTCCCCTTCGTGTGTGCAATTCTTTTATGTGAAGAATGAAACTCCGAATTTTGAGTTTCAGATATATGAAGAGTGATTCAAATTAACTACAGTGTTGGTAGTCATATAAGATGGGAAAGATCACATGTATAGTGAATCACATAACTAGATGAAAATTGATCCAATACCCATAGGAATTTGGATTCAATAGCATTTGAGAGTAGTTTACCAGTAAGAATGCTTAAAATTTATATTAATGCATCCAGCTATTTCGTATTAGATGATTACTGAAACTTTTGGTGATATGCTGTTTTATCCAGTAGTTCCTTGATTTCTTAGCAAAAAAAAAGGTGCATGCAGTATAAGAGGTAGCCTTAGAGTAAAATGCATATTGAGTTGTCTATGGGAAAACCCCGTGTTTCACTGATTTGATTGTGAATCTAATATAGACTTTTAATTTGGACCTTACAATGTACTCTATAAATATACTTTCTGCTGTTTTCTGCTCTTACAACATTCTTTCTTTTCATCTGCGTTTAACATGTTGTGGTTGCTAATACTTTTTTTTTTTTTTTTAAAGGTTTGCGTAATTAGTGTAAAAAGTTCTGCAGAAGTCAAACAACTCTAAGTCATTCTCACTTGCTGGTTGAATCTAATATCATTCATTTAGGCAATTTCTACTCTCTCGACTCTGATGATGTTTTTTAATTCCTCCACAAGGTTCTACTAGAAATTTGGGCCAAGCTTCTTTCTCCTCATCATACTTGTTTCTGTTTTTTTAATCTTGTGCTTAATTTTTGGTCATTTCTTTATATCTTTTCTTGGTTACATCATCTTCATTTTTAGAGATTATGAACTTCTCTCGTTCTGGTTCAAAAAGAAAAAAAAAAAATTGTAAATCTGTCATGCCTTTACATTTTCGAAATTTTTATATTACTACATAGGATTAGATGAATCAAAATCAAATCCTATATACTTATACTATTGGGCATCCCTCTAGAAGTGACTCCTGGGTCCTCTAAGAACTTAGTGGTTTGAAATGTATTAGGCATTGAAGACAAAAGGTACCCTTATGGGTCCTCCAAGGATTGCTTGTACTCCTCTGGATCTTTCACATTAAATGGTAGCTTCCTCACTAGGGTGCATTGGGACATACCCTCCAAAAGGGTACTACTATTCTATTTCTAAAAGAAAAAAGAAAATTGTATAGCTGCTATGCCCTAAAGTTCTGCTAACTTTTGTGTGCTGTTATGATTTGATAACAATGTAAAGTTCTGCTAATATCTTATGTAGAAAAATATTGAGAAAATGCCTAGATTAGTGATTAAACTGATGCTTTGAACTAACTGTGATTTAATACTTTGATATTTACCTTTGGAATGATCACCCCAATTCTTGACATGATCAAATCTTCTAGCACTAAACCCATATCTTTAGGATTCTCCATCTTCACGTGGGATATTCATTAAATATTTGCTATAATTACATGGCATTTTGCTTTACTTTCATGATGAATGTCTAGATATAAGCCTAACATAATTAATTTCTCCTTGTTTGATAGTTTTGATCTTTCATTTGCTACAAGAAAAATAACCGTCATTTATAATTTTGGTTATCCCACTTTTTTATGCTTAGTTATATATATTATTCTCATTAATTGCATGTAGAGGGTGTATTATTGGTATGAGAGGATAGCTAGGATAACGATTGAAGCTCGTGTGGAAGCTCATCCACAAGCTCGTGTCGCACATCCTTGGAAGTAGTCAGGTCATCACAACAACACAACCACAGCAGATGCAACTATTGGAGAGATGCAGGATTTGCTTTGCATATAATACCTAGGGTAGGATATTTGTGTTATTTTAAAACTTGGACTTATTTCTTGTTTTGAATGAATATATCTATGTTGAATATGTAGTACTTTTATGATATATAATGAATTGTAGTATTGTGAATTGTTGGTTTTGGTATAATTGTGATATTATAGGTTTGTGTTGTGGCATGAATTGATTTTTTACATTTTTTCAATTATGGTTGATTAGCAATGAAATTAGCGACGAAAATCTGTTCCTAAATTTAGAGACAAATTAAGCAATGGATTTATATGTTGCTAATCAATGGCACTTGACTATAATCATTAATGAATTATTGACGGATTATCGTTGTTATGTTGGTCACTAAATTTAGTGACAAATATTCCATTACTAAATTTTGTCACTAAATTTAGTGACATTATCGTTGCTGATGTTTAGCAAAGCATTTAGCAACAAAAAAATTTGTCGCAAATGAAGGATTTATTTGCCACTAATTTCATTTTTTATTGTAGTGAAAGTGGATGCATGGCTATGGTTTCAATCAACCTTAATTGCTTATGTTGTGGTTCAAATCAAGATGTTTTCTTTTTTGTGTGAGTGCAAGATGATATTTAGATAGGGTTGTTCAAAACCTAAATTAATTCAACCAAATCAAATTGATGGTTCGGTTTGTGTTTAATTTCAATATGGTTTAGGTTCTTTTGAGATTTTTTTTTGGAAGAGATATCTTAGTAAACCTTGAATTGGGTTGAGTTAGCCCCACATTTTAAATTATTATTTTAGTAAAATTTTTTTATTGTATTTTAAATCTTTTTTTATAATATTAATCTTTTTTTTTTATTCTACCTAAATTTTAACAAGTAATTCATGTGTGATTTTTGAATATTGTGGTTTCATTGATAAAAGATACAATGAAAACAATTCAGTAAAATTATGTTACTCATACAGTTTACGTACAAACAAGAATTAAGAAATCATTAATTAGATAGTATTTTTAACTATATATATATATATATATATATATATATATATTTATAGGAAGGTAATATATTAACTATATTATCCATTATTTAATATATATGATAGTTAAAAGAGAATAAATAAAGATAAATATATAAAAATAATAATTTTAATATAGACTTAAAATTTTAAAACTGAAATAGTTTTGGAACTAAAAAAAAAAGCTTTAAAAGTACTAAAGGTTTGGAATGAAGAAATATTGTCTTTCTTAAACCTTCCGTCAAAACCTTAAATAATATTTAAAAACAAATGGGGGAGCAAAAAGATATTTTATATAGATATATATAATCATTAAAATATAAATAGTTGAATCTACTCAAATTCTCATACTTTTCTCGTAAAGCCCATCTGGATTAGTTTATAAAAAAAAAAGAAAGAAATAAAAAAAAAACAAATACACTTTCACTTGTTTTTGTTTTTTTAAAAAATAAGATTTTTTTTTTTAAATTATTTTTTATATATATAAAAATCAATTCAAAACAGTAAATTTTCCCATATTGTCTTTCAAACTAAGAAGATCAGCTTAACTCAACAAAACTTGAATTTTCATGGTTTGGATTGGTTGGTCAACATCTCTATATATCCTTAACTTTCGTGGTCCAGAGAATAGACTTTTATTTTTTTGCCCACGCATACAAAAAAGGAGACCATCTCTATATATATACATAATCAAAGTAATAATTATTACAACTAATACAGATTTAGTAAGGAAGCTAACAAGTCCTTATATGGCTTAAGACAAGCTAGCCTCAAGGCAATGGCTTCAGAAATTTTCAACCACACTTTAATTATTTCAACATGGTTTTCAACAACCTCAGTGATTAGAAATTGCCAGATCAAAAAGGGTCATTTCTCTAACCCAAAGAAAATATGCAATGCAAGCTGTTAGAAGACGATTTGCAGGATATAAACGTCTTAATTTGCCCATGGACCCCAATATTAAACCCAATGAAGACGATGGTGATTTGCTACGCACCAGATGGTTGATTGGAAGACATCTACCTATGCCTGGAAGTTCTTCTAGGGTTCAGAACTTCATAAAGTCAGCAGCCTTGCCAAAGAGTTCAACGTAAAAAGGGTAAAGAATCAAATCCGGGTGCAAAAACCAGTTACTATAATTGGGGTGCGACTTTATCATTATACCAAACTTTATTATTATCTCTCTGTTAAAACACGCTTTGATAGATTTATACAACACATGTTAATTGAGCCCTAGATAATGATATCTGAACTTATTACATATGTAATATCAGTTCAGTTAGCGAACACATCCAATTAAATGCTGATTTTTCATAGTGGATGGCTATGAACCCATGGTTTGGTTGCTTACGTTGTGGTTTAAACCTAGCCGACGATGTAGTTTTCTTTTCCATAAATACTATCTTCAGACAGTACCTAGTACAATTGGTGGTACATTTAAAATTAAGGGCCAATTTAATCTTTTTTCGTTGTGTGGCCTTAATTTTCCCAACGTATGTACTATTAATGTGCATTAAATTATATACATTTCTCTGTCTTAAATTGTTAAACAAGTGGTTTATGCAATTCCATTGAAGTTCATAGAAAATTTGTTTAACGTACTAAAATATTATGTTATTATTGTTTTTGGGTTGTTCTAACATACTGAGAAAGTCTATGATACTTTATTGCTTTAACTTTGAATCTCATTTCAAGTGGTTCCCTTTCTATAGATAATTTATAGATATTATTGTAAGTTTTTGTTGAATTTTATGAGATACCCATGCTTTAGAATAGAGTAACCACCCATCAGCCTAATCATTTTGCCCACCAAAAAAAGAAATAACTCTTGATATAGAAAACACATTTAGTTTTGACCATAAAATAAATAATAAATCACTAAACTTAAATGCTTTTACATTATTAATTATAAAATGTTACTACATCAAAAAAAAAAGTGTTACATACATAAACAAGTTATATTATATTAGTAAATAAATTGAACTCAGTGATTAAAAAGTTTATGTAATGTTAAAATTTGAAATTACATTAAAGTATAAGTTGAAAAAGAGATAATTGAAAATACTTTATTCTTTAAATAAAATTAGTCTTACTTTTAATAAAAAAATATAAATATTTATAAATAAAAAAATACTTTCTTGATATATAAAAATAATTCTTTTATTTTTAATGTCAAAACAAAAATTTTAGTATGCCTATACATATATACATATATAACGTTAATAAGTAAGAGCCTGTTTTGGAAGGGTCCCTTCATTAATTGCTGTGTGAATACGATGTCTCTGGTCTGTTTTCAAAGAATAAATATTACTTATCTTCACCGACAGACTTTCCTCCATGCAAGGGGACTTGTGGTGTCCATGCAATGATACTAGGTGATTTCTCCGGGTTTTGTAACGAGTAATAAATAAATAATCACGATTTATTTTTATAAAATATTATTATACAGTATATATCATTAAAATAAATTATAATCATTTATTTATTATTTAACATAATAAAAATTCCAAATCCATCCACGCATGTAAGGGTATGTGTGACGGAATGGCCAACTTCCATACGCTAAAAGCATGGCTCTTTCCCATAAATTCTCTGCATATCTCATTTGTCTACAAGACAGGCATGGGAGAAGAAAATTAAGAGAGACAACTAAATCATAAAATATGTGATAAATAAATTTTATGACAATTTCATCAATAATGTCATTTACAGTATATATGGATTTATCATATTTAAATTCCAAAAAAAAAAAAAAAAGACTCAAGCATGTCGAGTCCCTTTCTCTGCAGGCATCAGTCAGCATCAATCTTCAAGTCTTCAATTATTTCTTGGAAATTTGGTGTAAGTATACAATTTTCATATAAGACTTGTATAAAAAAAATATAAGACTAATCTTTATTTTTAAATAAGAGTAACAATTCGTTTAAAAACTAAGAAATTTCAACTTTAGGAGCTTTAAAATTAACTAATTACTTTCAATGAGTTTCTTAAATGCAATCTAACCCACCAGTAACTTACTAGGGAAGTTAATGACTAATTTATGTGTGTATATACCTCAGTTACTTTTTATCTCTTGTTTTAGGACACTTTATACTATTATTATTTATTTATCATTTTAAAATTTTAAGACTGTATTTATTATTAATTTTTCACACTTATTCTTTATCTGTATATTAATTAATTGATTAATCATAATGATAGAGATTTAAAAAGTAAAATTAAATAAGGGTAAAATGAGAAGTTACATGATAAATTTATTTTAATCAAAAAATAAATATATATTTTACTTTGTATGATTTAACCTCATACAACAAATAAAAAGTAAAAGAGTGGGATAAAATATAGAATAATAGGTTTCCTTATTTAGGCCTCTTCGGGTCCTTATCTATTTGCTCTATGAAGAAGGGTATATAGTACACAAGTAGCAGAATTATTTTTGAATGGCTATTTTTTTAGTGGTATATTCCAATTGTCATGTGCTGGATACATATAGAACTTGGATGTGCATGTGGATTGCAGTAAGAGCAGGACCAGTAGTTTAGCCTTGTTTTGTGCCCTAGCTTCAATAAACAGAAGAATTAATTGAATCTTTTTATGATTTTGAGTTGTGCTACATTTATTTTTTTTTAGTTACGCTAATTTGTTATATTTTTTTATTTATAATTTTATCTTTGTAACATAATTAAAATATTTTAAATATATACAAAAGTGTAAGAAAGTGAATGTACAACTATTATTATTATTATTTTGTTGGTAGAAGGAATCAAATGAATGAAAAGGGAATAATTCCACACGTTTCCACCCAAAAACCCCATAACTCCACACCCTTCTTGTCCTGCTTGGATTCCTTCCTAATATAGGTAGAAAACATAGTGGAATCATTGCTTGTGGTTCATCGGGACCACAATGTGCTTATAAGCTTAAAGAGTATATATAAAAAAATTTATAAATTATTTACTAATAAAATCTTTTCATTTAAAGAAATTTAGGATATAAATTCTTTTTTTGCTAACCGGAATAGTTAAAGACTTGTATATATCTTGATTTTTGGCCATTAATTTTGTCATTGCTTTATTGGTTGATACTTGAAGGTGGATATATAGAGGGCTAATTATTGTCATTCCTTTAAGGGAATGAAAAAATTAAAAACTATGCTTTCACCGAATTGGTAGCTACGAATTTAACAATTATAAATGAATTTACATAAATAGAAAAAAGTTGTTATATATCTGATGAAATCTCCTTCTTCCAACTTAATTATAACATTTGGTTGAAGGATCTTTTCAGTGGATAAGTATTGATTGAATGGCATTTACTCAGAAGGGGCATCTTAATTTAATCTTTGAAAACTCAAGATATGAATTAGTTTCCAAGTCTCCATCAATCTGTTTTATATTATTTTCTTTTCTGTTAACTACCATTCATAATAACAAGCAGTGTTAAGAGCACAATCTCAAAATTAATGGGTGATGTAAAAATATAAAACTAATAAATAAATATGTGTAGAGAGCATGAAAGTTAAAAACAAATCGGGTACTAAAATGGTTTGGATCAAAGAACTTCAAAACTATGAAGTTGTTTTTGTTAAAAAAGATTTGTTAATTATTAATTTGTCTTAAACATAGATTAATCTTATATGCAAAACTATAGAAACTCTCTTTATATAAATTAAAATAAATTAATTAACTCATTTAATTTATATGCATTTCCCACCAAACAATTGTTGATGGTTACAATTGAAGCAATATAGTCTTTAATTTGAGCAACTTATTGCCCTCTTTCACGAGTTATTCTCTCACATATATTGATGTGTGTGTGTGTGTCTATATATATATATATATATATATATATATATATAAAGAATTAAATTTTTATAAATTTAAGGTACTAAAATATAAAAGTATATAATAATTAAATAATAACAGGTCAACTAATTTTTTTTCATCTCATTTTTTTTTTCTTATTAAAACATACATTTGACCTAAATCCTTGATATGTTTACATGTATACCTAGCTATCGCATGTGATTATTAAAATACCTTAGTATATCTAAATATCAGAATAATCACATAATACTAATTAATAAATATTTTGATATATATTTTATCTCTAAGAATTTTTTTTTTTTTAAATTGCCTTTAAAATCTTTTAGATTTTTCTCATAAAATTTGAGAATATTTATCCTTAAATAATAATAATAATAATTAATAAATAAATGTGAAGAGGTTATAAATTATAATAAGTCATGTGGTTGCTATTTTAAGGGCAGGCAATTCTAGCTACGATCTTATGCAACTGTAGCATGATGTATTCATTTATGAATTTTGTTGGCTTAAGCAGCAAACACGTGAAAGGACAAAGTTTATCTCACAATCGATTTTCATGCCAAGTTGCCATTAGATAATTGCTTTATTAATATTGCAGTTCTTAATCGCTTTCACGAAACAACCTAAATAATATTATTCTTGTCTAATTTGTATACGATGTTTAAGAAAAAATTAAACAAAAAACCTTAATTGGATCCATTCATTCAATGTTGTCAAATTATATTTAACACCAATCTTTTCTTCTTTGATTTTTCTTTATATATATATTATGACTTTTCTTTATATTAATTTCACGACTTTGCTTATGAATTAATTCTTTGGTGGATATATATAGGTAATTAAAGTAAAATATGTATTCTTGGCAACAATTATACAATTTATTTTAACCAAAGCAAGAAATTGTATCGACTTCTTTTGATGGAAAAATTATATAAACTTTTATACAGTGCGTAGTTGATATTTTTCCCTTTAAACAAGCAGAAAATACAAACACAACGTGAGATGTTACTTCCTCATCCAACAGATTTTCTTTACAGAGGACTCAGACCAGAAATATTGATCCAAATATCTATTTTTTCCCGAAAAGAAAACATGTGTTCTCTAATATTTGGTATTTCTACCAACGAACATCAAATATATTTGTGTCAATAATTAGTGATAATTGATTGAATTATAAGAGCTGCAAAAGTTCTCCCTCCCAATCTAACTGGTTAAGGTAGAATAGTTTTTGTCAATTGATGTATGTTTAGTAAGTTTTGACCATAAAATTTATTCTAAGTTTAGTAAGTTTTTTTTTTTTTAAGTTTATTGGAGGATATATATATATATATAAGACAATGACACACTTATTAGTTTATATTAAAAAAAAAAAGAGCAAAAGATTTGGTTCTATCCAGAGTTTAGTACATAAATTTACAAGTTTTAAAGGCTATTTAGTAAAAGAAATATGATAAAATAAATTATTTTATCACATTTTTATTTTTAGTCTGGGGAGCTAATAGAATATGATAGAATAAATTATCATATTGTCTATCATATTTTATTCTCACAGTTAAAATTTTTATCACAAAAGATAAGTCAGGTTAGAAGATAATAGGATTAAATAAGAAAAATTCTATCCATATCACCATTCACTCATCCAACTTTCTTTGTCATCAATTCGCCACCGGTACTGCGACCTTTACTTAGTAAAATCACCACCACTGTCACACATCTCTTACTCAATAGAGACATCATGTCACTATTGTCGTTACACCACCACCATTACCCCCTAATCCAGTAGAGCCATGAACATTGTCATTGCTGCACTACACCGCTATCATCATTAACAATCTCTCTCCCTTAGTAGAGACACTAGAATTATTTTTGGTCATCACCACAACACCTCCCAATTATTTTCGGTCAACTATTGACAAGGATTTGCATATTGTAGTGCTTTAAAAAATGAAAATGTCAATTTCTTTGTGTTAAAATTAAAATTGAGCATGTTCATAATTTTGATTTTTTAATTTTTCTTCATTTGTCACTAAAATTAAACTTAAAATATAGACTAATATTCATAAAATAGTCCAAAAAGTTAAAAAAGTTATTTCAACAGTAAAAATAATTTTGTTGTTTAAATATAATTTATATTATATTATGTTATTATTTTAGTCCATTTTAAATATATGATATAATAAAAAATTATTTAATATATATTATACACTAAATAAAATAAAAATTTATTAAATTTTTACTATATTCTACTCTTATTAAAACCTTTTATTGTATCACGAGCATAAAGACCATCTTAATACTACTTCACCACATATTATTTATATTTAAATAATATGTAATGGTACCTCGTATTAGTACAATATATACCTCTAATACTATTCCTCGCTACTATGTTTAGCAGCGGAAATTTAATGCAAGGATCCCTCTAACTGTCTCAATGAACGAACCAATAAAAACCTCACACATAATGAGCTTCCATTAAATCTTCAACTAGCAATGTGGCTTCAAAGATCTCTCCATCACTCTATATAATGCTTTCATCTTAGGGTTGCCAAACTTGAATGCATACCCATCAAACCAATCTGTTTATATCCTCTTTTGTTTTTTCCCTCAGCAATTTCTCACAACCATGATTCCCCCTCAAGAAGAAAGCTTGGTCTATGATGTCAGGCTCTCTTCGGTCGGGCCGGGTCACATAAGCGGGTCGGACCAGTTTCATAACCCTAGTGGCCTGGACTTGGCCATGAAGCTTCACTACCTTAGGGTTGTGTACTTCTTTGAGAGTGAGGCTGCAAAAGACCTCACCATCATGAAGATAAAGGAAAGCATGTTCTATTGGCTCATTCCACACTTCATCGCCTGCGGCCGGTTCCGGAAAACGGAATCTGGCCGGCCGTTCATCAAGTGCAATGACTGCGGAGCTCGGTTCATTGAAGCTAAGTGCAGGAAAACCCTAGATGAGTGGCTAGAGATGAAGGATTGGCCTTTGTACAAGTTGCTGGTTTCCCAACAGGTCATCGGACCTGAATTATCGTTCTCTCCTCTAGTTTTATTGCAGGTAACATAGATATATATATATATATATATACATGACGTACTTATATTCGTATAATTTTTTTTTTTTTAACTATTCGTTATTTGCTACTATATTAAATACTGAATCATTTAGATTTAAATTGAATACAATCACAAAAACATAAAAGCTTTATTCACTGAAGTTTAACGTTACTGTATATTCAAAACCTTGTATATTAAAGAAAATAGCAAGTTGCTATAATATATATATATTATAAATCAGCAACTACTACAGTCGTCTTGCCTGTGTCTGAATCCTGGCACTTAGCGTAAAGAGGTGCCGCCACGAATTTTAAACTACGACAGAAGGACAAGAGAGAGAGAGAGAGTATTACGGCTAAGCCGTTTTTGTAGATGCTATTTAAAACTCTGTCAAGACAGGGAAGCATAATAATGATACACATTTACAAGAGTAGGAAGAAATTATTTCACTTTCAAGGGGAAAGTAAATGAGATGTTTGCCCAAAAAAAAATCATCTTCAAAAGGAAAGATTATTTAGTTCTGAATAAAGGAAAAAAAATTATTTGATTTTTCCTATACTGACATGAAATAATATAAATTTATTTGAATAAGATAAGTCAATACATATGATATTTCCTCCCATCTCTATTGAAAGTGAGACGTCACTGCTCACTTAGTGAGCCTATATCTATATTAAAAGCAATATTAATCTTATTAATTTTATTTATTAAATTTACTAATACCAAAAATTTAAATTGCTAAAAATATGTTAAAGAGATAAATTAAAATAAATTTTAAAGTATAACAAACTAAATTAATTAATTGTTTCAAGTATAAGAGAATTAAGATTTTATCTCTAAGATAGTCCCCTCAGGTGGGTTGGCCTACAACTTGCACTTATCTTAATCTCCCCATTGCCACCTTCCTATGGTTAATTGAAACTTTAAATTCCAATACGTGAAACCAAAACAGAATTTTATTCTTATTTTTAATGTGATGTAACAAAGTTAACTTATGATATTGCATGTAGCCGGCTCATTTCCATTTGTTTTTGAGTTTTTTCTTTTTTTTTGTGTAACTTTTTTTTTTTTTTTCCTTTTTTGTTGAGCCATTTACAGGTAACTTTTTTTAAGTGTGGTGGAATGTCAATAGGCCTGAGCTGGGCTCATGTACTTGGGGACCCTCTTTCAGCTTCAGAATTCATGAAAACTTGGGGCCAATTCATTTCTGGTTTGCGGCCCAACATACCCAGCAACATTCCAAGATCCGCCCCATTAACCGAAGAGCCACAAAACCATCCAGAACCCGAAAAGGATCCGGTTTCCACAAAACGGGTCAACCCGGTGGGTGACCATTGGATCCCTGCAAACAACTGCAAAATGGATACATTCTCCTTCCACCTAACCAGCTCCCAGCTTAACTACTTGCAAGCACAATTCTGGGGTCCAAATATTGAAGAAATCCCACATTTCGAGTCTCTCTGTGCCGTAATTTGGCGTTGCATTGCCAAGATACGAGAAGGATCCGAACCCAACCGGGTCACCATTTGTAGAAAAGATCCATACAACCATAGGGGCCATGACATTATAGGCAACAAGCAGCTAATAAGCAAAGTTGAGACTAATTTTTCAATAGCTAATGCTGATTTGAGAAAACTGGCATCAATGCTAGCTGATGAAGGAGTTGATGAGAGAAAAGAGATTGATAAAGCAGTAGAAAATGATCAAGGGGTGACTGATTTCTTTGTCTATGGGGCAAATTTGACATTTTTAGATTTAGAAGACGCTCATTTATATGGTTTAGAATTGAAGGGGCTAAAACCTAAATTTGTTTACTGTACCTTACAAGGGGTTGGAGATGAAGGAGCAATTGTGGTGCTGCCATGGCCAAAGGGTTCCATCACTAATGGCAATGAAGGGAGGTTTGTGACCATAATTTTGCCAGAGGATCAACTGGGAAAGCTCAAAACTATGCTAAAAGATAATGGTTTATTGCTTAATGGCGATCTTGAATGAGAAACTAAGTGTGCTATAGTGTAAATTGATTGTACTTTTTAAGTTTGTAAAAATAAATTTCTATCTTTGTTCTCAGTAAAAAGTGTCTTATTAAAGAGTTAAAATTTAATTTTTAACTTTGTGTATAAAAAAGACTTTGTTGAAAGAAATGAAATTAATATTTATAAAAATAAAATAAAATATTACAAAAAAGACTAAATTATAAGATAAAATCTTTTGTTCTTTAATTGTATTATATCGATCACAAAAACATCTTTAAAGTTATTTATTTATATTTGACGTTTTTTTTCAATAGTTTGGAGGAATTTTAACTTCTAATTTTTCACCCTCCCTTCCAAAAGTGAATTTTTTTTTGAGAGAAAACAGAAGTTAACAACAAAATGACTAAACTATTCTTCTCTATTTCCTCATTTAACAACAAAATAACTAAATAATTCTTCTTTTATTTCCTTTCAACTCTAAAATCATGATAAAAATTCCATTTCATTTTCCTTCTCCTCCCCTTCCCTCCTTTCCCCATCAACCATATCAATCAAAGGGAAGGTTATTTTTCCTTTTCTCCACTCTTATGAACCAAACACAAAGGAAGTAAAAATAATACTACCTCTTTCTAAGTTGAAGGGTTCGGTTGGAACCCACTTATTGGTATTATTATTAAAACTTAACTGTAAGTCACAAAACGTTAATTAAATACCTAATCTGGTTTTTTTGGTATACTTATGTGTTTGACTATAATGTTAGGATAAAATCTCAAAAAAACAATTGCAAAAAAATTAAACAATTTATCAAAATATAATGCCTACTTACGATGAGAAACATACTTGGATCCATCACAGGGTTTAGTGTAGCAATAAGAATATAATAGATTTATCTCATTTAAGTCAAATCCTAGAGATGGAACTTAGTCTTGAATATACAAATCAATAGAAGTATATCCTAATAAACTCTTAAAATTTAATTCACATATTCTATATAAAAAAAAACTAAACTTTTTGAAATAAAATCTCTTTTAACTATTTATTCTAATATCCTTTTACATTTTTTATGAAAACTAAGCCGTATCATCAAAGATATTTTCTCTGCACATGTAGCAAAACTAATTTAAAAATACTATTACAAAATATTTTTAGTTCCAAGATTAATTGAATCCTAAACTTTTAGATACTACGTAAGTTTCTTTTCATTAATAGCTAACTATTACATAAATTTAGCGTTACGTTTGAGAGTATGTAGGGTCAAGTTAATTTTAAGCATACCGCAAGTGATATTAGATTTAGATAATGAGACAAATCAAAATAGGATGAGCCACGAATGTTCCACCATAGCGTGTATTCCATTTGGCTTCGGATAACCCACACCTAAACTTTACACAAAAATCCAGACAGAACATTAAAGACAGAAATTGACAAGCCACGCAGGCATACATATGATACGATCACGATTACGACCCAGAGAGAGAAATACGGAAGAGAGAGAGCTACTAGATGCTTGTAAGTTCTAAGGTGAGTGCCCTTGTACCGGTCAAGTTCTTAATTCTAAACTCTCATATATAGGCTACTTCGTGGCAATTTCTATGGGTTTCGAAACTTGAATCGTAAATCAACAGACTTTGATTGTGATTCGAGAAGCATTGATATATGGGTTTGAATCTTTTGAACATAAGCTCCATTTTCATCTGCATTTGAAATGCAAGAACTTTTTCTGAATATAGTGTTCTTTGGATGAAATTTCTTTTTGGTTTCTGCTAAAAGTGGTTTTGATATATTTGGAATCAAGGAAACAGTTGAATTGTCGCAAACATGGGAAAAAAAAAATATTGGCTTGCCGCTCTCTAATGGCGGCATCCGTTTCGTGTATTCATGATCAAAGTTGCTCAGCGTGTTTTTTGAACTTATAGTTACATTGTTATGCCCAGCGAATACTGATGTATACTTTTACTAGGGAGTGGATTCAGTCCTATCAGCGGAACGAATTGTGAAATTGGTTGCTTAAGCTACACTGTGTTTGTGGTGTGTTCCAAGTCTGACTTTTTATTTCTTGGTTATTTATCTATGTTTATATCGAAATGTATTTAAACTTGTGCTTATTTTAAGCCTTTTTCCTATGAAAGATTTAGTATTGTTACAACTGCAATCCAGCCTACATTTTTTTTTTGGTATGTTTATTGATATTTTGACCTGCCCCTTAATTTAATTTTTATTTTTGTCTTCTATTCCAAGCAGAGGATAACGGTGGCCTGATATGTCGTTGGGGCTTGATTATCTGTCAATATGACAATGTTGTCTGTTTGCTCAGCCACCCCAAGTTATTCTCCTTGCCAGGTGAAATTCCATTCTTTTGAGGTGTAAGAGTTCTGTATATTTTCTTCTATGAGGTGAGTGATTTTATAGGCAGCTTCTTGATTAATGAGCCTGAAGAATTTTTTATAATTGCCTATGTTGCTAAAACATAAGTTGGTTGAATACAGTTTTGGTCCTTACCTTAGACAGTGATAGGTGTTCAATGGCTGTATTATTTTTAGCATGGGAACTTTTGGTTACCTATTTAAACATTAATGCGTGGTTCATTTGTTTCACATAAGTTTAGTGCATATTTGCATCCATCAACAAAGTTGAGAATGAACCTCAGTTGTAAATCCATTAGTTTTGTCAGTGTTTGGTAAAATAATGGGTGGAAAAGGAAATGAAAAGAGGACATGTTCATCTTGATGGGATTTTGCTCTAGTGAGAGTCTCATGGTTGTGAAATCAATTGAAGATGATAATGTAGATCTTTGATGCATGATGGAATTGAAATATTTTCTATTATTTTCCTGCTTGTTCAGAAATGTGCTCTTGAATGAGTATTCATGGTGTGAACATATCTATTGTTATGAGTTTTCCCTTAAATTTAAATGTTTACTTCTCATTTTCTTGGCTATACAATCAGAGTTTCTTGATCTTGTTTGTAAATATGGATCCTGCAGAACCCCTTATATGGAGGGTTGCAGCCCTTGTATCCATTTTCGAAGGAGCTTGAGAGTAGATGTGTTGCAGAAGGTGTACGTCTGGGTTTGCGATATGGAAATCACACAATGAGAAATTCCTTTGTAGCACAAGCTACAAAGTCTGGCCACATCAGCATCATTAAAAGCGCTGAACAGTCAGTCTCCTTGGAATTTCCTGACAGTTTTTTCTCTGCAAATGAACCAGGACATCTTAAATGTGAGTTTACAAGTATGTGGAGTTCACCAGAAATAAGGGATGGACAACATTCACTGAGTAGTGGAGAATTCAGATACAAAGAGATTTATAATTTGTCTGCTGTACCAGAGGATTTGATGGACTTTACAGAACAGTCAACCAAAAGATTGGATACATTAGTAGCACCAGGACAGCCAGAAACAATATTAAGTACAGATATAACATCAGAGAATTTCGCCCCTGCACCTAGTTCAATCAACATGGACAATGAATCATTAGCAAGCACAAAAGCAAGTGTTGGTGATATTTTCACTGGAATCAATGAGTCATTGAATGCCTCCATCAATAAGGGAGAAAGTGCTCTGCAAAGCTCACTTGATACAACCACTTCTTTGATAAAATCTGTCATTGAAAATGCTACTAAATCAGTTGATAATGCATTCGGTGAGGTGCTTTCTGCTGCTGATCAAACAGGAGAGTTAGCTAATAAGAAATTGACAAACTTTTCAAGTGAGATAAATGCAGTTGTAAATAAAGCACCTGCTATAGCTATTAACCTGTTGCGAAAAACAATCGTAGTGGTAGAGAATTCTCTGATAAGTGGCACTTCCTATGTTGTCTACCTTTATGGGTTGGCCAAAGACGTTCTTCCTGTGGGGATCAGGGACACAGTAAATGTGTATGAAGAGAAAGCAACAGAAATCTTGAGGCCTATTGGGTCTACATATCAAGAGGTTAACTTTGGTGACTTTTAATATTCCAGTAGGATCCCCTACTCTCAGCCTTGCCTGGTTCTAAGTCATAGCTTCACCAGAAAAAAAGTTTACACTGGCTGATGGTTGTTTTGAATGAATCAAATCATATGTTCTTGTTGGGTTCCTTACTTCCACTAGCTTAGCAAGTTTTCTATTTTGACTCATGGTGAAAATCTGCCTTCAGCCATATTTTTGCTATGCTTTTTGATTCTACAGAGAAGCTCAAGTTGTTAACATACTTGTAAATGATTTACCTATCAAATGCTGATAGTTTATGTCCCTTCTGCAGATCTACATGTCTATCTATTCATTGGAAGAAAGTCTTGGCTTGGATCCAAATGATCCAATTGTTCCATTTCTTGTTTTTCTTGGCTCTTCAGCCACATTATGGTAAGAGTCCCCCTTCACCAAAATTACGTTCTTTTTCTACGTTGGAGGATGAAAGACCTATTATAAAGGCTTTGTTTAATAGTTATCAAAGATCTGCAGGGTGATTTATTGGTTCTGGACATATGGAGGTTACTCAGGTGATTTACCTCCTCAATCAGCTTTAGAGCTATTGACAGGAAATGAAAATGCTGCACTTATAGATATCCGGAATGAGGTCAGTAATGGTTAATTTCTGAAGCATTTTATTGAAAGAGGCAACAATAGTTAAAGACACATTTTCTGAAGATAAAACCAATTTGTCCTTGTGCTTTATGCTAATTTTATTTCTGTGCTTCAACTCTTTCTTCAAATTCAAAATACTGCCCTTTGTCTAAGGAGAGAGTTCTTAAGTTGACATCTTTCGAATTCAAAATTGATTTCTTTCTTTTTGCTACTGGAAAACTGACTAATGTTCCTTTCTGATTTGTTTTTAAACTTCTTCTTTTTCCCTTTCTGAAGGATCTGAGAGAAAAAGATGGTATTCCTGATCTGAGACGAGCTGCTCGGTTTCGCTATGCTAGTGTAGCTCCACTAGAGGTTGGTTTGCAGCATGATTTGCTTAAAAGATATGGCTTGATTGATTATTCCACATTACTCTACTATTTTGTTACATATAATAAGTATATATAGGTTAAGATGAATCAGTAGTCTTAGATTAGTAATCCTTGCCGGTGACTAAATCTAAGTGATTTAATTTTTCAGGTTGATGTTTCCATAAGGAAGTTATTGAAGCGTAATAGAGATCTTGATGAATCCTTGATGGCTGTTATAATACAGAATTTGAAGATTGTTAAGGTGTGCAGATTTATGTCTCTATATAAGATCTAGTATTATCTATTTACGCTCACTGGAAAGTGCATAAATCCAGGAACTTTCTAAAATTTTCGATTTATTATGTGATACTCTTAGCTAAGCCAAGATTTTGACATATACCTTTCAATCTCTTCCCTTATTGTTCCATTGCATGAAGTGCTATTGTGAACCCAAAAAGAGCCGTCAATGGTTGAAATATAATTTATACAGTATTTATAAGCTAAATGCTGTATTTGGCTGTTTGCTTATCATAATTTTTTCAAAGGACATTAAATGGGGTTTTAAAGTTCATATTTTGTCGTATCCCATAAGGTTATTATTCCATAGCAAAAAATGGAAATTTGTATATGTTGATGTGAAAGTTTCTGTTCCATTACTTATCTTTTGTGATTAGGATTTTGTTTGAGGAATGATGTCTCATAAATCGTAATCTTCTTTCCTCTGACATGTAGGACAGTTCCAAGGTTATAATTATGGATGCTGATGGCCGTCGTTCCAAAGGCATTGCAAGAGCCTTGCGGAAAATTGGGATCAAGGCAAGTCTGTCTGTGGTTTCTGAGATATTTGTTAAAAATTTATGAAGAGGAACTATAAAGCAAATAGCTGAAATACCACGTTCTTTCAATATTTGCTAAATCCTATCTTTGCACTATAAGATTTTTGATTGAAATAACACTTGCAGTTCACACTGCTACCAAATCCAATATAATTGAAATTGGCATTTGTTTTGGAGGTCGGGGACTCCACCTCCAAGAAAAAGTACTAGGAATGGTTGGCAAGGATTATGATAATACAAGATTTTCATAAGGATATGGGATCAATTTATGATAATCTTTGACTAAAAGTAAATAGGTGATATTATGAGTTAAGAGAGAAGTCCGGCAAATAATCCTATGCTACATTAACTGATTAACTTTGTTGTGCACTCATGCTTAAAAACTACCTGCTGTTCATTGTATTTAGCTCTTTTTTCAAAAAAAAAAAGTACAAAATAAAAGAAAGAAACAAAGGAGTTAAATAAGATTGTTTAAACCACTTCCTTGTCAACAAATAACTTAGTTCAGTGTTCTGCTTATACTGATATATATGCAAAAGTAAAGCATAAAAAGATTATGTTAAAGAATTTACTTACCCAATTTTAATTTTAAATGCTAACATAATTAATGCAAAACCCTAGTTGCATTTCAATCAGTTTAACCTGGCAATTTAGATTTCTTCAGAATTACATGAATTTTTCATAAACCACAAATAAAAAAATATAAAATATAGAGAGACAACAAAGTGAGAATCAAACAGTTAACATGCCCTTGACACCAAAAGTGGGAGTTTATAATGGAGCTCCCTCAGTAGTTTTTTATATACAGTTGACCAAATCTTGCAGACACTAGTTCTTGATAGTCCACACAAATTAATCTCAAAATAAGAAATCTAGTCCAAACCTTGGGGTATCACAAAATAATTCCCTGTACATGGTATTACAGAATTCGTACTTGGTTCATGGTGGCTTTCAGTCTTGGGTGAAACAAGGACTCCGCATCAAGGAACTTACACCTGAGACAGCACTTTCCATACTCAACGAGGTCTGTTTTTATCGAAGTACTTCTGTTTATTTGCTTCATTTTCTATTTATATAACCCAAAACTATGGATGAAAGTTCTATAAAGTTAGGTAAGCAGTGCTTGAACTATAACATTAAACTCCCTGATGTAAGCTATCTGCCTAAAATTACTACGTCGCTTGCTATAGTAAGTCATTGGAGGACTATGTAGACTTTGTAGCGATTGAGGTCCAAGCTTCCATCATCATTAATCTTTGCATTTTTTTTTTTTTTAAAATTAAACTTTAGGATATTTCCCAGGCACTTCCTTTTTCTTTTTTTTTTCTTTCAAGATTGTTATCTAAGGGGAGTAATTTCAGATTCAAAACCTACTGGGCACTTGATCTGAGATTTCTGCCAGTATTCTCAAGCTGTTGAATCCAAATTTAAAAGATTTAGTTATATTTTTTTATCTCATTATTTGTTTCGGAGTTTTTTCTTTTCATGCAGTTTATATTTTAATTGCTTTTATCAAGGGAAAGTTTCTTGCAAAGAGGTCCAGATTCACTCTGTTTGATTGTTCTTCCTGTCCCCGCTGTTTGTGTGTGTGTCTATGTGTGATCGAGACTTTCTTATGGCATGTGAAAATTTTAAAAGAGAGGCTTAATCTGATTATATATATAATTTTTTCATCTATGCTTATGCAATTCTTTTACTTCCATAGGAAACTGAAGCAATTCTGGAGGATATTAACCCTTCTCCTTTGCAAGTTTTAGGTTATGGTACGGTAAGTGTATGTCGTGATTTCATCTCTTTGCCTATCCATAAAATGATGTGCGTACAACTACGGAGTTGAAACCCAGTTTTTGGTAGAATTCTTATGCTCAACCAGGAAAAAGACAACAAATAATTAATTAAAATAAGAAAAGGTGGGTATCTTCTACGGGTTGCAACAATAATCTTCTATATATATTTGGCCATTCTTTCCTCATAATCAAGATTGTTTAGTGTTTTATGTATATATTAGAAATGATTATATGTTTATATTCAACTGTGTAAGTTGCTAACAAATTCGATGACTTTTGATTCAGGTTCTTATTGCGGGGCTGTTTGGATTATTAGGTGCGTACATTTTCTTTATTGAAACTGCCTATTTGTAAAAATTGTTTGGGTTACATATGAAGTAAAAATCCTACTAGATACATTTCTGCAAAAAGGTTCAATTTAAAATTCTAGGTCTTTAGGTGGGTTCTGGAATGTAAATTGTCAAGGCCTCTTAAACATAACTTGAAAAGTTCAGAGGGGCCCGATTGGCAACTCCTTTCATGAATTTGGAGTGTGTATGTACTCTTGGCTATAGAAGTACATCATCAGTTTTCATTTGCTTAATCAAGTTTGTCTGTCGATGGAAATATTTTTGGCTTCCTCTCAAATTACTTTTACATAAAAATTATATTTGTTTCCATAGTATCACTTCAAGGTCAGAGTTTGAGCTGAGAACTGCTGTACAGGCATAAAAGCATATTATTGCTGATGATATCATGAATTTTCTCTTAAAAATTGCCAGTTGTCTTCATAATTCAATATGGGATAACTTAATTCGATCCTCCTGAGGCATTTGATACCAATTCGAATCTTATCTCAATTCGTAGGACTTTTTCCCCCTTCGTTAATGTATAATGAGCATTCATATACACACAGAACATAACTTTGTGACAGTGCACTCTTTTTTTTTTTTCCCCCTCCACTTTAAAGATGAAATAGTACTACTATGTTTAGGAAACAAAGGTGATTCAGTAGCTTAAACTGCAGCTCTGATCCCATTATATCTTATTTTTTTTGACTCTATATTGTGCTTTTATCGCTACAGTGGCTCTATCTACCTTCCCTTTCATCATCCTATACTAGGATGAGTCTGTTTCATTCGTCTTGATCTGACAAATAATGATCTATTTTGTGTCAGAGTGGGAGAAGACATTACAGTTTATTGGTATTTTGGGCATCAGTCTGGTATGTATATTCTTCTTTCATCAAGTGCACTGATTAAAAGTTTCTTTTAATTTAAAACACTAAAATTGGCACATCTATTTTTATGTTGGGACCGATGTCCAACTTATGATTGGATCATAAATATATGTGTGTAAGTAAATGCTTGTAACTTCATAATTAATTATGTTTTAGAAAACCTCATATCTGTATTGTATGTGTATCTTTGTCTTTAGTCTGATAATCCATGTAAGAGAATGGCCAGCTGTTTCATTGTTCCTTTCTTTTTCATCCATGCACTAGAATTCTCTTTTAACCACAATCCTGAGAATACTTATCTATATTAAAATTGTGATCATAACTGTTAATATTTATATGATAGAACATTGAAAAAATCTACATCATTAATTTCCATGTACTACCTCTGCATTTCTCTTAGCCTGCTTTTTCTTCATCTCTTCTCTGTCTGTCTCCTCAATTTTGCACACACTCATTTTCTCTTCGGATTTAGTTTTTTGACTGATTTTACTTATATTTTTGTTGCTAGTTGTATTAGAATGATCTGGTGGTTCCTTACGTCCCACTTAAAATTTTTCAATGTAACATCTCAAGGCTGTTAGTTACAAGCTTCTTTTTGCTTGTGATATATTTGAATGAGGTTGAGGGAAGAGGGAATCTAACATTCTTTTTGGGGTATAAAGACAATCTCAAACTCACTGCAAATGAATAACATCATTCTTATCTTCTGCCCCACTGAATTTTCCCCAGACAATTTATCGGCGGGTGGCTTCATATGAAAATGCAAATGATTTGAAGCAAGATGTGAGGTACGTATACTTAATGATGCATGTCTGGTCATAGATTTTTATCATGGAACAAAATCAACTGTCTCACAACGTCTCATTCTCTATCCCACTCTCACTAGTTTCTCATCCTCATGTTCTGCAATTGTTGATTTCGATCTATATAACTATTGCTACTGTAAGACTACATAATACCTGGGAGGCTGGGATTCTGGATCCTTTCACGCAAGATTTAACAATGAATTTCATTAGCCTGATTTTGCATTGTGAAGGCACAAAAATAATGATTTCAGACACAAAAAGATCTGAAAATTTGTTTTATACTCGTATAGAGAGATATGCAACCTTAACATAGGATCCAGTGTGACACAGATTCTCTAGCAGTTTCTATTTTTGGATTTCATGTATCTAAACAAGCTCTTTTAAGATAACGTTGTTATATTATCTTGCTTGCTATTCTTTGAGGAAGTCAGAGAGATCTTGACTTATTGATACTTGGAAAAACTAACTAGAACTTTATGCACTTGATCACAGTTATTGCATATTCATCTATAGTGATAAACAAGGCAAAAATGTGACTACTTGTACATCGATTATAATAATACACGTTGAAACATGCAATTAGTACAATGTAAGTTCTACTGATGTTTGCTGAACTAGTGAACTCGCCTCAAACTCATTTACTTTCTAAACTACATTTATTGGCTCTGAACTATGTCAACCTTTCTGGAAGAAAGTTAAAACTCAAATGATTGGCTAAACATTATGAAATAATACATTTTCAACAATTTTGTAATACTTGCATATTAGTTTACAAATTTTTTACCAATTACAATGTGTGGAACAGCAAATCAGATACAAAAGTGGAATAGAATATGTAACATCTAACTCAAAAGTATGAAAATCTATAATGGTTATTTCTCCCCAGTAAGAAAGTAAATAAGGAAATTAATAATCTCTGCATGTATAATGTTATGTGAATTTGCTAATAGCAACTTGCAAATCTCTGAGTTCCTATTTCTCTTGGCATTTTGAAACTATCATATGGCATGAGGATCACAAACTATGATCTGGAAATTTGACCTTATTGTTTCCTTTTCTTCTTTAAAGGGCATTGCTTGGTCCTTTTAGACTTGGTGCTCAAGCATTTTCATGGGCTGCTGGGAAATTGGAATCAAACGGCATAGGGCTGCCAACATCACCTTCATCATCAGATGTCCAGAACCGTGTGTTGCAAGCAGCCGCAAAGCATGAATCTCAACCTTCTGACACAGAGGATACTCAAGATCCAGCTCCTGATCCAAATGTTACTCTCAATGAAAACATATGAGATTATATTGCGGATTGGCTTGTCCTAAAATGAATGCAGAGCTTAGTAAGATCGCTGCAAGGTAACTCAAATTACTGACTTTTTCTGAATACTAACCTTTTCCAACATCCGAGAAGTTATGTTTTCCCATTTCATTGAATCAATGTGCAAATAAACTTGAAACTGTGATGTATGGGATTCTCAGGAAGACAAATTTTCTCCAGCGATGAATAAGTTTCAATCACTTGTTTCACTATAGTCTAGTTATTTTACAAAATATGTATGCATTATAATTGGCTGTAAGAGAGTTGAAGATATCTGTCAGCATCATAGTGAAAACAGGGGCTAAAGTGGTAAAAAGGGTTATAACATTGGCCCAGATTTACAATATAGATTGACGGAGGGTTCCAAACAAAAATACACCAACAGAAAGCTTTGAAGCTTTGAATTTGGAATTGTTTTGGCATAGGTATTCCCTTCCAAAAAGGAGTATTGAACTAGTATTCCTTTTATCTTGATAGTCTTATTGTCAAGAGTGTTTCTGGTAAAAGGGAACAAATAAAATTTCACCAAAAAGGGAATAAATAAGAGTATAATTTACTTTATTTTAAGCATCTTTAGTAAGGGATAAAAGAAATAAAATTGAAGGAGTATCATTAATTTGTTTACTGTTGCTCTTTAAAATATTATTCCATCAACTTATTTTCAACCATTAATCGTACCAAAGACAACCTCAACTTAAATTAATGTTTGACGATTAAAAATAAATGGGCAAATTGGAGTAAGAAAAATGCTTAAGATGATTTAAATGACGAATAATTAATTTGCTTGTATAATTCCTGTAAATACTAATATAAACATTTTGTTGAGGCTTATAGGTTGGAATACGGTAGCCTCCAATGTCTTAAACTTTTAATTTTTTATTTTTTTAAAAAAAAAAGGCTGAAAAATAAAGTCCGCAACTGAACTATGATAGAAATATGTTCAAAGTGGGAAAAACTAAAGTAAAAAGAACGGTTTTTTTTAAATGAGCACTGTTTTCATCGTTGATACATGCTCTTTGTTAACAGGGTTCAACTAGTTTACTATTTATTAGGTATTTGTCAATGGTAGTTTGGTGATTTCATTCTTTCTTTCTTTTTTTTACTTAAATAAGATGGGACACTTAAAACTTTAAATCTTATCTACGAGTGTACAAGGAAAAAGAAAATTAAAGAAACTATAAATTTTGCTCTAAGATCACTACTGTGACATATCCTAATAATGTAGCATGACGTGACAGACGGATAGAATAAATGCGGCAATTACAATCTACACTCAAGACATTTATATGTGTATTTAAAATGAGCGAATCAAGGACTGATTGCATATGGTTAATTACTAGCACGTAATGATGAACAAACAATCACCTGGACAAATTAAAATATCCAGCCGAAAATATAAAAACATCAACAACAAATTCCACTTAATTCTTCAAATCATCGATTGCAAAATATCTAAATGCAAGTCCAACTAAGTGAAGGGGGCAAATAAGGTTTCAACTCATGAGAATATACAACTTGCTTCAGCTAAATAAACAACAAATAATGGTTTCTAGTCCAACTTGAACTCCTAGAGAAATAGAACAAGAAAATAAAACAGCAGATTTAAATCCTTTGACTGCCACTTGTTTATTAAGAAGCAAATTTACTGTCTCAAGATATCTCATCCCTTGTCTCACTTATTATGATCAGTCCAAAACAATGAGACCACTCAAGTAGCATCATTATATAGTTTCTTGACCAAACACATTAAGTGGAAAATGGAATGAAACACTAAAATACGACGGCAGACTTTCTCCCTATTTATCAAGTACAGGCCCTATAGGAAACATGCCAAGATACCACCCATTTCCAAGGCCTCAACCTTGTTTCATTTAATTCACCTCCTTTTATCCCACTATGCAAGGGAAAAACTGATAACACGAACTAATTTTAAAAATTATAATCTAGGTTCCAACATGAAAAGGCATACATTAGTAGGAGGCTGCCAGTTCTCAGTGATTAGACCAATTGATACACAAAAACATCTGACTAGAAAATATAATCTCAGAAAATAAAAGAGGGAGGAAAAAAGGACCCTTCAAAGATCAAACTTCACACAATCATCTGGAGATGAGATTCATTGCAGCTGCTCTTGAGATCATCATATCCACGGCTTACCCTAACCAAAAATTGGGGGAGAGGAGTAGGGAGGAAAAAGGAAAAAGAAAAGAGGAGGAGAGAAAAGACCAGAAAAAAGGGTAAAATGTATCAGGGAAAAAGAAAAGCCCACATGTCATCATGAGAAGTGGAGTGAAAATTGAAATTCTCCACCTTCACTCAGCGACAAGAGTCATATTTAATCACAGTCAAGGCCATACAATTCATGATTCCTTGACATCATATCAAATGAACACATACCCACACCAAGACACACACACCCAAAAAAAAAAAAAAAAGAACTGTAACACTATCATTAATATGACGCACTGAACTTATACTTCTATGTCCATCGATATCCATACAAACAAAAACAAGTTACATGTGAAACAAGAGGCCTTAAGTTGAGTAGGACAACATAAGGAACGCAAAAATAAGACAACACAGGTCGGATACCTAAGAAGAACTATGCATATAAATGTAACTGAAAACCCAACACAATTAGTGGGGCTAAGATGCAGCAGTTTTATGGAGAATTACCTGTGGAAATCAACATTTGCATTTCACCATTTCGTAAAGTAAAAACTGTAACTCAGCCAATTTGCTCAAACGCAACATCATGTAACTCATTGCAGCAACATCCCCATTTCACTTCAACTTATATAGTAGCTTTCCCTAACCATGGCAATTTCTTGAGGAGAAAGAAAAGGAAAATGGGGGAAAAAAAAAAAAAAAGAAGAAAGAAATGCAGGGTAACATAAGCACCGTGTGATTATGGTAAAAATATTGGCAAACAGTATTATGAAAAAAACGCTTATAGATACTACCCAAAAGACGGGAAAAAAAACTCCTCCCAATTACTTTCAGCACTTCGTAAGTAAAAATAGATGTGCTCTGAACTGTAGAGCATCAGATTCTATGACACCATACCTTCAATGCATAAGAGAAATTCAACCCAGTAAAACGTATCTCAAAAAGCTCCAATTGAATTCACTGTGCATAACCTGCATTTGTTTCGTATGTAAATCCCACCACACCAGCAAACATGAGTAAATGAATGGGAAACCTATGATTGGCCACATCAAATATAATGCTTGTAACTAAATACGATGAAAATAACAAATTTCCCAAAAGAGCATAGGACGTATACCAAATAGTCACTAAAATGAACTGGGAAATTGTTGTACAAGGTCCATTTAAACATAACAATAATAATGCTCTTAGCCCCAAAAGCTTTAGATGCATCTAATGAAGTCCTTGGTCAAAACTAAAAAGGTTCCCCCAATTTACTGTTATAAATTTACCAAGGACTTGAAACCATAACTATTCATATTCTACCTAATTCTAGAATCAAAAAAATATAAAAATCAAGAGCCTGACAAAGTATAATGCAATTATCTTTAATAAACTGGAGAATCGTATACTTTGTAAAGTAACATTACAACATACATCAATCAACCAAGTAAAAGAAGCATCCTAGAAGCGCTGCATGGTTGATCATGATAAAAGCAAACGCTTCTTGAAACCTTAAACCACATATCAACAGCTCAGGAAATCTATTTCTGATCTGTTCCACAACAACCTGCAAAAAGAGATGGACAAAAGAAGATATTTATAAAAAAGCAAATAGAGAGTAAATTCTAGGGACCAAAGCAAACAGTGGAAGCATTCCTTGTAGGAACTATGCTTCTCCGAATTAGTAACAGTTTATTCCTTGAAAGCAATTTGTTCAAGAAACTCAACAAACTTCCCAAATTAAAATGTGCTTTTATCATCAACCATGATCTTTGCCTTGTGCGAAACCTTAAATCACATCAAAACCATGGTCCATGCCATGCTTTTTCAACAAATTTTATACTGTGGTGACCAGAAATCATATCTTCCTTGGGTGACAAAAAGCATGATTCATAAGCCATTATAAGTGGGGAAACTCAAGTTACACCAATCTCCTAGTACTTCTCTTGGTATGGTTGTACTATTAGCTTCATCAAAATCCGTTGATTCTTTCAAATCATTTTCATCCACCCACTCCTGAAAACCAGAGAGTCAGTAAGCAATTATGAATCATCTGTAAAAAGTATGCATAAACGATGTTGTTATTATATTTTACAGTCATTACCAGGCACACAAAGTTAAACATGCTTAATGTTTTCAGCTTCTTCCATGAACAGCCCCTCTGTAGCAAATAATGTTTGTCAGGTTTGGTAATACATATCCTAATTAACAAATAATACTGACTTCTCTTACCCGTATCATTTTCACCTCCATTCTCTATTGGCCCCGTCGAGTAGTAGTTCTCATTTTCTGACATCAACATCCTGTTATCATTCATCTTTGCTGAGTTCTTGGCCTTTATAGCTAGCTCATGCACAGCATCTTCATGAAGTTTAGAATTTTCATCATTATTAGCATTCTCTCCAACTGTTAAATGATTCTTACCGTCTGCAGATCCAAAATCAGATTGTTTGTTGTCTTTTGGTTCATAGTCCTCAGAATGTCTTGGGGATAATCCACCCCCATCACATTGTTTATGTTCTTCTGTTATTGATTTAGACAGCTTTTTCTCTCGGTGCTCTAATTTTTCATCTCTACATCCATATTTATCACCGGTGCGATGCTTGCCCTCAGAAGATTTTGAACTGGAGTGCTGTCTGTGTTTAGGACGGCTCTCATCTAAATTTCTATGAGACGAAGTGCCACCTGTCTCATGCTTACGCTCTGATGATATTGACCTTGAACGCCTTCTATCGTGATGCTTTGATTTCTTTTCTTTTGTTTCAGCTAACTTGTCTTTTGAGCGATGCTTTCCTTCAACAGATTTTGACCTGGACCTTTTCCTATCATGACGCTTTGACTTATCACTTCTGCTTTCATCCTCTCTTTCATCAGTTTGATGCCTATTCTCTGTGGATTTTGATCTAGAGTGCCTTTTATCACGACGCTTTCTGCTATCTCTATTTCCATCAACCTTCTCTTGTAAGAGGTGCTTACCATCCACAGATTTTGACCTGGACCGTTTTTTGTGCTTGGGTCTATTTTCATTCAGACTTCTTGGCGATGCCTGGCTTCTTCTGTAAGGCTTCCCTTCCACAGAAACTGACCTGGACCTCCTCCTCTCTCTGTGTTTAGATTTTCCATCCATGATTTCATCTGTTTTGTCACTGAAATGAAGCTTATCCTCTGTAGATCTTGACCTAGAGCGCCTTCTGTTTCTCAGTTTGCTTTCATCATCAATTTTGGGAGATGTCCTACCTCCTCTACGATGATATGGAGAACCAGAACCAGCACGTGAAGACTTCCTCCCTCTTTGTGGGGAACTTTCTCTGCGGCGTTTTGGAGAAACAGAATCAACTCGATACGATTTTCGAGTACGAGGGCTGAGACTTCTACTACTATTTCTTCTTGAAACAGATGAATGATGATCACGTGATCTATCTGAATCTCGTCTTCTGTTTCTATCACTATATTCCCTGATGTCTCGATATGAACGCCGTTCCCTATCATAGCTAGAATGATGATGAGATCTAAATGGCGACTTAGACCTATGATCCTTCAAATAGTGAGGAGGAGAATAGGAACGAGACCTCCTCCTTCTCCGATAACTGATAGGTGATCTTGACTTCGAACGGGATTTTCCACGAGGCGGGGAAGGTGATCTGCAAGGCATTTGCCAGGATGACTTTTGTAAGAAAAGTTGCACCTGATATTGAATAACACGAAATACAAACAAATCTACACTTCCCAATAACACAATGTTGCTAACACAAAAATTAAAAAGGGAACCTCCACGTGACAAACTCAATCAACATGAATTATGAAATAACAAAATCAACAATAGACTCACCAACAGGCCAGGACTCAGAAGAGATGTTCCCTTTTTCTAACAGAAACCACATTAAGGGAAGCCACCTTTTTCTTCATAAAGTAATCTCTCAAATCCCAAATCTTCAGAGTAAGGTTTTTCTTTCTTATTGTGACTGTTATTCATGCGGTTCTCATTTATATTCTTCATACATAACCCTAACATGTCTAGCTATAAAAACCTAACAACTTTGTCCACATACTAAACAATTGTATTAGCTGTTGGCTGATTCCAAAAAAGAAACCTCTTTGTAATCCAAAAGTTATATTTGCACTTGTTATGGAATGTGTATCTTCTCAAGTTTTATATTTCAAGAACCACACTACGTTAACCCGCGATGCTCATACAGAAGTCATTATAAAAATTATAAAAAAATAAAAATAACTTTAGAAAGAACCAATGGAATAAATTCTCTTTGGCAAGAAGTTGAGAAAGCAATCAAACCTTGATTTCTGTTTAGTCTCTTCCTCTTCAATTACAATTCCATCAGCTTTCAATTTCTTACTTATTTCTGCCGCTCGGGCTGCTGCTAACTCAGTGGCAGATTTCATAGTTGCAGCTCGGTTTGCTGCCTGCTGTGCAGTCATCGTTTGTTGCATAAGCAAAGCTTGCTGGAATTGCATCTGTTGCATTGCAACAGCTTGCTGCATCATCAAAGGAATAGAAGATGAAGCCAGTGAAGAATTCAGAGCAGATGGTTTCTGAGGAAGTGATTTTGCCATTTCAACATTCAAATGGCGTCCCCCAACATCTATGTTATTGAGTGCCAGAGCAGCAGTAGCCTCTTCAGGTTTTGAATATTCTATATAAGCAAAATGCTTCGAATCAGTGATTGTGCATTCAACAACTGTGCCAAAAAAGCTGAAGAGATGTTTCAGCTGTTCCACATTGAGAAGTGGACTGAGATTGCTGACTTGAAGAGTTCTTTCCAATTTATCAGCCTTCCCAGCATTTTCAGGTGAACCTGGATGTAAGATAACATTAATGATGAGGAAAATCTCATTAAACAATTAACTGAGGACAAAATAGACATTGAACAAAAGAAAAAAAATATATATATGATATCAAAGGTAAAGCAAAATCAATGAGGGAACATATCAACCATATTAGGGCCAGTAAGCATTATTGCTACTAGCTAACAAAAATAACATACCAGCAGAATCTTTTGCTGATTGCGCTTGCATCTGAGCTTGAAGAGCTTGGGCAGCAACAATTGCATGAGCAGCAGCCATTGCTGCAGCAGAAGGTGAAGGTGCAATAGGAACTTGGCCAACTGTTCCCATGGAGGTTGTGGCAGCTAAAGCAGTCATTAACAAATTATGAGGTGGGTGATTCAGCTTACAGTCAGTCTTTGCACATTGTCCACTGAGATATTCTCTACACACTTCCCCAAGTGATGCCCCTATTCCTGGCAAGATAGCACCCCCAGAAGCACCAGCAACAACACCTGGAGTCACTCCCAATAACCCTGCGAATGCTCCTGAAACAGACCCTGAGTAATTTGGCATGTTGGGCATGGTCTGATTAACCAGGTTTGGAAATGAAGATGCCGGAGCTAATCCCAGTACCCCTCCACTACTATTACCTACAAGAAAACAAATCAAAAGACCTAAAAATTGCCCACCATGAAAATGAATACCAACCAAACAGCATCAATATGTATATAATGTGGCAAAAGTGTCTTTCCTTTATCCAAAAACAAAAGTAAAAAGGGCATAGGCAAACGCACACAAAAATGGACAGACACAGAATTCAAGAATAATTAGAACTGAAGGGTAAACTCATTTTCGTTTCCCTCTTTTATTTTTGCAAACTTTTTTGAACTCACTCATATCTATTTGGATTAGAACATTATCTTCCTTCTCAAAATTTTATACCTGTTTGATAGCACAAACCACACCATACATATTATATGCATGTCTTCACATATATAACACAACACATATTTTATATAAGTCAAGACTGATACTTATATATAATGCTTATATTATAGCGCACGTACTATTTGGAGAAATTTAATGTGCAGTAGAAAGAAATCAAGGATACCTGCACTGAAGAACACAGGAAATGGACTACCCATGATTGGCTTGCCATTACACTCAACATTGACCATATAATTCCCTCTTTTCGGCACTACATAGGTAACTGTATAAGTTCCATCCCCCATATCCTTTACAATCCCTTCTTGATCTGACCCTCCAACACCCAATCCCGGTGACACTTTAACCTTGACCAAGGCACCCCCAGTGGGAACCTTTCTCCCATCAGCATCCTTGGTTACCACCACGAATGAGCATGGAGCACAAGCAGTTCCACCGGCAATCCCACTACCAGCTGCGGTGCACTTTGCAGGGTCCACTGACCCAATCGGCTTGTTTGTCAAGTCCTCAGCTTCTTCAGATTCACTATCCGATGCAACAGTTTCCTTTTCGCGACTTTTCTCTATGCCTTTGAATGTCGCTTCGAATGCGGCTTTCGCGGCCGCGGCTTTCTCAGCCTCACTCTTGAATTTTGCCTCTTCAGCTTGCTTCACCCAAACAGACTTCACAATCGCCGAATTTCGATCAGCCATGAACCCTCGCCTGGACAAAGTGATAGAATCCCTGTAAAGCCCTAAAATTGCTAAATCCCACAGCTCAATACCTAAATGATGTGGCAAGTCTTCAATAGATTCGGTTAACCCTTAACGCCATTCATAAACAAAACAATAAATTAGTACCTAATTCATGTTTCCCCTTTCAAGAGACGTAAGATATAAAAATACCATTGAAGAAATTGAAGAATGATTTTAGGGTTCCCAGGAAAAGTATATGAAAACAGAAATAATTTTTTTGTCAGTCGAATTTAACCAAAAAAAAAAAATGGTATGAAATGTCAACTTCTGCAAAGAATCGGAAAATAGGGAAATCAAGGAGGAGATAAAATTCTCCCCACTTTCTCAGTAACCAAATAGGAGATAAGAGTTGTACACGCTTACGATAAAAAGTGTTGCCACCCGGGGTACCTGCTCTTTGACGGCGAAGTTTGGTTTGGACTTTGGATGCTTTGGGCTCTTGATAGATAAGGAGAATGGGGTGAACCCGCGGGTAAACGGGTGATTCTTTTAATATATGCTTTACACATGTAAAATATCGGTCGTCCAGCTCATAATAACAAAATTATTTTATTTTTTCTTAAACACTTTTAACATTTAACTTTTTTTATTTTTTTTAAATTAATCAATCAGTTAATATCAATGTAAATAATAAATAAATAAATATTAATATAAACATAACAAAAATATTAATAAAACATAAGCACGTTAAAATAAATAAATATTAGTAAATAAATAAATAGGCAATCTTAAATTATTTAGATTAGCTTAAAAAAGCAAAAGCACATTAAAAAAAAAAACAATGCAATAAAACATAAGCAATGAATCCCAATTTATGGCAAAAATATGCCATATATACTTCTAAAAACTCACAAGTAAATAGATTTTTTTAAAAAAAAAGAGTAAAAATCAAAAATTGCTTTTGAATTTGTGTCCTCAAAAACACTCTTTTAAAAATTATTTTTTAAGTATCCCATTAAAAAGGCTTTTGATAGATAAATTCTTTTTTTTTTTTAACCAAGGAATCCCAATTGGTACAATTTTTATAAGAATATATAATTTTCAGATAAAAGTATAAAATCCCAATAGTGTGATGGAATATGCGATGACTTTATCTTAAATATGTTTTATTGGAAATAATTTTCAATTAGCCCGTACTATTTCTTTATTTATTTTGTTTTTTGGTGAGAAGCTCGTACTATGTTTTTGCTATAGAGTTGGTAAGCTGGTTTGCTCTCGCATACGAATATCCAAAAGCATTCTTTAGAAAATAAGGAAAAAGAAAAAGTAATATGACGTTGTGGATGACAACTTATCCAAATCAAATGATGGAGTTGCTAATATCCAAATCCTTAATGCTAATTATTTAATATAATGACCCGTTGTAAGAAATAATAAACAATATATATACTGATTTACTTCATAGGTTACAAGACATTGACTACTTCAAGAGTATAGTTATTCTTGCCTCAATAATAGAAGTTGTGGATTAACTAAATGAAAAAGTCTTTGTGAGTGTTTCAAGAGAAGATGAAATTGATAACAATTGATATACCATGTGAAGTTTTGACTATTGAATTCCTAAATAGCCTAGCCACCTCAAGCCTTCTCAAGCATAAAATTGTATTGAAGATTAGCATGCCCATTATGCTATTGAGAAACATTGACCAAACACGAGACCTATGCAATGAAACAAGGCTAATTATTATTAATTTGGTTGATCATGTGATAGATACCAAAACAATGCCAACTAATAGTAGTGGACTAAAAGTTTATATTCCAATAATGTTTTTATCTCCATGGCCATTTTGATTGATATGGAGACAATTCCCCATAGTTGTCTCCTATGCTATGACCATCAACAAATCTAATGGCAATCCCTTACACAATGGGGCATTTACCTACCTAAACCATTTTTCAGCTATGGCCAACTCTATGTTTCTCATTCATGACAAAGAATGCCGGTCACCAAACAAAACTAACAATGTAATTTACAAAGAATATTTCAAAACATTGTGTAGGAGTGTACCAAAGCTTACAATGAATTGACAGCTCAAATATTAATTATCATGTCACATAATAATGCCACCACACCCTGAAAGGTAATTCTTTCAAGTTGCACACATAACGTGAACGTTATATTAGGGAATTGAATGGTGCTGTCCTCACTAATTGAGTGGTGTTTTTAAATGGTCCTTATCCAAATTTTGTGACATAGCACCATACAATAAACATTGGTAATCTAAGTCCCAACATGAGCTGAATGTTTATTTTGGCTATTAAATCATATGCTTGCTATGTAATGTCAATTCCAATACCTTGCCTCCTGAACTCTTAACAATCATCGTGACAACTGTGGCATGTTGGTTTACAACTTGCACGCGCTTCACTGTTGCCCTGCCTTATTAGCTGTTAATTGATCGACTTATCACTATCTTATTGTATTGATTTTAATTACCTAAGAAAGTGATATGTCACATAACAGGAAGACGTAAGATTAAATTTTAATGGATTTACCGGTGGTCATTGTATTTTTAGGTTTATATATTGGGAGTATCATTGATATTTGCCTTATTTATTCATAAAATTAAAACATTCAATGCTGGTGTTTTGCAATATTTAGTTTCTTGTTAATCCAAATCATGTTTTGTTGTCTAAAAATATTGATAAAATTAAAATAATCATTGGTCTAGCTTGTAATTATTTCAGCTTCAAAAATAATTACCTTCGGAAGTAAAACTATATTGAAGTTATCTCATTTTAAATTTGTCAAAAAAAATCTTAAGTTAATAAATTTCTATAAAAAACTTATCCATACTTAGTACATGAGTAATGGCTATTTTTTTTTTTTTTTCATTTTACCACCAAATCTATAAATCAATTTGTAAGATTATTTTAGTTTAATTATAACTTATAACTTATAACTTATGAAATAATTAGTATTTAATATAGTGTCATCTATGGAATAGTATTAAAAAAAGGTAATTTTTTTTTTTTGGTAAATGGAAGTAACAGCTAGTTATTAATTGATTGATGACCATATTCATACATTTGATGTTAAAGAAAAATAATAAAGATAGTATTAAGGAATGAAGTGAAACTAGAAAGGAAATTTTATATAATATGTTTGATCATATTTTTATATTTGATATTTAAAAAGGAGTAATTTGGTGCATTACAAATAAATTTTTGACATTTTTATGTCTTTGGGTTTAAAAATATCCCTAAATCTTTGACTTATTATTAAAAAGTTCAGTGACATTATCTTATTTATGAAAAAAAAAAACTAAAAAGGAAAATTTATGAGTATAATTTGGCTCTTTATAATAGATTGGGTAAACATTTAAACAAAAATAAGTTAGTGTCCACTCCTCTCACGTAATGAAAAATCATTTGAAGAGAGAACGCGGGATGCGGAGCATATTCTACTTTCCATCCGTTTCCAGGACGCAATTATAACGGACTTACGGTTACCTCTCGTGCCTCCCATTTCCATACTCTGTATCTCTCTGGCACCCTCGCCCCTCTCCCTGGGTGCCCCATTAATCTGCGTTTTACATTCCTCTATTTGCAGATCTGGTTCTCCCCATCACAACCCCAGAGACACATTATCCCTGAAGCATCAAAGTTGTGAAATTTGTTGGAAAAAAAGCTAAATTTTTGCCCAATGGAACTGGATTTTTAGCTCAAAGTCGGTTGCAGGATGCCAAGAAGGTAGATGTGATGGATTTTTCTATCTTTTGATTGGAATTGTGAACTGGGAATGTTTGGATTGTGACTTTGCTTTTAAAATGTTCAAGGAAATGCCTCACAGGAATTGGATTGGACATCTTGTTCTTGGCCGTGCAGGATTCCCATAAAATTCCGTAGGCTGTCTCTTTATTTTTGTGATATATGGGGATATCAACTGATAACGTGAATGGGCTTCTTTTGGCTATCTCTTCGAGCATTTTCATTGGCTCTAGCTTTATAATTAAGAAGAAAGGCCTTAAAAGAGCTGGGAATACAGGCCATGGAGCAGGTTTAGCTCCTGTCATCGCGTTCTTTTATTTTCCTTCTTTCATCTAGAATGAGTCAATGACATAACTTCCCTTATCATTATAATGAATGTGCTTTAATTCGATCAGCTGCTGGAGGGCACGGCTACCTTCTTGAACCGTGGTGGTGGATTGGAATGCTCACAAGTAAGCGATTTTCATTTTAATATGCTCTTATTTACATAGTTCGAACTTTGAATGTTCTGCGTTGTATTGTGGATGGAATAAGGTCTATTGTATGTGGAGTTCTTTGTAATCCTCTCCCATTATCAAAATCTCACCCTCCTGATTCGAACAGTACTTTTCTTGTTTTTATTAGAGTCAGTTGCTTCCTTGCCTGCCCAAAGGGTAACTGTAGTAAATGCACTTCTTATCACTTTGGATTCTGCAATGACCAATGTGATGATTGTTGGTGCTGTAAGTATTTACCGGTTAGTAGGGGTATGGGATCCCTAGTTGCAAATATTTAGTTCCTGATATTAAGTACTTAAAATTAAATTCTCTTGTTATCTTCGTTCGTATCTTTTTCTGATAGTGTTCAATAAAAAAGTTTGTATTACGGGGTTTATTTCTTTCCACTAGCTTTGGCTGTGAGCTGGATTTTATATTTTAGACATATTGCTAATGCTTTTGTGTGGAAAATCATTCTATTCTTTTAGGGATAGTTCAGTATAATTCTCAAGACTTAATAATTTATTACACCAACATTATTAGAGAATGTTACTCATTAATATAAGAAGGAAAAGATTGCTACAACCAAACTAGGACACCGAATCTTTATCCTATAAATCCTTCATTTGTCATGAGAGTCCTAGCTGATATAATAAGCTATCTATTGTTTTTTAAAAGTGGGCTTGTATTGTTCTTTAAAATGTCATTGCAATATCCAGTACCTTTTGAAGTTTTATTTGCTATCAATATTCGTGTTTAAAATGTCACTGCAATATCCAGTATGCCTGCACTATATTTCATCTCTCCAGACCTTTTATGGTGCAAATCTTTGATACATTTATCCCATAATTCCATAATTGTATCTATCTCTTATGCTAAATTCACTAATTTTAAGGAAATGTCATAGGCTATTTATCTGTACATGATAGAAAATTCTAAATTATATGCTTGTATTTCTTGTAGTGATTGTTGGGGAAATAGCTAATTTTGCTGCTTATGCATTTGCTCCAGCAATACTTGTAACTCCTTTAGGAGCTTTAAGTATCATTTTCAGGTAAGCAACTTGGTATTTTTGACAGCTTAAATTACAAGGAAGCTTTTATTTTCTTGAACCAAATGTGGATGTGTTTCTTCACTTGTCCTCCCTTAATCTAGATGTGTGCATGCAATAAATTATACAAACTCATATCATGGTGCAGCGCAGTACTTGCTCATTTTATCTTGAAAGAGAGATTACACATCTTTGGTATGCTTGGATGTCTTCTCTGTGTGGTGGGATCTACAACTATTGTTTTGCATGCACCGCATGAGAGAAATATTCATTCTGTTAAGGAAGTGTGGGAACTTGCTACAGAACCAGGTATTTTTGATGCCTTATTGCTTGGTATCCATGTAGCTAGCACCATTTAGTGGGATAAGGCTTATTGTTGTTGCTAGTAGTATTGCTTGGTATCCACTTTTTTACTCATTGTGCCTAGTCAATATTGGAGTACTTTTGATATGATTCAGTGTAGTCCTAATGGTTTAAGGCATTTTTCTTTGGTGAATTAATCTAACAACAGATTTTTGTTCATCAACAGCTTTTCTTGTCTACATTTCCATAGTTGTGATCCTGGTTTCTGTCCTCATTTTCCGGTATGTGCCACGCTATGGACAGACACATATGATCGTATATATTGGAATATGTTCTCTCATGGGGTCTCTTACGGTATTTATTATATCTCTTTATCTCATATGACTCATGTCTGACTGTAAACCTGTCTTTCAATAGGTTTTAACATCTATACTTATTGTTTTGTAGGTTATGAGTGTGAAAGCTGTGGGAATAGCTTTGAAGCTTTCATTTGAAGGGGCGAATCAATTTAAATACTTTCAGACCTGGATTTTTACGTTGGTTGTGATAGGCTGTTGCCTTTTGCAGATTAACTACTTGAACAAGGTGAGAGTTGGCATTATTTTTTGTTAGAGCCCATGATCCAGAGGCTGAAAAGTTATTGGGATGGGATGGAATGACAAAGGGCCCAAGGTTTGGAGGGTTTACCATTGGAAAAAAGAAAGGAAATAGTGATGAGAATTAGTGGGGTGTGTTATAGACTGAGTTGACATTTTGTGTTGCTTTCGGTTATGCTGTACGTGCTAGCAGTGTGTTATGTCAGGTGTGGTTTTAAGGTAGTGTAGTAGTGGTAGGATGGCATTCGTGTTTTCATAATTCTCCAGTAAGGAATGGAGCAGAAAGTCATCCTTGTGGGAGCCTGAGGGTCTGGCTGTGGAAATTTCTTGGTTTGAATAATACTATAGATTTTCCTATTCATTCCTGGGCATTTTTCTCTGTTATTATGTTTATTTGATTATCTGGTTATTTAACAATTTTTGTTGTCATTATACCGTCATAAATGATAATGCCAACTAGAGCTTGTGTAATTCTTATCTTTTTTGGACATTTTTCTGATGATTGTAATACAAACATTGATATATCTGCTCTTTCTATGTGTTACAAAACTGATAGAAATCATATGCTCTATCACTTGTATCACTAGTTGGAGCTTTAATCACAAGTCACTTGTGTAGGTTTGCATTTTTATAATCTACGATGTGGCAACAAAGAAATGTAGAGAGCAGCTGGAAAACTATGCATACGTACAGAGCATCATATCTTGGAACTACTTTTTCTTTTTTATCATGGCAAAGTTCTTATATTAGCTTGTCTCAGACCATTGGAAGTTCACTTAGCGACTAACAACTTATAGCATGTAATGGTGATTGTCGGCAGATTTGCTATTGAAATATTTATGTCATTTCAGCATTCTATTAAATTTGCTTCATAATATCATATCATTTCTGCTAGAATCCTGGAACTTGGTATCTTGACTTAGCAGCGCATAATTGTTATTTAACTTACAAATGTGCTTGCAGGCGTTGGATACTTTCAACACTGCTGTGGTATCACCAGTTTACTACGTCATGTTCACGACATTTACCATCATTGCCAGTGTAATCATGTTTAAGGTGATTTTCATCACCTTGTCCCAAGTCTCTTTAAATTCCTCACTGCATGGAAATGCTATTGAATTATTTTAACATTTGGTATTCTATGGAAATAAAATGCCTGCTCCCAGACAGTGCATTCGGGGCAAAACAAAACTGGTAGGTTATCGGATTTCTTTGTATGATGTGTTTTGGTTGCTGCTGTACTTTCTGTTTGATCTGTAAGGAATCTTGGAAACCTAATTCTCTGTCAGGTTGAAGCACATTGGATCCTAAGGTTCTAGCGTAGCACTTTGGCTGATGATTGTTGACTTAGTGGTTGATTATGAATCCTTTCTTATGTAACTACCCTTTAGATATTCTCCAAATTGACCAATTAGATACAATCAAGGTCCATATAATTTGGAAATGATTCATGTACTATAACAGTAGTATGTTTTTCTCCACGGAAGTACATTTTGCGTAAGAAAAATGAGGTTCTTTTTTCTCAGTATGAGAGAAAAAAAAAAACAAAAAAAGCAAAGAGAAATTATTGTCATGATATGTGAGTGCTTGATTATCTTTTTTAGTTATTATCCAAGAGCAGTGGCATCTTTAGGATTTTGGAGTGAAAATGCTGCGTCAAACATAATATTTTAGGAGCAATACTTGATCTGCCCTTGGAAATCCAGGTTCATGCATCACACTGTTGAAGAAAATCTGATTTGTTTTGCAAAATTCTTCAGAAGAAAAGTTTTCTGAAGTAAAATGTCTGAGAACTGTTTAGTGATTCTCTGAAAGATGTCTTAGCATGGATATTTCTTTTAGAGCCCTTTATGACGGGATTTTGATATTAGAGAAATAACTATCAAAACCCTCAGTACATTCCAGAGGTGCATAAATGAATTATTAGTAGAATGGTGCTATGTGTACACCTCTTTCTGCATACTTATTTTTTACACTTCTTTTTTCTTTATGCATCTCTTTTACTTTTTGGTTTACAGTTTTAGCCCTATAACATAACTAAAAATAAAATATGTGTATATAAAGGTATACATTAGCGGGTGTGAACTATTTCCCTTATTTGTAATCATAAACGCAACTTAGTCCATTATGTATTATTTGATCAGCTGCATTAATTTCAGAAGAACACCTTGACTGGCAATTCAGTAACGGATTATTGTAATTATAATGTTCAACTTAGTCCTTCATGAACTATAGGGTTCATGGTCTGGTTTGCTGCTTTCATTGTTTGGTTGCAGGACTGGGATACACAAAATGCATCACAAATTGCTTCTGAATTGTGTGGCTTTGTCACAATTTTATCTGGGACTTTTCTCCTTCACAAAACTAAAGATATGGGAAGTAAACCTGAAACCCCATATGAAAGTCCAAACCGCGCTTCTAATCTGTCACACTCTTGACACTGATTTTTTATCAAAGTGAATCTGCAGACATCTTTCACCTGTGCTCCTCATTTCAGCAGCTTTTGAAATGTGATGAAGGTTGTATTATACACTTCCAAAGAGGGAAAGTCAGGGGACAATAGGGTGCGGAGCCTGTAGTGTTGAAAAAGTGTAAAGAGAAAAGTACCATAACTTTAATGTGAAAGTTTACACAAAGCATTTTGATAATCTTAGGGATTTACCATACTTTAGTTTCTTTGTTTATAGTCTTCCTCCTTTTATCTTCCTACCACTTTTTTCTTTCCTAGCTTTGGTGAACAAATGGTTAGTATGAATATGATTGAATGGATAAAATGCTTAATATTTAAGTTTTCAACAAGATTTTAGGTAGGTTATCAAGGGCCTAACACAATTCTCTTTTATCTGGGTTTGAGACTGACTATGAACATTATAGGCAAAGTTTTTAAATGAATATGATAAGCAAGAATAATGACAATATTTGAAGGCCGAATATGTTAGTTAATGGATACAAGAGGGGAGATTGTGTGCATAGCTAACAGTTCTAATCCACTAATGTTGAAATTGTAATGAAACTTGTAACTGTTTACAGCTTTTGCTGATGGATTTACTTCTTCTATGGACAATTGTAACCATATAATTCAAGAGCTATATCAGACAATGCATTGAATTTTTCAAAGTAGTGAACAGTTCAATTCACTTCAAGTTCATATTTGATAGGTAGGTCCACTGAATTTTGCACTCAGTAAAAACTCTCTAGTTAGAGTTATCATCTATTACGAATGATAACTTCTCTTCACTTTATGACATAACATCTATTGTCCTGCCCCAAAGACTATTCTACTCTTATTAATTAGTTAAAAATATAAAATAATATTTTTATATACAAAAATTAAATGAATTAAATTTCAAAAATCACTAAAATCAGTGTAAAATTAATTTTAAAGTTTAAAAAATATTTATGAATATATTTATTATTCACTAACAAAGACTGATAAAAAAAAAATCGACTATTTTTAGTTTAGCAGTTTAAAAAATTTTAAATTATTGTAAACCAAACTAACTATATATATCTCTCTAATTTTATATACAGAAAATATATAAAAAAGAAATTTACTTTTATCAATTGTATATTACATATATTTTTGAACTATAAAAAAAAAAATTACTAAAATCAACTCGGTTAAATCTGCTTTATGATAAAAAGTAGAATGAGTATTTAATAATTTACTTTCCGAAATGGTTTCTACTTTCTAGTCAACAGATGTTTCCGGAAAAATAAGGGGGTGAGAGTATTAATTCTGGGGTGGTGCAAAATTAATCTCCAATAACCAGTCTGGCAAGCCCATTTTGCGTGGTGAATTCAGATAAATTTTCTAATTGAAATTAAGTACGAAAACAAAATCGCGGCTGAAATTTCATAATTCCTCCCTTCTACCACTAGCCAGATGGCCCAGATCACATCCCCTCTATTTTCTCAAAATTTCCATCCGATTTTCCCGAGAAAATCAATCCCCAGAACTGCAACGTCTACCTGTTCCGACTGACCTCAATCATCAGTGTCACTCAAACTTTGTGGTTCCGATTCCTTTTCAAGGTAAGCGCTGTCTACTTGGGGAGCTCACATTCGGTAATTTTGGTTTTTGTTAATTCTATTGGGTGCGTGTCTTCGATGCAATCGATTTTGATATCCTATCAGCCTGTGGTCTTTGACGGGGGTATCGGGATTTCTTCCCAATGATGCCTCCAAGGAGAAAAAAATGGACTGAAGCAGAGGAAAAAACCCTAATTGACAAGTATGGTGAGATGGTCGCTGATGGATCACTCTCCAAAATGAAAACCCGTGAGAAAAAATTCAAACCTATTGCTTGTTATGTCAATTCCGTTCACCATCTTCGTGATCCTATTGCCTTCCCTTGGCAGTGGACATGGAAGGATGTTTCCACCAAGGTACAGAACATGAGGCATCAGTATTTGCTTGTTAAGCAAAAAATAAAGAAACCTGAGTTTTCGTCCATGGAAAATTCTGGTGGGGATTCTAGTGGGAATGAGTTTGATTGGGTTGAGGGACTTACGCATTGGTCTAATTTTCTTAGGTATAAGGAGGTTTTTGGAGATGTGGCACTACTTGGACATGGTAATAATAACGATTTACTGGCAATTGCTAACGGTGATCGTGAAAATGGAGGTGGATTGCTGGGGACTGGTGGTGCCGGAATGGATATGGTTGAGTTTGGCCAAATGGGTCATTCGGGGGATGGAGATTTTGTGGCAGGTATTGATGGGGTTGAGAATGAGGTAATGGGTTTAGGTTTCGATTATGATGTTGAAGAAGGGGAAGTAAATTATAATGGAAGTGATAGAATAAGGGAAGATGGAGAGAATGGTTATGTGTATGAAGAATTGGAATTGACTGGGCCTAGCTTGAAGAAGAAGAGGAAGGTGGTGAAGGGATTGGAAAAGAAGGCATGGAGGGTTCTCGGCAATCAGCTGCAACAGTTGAGAGAAATGGAAGCTCGGTTTGAGCAACGTGAAATAGATAGAGAGCGTGAGAGACAGAGGAGGGAAAATTTCAGAATGGAGCTTGAGAAACAATGGGAGAAGAAGCTGGAAGAAAGAGAAAAGGAGAGAGAGGAGAGGGAAAAAGAACGGGAGAAGCTGAGGAGACAGAGAATGTGTGAATGGGAAGCTATAGAGAAGGAGAATGAAGAGATGGAAAGGAAAAGAAGAGAGGAAGAGCTGACTCAGGAGCGGGATTGGGAGGAAAGAATGAACAATAGAAGGTTAGAATGGAAGAAGAGGGTCGATGAGATGCTAAATCAACACCGAGCAGAAATGTGCCAGGTTCAGAATCGTATTCTCCAGGAGCAACAAAATCTTACCAGTCAGTTGCTTGGTTTGTTCTCACAATGGACTTCCCACCCTGCTGGTCTATCTGATCATACTAGTGCTAGTAACCATTATCTTTCACAAATGATGCAAAATTTGCATAATGTGAATGGTATAGTTCATGAAGACACAAGGGTTGATGGAGATAATCAAGAAGATCAATTCATTGTTGATGGATAGTGTATCTTCACCACTGTGGTGCAACTATGATGTGTGTTTTTCAGGAACTTTCCTGCTATAAGCAAAGTACATGGTGCAAAATTGTTGAATTGATTCCTAGTGTACTGCTTCAATTAGGTAAGATTGTATACCAATGTGTCTAGTTTATATCGTACTCTACTTGTTATCCTTTTCTATTTTTTCATGTAACTACCTTTCTTCGATATAAATAATGTATTTTTTCTCTACTTTATTTACATGGCGCTCTGATTGTAAAGATGATATTTTTTTTGTCCAATACAGCTTTTAAATGCTTCGGCACCACGCAAACAATCTATTATTTGAATGAACTAATCTTATAAGATTCGAGAATATTACACATTCTAGAGCATTTATTTTTAATTTCGGCTTTGTTTTTGTTGAACTGTAATTATGTGTTAGCTAAAACTTGCATGTAATTTTGGCCCATGTAATTATGTGTAGTTATTACCTTTCTATATGAATAGAAGATATGAGGGTCTAATCTCATACAGATTTTCACCCAATTCTGGAGTTCTGGTCTGTTTATGCCTGTGCCAAAATGTTAGTGACTTAGTACCCATTTGGATTGGCTTTTGCCTACCTACTTCTGCTTTTAATTTGAAAATGGAACACTTTATACAAAAATTCACAATTTGAATTAGTTTTTTTGTAAAAGAAGAAACACTTCTATAAGTCAAATTTTACCTTTTTAGAAGCAGGTAGGAGATGCTTCTTCTTTTAACTTTTACTTCTACTTCTTTTTTTGTAAGTCAATCTAAATGGCTCTTAGTTCTAGACTTCTTACATGTCTTATTCTCGGATTTTATAATCTTTTCAAGTATTGGACTATTTTGTGTTCAGTTTGTGCATTTGATTTAACACATTACTGTGTGGACCTAGAGGAGTATTCTCATGACTGTATAAGGTTTTCCTTATTTCAATTTTAGCATGTGGGGACTGGAAAAAACTAGACTTGTCAAGCTTTTTTAACATGGAGACTTGAGTTTCTGAGCTCTAGTTTGTTTTCTGTTGGTACTGTTTGGCAAGTCTTACAATAATGTTTGCAGCTGCAGTGGCATAAGTTGAAAGCTGAGAGATTCTGTGGCTTGACACCACAAAAACAAACACATCCTAATAATTGAAGGGCAAAAGATATTGCAGGACATATTCTTCGACCACTTCCAAATGGTACATACTCCATACGGTTACCCCCAGTGTCTATGCCTTTGTTAGTGGTAAGGAACCTCGCATGAACACAATTGGGTCTGACCAAAAGTTGGGGCCTGTTTGGATCTTACACATGTTTGTGATTGATTAAATTCGCGAGGTCCTGGTGGGTGTAATCTCTTTTTTTTTAACATGGATAGACAAGGGGATTATAGAAATTTCAACTAGGGGCAAACTTGGGTTTGATATTGAGACAAATAAACCAAAGAGTATTAAGGCTATGGAGAGTGGCATTGCACCACCTCTGTGGGTTCTAGTGAGTGTAATCTCAATGTCTCTTTAACTATGGCTTCAATATTAATATTGAGCAGTGATATGTATATATTTACTTTTTTCTCTTTTCTCTTTTAGATATTTTTTCAAGCTTTTTGTTTACTATGTTTGCGATTATACCTTTATAAAATAACCACAAATACATGGTGTACTAATGGGTATACACCTAGCATTTTCCATACAGAATTGCCACCTAAGGCAGGCCAAATATAAGTTTTGTGCCTTCTATGTTTTTTTTACATCTCTTTTATTTGTATTTATCATCACAAAATAAAGAGTGTAGTATGTAATATGTAACAATCTTTTTTCTTAGATAAATGATAAAAATAAAGATTTGAGCTCAAATTGTAAAAATGGAGCCATTAGAACATGTTTGGCATGTTATTTAAGTTAATTTATATTGTATATAATTAGTTTATAAATTTATTTAACTAAATTAGAGATATTTGATAAATAAGTTTATTCACGAGCTTATAATTTTTTTAATGCTATTTCAGAACTTATAGCTTATAGCTTATGGCCTTTTTTTTTTGAGAAAAACCATTTTTACCCTAGTCAATTTTTTGTTTTGATTTCTTCATTCCACGTAGGATGTTATTCAATGGTTGTTTTCTTCCCTCAAATTGGTAATGTCCATGCAAGTGGAATACTATACAATGGTTGTTTTCTTCCTCCAAATTCGGAATGTCCATACAAGTCGAATATTATGCAATGGTTGTTTTCTTCCCCCAAATTCGAAATGTCCATGCAAGCGGGGTATTTTCGGAAATGCCTTCTGATTTCCTTAGGAATATCTTAAGACTATGTTTGGGAAAGATAAAAGATGGTTTATTCTTATCTTATTTGAAAGTATAAAATCTCTTTATTTGATGGAATTATAAACTTAAATTTAGGATAATTTTGGAAGAATTAACTTGCAAACATATCCTAAAGTTATGTTTAAGAGAATAAAAGTTTATTTTAAATAATTATAAAATTAATTCTAAGAAAATTTTAGAAGAACCACAAAAAAATATTAAAATTCACACTCTAAGATTAAGTGTGACTTTTTCTAATAGCAAATTATTGCTATGTTTTAATTCTAAATTAAACCTTCAAGACTATAGCTATCAATTTGGGGCTTGCACCATTTCTAGCATATGTAAAGCAAATTCTTGCATTCGTTTATTTTACATATTCAAATTTTAATACTAACAGTTTATTTCTAGCATGTAATTAGTATAAAAATCAGGCATTGCTAATTTTGTTTTGTGGTATATCTCAACCTAAGCAAGAGTCAACTAATCTTTTCTCATCCAAAAATTATAATCTTTTATATCCCAAGCGATGGCCATTAACTATTGCTCACTTACTCTATTTCTCTAACTACCATTCCGCTAATTATAGTCTTTCTTTAACGTCGGCAACTTACATCATTCTCTTGTTTTTTTAATTCCTTGCTTTTCTTCTTCCCACCTTCCTCCTTTTTTTTTTTTCAATTATAACAAACTAAGCTGCAATGTATGACCTTTCAAAGTCGCCTAACGAACTAATAAAATATTGACTTACCCAAAAGTTAACTCAGCCCTAAAACGCTGGAATTCTTAACCGACGAATTTAGGGTAGGCATGGGCCTTGGCCCCTCTTACAACTTTGATAAATTTTTTTTATAATAATCTTCTAGTCCTATTCTTATTTATAAGATATTTTTTTAGAAATTTTTAATGGACTTAAATATAAGATTTTTTACAAAGTTTTAGAAATAAATATTATTTTTTTTATCATATTTACTTTTTATAATTCAAATATTTTGATTAAATTAAAATTTAACTTTAAAGAGGGGTCAAATTGAAATGTTGTGATTTTTTTACATATTTATATATAAATTAATCTTAACAATTTTTTTTAACGGTATGATTATTAGAAAGATCTTATTAAAAAATAAAACTAGAAAGAGTATGTGTGGAATTTTTGAGTATTGAACTTGGCCCTCTTCTCTAAATTTTTCTATGGTAATTTCTCTAATTATTTTGTGTAAAATTTGAGTATTGGACTAAACTCTCTTATTTCATTTAGGCCTTTTCTGGCGAGGTAATAAATTATTTGACCCCATAATTATTTTATAGATTATTGGTTAAAGTTGTTACTGTGGATAAGAACTTTTGAAATGATATGATTTTATATCTACTTTTTATTTTTATATCTGTTTTATTTTTGTTTATTATTTTATTGTAACATAATTAAAATAAATAAGATATATACAAAGATATACATTTATAAGTGTGCAAACGATGCTTCCCTAAAAATTTATCTTTTATTACTTTTTGTTTCAAGCATTCACTAGTGATATGAAAATACTCTAAATGTTCTAATAAAAAAATATAAAATCTTCTTATGGAAAAGAAAAATGTCTTCTTAAAATATATTTTATTGTTATACTTTAAAAATATAGTTAAATAATTAAAAAATATTTTTTATAATGTTTCTATTAATATTTTATTTCTTGCATCAAATATAAAAAAAATTATTAAAACCAAATTTTAAGTAAAAATATTTTTTATAAAATATCATTAATTATTATTTAAAATTAGGAAATATCCTTATATAATTTTGATGGGAGGAAATAATAAGATGAATAATTCTACTGGTTTGGTAAGGAAGAGTCTGGAGTCTACCTTGTCATGCGCGCGTAGGTTTGAGGCTCAATCCCCACCAAACTCCAAAATTTAAGTGCATAGCCGGCCACGATAGTCATTCAACATTTCATTTTATTGTATGTTTTGGTCAAGCATGTGAATCCCATCTACCACCACTCTCTACCTTCCCCTATATATATAACTCCTTTATCTTCCCTACGATTTCACAGCCTTTTGTGTTACTAACAAGTACTACAACTACCACTTAAGTGGTGTGGTGTGGTGTGGCTGCCTTATTAATTTTCCTTGCATTTTCTCGTTACCGTTTAGGGGGAAAATGGTGACCGTCGATGAGATCCGCAAGGCACAAAGGGCTGAGGGGCCTGCCACCGTGTTGGCCATCGGCACTGCAGTTCCGCCCAATTGTGTGGAGCAAAGTACTTATCCAGACTATTATTTCAAAATCACAAAGAGTGAGCATAAGACTGAGCTCAAAGAAAAATTTAAGCGCATGTGTAAGTTTCACAGTTTTTATATTTATGTTTATGTTGATTCTCCATAGCAGTGCAAAACGAGAGAAAATTTGTTGCTCTATTTTAATATTCCCTTCTTTGTTTCGCTCAATCTGATACATGTTCTATTGTCCTTATGATATTTCATTATGGAATTTTGAAAAATTAGTATATATACCTGAGAAGATATCATTGTTGAGTATGATAATCGCATGGCTCTTGACGTCTGTTGAACCAATTACAGGTGAAAAATCAATGATCAAGAAGAGGTATATGCATTTGTCAGAGGAGATCTTAAAAGAGAATCCCAGCATCTGTGAGTATATGGCTCCTTCATTGGATGCCAGGCAAGACATGGTCGTTGTGGAGGTACCAAAATTGGGAAAAGAGGCAGCAACAAAAGCCATCAAAGAATGGGGCCAACCCAAGTCCAAGATTACCCACCTAATTTTCTGCACCACTAGTGGTGTTGACATGCCAGGAGCTGACTACCAACTCACAAAGCTCTTGGGCCTCCGCCCATATGTCAAGCGATACATGATGTACCAACAAGGATGTTTTGCCGGTGGCACGGTGCTCCGGCTAGCCAAGGACTTGGCTGAAAATAACAAAGGTGCTCGAGTCCTCGTTGTTTGCTCTGAGATTACCGCAGTCACATTCCGTGGGCCTAGTGACACTCACCTTGACAGCCTTGTGGGCCAAGCCCTATTTGGCGATGGGGCAGCTGCAGTCATCGTTGGCTCAGACCCAATTCCTGAAGTTGAGAAACCCCTATTTGAAATGGTATGGACAGCCCAAACAATTCTCCCAGACAGTGAAGGAGCTATTGATGGACATCTTCGTGAAGTTGGACTAACATTCCATCTTCTCAAGGATGTTCCCGGGCTGATCTCAAAGAACATTGAGAAAGCCCTAGTTGAAGCCTTCAACCCATTGGGCATTTCTGATTACAACTCAATTTTTTGGATTGCACACCCTGGTGGGCCAGCAATTCTTGACCAAGTTGAGGCTAAATTGGGCTTGAAGCCAGAAAAAATGAGAGCCACTCGCCATGTGCTTAGTGAGTATGGAAACATGTCAAGTGCATGCGTGTTGTTCATCTTGGACGAAATGAGAAGGAAATCAGCTGAAGATAAACTTAGCACCACCGGAGAGGGGCTCGATTGGGGTGTGCTATTTGGTTTTGGTCCTGGTCTCACCGTTGAGACTGTTGTGCTCCGCAGTGTTGCTGTCTAAACCTCTCAACATAAAAATGCATGAGCTCCCTTTCACAGGATTTTTTTTTTTTTTTTTTTTTCCTTTTTCTTTCCCAACTTCGTCATTCACCCTTCATATCTGAAGCAAAAGAATAATGTTTGCATTAATGTTTAAATTTCCTTACCAAAATTGTAGACGGATGTTGTATAAGGGTCATCTACCATGTAAAACTTGTTACTCCATATTTCATTTATAAATTATGAGATCAATGGACTATTATTTCTGCTATTCCTTTCTTAGAAACAAGTTTATAGCAAGATATCATTTCAAAAATGATAAATTTAATTTAGAAAGACTAAGTGTATGTAAAATTTCAACTCCAGTAAAATATCTGATAACAGTGATACTTCTTACTATTCAAACGTCAACTGTTACAGGCTAAGATGCGGAAAGAAAATCATCTTCCCAATACAGAGTTAAGAGTTACAAACTAACAGGCTTTGGAGGTAAATATCCCAAATGATAGCTGAGAAATATCTCATAAAGGCATTTGACCTCGGAAATTCAAGTGACAGAAGTGCATCACTAAAAACAGAACTGCCAAACAGTACATTATCTAAGATGTAAAAGATGAATGAGAACAGAATTCAAGTACCATCTTGTAAACTAGCTTTTGGTGTCTTGTTTAACCACTGATCATATATCTGTGTCTGAGGATCATATCCCTCAAAATGCTTTTATTATATTATTATTTATTATCATCATCATTTTGATCAGTACTCAGTAGGCAGAGGTACCGGGACTTGTGCTTTAGGGGGCTGGGGGAGAGAAACCCCAGGCTCAAACCAAGAAAGTGAAGGAGACAGTGCCTTAGTGTAGAGGGGGCGGTCCACTGAGCTATCCTCTCTCAAAATACTTCGTTGACATTACAGAAAGCTGCATCATTCATGTTACATCTATAATCTATTTTAGCATAGGACTTGTAGTTCATCCCACATCAAGGATGCCTCTATGAATTTGAATTTTAGGGTTAATATGGACTAATTGCAGGAAACACAACCATTGATTTGTGCTAGCATGGAAGCTTCTTTAAGGATAAGTTAAACATCGTTTGAACTCAGTAAAAGCACACTCATTGTTTACTGGAATCTACCCTAGAATCTATCACATTGTTCATAGCACCCCAACAATTAATTTGACCCTTCAAGCCCATTCAGTTGATTGTCTACCACTATTTTCCTCTAATATCCTAAATATACCTTCAACCAAAAAAAAAATCTAATCCTAGCCTGTTGTTGAGAGATTAATAACATTTCAGTTTGCCAATTTTTCTGCTCTTATTTCTCGTGTTCTAACATTATAAGATAGACATTGTTCGGGACAAACAAGGGAACAGTCTACAATATTGCAGAAACTATTTTTCCAGTTTTCACAAGAAATGGGAAGACATGCAAGAATAAGCTACTCTGTATAGGTTGAACAACATTTAGAAGAAAAATCACAAAGCAAGGATGAATATGAGGAGATTTATAGCTGATATAAGGATAAAAATCAATGAAATTCTCTAACCTCAACTTTGCACAGGAAACTTGATGAAATCCCCTTCACATGATGTGAGCACTTGAGAGATATCAGTTTCAATAGAGAGCCAAAAAAATGGCCAATCCCGAGACAACTTTATGAACGCATCAATTCCTCCAGCTATATAAGCTACTACAGTCTCATCTCTAAACAAGTACTTGAATGAGTATCTGCAATGGGAGATAAAATGGAGAAGGTAATGTAAAATCACAATATACCCCAAAAAATTAAAATTAAACCAATCATTAATCAAATATTATGTGAGCCAAACATCAGACTATCAAAACTAAAGTATCCGCATAAAAGTCTGACCTTGATTTAGTAGCATCCTTTACCACTAGTCGTCTAAGTGTGCTAAGTATAATTCTATCGCGCAATTTTCCTACAAACCACTACAATGAAGACTTGCTGCATAAAATATCCAACAGCATGAATCAAATCACATGCATTGCTTCTTGAATTTTTTTACTTTTAGTTTCAGGTAAATGCAAATGACAATGAAGATACTCTTATTAAAGACTAAGGTCAGTTAAAGTGTAAAGTGTAAACTATTAGCAAAACCCTAGATGTAAAAGTCTTCCACAAGTCCAAAATAGATTATTATACAAGAGACACTGCCAAACAACACAAAAGAAAGGGGGGAAGGGATTTCTTCTGCTTCTTCTTCCTTCTTTCCATGAAGAAAGGCATTTCTTTAGACAAACCATACTGTTGTGAACCTCTAGGAGCTCCTCGATTCGACTGGGTAGAGCAAAGCGCGAGTGAGAAAGAGGAAATAGAGATTTTTCTTTAGGTAGACAACGTGGAGGTCCCTGGATGCAATGACTTCACTCTGTTTTGTCATTTCTCTACCGCTACTTGAAGCAGTCGTAGTACTAGAAAGAGAAAATGTTAAGCGGGATTCGGTTATCGATCGCGTTTTCGGAACCCGTGTGTAAATTGGTTTGCTTCGGTCGGTTCAACTTACAATTCGAACTGATTAAATCGGTTCACAAAAAGAAAGGTAATAAAAAAAAATAAAAATTACAGTAAGAGTGAAAAATTTGAATCCTTAAAAATAATGGTGCAACTTGATACATCAATTTTAAATTAAATTAATAAATATTTAATATAATATCAAATAACATTTTTTTTAAATAATAATAAAAGTCTTAATCAAAAAATACATGAGAGTCTAACCACTAAGTTTAGGATAGATTGGCGTGGTTTCCTCTACGCTAGGATATGAGTACATTGAACCATGAATGAAAACTCACATTTTTTTTATTTTTTTTTACATTTCTGGTGTATTCTAGAACTTACCTTAAGAATGATTTATTTTGAATTTTTGAGTTAAATAGTTTTTAGACATTCTTAGATTGAATTTGAACGAAAATAATGTTATTTAGATTAAAGAGATCAAAGTAATTTTCTTAATTTTAGAGTAAGATAAATTTAGAGACAAAAGTAATTAAAATTTGATTATTTGTCACAATAGAAAACATGTGAACAATTACTTATTGCAATGTATTAATAGGGATGTTAACGTGGCAAGTGAATCTGATTCAACCTCTTCTCAGTTTCTCCTTCCTTCCAATCCAAACCCATGGGATTACCATTTAAATGCAGCAAACAAACACTATCAATAAACACAGTAAAACAAACTTAATAAACCCTCTTTATTATGTTCATTTATAAATCAAACACTCATGATATATATATATATATATATATATAAACTTTCTTTTTTTTAAAAAAAAATCATATGAGAAAAAAGGAAACCGTCTTTTTCATAATTAGGAAAATGGTATCTTTTCATTGATTGATTAAAAAAATTATTTTTTGTAAGGATGCAACCGTCTTTTCCGTGGGAGACGCGCTGACTTCTGTAAAGGCGGGAGAAGAGACAAATAGCATAGGGTATGATTAAAAAAGAGGGAAACCAAGAGAAACAGAGAAAGAGCATTGAAACGGTCACAAAGAAATTTCCAAATTTATGTTAAGGCAGAATACAAAGTCTGTACTTTCAATCTGATTACAAACACATGGAAAATCTGGACCTGCCATTATTATTAATCTCACCAATCCCACCGTCTTTTCGTCGCGCTGTTTCTCCTCCTTCTATTTATTATATAAGGGTGTTCTAGCAGCCGCCAGCCACGCCCGTTTTCTTCTCTTCTGGGCTGCGGTGAAGAAAGAGGTGAAGCTGATTCTCTTTTGCTCAGGTACTGATCTTCTTCTTCTTTCTCGCTTTTTTTGATTGGTTAGAGTCATATCTTGCTGAAATTCCTGTTGGGTTTATTCAAAGTTTGGTTTTTTGATTGCTTTGAAGGTATATCTAGTTGAAATTCTCGTTGGGTTGGTTCAGTTTTTGTTTTTTAGGTTGCTTAAAGGAATGTGTTGCTTGGATTATTGGTGGGTTTATTTAATTTTTGTTTTATAGTTGATGAAAAATTGGTCTGTTGGGTTTTGATCAATTCTCTATTGTAAGTTGCCCTATTCAACGGTTTGGTTATCTCTTTCTGTGGATGCCAAAACACTTTGCTTTGGGTTTCTCTGTAAGTTTTTTTAGCTTCAGTGGAAATTTTTATGTAGTGGAAATTTAAGAACCTTTAGCTTGTTCTTTATATTTAGGTAACCTAATTTTGAAAAACTTGTACTGGCTGTAGTTCCTACTTCCTAGTTGGTCCAAGTTTTTTTCTTCGTCTCCCTTGAGTGAAAGTAGAAAACGTATGGACTGAATCAACTGAATTGCCTGTTATATATAATTTCAGTGCTACAGAACAATGACGCACACACTTCAAGACAGAATTTGTGTTTATATTTGAAACATATCATACACTCAAGAAAACATTCTTCTCAACACTCTACACTTCAAAATATGTTTAGATTCTCTCTTCTTGTATTAGATCACAAGTCAATGCTCTTGTTACGACTTGACACTTCAAATTATATTTAGATTCTCTCGAGTCATGTTGTGTCACTTGGCAAGAACTATTGTCAACTACTTGTAACTTAAAATTATGTTTTGATTCTTCCAGGTTGTATTGTGTCACGTGCTGCATATTCCTATATACTTCATAGGCAGTAACAAATTGAGTTCATATCTGCTCTATATTTTAATTTAATGATGGAAAGGCTTAATTCAAATTATATTTAGATTCTCTTGTACTGTATTGTGTCACCTGTTGTATTTGCCTATATGCTTCATAGCCTGTAATAAATTGAGTTAATGTCTACTCATTGTTTCAATATTGGCAAATCTTCAATCAAATTATATTTAGATTCTCCTGCGTTGTTTTGTGATAGTTAGATTCTCCCTGTTGTTTCATGTGTTGTGTTAGCCTATTTGCTTCATAGGTTGCACTAAATTGAGTTCATATCGATTCTATATTTTTATGTTGAAAATTTTACATATAGTGTTAGTTTCCGGCCCGTCCCCGTAATCTTCCTTAATAATTAAGCATCATTATGTGTAACAGAAATTAAAATTACATTTAATGAAGTTTTAAGGATTGGATGATTGGATAATCAGCAGAAGCATGGATTTAAGGAAATTGATAGTCAAAATGGCTCAAATTTTTTACTGGGTTGTTGTTAATAGTTCCTACCTTGGATGTTTCAGGCTGCTAGTCTCTTCACAAGAGAAGGTCGAGTTTAAAGTATGAATAGTTGGGGATCAAATGGAGGCCAAGAGGCACATATGAGAGGTTTTATGCCAAGGGAAATTAACTTCGGCTTGGTCCCTGAACTTCATTTTGCTCTAGGGACCCGCCCAGATAATGAAAATCTGCAGTTGGAAGCTGTAGATGATGGACGATTGGATGATGTTGTTATAATCTCCCCAAGGAAATTTGAAGAAGTATGTTATTCTATATACAAACGGTTATTTCTCATTTTATGTAAGATTATGAGTTTCTGTTCTAATATGGGAACTTCTTTTTAGGCCAAGAACAAGGGAGGAAGAAGATATGCTCACAGAAGACATGGGACTACCCATTCAGGTCTTTTGCACTTCTCATCTATCATCATTGTTTTCCTTTTTGTCCTCTAGCCTGTTTTCATCACAATTGAAGCAAGCAGCTTTGCATATTGTTTTTATTGTTTTGCCTCTTTTTCTTTGTGATCCTATTGTACTTGAGGGAAGTTTTCAAGAACAACATTTGATTGTACCAGAGGAAAGTCTTACAAGAATGGCATTTAATCTCCTGTCATTCCCTCCTCTTCTATTTTCTTCGAATATTATTATGCTTCTTTTGCAAGGATATCTCTTGATTTTCCTTTGTTTTCCCCCTATTCGGGTGAAAGATTGGCTATTTGTTTTTATGCTACTAAATCTGAGTTGTTCTGCCTCACTTTTTCTCTCCTCTGACACCTTCTTTGTGGAAAAAAAGGGGGGGGGGGAGGGGAGAGTTAATGACTTTAAAGCCATTGATTATCTTTTGAACATTAGTATCTGCTGCTATGTGAATTCAGAATGCTATTCTATTTATTATCCTTTTAATAGGAACCACAAATACTAAATTCTGGATTTGTTTGACAAAATTGACAGCCGAGACTTGTTCTTTCCCTGTTAGCAACAACAATGGTGGAACTCCTGACCGACCTATTGTAATTGTGGATTGTGAGCTTAGCTTGAAGGTTGGAGACAGTAGAAAAAAACAGGTCAGTAAGCCTTCTTTTATATCTTCCTTGCACTTTAGATGTTTATGAGAAGAGTGTGATTCTATTTTTTGGTGTACTTATCAGTTTACCATCATGCTGCACAAACTAAATCCTGTTTAATCTTGCAAAGACTTTGATATTTTTCATGTAGTGAAGGGGAGTTGGGGGTGGGGGGAGGGGCAAGAAGGATGAGAGTCCTTTGTCAAATGCACTTGAGTGCACAGACACTACCTGTGGATTTTTAAAATTGTGATACATGATCCTGGCTAAAGTTTCTGACTTTATGATATTTCTTTAAGTGAAAGCACAGGATTAAAGTGGAATATCTACTAATTAGAGTTTTTTTTTGGGACTTCTACCTAATAGTTTTCAAGGTTTAGATTATTTATTTTTGAGTATCCTCTTTTTCTGTCCTTACTGCAGATAGATAGAGTTATGAATTGCTAGTTGTACAAGTTCATTTCTGTACACTCTGTTGAAACCATATAGCCATAAAAATTTTCTTAGATCATGATTTTAAATAGTCAATGGAATCATTAGAAACCAAAGTTCTGACTTCAATTGCTGTTATCGCTTACTTCTGTACCAAATTTCCAATTGTTTCGTGGGAAATAATCGTCATTCTTATCTGCTGGCTCGAGCAGATAAAAAATCTTGATCGGTGGAAAATCATATGTATTGGTAGCAAGAACAGGTCTTGACTGATAAGGACTACTGTTAAACAAAACTTCACTGTGTTCTGAACTTACAAAATGTTTAAAAGCCTTATGTTCTGGTAATGCACGTTTCTCCATGACATTGTTGAATAGTAATGTAAAACTTGTAACTCAGACACTGTTAAGATATAATTTAGATTATTTTGGTTATGTTAACATGGGACCTTGGGGGAGACCTAAATGCAGAGGAAGACCTAAAAACACTTGGAGAAGTTATAGAAAGGGACATCATAGTACAATATTTCAGAAAATATGGTTTTTGATAGAGGACAATGGCATTATGTAATCTATGTAGCTGACCTCACTTAATAAAATAAGGCTTGTTATTGTTGATTATGTTAACATGATTTCAGTAATTCATGTTTGCCTCAATTTTAGATTGAACTACTAACGTGTTCAAATCAATTTTGATTCTCAAACTTCTCTTCAAACTTTTGATTAGTTATCTTGATAATCAACTCAAAGATAATCTTTGTATTGCAGAAAACTGATGATTCTGATGTGCCTCCTCCGGCAGTGCCTCCAAGCTACCACCCGCCTAAGGCACCAAAGTTCAGTTGCGGAATTTGCATGTGTGAGTTGACAGACGCAACATCAACTAAGTGTGGCCATATTTTCTGCAAGGAGTGCCTTGTGGCAGCAATTGCTTTTCAGCATAAATGCCCCTCTTGCAGGCGTAAACTTAGAAAGAATGACATGTTTAGAGTCTATCTTCCTGAGGCTATATTGTGAATTCTAATTCATAGGCCAGATTAAGGTTCTGAGTAGATTTCATCCTTCATTTATGATTATTAGGAATAATTTAAACTTGGGATTCTGATTGGGACAACATCCTCTGTCCCCTAACCTGTCTTAAACCTTGTTCTATAGGTTGAGATTGGTTAGAAATCTAACTTGTAGCCCATTTATATTAATTTATTAATTGTAAGTATATGGTAGAGGGTTTGAAATAAGTTTTGGAACATAGAATGTTACCTCGGTCTAATTCACATAACAAAGATGGTGATAGGCACACCATGTCCTTACAACAATTGAAAGATGGTTTTAAAAATACCTCATTTGATTTCATTAACTTATTGCACACATCTTGTTTGTTGTTAGCTTTCATTATGGTTTTCTTGTCATGTATTTTTTTTTTACCGAGTTTTTCATGTCTTTTGAATATAAGACTAATTTTTAATCGAGATGATAATAGATAAATCTCTTTTAATAAGTGTGATTTTAAAGGTTTTGTGTATAAGACTTTTGGCTTATATCTGGGCATGGAATTTGAGCCTTAAAATTAGGTGTTATGATGCCCACTCCTATGGTTTTTGTTAGGATGCAATCACTTGGTGCTTTTTGGTCAATATAGAAATCTTTTCTTCCAGAAGAACTAAGTGACAATAGAAATTGTGATTTAAGAAGGAAAAAAAGAAAAAAAGATTGAGAGAGAGATAGCACAAGATATATAACAAATAATGGGGAAAAAAAAGAGAATCAAACTTTGAAGCACTCGCCTTATTAAGACACAGATCAAAAACTCAAAACCTAATTCCACAATAAAGAATTTATATAATCCAGAATTGGCCAGAGGCGAATAACTTTTTATTTTTATAAAAAGATATTTTAAAATAATATTGACATTGAAATGGACGAACTAATATTTAATTTTCAATTTGAATAATATTGGCACTTTAAAACATTACAGACAGAGATTGATTTTTGTCAAGGTAAAAAAATCACCAAAATCAAGAAATATATATATTTTTTTTCCAAATAACATTACTACTGTACTTAATCTAGAATTGCTTTTCAATTCAGACAGAAAGGAGATAGAGGAAAAAACATTAAAGGAAGCATTTAAGGTTCTTAGAGTGATCTTATTAATATTTGATGGAACAAATGGTTTATTGGGTTTCTATCAATTCCCTGTTGTAAGTTTCCTTAGTGAATGGTTTGATTATCTCTTTATGTGCTGCCAGAACACCTTGCTTTGGGTTTCTTGGTATTTGAGTAGAGATTTTCATTTAGTGAGAACTTAAGAACCTTTAATTAGGTCGTTCTTTTTAGTTTTTAACCTAATGTTGAAAATTTTGCATTTTTTGCAGTTCCTAGTAGATTTAATTTTTTTTTCCCTCCCCCTTGAGAAGATTGAATCAACTAAATTATCTTTATTATGTAATTTTAATTTAATGCCACACATCAATATTACACATTTCAAGAAAGAACTTGTGTCTATATTTAACACTCATTAGAAATTAATAAATGCTCATTGTTAGTTCACACTTCAATTTATGTTTAAATTCTCTCTTTGTTACGTGGAGTCACAAGTTAACACTCTTATTCAAATTATATTTAGATTCTCTTATGTCATGTTGCATCACTTAACAAAAATTATTGTTAACACTTCAAATTATATTTTGAATTTCTGGGTTTTATTGTGTCGTACGTTGCATGTAAGCTTCATAGATAGTGATAAAATCATAAAATTGAGTTCATATTTACTCTTGGGTCATAGGTGCTTCCTAGGTTGTACTAAATTGAGCGAATAAGGGCTTCCTTTAGTTTTAATTTGTTGAAATATTTACTTTCCTGAGCTTTTGTCTGATTGGAAGGAATCGATGTTTGTAGATGATTTCCATCTGTACAAATTTCATGGTCTTTGGGATCATTATCTTAGAATTGACAGTATATCAATTATTGCACTTGCTGCAGACGGGTAACTCTTTAGAATAAATACAACTGGATAGGCTTGACTATAACCAGGTGTTTGTTACAAGTAAAGTTTTTTTATTTTTTGGAAAACTCACTCAACAAAGTAGATGTCCATGTTTGATAGAAGATACAAAAAATTAAAAACTTCACCAAAAAACTACAATTGTAAAGTATTTTAATTTTTTGAATTTTGAACTTAATAGTGAGTTGAGAAAGTAAAATTTTTTAAAAAATTTATGATAAAATTGCTTTTGGTCTACTACTCTCATTTATTATTAAAAAAATTAATTAATAACTAAACATAAAAATAAATTTACCCAACAAACACTAACCCAGTAAACTTTTACTAATCAAAAATTATAGTTGCAACCAAACACCCGATAAGATTTGAAGTGCTCATTCAAGTCATCAATGATATCAAAAAGAGGCATATATTGAAGATTTTTAAGTGCTCTCGGTTGGTTCTGAAAGTGTCTGTACACAACAATGAAGAATCATAGACAGTGTTACATATAAGAAGACACAATCATTGGTTTGTTTTGGATTCGACAGTGCTTTAGTTAAGCAAGCACGAGAACTGGACATCAAAAAATGAAGTCACTAAGTTGAAGATATTTGTCTTTACGGCCATACCTCTTGACGATGTATCCACTTTCTTCAACGTCTGCATTCGAACAATTCATCCTGTGCCTGCCCCATCATACAAGGATGAACATACAAAAAAGTGAAAGAATGATGGGTGGATTGTGGAAACTGCCGTGACAACACTTACCAGGTGAAGTGGTCTTCACAGCATATAGAACCCCAAATCATTGCAAGCCCAGCTCTCTTCCTGCATAAGAGATAAAAGAGCACATATGAAGTCTACCAAGCAAGTGCAACAATAGAGACAAGATCAGAAGCGAGTTAAAATTGCATAACCCAATAAAATTCCTTCAAAGCATAACAGAAGACTACCGTATTTGTCTCATACACACACACACACACACACACACACACGCACACGCACACGCACACACACACATATATATATATACATTCTGGTTTTACCCACATGTATCCCCACCTCCATTGTAGGGTGAGACTAAACTCGTATGAGATGAGAGCAATTACATTACCCTACCATCATGCACTTCCCTACGGGTCCGAACCCCATCAAACAGATATATATTTGACATTACATAATACAGTAAATACCGGATTGAGTTCAAACCTGAAGTTAGATTTTAACAGTCAGACTCATTTATACTTCAATCAAAATACCTCAACCTTACAATCCTTAAAGGAGTGAAAGGGGAAAAGAAAAGGGTAGAAGAGAACACTATCCTAAGAGTCATTATCTAAGACCGTCCAAATGCACAACTGTAGAAATATGTTTACGTAACTGCATATGTCTGAACTAGATGATGGACAACGAGGATAATCATTTGAAGATCACATACCATGTTGCAGTGTACATGTCATAGAATTTGTCAAAGGCTTTGTTGAAACAGTAATGGCAAACCAAGAGATCCTTGATGTCAGTCACCTTGCATGTTGACTTGCAGCATTTCACCTATATTTAATTTAATACAGGTTGATATAAGCAGATAAGATGCACCGAGATCGACATTAAACATCATAATATCTATGCAAACATGCTAGATACCTCCAAGGCTATATATGTACACAGATAATTACTCTCCCCCAGGGGCAGATATTCCATTCCAAGAAGACAAGACTCGTGGGAAAGAGACAAGACAGAAAATGAACATGATGGAAAGAATTTATAAGATATTCCATCAAAGTGAAAGAACAAAATCAGGAGTTATATTCAGGGTCAAGATGAATATAGTGCTTTAACTCTCAAGATGTTTGCAACTCAGTTACAAACTTTCAGACCAAGAAAGTAAGACCTCCATACTTATCAATAGATTAAGAAAAACACTTGGTCAAGCAAAACGAGGAAACCTTACCAGACGTTTAAGCTTGTGTGAGTAATACTGTCGATGAGATGGATAGGTTCTTATATGCTCATCCAAGTGACCTGCGCTGGAAGATATGAATTTCAATATCATATTTATCTGCAGTATTCAAGCATTACTAAGGTGAAAATTAAAATACAATGGTTATAAGGTTAAAAAGACAACCAAGGAATGCATGTTAAAAAGAGCATTGTACACTTCCATTGCTTAATTAAAAGTCCTTTTTGTAAATATGGTAAATTGATACATTTTACACTAGCATCCATTCAATGTTTACTTGTTCTGCATTTATAATTTAGAAAAGCAATAACAACCACAATCTGCCTTCCTACAATGTCATGAGTTGTTGTTACAGCCATTGGAAGCACTAGTGAAAAGGCTCGTCAAGCAGAATAGCATCATCTATCAACTATTCAGCATAAGTTTGTTTTACATTAAATGTTGAAAAGCAACCAGTTAAAACAATTAAAAATGTAAAAACCAACTTAAAACAAAATGTATTCATTATATCACAAAAAGAAAAAAATAAATAAACACAAAAACAACAAAAGTGTCATAAAATTTTAAGACGAACTTTTTCTATGAAAAAAAAAAAGTTGAAATATACTCCACATCCCTATAACTTAAGACCTTTTTTATAGTTCCAATTTTTCATAATCAGATACATGCCATCAACTTAGTCATGACTCATGACACAGTCTGGTAAGTGCTGATGTGGAAGGGTTTAAAATGAGCCAGCTCAGAATATGTGATGTACATCTGTCTGCCATGCCACTAGTTATCTGTCTTATAAGAGGGACCTAATAAATGAAAAAATAGAATGACCTAATTGGAAATTGGGTCAAACTATAGGAAACAAGAACATCTTCAAACCTAAAATAATGTATTTAAAGATCAGCAAATACATGAAAACAGCAACATCTTTCATCATTTCCGCTTGAAATACACTTCCTCGTGAAGGTTGATAGATATTCTCAATTAATGTTACACAATAATTCGCCCACCAGAAATCTTTGTCATCTAGATATATACCACAAAGAAGGAGGAACCAAAAATAAAAAAACTTAGGCACATATATATGGTAAGTAGTAACTTCAGGTTGGACCTACTGTCATATCATCCTTACAGAAATAATATTTCGGCCTCTCAAATTTTTTATTTTTAATTGTTTCTTAGATATTATCAAATCTCAACTATTTTTTCTCCCTCAAATCTTGAACATGAGATAATTCTAAGATAAAAAGCCAAAGTACAAATATTTGTCTTACCCATCACAAAGGACAGCATTACAATCAAGGCATGTTGCCAAATTCAATGAGATGCGGCATGCATTGCAATTTGCAGCCAACAAGTCTTTACCAATCTGGTGGCATCTGCATACAAAAAATCAACCAAAAAACTGTTGAACTTGTTCATAATTTTAAAATTCCTTGGAAATCTAGACTGAGTAGATATGTCCTAGTCAACTAACAATAGTTCAGTCATTCTGATTCAACAACTTATGCTTTTCATATTATATGGCAAACTAAGTCCTCATATCATAAAACTCTAAACAACCAGAAATGGAATTGTTTTACATGCTTCAGTTTTTACTATTTCAAATAAAATACAACAATGATTCTGCCATTGTTAGTGGCTTCAGTTTTTACTATGTCTGATAAAATTCAACAGGAGATGATTCAACCCATATTGTGAAAGGCCCGCCTGACTGCCAAGACAGCTGAGCTGCTGAGGTGAGGCATAACTTTGCAAAGGCATGCCTGAGGTGACTGCCTTGTGACCTAGGTGCCATTGGCAAGGCCCCAAGGTGGATGCCTCACCCACTTTATCAATTTTTTGACGTAAGATTCAGCTAACAATTCCCTTCCCCTTTGGTTGGGAACAGTAGTATCCATAAAAAAAAAATTCTTAGGGTCACACAAAGTCAAAAAAACATATAATGTCCAAACTTTTTTTTTTTTTTTTCAAGGAACTATTATTTTAAACCAGCATAAGAAACTATCTTATATAGAAGATAAGTCGAGATATATCCATATTAATTTTTTCTATACACCAATAACATAATACTATATATATATATATATATATATATATATGGATGGACATCAGAGTACCACTTAAAAATTGAAGAAGGAAAAAGGAAAGAGGAGTTAGTTGTTTTAACATCTAGCTAGAAAATGATTAAATATCATAAAATATATATATATATGTATATATGTAAAGACAAAATAGCATTAGGAGGAAAGAAGTAAACAGAAATTGGAACCTTTTGTAGAGTCCAAGAAGATCCTTGGGAATGAAGCTAGATTTATTATCTCCCACGGTGACCTAGATTTAAACACAGTCCAAAAGTTTATATATTGCCAGATGGGATAATAGCAATGTATAAACTGGAAAAGGTACAATTTTATGCATGCATGTCATTGGTGATAAACCTGGTTACAAGTCTTCACTAGACAATCTTCAGCAAGGTGTCCAGGTCTTTGACATTTCCAACTACAATGAAATCACAATACTGTAAACATAAACCAAAGTAGAGAAGGAGGAAAGTGTGTTTATTTGAACATGTGCATGCATTAGTCATCATTAGGAGAGAGTGTGTCCAGAATTGAAGTTCTGGAAGCATATAGCCAAAATTGCCAGTACTTGGTACTAAAGTGATATGAGCAAATAAGCAGAAAACTAAGAATTACTTAACATTTGTTTCATCGTGTTTTGATAAACTAAAGAAGTCCATTTATTTAGAAATATAGACTGCCAGATTTTGATTAAGAAATGTACCATTCATAAGTACAAAGACTAGATTTTTTCTTGGACCAACGATGCCGATTATAATCCCAGGTGTCCTCATCAAAGACAGGCACTATTGAGGCATAATTTGGTTCAGGTGAAGAGACTGGTAGAGGCTGATCACAAGATGATCCCTAAAAACATTGAGGATACAAGAAGAAAGAAAAATTAAAATAGCATGCACTGGCCTCCAGTGAAAATCATGCTTTGACTTAAAACTACCTCATTCATTTTGAAAATTTCCAAGAGTTCCATTTTGCATTCCATACTGCAGATATCATCATCTGTCTATCAAAGCATGTAGGTATTACACATAGAAAAACATGCAAAATACAGGTTAAAGTGAATATGTGCATCACATGACTCACTTCATTGCATATATATTCTCCATATCTGCCACATATAAGACAAGCAGGTTCCCCAGGATCAGGAAAACGCTGCTGATTTCTGCTTTTGACTGGAGCAAATTCATTTGTCCGACCTTGTGGGAGTACCAAAACTCATCAAGACAAGTAAGCAATCCCCAAATTGACCCAAAAAATAAAATAAAATAGTGCCTCAAAAAGATTGAAGAATCAGAAATTCCAAAATTGTTTACTCATAAACTAACCAGAATTTGGAAGATCGTGTTTTTCCTCACAATCTGAAGGAGCACTTTCATCACCTAGGCGTTCAACATATTAAGAAATTAACTGAACCAAAGACCCACAGCCAGATTATAGCGTATTTTCTTAAAAATTTCCATAGAAAAAAGATCAATCACCGATTCACTACATAAAGAAGAGCATCAAGTCCAAATTCCCAAACTACTCCATTTAAAAAGCAAAACAAATTAGTAGTACTAGGGGTAAAATATTAATTAGAGAATTTAAAAATCTTACTTGCATAATCTACCAAGCCTACAGCAGAATTACAGTTTCCCTGCCATGTCACAAACGTAATCTCAAGAAAGGATGATGAAAAAATTAACTTTAAAGATGTCAATCAAACTTGAATGGCTAAACTTACCAAAACATCTTCAGACAATTCTACGTAAGCTTCAGAAAAACCAACTTCTTTCCTGCTAATGAAAAGATACAATGAATTCCAGAATCCAGAGTAGATAAATCAATAGAGTTAAGAGTGCGTTTGGACAGAAAAAGCTTTCTTAGAAAAACAAATTCTGCCCCAAAAAAAAAAAAAAAAAAAAATTCTTTTGTATATTAAAATGGGTTCAAGGCTTTTAAGTGCGGCTTTTGGATAAGCTCTGGATCGAAGCTTCCCTACTTCTACATTTGTTTAAATTAGAAAAGAATTTTCAGCACTACACTGGTTATAACTAAATTCAAATAATATTCAAAATATAAGGATATTTGCCTTCTTTTTTGGATGTAATCGTGGTGTGACATAGGGCCATCATCCTCCACAGTTTCACTGTGAAGGGTTGACGGTGGTTCCCGGCGACGTTTCTGGCTGCGGTTTTTCTCCTCGGTGGGTTGTTGTTCATCACCGTAAGCAGGAGAATTACCAGTAACTATATTGTAAGCTGAACATTGCCAAACGGGAGTAATAATTAAAGGGAAAAAAAATCAACAAGAAAGGACATAACAGGAGACCATTAGCATCGTATTTAAGGTTTAATTTGAAATTCTAAAGCATGATTTTTTTTTTTTTCTAATTGAAATGAGGAGGGAAATTGGAGGCTAACCTCTGAGATTCTGGAGAACGGAGGAAAGACTGAACTTTTTGTTATAGGAGATAGAAGAGTTCTTATAGAAATTTGTTCTGGTTCCCATTTCCTTCCCAAAACTTGTATCAGTTGTGTCGCAGAAAAACTGGTAAACGGTGTTTTTGAGAAGACGATCGCTGGGGATAGGGTGGAAAGTCGCGGGCTATGGCGGTGAAGTCCGGGGCATTGTCGACAAAACAACGTGGACTCCATAATTCATATTGAAGTCTTTTTTTTTTTTTTAATTATATAAATTTATTACGTGATAAAATATTAAAAATTTAATAGACAAATAAAAAGAAAATTTTCACTGTATAATTTTCTGAATTAATAAATTTAAATTTTAAAAACTTTTACGTAAAATTATCTCTTTTGAAATATTTCCCAATGGAAAAAGAAAAATTGTTCTATAAAAATATTGCAAGGATTTGAATCTTTCATTAAAATGGCATTATAGAATATTGTTATTATATTTTTTTTCAAAAAATACACAAGATTTTTGTTATTGTTTTTTTTTCTTTTCTTTTCTATAAAACTCATTTAATGGGAGCCTTTATAGGGTATCTCCAACAAAACAAAGTATATATATATATATACACACACAAATTATCTACCAACAAAACTATCATAATCATAATAAGATTTAAATTCATTTTTGTAAAACATTATTCTATTCTTCATCAATTCTCACTTACATGCGAGATCTTTATCTTATATAAGACAATGATCACTATTTTATTATATGTTAATTAATCATTATCCCACTTTCTTAGTTTAAATGAACCAAAGATTTAGTCCCCTTCTCATAAAGGGAGGTACATATCTGATTAATGGAATTGAGAATTATGTAAGCTCTTGCCATATAAGACACCAGCAAAAAAATATCTTCTATCCATAAATCAAAGTAAAACTAAAACTGCTGTACATTACCCAAAATATTTTCATTACAAGAACAAGAACAGGAATGTGAATGGAGAATGGCCTCAAAAAAAGAACTTGTGTCTTCCTGATTCTTCACAAACTTGTCTATGAACAACGCAACTGAAATTGTCATAGGCTTGCCAAGCCGGAACTAAAGCATGATGCAATGACGTTTTCCACTCCAAAGTAATAATCAGATCTAATACTGCTTGCAGTTTGAATACACTGGAGCCACTAACGCTTCCTAGAACAAAAATTCCAGAAGAACAGAAAATTCAGCACCGATGCCAGCAAGAGGGACAAAAATGGTGAGAAATACAAATAAAACAACTATGGACTTTTCCTTTTTACAAATTGTATGCAAAAATCACTAGCAGATTGAGTCATTAATCTCCAATCACGCTCTCCGAATTCAAAACAAAACAAATTTTAACTCTTCCATTTGCTGCCATTTAGTTCTCATATAAAAAATAAAATTCCCCAAAATTTATCACCAAAAAACTAAGGAAGCCACAATGTCTTACACAACACATGAAGCACAGTAATAAACCTCCACCGCTCACCATCAAAAGGAACGGTACAATTTCCTGCTACCCAAACAAATACGTCATCTTTCATTTTTCTTATTCCCCCTTCCCTTCTTTCCCTACAAAAAGTAATTCAAAATTTCTACTACACTGTACTATTCTACTCCCTCAAAGGACCAGGTATAAATCAAAGCATGAGAAGAATAATACCAACGGCAGTATCATTACAAACTCTGGTAGAGATTATGGTAATAGATCATATACATTTAGGTAATGAAAGTTGGAACACTGAGAATCAAATCAAGCATCAAGAAGATTGAGGAAATGGCTTACTAAGATTAGCACTTTATTGAAAAATGACAGAACAAGATATAGAGCACATATCATTCAAGAAATCCATATCACTTGGTTTAATCATAGCCTAAGAAACAACACAATACCCCTTCTCAAAAGCATAAAACAAAGTAATGAAATCTGAGAAACCAAAAAGCATAAAATAACATTTGATCCGCCATCAATCAAAATAACCTTCTAAAAATTATGTAGGAAGATATCAACTCCAAAAAGAAACAAAGTCGGTGCAAGTCAATTATTTATAGGAAATAACTAAACAAAAGAAAAACCAAAGTTCATTCTAATGACATTCTTTAGCACACAAGAGTTCCTAGTCGAAATATTACATCAAACTTCAGAAGTTAGTTTTAAAGATGAATAAAGACATTTTGTGTAAAGGAGCTTGGAATCAATCCCAAAATCCAAGAGAGACACATAAAACTATTAACGACAAACATAAAATGCCAATTTTGTATGTTTACCTGTAACTCCGCCTATCGGCAAAAACATCCCTGTCTCTTTTGCGCTTCTCTTGCATCAAGGCCCTCTCCCTTTCCTTCTCTCTCTTCTCTCTTTCCAGTCTTTCTTTCCTTAATTCATCTAATGTCTTCTTCTCACTCCTCTTCTCTTCATTCTTCTCTCTCCTCCAAGGGAGATCATTACCAGAATCACTGTCACCATTCACATTATCATTTTGCTTTTGGAGATACCACGGCAATTTGACCCCCTTCCCTGCAAGCCCATACCCTAACCTATACTTCTCATCCTCTGGCATCACAACCTTGGACCCTTTGTCCTCTGTCTTCATCTTCTTCTTCTTGGACCCATCTCTTTCTTCTACACTGTGATTCTTAATTGGGTCAAAAATCTTAATCCCTTCAAAGAGATTAATGTGGCCAAAGTCGCCAGGCTTTGGTTCCGAATCATCAGGCACGTTATCTTCTACTGCTTCATTATCAGGCTGATTAGCTGGATTCAATGGAGCCAAACCTCGAGCTGTACGTAGCTTCTCAAGACGAAACTCAGCATCACGCTTTCTTGCCTGTTCACGCTTTAGCTGTTCTTCTCTTGCAGCTTGCTCTTCATCATGCCGCACTTTCTCCCTGTTCTCGTAATTGTACACATTCCAACGCTTCTGAGGAAGAATATTGAGACCCCCATGACCTCCCATTGTTAACTATATAACTATCTTCCTGCAGATGAAGAACCGGTATCTTAGCCACAAGTGAGGGCAATTGGAATTTTAAGTCGTGAATTAAGAACAAGTTAAAAATTACAACAAAGGAATTCAAATTCAAAGAAAAATAACAATACAAATCATGTATATATATATATATATATATATGGAAAAAAAAATCTTAAATTTATGTTATCTAAGAAATTTCATTGATCTATCCTGATTGGCAACTGGTTCGAAGGTTAACAAGGGGTAAAGTAAGAACCAATAAAGCCCTAGTTTGAAAATTTTGTAAAACCAAACTAGCCCAGAGGAAGATTTTCCAAACCTGAATCAGACTACGAAACTAAACAACATACAATTCGTAGATCGTGCCTAGCCCAGAAAAGAAGTGGTTCCAAGAAGACCGTAAGCTGCCGTCGCCAGCGTAGACCTGCGATTTGCGAGAGAAACAACAGAGATGCCAAGCGAATTTTGTACACTAATAAGTTTTAAGGCTTCCCCAAATATTCAAGCCAGCACGGTGTTGAAGAAAGAGAGCGTGTCAAGTTACTAGACGGAACCCAAGTAAGAGAGATTTACTCAAGTATCGTTAATGGGATTTGTTTGTCTCTATTTCCTCCATCGCTGAAGAAGACGGAGACAGATTTTTTTTGTTTTTTCAAAAAAAAAAAAACAACATTTTAATTAGGATTTAATTAGAGTCCTTAAAATTAAAAGTAAAAAGATTTCGTCTAAGCTTTTTGGGCTATGAAGCATTAAACTATATTTGGGCTCTTAAGCTTTGATGGGTATATTGGGCCTTACTTTATGCAAATTCTTTTAGCACATCCTAAATTTTCTAATCAAATATCCCTTACGATAGAAATATAGTTTTACATAATATCATTGTTTATCTAATGAAAAAGAAAATGTTACTTGAGGATTGATTTAAAAAAAAAAAACTATTGTATTTAACACCATATTAAGTATTAACTAATTTAGTTTTAGGCGAGCAATATAATAAAAGTATATTTGGTACACCTAATAGGATAAAAATAGATAAGATAAGAGATTTGAATAGAAATAGAATATGATAAAAGTTTATTAATATTTATTCTATCATGTGTTTGATGTGCATTAGAATAACATTTGAATAAGTTTTGTTATGTTATCATATATTTGAAATGGATCAAACAATAGGAGTCAGATATTATATATTTGGTTTAACTTAGTGGCAATGAAGGAGGCTATGTTGCTAAGTGAGGATAGCGACAGCGGCAACGGTAATAGTAGCGATGGCTTTACTAGGTAAGGATGGCTGCAGTGACTTTGCTAAGTGAGAATAGTAGTGGCAGCTATAGTAGCTTTGTTAGGTGAAGGTAGTACCAACAGTGGTAGCTTTGTTAAGTGAAAGTAACAGTGATAAAAATAATAAGTTAAAAAACAAAAAAAAAGTTGAGTGAGTGAAGAATTTAATGAAAGTAAAATAGAATAGAACTATTTTATTGTATATTTTATCTTACTCTTAGAATAAAATTTTAATTGAGAGTTAAAAATAAAACCAATATGTTCATTTACTACACTATATATCATAAATTACCTAAAAAGTACAATTGGATAATTTTGCTTCATCCTTAAACTACTCTAAATTACATCAGACTGGAGTTGAATCTAGGATCCACACAAGAATATAGCAACATGACAAGAGTAATTGGTATGAGGTTACTTGTTAGGTGCACATGCAATTTATGCGACATGTTACAGACAGACTCGTGACAGATGTCGCTTTCTTCCTTTATTTATGCTTAGAAAGCCACGGGACTTTCTAGTGTTGAGGATAATGTTTATGCAATTAACAGTATAAACTGTACTACCTCTGATTTCTCCAACTAGATCACTAAGCTTTACAAATCATGCACAATTTTCAATCCTAGCTTCTGCACCAACCATAATACCTGGAAATAAGAAGATTAAGGAACCCCTCAACATTGGCTAAACTACAATTATTGTTAATTAAAAAAAAAAATTCGTGAGTAAAAATAAGTTCAGAAAGGGTGGAAAAGGGAAATTTTCACTTTTTTGGTTTATTTTATACGTTACATCTATTTTGTTTATTTTGTTAAATAATGTGATTTTATATAATTTTAGTTCAATTCATCGTGCATACAAGTTTTATTCACTTAATTTAGTTTGTTTAATTGAGTTCAACTCACAAATTCATTTAACTCATAAGCTTGAAGTGAATTAAGTTTGAAGTAGAAAATTGATTTTTTTTGAGTTTGAACTTAACTTAATTTGATTGAGTTTCCATTTTTACTTCGTTGTTAAATAAGAATGCTATTTTTTTGGGACAACATCCTTTATCTTATTACTTACTTATTTCAAATTCTATATTATAAATTTGGGATTAATCAAAAACTAATAAAATAATATTATAAGTAAGTTATAAATTAAAGATTTTATCAATCACAATCTGCGTGACAGTACGAGAAATATTTTGAGACGTATCTAAATTTACTTATATTTTTGTCACTAACATAACAGTTATATTTAGATTAGAGACATCTATAACACATGTATGTATATCTCAATTGTTACTCTTATTATGATTCAAATTGATAAATAATCTATATACAAACATAATAAAAATATATCTGAGTTAAACGTGAACAAATCTATCTCTGATGTACGGAAAATGTTATCACTGTTTTTTCTTCATTGATATTTGGTCAAGAAAAAGTTACTTTTGCGCGATTGAATTTTTGACCCTTTTTTCTTCTTTATCAAAACCATATTCCCATTATTGAATAAATGAATACAAGGGACTCCACTGACCCAACATGGCATTCCCCATAAGTCAAAGGAAATGGCAATGCAATGCTGCATGTAAGAGTAAGAGGCAGTTTCTCTGCTAAGAGTCTTTTTGGATTGTGCATTCAACCAAATCATGAATGCCCATTTGAATATCTTAGACAGAATAATCTGTCTTCACATACCTTTTTCAAACAGAGAAAGTGATTCATTGGAAATTGAAGATCTCCCTCAGTTTCAACCAATACCATTTATGCAGAAACCACACCCAACAGCAATAGCAACATCATCACCACCACCACTACAACCACCTTTATTCCAAGGCTCCAAAGGTCCAAATGCTGGTGGCGTGTGAAGGGGATTTACTAAGAAAAAGGGCCAAGGACCAAGAATCACGGTCCCAATTCACTGAATGTGTGTAATTAATATAGCTGGATCATTTATTTAAAATACCTAAAAAAATCATTGAGAATATGTTTATTAAGATAATTGAAGTCATTTAATTGTTACATAGTAGATGATCATCAGAGTATGTTTAATAAAAAAATTAAATCCGTGATAAATTTTTAAAAAAATTAAAAAAAAAGTATAATTGCTATTGTAATGTGTTATTTTTTGGCTGAAAGTGTTTTTGGCAGAAAAAAAATATTTTTATATAATTTTCATTGTTTGAATTGTATTTTGGCAAATAAAAATACATGTTCAAAAGATAATAAAAATCATTTTTACTTGAAGTATGTTGTAAGATGGAATTGATTTTTCTACTTAATAGAGTCTTAGTTAAGTACATCTAAATTATTTATTCAAAACACACTTATTGAGTAATACGAATCATTTATTTGTTGAGTAATAAATAATTAACATAATATGCTTAATAAAAAAGCTGAATACATAATAAGATGTTTTTAAAAAATAAAAGTAAATTTTTTTATTAAAAATGATATATATATATAATTTAAAAAAATTCTTTTAATTTCTAAAACTTTAAAACAATTTTTTAAAATCCATTTAAATAAATTCTTATAAATTATTAAATGAGTACAAAACTATATATTAATAAATCCATCGAACAATTTATAATACATAACGCTAGTGACTATACAAACTTCGTAATTGACGGCAGGAAATCCTATGGGAAGAATCAGTGTGACTTTGGAATAGCGCAGTAGGCATATTTTCACGAGGACAACTTTTCGTTCTTGCATGGCGATATTCAACCTTTTCTTGATTACGTACTTGAAATGTTCCATTTAGTTCTGGAAAAGGATAAGTTAAGAAAGAGACAATTTTTCCAGAGCCACAGGCAAGGCACCGGGATAAAATATTAATTTATCATGGCACTCGTGTTGAGAAAAGAGAAACCACAGTGGCCCTCAGTTTTTCCATAGAGCCGCACCAGCAGAGCTCCATCCTTTTCTTCCCCACAAAAGTTTGATCTTTACCTCACACAAACAGCCAAAATTATCTCTTAAATACTTTTTCCTTTCAAGTATTGACAAAGCTCCATCCTTTCAAGTTATTTGAACTTGAAATAATACCTATATTGCGATTCTTCTATTGAAAATGATCAAGTCCACCATGGAGATATGATAATAGAGAAGACAAAGCTCCTTCCAACATTTCATTGTCATCATTACCCTACCACTAAAACAACACCCACCATTAAGACTTACAAGAATACAATCAGCATATTCTCAACTAAACCAGACCCACCACACCAACAGAAGTTGGGTTGGGTCTAGTGAAAGAGGTAATCTTCACAACACGGCAAACCCAAGTTTGAATACCCGATAAAAGAGATGTTCACATTTAGTGCTCATCAGTACCAAAAGATAACTATTAAAAAAAAATAGACCCACCATTCGTCTAATCTCAAAAATACCAGCAGGTTTCAGGGTTTCAGCAAATGAAAGATGCTGAGAATATTCAACTAAGAAACATAAATGAAAGAGGAAAAGACAAGAATTTAAGAGGGGGGGAAAAGGGTTATCTTTATTCCCAAGACTTTGTTCAAGGTTCATCAGTACAAGTATAGACAAAGAGAGGAAGGAAATTAAAATACAAGAAGAAAATAAAAAAGAAAACCTAAGTAAGTAAATTCTGTACCCCAGACTGAGCTAATTGACTGATCCCTAAGTCTAAAAACTACACCTCTTTCCCTTCCCCTCTTGGATGATCTGTTAGACAAAGGACTTTGATTTGTATTGTTGTGTAATCAACACCTCTGTTATGTTACAGACCATTAGTCTACACATCTTCACAGTCCTACTTTCTTTACAAGTAAATAAAGGGTGATGGAAAATGGAAATAACGCCACCACCTTTTCAACTAAATCTAACCCAACAACTACGAAGACACTAGGATCTAGATCAACCAAAACAAGTGTCTGGATGATGGATCGATCGCTAACTAGGTGGTTTCTAGGGTTGCAATTTTTCCCACTCGTAACGCCCAGGAAGTGGCTTGTCATTCACAGGATCAAAGTTGTACCTGCAATAGAACCCATAAAGGAAATATGTTAGCTTGTGGAATGCAATAGACTTTGTGGTTTGCAACAAACAGCAACTCAGGTAATCAAAAGGACTATAATATGAACCATACTTCTCAATGAATTGCCTTTTTTGTGCCTCTTCAGCACCAGCAAAGAATTCATCCATTTCACGTGCAGTTGGAATGTGCCTTCTTGCTGAATTCTCTGTTCTTCGACTAGCTTCAGTTGAGCAAGTAGGCCTAGTACTTGAACCTGGAGTTCTCACAGTGTCTGGGTCCCTTATCAAACTGCAAGGTGTTGTCTCCCTAGTGCTCCTGTTGCAAATAATAATAACCAGAAGAAAGGAAGTAATAATTTTAATCAATCTTAAACCAGCAAGATAACAAAACAAAATTCAAACACAGATTGATATCAGAGACTGATGGAATATGCAGTAGACTGAATTGCACACCTCCCATCAAATATGATTTAAAAAAAAAAAAAAATCCCCAGCGAGAACAACATGAAACAGTCAAGGCTTAAAAAGAAATAGAACATAGAGAATCGCAAGGATTTAAGAACTCTATTGCTCTATTGCACATATACTGAAAGAAGCATGCTGCATATTCCACATAGATTAATGTTTTCACATGTGAAAAACTCAGAAATAGTGTTGCATTTCTTTATACCAATCCATGGTTCTCTCGTAATAGAATTGTGAAATGATTTCAAAATCAATCTCTAAAAGCTTAATGGGAACAAGGGACGGGACCCTTACCAAGTGATCTAACACAGCAATCAGGAATCAAATTATTGCATCTGTTCCATGCATTGTTGTCAAAATAAGGCCATCATGAATAGCATCACTCATGACAAAGAAATGAGTACAATATTTCAATGTATAAATAAAACAACAAGTATAAACTACAAATTTATAGAACAGGACATGTTGCTAATAAAGTAGCAATGCAAAAGTTTTAGTCAAAGAGATTGCCCCAAATTGTTTTAGGAGGAATTTCAAACAAAAACGTTTTCATGGAGCAGAGGACATTTCGAAGTTAGAATTATGTTAGAAAGCTCTATAATAGATGAAAACAATCCAAGACTAGCACGTCATAGAGGAAATTTACTACAATAAAGAATATTGGCAATAATCTTAAATCTGATCTCACTTCACGCAAAACTACTGAAAGCTGCAGCTTCTGGCTTACGCAGATTTATTAAAAAAAGAAAAAGACACGAGCTGGTAATGAAACAAACGTCTTCAGGGAAGAAAAGTTGTGAAATTGTCAACAGGCAAATTCTTAAATGAGAAGGCCAGTAATAAAAACACAGACCCGTCAAAAAGCAAATATCCACTTTTGCTCCACTCAATTACTCAACTTTATTTCATAATGGAAGTGAAATGCGGTTAACTCAAAAATAAACGGATTATATACTTTTATTAATTCCTTACTTTTAAGGCAGAAGACGGAAGAGAACAAGTTTAATTGCCAAGAGGAGGAAAGTAAGCGAGAGATTTTCTTTTGAATTAAAATCTTCAAATCACTTGGCTCATTCAAGTTGAAGTAGCCTTCCGGCAACCAAATTTGTGGGGAATCATCAATTGCTAAACTCAATTTCATAATTTCAAAAATAAAAAATAAAAAGTTCCCGTTTCATTTCCGCTCCGCACAGTTTCTGAAACCAATACAAATCCAGAAGATTGACAGGGCAGCAAAGGAGTTCACTTTTCAATAAATAGATGCCTTTCAACAATAATTTTCGAAAAAAAAAATTGCCGATGACAGGAAGGAATAGCAAAATTAATGATTGCTACTGGTTTCACAAAAATGAAAATCCCCTGCAGATAAATAGGAATTAATATGAAATTGAAAAAAAAAATAAAAAAAAAAAACTTGAAATTGGTTCCCTATTCACACTTGTACCCAGCTTAGCAATCAAAAAGAACTTTGGGATGATAAGCATTGAATATAAGAGATCAAGAAAAACTCACCTTTCTCTACCTTCAAAATCCAAAACATTTTCTCCAAATGAAGCTTCTTCGGCACCAACATCAACCTTATCTTGAGCTTCTTGTAATTTTTCTTCTTTATCCAACACTTCATTACTAGCTTCCTCGGCCCTTTCACCATCGTCCTTTATATCCACGCGAGCAAGCGGCACCGACCCATCTGACTCGGAGGCCACCGAACCCACTCTCAGCCTCGAACTTGCTCTGGTATTTGGAATTGATTTAGGGTTTTGCAAGCTGGCATCTTTGTTAGCCTGCCTCTGTCGCTTCGAACAATGCGTCGGTATTAAAATCGGCGGCTTCTCCAGTCTCCGACTCCTCAGCTGGAGATACGAACCGGAGCTCGCCGAAGAAGGTGCCGGCGCCTGAGATTTCTGTAGCCGTTGCAAAGCTAGGGTTTTTGCTCGAGTGCGGACCCCTAACGAGGACTGCGATACCTCCATTAGTGCCACTTCGCCAGTCGTTTTGGCCTTCCTCATGTACTTGCCCATCAGCGCTAGGCTCTCATAGGGAAGAGAGAGAAGGAGCGGTGGTTTTTCAGTTGATGGCGTGAGAGAGAGAGAGAGGTGGGGAAAGCGAGGTTTTGGTATATGTACTGCGTGGTGGGGGAAGGAAAAAGGTAGGGTTGGGGAATCACCGTTTGAGAGGGGCCACTGTACTTTCAAATTATCGTGATATTTTGTTTTCAGTTCAAAATATCAATCACTATCGCGATATTTTACGTTTCCAATTTTAGTATTAAAAAACTATCAAGTATTCTTTCCCAGTATAGTCTATTCCTGGGAAGATGAAATTATTACATTTCAGAAAACACATGGTTTTTTATATGAGAAAAATACCCTTTTTATTACATTTCAGAAAATACATAGTATTTTCTTATATGTTTTGGTTAATCTGTAAAACAATGTATTAAACAGTAAATTTAATCTCTTGATAAATATATCTATAAATTTGGTAAATAAATCTATTTTTAATTTATAAAATTTATGAATGATAAGAAATATAAATATTAAAATTTATGAATTGTGGTATTCTTAAAAATATGTTTAATTAGTCTTAAATATTTATAAAAAAAATTAAGTGAGATTTAGTAAAGGAATTTACAACTTAATTTTCATGAATGATAGAAAATATGAATCTTGTGATTTATAAATTATGAAATTCTTAAATATCCATAAATTTTGTTTGTAAAAAAATTTTAAAAAAAATGAGTAAATTAGAATTTTTGCTTTTTAAAAAATATTCATATACTTATATACTTATGCAAAAAGCAGGTTTTTTTTTTTAGTTTTTAAAGATATTTTAACTTACAAAAATTACATAAAAAGTTTTTTTTGTAAAAAACATTTTTAATTTCAAAATATAAAAAGTGACTGAATTTTATTTATAAAGTTACAATTTTGCATGAAACCACTTTCTCAAATCTCACATCATAGCATGTATATAATTCAAAGTGAAGTACAAATCAAAATTAAATGATGTTTTGAAAGATAAATCACATAAAGTTTCCTACTTAAGAATAAGGAAATGACATCACTATAATTTTAAAGTCATCACCAAACTTGTGTTAGCATCAGTCATGTTCAGTAACTTTTAGGCACCGTAACAGCTACCCAATGGTAATAGGAGGGATAAATAACACTGAACCAACTCCAATTGAATTGAATTCACGAGTCTGCTTCGAGTAGCAACAACTCGTAATTCTTCAAATTAATGGACAGTATGTTTGTCTTAACTAGAGTATGACCTACTTTTTTTGTGACAAAACTTTCTCGCCCCTCCTATCTTTATCAATTTTAAAGAGATATTTATCTTTTCAATTAAACAAAATAAATTTTTATTAAAATATTTTTTATTTATATAAAATAAATATTTATTTTCTTTAATTTATAATATAAGTATTTTTTAAAAAATTAACAATAATATAAGAAGTAAAAAAAAAATCTCATTTTCTGGTAACATATAACTTGAAAGTGTCACTTTGTTTAAAATAAATAAAGTAATTTAAATTTATGTACCTTTTCTTATATATTCAGGTAGTGTTTTTTTTTTTTTTGAGCAATTATGTGGGAGGTTAAATTAATAAATTTTAAATATAATATATTAAATTAATTAAAATTTTAAAAAATTATATATTTCACTTAATGTGCCAAATTCTATACTATAACTTAGATATTGGTTAAAAACTTTTAATAAATGAAAATTATTTTAGAGTTATGAATTTGAATGCTCTATTATCAACTATAATAAAGTTACTATTAACAATTATTACTTGCGATGCCTCATCTAATATCCCAAGCTTCATTAATACAAGCTATAGAATTATCTATAAATCATAAATTTTAAAATTTTCCTTCAAGCTTCATTAATATTGCATTTCATATATCGAAATTCAAAGAAAAATGAAACCTTGAAAGAAGGTGTTTTAATACTGAGTTCAGAGTCCATAGTACTAATCAAAAAAACCCAAAAATGTCAGTTTCTCTAAGATAACTGATTATGTGAGGTTGGTGAGCTACCAAAAATTTCGTGTCATTAATAAGTATTGTACTTGGTGTATTTAGTAAACAAAAATAATAAGGTATGACATCACTCAAAATTTAATTAACCAAGAAACTATAGTACTGTACTATACATTATATTAATTGATGCCCTTTTTACCACACAAATTATAAGAAGGCAAATTATACATCCCACTGTTTTAATTATTTTGCAAGAGGTAAATCATAAAAAAAGTAAGAAATATATTTAAAAAATGTATAAATGAGTGTACATAGTAATTGTGCATATAACATAATTTTTACGATAAATCTTAAAAAAATACATATAATACAAAATAATACATTATAATTATTCATCTTTGAATCATTTTGTCAAAAATCTTAATAACTGAAATAATTATAATATTTATAATAAATATCTTTAAAACTCAAATGATTCACTCAAAATATTTAATTTCACTTTCAAACTTGAACAAAAATGACCCTTTAAAAAATAATTCCACAAAATTAAGCCCAACAAAATTTTTGTGATACGTTTATTATATGGAGGTATTAATTTATTATCCGCCGGCAGAAATGATATATGAAAAAAACGCGATATGAGAAGAGGCCGATTATTTGCGTTGTGTATATGTCTGACAAGACGGCCCAAGTCATTGGATTCTCTTTTTTGTGGCCAGGTGGAAAGTGCGTTTCAATTTTTTATCTATTTTTTAATTTTCTATGGGACCCACTAAGCTACCCACCAAAAATAAAGAGTAGCACTAACTTAAATTGCCAAGCCTGAGTTTTGGATAAATAAAATTCATGCGAAATTGAAGATAAGCACAACTCACTAAATTAATTTTTTCTAAATAATTTTGTCACAAAAAAAAATAAGATAGACACTCAATTCATCCCCATACACACAAAAGTTAATCATTCAATAATTGACGCAATATATTTTATAGCTCTTTTATTAAATTTTAATATAATTATATTTTTAAAATTGAACTTATAAATTATTAAACATGTAAATTAATGAATTTAAAATTATTATAATTTAATTAAAAATCTCAAATTTAAATTCTAAAAGTATAAATTTGTTACTTGTAATTTTATTTATCTTTAACTAAATTAATTAACACATACTATAAAAGAAAAAAAGTTGAACCTTGAAATTGGCAGATACATCTCCTTGGAAGAAAATGAAGACAAACATTAATGGTCGATACATCTCCAGAACGCTGTCTATCCATTTCCAAATGATTTATCTGTTTTTGTGTTTTTAAAAACAAATTAATCAAACAAGAAATTATTTTTTTTCAAAACTAATTCTAAAGAATAATTCTACAGAACTGTTTCTAAAAAAAAAAAAAATTCATACAGGCCCTAGTTTTTCTATAAGAATTTTTACAAGAATGAAAAAGAAAATTTTGTAATTTTTTTTATATTTACGTGGTACGTTATATTATGCAAGAATAAATTTGAGAAAATAAGATAACTATATTTTTTATTTAATGAATAGAAAAATTTCGTATATTGGTCGGTGGATGACATGCATACGTGGTATAATAGAATCTCTAATTTTTCAATAAAATATTATATATTTGACATTATGAGTCACTTAAATTTGTACCAAAATTCAACATCGTGAAAAATGAGCCAGCCTAATTTGAGTAGGTTGAGAAAAAAAAAAAAAAAAAGCTTTGATATTAATCGAACCTAGAAAACAAGTCCTACACTCAAACCTTTTTAGTCTCATTCAACAATTGGGCAGATTTAATTTTTCTTACTTAATATTTCAATTAAAAAATTATTCTTAAATAAAAAATAAATAAAAATAATGGGCCTACACATTGAATATTGAAGACGAGAGTGGCAACTTTAGATTGAGTTACTCTATTGAATTATTTTTTAAAAATAATAAATGAATATTTTGACATAAATTGATTTTAAAAATAAATATTAGATAATAGTGTTTATAAATAAATGGATGAGATGTGAAATGGAATCCAATAAATTAGTAATTGGGGAGGGATGAAGTGGTTTAGGTAGGACCCTTTTCCGAATTTGATGGCGAAAAATGGACTAGTCATGGCTTTGCCTGTCACAGAGGCAAGATTCCGGGAGAAGAAAGAGAAGCGACGACGTAAAACAATTCAGTATTGTTTCTGCTCATAGTCGTAGTCTCAGTACATTCTGCATAAAGGGATGCCATGCTATGAGTAACAAGTATGTGCTGTAGCAATTGCTTCTCACGTGTCCAACATCACCATTAATCATTCTAGGGTCAGGACACTGGATCATAATCAAATACCCAGTTGATATGTTTCATTTTGCACATCCTTGTAGCTTCTAGAAGTTCAAGTTTCAAAGTGTAAAAAGAAAAGGGAGATGTGGAAAAAGAAATCCCCAATTTTTATTTATTACAGCAGACGCAGTATTGTAATATTTGGGCCCAAGCCCAATAATGGTCTCTCCAACAACTGCAAGCCATTAATAATTTACACTGAACTGTTGAGAATCCAAACATAATATATAAAAAAAGTGAGCGTGAGTGTGAGTGTGCGTGTGCATTATGATGCAAGTTTTGAAGTTAGCTTTTATTTAGGAAGTTAAGGGAGGTTGTCTTAAAACATGTCTGTTAAATCTCCTTTGTTTTCTGGTGGAGGTAAAAACTAGGAAAGCCTGATTATTATAGCCATTGGGGAATTTTTGTTTGGTCTGTTCAGGGTGGAATTTGGTGGTTTCTTGTTCAAATTCTGATCGCTGTTGGATAATGTTTTTCATTCTACCAAATGGGATTCACTGTCCCATTTAGTATTCATAGTTATAATTAGTGAAAAAATATTACAAGTTGCATTATTTTATTAAAATTAAATAATCAGGTTATGATACTGTTTTATAGATTATTCTAATTCTGCGCCAGAGCAGAACTATCGATTCCTTTTATTTTTTTATATATAAGCGCAAATAATATAACCACGATTCATAATGAAAATAGCAAAAGTTTCATTCTATCTGGTCCAATACACTACAGGCATCTGGAATCCAACCCGGAAAAAAAATTATTACAAAATTTTGGTATGCAATCAAACAAAAAATTGTGTTCTCACCGAAGCATCTTTTGCTCCTTAGTAACCATACCCTGCGAGAGAAAAGGTAAAATCGAGTAAATTAACTAAACATGTTGAGGAAAAACATAAAACCTTACAATGAAAAGCATATGCCCCAATTGTAATAGAGATCTGCTACAAGCACACTTATACATCCATACCCATTTTTATACAATTTTTTTTTTCTTGCATCTTTCTTACCTTTTATTCTATTATTATTTCATTTTATTTTATTTTATTATTATTATTTTTTTCCAGTTTTACTTTTATAAATAAACTGAAATGCAGAGATGTGTGTAATGGGGTGTTAAAAAGTAAGTGTGCAATTTGATTTTCCCATTATAATATCATATACCTGAACTGTCCATGGGGTTGCCAGCAGGTACAGGCTCAGGCTCCTTAATCTCAACAACCACACAGTCAGACATTAAGAAGGTTTTGGCCACAGAGGCTGCATGCTCCAGACAACATCTGACCACCTGTATTAAGAGTTAGACGCTTAGCTTAAGCAGCAAGATTTCGTACTATGTACATCTTCTCCAAACTGAACTAAGAATCTTAAATGGTATGGTGTTTCCATCCTGCTTTCGTAGTGTTCTAGTGCAATTTATTAGAATTTAGAAGTAACTTCGAAGATGCAACTGGAAAGGGGAAGCAGACCACATGCAGATTTAGTACAAAAGCATTCATGTTGTACTCAACAAGCAATTACCTTAGTTGGATCAATGATCCCGACAGCCATTAAATCTTCATACTTTCCTGTGGCAGCATTATATCCATATCTGAAATTGTCACTTGACAGAACCTGAATAATAAACAAACACCAGTTATATCATGGTAAACATAATAGCAGAGCAATGACAAACGCCAGTTTTAATGAATGACAGTACCTTCTCACTAACCACGCTGCCATTTACACCAGCATTCTTGGCAATTAATTTCAGAGGGTAACTCAAGGCTCTTTTCACAATATCTGCTCCAACCTGCAACCCATAAAAATAGTGTTCGATCAATAATCAAAGTCAAACAGCTAAACAATGGAAATTGATTGCTGTTAAAATGAACACAACTTCCCACAGGAAAATTCCAAAGAACCTGGAAAAAGAAAATAAATCCACAACCAAGAAATTTTGTTAAATGACTTACCTTCTCCTCATCATTTTCTAGTCCCTCTCTGATTGCATCAACCTTTGATGCAAGTCTCAGTAGGGTGCACCCACCACCAACTACAATACCTTCCTCAACAGCTGCCTGCATGTCAATAATAAAAGCTTTATTAAACGCTGCCTTACCATGCGCCAGTGTCCAGTCAATGCACATTTTCGAAAAAATGAAAAAATATATATGTATATATATTTATATCACCTTGGTTGCATTCAGAGCGTCTTCAACTCTCAATTTCTTTTCTTTGAGCTCTGTCTCAGTTTGTGCTCCAACCTAAACACAAAACAATTTTTTTGGCATTACTTAATATGTACCTAACAGAGACATAAACTAATTATTTTTACTGTCAGAATCAGTGAGTCACCTGTATGACAGCCACACCACCTGACAATTTTGCAATCCTTTCAGTAAGCTTTTCCCTTTCATATTCTTGCTCAGCAGCCTGCAGTAATTATGTAATAACCTAGTTACAACATATAGCAGGAAAAGAATATCTCCCTTCCATATAGTGTTTTTTGAATATGCATGTGTGCATGCATAAGTGTTGTGTGAGTCTATCCATTGGGGGCTGCGCATATATCAAAAGCAATCTTTTCTTCTTGTTCCTAAATCGGTCCTCCCCTTTTCAATGTGTCTTAATAAAATAAATTCCTTGATGACGTGTTTAGTACTGTTCATGCCTTGTCAACATGCACAAAAGTTGTAGAAAGACACAAACCTCAATTTGATTTTTAATTTGTGCAACTCTCTTGTTCACTGCTTCCTGGGTGCTTCCATCACCAACAATTGTAGTACTATCCTTGGTGAGCACCACCTTGGAGGCATGGCCCAGTACTTCCTTTCCAGCTTTGTCTAAAGTAAGGCCAACTTCATCTCTGATTACAGTGCCTGTAAGCCATTTTAGAAAATAAAATATTCTAGTCAGCAACTGTCTAACTACACAGCAAAACATCTATTTAATTCCTACTTGATTTGCCCAGCCGGAGAGATGAAAATGGCGAATGCAAAATTACCTCCAGTCAAGATGGCAATATCATCAAGGTACTGGCTCTTGCGCTCTCCAAATCCAGGGGCCTTAAGAGCTGCAATCTTCAGCGTTCCTCTAAGTTTGTTCACCACAAGAGTGGCTAAAGCTTCTTGTTCAATGTCCTCAGCAATGATCAAAATTGGAAATCCACTTCTAATGGCATCTTCTAGTATGTTAACAAGATCCCTTGCATTTGTTATCTTTTTATCCACTAGAAGCAACTGATAAAATACACACCACATAAGGGACTAAATAAAGTATGTTCACAATAACCTCCAAGAGTTTAAAAAAATAAAAAACAAAAAATGTCACACCTTACAATTCTCGTACTCAACAGCCATTTTCTCACTATCAGTGACAAAGTAAGGTGAAATATATCCTCGGTCAAATTGCATTCCCTCCACAACATAGAGGCTGTTCTCTGCACTCTTTCCCTCCTCAAGTGTCACAACACCCTTCCTACCAACCTTACTCATAGCTTCAGCAATCATATTACCTACTTCATAATTATTTCCTGCACTTACAGCTGCCACATCTGCCAACTCACTATCTTCAACCTGCAATTTATGCAATAATAATTTCTTAAATTGATTTGGAAAGGTCTCTGAGAATTGAACAGGAAGATATGCAAACAACTATTAAGATAAAAGCATCGAATAGTGATGTTAAGCAATATAATAACAAAAGAAGTATGCATCACCTCTTTTGACAACAGCTTGAGCTCAGATACAAGAGCCTTTGTTGTCTTCTCAATGCCACGAGTGATAAGTACAGGGTTAGCACCAGCTGCTACAACCTGTAAAATACAACAGTAAATGAGGACAAGCTGTCTTCAATTAATCAACTAATAAAAAATAAATAAAGCCTTCGTTGTCTTTTATTTTAAGGAAGCAAACCAACTACTAATTAATTTTTCAAAATATAGAAGTAGCATGTATCGAAGAACGAACCTTGACACCTTCAGCAATGAGACCCTGGGCAAGAACAACAGAGGTTGTGGTCCCATCACCTGCCAGGTCGTTTGTCTTGGCAGCTGCTTGTCTCACCAACTTGGCACCAATGTTCTCAACTGGATCTTCCAATTCAACCTTTAGAGGAAGTACAAAACCAAAGATAAGCATAAAACTCAGATGTAAAATTAACCAGTACAAAGAAAAGATGTAAGCATAGCATGGATTTTGAAGCACTCATTCAGAGACATCATGAGAGAACTGACGTTGAAATGACAATATTTTTAGAAAGAGAAGAGTTGCATAAAGTTCTATACATAAGCTTTTGATATTAACTGTAACGAAAAATTACAAAATTCAAAAGCTGCTAAAGAAACAACGGTGATAAATAACACACCTCTTTGGCAACGGTTACCCCATCATTAACAATTTTAGGGGAGCCATACTTGCTCTCTAAAACAACATTCCTTCCTTTGGGGCCGAGTGTAACCCCAACTAGATCTGCTAGCTTATTAACACCAACCTGAAATTAGAAAACGTTCATTCCATTAGGAAAGCGGATAATATCATTTAAAAAAAAATCTTAAATACAATTTAGAATAGAATCTTTTCAAAGAGCTCACTTGTAGTCTTTTAATAGCTGATCCATCCTTGTTGAAATACAACTCCTTTGCCATGGCGGAAATCTTGGGTGATGGATTTCTCCTAAGAGCTAACTTTTGTCTTCCACCAAACGAACATGAAGAAATAGAAGCAGACGATGATAACTTGTCAGATGAAGCCGCAAGCTTCTTATCCAATACTCGGCACCCAGGTGCAGCCAAAGAGCCAGCTGAAGACATTGCTGTGAAGGTTGATGCCATCACTTCTCAAAAACTGACAAGAAGTAAATCATCGTCTGTTAACGAACCGGACTATACAGTGTAAAAAACAAAAGAGAAAATGCAATTCATAGCAACAAATTCTTTAAGATGGATATAAAACTATACCACTGGTCATTCGAAAAGAATACCACACTGCTCTTCAATTTGTAAAAACATCAAGTCACAAGCATATATGATAGGAAAGAACCTTTCAGGCGACATCATAATGGCAATATTGGAAAAGGGTTGGTCTATTTAGCAAATATTGAAATATAACTTATCAGCTCAAACTCACAAGAGCTTCAAAAAGCTTTAGTGAGAAAAACGTGCATACAGATAATCCACAAAGAACGAATAAGAATATGATACATCCCATACATGTAAATCAGGAAATTGAAACACTTTTCAGTCATAGTCAACCAACACAAACCAAACCACTAGAGCCAAAATGCTAGTTCACCCACTTCAACAAAAAAGTCCTCGGGGAGAAAAATAAAGCAAACCACATCAATTGGAAATGATAATTACGAGAAAACAGCTTGCGTACATTTCAAAAGCATTTTCATCCAACAATTAAAATCCAAAAGGCAATAACATTAGCAATGATAGAAACAAACAGAAAAGCTGATAAACATTATCCACCCAAGTAAAAGAAGAATCAGATAAAAATTCAACAGCTGAAATGGTTACCTCTAAGCGGCTGCGTGAATGGGAAGTGAGCTGGTTAGGGTTTATCAGAGTAGGTTACAGGCGAGGGGGTTTTGGATAACAAGAGAAGAGCTCAAATGCTGAAGCAGACCATAGACTAGACAGTGCCAGCGAGAATCAAAGAGTGGAAAAGATTAGGTTATATTATGAGAAGGCCCGCATACGGTTAGATTTGGCTCTTGAAGCTTCTCTTGCATCTGGGCCGTTGGATCCTAACGGATGCTCGGCTATTTGTCCTACTTCGGAACACTCTAGAAGATCTTTTTCACGTTATAATAATTTAACAATGAGGGATTCTTGGTGGTTAAAAAAATTCATGCAAATGTGGGTTGCATCAATTATATATATATATGGTAGAAAAATATATTTAAAAATAAAAATAATCGTAATTAATTTTTATTTTTAATATGAGAATATTAATTTTAAAAAATCAAACTATGTTTTCCTAGCACCCTTTCTAATTTTGCATTTCACGTAGCCCAAGCTCACTCTTGGGTTATGCTTGAATTCCTCACCAAATCCCTAATCTCCAATTTGAGACTTTCTCCTAATTGCTGCTTGTTCATTTCTTACTTATTATCATTCATCCTTCTTGAGATGAAAAATCTATCAAAAAATTGAATCAAATCATAATTGAGTGATTCGGTTTGATTAAAATCTTTTAAAATTTTGATGAATTTGAATCAAGCAAGCTAAAATTATATTTCAGTTGTTTGGTTTGTACAAAACCCAACATTGAATCAAACTAGTCCATTTACACCATTAAAATTAAGGAATTAAAGTTATGATTATGTCTTATTTTTTGTTTTAGTTACAATAGGTCATTTATGATTAATTTTGAACCCATCCTATTCAAATTAAGATTTGATCTTAATCAACCCATTAATTTAATTAAGTTATACTCATATAAAAATCAGTTTAGGAATTAAATTTTAAAATCCAATAAATTTTTTCAATGTGATCCAATTTTAATCTTTGTTCTGTTATTTTAAATGCACTTTTTTTTTTCTATTTAAAAAGTAAAATAAACCACATATGTTTAGGCCAAGGTTTGGACAAAAAGCTCAAATTGGATAGAACTCATTTGGCAATGCCAAATATTAAAATTAGTTTTATTTGCAAATCAAAAATTTTTAAAAAATAAAATCAGTTTTATATGATTTTTTTTTAATGGAAAAATCTGAAATTTTAAACAAAGTAAATTTGAGTACAAATCTTAATTTATAAAGGACTTAGACTAAGTAAATGGGTATCTAAAGAATATATTAAACTTGGCTAGGATTAACTATAGCCGCAAAATTTGATCTTGGATTCCGGATTTTAGCAAGAACATGTCCAACTATTAAATAGGAACTAGTGATTATTCCCACGCAAAGCATGGGAACAACTCATTTTCAAAAACAAAACCTATTTTAAAAAACAAAGCACGGGTGTTGCCCCAATAAATGCTTAACATGAATGCGTTTAAGAAGTCTTATCCACACTTATAATAACTATATTAATTAATTTTTTTACTCCCCTTGTTAATAGTCTCACTCCCCTTGCATTTTTTTAAAAGTAAAATTACTAAAATAACTTTATTTTTAAGTTAAATTTTACACACCTTCAGTCCTCTCCAACTCTTACTATAGCTTGTCACTCCCCCTTCCAATTCAACTCAAGTAGTTTTGTGGAAATTCAATTTTCGATAAAATGAATTTTAATGTGTAGAAATTCAATTTATGTAAGGTTACAACAAAAATTTGCCAAAAAATTAGTTTCTCATTAGTCTTGCAGAAATTCAATTTCTATTAAAATGAACTAAATTTAATTTTCATAAGTTCACAATATATATTTGCAAAAATTTAATTTTTGAGTAGCCTTGCGAAAGTTCATTTTTTGTTAAAATGAACTATAATGTGCAAAAATTTAATTTTTGTAAGCTCACAATATAAATTTATAAAAATTTAATTTTTGTTAAAATGAACAATCTGTGAAAATTCAATTTATGTTAAAATAAACTTCAATATGCACAAATTTAATCCATAACAACCCATCATAATTCATATAAAACTTAAGAAGAGAAATCACAAGAAAAATAAGTAAAATGATACAATTTTAACTTTCAAGTTTTTTTTTTTTTTAATTTTTATTAAATATATGGGTTAGATGAGTCTATTTAGGTTAAGTTAGATACACTTATACTGTTTAAGTTGCCTTATTAAAACCCAACCAAGTTAAGTTAGATTGAGTGGGATTGGGTTAGGGAGTCTTGAACATCCTCATAGAAAGAAATTGAGAATAGAAAGGATTTGAACTTTCCCTCCAAAGCCACTTCATATAGTAACTAAACAAGGTTACTTACAGATTATCTCCCCCTCTTCAACTTCATTCTATTAAAACAAACATACTCAAAGAGCAGTAAGTCAGAATCGAAGTCAGTGGTAGAACTAGATGATATACAAATATTTACCTGTTCAAAATTTAATTATTTGTTTATACAATAATTCAATTACATATGATAAATATGCTATCGGTGATGAAAAGTAAATTCTTTATCTAAATAAGGATTCATTTTGTACTCAAAGGAAAGGGTGTGAAGATACATGGGATGTAAAAAAAAAAAAGCAAGGGAAAAAAAAAGAAAAGAAATGGCCTGATTTAAAAGTTAACATAGAGAAGGAAGCAAGGCAAACGAAAAATGTTAACAGAAAACAAGAGAACCTCATTTACTGCTTTCTATCTTTTCTCTTTATCTCATCTTCAGGAACCTCACTGATTATGGTCAATGTTTTTCCAAAAGAAACTTCATTGTAGAGCTGCAAAGGTTCCAACGAATCTACTATGTCTCTCATTAGGGGCCTTGCTTTGGGATTGCGGTTCAAGCAATGATAAGCTAGCATTGAAGCCTTGTGAACTCCCTTTATAGGATAGTCTCCTTCTAGCCTTGGATCTATGATGTTTAGCAGTTTCTTCTTCTCCTTTAGCAAAGGAAGGGCCCAATCTGTGAGATTCTGTTCTCTTGTAGGTCTTGACTTGTCTAAAGATTTTCTTCCACTTACAAGTTCAAGAAGAACAACGCCAAAACTGTAAACATCGCTTCTCGGGGTTAGATGACCTGCACAATAACAATAGATGCTTATCATGTCAATATTCATGTGTATAGGAAAAACCACAAATGTTCTAAAATGTTATTTGTGAAAGTTTCTGAAAATCTAATTTATAATAGAGTCTAATGGTATCATGTGATTCATATAACCGGCCAGCCTTAATGAAATAAGGCTTATTGTTGTTGCTATAAAATACTATTTGGTATTGGAAACTACGTAACTTTACCTGTCATTATGTATTCAGGCGCAGCATATCCATATGTCCCCATTATGCGAGTAGAGACATGAGATTTGTCCCCAACTGGTCCATCTTTAGCAAGGCCGAAGTCAGACAGCTTTGCATTATAGTCCTGTTCTTAAAGCATGTCATGAAACCGAGTAAGTTGAAAATGGCTAAGTTTTCCAAACTGTAGTGTTTACTACACAAGGCTACAAGACTACAAACTAGAATTTATAGAAAACTTTAGGCATGTAGTGTGCTTGTTTTGCAGATATGGTGTCTTCTTCAGAGGCACCTTTAAATGTAAATACAGTTATAGCAGCAGATTTGCATTCTTGTTTTGATTTTGTAATGTTGGTGACATACAGTCTTATATGCTTATACAATATGCTTGCTTAGAGCAATGCAGAAAGTAGGGGTGAGAATGAAAAGGGACCAAAACGAGACAACATTCAAAATGGGATACTGGGACTTTTTCCCCCATCTTGAAGTTGTCTCGATTGCCTCGGACCAGAACGGGATGCTAGAACATCTTGACCCTCGCTCAACCCTAACAGAAAGAACTACACAGATAATGCACAGATATTGTTAATACAAGCATCTTTGGAGAAAATAAGTTCCATTAGGTCGTATTCCTTTACAGGTAAATGGATAACATTCTTTTAACAGTAAAATGTACATATAACATAGATGGAATGAAATTTTATTTTGAGAAGAAGCCATGGATGGTGAAAAAAAAAAAACTATCTAACCATGCTCAATTAGAAACACTGACTCTACCTTTCACTAACTTTAGAAATATCTGTATGAAAAACAAGATAATGGAATTTGACCAATTATTTTGCTTCTCAGTTTCCTCTGTCACTAGAAAATGAATCATAGATACCAATTACTTTGAAAGAACTACATAGGAGCTTTGTCTGTCCAACATGCTTCCATAGAAGAATCACAAGATCTACCATGATTGGCAACAGCTCACATACAATTACATGAAAAATAACCTATTCTGTGCTAAATCAACACTTAATGAACAATCAGATTATGGAAGCCAACCCATTGTTCTTATGCTACTACTTCTGAAAACAAATGCTCTTCTATCTATATTTTCTTCACCAAATATATTTTCACCTAAAAAGAAATATAGGATCATTTCTATTGAAGAAACAGAAACTTTAAATGTACCAACCAGATCCAACAAAATATTTGATGTCTTAAAGTCACGATAGATGACTGGTTTCTCTGCATCATGAAGAAATGCCAGACCCTTTGCAGCGCCGAATGCAATCTTCATTCTTACGGACCATGGCAAAGGAAGCAACACTTCTGCAGTATTTTAGTAAAGTTGTACATTAGATGCATAAGCAAAAGATCAAACAAGTAAAGTGAATTTACCGAAGAACTGTGTCTTGCATTACAATAAATTAGAACTTAAGAGGTTTGTATGGAAAAGAGCATCTGCCTCTAATAATGCAAAGAAATTAGACTTCTCAGTTTTCAGCTGATTTGAGGCAAGTCTTCCAAGATGTAGAAAGGGATTTATGGGATCTCCGATAGAAGTTCCATTTGAAAATCTCTTAGGTGGAGATAGAGGTAAATTACACTAGACCTGATGCTGACTGGGTCAGTTATTCACAATTTTCTGTTAAATTGACATCTATGAAGGTTAATATAAATCGTTGCATAATTTTCACAGTCCCACTTTCCTTCAGCTGTCTCCATACATATTTATATTTCCCATCACATCCATCTGAAAATGTCTTGTGACAGGGACAAAGATCCAACTTTCTTATGCTTAAGCAACTACAAAGCATAAAACTTCAACCGTTATTACAATTCTAATTCTGTATTATTCCAGAAAGTTACAAAATGAGGTCCTGATCGGAGTGGTTTTGAGTTTTATGTTCTTAATTTTCAAATACAACTAAAATTGAGTGTTTTCAAACTAAAAAATGGAGCTGTTTTATTTATTTATTTTTTTATATTTTACTTATTTTCAAAACCATCTAATCTTATTTTCTAAAACCAAAAAAATTGGATCTAGTTTATAGGTTCAAGTTGCAAAAACTTGGTTCAAAGTTGGTGTATTTTTCGGGAAAGAAAAGGAAGTCTCATCACCGTTTCCTCCAAATACGTAGCTTGGATTTAAAATTTCAAATTTAAACCTGACAACTAATAACAAAACTTTATCTAACCAATACGATTCCACCACAGCTTCTCTCTTTAGGAGTCAACAATTGCAGAAAATATGGGGAGATTGCTAGGAATCAGTACGTTTCCACGCTTATATTGTGTCCCAGTTATGTCCTAAAACCTCAATGAAGAATGCAGAATTTAATATTCTGGAAAATCAGTATGAAATACTTACTGGAGAAGAGATTGTTTTCCACACTGCCCCGGGCCATAAACTCATATATTAGCACCCTATGTTCATCTTCACAGCAGTATCCAATCAACTTGACTAGATTTGGATGAGAAAGCTGCCCCAAAAATATGACTTCTGCCTAGAATGCAAAGCTCTTGATCAATCTTGCATCAATTTAAACGTTAAGAAAGATAACTATAGCATGAACCTTTATAAACACTACCAGCCATTCTCTGTGCCCTTGATGACTGTTGTCACCATCATGAACCTTAACAGCTACAGGAAGATAAGGAAGCCCCTTCCTTACTTCCTCAGAAATAAACCCTTTATAAACACTTCCAAATCCTCCTCCCCCCAAGACATGATCTTTCCTAAAATTTTCAGTGATTATCTTTAGTTCATCGTAAGTGAATACAATCAATGGATTTGTAGCTGAATCACGGCGTAGGTCTTCTACTTCTTCAGGATTGGATGGTAACTTACTATCATCATTCCGTTGTTTGACTGCATTGGAAGGGTCTTTGGGTGAATCTATAAGAGCAATGAGAGAGAATAAGATTATACTGTTGGCAAGAGAATGTTCATTCCAATATATCTCCAATGACACTAGGAAGAAAAATCAAATATAAGAAATCAGTGGATAGCACAACTTACATATGATTCACTGGTGCATATAAAATTCAGTAAGTTCACTAACTAAGAATTTTTTTTTAAAAAAAAAAAAAACCATTGGAATGGATAACCACTGAAGATGGAATTCAACCGAAGAACTTCAAAAACAAAATAATGCACATATACTGAATTCAAATTTTTGAAGCCTGCGTAATTTCAATTTTTCTTTTCTCTTGTCAATAGATAGAGGGGGGACAATGAGGGATTTCAACTTATTTTGGGGGAAGGGAGTACACATGAGTTCAGACCTGTGACTAATGATCTAACAAAACCTTAAATTATAGGGGAAGGCCACTGCACCAAATCCCTTTGCTCACTTAGTTCAATTTTATCACATTAAAATATATATAAACTTCCCTTCATATTCCAATGTAGAGACACAAAACATGCAAAAAAGTTAGACACCTTGGAAAGCTTGGGGATATATTATAATTGTAAAGCAATAGTTGCTTTTTTTAAAACCCACCACTGTTTTGCAAAAAAAAAAAATATAATTAAGATATGCACTACAGTCAGAGATAGCTACTAGCCACATATGAAGGACAAGCCGACACACTTTTCTAGGGAAAGGAGAATCAGAGCTCGGATTAACATGTTTTCTTTATGTTTTTCACATAGAACTATAGTAAGCTACTTTTACAAATGATAAAGAATTAAAGAAGATTTATGATTTTTAGCTACAGATTTCTGTTTTCTTCTCCTTTTCTTCTCTTATGCATATTTGCAGAATTTAGCATGCCTATCGTTCAGAAACAATGAATCTGCCTATGGATCCAAAAGTTCAACTATATTCAAATAATTTAATTACTAGAAACATCTGATAGCAAAACACCCACCAGAAACCAAAATGATATAGATCAATCAGTACTGAAATTAAGCTCCTTAACAGAGAAAAACTTGCTATGGTCTCTTAAAAATGGGTCCTTTTTAATCAAACTCAATCAGACAAAGAGTAAAAACACTAACATATCACCGATTATCAATGATTAATCAAAGCATAGAAAATTAATCCAAACAGAAAAAAAGTAAAAGTGATTCTTCACAGAAACCAACCTGACTTTGCATTGGATGAAACTCTGTAAACAGAGGGTTCCCTTCTACACCAGCAATTCCCCATTATACCAAAATCAGATATAACCTCACAAAGCTCCTTACCAACAACCCATCACATAAAAATCAAAGCTTTATACTTTTACACTTTGAGAACCATGATTCAGACCAAAGAAGAGATTACAACGGGGAAGAAAAAAAGAAATGAAAAGATATAGCCTCTAGTATTATAAAATGGAGGGAGTGAGAACTGGGAAATGTTTATGATGATAGAGAGAGAGGTTTCTCTTGATGGTAATGATGAGTTTGAGTACTGAGTGTTAAGGTGGGAGTTGGTTTTTGGCAATGGGGAGGGATAGGGCCCACAGAGCCGGGTGGATTTTGTGGTGATTCAAAATGTGCGTTTGGGCACTTTCTTGTTAGTGCTCATAGAAGGTGCATGTTGGATCCCCACTGGCACGGTGGCACCACTCCTTTTCTATCACTCTCCATTCCAACACATACTGGGACGCATTCTTTTCTCTAAACCTGCAGGGTGTTGCGCCTATTTTCCTTGTCCATGTTCCCACGGCTTCTCGCTCTCACACTGTACCTTTTGCCTGCGCCGTAATTGTTGACGTGCTAATGAGTGAGTTATTGAATTATCCATGATAGAATTTAATTTTTATGTTGTTTTTTTTTTTTTTTATGAATGTATCAATTTATTTTAAAATATATGTATGATAATATTATTTAAAAGTATTTTATATAAATAGTTGAGATGTACGTAATAAAAAAAAATTAGGTGATATTCAATAAGTTATTATTCTCTAATTAATCTAGTAACTCAAATATTATCACGTCAATACAATCTGGGTCCACTGCTTCACCCAACTGTTGGAAACTTGCAACCACTGTACCTAATATAATTCTTCTTCGATCTTTCAATTTCTTCTATAAACTATTTCTATCTTACTTTTCATGTTAAACCAATCAAAAACTATCACCAGAGAAGTGATATACTAAACATTTGTGCCTCACATTTCATGCACCTACTTGGGCAACTTAAACTATCCCCTAAACTAAACAAGCTTAAAATAAGCAACGGGTTAACGTAAAAGTAAAAAAAGACATGTGTTGCATCTACGTTGGAAACCAGCGACTTAGTTCTACCTACAAAAGAATAGTACAGTCAAAAAGCTATTAGAATTGGAGTTTTCACAATTTCTCTAATACTCAAGTTAATAATTTATTATAGGAAGAGAAAGATCCTAATTAATGTAGATGATTAAAGTCTAAGTCTTTGTCGTCTTTTGGAGGTATTTTTATCATTTTCTTGTAAATAAGATAATCCATAATTGTAATTCTATTTAACAACATTTAAATCTTTTTTCTTTTCCAAGAGAAAGAAGGATATTAATTTCGATACATCCGAATTAATTCAAAAAATACTTTTATCGTTAAAATAAAAAATTCTTTTGTTGCCTTTCCCTCTCAATACGAGTGACATTTTCAATTTTGGATTTTTCAAGAAGTTGCAATATCTAATTTTTTTTTAAAAAAAAATTGTATTTTACCTAACTACTTATATTCCATAATGGTGATCTCCTTTTCTACAATCCTTTTCCTACAGATATGATTGTTTTTCCTTCCCTACTTCAATGATTTAAGTTAGAGTGCCCTTTATCTTTAAGTAACTGTATTCCATTCCATAAGCCTATTGCAGAGAGGAAAATGCATCAACCTGCCAGCTTTGACACAGTGGAACATTTATTATGTATATTATCTAGCTATGATAAACAAGTGGGATATATTAATAAGACTCACACATAGAGTCTACATTGATCGTAGATTATTGATTATTGATGTGTTTATGGTATATTAATGCTCTAGTTATAGAACTAGAAAACTAATGGTCCTAAATGTTGATTAAACACCTTAGGCCAAAGACTAAAATCGGATTTCTTGCAATTTTTTGTGTAATTGATGGGATTGTTAACATAACAAATTATAATAATTGGATGAATTAAAATTGCATAACTCTTATTGTTATATTACCTATAATTCATTATGTTAGCAACTACACCATCTGCAAGTTTTGTCAAGAAACAAGCGTTGCTCAATAATAAACAAGTGGGATTTATTAATCAGGATCACATATAAAATCTACTATTGATTGTTGATTATTGATGTGTGGAAGTAGAAAAGTAATGGTCCTACGTGTTGATGAAAATATTAGGCCAAAGACAAAAAAAAAAAAAAATGGCTTTCTTGCAAGTTCTCATGTAATAGGTGAAATTGTTGACAAAATGAATCATAACAATTGGATAAATTGATCACTATACAATTCTAACCATCTAATTGTTTATAATTCATTGTGTTAGCAGCTAGACCCCTACAGGAAACGAGTGTAAGTCAATAACCAAGTGGGATTTATTAATGAGACTCATGTATAAAGATGGCTATTGATAGTTGATTATGGATGTGTTTATGGTATATTAATGCTCTAGTTGTGGAAGTAGAAAAGTAATGGTCCTAAGTGTTGATTAAACATCTTAGGCCAGAGAAGAAAAATGGATTTCCTGCAATTTCTCATGGGTGAAATTGTTGACATAATGAATCATAACGTATGAATGAATTGATTATTATACAATTCTCATTATCAAACTGCGTTCATTATGTTAGCAACTGTACCCCTAAATGATTTATTACAAGTATGAATATTTACAAACGGACTCAAACAACATTGAAACTAACCAAAATCTACTTACTAAAATGTGCTTGAATTTGGAAAAAAAAATTAAATCACCTAAACCACTTAAAGTTTATATATATAAAAAAGTTTTAACAAACTGACATAAATCAACAATTACAAACCGCCTCAAACTAAGTCATCTTAAATCTTAAAACAACAACATAATTTTAGTTTGTAATTTTCTTGAATGAACCAAATCAGTAGATGCATTTTTAGGCTAAAGTACACCAAACCAAACCAACAAATACCCTAATTTCAGGAGATCCATATTCCCAAAGACGGTGGAGGTTTAGCATCCAAAGTATTAACCTCAAGGTAGATAAGTGTCGTTTTGACAAGAGACGAGCCTTGGTCAATAATACATTCGTTGTTTTTGACAAGCTAAGCAATAATAATCTGGTCTGGTAAAAGGCAAGTCCCATTTGAAGATTACCAAGTCAAATCCAGATGTAGAAATGAGATAAGGGTGGGTGAATTAGAGATTATCACAATTAGAAATAGAACATACTAGTTTAATTATTTTATTATTATACAAAGTAGATGGCCTACCATACAAATTATAATGGCCAGTTTTCCTTTAAAAAAGTGGTCGAGTCATAATCGTCGGTGTAGTGAGTAGCACACTGTGTGTCTCTTGACTCTTTGAGTACAAACCATGATTATTCGGTGAAGCCTCACGTCTCCTCATGTTATATGTTGCTTTACTGGTTACCACAGCCACATATATACAGCATTAGATTTAGTATTAGTATTTTTGGTTTTTACCACGTATCGTCGTATCCTTTGGAATTAAAACTTGTTCAGATGGGAGCATTAAATCCCTCCTAACTATTGTCACCGCTGGATTTCAAACTTTTAAGACTTTTTGCCAGAAGTTCTATGGAGCTTAGTCTGCTATTATTAGCTGTTTGGATTTTTCTTTTTGTTATTAGAAATTCTTCTAGCAATAAGTGAAGAATAGGCTTACATTCTTTGTCCCACAAACATGCCACTATTTCTTATTGAACAAAGTTCATAAAAACAAAAGATGTGTGTTTGTTGGTGTATATGTATTAGCATTTGACTTCAAGTTTTATGGTGGTGGGTGTTGTGTCGACGTCATTCACCATTAGAGGCTCTTGTTGTTTTGGTAGATCCGATAATTGGGTTACTAGTTTACACAAGTTTTCATTTGTCTCCTACCAGCTGATTATCCTTTGAAGCAAAACATGCCAAGCGTGAGGACAGCATTGATAGGCAGCTCACATACGTAAGAAGCTTGTCTTATGTAACAAGGATATAGTTACTACTGCAAGGAGATGTCTAGTCATTTTCTCACCAGATATGCTACTAGCTGCTATATCATTTTCTTCTAATTAAGTGTATATATACAGATTTATATGTTTAAATTGATCTAACTTCAATTTTTTAATCTGTCAAATGCAGATGTAATTTCTAAGGGAAGTGATATACAAGCAATCTTATGTTGAAACAAAATAGTTGAGCAAGAGTAAAATAATTAAATAAAAACACAAAAATCAATGTTGTTCATGAAGTGCTCTCTACCTGTTCATTACATATCTTCTAAGCGGGCATATATCTATTCCCAGAGACAAACCTACCTTCAATTAATTAGGTGCAATTGTCCTAAAAAATTCTTTAACATAAATTGTTTATCTTATATATTTGTTCTCTTTCTGAATTTTCATACACCTCCTTTTGTTTTTATTAAATTTTGCTCCCTTATCTTACTTTCTTGGTTCCGTTCCTGTCCTATTCCTTCATGTGATTCCAGGCATGCTATATTGCTACCCTAAAATAAATTTTTTAACTTTCCTAACTTTGCGCAATAATATCAAAGTAACCTATCCTCGTTACCTTTTTGTTCAGAAAAAGAAAAATACAAGCAGTCTTACTATTTTTCCACCCAACATCTTTTCTGGTGTGTGGTATTTTGGTACTACAACTAAGTTTTGTTAAGGTGTTAGTTGGTTTAGTTGTAAAGTCCCCATATAGTGGTTGATTGTTGGGGCCTCATTGGATTCTGAAAGTTTAAGAAAATGAGAATGTTTTCTCTCAAACCACTGACAAAAAGAAATGCCAACTTTAATTTGTTCTGGCCATAAGTCGGCAGGTAATAGAAAAAAAAAAATATGCATATGTTTGATAGTCCATGGACAATTCCAAATTGTCTTCCACTTTAATTTGGTCAAGAGAGAATTTTCAGATGTTGTTAGGCCCATGAGAAGTGACTTATGAAAGAACTTGTCTAACAAGCCTATGAAGTTGGAATTTGGCAATGGGAATTGGGACAAATTAACTGTCTTAGTCTTATGTCCCCACCTTCTGACTGAGTTTCATCTTCTCGTTCTTTTGAAAAGGTTGTAGAAACACTTACCAAGGAAGAGCTTTTGATGAAAAGATTTAAAAATAAAAGAAAAAGGAACAAAGAAAAGATATGGAATAACTAAGATGGTGGCTAACGAAGGATGAGCTAATTGGTAATGACTAGAATTGTACCTCATGAGGATAGTAACTCGTCTCACTATTAATGTGGAGACTTTGTTGATGGATAATCTATTAGTATTTCTGTAAAAGTTCTTTGAACTGCTGATGTGAAGACCTTACTGGTAGGTAATCTATAAATATCTTTGTAAGCGCTCTCCAAGCCTTCAAGTCTGCTTTGCCTTAGTGAATCTTTGCCCGCAACTAACCTAAACTTTTCTCTAAAAAGAAAGTATACTAAGATGGTGGGTCCATTACTCTATCCTCGAGAGGTTTCTTCCTGCTTCCTTTATTCTCACTAGAATTCTATGGAGGTGAGCACAATTTGACATTGATGGAAGCAAGCTGGTAGGGTGATCCATTACTCTATCCCTCTCTCTCTTCAAAACTCTCACGCGTGGAGATGTGCATGCTTTGATTAACTTTTGAGTGACCATAATAATGGTCAAAGTAATGACCATTTCTGCAGATAATTGCAGAATAATACAGGAGTATATACTGGTCATCATAGTCTAATTTGTCTCTAAAATGCCAATTTACACATCAAAATACATTGCAACAACAAAGCTATTGCCATTATACATTGCTACAATGAGTACATTATACTTGGAAATGTCAATCATAACACATAGCCTGGATCTAATGGATACCCTAATTGAATGCTCTGATAAATGATAATTAAGGGTCATGTCCCCACCTGTGCATAAAGATCAAAAACACATTATTTTTGCTCCAGAATAATTAAATTAAACTGGGCCCAGAAGCTTCATAGATTGATTATCTTTTTTTTTTATAAATAAATTTCCATAAGCTGCTATTTAGATCCTCGGTAATAGCCATGCAACTGCCAGTAAACAAGCTATCTCTTATTTCATGCAGCCAGAACTAAAACTTCAACACATTCTCTTTTTATCAGAAAGGAAACTAAAGCTAGAAGAATCAAACTGACTTTTAAGTCAACTTCTCTGCTATAAATGCAGCATAACAGTATAAGCAACTAGTTTATCTCTGTAAACTCATTCATCTTCTGTGCAAAATATAACTTAAAACCTGCTAAACATCTCTTTCTTATGTATATATTCCATGCATTACAGAATCATACAAAGAAACAGCAAGCAACAAGCAGATTAGTCCACTAATTCTTCTGGTTTATTTGGACCCAGAGTCATATATATGTGCATCAAAAAGTAGTGAAGAATATATCCATGTTTTCTTTCATGGCAGCTACTTGTTATCTAATATTTCTGTATATATCTATGATTATGTCTCTGGTATGGTCAGCGCCATATTTGCGTCAAATTCATTTATAATGTATGTATCATTAAAGCTTTAGCAGTATGATGCTTAGCCAGGATAGCTAAGTATATCTTCATTAATCACTCCTGTACCACAATCATCTCACAAGGTTAAAGGGATTTAACCATTATAGTTAAAATGCCTCAACTAAGACAGATCTTTATGTTGTACTTGAAATTTCTGCTTGACAAAGCAAACTGACATCTACTTTAGATAATCAAATTATTATACATGAAGAAGCAACAACAGAAAGCTCTGTCTGAATACTGATGACAAATGACAAGCAAGTTCTTAAGCATTCATATTGAAGAAAAATTTCATGATTTGATGCATAAGGTGTGATGGTAACGCGTATTTCATAAGTCTAAAGCGTTGATTAAAACCCTGGATTACGCAACAAGTTAAGCACATTTTAAGCAAATTGTTAGGAAGAATTTAGTCAAGTAATGATTCCATTGTCTTGGCCTAGTTCTTAGATTTTGCCTTTTTTCTCTCCTCAACACCTAGTATATCATTGTGTATATACCATAATTCCTGCAACTAGTTCTCTTAGATTGCTAAACTATTTTGAGTTAATTATGACAGTATGACTCAGAAGAGATAGACTACTTTGCTAGAATTATAGGAAGTGATATATGTAATCAAGAATTTAATAATTCTACTCAAAGAACCATCTGTGTACCTATGGTCAATACTAGGATTCTGCTTACCATGATTCTGATCAGACTGAAATTAAATGATAATCAATGGATTAACTTATCACAGGAAACTAGAGATAGGGCTGCAGAATTATAGAGAAGATACAGAAATTAAGTTCTCAAGTACATAGGCAGTGGATTTGAATGAAGTTTCTTACCTTAGTAATTGGGTTTTAGGTCAAATACAAGTCTCCTTAAAATGTACTTTACATGACCATTATTTAGAACATTGCAAGCCCAAGTGCTTCACTAAACTGTCTTAAAATTTCATGTATCAGAAATGAGATTCAGAGAGACTATGAAGCATAGATTGTGTAGTTATATAAAGAATGATAAAGGAGTTAGTGTGCATTTTCCTTAATGGTATTCTCTGAACATATAAGAAATGAAGTTTCAATTAGCTAGTGAGGCAGGCAATGCAGAATGCTCATTAATTAACTTGAACAAAGAAAACGGTATGAAAGATTTATTAGTTACTGCTCTAGTCCAAAACATGTCGCACACCTAAAGGGTGTGAGGGTGTTTGGGTGCAAACAAAAATATATATATAAAGAAAAGGGTGGTCAAATAGAATTTTTATTTTGATATAAAAATGATTAAGGGCACATGCATTTCCTTTTATGGTATTCGTGCTAACTATGATACCATGTTAGTGTTCTTCAGTATTCTACTTTGGATAGGTTATAGGTAACATAAAAGTAACACGTGATTACACAAGAAAAAAAAAAATCAATGGAGGAAAAGAAAACCAGGGGGCAAAAGTGGGGGAGGTGAATTGTCCTCTCTATGTCAGCTGGCTAGCTTTGAAGAGAAAATGTCATTATGGAACCATGAAGGTATCTCAGTGCTCTTTCAGCTTTGAATTACTTGGAAAGCAAGCATTAGAGAATATTGTTGAGGTCAGCCTATGGGATATCACAAGTCAACACTTCATATAACTCTAACACTATAAAACCCTATCCAACCAAGTGCTTCTTACAAGGAAAAATCAAAATGGCTACTTATTTTCAATGTTTGGTCTTGCTTCTCTCATTTTCCCTTCATTTTCTTCATTCAACTTCAACTCCTCAAGTAAACTTAATTCTATCAAATGTTTCAGCATGTTTTTTTCCCTTTTCTAGTAACAAACATATTTTCTTCATCTGTCTAATTCTCTTTTCATTTTTTTTTCCGCACATAGGTCTATATAGTCTATTTGGGGCTCAACCGTATTCGTGATCCTAATCTCACTTATCGTTACCATCTGAAACTTCTATCTAGTGTCTTCGGAAGGTCACTCTAGTATACTTGTTGTCATGCTTGTTCTAAAGATTTTTCTTTGTTGCTATCATTACATAAACTCATTTCTCTCTTACATCTACTACATTTCAGTGAGAAAGAAGCTGAATGTGCTATTCTCTATAGCTACAAGTATAGCTTCTCCGGGTTTTCAGCATTGCTCGAGCAAAACCAAGTGCGGATACTAGAAAGTAATGATCTAAACCATATCCCCTTTTGATTTTCCCAATTTCATGTTGACAATTAATTCATATATGTATATATAAATGTTTATTATCATGAAAATAATAATGTAAGCACAAAACTTGCAGATTTAAAAGAAGTAGTATCAATTTTCAGAAGCCAGTCATCACAGTCCAGCACAACAAGAAGCTGGGACTTCTTGGGTCTTACCTTGGATGACAGTGAAGTGACTCCATCGCAGCTAAGTTATGGTGATGACATCATCGTTGGGGTCTTAGACACAGGTCTTTCTATCCTTTAAACTTGATTGTTGTGCAAGAAATCTATTCTGGTTTATATGGATCTATAATGCAAATAATTTATTTTCATATTTATAGTTAAACCAATTATATTGGCTCGAATTTGGATTAGTATGTGCCTGATATGGCACCAGATACCAAATGGTTTTCTCCAAGAAACTAATTATATTGTTATGCATGGATCTGTATTTGTGAGAAGGTGTATGGCCAGAATCTGAAAGTTTTCAAGAAGATGGCAGCATGAGTCCTTGTCCATTAAAATGGAAGGGAGAGTGTGTTGAAGGCCAAGAATTCGAGCCAGCAAATCATTGCAACCAGAAGTTAATCGGTGCTCGATACTATCTTAAAGGGTTTGAGATAGAAAATGGGATGCTTAATGCGACAGAAGAGTATAGATCAGCTAGAGATTATGTTGGGCATGGAACACACACAGCTTCAACTGCAGTAGGGTCCATAGTGGAAAATGCAAACTTCTTTGGCTTAGCAAAGGGTATTGCAAGGGGAGGAGCTCCAAGGGCGCGTTTGGCTGTTTACAAAGTATGTTGGAATATAGACTTAACAGGAGTGTGCTCAGAAGCAGATATTCTGGCAGCTTTTGATGATGCTTTGCATGATGGAGTACACATTATATCAGTCTCCTTTGGTCCAATGCCACCATTGATTCCTTTCTTCAAAGAAAGTGCCAGCATTGGTTCATTCCATGCCATGCAGATGGGTGTAACTGTTGTGTTCTCTGCAGGAAACAACGACGTGTCCCCTGAACCATCTCTAGTTGGAAATGTGGCACCCTGGTCCATATGTGTTGCTGCTTCATCTGTTGACAGAACATTCCCTACAAAAATCAGCATTGCTGATAAACTTTACGTAGTGGTAATTACCTAGTAACATTATCTATGTGAGTACATAGTTTTTAGAGCCTATTTGGACTAATTTTTTTTTAAAAAAATTGTTTTTGAAGCGTGAAATAAAAGTTGAAAGTAATTTTTTTTTTTTAACTTCTAAACATGTTTTGGTTATGAAAGTGATTGACTTCTACTTTTGCTCTTTTTTAGAAGCATTCCTTACATATTTATGAAAAAAAAATAAGTATTTTAATTTTTGAATGTACTTTTGGTTTTCTCAAAAGTCAATCCCCACTCAAATTATGCAAGAGTCATTTTTCTCTCTCTGCTAGAAGCTTTTCAAATTTAAATTATTTGTAGTCACTGTTAGTAGTCGTTACAATAAGGCTACAATATAATGCATCATCCAATGACTACCAACAATAATTGCAATGCGGTCAACTATAGAGAATCCAAGTCCAAGCATTCTTAGCCTAAAAAAGTCAATCCAAACATGCTTTTAATGTGCTATAATGATATCATATACACATCTAACGTGCATTTTTTTTTTTTTCGATTTTTCAGGGAGAAAGCTTAATTACAACACAAATTACAGGACTACTGGTGGATGCAAGCAGTTTTTTTTTTGGAGGGTGAGTAACCAAGAGTTGTGTCTTGATTTCCCTTTTTGGAGTTAATTGGAAATGAGATTGAGATGTGTTATTATTTTACATGTAGGGTATGTGATGAGGGGTTCATAAAAAAGACAAACAAATCAACTGAAGGGAAGATAGTACTATGCTTTTCTACGGTATTAGCAGGATCAAAACTACTAAGTCTATATGCAGCAAGGGCAGTGAAAAAAGTAAATGCATCAGGTTTGATCTTTGTTGAACCTATGACAAGGCAGTTACCTGATGTTACTGATGTTCCGACAGTCCTTGTCAATTTGGAGCAAGGGACTCAAATTAAGCGTCTTCTCGCTGAATCTCGCTAGTATGTTTGAATGTGTTTTCATTGCAGTAAAAAAATACACCGTCATTTTAGTTTTGACATGATATAACATGAATTGTTAGATGAATTAATCAATATATTATTTAATTTATTTAACAATTTATGTTTTGTTATATTAATGATTGTGTATTTTAATTGCAGTCAGTCTAGCATCTGGATTTAATGTGGACAAAAAAATACTATTACTTTAGTTGTTAATGTAATACAATATGAACTTTTAGATGAATTGATTGGTATATCATTTAATCCATCCAACAATTAATGTGGTGTTATATCAATGACTCTCATAAACTATTTCTCATTTTCCTCTTGGAAATCATTGTAACTAATTAATTTAATTTATTCTATTGAAGCCTCCCTAAAGTGCAGATAAAAGGAAGCAGAACAGTTATTGGGAAGTCACCAGCACCCGTAGTTGCATATTTCTCATCTAGAGGACCAAGCTCACTCACCCCTGATATTCTCAAGGTTAATTCATGAAAATGCATATCCATTAATTATAAACAATCCTCAAATCTCCATGTCACATTAAGTGTTTTCGTACGCAAATCTTTTTTTTTTAATTCCAGGATTTATGAGTCATGGAAAATATGAATCCTAGAATTTATAAATCATAAGATTTTTAAAATATGTTTGGTTAACAATTATGAGAAGTTTTTTTAAAATATTCTTAAGAGAACAGGAAAAGAGATTTTTTTTTTTTTTTAAGAAAACTACATTAAAAAAGCATCCTAGAAAGCATGTTCCCTAAGATTTATTTTTATAAAAATTCATACCAAACATAAAAAATAAGAAATCCTAGGTTAGAAATTATTGGGATTCAAAAGAAAATTAGTCTACCAAACACCCGCTAATAACACTTAGAATCACTATGAAGTATGAATTCCCTCCTCCTCAATCCTCATTTTCTTTTATAAAATTATTCAACAGCCAGATCTGAGTGCTCCAGGAGTGAACATACTAGCAGCATGGCCTCCTAAAACTCCTCCATCGTCGATAAAGGGTGATACGCGTTCTGTGTGTTGGAATTTTCAGTCAGGAACATCAATGTCATGCCCTCATGTGTCTGGTGTTGCTGCACTTATCAAATCTGCACATCCAAACTGGTCTCCTGCTGCCATTAGATCTGCTCTAATCACAACAGGTGAGCAATGAGAAAAAAAACTTGCATCCAACAGCTTAATTTAGTTATTCAATTAAAACTCATTGACCCAAATCTCTAGCAGTCAAAAATTATAGTCAAAACAGTTGTTGGTGTGACATATTATAGGTTATTGAATGGTGCATTAATATGACTCATAGTTTATTATGTCAATGACTATACTAACTGCACCAACTTTTAACTGCAAGAAATTCAAACTCTATATATTAATTATTATGTAAGGAATAGACTATCAATAACATCACATAAATAACTAATATATGTACAATGCAATAAAGTGTAGTGTACTCATTGAATCATACAAGAGAAAAGGTTTTTGAGAAATTTAACGAAGGATGACATTCTCTGTCTCACAATTTATCTTAAATCTTGTTTTATTTTATTCTTACTGGTCAAAAAATATTAAAATAATATTTCAAGTATTAACTAATAAGTTATATAAAATGCAATTTCTAACCAATGTGAATATAATAGAACGCAATTTGAAACAAATTATGAAACAGAAAATTTTGCCCTAACCACAGCACCACTTAGGTGGAAAACAAGGATGACAACAATTATATCTGCTATAGATTTGGACAGACATAGAGTCTAAATCTAATTCTGCTGTGTGTTTCTGCCAACAGCACACACCCTAGACTCAACCTTTGACAGCATCCTAGGTGGTGGATCAATGAAGGTAGCAGATCCCTTTGACATTGGTGCTGGCCACATAAATCCTTCAAAAGCAATTGATCCTGGTTTAATCTATGACATGAAACCCAGTGATTACATTATCTTCCTCTGCAACATTGGCTTCAACCAAGATCAAATAACGAGGGTAATACTTCCCCCTCCAGGAACAGAGAGAAGCTGCCAACGCTTCGCAACAAAAACCAATTCCTACCTAAATTACCCTTCAATCACAGTTTCAAACCTCAGGTCCACAATGACTATCAAAAAGACAGTTCGTAACGTGGGTAAGAACAAGAATGCTATATATTTTGCCACCATTGTTGCCCCTTGTGGCGTCGAGGTTGAGATATGGCCAAAGGTCTTGATTTTCTCATGGTTCAGGGAAGAGAACTCATTCTATGTGACCTTGAAGCCTGTGAAGGAATCACAAGGGAGGTATGATTTTGGGGAGATAGTTTGGTCAGATGGCTTGCATTTTGTTAGGAGTCCATTGGTTGTGCGTGTGAACACTACTTCTGCTTATGATTCTGGCGGTTTGAAGCACTCATTCTAGTGCTATGGCTATGGAAAATAAGCCTCGAGGGTAAGCATACTAGTGCCTTACAGAGCACCATTTTATCTTGTTTGGTTTGTGGTTTGATTCAACTGTTGAAGATTTTGAAGGCTAGGCTGCAACGTGGGCCTATCTTCCAATTGTCTGAATCAGCTTTGTGATCATGATTGCATTGAGATTGTACTTCATATAAAGAATAAAGTTACGCCAAAATAATACATCTATTTCTTTCTTTTGTTCCTTTTCCCTCTATAGTTATAATAAATCTTTTTCCTACTTCAAGTAAAATGGACCCTCTTGATACAATTATACTTTAGTAGAAAAGAGATAAGAAAAAAGGGAGAAAAAAGAAAATGAGTCTCATTTTCTCTCTCCTATTACAATATCATAAAAATTATTTTCTCTCTCATACTATTGTATCATAGAAAATCCACTCTTTACATCAGGCAAAATTAATTCTTTCAATGCATCTATAGTATAATCTTAGGGAGATAAGAAAATAGGAGAGAGAGAAGAAGTGAACCTCATTTTCTCTCTTATATTACAATTTAGTTGCACTAAAGAAAATCCACTCTCAACGTCAGGCTAATAATAATAAATATCAGATATTCTAATGAAAATTCACCTATTATACTCATCAGAGTCAGAATTTGGTCTCTACAGTTAACCACACAACACTAGACAGCATTAGAGTTTGGTCCTGCACAAGAACAATGATCTGATACAACTGAACCACAATAATAGGCAGTTTGTATAGCACCGTTAAAGGTGATATGATATTAAATTACCAAACAAGTTGCGGCAATGCTGATACCAGCATCTTATTTCTAAACGATAAGAAGAGAAATTTATTTAATTTAATAAAGAAAAGAAAATAGGATAGACTAATGCTCATAAACCCTTCTCCTTTATACTTCATCTTTTTAAAGCTTGATGAAGTTGAAATTGTCAGATTCACAAACTGTCCCACTAATTTACATATGATGTGGTTAAAAAGCAGGCTGAATTGCATGGGATTGTGAAGGAGCTGCTTGGTGGCAGCAAGCTTGTTTCTTCCACCAAAACTGGTCAGGGCATCCTGCTAAGGCGAAAAACCAGATCTAGCCTAAGTGCTATAAACACAGCTTGGAAGCTCCTCCGACAATCACAAAACAACAGCAGCTCCGGTTCTTCCTCAGTTTCATAGAAAAATTTCCATCGCCAGCATTTGTCTTAATCTTGTTTCGGGTTACTGAGGACAGTGAGTATAAAGCAACTCTGGGCAATGACAGATGCCTCGGTTACTGACACTGAAATTTCCAGCAATAAACGCATAAGATTATCTTGGAATTGAGAACAAACAGTTAGGAACAGTGACTAAAGTGTCAAACTACTCGACTCATCAAATGCAGTAACAAGTGCACTAAAAATGCCACAAGGGACATGGCTAGGAAATAATTGCAGAGACTAGAAGAGGAGGTAATGCACCTGAATGCTTTAAAGGTTTGCAGTTATTCTAACTGAGCTTGAGGTCTCATTCTGATGTGTAGCTTTTGTACAAAGGTAAGATAACGACTGCAGCCATGAAACTAATATGGGTTTACGTACAACATCATCAGATTCAGCCACTTGTGAATGTAATTCGTTAAGAACCAAGTCCTTTGCATCTTTTGGCAACTTGGTAACAAGCTGCGCCAACAACTTCATGAAGTCTGGAAGGACCTAGAAAATTAAAAGGAAATAATAATAATTTAGAAACATTATGCAAACTTAGATGAACTAATTTCAAAAATAGTATTGAAATCATATGAAGGACAGAGGCAATTTCCCTAGTGCTTAATCTCAAGTACTTAAATGCAAACAAAATACTTTCTAGCAGGTCAAACCTAATAGCATGGCCATCAGGTTGAGCCCTAGAAATTCCACAGCACTTAATTTTACATTAAGTAGCAAGAAGCAAAGACATAAAGTTTTAGAATAAAATAACCAGCAACTTACTTGTATATCTACCAGGAAAATTAAGCGTAAAAGCAACTCTAGTAACTTCTTGCATGGCTCTGGCTCTCCTTGCCATTTCTTCCATGCATCAGCTTCATGATTGACAACTTCAGCACAGAGCTTATCAGCTTTTTCAACAAGGCTGTGAATACAATAAAACAAGGCAGGGCTTCCAGCAGGAAGATGTCGGACCATTCCTACAACTCCAGAAGCCATACCCTCAAAAGGAGTAATGCCAGGAAATCCCTACATTCATATTGGATGATAAATTAGAACCGTAATGTTGACTAATGAGATCAATTTTAATATCAAGATTTCAGTTTGTTCAGTTACCAATAAGGATCTCTGTATGTAATAGAAAACAAGCTGCTCCTTCAATGAAACTCTATCATTCTTATCAGATTCCTTCCCAAAAGATATAAATGCCACAAACAGAGAATGTGAGGCTCGAACAACTTTTCCATTTGGATGTTCCATATATCTAATTACACTTATTTAAGGAAACAAATCTCTTCCGAACAATAATGAGACCAGAGTCCCTAAAAAGTTAGTTAGTTGACAAAGGATACAAGAACATAGTTGAAGCTACCAAGTTCTTGAATACAGGACTGGGCAACTGCTCAACACAAGTTGGAATGACGCGTAAGTAAAACAGAATACGAGCTGTTTGTACATTATCCATGGACCATATGTATTTGGTTTTCTGGTTGGCAGTAAAGTCTGCAAGACATCTCTAATTAATAAAAGACAATACAATCAAAGCGAATTGGAAAAATAACATCACAGATGCAATATCATGAAATAATTAGGGACACCTTAGAAAATGATAAATCACACCTGGGCCATTTGTCAGGTTGACATACGAGGGCATGGACTGAACAAAAGAAGTACAAGCAGACTCATTCTCCTTGACAGTTGCAACTACCTTGCGGATTGTATCCATATATTCTGACAAACGGACATGACGAAAATATTCCACACAAGAAAATGATACCAGTATATTCAACGAAGTTTTCAGCTGCATTTCTTGAGTGAATTTCAAGTCTAACCTGTGCTTTGTGACTGCCAATGCAAAAAATACTACCATAAGAAAAGCAGATTCAGCAATTTTCTCTAAACTCTGAAGCAATTCATCCTCCTTTCCCTTAAGAAGCATGGCTACTTGCCTGTGTCCTGAGTAGATATCTTGACAAAATTTCCATACAAGATTCTCCACTATATTCTTATTTTCTTCATCTACCAAAACATACTGATTGCAAAAAATTCCAGTTATGGTCCCTGCTTCCTTGAAGAGTATATTAACTAGATGTTCTTTAATCGCATTAATCTTCAATCCACCTAAACTAAATGAGGAATATAGATGGGGCAAAGGAAATATTTCTGTCAACAACGCCAAAGCAAGACAAACAAAAAGGGATGCATGAACAGGAAATGAGCCAATTCGAGCCAATGCTAATGGGACACACTGTAGCAACAACCTGTTTTTAGGATCATTGCCTGGGTTATCAAATATCAGTGGCCTCGAAATCAAATCAGTAGCTAAAGCTTCCATCCGAACAACTGCAGAAGCCCCAACTCTAGAAACAGTCTCTAACTTCTTACCACTTGATACAGATCTATTAATAGCGCTGAAAACTCCAGCTGCAGCCATGAAAACAGCAAATGGGACATAGTTTTCCTTAGAAGTCTCAAAAGTTTCCTTGGAAAAGGCACGTATTTTATCCAAAAACTGGAAATTGATCAAGTTCGACATAACCCAATCCATCAAATAAAGAATAATAAGTCCATGAGAAATACCACCTTGAGGCCCATCTTCCTTAGCCCAAATTTCAAACAAAGTATCCAGTATACTGAGATAATGAACAGTCAGAGAAGAAGATAAAGCATAACCAATTCCAGCTAAAACATCTGGCACAAGTTCTGTAAATGAGCCAAGTATTCGGTATTCTTCTATCAAAAGTCTAGCGCATAAGTCCAAGCAGACTGTTTTGGGTCTTTCAGATAAAGAAGGCACAAAGGAAAAGGCACCTAGAAGGAGAATACCTTCAGACAAGAAGAAAGGACTGTTTCTAGAATCGACTTGAGCAGAGAATAGTTTAGAGAGGACCTCAACCGCAGAATGAATAATATCAGAAGTAGGTCTAAAGCTTTTCCGTACCCAGATGTAAAGAAGCCTAAAAAATAAAGGGTATGAATCATAAGGAAGAGAAATACTTGAAGAGGAAAGAATCGAAAGAAGAAGCTTTGCTTGAGGGTCTGCAACATGGAGGGATGTTTGAGAATTAACAAGTGTTTTAAGAGACTGCAGATGATGGTTGCCAAATGATAGGTGTTGAAGGGAATCTCTGAGCTCAGCCCATGCTTGTATGATAGCTCTGGCAGACGAGGAAGAAGAGCTTCTGGGACTGAATTTGCTAGTGTCACCACACTTGCTCCTTAGCCATTCCTCCAGGAACACAATGTTAGGGCGCCTTGACATGTTATTATATTATCTGACAATGAAAAACCAGAAAATCTCAAACAAAAGTTTCTGCTGCAGTCCCAGTGCCACCACTTATCCATTTATAAACAATCAAACAAATTGAAAAGTTAAAACCTTTTACAAATTTTAATCTAAGTGTTAATATATATGTAAGCAAGAAAATTCACTTGGGTAGTTAAGTTCTAAATCGATATTCCTTTCTTACAATCATGTATTGTTTGAATAGTATAATGACCCCCAAAGACATGAATAAACATGATGAAGAAATTTGTAATTTCCAATTAATCCTCAAAAATTTGATAACTGGAAATGAAATTACTACTACTTACAGAAGAAGATAGTTTTTCCTTCCTTTCCCCTTTTCAGCTAGGCAGCCATTGAAAACGAAATTGACGAAGAGCACCAAAATCGAAGGACTGGTTGCCTTGTTTGACTACCTCAGTGTTAATAGGGTGAGAAACAGTGTGATACATCCATCGGCAAGAGAAAGGGAAGGAAACAGCGCAGGAAGGAGAGCACAGCAGGAGGTGCTGATGCATTTTCTCAAGCAGAGCAAACCGCACGAACCATGTTTTTTTTATTTTTTTTTTTTTGGGAAAATTAGTCCTTTATCAAAGGTTAACAAATTACGTAATTATTATTTTTATTTCAATATATAAATCTTTTTAGAACAAGTATCTGATTATTCTTAATTTTAAATTAATATGTTGTTGTTAACATATTAATAAATTTTAAAATCAAATGATAGTCTTTTCTGTTTTTCAATTTTTCTCATTTAAGTGATCTACTCTTAGTGTATTTTATTTTGAGTTGATAATTTGAACAAGAAAGACCATGATTAAGAGGTGGTGTTCTTGTAGACGGCTCTTCTAATTCCTTTGGCGTTGAAACTTTTGCTTCCGGGCTAATCACCAAGTTAATGATAACAAGTGGAAGTCAACCTGCAAAGGCAAGAATTATTAAGGAATTGAAAATTGATTCTTTAACCAATCAAAAACGAACGACACAAATTGCAGTACAAAGTTATAGGATAAAAGAGTGTTATGGGATTAAAAATTTAGTGAAAATATATTTTTAGTTTTGACTATAGATATTTGTAAGTAATTTGTCAGTACGAACATATTATTATTATTTTTTAATTTATAATTAATTTAATTTAAGTCAAATATAATTATAAATACGAACAAATTTTTTGGTATAATTGTGTCATTAGTACACATATTTAATCTAGTAATTTAAGTATGGGTGTATAGCAAGTGAATATTCAACACATTTTAAGAAATGCCAGCCAAGTTGTTTATTTTGTGGTTAAAAATAGAGCTAGAGGGCATGTATATTATATTTGATCTTATTTATAGGTATCTCTAGATATTAGACTAATTTTGTATAGAGTAAAATAATTATAATTATCACCTCTACTAAAATATATTCTTTTAAAAGTTTAAATTACTAATATTTAAAAGCCTTTTAATTATAAATATACTTTATTTATTAACTAAGTTATATCTTATTGACAAAGGTAAATATGTTATATGGAGTTAGAGATAAAAATAAGCCAAGTTAAATTGAGTTATTAAAAGTTCATCTCTAGCTCTAAGTTATTAAAAATTTAAAACATCTAAGTTTCTTTTGTCGGATGAAATTTACTAATTAACTTTTAAGCAAAGATTACTTTCACACTCATTTAAAAGTATTATGAATATATAAAACCAAGGCCCATTTAAAAGTACCATGAATATGTAAAACCCAAGACTATATGAGCATAGTTAGTTGCTACAATACAGCAAAATTATTAAATAAATCCGTGTCTAAAATTGAAAAAGAAAGCATATATTAAATAAGACAAAAAAAAAAAAAGAGATTAAATGAGGCAATTCATAGTCTAAAACAATTCATTTCATATATAGTGTATTTCACTCTCATGTTTTATAAAAAAAAAAAAAAAGCATTGAATCAATAAAAACATTAACTTAATGGAAACATGTAAAATTCAAAGATATTTTAAGCCAAAAAATACATAGTTAAAACTTCTAAGTTTTCTTTATTGAACAAAATTTACTAATTATTTTCTACCTTATTACTTTCACACTCGTGTAAAAATGCTATACTATGAATATAAAACACCAAGACCATACAAGCATAGTTAGTTGTTGCTAACAAAACAACAAAATTATTAACAAATCTATGTGTCAAACATTGGAAAGGAATGTGTATATTAAATAAGTCAATAAAAAAGAGATTTAATGAAGTAGATTCATGGTCTAAAACAATTAAATTTATCTATAATGTATTTCAATCTCAAATTTTCATAAAAAAAATGAGCATCATATCAATAAAACATTAACTTAATAGAAACATGTCAAATTCAAAAGTATTTCAAGCTAAAAAATTTATAAGTTTTTTTTACCGAAATTTACTAATTAATTTTTACCAGAATATTTTTACACTAGTGTAAAAGTACTATAAATATACAAAACCAAGACTAAATGAGCACAGTTAGTTGTTGCTAAAAAGAACAACAAAATTATTAACAAATCTATGTGTCTAACGTCGAAAAGGAAATTAAATATTAGATAAGCCAATAAAAAAAGATTAAATTAAACAAATTCATAGTCTAAAACAATTCAATTCATCTATAATATATTTTAATTCCAAGTTTTTATAAAATAACATATTTTCTAAAATTTAATATGATAAATTTAGAGATTTGTTTATTTTTCAAAAAACAGAAATTTTGTTGATACATTAACGTGTTAGAGAATGTATCTTCCATAAAAAAGTTAGGAATTTATCATTTCAAAATAAAATACTATATTATCTAATTTGATTTGATTTTTCTTTATTTTATTGACTTTGAGAAGGCGCCCAGGAAAAATCCAAAGAAGGGTTACCACATGTCCTGCTGGACAGGGACATCCATGTCATTTTTTAATTAGGGTTTTCAATTTTTGCCCAAAGGTGCAACTCCCCGACTTAAAAGCAGGAAAATCCAATCGTTACACCGTTGTTCAGAAAAAGAAGTATCACAGACCAATAGAAATAGCCGCAAAGAAAATCATGTTAAAATAAAATTAAAATAAAGACATTAATTTATGATGACGTGGCCATGACCACTAATCAGAAATCACCAACCAGATCATACCATGACCCGCGGGTTGTCGAATAAGAGAGTGAAAAGAGAGCGTGGTGCTATTTGAATCACCACTTTTGGATGAACAAAACCCTCTCTCCCCAAAACCCAAACCCTTGGCGGCTGTGAGACCCGTTGTTCCCTCCAATCTCCCTATCTCCCTGTCTTGCTGCTAGGGTTTTCTCAACCCTCTCTATCTTCTAAAACCCCGATACCCTCTATTTGGATTTGGGGGTTTATCTATTTTTTCTTTTTCGTTTTCTTTTTAACCTAATCACCGTGTGAAAAAGATCTCGTAATCGATTCGGTCATGGCCACCGTTGCTCCTCCTGCGGATCGTATCCTTAATCGATTTATTCGTTTTCGTATGCAATTTTTTCACTTTGTTTTTTCTCGATCTGTTTTTCAATCCTTCTAATTGGATCAGACTGGTTTTTGTTTCTTTTGGGTTGTTATCATAGTGGAAATTTTGGTTTTAGTGAAGGATGGTTACTGGGATTCTCAGATTCTGTTTTGATTTTCGCTTATGCCTGCTGGGGTTTAGGTTTTATGAGTTGATTAGAGCTGCATATGATGTAAAGAGGATGCTTTTGGGATTCATGCCTCAAAGGTCTTCTTTGGTCACATGTATTCCTTTCTTTCTTGGTTATATTCACCGTTGCGATTTGTGTGCTTGTCAATCTGCTTGAATTTGAATTTAGATGCGTTTCTTATAGAAGGTGTGCTCGAATTTAGTCTTTCTGAGGTTGTAGGTATTAGGGTTTGCTGGATTATATGTTATATGAGTAGTAGATTCTGGGCTTTGGACCTTACTTTCAAATGTTCTGTATTCCTTTACTCTCTTCTTTTAACAGAAGCAGCAGATTTGCTACAGAAGTTGTCATTAGATACTCAACCCAAGGCCTTGGAAATTCCTGAACCTACCAAGAAGGTACGAGCTAGCATATAAGAATTTCAGACAGCTGACAATAAGTTGAAGTTTATGCGGGAATTCCTATCTGTCTATGTTTTTCCATTCATTTAGTTACCTCATGATATGCCAATTTTTCCAATCTCCGTGCAGGCCACAGGCAATCAATTTGGATCTGTTGATTCTGGCAATGCTGCAAATGGTCAGATCCCGTCTGCTGAACGGTCCGTGACCCCTTTATTGCCAGATTTTGTTGATCCCACCATGTGTTACCTCCCAAATGGTTACCCGTCTACTGCCTATTATTATGGAGGTAAATTATTGCATAAATTCTGCAAATTTACATTGAATATTTTGGATTAAAACTTTACTTATAATTTGTTCTAATCAATTTCACAGTATAATGATTGTTAATGTGGATGTAGAGACATAAGCCTTTTTTGAAATGCTTGTTCCTTGTAGCTTATGATGGTGGCAATGAGTGGGATGATTATACGAGATATGTAAATCCAGATGGAGTTGAGATGACTTCTGTGAGTATTTACTTCTTCTACTCACTTTTTTTTTTTTCAAATTTATTTTCTGGATGCTTGATTCCCTGTTATAATCTTCATCAAATTATTAATTTCTTGTAATTTGTTTGGCTTTTGATAGGGAGTTTATGGGGATAATGGGTCTCTTATGTATCACCATGGGTATGGATATGCACCCTATGGCCCTTATTCGCCAGCAGGTTCCCCTGTTCCAACCATGGGAAACGATGGTCAATTGTATGGACCTCAACACTATCAGTATCCTCCTTATTTCCAGCCATTGAATCCAACAAGTGGGCCATTTACACCTACTCCTGCTGTCCCTCCTCAGGGTGAAGTTTCCACCTCTGCACCTGCTGATCAAAAGCCTCTCCCTGTGGAAGCAGCTAATGGGAATTCTAATGGTGTCACAAATGGAGGGACTGTAAAAGGAAGTAACGGTGCTACCCCTGTGAAGCCAGCTTATCAAAATTCGTCCTTCAACTCCCATGCTTCATATGGAAGGGGTGCTATGCCTGGTCGTGTTCCTACGCCTGGTTATCAGGATCCAAGATTTGCTTTCGATGGATTGCGCTCACCTATTCCATGGTTGGATGGCCCACTTTTTTCAGATGGGCAGCCAAGGCCCATGACTAGCTCAGTAATTACTTCTTCAATATCAGGTGGCAATAATGTTACGGCTTCAAGGAACCAGACCTACCGTCCTAATTCACAATTTATGGTATGCTTACTGCTGATTTTAGACTGGTTAAATATTTTAGCATGAGTATTGCCTTGATCCAGTCTTTAAACTTTCTAGTGTATTTGTCTATTATGATGGTTTTGTTTCTGATTATGATGTTTCTCTCAGAATTTGTTGCCTGTTAATTGGTTGAGTTGTAAAAGTAGTTCTACTTCAAGCAATCTGGCAGTCTCTATCAAGATTATGATTCTTTAGACATGATTCTGATGATTTTCTTTTCTAATTTTTAGGGTTTGCATCACCCAAGACCAATGTCTGCCATGGGAGCTACCCATGGTTTCATAAACAGAATGTATCCAAACAAGTTATACGGGCAGTATGGAAACTCGGTCAGATCTGGTATGGGTTATGGAACACATGGCTATGATTCACGCACAAATGGGCGTGCTTGGCTGGCCGTTGACAATAAGTACAAAACTAGGGGAAGAGGCGGTGGCTATTTAGGCTATGGGAATGAGAACATGGATGGCTTGAATGAACTGAACAGGGGACCAAGGGCCAAGGGTAATAAGAACCAAAAGGGGTTCACACCTACTGTCCTGGCTGTCAAAGGGCAGAACTTGCCAACAAACATAACCAGTGAAGAAGACAAAGAGAAGACTAGTATTGTTCCAGACCATGATCAATATAACAAAGCAGATTTTCCAGAAGAATATGCTGATGCCAAATTTTTCATTATAAAGTCTTATAGCGAGGATGATATCCATAAAAGCATCAAGTATAGTGTTTGGGCTAGCACACAAAATGGCAACAAGAAGCTTGATGCAGCTTACCAGGAGGCTCAGCAGAAACCTTGTGTCTGCCCCATATTCCTCTTCTTCTCGGTTAGTATTTTGATATTGGTGTTGATCTGCTTTCTCTTGTTTAATGGACATTATCATCTCAATTTTTAAATTCATGTGCAGGTTAACACCAGTGGGCAATTCGTTGGCCTTGCTGAGATGATTGGCCCAGTTGATTTTAACAAGAGTGTTGAGTATTGGCAGCAAGATAAGTGGAATGGCTGCTTCCCTTTGAAGTGGCACATTGTTAAGGATGTTCCTAACAATTTGTTGAGGCACATTACCTTGGATAACAATGAGAACAAACCTGTCACTAACAGTAGGGACACCCAAGAGGTAATGATGTTATCCTCATGTAAATTTGATGCCCTTGCATACTTCCATATTTATTTGAACAGGAAGTTTATTTGCAGGTAATGTTAGAGCCAGGGCTAAAAATGATTAAAATTTTTAAGGAGTATACCAGTAGGACATGCATTCTGGATGATTTTGGGTTTTATGAAACTCGCCAGAAGACAATTTTGGAGAAGAAAGCAAAGCAACAGTTTCCAAAACAGGCAAGAACATTTTCAAGCATTCTAATCTTATTAGTTATCCTTTTGTGGTAGTCATAACTTTGGGAGATAATATGCTGTATAAATATACAGGTGTGGGAAGGGAAGCCTGCTGACGAGAAGATAGAATTGAATGGAGAAGTCAAGAATCAAAAGTCAGATGTTACATCTGATTTTCTCAAGGAGCGTAACCTAGCTGAGCAGGTTAAGGAAGACAACAAACTTTCTGAGAATGGATCTGTTGCTAAAACTGGAGATGCCCCAAAGGGTGCTAAACCGGTTGTTTCTGAGAACAAGATTGTTGCCAATGGTTGCTAGTCTCTAGACGTATTTTATGATGGCGGTCGAAACTTGAGTTCAGTTTGCATATATCAGTCCTTATCATGTAATACTGAGCCCGCTGGTGCCGCCTGATTGGGTCTGTCTTGCCTTCTCTTGGAGATGATTGGTTTACAAGTGGAGATAGATATCTGTATATTTTTGGGCTTGGCAGGGCAGGGGTAGTTCATAGAATGCTAGAATCAACCCCTTTTTCATTGGGTTTTGTTTAATGTGGTTAGCTCCTAACAGGTTTTCTTTCTTAGGGTTTTGGGTTTTAGCTTTTCTTCTTAAGATGCGTCATATCCTATGGCTTTTTCTTTGTCTTTTTTCCTTTTCTTTTTTCTCCTTATTTTCCTTTTTCTTTTTATTTGGCTGGTTATTTCCTGTCTTGTAAATCTAGAGCTACTTTGTTGCAGAGCAGCTTTGCTTTTGTTACTTTCACAGAGAGCTAGAAGCAGGGTGGGAAAATATTGAAATATAGTTGGCTTAAGATTTTTGGCATATCTATTTTACAGTTGAAAGTCCTATTTTGCTATTATGCTATCTGACTTGCAATGAACAACTGCTTTCTTCATGTGTATTGGATCAATGTGTCCTATCACTGTCCACTGAGAACTCCATACGGTGAAAAATTCCCCGTTGTTCCGCGAGTTTAAAGCTAGGATGCTATATGGATATGCAATTTAGACTGCCTTTGAGGAGAAAAAGCATATTCTAAAGGGACATGTATGTTTTAGTTTGAACCACTTGGAGTCAATTTGATTGAAATATCACTATTCTTTGCTTGGGCACGCGGTTTGACTTTATTGGCTGACATTATGATGTGCTCATGACGTAAAAGGCGTAAGACCTCGAGAACATATTCTGTGTCACCATTATTGGAAGTCATTGTTAGCCGTAGGCGTTGGCTTGCTTTTTCTCTAGCCTAGTTTGGAATAATCTCCCTTTCGTTTGGTTTCAATGGAGATTTGGCGTGGTCACCTGATGTGAGGTAACTTGAGATGGTACAGAGTTGAGTTATTCTATCCAATGGCTCACATCTCTTTGACCGTACCAAATCAACATTTTATCACAATTCTAACAACATAAACCAAACCACAAACAGTATACAAGCTAACACAACAAAGAAAACAGTGATCTATTTCCAAGCTGTGCCCTTAGTCCATATCATAGAACCCATAGAAAAATATTATATCACCGGATGGAATATATCACTAACAAGGAATATCTAACCCCTATGGAACATTTCAGAATTTCAAACTTAATCATTAAACAAAATCAAAATGTACAATATGTACCCAAAAAATTCCAAAATGTGATTCACTTGAACACACTTCTAACCTGCACTAGTATTTATTATTGTTACAACTCAATCCCAATGAATTGGCCTTCCTACCTATACAAGTACTTAATGGAATCATTGGTCCCAACAACAAATGAAAAAAAAATGTAGAACTTCTTCAAACTCTAAGCTGAACACCAAAATTGCAATTCAGCTCAGCCAAAGTTTTCCAAAGGTTAATCTCTACCTATTCAAGTAGTACCCTTTTGACCATTTGAAACTGACTGCTGAGGGGAGAACTGTAGGAATGAAAACTGGAAACTATTTTCTCACTTAACGTACTCTCGCTGCAGAGGGAAGACAGAGCAGGAGGTGAATTTAGCATCGAGACAACCGGACATTCATTGAACGTTTAGATCAAGAAGCTCCGGCAAATTGTTTTTGCTTTAGTACATCCCCTTAAAAACAGGATTTGTTCGGCAAATGCTTGCTCCATATTCCTCATACTCCGCTTTTGTATGGCAAGCCTGCACGTGGGGCCATAAATTTTAGAAGAAGCATAACAGTCTCCACACAAAAGCAGGTGGAATGGCATAGAAATATTAGAACAGATAAAAAAGAATAGAAATATTTGATTTATTTATTTTTTGGAAAAAAGAGAGCAGAATGTTGCATAAGCAAGTGGTTGCCATCTAGAAAGGTAGATATCAGATTCAGATATCATAAACTTGTGAAAGTATGTGCCTGATGTGATAACATAACGCCAGTTTTCATGTTTCCAAACCTATAGTCTCGAATGCCATATAATGTTTCCATACATTGAATCCTTCATTCACTTAACCATATATTCAAGATTCAAAATCAAGTCAGATATTGAATGCCAAACAAGCCACATGTACAATCAATCACATAGAACAAGTGATATTATCAAACCAATCTCAACAGCAGACTTGCAAGGAAAAGAGTTTTGCCAACACAAGATCTATTACCAACAAATAAAAGTATAATCCAGCCTTCAAAACTGTAACCACCAATGATTTTCAGATGAAAAGCAGTCATAGTTGTAAGACTGTTATTTTAGTTTGGTACATGGTCCTTCATAACAAGACAGGAAAGTAGTTTGTTCGACAAGTATTCTACAAAACATTACATGGGAGACATATAAACAAAAAAGAACTAGAGAATATGGAATCCCAGTGCTGTGATTAATGCATTTACATAAAAGGGAATCTCATTCAATAATCAATTCAGTGATTAAGAGAACTTCATACCGCAAAAAATTCAGGTGTTGACGCAAGCACAGAGCCTCCAAACCAAACTGCATATCTCTGGATGGGGTGGCTGACTACATTGACCTCTACAGGTTGCGACTGTGAAAGCAATTCAAATAAAATGAAAGACCAAATCAACAAATATATGGTGGTCAGGCTTTTACACGTGTATTAATCTGCCCCACTTTGGGTGGCCATGTGAAAGAGTCATAAATTAAACAATGTGGTATCTTCAGCTCTTACTTTTATCTCCCCATTAAGGCGTGCTTCAGATGCAAGGACACGAGCATCAACAATTTTCTTCAGATCACGTTGCAACCTCCTTTGGAAGTCCTTAAACATGGTTGATCCTCCAGACAACACTATATTCTGAAATGAAATTGACCGGATGAAGGGCAAGTCATACAATTCAATCTTAAAAAAAGGCCATGTACACTAGGGTGGATTTTACTGAATATAGAAAATGATCATTAGGGTTGGGCTGATAAAACTCAACACTTAAGTGCTGCAACTGAGCAATGACAAGATATATATAATATTACGCTCCTTGATGTCAAAGTAAGAATTGAATGATCATTACTATATCTTGATGGTCTTTAAGAAATCATCCCAAAATAGCATACGACCAAATCTAGCCCTCAAAAGTAGGCACTTCTACAGCTTCTTTTATGTGAATATCACCAGGAGAAATTATGTATGTCACTTCACCTTGTATAATGCTCTTCTTGTGTCAATTGGTGCAGACTGAATACATTTGTCTATTACAACTGGCAAGGGGGTGGTGAAATCGCTGCTATATATCTCAGGATTAAAGAAAACCTACAAAATGCAAAAAGATGATGAGTCACCATTGGTAACCATTATCATGCTTTACAAATCTCAAAAGCAATATTCATGCGAAAATCTATTAAATTCATCAATCCTGCTAGCAAAATGGCCTAAACCAGTAGTACTATAGAAATATTCCACATCGTACCAATGGGTCTCCAACAATTCTGTACCTGGAGGAACTGACGGCAATCGTCTAAGGACAAGGTATAATGATATCATACCCAAACAAACCTTTATTCTGTCAATATATCCCTTCTAATTTAGGTAGATATTTAAGAGTTAAGACTGCAACTAATCAACTAGATATACAGCTAATCCATATTTGATATGATGGGTTCAGGTATTCATTATACAGAAAATCTAAGCAATAATGCAAACAACAAACAGATAATATCAAATCCAATGTTCCCTAAGATAGGTTTGAGTGTTCAAACTACTATATTAAAAGAAAAATCTAGGAAATAAACCAGAGGACAAACCTCAGGACCAAGAAATCGTTCATAGCCAATATCACAGGAATATGGTGCCCCTGTTTTTGGTTTAATCCCTCTCCATTGCTTGATATACTTGGCAGGTTCTTTGTCATGCTTATTAAACTCCTAAATACATGAGAGAAATTAAAGCCATCATCAAAAAAGAAACAATTCTACATTCACTATTTCACAAGCAAGATAAGTAGCCAAAATATTTGTGCATTCCACCCTTTAATGCCAGAAATGAAGAGACAGAAAGAAAACAATATTTGAACCAATACTCCTCAAATGATTATTACAAAACAAATCAGTATGGAACTTAAGACAAACCTTAACAATGTCAGAACACGTGTAGCAATACATTTCTTTGACTTTCCGAGCTACTTCAAAAAAGTCTTCAGGTGGCACATTCTCTCCTCTTTCCTACATGAAGCAGTGTCACACGAGACAGTTCATAAATCTCAATCAGCAAAAAGCAGCTTTCATATAAAATACAGATTACTGCAATCTCAATAAATTGAAGCAAACATACCAAACATGAGTAAGTTCCACCATACAAAACTACGGGGCACATTATCACAGATAGCTAATCTTGAATAAATAAATCAAGTGACGTGTAATGACATGGACCTGTAACAAATATCATCATGCCCCATTCATCTGTGATTACTGGTTAAATATGATTTGGCTCCACCAGCCAGTTCTGGCTGGTATTTCATTCGAAGTTTCAATATTAGGGTTTAGCAATCACGTATATGCATGTTTGCAAACATATGCAAGTACAACTAAATTCTAACATTTTAGCACAAGCACTACCAACCCGCATAAGCTGCTGGACAAAAAGAGTAACATCTCTTCCAGCAATAGGAACTGATTTGATGCTGCTCCCAATAACATAACCATCTGCCACAGGTACAACATGAGTAGCCCCATCTCCAACATCCACTACAACTCCTGTCATCTCACACTAAGATAAACTCTAGGTCAGTCTAATTTCTAAAAGGAAAAGAATAAGAGAGAGAGAGAGAGAGAGAGAGTTAAAAGAGGGAGGGAGAGACGCAATTTCACTTAAAGAACCATGAGTTTAATCTTTTTATGCATCAGGGTCAAGAATAAAAAGCCTGCCTAACATATATCAAATTAATAAAATTCCACTCTTTAAAAACAATTACTGTGGTTACTATTCAGGGATTGTATAATGGGAAAAAGAGGGGGTGGCACTGTTATTTTTATCACTAAAATTTCTTGCGCTGAATAAAGCATTCAGCACCAATCAGTAATTTTATCAAGCAAATAACACTTATGCTACAATAATTAAGTCTGAATCACGCAGATTCACTTAAAGAGTTCCATATTAAACAAATCAAATTTGAAGTTTCTATTGCAGTTTTAAGAAAACATATCCAAAAGCTTCAGAAAGCAGCAGGCTCTCTAAAACCTTAGCATATGTTGCAACCTTAAAGCAATTCTCCAGAACCTTAATTAAGTGGTCCTTTAAAAGGCATCATCCTACCAACCTTGGATGTTGTGTAGCCTGCGGCAAGAGCGAGCACCGAATTTACGGCAATATAAAGTCCAGGTACATTAAACGTCTCAAACATGATTTCACCAGTATACTCGCGACTCTCAGGTGTAGTCAGTGGACTCTCGGTCAAGAGGAAATAATGATCCTCAGGATCGCACCTTAAATAATTAAATATACACTGCTGCCAGAACCGCTCCATTGCATCCCAATTGTCAACCTGGCCATGACGAATTGGGTAGCTTAGATTGTAAGTACTACTTGACCGAGACTTTGCAAACGCCTCGTCTCCAATGAAGAAATCAAGATCTGCCATAACTCCCGCATTGTGCTGTGCAATCCAATTGGCCTTTGAAGAGATTCGTGATTGATTCAGGAACGACTCGTTAGCGGCTACTACTGTTGGAACAATAAAGCAGGGCTCAACATTACTGGCAAACCCCATCTTAGTATACCTGAAAATATCATTTATTATCAATTTCAGGGTAAACCCTCTTGATTGATTATCCAAAATGATTATATTCCATGCGCGATTATTGATTGATACTTTCATCAATCGACAAATCTTAGATTCTTAAATCTGTGCAACCGAAACTATGAATGCGAAAATTCAATTGGAGCAATTCAACAAACACGTCATATTCATTAATAATCAATCCTAAGCGAATTTAAATTCAATCGGAAGAAAGAAGAGAATAGTACCCGGTGCCATTGTCTATTACTACAGCTGGACGAGAGGCAGCAGGGTCCATGAGAAAATGCGATAAGGTGGTCGTGAATATTGATGATGGTGAGAAAGGTGGACCCGCGACTGAGATCCCAGAGTGTGTTTAAGGCAGAGGATCATGGTCGGGAAAAGCGCTCAGACAAGCGCAATAAAGGAGGACAAAGAAGACGAACAAGGAGATTCAGCAGGTATCGATGGTGATGGTGACGGTGACGCAGACTTGGATCCCAAGTGAAAGCAGCGACTCAACGGTAGCTGGAACCAGTTGGTGAAGCTTCCTCCACCCATTTCAACAACGACGAACATATAAACCGAATCCACCAGGTCCCATTAACTTCATCATTGTCTGCGTTTCCTCGATACTTTTCTTGGCAACCAAACAACCCTTCTACGGACCCTCACCCCTGATTCCCTTCCCCCTCTGTCCCTTAATCTCTCTCTTTCACCGACTTTCTGTCTTTTTGCCTTTTCCTGGGCACGGCAACCTCAATATTTGTTAAACGACGTGTCGTTGTCTGCGAGTTCGTCTGGAGCCGTCCGATTTCAAAGCCCTGAAACTATAGGGCAATAAGAGCTTAGTAGCCATTGTGGGACCCACTAAATTGAACATCAAGCGGTATTGTAACACCGGAACATTTTCTCTCTGCTAGAGACAAGCATAGTCGGCGAGACGTTTAATTAAATGCAGCGAGAAACAGCGGTGGTCCCTCCAGATCAACTTTTAGACCGAAGGCGTTCTCCAATCAGATCTTTCCAACAAGGCCAGCAGAATAAGAGGAAGTAGAGTTCTTTACTTTTTCCTTAATATATATATATATATATATATATATATATATATATATATATATGAGAAATTTTTTTCTTAAAAAAATAAAAATAAAATTTGTTGTTTTCCTTTTTCCCTGACAACACTTTATAAGTACCCAAAAATTCAGCAACAAGCTTTTCTTTTAAATTTATGACATCAATTTCTTTTTCTACATAATATAAAAAAGAAATTTATGACATCAATGTTACTTTGTTAATAATTAATAATAAGCGTATTAAAATCTATCCTGTCCTATATTTTATTTCACTTATCTTTATTAGTTCAAGAATATAAAATAATGATATAATATTTGTTAAATTAATAAAAATTATTATTATATATTTTTCACTCATAAAAAAATGTTAAGGTATGAGAAAAAAATGTTAGAGAATATATGTATAAAATTGTAAGAGACATCAATAAAAGAAATACATATTTTGAGGATTTGCTCTTTCTATGAGATTATATTCTATTAATATGTTCTTCTAAATTTTTTCATACCATTTTTTTTTTAAATATTGATAAAATAATAAAATAATACCATAATAATTAAATATTTATTATTTTAAACCATTTTTATATAATGCGAATGAGAAAAAGGTGATTTCCAAAATCCAGTACAGTCCTGACCGTGTCTTAACTATTGGGCCTCATTCAAGCCCATTATCTTAGTATTTAGGCTTGATGTTCATTCGTAAAACCCAGTCACAAGTTTCACCAATTCATCCCCAGTAGATTCTTACAAATATTCTACCTTAGAATCACTATTACTGTTGTTTTTCCTTTTACTTTATTTACAAATTCTTATTGTTTTGTGTTAAATTTTATTCTATCCCTCGTAAACATAATTTTAACTTTTTTTTATTGGACATAATTGTAATTTTAATATTTTTATATCTTTAAATACGAGATTAATATCTCTCATATAAAAAACTAATATCTTATAATGAAATTAACTTTTATCTGAGATAATAATATTATTAATAATAAATTTTATTTAACAAGAAAAAATCCAAAAGTTGAATTCACATTTTGACTTAAAATTTTTTTATTTAACTTTTTTTTTTTTAAAAATGACCCATATGTTCTTATTTATATTAGATGTGATAATAATTACTTTTTATAAAATAGAACAATTATAGTTATTAGATGTGATAACATATTTCTATTGGGCTAACTCCACTAATTTATAATCATATTTTTAGCCATACACATTTTCGAACGGCCAAGATTCAATCGAACTTTATTGAGGTGAGCAATACAGCAATAGTGAGTTATGTTTGATGGTAATAAAACATTATCCTTTGTTTTAGTCTACAATCGCTTTCAATGTAATGAAATTACCCGGACACCCTCGTTCACATCGCAATCATTAGAACGGTGAAGTGCAAATGCGTCATTTCAGGTTGAATGCTTTTTCATCGTGGCCATGGGCCTGGCCCAAAGAAAAGGTGGTCTTCCCCTCACCCAACGGACATATGCTTCCCCACCCAATCACTCACTGTGCACAAGTGCAGAAAAAACGGAAACAGAACCAAAACCATCCATTGCATTTATTTATATATAATTTATATTAGTATTTTTTTTTTTAAGTTTCACCCAAAAGTATTCTCTAACCCAAGATTAATCTTGTTCAGAGTAAAACAATTAAAGTAATATCCGTTATGAACATGTAAGGATTGGGATAAGTGGAGACACGATTGGGTATTGTTCATTTTAATCTTGTCTCAAATTTGGTTTTGAAATGAAAAATTATGTCTTAATCATATCCCTAAATCTTCTATTGCAGTTATTGTCAAATAATTACAAATTTTTAATTGCAAGATGAAGTTTTAACTAAAATAATAACTTTATTCAATAGTAAAAAGATGCAAATTCCTAAACTCTTTTTACACTATTATCATTATTATTATCAATTTTATCCTAAAACACTATTATCCTATATTGTCTTGAATTTATCTTAGTATTAAATATATAAAATGATGTTTTATCTTTTTAAATATATACAAAATTAAAAATCCATAAAGTTTAGACAACATTTGAAATGAAGTTAAGATAGACAATCATTGTCCCAACCTCGTCTTAATTTTAATTAATAACACAAGTCAACAACTCATCCCAATTTGATCTCAAGTCTTGTAATTTCTCCTAGTTTTTTGATCTTTGGTCTCAATTTATTCAATCCCAAAGTCTTGTAAACTTTTTTTATGTCTTAGGTTCCTCATTTCTATTGACATGTATTTTCTTGTAAACTTAATCTCTTTTATTGTATGGATTATTTCTAGTGAAGATAGCCGAATTACACTCATTATTTATTATTCATACGATTTTATTAATCAATTAATTAATATAAGATTAAATAGTAATGTGATGACTTAGCTTAATCTACGCCTGGAGGGCACAGTGCTGATCTTTCTGAAATTACTGCGTAATGCCTAATATGGATCTTGTAGGCAGTGGTTGAGCTCTTTATATAGCCCTGCAATGGCTGTATGAGCTTGTTTTCCAGTCTCTTCTCACCTTTACGTCATTTATGAAACGTTTCGTTTCTCTTCCCCGCTTCGGCCTCCAACCGGCTCCTGCATTCCCGTTCCCATTCCTATTCTCTTTCCCTCTTGGAATCCTAATCAGACCTCTCTGTCTCGTGTCTTCAACTCAAGGCCATTCATTGATCCGTGTTTTTTTTCACTTCCTGATTGTTTCTCGAGGTGATCCACCATGTACGAGCGCGTCTTCTTTCTCTAGAGTGTTCTGTGCATTGAGCTGGAGATGAATCCTCTCTGCTGCATTGCTCCGGTTTCCATCGATCGTGACAGGGGTAATCCTGTTGTCGGTAAGTCACCCAGTCAGTGTCAGTTGGGGGTTGATGGATCAATAAAACCACTGAACTATGCTTCCAAGCCCAGTTTTTCGACTGAGGATTCATCGCTTCGTACTGATTCAGTCAAAGCGTCCTTCTCTTCCAATCACGATGGTGAAGATACTGTCAATGAAGCTAGAGATTCCAAGGTATTCAATGGCAGTATAGCTGGGATTTTGTACAAGTGGGTTAATTATGGCAAGGGATGGAGGTCCAGGTGGTTTGTGCTCGAGGATGGGGTGCTTTCTTATTACAAGATTCATGGTCCAGATAAGATTTTGATGAGTCCAGCTAGAGACAGGAGTGTCAGGGTGATTGGAGAGGATTCGTCTAAGTATATGAAAAAGGCTTGGAACCTTAATCGGATGGGGGGAACTGCCAAGCAATGCAAACCCTTCGGTGAGATACATTTGAAGGTTTGTTTTCATGTCATCAGATCGGGGCAGCATCTAAATGTAGAATCTGTATTCTTTAATGTTGATGCCTTTTGGGTGTCTGACATTCCTAGTAGCTCAGTATTTACAGTATGCCCTGCTGGTTATGTTCAAACAAAACATAATAATATATATTTGAAAGTTTGTTATTTTGTTATCAAACGGTGGACATGTTTTACGTTTATACTTTCTATATCCATATGCAGAATTTATTCTTTTTAATTTCTTCTCTGTTTTTTTAATGGGAAGGGACCCCCCTCTTATGACAGAGAGCAAGAAAAATCATTGCCTTAGAGATGCCTGATTTTCTTTTATTAGCATATGAATATGATCGTTAAACAAAACGGTATAATATTTATCATGGAAACCTGGTGAATGGTGATAGACTGATAGTTATTATAATTTCTTTAACTTTACCAGATAAAACTGTCTCAGTTTGTCTCTTAAATTGGTCTAGTTTAAATTAGTCGGCTTTAAATTTTCTCAGAGTTGCTTGATCAAACCTGAGGGGAAATTACTAGAAGGAAGTAATGTGTTAGGAGTTGCTTGGTCAAGAATTAGGATGTTTAAGATGAGAAATTCTCTTACATGTATAGCAATTTAAAATACTATTCAATAATCAAACGAGCGTTCTTGGTTCTTCTATGCCTTTGCCTAGCTGCAAAAAAATTGGCACCTGCAGAGATAGTGGTGAACTTGTGGTATACATCATACATCCTCGCGTTGTAGTATGCATGAAAATATGCCTTAACTGTGAGTTCATGTTGTCAGCTTTTTAAGCTTGTCCTTTTCCAGTGGCTGCTGTCTCTGAACTAGTCTGGTTTACAGGTTTCTTCAGTTCGTGCCAGCAAATCTGATGATAAGCGGCTTTCCATATTTACTGGGACTAAAACTCTTCACTTACGTTGCATATCTAGAGAAGACAGATCTATGTGGATTGAGGCACTGCAGTCTGCCAAAGATCTTTTTCCTAGAGGTCTAACAAGCAGTGATCTTTCAATATCAGAAGATATTGTAGTTTCAACAGAGAAGTTACGTTCACGATTGTCAGAGGAAGGCATATCTGAAGCAGTTATTAAAGACTGCGAGTCTATTGTGCTCTCTGAAGTGTCTAACCTTCAAGATCGGCTGAAGGTTCTTCAGCAGAAACATGTTATATTGTTGGACACCTTAAAACGACTGGAGGTATCCATATCCTGTTTTGAAATTCATCCTGGAATAGTACTTCCTAATGAATGTTTATGGCATGATATGATTATTTGCTAATAATTATGCCATTTGAAATTGCATGTAAATGCCCAGCACCTTTATGTACTGAGATTTTGCATGCTCATTGGCCATTGATTTTGTTACTTGGTTTTGTCATGCAAACTAAAAGATATATATATATATATATATATATATATATTTACTTAGGTTTAGTCGCTTACTGTCCATTGATAGAATCTATGCAACCTTTCCGTCTTTTTCATTTTGGTCCAGTTATTGGATGAGTACGTCCTGTTGGTTTTCTGGAATTTGTCATGAAGATCGATTTTCCACTTATATATGATGTATACTGCCTTGTTACAAAACTGAAATTCTTACTAATTGAGGATTCATTTTCTCTTTTAAAATATCACGCAGACAGAAAAAATAGAGTTGGAAACAACTGTAGTGGATGAAACAAAGGAGCGTGAATCGTATTGTGGACAGGGAAATAGAAGGTTTAGTGGTAAGTATGATTTGTATTTCTTTTTCTGGATTTTTTTTTTTTGGGTTTGGTGTACCTTGGAAATACGTACCCTCAACAAAAGTCAATAGTTAAGTGTTTTGGATAATTATGTGTAGAACCTGATTGTGTAACCTTTTTGCAATCAACTTTATCTATGTTAATGGTACTCTAAGTAAAACCGTCTGTTAAAGGTTTAGATAAGTTATGGATTTCTGACTATTTATATATTGTTAAGCATTAGGTGGTTATGAAGTATCTATAGCCTGTTGTAGCAACTGCATTATTGATGTTTCCATCTTGTTTAACCATTTATTCCTAATTCCTTGCTCTCCCATATTTCAGATTTTTATTCTGTCATGTCAGAAGGCAGTGGTACTGATTCTGTATTAGATAATGAAAGTCAAGATGGAGTGGATGTTGAAACAGATGATGATGATGGTACATATTTTGACACAAATGATTTTTTGTCTTCAGATGCTTTAAGAAGTGCTTCCTATAGAAGTAGGGAGGGTATGGGAAATGCTTGTATATATGATAGAGATTCTTTCTATTTTGATAGTTTGTATGGGGTTGATAAGGAGATTAAAGCTGTAAATTATCCGTATGTCAAAAGAAGAGATAATTTACCAGAGCCGAAGGAGAAAGAGAAGCCTATTGGCTTGTGGTCAATTATTAAGGACAATATAGGGAAGGATCTTTCAGGGGTTTGTCTCCCAGTTTATTTTAACGAACCGCTCTCTTCATTGCAAAAGTGCTTTGAAGACCTTGAGTATTCATATTTGGTTGATAGAGCATCAGAGCGGGGAAAGCAGGTCAGAATCAGATCCTCTGTTGTGCTTTCTGTTGTCACAAAGCAGTCTTAAAATAATGACCTAGTTTTATTTTACCAAGGTAGATAATATGCTGGGTAAAATTTAAGGACATTGCTACTTGTAAAGTTTTTGGCATTGCATATTGCCTGATCATTTGCACTCGATTAAAATGTTTTTATTTGCCATGGTTGTAATCAATGCATATACAGATTTACCTGTGAAATCTATGCTTCTATTGCTTATATAGTTTATGCACTCTGGTCTAAGTTTTGGTTCTCAGATTGTGACTCTACTGTACACTTGTCCTGGCTCGCTTTCTAATTGCTTATATTCACAATTTCTAAGTTGCACAAATTCAGAGAAAAGAAGAAATATATGGTTGTCCCTTGTACTGAATATTTTGCTGTTGTCGTAAGCACTACTCTGCTAGTAGAGCATTCGTTTGTGATTCTTATTGTTTTGATCACTCGAGATGCAAAATGACATCACGTGGAACATCAAACATCATATCATGGATTTTCATTTTTTTTTTTTTTTTCATATCTCATATCATGTTGCATAGAGTTTATCTACATATTATATGGCCTATAGCATCTGATAAGTTTTACAACACTTTGGTTCTATTTTATAAAGTTTGCTTGCGCAGCGCCCATTATATAATTTGTTTTGATGAAGAATGTGATATCGTTCAGGTCTTACAATCAATGAAGAAAGTTGAGAAAGGAAGAAAAGATACTCTTTCAAGTGCTTGCTTCTTATATTTTTTGTCTGAAAACTATGATATGAATCAGATGTTGCATGGTGCAGGGGAATGATTTGATGAGAATTCTAAATGTTGCAGCGTTTGCTGTGTCTGGCTATGCATCAACGGAGGGTCGGCAGTGCAAACCCTTCAATCCTCTTCTTGGGGAAACCTATGAAGCCGACTATCCTGATAAAGGACTTAGGTTTTTCTCTGAAAAGGTAATTTATTTTTCTGCCTGCTTATTTGCTTTCGCGGAAGGTACAGGTCCAAGCGAGAGTTTACAGATGAATAACACAAGAAGATAACTTGTTATCTTCCCATTGAATCTGGAAAATGGCAATGATACATTATTATTGTGTGATGTGGATTTTTGTCTCACAAGAGTTTGCTGCAGGTCAGTCATCATCCAACAATTGTTGCTTGTTACTGTGAGGGGAGAGGATGGAAATTCTGGGCAGACTCAAATTTGAAGGGCAAGTTTTGGGGGCGTTCTATTCAACTAGATCCTGTGGGTGTCCTCACCCTACAGTTTGAGGATGGTGAATCATTCCAGTGGAGCAAAGTCACCACTTCAATATACAATATTATACTCGGTAAAATCTACTGTGACCACTATGGTACAATGCGCATCAAAGGTAGTGGTAACTACTCCTGCAAGCTCAAGTTCAAAGAACAATCTATCATAGATCGAAATCCACATCAGGTACACTTGGAAATGTTACTAAGAGGACATTATAATAATTGCCTAAATTAATTTCTGTCTCCTTTTCCTCATTTGAAAGAAAGAAAACATCTCAAAAGGTGATCTTTTATTTGCTTAGACAAGATCAGTTCTTTCCTTGTTCAAAGTCGCAAGTTTGAATGAACTTCAAGTTGTGTGTATCAGGTCCATGGATTTATTCAAGACAATAGAACTGGGGAGAAGGTGGCTATGTTAATTGGGAAGTGGGATGAAGCAATGTATTATGTCCTCGGGGATCCAACTACAAAGCCAAAAGGCTATGATCCAATGACAGAAGCTGCATTATTGTGGGAAAGGGACAAATGTGTTACAAAGACCAGATACAACCTATCTCCTTTTGCAATATCTTTGAATGAAATAACACCAGGTCTATTGGAGAAGTTGCCTCCAACCGACTCAAGACTCAGACCAGACCAAAGACATTTAGAAAATGGAGAATATGAGCTAGCAAATGTAGAGAAACTAAGACTTGAACAATTGCAGAGACAGGTATATCACCCACAACTACTCCTGTTTTTTATCCATTGAGCCAGATTGGAAAGTGGAAACGATAGACCTGTTTCTTTTTCTTTTCCTAGTAGTGGCTTAACATCAAAACATGGTACCCATTTCATTTCCGATACTAGTTAATTCATTCAGGTTTCTCTGGACTTCCTTTGATGTTCAAGATTTATGCTATTTTGCGTGCATGTTCAATGCTAAATTTTTATTTCAAGAGCATGTTTGTAAGTTATGCTGGGTTCATTACACAGGCAAGAAAGATGCAGGAGAGAGGATGGCAGCCCAGGTGGTTCCAGAAAGATGAGGATGGTTCTTACCGATATATGGGTGGCTATTGGGAAGCAAGAGAGAAAAAGAATTGGGATGGAATTCCTGATATATTTGGACAGAGCTGTGATTTACCTTAATGTTCTGAAGAGAATGTATCCCGAGGCACTCTGAAATACCAAATTCCCTTGTCTCTACGCTCTCATTTCTCCATTTTCTTGTTATGCTGAATGTGAATCTTAGATTTAGGTAATTTATAGAAAGATATCCCGTGTCAGCTTCTGCTCATTTATGGATGTTGTCACTGAAGGAATTTAATTTACACATAGCCATTCTGTGGTCCCCTAACGAGTATCTCTGGCACTTGATCAATTTTTGGTCTTACTAGATCTACTACATTTCTTCCTTGAAAAGGGGTGGGGTAAAAAAGAAAGAGAAGAGGTAATTACTTCTTGTGATTCAAAGTGAGAAATTAACTAGTGCATGTAACTTGAAAAATGATCTCCTAAGTGCTAAGATAGTATTCATTCCACCCTTTTCCCCCAAAAAAATATCCCTCACTTGATAGTTGAATGCTAATCTAGATGAAAAGATTACTAAAGTAAATGTAGTCTTTTCCAACAAAACTCATATATAATCTGGGATTAAAATATTCATTATCCTAATTCTTTGTTTTATTTCTTATCTCATTACCTTTAATTAGTTAAAAAAAATATAAAATAATTTTGCAATTATTGTTAAGTTACTAAAGATATATTATTTTATATTTTATTTTTATCAATCAAAGAGTGAAACAATACATAAGGATTCCATATGAAATAGCAGATTGTCCCATATGAATTAGACATGCTTCCTTTTAGCATAGCATTGGCTTGGGAAAGGGGCATCATTCCCACAAGCATTCAGCTATCTTAAAAAATTATCGTTGCCCTGCTTGGGAGAGAATGGACCATTGAACTCTCCCATTATTATAGAGAAGTCAATTTCTATACAGATAAACTAGCCAAAACAGCTGCCAGGGAATTACCTAAACTTAGTCAAGTATAGTGTTCATTTCATGCTTATACCTAAACTTAGTTAAGTATAGAATTACCACAGATAACACTATTGGCATAGAACAAACTGGGCACTTGGTATTCGTTGACATGTAGTCTACCAAAAATTTGAATACAATTTAAAAGGGATATCATTGCGCTTCAGCTTGCAATTTTAACCTATCTATGTAACTTAGGGAACAAGAAAAGAAAATTTCTGTGGTTTCACGTCACCTGGACTGTAATTTCAGTAGGGCGGTTTAATTCTCTCAAAGGAGGGGGAAAAAACCCTTTCAAAACAATATGGCGAAATATAAAGAATAAAAAATCAATTAACCTAGAATAATATACTAATGATGTGACGTAAGTGCAGATTCTGAGAACAAAAATTTTGCATACACATAATGTGCAGCTTACTGATTGAGGGTTATTTCCATGCCGGATCGTTGTTGTTCTCTCTTTTTCTCAACCCGGGATTTTGACACTTCCCTCTTTGCAGCCAAAGGCATTTTCTTCTTATGTTCCTTCTCTCTGTTGCTTAAGCCACCCGTCTGTTTCACAACATTTGATGTAATGAAGCAGAAAGCTACATCAATATATTTTACCCTTAGGAATTTCAAAATTTCATAACCAGTTGATAGTTTAGAGGCAACATCAATAATTAGAACTTCTATTAATAAAATGATTTCAGCTTTAATTCCTCAATATCATTCTTGCTTCTTCCATCAACTTAAAATGAAGTACACTACTGCTAGATCACAGTAGTGCCACACAGTTCATCGAGTAACTTGTGTCAGGGTCACCAACTGTTTGCACTGGCAGCTAACTTAGAAAAATAAGACAATTATCTATGTTAGCTAGAAAAGTCAGTCAACACAAGAAAGGATGGACCATATGCACAATGAACATGAAATGCAGATGATTCATAACTAACACACTACTCCAATTGATAACAGATTAGCAAAAACATACCCCTTGTGCAAGTGCCGAATACATTGCAGTAAACCATTCACAGACCACACACAACAATTAAAACCCCTACAAAAATTCAACATTTTCAACCGAATTCGAAGTATTTCTAGCCAAAAACGCAACCCTAAAACAAACAATATACCATTCAATCAAGCCACATTCTCACCTGCGAAGTGGGTCGGTCCGAAAAATCAACCGAGAACAACGAAGACGGAGAACCCACCGAGACGGCGGGCTGCGCGTTTAGTGGCGACGTACTCTGAAACAATGATGCTTGATGGGAGGGGACAGATGCTGCTTCCCGGAAATTCGAGGCTGTGAAAACAGGGTGAGGAATTCGCAGAGGAGAGTATGACTGTGAGGCGGCGAAAATGGGAGGGGTATTTTAGGGAAAACACCAAAAATAGTGGGCGGGGAGTGGGAATAAGGGGGAGGGAGTGCGAAAATTAACTCCCCTTTTGATTTTCCACATAGTTGCACAGCCCACCGTCTCATCTCCATTTTTTCCATCCTGCAATCGCAGTCTGCCGTCTCCGTCTCCATTGCAAGGTAAGAGCTTTCTCCCAAATGGGAAAATGAATTTACAGACTAAGGCTTCATGAGTTTACAGAAAATGAACTTGCGTTCTGACCAATCCAATTTTTGTACTTTTGCTACATGTTTCTTCTCTTGTTTAACTAGATATGGACTGCTGATGAAATATTTATGGAGGTGCGGATTTGCTAATTGACCTCATTGTGAAGATAGCGTTGGAGGCCACAAGCATGGGCTTTGCGAAGCTTCATTGGTTTCCAACTATGAGAATTGCTGCGGCCTTGAGAAATAGGATTCATACAGTCCCGCTTTCAAACAATCTTCAGGTAAAATATTTAACAAGCAAAGTTGTATCTTTCTAATTTCGAGCAATCTTCAGCGCGAATTAGTATTTTGCTTAATCAATATATTTTCCAGCTGAAACCCAGCAGTGAAGAGTTTATGGAAAACTTGCTCAGCAGAAGATGGGCATTTCTCAGTCCTGAAACAAAAGTTCACCAAGTAATACAAAGGCATGGTTCAGATGGTTGTAATTACCTTTTAAATACTCATCCATCTTTTGGTGATGACACGATGAAGATGGATAAACAAGACCAGTGCTTCTACATTGTGAGGGATGATTTGTTACATCCATTAGTTAATGGTAATAAAGCGAGGAAACTGGATGGGTTGCTTCCTTTAATTGAAGATCATTCTATCACTGATGTGGTAAGGTTATCATCAAATTAAAATGTTTTTTTTAGGGGCATTTGTTTGATATCCATTATTAGGTGGTTCCCTTTTTTTCATCAAGTACTTGTTTTTATAATATAAATCCCAATTATGAATAATTGCATGGTATACTTGTTGATGTTATTTGGAAAAACTTCATCTTTTACTGAACAGCCAAACTGAGGGCCTCACTGTTATAGTGCCCAAATTCTTTTAATTTGAGACAAAGTGGAGTAATGATGGATGAGGACCAAAATGCTTGGATCTTAAAATTTGGGGGATTGAATGCATAATTCATTCTGTTATTTCTCTTGCACGTGAAGATTAACTATGTACTAGCTCAAACGGTCATTTGCTTTGGTCCTATAGAGGTTTCTTTCTTTCATTATTTGTTTTTTGGCCTTGGTCATATGCGGAAAGAAGTAATGGTGCTTCATTAGGTTGTTCAACGCTGTTTTTTTGCAATTTAAAGAATCGCTGTGTTATTTAATAGACTATGTTGTTCTTAACTTTAGGAAATTCCATGGTCAAATAACAGTCATCTGGGACATTTTCTAGGTTACATGTGGAGGTTGTCAGAGTGCTCATACGGCTGCTATTGGTGGGTAGTTTATTTGATTTGATTAAGTTATAAAGTTTCACTGTATTTCAGCAGTGTGGTAAATTTCCATTGCTGGTAGATCAGATGTTACAAGGATTTGACTCCAAATCATGATTTCCATATTTTATAGCTGTTCTATGTGCTGAGAAAGGAATTAAGTCACATTTGCTTCTACGAGGGGAGCAGCCCACAATCTTGACAGGCTATAACTTGATGTCATCAATATATGGAGACGTAACATATGTTGCAAGATCTGTTTATGCCAACAGGGAATCAATTTTAAATAGCCATGCTAATTCAGTGGCTGGTGACAATGGTCTTGTAGTAAGGTTCAATGACATCATTGGAGCTTCTTCAGTTACTGAATTGTCTACAGTTCCAAATTTGACGCGGATGAATGAAAGTAGAAGCACGGGAAACCATCTAAGGAAGATTTTGATTGTCAATGAAGGTGCTGGTGAATCAGTAGCTCTACTAGGTAATGAGAAATTGGAGTTTTTTTTTTTTACCCAAAATACATTATTTCTGTGTGGCTTTGCTTATTTTGTGGAATTCTGGATAAAATTTATACAAATACAAATGATGGATCCTGGTACCACACTTATCAGAATAAGGAACCAATTCTGGATAGAAGTCTTTTGTGTTTTAGTAGCAAGCATAATATACATTTGCAGGTGTATAATTTTAGTAGTTTTTCTTTTATGTTGATACATATATCTGAGAAAACTAAAGTTGATTGATGCAATTATTTAATGAAAATGTTGTTTTTTTTTTTTTTTTTTATAGGTGTTATTCGGTTAGTGCAATACTTATCGCAGAATCATTTATTTGGAAAAGAAAGGCCCTTAAAATTTGTTGTAGATGCTGGTACTGGGACAACAGCTGTTGGTCTAGGAATAGCAGCCTTATGTCTAGGGTGTGTTTCAACTTTTACATTATTCCATTTTAGTTGAAGTGAATTATGATTTATCATTTGAATCATGATGTAAAGAACAGAATTGAAGAATTATAATATTACTCGTTGCTTCCTTGCAGACTCCCTTGGGAGGTATATGCAGTAATGCTGGCTGACACAATTGATCGGTACAGAGAACGGGAAGAACGCTTGATTTTTGAATTCAAGAAGCATTTTAATGTTCAGTTCATTGACCACAATGTTAACAAAGTTGGTGCTGGAATTGTGCATTGGGTTGAACGTAGCCACCCAAGAAAGTAAGACATACAGAATTCTCTGTTGTTATAATTTGGATAATGGCTTTTGTCATATTTTTCTATCAACGGTCTTATTACAGTATGCCCTTGTGTACAAACTATAGTTTCATACAGATAGTACTGATAATGTATAGCACTGGAAAAGAAATTTGTCTTAGTCTGAGAGGGGGCAATATTGTCTGTCCCACTTCCTTTCCCAAACCTTCTCCTATGAGTTTGGGATTAGTTCGAAACCAATAAAGTAATGCTGTAAGTGGGATCAATCTCACTTTTGGATCAATCCCAAGCCTGTGGAACAGGATTTGGGACAGGAAGTGGGATAGACAACATGGTATTGTTTGAGAGTGAAAATAAAACATGGATGGATACTAGTAAACTCATAAACAGAGAGCTTGGTCAACAAACTTCTCTATCTGGAAGCAAAATAGTTGTAATTTTAGACACTGCATACATATATACATACACACATGTATGTATTTCGTTTTGCTTTATATCTTCACACCAAAATTTGCCCTTTTATTGAATCTCACTCTGTGTGCATGTATTCAAATCCTAGATTCGGTAATGTTTTGAAAGGGGAAGTGGAGACATGCCAGAAAATTGCACAACAGACTGGGATTCTTGTGGATCCTGTGTACACATTGGCTGCTTGGGAGATGGCAACACTTCTCAGTGAGAAAGAAGTTAAAGGCCAATCCGAGGTGGTGATGCTTCACACTGGAGGTACATTGGGCATGTTTGGATTAGCTCAGAGGTACAAAAATTATTTTGGCACGCTCAGGAAAGGGTACTTCCAATGTTGAAACGACAGCATTATTTCTATATGCAGTTTTTTATTTTTGTACCTAGATAGAGGAGAAATTGTAGGAATTTTAACTTCCCGAGACTAATGAACCAAAAAGCCATAAGGTTCCATATGCAAGTTGAAGCTTCATATTTTTCTTTCTATTTGGGGTTTCCAACTGTCGTTATTAATAATATGCAGTGATATATTTCTCAATCTTATTTCCCAGAGCTTCAACCAGACTGTTTATTTTCCGTGGCGAAGAAATTGATTCTGTAACATGATTATCAGAGCAAACAAATGATGTCTTTAAGGCAGTTGATTCGTTTAACGATACAGATATTAAATTATCTCGTCTCTGCTTTGAGAATAGTTTTTCTTCTTACAGTTTGACAATTTGAACTTTTAATTGATATCTTAAGCGAAACAATTAAGCATTGAAATTGGTTTATAACATTTTTGGTTTCCACATACCTTGCATCAATGTTTGGTTTGTGTTTTTTTAAAATAAGCTTGCCTCATTTGTTTAGATGTTGACAGGTGTCTTAGATTAAAATTAATACGTAGCTTACTTGCTAAAATGAGCCAAATCAAAATTTTAGGCCTCACACCCCTTCTCATCTTTTCTTTCATTTTTGAAATTTCTGGGCAGAAAAGAGTCTCTTATCCGAAATGCTTCTCCTTCTGGACAAGGAAGAGAGAATAGAGCTGGGAAGCAGTGTAGATTAGGAAGATGTTAGTTTTCTATTCTTAGCAAACACTACCGTGTATAGCTAGTTGGAAAGAATTCTTAGCAAAGTTCACGCTGTAGAAATTTATATATCAGCATCGGGCAAAAGGGCAAAAAATCATACAAAATATTACTTCAACGATAGAAATCCAACGAATGTGAGAAATGAAGTAAATGGATTGAACAATAGTATTAAATTACTCCCTTGTCAATTACAAAAGGAAAAGGCAAAAATAAGCATGATTAATGAAAGAAAAGTTGAAGCATAGATTAAGATAACATTCCTAAGATATATGTATGCATGGATGAACCAATGAAGGGAATAGGAATGGACGACTCAGATTGGGAATTGTGGGAAGAATGGATGGGATGGGAATGTGCAGGAATCTATGACTATGAATTTTAATAAAATATTAAGGTAACAATGAAAAAAAAAAAAAAAAAGCCATGAGATATAAATTCATATAAACTACCTTCAAATAGCATCTGAAAAACTCCATAAACTAGTGAGCTAAGCTTTTTTACCAACACCTCTTTATAAGTTAGTCAAATACATTATAAGCTAGCTTAAATGACATGCTAACTACATCTATTTTTACAATTTTTGTAGGATCGATCATTGATCTATGCCCACGGCAAAGAAGGCATCAGTAGCAAACCTAATTATACAGTACAAGACTAATTATAAGCACTCATTACCTTATTTTTACTGATACAGAGGGTGTAGAATATATATCCAGCATATGCCATGCCATTTCAACCTATAGGTGAAAAAATATTTGAATGCCAAGTGCAACGTGAAGCACCAAGTCTAACACAAGTTATGAAAGAACCTTAAAGTTAGGTGGAGATCACAAATACAATTAATAAAATTTTTCCTAATTTGAGCATCTAAAATCAATGAGGTCATATACAATCATTTTGCATGACATTTAAATAATGTCAAGCTCAGGGTGCAAAACTACAAATTCAGAATGTAGAGAATGTTGTTGTCACCTGCCTGTTTCAAGTACCAAACTTCTCCTTGGTGTGTGATAAAGGTAATGCAAATTAATGTCAATGGATGTTGCAAAATAATGATGCGGACAATAAAGAAAGCTGCAGTACAAGGCTTGAGGTTTAATGCCTACTCTCCATTCTACATCATTTCTTTGAAAGTGCAGGTCTATCCATCTAAAGAATGAGAAAAGAGGAATAGTGCCATGGAAGAACTTAAATCAACCAGAGAATTATGTACCGCAGCCACATCAATGGCTTCAAGAATGTAAATATATATTTTTCAAGCATTCTAGAATAGCAGCCAAAAACCTCACCCATTGTGCATTCCTCAGACTTTGGGAAGAAGAAGGAGGAGGAAGAAGACAAGTTATATATTCCAAAAAGTACTCACCAGTGGCAGAAACAAGAAATTCATATTGTCAAGGACAAGGATGGACATCCATCAATTAAACTTGTTATTCTCATGAGTACCAGATAATGTTTTGAGAATGCTAATGCATGGAAAAGACAAAAAGCAGGGGCAGTACATAGAAAAAAAATCCAAGAAAATTACAGCATATCGATCAAGCAAGAGAATCCCTTTGCTCAGCCTGCTGTCGTAACAATTCTTCTCTGACCCTTCTGATCTCTGCTTCCTTCTCCAACCTCTCTCTCTGCCAGATAAAAATGGACAAGGAATTCTTGAAGGATCAAAGAAATCACTTTCACATGCATGCTCAAATTATTGCCGCAAATGAATTGCTGTATGCATGATTACACTTGCAATTTGTAACAAAAAGAACGCAAATTAACACAACAACGAGGTCAGAATAAATGCTATAAGCCTCTAAGCAAAAGCTAAAATATAAGCTAAATGATTTGATGATCCCGGTGCCTAATGAAATACACGATTTCCTGAAACTCACCAGATCCAATCTCTAAGCTACCAACTCTATAATTCAGACAGCTAATTCCGACTTACATAATCATCTTAAATTTCATAGATGATACAAAACCAAATAAGCTAACAATGTCCTCAGGAAAATGCCAGATTCAACCACAAACTCGGCTTCTATAACATAAAATTAATCGTAAGCTAAGGATTCCGTCCATCAACACACCCAGGTGCTTATTTTCTAGGTTTTCCAGAAACTGACCCGCACCATAGGGAAAAGTGGAATCGAATTAAAATAAAATTGCATACAGCGGAATTGATGTAAATGAAAAGAAACCAACTCATATTCAACAAGTTTGAAGGGAAACAAATATTACACAGAGCGGCAAGAAGAAGAAAAGGAAGAAGAGAAAGTAACCTTTTCGTCCTGATGAAGAGCGATCCAGACATGAACTTTCTCCATGGATTGCCAGAATATGAAAGCTCCAAGCGACATTGCGAAGTAGGTGGCCACTCTCACCATCTTTCAGCTTCGATTGAGTTTGAGCTTTGTGTGAATCGAATCAATCTGCTCAGGCAACAGGTCCTTCAAAATTGGAAGAACACAATCAGCCGAAAACTGTACGAACTGTAGAGTCTGCTCTTGGGTCTAATATGGGCTTTCCACAGCTCTGGCCCAATTTAGGTCCAATATGAGCTTTAGGGGCCCATTTCCAGATTAATAAGATATCTCCACCGCTGATTTCTTTTTACTCCCAAACCCTCTTGTTTTTCTTAAGCATGTTTGGTTCAATGGAGGACACATGAAATAAAATTAGTACTAAAATGGTTTCTTATTTCTATTTTTTTTTTTTTTTTGGCGATTCAAAATGTTTAGTTCAGTGGGACTCATTATGGTCAAAGTGAACCTCAAAGTTTAAAGAATATTAATGAAAATATTAACAAATTATTTATTAACGAGATTTTTATAAATAAATCGGTTCTCATCTTCATAATTTACATCTTTCCTATGTCATTCTCGTACATAAATTAACTTTCCTCCTACCAACTTTCTCAGGAAATTTTTGTCTTTTGAAAAAGACGGAAATGCTTCTTCGTAAAATAATCTACGATAATGCTTATGAATTTATCATCCTACACAGAAACACTTGTGCTTCTTCTTAGGAAATTTCTAGAAAAACTCTAAACAATTTTCTCTCTATTTTTTTTTAGTTTGCATTGTATTTTTAAAATATTTTTGATGAAACATTTTTTTATTTTCAATAAATAGAGGAAGAAATGAACTCGATACTAATAAGCCAATAAAATTTAAACTCTAAATAAATATTATTGCACCAAACTCCTTTTGAAATATATGATATAGTATTCATCTAATATTTTTGGTATAATTGTGATGATTTTGAAAATCGAGTCATTCTATGGTTTGTTCTAAAATATAAGATCCTGGAAAAGTTTTAAACCTTTTATTTTTTTTTTTTTTATTTTTTAATATGATCAAAAATAACCCTTGAAAACACATATTCACATGTGAATTTTATTTATTTTTTTAATATACCAAAAAAAAAAAAAGCTGGATTGATTTTCTTCTAGTAACTTTTTTATTGAAATAGTCTTTCGATAAGTTAAATTAAACAAAACAAATTAAGACGATTCCACCAAGTTAATGATGCCTGATACCCTTGGCTGCTGGTTTTGTCCTGATGCTCTTGGCAACAAAATTCTGAAGAACACGAAGCTTGTGATTATACTTTTAATTGTGTATCATCATATAATATATATATGATAAAGATGGTTTCATTCCGCCTCACATAGGAGAAACCAAATCCGTCAACATCTCCAGGTGAAGCCATTTGAGAGAATCCAGGAGGGAAATTAAAACAACCTCATACATAGTCCTGCTGATAAGAGAAACTGCTGGTTTATCTGCTGACAAGCTGGCCAAGGACAATAGCATGCCTGAGGTTGCCATATTTCGGTCCAAGTATCAAGCAAATCCTACAAGTGAGAGGAACCAAAGAATAATTGAGTAATCCATTCATTGCATAAAAATTCCGGCCAGGGCTAAAAGTTTGGACTTGTAATTGTATCCATTTGGCTAAAAGATAACATGAATGTCAAAAATGGTAATAGAAAGAACGTCCAAATGAAATCGTTACAATAAATGACGTAGCGCAATATAAATTATTAAATAAATGAATTAAATGATACGCTATAATTATTTATTAAATGGTTTATGTTCATTTGCAAACAAGAGGAAGGCTAGGTATAAATAAAAGGTAGTGTTATATATGGTTGAGTAGGAGAGTGGAACATCAAGAAATTGTGCCTAACCCAGATATGGGAAAGGGAAGCAAAGGAGGATTTTTTCGCTATGCAGATGGTACGGACAAATTGCTGTTACTCTTTGGCTCTTTGGGTTGCTTTGGAGATGGCTTACAAACCCCTATTACTATGCTCGTTCTGGGCAGTTTAATTAATGACTATGCAGATCAAGACTCTCAACACTCTGTCTCCATCCATACCATAAACAAGGTAAGGTCTATCCCAACACTCTCTGGAACTGGAATACATAATGCCGTCAATCTCATCATGATAATAGCTGTTCTACATGCAATTTTCCAGTATGCTCTGAGGCTTCTCTATGTTGCTATTGGGGTGGCATTCTGTTCTTTTACTGGTAAGATTTACTGCAACTCTCACTTGTATGTTTAAATTTTCAATGACTAGGCCAGCTGCTAGTCCTCTGTCCGCATATGAATCTTCTTAGCTAATTTGATCAGTTCGTAAGTGTAAAAATGATAAATTTTAAAATATATGAAACAATCAGGAGGTTGATCCAAAAACACAAGAATATAATAAATTTGATTTGGTCATGTAATTGAATAACTAATTTGACAAGAGTTTTCATTCATTCCATGAGTAGAATAAATATATATATACATTTGTGACATTTTGCAGAAGGAGTATGTTGGACAAGAAGTGCAGAGAGACAAACCTCACAGATGAGAACTGAATATCTTAAATCAGTTCTCAGGCAAGAAGTGGGTTTCTTTGATAATCAAAGTTCTTCTTCCTCAACATTCAAAGTAATTGACACCATATCTTCTGATGCCCAAACCATCCAAGACGCATTGGCTGAAAAGGTTTTAACAAAATATCTTCACCTTTTTTCTTTCTATAATCCCTTATAAATTTGTAACTGTTAATCTCATCTGTATTAATATCATACCTGTTTGCTGTAGGTACCCAATTGTCTGATGCACCTCTCAGCATTTTCTTCAAGCTACATAGTTGCACTGATCCTTTCTTGGAGACTTGCATTAGCTGCTTTTCCATTTTCAATCATGATGATCGTGCCAGCAATCATATTTGGGAAATCTATGAAAGATTTGGGATCTAAAATGAAGGAAGCTTATGGGGTTGCTGGTGGCATCGCAGAACAAGCAATCTCATCAATTCGCACAGTTTATTCATACGTAGGTGAGAAACAAACACTAGAAAGGTTCAGTTCTGCACTTGAGAAAAGTAGAGAGCTTGGCATGAAGCTAGGCTTCACAAAAGGTGTGGTGATTGGGAGCATTGGGTTGATATATGCAACATGGGCATTTCAAATTTGGGTTGGAAGCATTCTGGTGATGGAGAGAGGAGAAAAGGGAGGCCAAGTGTTCTGCGCCCAAATCTGTCTCATCTGGGGAGGACTGTAAGTATCAATTTTCTGTAATAACACTATTCTAGTAATATGATAAAACAGCATGTAGGAAGTAATTTCTTTTGTTCTGATTACATACTTTTGCAGAAGGGGCTTCACTGAATCGACTTGACCTTTAAATTTGCAGGTCTCTGATGAGTGCACTCCCAAATCTCACCTTCATATTAGAGGCAACAACAGCAGCCTCACGGATTTACCAGATGATTGATAGAGTGCCAACTATAAACTCTGACAATGAGAAGGGCAAGATCCTAGAACGCGTAAGAGGAGAAATCATGTTCAAAGGAGTTGGCTTTAGCTACCCATCTAGGCCTAATACCCCAATTCTTGAAGGATTCAATCTAAGAGTGAAAGCAGGTAAAACAGTAGGCCTTGTTGGAGGGAGTGGTTCTGGCAAATCTACTGTCATATCTTTACTTGAAAGGTTTTATGATCCTATTGACGGCAAGATATTCCTTGATGGCTGTGATATAAAGAGACTTCAACTTAAGTGGTTGAGGTCCCAGATGGGACTGGTAAATCAGGAACCAATTCTCTTTGCTACGTCCATAAAAGAAAACATTTTATTGGGCAAGGAAGGAGCTTCAATGGATGATGTTGTAAGAGCAGCAAAGGCTGCAAATGCACATGACTTCATTACCAAACTTCCTGATGGATACAACACTCAAGTAAGCTTTTCTTCTTCTCTCAAATGATAAACTTTTATAAAAATTGCTGATAAAAGTGTGATTGTGGTTCAGGTAGGGCAATTTGGAGCTCAAATGTCTGGAGGGCAAAAACAAAGGATTGCTATTGCAAGAGCATTAATCCGAGACCCGAAAATTGTATTGCTTGATGAAGCCACAAGTGCTTTGGATGCACAGTCTGAAACAGTTGTGCAAGAAGCACTTGATCAGGCTTCCCAAGGAAGGACAACAATCATCATAGCCCATCGACTCTCTACAATCCGAAAGGCTGATTTAATAGTGGTTCTTCAATCAGGGAAAGTTGTTGAATCTGGTACCCATCAAGAGCTAATCCAATTGAACAATGGTGAAGGTGGCGCCTACAGCAGAATGCTTCAATTGCAAAATGAAGATGCAGTGCAAATGCAGGGCATGAAGACTAATGAGCGTCATAGCACAGAAATCGTGAGAAGAGCACGTTCAAGCTCGCAAAGCAGCCCAGTTCAGCTATTCAGTCCTGCGCAACCATTTAGCCCCATATATTCTATCAGTATCATAGAGTCTACTCAATTCTCATCCTTTGATGACTATACCATCAAAAAGTCAGAGAAATCTTCCCAGCCAAGTTTCTCCCAATGGCGTTTACTACGAATGAATGCACCCGAGTGGAAGCAGGCAATACTTGGGTGTTTAGGTTCCATTGGCTCAGGAATGTGCCAGCCATATTATTCTTATTGCTTGGGAATTGTAGCTTCAGTTTACTTCATACAAGACAAATCACACATCAAATCCCAAATCAGATTATACTCTTCCATTTTTTGTGGGCTAGCCGTAGTCAACCTCATTTCTGGCCTCCTCCAGCATTATAATTTTGCAATTATGGGAGAGCGATTGCTAAAAAGAGTTAGAGAAAATTTGCTGGAAAAAGTGCTGACCTTTGAGGTAGGATGGTTTGATCAAGACGAAAACACAAGTGCAGCAATTTGTGCACGCTTAGCAAGTGAAGCCAACTTGGTTCGATCCCTTGTTGCAGAAAGAATGTCCTTGTTGGTTCAGGTTTTCTGTAATGCCTCTCTGGCTTTCATACTCAGTTTAATCGTTACATGGAGAATAGCCATTGTAATGATAGCCATGCAGCCTCTAATCATTGCTTGTTTATATACTAGGATTGTTTTAATGAAAAATATGTCAGGCAAAGCTCGAATGGCACAAAGGGATGGTAGCCAATTAGCAATGGAAGCTGCCATCAATCACAGGACTATTACTGCTTTCTCGTCCCAGAATAGGATTGTAAATCTGTTTAAGATTGCGATGAAAGGCCCCAAGAAGGAAAGCATAAAACAGTCATGGATTACAGGTTCCATTTTATCAACTTCCCAACTTCTAACAACAGGTTCTATAGCCTTTACTTTTTGGTACGGAGGAAGGTTACAAAATCAAGGGCTAGTTGAATCAAAGCAGCTTCTACAAGTTTTCCTTATCTTGATGGGAACTGGTAGACAGATTGCTGAGACGGGAAGCATGACATCTGATATAGCCAAAAGTGGAAGAGCCATTACATCAGTTTTTGCAATCTTGGACAGGAAAACAAAGATTGAACTCGAAGTTCCTCAAGCAAAAAAGTTGAAGGTAAAGGGTAATATAAAACTGCATAACGTGTTCTTTGCTTACCCAGCAAGGCCTGACCAAATGATCCTCAAGGGCCTTAGTCTTGAGATTGAAGCTGGAAAAAGAGTAGCATTGGTAGGACAGAGTGGCTCTGGGAAATCCACAATTATTGGGTTAATTGAAAGATTTTACGACCCTGTAAAGGGATCGGTGTCCATAGATAATTGTGACATCAAGGAATTTAACTTGAGAAAGTTAAGATCACATATTGCCTTAGTGAGTCAAGAGCCCACCCTATTTGCTGGAACTATACGTGAAAACATTGTCTATGGCAAGAAGGACGTGTCCGAGAATGAAGTAAGAAGGGCAGCTCGTCTAGCCAATGCTCATGAGTTCATAAGGTAATTAGAACCATTTGGATTGGCTTTTCTTTTAAGAAGAGCTTTTAAAGTGTAAAAGTAGAAGTAAAATTCAAAAGTAATTTTTTAATTTATAGGAATATTTTTTTTTATCTTAAATAGTAATTAGTTTTCACTTGTTTTTTGAAGAAACATTTCCACATACGTTTGAAAATGTAGATATTTTGATTTTTGAAGGTGTTTTTACTTTTTTTCAAAAATTAATTTAAACATTTAAAAATTACTCGAGATTTTTTTTTTTAAAAAACCAAAAATTACATGATGAGTAGGTACACTGCTTTTAGTATAACATAAAATTTGTGAAATGCAGCTCAATGAAAGATGGATACGATACTTATTGTGGAGAAAGGGGAGTGCAGCTATCTGGAGGGCAGAAGCAAAGGATAGCAATTGCTCGAGCAATACTTAAGGAGCCAACAATCTTGCTGTTAGATGAGGCAACCAGTGCTCTAGACAGTGTTTCAGAGAATCTAGTTCAAGAGGCACTGGACAAGATGATGATTGGAAGGACAGGCGTAGTTATAGCTCACCGTTTGTCCACAATACAAACTGCAGACTCCATAGCAGTGATAAAGAATGGCAGGGTAGTTGAAAAAGGATCCCACTCAGACTTGCTCGCCATTGGACCAAATGGGGTTTACTACTCTATGATTAGCCTGCAAAATGGTCACTCTACTTGATTGGCAGTAGCATAAATTAATAAATGTTTTAGAACAAAGTCTGTGCTAATTAATTAATGGCATGGAATTAATCCTTGAAGCGAGTGGTAATAAGTAAATTCTTCTCAGCAAGGCAACTTTGATATTCAAATTTGGGATATTTAACTTAAAATATTTTTAAATTGAATCCCATTACAAATAATTTCCTTTCTTTTTGGCAATACGAAAGTGTCACTTCAAGTTCTTGTTGAGGTTTGTAGCATGTCTTGGTATTGAAATGGGGTAGCCTTCCCTCTTCCTAATCTTTATGTCCCCAGAAGAGATGCATTGAAACTCAACTTTTTTTTTTGGTAGGAAAAACTCAACCTAATTTTACTGTGCTTGAACTTTGTTTCTAAAGCACAAGAATACAAAATTAAATGGAAATTAGGTATATGAGATTGAGTAGTATATATTCAATTTTAATGTCAATTAGAGAATCTAAGATTTAGGCAATAATAATATGAGGACGAATGAAGCCTTTTTACAGACAAGACACCACTCACATGCCTTCCTCATAATATATATTACTACAAACCAGGGTACTCTCTAATTCCTTCAAATTAAGCAGTGGATATAGAAAGGGTGGCGGCCACAAGCACAAGATAAACTTATTTAAAACTTGAAAGCATTGACCCTATGGCTGTGCCTGCACAGTGCACATCGTCACAAGTTGCCAACTTGGTTCTATATATTAATCTTTGTGCGCATGAGTAGTTGTGACTTCATCAATCAACCATTAAACTTCATGCTAGAAGACTGCCTTATCTCATTGTCTTATGGGGAAAAGCAATAGATATATTATATAAACAGCAAAGCATTGCCATTGCCGTTTATCCATTGATCGATCGGCATTTGCATTTGCTTCCAAATGTAAACATGCAATTGCTTTATTGTTTCCGTCCTTTGCTCCTTGTTTTTTGAACCTTGCAAGAAAGAAGCAGCAAGTCTCTTTCTTTCCAACTTATTATATATGAACTTGTATGCTGTCTTTACCGCATAAGATAACTTGAACCAATTAAGAAAATACTAACACGAAATTTTCAACAACCAAAATGAGTATTGGGACGTGGAGAGTTAATTATATTTTATTCACTAACCATACCCTTTATAATGTCATCTTATGCATGTAATTACATGCACTTCTACACGGTGCCACCTCAGCTCCAGATATAAACTCTTGGTGCCAAAAATGCTAACATCAATATATGCCATCGTTGATCGCTTTCCTGTCACCTCCTCTATAAACTATAACTACAAAGATGCCCTTCTCCGTCCACAAGGATTCCAACTTCAACCTTGGACCCATCGTCGCCTCCTATGTTATTCTTTCTTCTACCTCTCCTCTACTTGTCCACTTGATCAGTTTCTAATCAATTCCAGCACCGTCAGCTACCGTCGTCCGGCATGAGGGTCCCCTCATTGATAGGCACATGCTCCGCCAGCTGCGCCACCAGAACTGATGAATCAACCGTCTCATTGCCCAAGCTCTGGCGACCTCCCCTTGCTTATGATACGAGTACCTCCTCTGATGGCAACTCTTCCTCGACTTCTCGAGAAACCAGCTCCAGCAGTAGCAGCCTTCACAGCAACACCTCCATTCAAACCCTCCCATCTGTCCCTTCTCTCCAGAAACTCTCCGCCGAAACCTTAAATTTTACTGTCAATCAACATTTGGTCAACTCCCTCACACCACAACCATCTCTCCCAATTACCTGTTTGGCGGTTCACGGTAACCTCCTCTATGCTGCATCATCCCACCAAATCAGCGTCTATGACCGTTACACGTGCACCAATCTCCATGCCTTCAACAGCCACAGTTCGTCGTCCGGTTCCATCAAGGCCCTCGCTTTCTCCGGGGGAATGATCTTCTCCACTCACCAAGACTGCAAAATCAGAGTGTGGCAATTCACTCCCGACAGAAAAGCGCACCGTTTGTTGACCACGCTTCCCACCGTTAACGACCGTGTACGCCGTTTCCTTTTATCCAATAGCTACGTCAACGTCCGTCGCCACAAGAAACGGCTCTGGATAGAACACGCTGACGCCGTTACCGGCCTGGCCGTTTGTAAGGGCACGATCTACTCAGTTTCTTGGGACAAGAGCTTGAAGATATGGAGAGCCTCTGACCTGCGTTGCTTGGAGTCCGTTAAAGCTCACGACGACGCAGTCAACGCCGTCGCAGTATCCAATGACGGAACCGTTTACACGGGATCCGCGGATAAACGGATACGGGTTTGGACCAAACCATCGGGAGAAAAACGCCACGTTTTGATAGCAACTTTGGAGAAGCACAAGTCGGCCGTAAATGCCTTGGCCTTAAACGACGACGGATCCGTGCTATTTTCCGGTGCATGCGACCGTTCCATATTAGTGTGGGAAAGAGAGGACAGTGCAAATCACATGGTAGTGAGCGGAGCATTGAGAGGGCACGGAAAAGCGATCTTGTGTTTACTCAACGTCTCTAATTTGCTCATCAGTGGTTCAGCGGATCGGACGGTCAGGATATGGAAACAAGGATACGACGGCAAGTACTGTTGCCTTGCTGTTCTCTCTGGTCACCGGAAACCGGTTAAGTCCTTGGCGGCTGTTCCAGAATCTGGTCCTGATGAAGGTTCTCCTACATTAAAAAACGGCGTCGTTTCAGTTTTCAGCGGTTCCCTCGACGGCGAGATTAAGATCTGGCAGATTTGTTTTAACAATCCGAATGCTGACAGCCCCGGGCCCACGCATTATCCTAATCAGAATAATTTCTAGAAATTAAAAGGAAATTAAATGATTGAAAATAAAATACCCAGAATATTTGTTGAATTAATGCAGTTTTTGTTGAAAATTGTGGATGAGAAATGTTCTTTTAATTCTTTGTATATTCAAAGATTTTAACAGAATGATTCATAAATTTTATATTGCTTACATATAAATTTGGTTTTATTATGTTTCTCTTTTGGGTACGAGAAAACGGTTTTAATTATGGTGATAACGATTGTTAATTGATATACTTTACTACTGATAATAGACTTCAATTTAATTTCTATCTGAAATATTCATACTCATTGTATTAATTGAGAGTCTTACAGCAAGTTCAACACTTGCTGTTAACGGGTTGTATAAATACAAAATTATGCCAATACCACCGTGTATTGGATGAGTTGCCAGTTAATTGTAAGATACTTGTTTATTTAAGCAAGGTTTTTTTTTTTTGTCTATGTGTTATCTCTAGAGTTGTTACAGAAATTGAATTTGCAGACTTGAGATTTTCATGCTTTTGAAATTTTTAATTTTTAGAATAGTGTTGGGAGAGTATTTTTTTAAAAAAAAAATCATTAAGAAAATAGGTGGGGGTGCAAGTATAAATTTCGCGTGCAAAAATTAATTGTTTAATTTTAAAAATGTGGTGAGTTCAAATCAGCTACAGTTTGCATGGCCTAGGTTAGAAGCAAATCTGGATGTGCTGCAGTTGGGCCTCTGCAGTCGGCCCCTGCAGTCGCAATCGGACGGCTGCTATCAATCTTCAGCTGCCCCCTCTTTATCTTGTCCGTCAATTCGCCGCATGTTCAATGAGCCTTCCGGCGAATCGACGGACGAGATGGAGAGGGGACAGCTGAGGATTGATGGCAGCCGTCCGATCATGACTACAGGGGCCGACTGCAGAAGCTCAACTGCAACACATCCGGATCCGTTAGAAGCAGGGGATTTAATTAATACATATTTTTAATGAATAAACTCTTTCATCTAAATTAACCTATTTTAATACTTAAATTATCTTCCCCTTCTCACACAACCCAAACACTCCCTCATCTCTTCTTCGCTCTGGTCACAGTCCCTCATTTATTTTCCTTTCCCTTTCATCACCTCCTACAAAGACCTCCACTGCGAGGCACACGAAGACACTCACCGAGAGCCACCTACTAACAACACTCATGCAAGGGCACCGACCCTGTCAGACAGCAGCACAAGCAAGCCACCATACCTCCATTTTCATTGCCCTACTAACACCATAAATGATTATAGAAAGTCGTTTGAACTAGTTGTGCTAAATGGTCTTATACATTTGTTTATGGTCCAAATGACTCTATAAAGTCATTAGAATCCGAATTAGTTATGGAGAGCCATTTGTTAATTTCTTTGTGTTAAAATGATGTAGTATATGAATATGACATTGCTAAATAGTTTTATTCAGTTATTTGTTAATTTTGATCCTTCGACACATTTATGGTATTGTGTTAGTTATTCTCAAGCTATAAAATACCAAATATCAAATTCAACTACTACAATTTAAATTATCATTAAAAAATTAAAAAAATTCAACAATTTACAATTAAAACTTTCAACGTGTCTCCAAATAGCTTTAGACATCTGGAAAGGGCGTAGACGAGAGAGTATATTCTTTTTAATAAGAGCATTTCTAAAGGTGCTACTTCTCTTTGTTGTATAAGGAATTGTTTAATAATTTTTTTGTGGGTCTCACACTGACACATCATTTATCACACTTTATACAACTTAACAACAAAATTCTCTCTAGTCATGGAACATACATTGGTTGCATAAATGGGTCTCACATATTACTCCATATCATTACACTATTTTAACATTTATTTTTATAATTTGGCATATTTAAATTTATTTTATTTTATTTTTAATACACTACATATATGTAAAATTAATACTAATTTTTTTTAATAAATTTATGTAGATTAAAATACATGATATATAATAATACATTAAAATAGATTAAATAACTGCTAGCATACATAATAATGTCTAATTAATTAGCATGAAGAAGTGATGAAAAATTCATGTAAGAATGAAATATAAATATCAATAAACAAAAAAAAATATTCAAGTAGTTGGTTGTGAGAAAAAAATTTGACAAAGGTGCAAGTATATATAGTGTTAAAATCTATAAGTTTTATTTTCCTAAAATTTAATTTAATTTTAGTGTTAATTTTTTTTTCATTTATAATTATTACCGATATATATATATATATATATATATATATATATATATATATATATATATATATATATATATATATTATTTTTAATTTAGCCATCCCACGGTAAAAATTGGGAAGACAAAGTCTCATCCTTTCTTCAATTTCTGACCGTTGGATTTGTCCTCTTATCCTCTCATCCAACGATCCACTTTTGCCTTCCAGATGCATCTTTTTTCTGCCCTTTTCACCTCTGCCTTCCACACCTTCTTTCTCTCTCACCTTGCTGCGCAACCTCTCTGCCATCCACGCTCCTCTGGGTTCCACCCATTATCCACAACCAAATAGCCTCTTCGCAGAGAAGCCGAGAACACGCTTCAACCTTCTCATCCGTTCTAGCCCAAGAGGAGATCTTCTGGAGACAATGATAAGTTGTTCTTGGAGGAGATCTCGTTGGACGAAGAGTTCTTTGAGGTTTTTTTTTTTCGATTTGTTTTCCGATTCTGTTGTAACTCTTGCCATCTGAAAAAGAGAAGATTTTTGCTCCAAATTTCTTCTGTAATTTGTTGTTTTTTATGACATTTCCATACAGATTAGGTCCCATTTATACGATATGCATCGTTCTCTGGCTATGCATCGATGCTTTCATCTCTCTGCCATGTTGGCTCCACCATAGAGCTCTGCAGTCATGGTACCGAGGCTATTTTTGTTGCATAGCACAGTGCAACGACGTTTACCATGCCATTAGAGATGGTCTTAGAGATGATCTAAGGTTTATGGAAGAAAAGAAAGGTGCTCTGACTAACATTATAGAAAAGAAGAATGAATCCCACATAGAGAATAACCCCTGTTTTTCGTCATATAATGACAATGCCATTCCAATAAAGTTGCGAGACCGTGCAACCTAATTTTTAATGAACATACTTCTATTTATTAAAATTACTTATATAAGTCTTAGACCATCTCTAATGGCATGGTAAACGTCGTTGCACAGTCTCGCAACTTAGAGATGGTCTAAGACTTATATAAGTAATTTTAATAAATAGAAGTATGTTCATTAGAAATTAGGTCGCACGGTCTCGCAACTTTATTGGAATGGCATTGTCGTTATATGAAGAAAAACAGGGGTTATTCTCTATGTGGGATTCATTCTTCTTTTCTATAATGTCAGTCAGAGCACCTTTCTTTTCTTCCATAAACCTTAGATCATCTCTAAGACCATCTCTAATGGCATGGTAAACGTCGTTGCACAGTGCTGTGCAACGAAAATAGCCTCGGTACCATGACTGTAGAGCTCCACGGTGGAGCCAACATGGCAGAGAGATGAAAGCATCGATGCATAGCCAGAGAACGATGCATATCGTATAAATGGGACCTAATCTGTATGGAAATGTAATAAAAAACAACAAATTACAGAAGAAATTTGGAGCGAAAATCTTCTCTCTTTCAGATGGCAAGAGTTACAACAGAATCAGAAAACAAATCGAAAAAAAAAAACCTCAAAGAACTCTTCGTCCAACCAGATCTCCTCTAAGAACAACTCATCATTGTCTCCAGAAGATCTCCTCTTGGGCTAGAACGGATGAGAAGGTTGAAGCATGTTCTCGGCTTCTCTGCGAAGAGGCTATTTGGTTGTGGATAATGGGTGGAACCTAGAGGAGCGTGGATGGCAGAGAGGTTGCGCAGCAAGGTGAGAGAGAAAGAAGGTGTGGAAGGCAGAGGTGAAAAGGGCAGAAAAAAGATGCATCTGGAAGGCAAAAGTGGATCGTTGGATGAGAGGATAAGAGGACAAATCCAACGGTCAGAAATTGAAGAAAGGATGAGACTTTGTCTTCCCAATTTTTACCGTGGGATGGCTAAATTAAAAATAATATATATATATATATATATATATATATATATATATATATATATATATATATATATATATATATATATATATATATATCAGTAATAATTATAAATGAAAAAAAAAATTAACACTAAAATTAAATTAAATTTTAGGAAAATAAAACTTATAGATTTTAACACTTGCACCTTTGTCAAATTTTTTTCTCACAACCAACTACTTGAATATTTTTTTTTTGTTTATTGATATTTATATTTCATTCTTACATGAATTTTTCATCACTTCTTCATGCTAATTAATTAGACATTATTATGTATGCTAGCAGTTATTTAATCTATTTTAATGTATTATTATATATAATGTATTTTAATCTACATAAATTTATTAAAAAAATTTAGTATTAATTTTACATATATGTAGTGTATTAAAAATAAAATAAAATAAATTTAAATATGCCAAATTATAAAAATAAATGTAAAAATAATATAATGATATGGAGTAATATGTGGGACCTATTTATGCAACCAATGTATGTTCCATGACTAGAGAGAATTTTGTTGTTAAGTTGTATAAAATGTGATAAATGATGTGTCAGTATGAGACTTACAAAAAAATTATTAAATAATTCCTTATGCAACAAAGGGGAGTAGCACCTTTAGATGCTCTTACCTTAGCAATTCGTTTGAGTTACTAGCATATGATTGGAGTTACAGAGGTTTCCTGTATGTGTTTCATGGTACCTCGTAGTTGAATTCAATCATAGCTAACATCGCTTTTGATAGGCGTTGCGTTCTTGTCTGTTCTACAAATGCAGAAGGACGCGTCAACAAAAGCGTAAAGCCACTGCAATGGCGACCTGCTTGTAATTTCTCAAACGGCTGCGAATTGTTTCAATGGTCGTAGTTTGTTTGATGGGTCGTCTTGTTCTATTTCATTCTTAAGGAAAAATCATTGCTTTTTCATTGTTGCTTCTTCTGGTGAACCCTCCCTTGATTTTCCAGTGGGGGGTGTTCATGTTTCCGAAGCATAAATTTATTTGGAAACCAAAATCCTTGCCAGTTTTAAACAGCGTGGTGTAATCTTCTCCAGTTACACTACGCTACCTGTCTCCTGGTACATATACCTTATACATGTGACTCAGATTAAGCTAAAAATTTAGACAACATAGTAATGAATCTGCATTTTTCTTAATGTCTTCACTGGAACACAACAAGCTTGTTCATGATGCGCTTGCAGTGTTGACAAACCACAGCTTCTTCAATGGGTTCGGCTACTTCAGTAGAAGGAGCTGTGTAAGAGTGATCACAAGGCCCAGCAATAAAAGGAGGGCCTAGGAAGTATCTCAAGGCATTCACTAATCCAAACCCGTCAACATTTTCTCTCCACTCCTCGTAGTTGTTTAACAATTCCAAAACTTGTTTTCCTTGAAGTCTTAGAATGTCTGCTGAACTGCCCTTTCCAATTATTGCCCACCCTTCATCTGTGTCATCCATTAATGCTGAAAACTCTGCTAGTATATCATCAGAACTCACCGTTTTACCAAGTCCCTGTTTTGATCTCCTCATGCTTTCTAACCGAAGCCAAAACAATTTTGCTCTTGTATATAACAAGATGCTTTCTGTCATGGTTTTAACATTTTCAACACTTTCACTTGACCCACTTTTGCCAACATATAGTATTTCTAACTGCAGGCCACTTTGTTTGATCTCCTCTATTTTACCATTGAATTCTCGAATCCATCCCATGTCGTCACCCCCATAAATGCAAATGTTCTTGCCTTGAGCAACCTGTTACCAATTATAAATACAATGTAAAAATCTAGAACAATGAATCTGCTAAACTCTTGTGTTTTATAATAAAAAGACATGTTTGAGTTAATTAAAGTCCTAGTCTTACCCAGTCAGCTAGGAAAGGATCAATATGATCTATCAGAAGTTGCATTGTCAGTTTCTCTTGTTGCCAGAGCTCTGCCTCTTTTGATGCTGTAAACGGATAAGCGCCAAGTCCCCATATGTTTAGCATATTAATTGCATTCAAATTTGTTACCTTGCCATTAGAATCCATCACTACCATGATGGGCTCTTTGTTGTAGTTCCATTCTGCCTTTATCCATTTTACCACTGCTGAGCTAAGTAACCATGGCTTCCGCAGGGAATACCAAGGCAATGAACCTGAGAAATGATTGAAGCTAGCGTCTTCATCATCAGTCCAGACATCGGATGATGCTGGAATGGGAACCCACGCAATCACATAACTCTTTTTCAACTCTTCATTCAAAGGATGATCACATGTTTGACGAGACAGTAAGAGTATTTCCTCATCCATCAAAGGTAACTCAGGATTTGAGATCAGCAGCAAAACTATCTTATTTTTCAGTTCAGACACACCAAGCTGTGAATAGATGGAGTTAAAAATCTTTATCTTTATCAGGAAATAAACAAACATGAAATGAAAGAGCTTCAAACCTTTGCTTGTGTTACACAATCCTTGAGCGGCAAGGAGACCTTCCAAGGAAATAACAATTGGAGAACCTCTTGATTATCTAAATGGACCTCATGCAATACTCTCTCTGAAAATTTAATATATGAATACATTCATATCAGTGTGTAATACAGAAAAGTGCTACTTGTAATTAAGACTTCGCTGAATCTATGGTGTAACCTATTTCGTTTTCACGGGCATCCACTAGCCCTCTGAGAATGTTGCATACGCCGTTTAACCTACATGTCAAACTTGAGAGCTCCCAAGCAGCAACTACTGTTGAATCTGAATACCTGAAATAAGTTAAAACATCAAGATGGTTGAAATTTCGAAGTACTAATTATTTAGAATGACCAGGGAGTTACATCTTCTTTTCTCACTTTTGTGTCCCATGTTTTGTCCCATCTAGTAAAAAATTTGACCAATGACAAAGGGCAGAAAAACAAATGGGAAACAAATTGGGACAGACAAATGATTAGATAATAATAAACAGTAAACGAAGTAAATTGTTGATCTGCATGCCAATTCAAGGGATAGAACATGCACTTGCTCATCCTTTATGGTTGTGAAATCTGTGACATGAGAGAAACATGCCAAAGTGCTCTTGGTTATCCAGTACACAGCTTTGTAAATGTGAAGCTTTGTGACTTGTACTAACTCGTTGCTCAGCTCCACATTTGGAAGTGGCAGGGACTCAAACTTGATGATGCACTTTGCCACATCCACCATAGCCTTGACCAACAAATTCAATGCCCTTAACTGTTTCTTCAGTGGACTTAAGTTTCTAGGCATCTGCCTAAGCCTAAAAATTGAAGCTGCCAGAGCATTAGAAGAACTTAGCTTCAAAAGTAGCCAGAATTCACCATATCTTGCAGCAAAAGCTGCAACCATTAAAACTACTTTTGCATCCCATCTGTAATTCCCTAGCAAATCAAACAAACCCATCATCCTTGACCTCAGATCACCTTCACTACTGCATTCACATAGTATCTGCCATTAAAATGGATGTATTGATTATCAGTAGAAGTGCTTGTGGATACATCAAGGTAGTTAGTTGCATTTAGGAACTTGAAGTACCTTGCATGAAATCTTTCTGATGATGCACCCAACTGATTCAGGACAGCCAAGTAGTTCAATTTCACTTGCATTACTCTTACAAATTGAGGTAAAATGAAAATTAGGAACTTCCTGGAACAAGAGAAGACGGCTGAAATTATAATTTCAACTTGAATACATGTAATAATAGATGTACCTATATAGTATTACATTATGTGAACCAACATAAATGTCTGGTTGGCTGGAAAATATTTGTTGTCTCATTCTTTGTGCTATTGCTTGTGCCAAAGATTTTGATTGGTCAAGAAACTAGAAAATAAACACTGTAAATATTACTAAGTTGTTGGATATTTAAATCAAGTAACTAATCAGTAGTGGGATAACAGATGTATATCCTGAATCGTTACAAACTAAGTGACTGCAGCCCAACACAAGAGATTTGGATGAATTATATTTACCAAAGTGCATATAGTTTCATTCCAAACAGAAACAGAGAACTTAAGAGTTTATAATAGAAGTTTGCATGGTGAATCAGAGTGTAAATATTACTTCTGTTGCAGAAACGTGGAACATGATGTTGCCGATAACACGAAGCATTGTCTCAGAATCCAGCCAACGACCATCTGGATCATGTGCAAGGAAGATTTTCTTAATGAAAATATCATCTTCTTGTACACTTGAATTTGAGAACAAGTGCACAGGTTTATCTTTCAGAAAAGCCATGGTTCAAAGCGGGAAACTACATCTACTAACTATGGTTTAATGAACTATATGATGTTTTACTTATAGCTGTAGATGAAAGATATCCTTCTGATATATTTATAGGGCTATGTTATGCAATCTGGTTGAGCTTCAATGAAGCTACTCCTTTGCTTTAACTTTTCATAGTTGTTCAAGAGATGTGCCACTTTCACTTGGCTTGTACTTTCCTTTTTCGCTTTCTCTTTGTCTTGTTTTGTTTGGACATTGAAATTGTTTGCTCAGTGATTCTCAATAAGACAACTTTGAGTTTTCAACGATCTATGACTCAGTTAGTGAATAAATTTTGCTTAATAGTTAAAAGTTCTTGCAATGTCAAGAGTTTAAGTCTGCATGAAAGTGTATATTCATAAAAAAGATAATTGTAATTACTTATAGAAGAAATAGTTATAATTGTTTTATTTTCTTAACAAAATTAATCTTATTTTCGATATGAAATTTAAATATTTATAAATAAATTTTTTTAAAAAAAATTGAGCTTTAAATAGAATCAAATTTAATTTGCAAACTTTTGAAGCTGTGAAATGTTTGAATACTCTTAACACAGATGGAACAGAAGATTGATGTTACAAGATTATTAGATTTGGGGTAACTTTCCCTGCAAACAAAAAATAGCTTACAATACAACTAAATTCTCTTCTTTTCTGTTGCTGTTGCAAACAAAAAGCAAAGACTTCTGGAATTAATTAAATAATACTTTTGCTATTACTGCATAATTTTTTGGATTAAAATTATGTTGAGTTCCATCACTTGCTAATACATGCCAAAAAGGAAATGAAATCTATCAATAATGATCCTCAGCACTAAACTCCTCAGTTCATAGTTTATAGAATCCCTAAAGTGTTCCTCATCAATCAAGGCAAAGCAAGATTCACATAGAATGGGCAATTTGTGCTTTTTCCTTTGTTATAAGGCCAACAAATTGGTGCTTTTTATTCTTTTTCAAAGATCGATTCTAAAACTCCATCACTCTAATGTATGAACTTTCAAATATAAATTTTTTTGTGGATCATCATATAATAATTTAACTTTTATAGGTCGAATTAGATTTAATAAGATATGTAAAACCAATTGTGTTAGATATAAAATCATTACTTAGACTATAATTTCGATTAATTAAACCTCAAATTTGTTCTCAACAAGAACAAAATATAAATTCTTCGTGTATAAAAAAGAGTTACTCTCCTAAAGATTCCCTTTGTGGATACAAAAGAGAAAAAATTACAAATCGGTGAAAACTCAGAAGGCCCTAATGTAAAAGATATTTTCTCATTACTAATGTGAATTTTCTCGTGCGTGCCTTCTTTTCTTTTTCTCCTTAGGCGATGTGCCGTGTGAAGTGTGAATTGTGATCCATTCGGGTCCCAGATACCCCTTTAGTACTCGTGTGTCATCATCATTAGGACTAAAAAAGCAAGGTTAGGGTTGAGAATTATGATGTAGAGTTAGCTAGTTCCAAAACAAGTATGATAACTACTACGTCTAAGAATCTCTGCAGAAAAGAGACTCTTGATTAATGAGTTAGCATTATATGATTATATCAGAAATGACACTCTTATTTCTGGCTACTCCATAATAAATAAGATGGTTTCATATGCTATTTTTATTACTGCTTTCGTGATTGCTTTTGTATATAAAAATTATTACCTACCACTTTTGTCCATTCCATTTTACATTTTTTTTTTATTATTGTTTATACTTAGATTTCCTTACATCTTATGAATATAAGCTTTATCATGCTTGGGATAAGAGCAATAAATGATATATCTTTTTTATCAAGTATGATTCCAAACTTACAAACTTTAGCCAAGAATGCCTTAAGACTCAAATTGCTGCTACTAAGAGCTTATTTGGTTTAACTTTTGACAATATATTTCTTCTTTTAATTTTAAAAAATAGAGTATTTTACATGACTGTTTAGATTAACTTTTTATGAAAAAAAAAAATATATCTCCATAAGTTAAAATCCTATTTTTTTAAAAAAAGTAAGTGAGAGACGTTTCTCCGTTTAATTTCTTTTTTTATTTTATAAAAAAACTAACCAAACATATTCTAAATCAACACTATTCTATCTTATTGTATGTAAATTTGTTCTGTTTTCTATGGTCCATCTTGGATCTATCTTCACGTTTCCATCTTTAAAGGAAAAGAAAATGGCCAAATTACCTGAAAAAGGAAAAGGGTAAAGCACAATATACTGATATTATAACCCTGATTAAACTTAGAACATCCTTAGGTCTACGATTGCAACTGGGTAAGGTACAAGAAGTTGGTAATGTCATTAACTATTCCACCTAGCCCCTCCAATCTAACATCAATGCTTACACTAAAGTTGATTATTTAAACACTTTTATATATTTTAACATTGATGCCAAATACATGAACTAAGTTGAACTTGGACAATTAGCCAAAGCACCATTATAAGAAGAGAGATTATTCTATACATGGAGTGGCTCTTTGGCCACTTGCACTGTTGGGACATATGCATAGCCCTCTCAGGCTTATTCATCTTCTGTTGTTTCATTGAGAGACTCACCAACAGAGGCCCAATGTTATGGCCAATGTTGGGCATTGTACCATCTCTCTTTGCCCATTTGAACCAAATCTGTGATTGGTGCACTGAGTCTCTGATCAAAGCTGGTGGAACTTTTCACTTCAAGGGTGTGTGGATGGGAGGTGCCCATGGCATGGTAACCCTTGATCCCCATAAAATAGAGTACATGCTCAAGACCAATTTCAAGAACTTCCCCAAAGGGAAGTGCTATAGAGAGAGGTTCCATGATTTGCTTGGCAATGGCATTTTCAATGCTGATGGTGAATCATGGAAAGAACAAAGGAGAATAGCTGTCTTGGAGATGAATACAAGTCGTTTTCTTGATAATTCATTTCAAACCATGCAAGATTTGGTTCATTAAAAGTTATTGAAATTACTTCAGAAGCTGGTGATTTCTGGGGGCAGCTTTGATCTCCAAGAACTGCTACTTCGCTTCACATTTGATAATATCTGCATTGTAGCCCTCGGAATTGATCCTGGGTGTCTGGTTGAACGTGGAGCCGTGTCAGCAACTGCAGAGATTTTGAATGTAGAAAATCCCAATCCGTTTCTTATCCTTGATTTGCCCCAAGTCCCATTTGCTAGAGCTTTTGAAGAAGCCACAGAACTGAGCCTTTTCAGATTCTTAGTGCCATCTTTTGTGTGGAAATCCCTTAAGTACTTTGGATTAGGATACGAGAAGCAACTTAAGGAAGCCATAAAAATAGTGCATGGTTTTGCTGACAAGACTGTGACGGATCGAAAGAAAGAACTGAGTCAACTTGGCAACTTAGAGAATCACTCTGATCTCTTATCTAGACTATTGGAGATTCAAGAAGCCTCTCAAGGATCCTTTGAAAAAGTTCATGTATTTCCAAGAGATTTCTGCATAAGTTTTATTTTAGCAGGGAGAGACACTTCCTCTGTGGCAATGGCATGGTTTTTCTGGCTAATCCACAAAAACCCAGAAGTGGAAAACAGAATTGTGATTGAAATTAGGAAAATTTTGGATTCAAGAGAGTCTAAAACGAAACAAGAGCTGCCCAATGAGGTGGTTTTCACATGGGAAGAACTGAAGAAAATGGTGTATTTACAGGCAGCAATATCAGAATCATTAAGGTTGTATCCATCTGTGCCAATTGATTTCAAAGAGGCCATGGAAGATGATGTTTTTCCTGATGGAACTGTCATCAGGAAAGGTGATAGGGTTCTCTATTGTATTTACTCGATGGGACGAACAGAATCGATATGGGGAAAAGATTGCTTGGAGTTCAAGCCAGAGAGGTGGATTAAAGAGGGGCAGTTTGTGAGTGATAGCCAATTTAGATATGCAGTGTTCAATGGGGGTCCAAGGTTGTGTGTGGGGAAGAAGTTTGCTTACCTTCAAATGAAAATGGTAGCTGCTTCGATCTTGCTGAGATACCAAGTTTGTGTTGTGAATGGCCAAAAGATCATTCCCAAGTTGACCACTACTCTGTACATGAAAAATGGCTTGTTGGTGACTCTTAAGCCCAGGTTGGCATCTATTGCATAGTTCCCTTATCAAAAATGCTTATAGCAATAATAAAATGTGCTTGTGTGTAAATTTTCAGTGTATGAGTAGGATTTTGAAAAAAAAAATACAAAATCACTTTTAGAGGCTAAAAAATTATTTTTAGCAGAAGTATGTAAGAAAATAAAAGAAACAAAAATTAATCATGAAAAAAGTTCTCTAAAAACTAAAAAAGTTACTTTTAACTTTTGTTTTTATTTTTACATCTCAAAAGCAATTTTAAAGCAAATTCAATCGAATTCTTAATTACTCATATATAAAAATGACTTATTGATTAAGAAAGATTCAAGTCATAGTGCAAGAGATAGCATAACTGTTATAGCAAGAAATATATTTGCTCATGTTTATTGTTATCATATTTATAATTAAGTTATTCATCAATTTGAATCTTCTCAATAATAAAAATTGAGATATATATACGATAATTAATAAACAATTCATATGCAAATACCACGGCTACAAACACAAGTAAATTCATTTTCGTTGTAGCATGTATCTTTATTAATGAGTGGGTCACTTCTATTGACAGGTATTTAAGAGTACATGCAATTATTAGTTGCCTAATATTCAATATGATTTTATATATAATTTACATAAAGATCATGCATACATGACTGGAAATTTCTTTACATCGTTCAATGTTATGTAATTAAGAAAATCTGTGTGTTTCTGAGTAGTACAATGAAATTACGACTAACACCTTTACATTGAGCTGAATGATTTGTCTGCCATATCACTATCACTATCACTTGCAGGCAATGTTAATTTTGTTGAGATAGAACTCCTAGTGCTGTCAACAAGTTTAAACCACTGGCTTCCAGGATCGCACGTGCGATCTCTGCTCAAGCATTTGCAGGTATTGGTGACAAGAACGTTGTTGGAATCTACATCCAGACAAACAGTAGAACCATCGCTAGCTGTAGAAGAGAGATGCATTTTGGAATCTGAGATCATTTCCCATTTTGAATTTGGACCGTTGCATATAATTCCAAGTTGTGCTGGCTTCCCTACTTGGTCTGCTTGTAAGCAGAAATAGGTGCCCTTTATGGTTAAGATCTTCTGGGGTGTGTATCTCCAGTGCTCAGTTCTAGAGCAAGGACCTAGCATTAATGGGTCTAGGAGTGATTTTCTTACAACGCAGAGGCCAGTTAATGGATGAAAAATCACTTTGAATGATCTGGCTTCTGAGAAGCCTGGTCCTGCATAAAAGAACAGCAATGTTTCAATTCAATTGAGTTGAGAAAACTAAGAAAACAAGAAACCACTATACACACCTCGGAAAGGAAGTTGAAGAGCAGAGATCCTCTGCAAGAAACTAGTGTTCCTAACCTGAGACCAATCCCAAGTCAGAAGTCCATAATATTCATTCCTCCCTATAACTCCTTCTCTGATGTAGTAACTCCCAACCAGAGTCCAGTATGCCCAATCTAGGTCATGCTCAGCTGCCACAGCCATGAAACAGTTCAAATACCTGTTGTCATTCTCATTGCTACCTCTCAAGTCTACACCAAACTCACTCACAAACAATGGCCATCCTTGCTCCAACAAAAAACCAGACATCCTCATCACGTTGCCTGCCACTTGTCCACACACTTGGTTCACGTTACCTGCGGTGATACATCTTTCAGAAGCTAAAATCTTATTTTTTAAAAACAAAATATATGTAACAGAAAAAACACTTTTAAAAATTAAAAAAATTACTCTTAATTTTTATTTCTACACCATAAAAGTATTGTTTTAAAAGTTAATTGAAAGATACTCTTATCCCATTGGATTTACCTGATTCCCAAGCTGGACCATCGGTGAAGGCATACCAGTGCATCTCGAATACTAGTTTTCCTTCGAAGCTTAGCTTCACTTGTTGATTCCGAAGGAATGATAAGTCTTTGTCATAATTTAAGCCTGAGAGAATTACTAGAACATTGGGGTTTGCTGCATGCACTGCTTCTGCTCCTTTTGACATATACCTAGCCTCATTTTATATAACCAAATCAGACCAATCATTCATGTTATATATATAATTGACTAGATTTGAGCCTATAATATTGTCACAAACTATAGGGTATAAATAAATATTAAGGGAAAAAACCTCAAACTTTAGTTTTAGTTTTTTTTTTTTTTTTTTTTGTGGTAAATAAAAGGGGAAACAAGATTTGGCAAGAATAATTTGTGACCCGTAATTTTAGGGAAATCAAACCAAGATAAAAAAAAAAAAAAAAAGAAGTTGCAAGGATTTTGTAAGGAAATAATAAGTAATTGTATCAAGATAACCCTTTACACTATTAAAATATTTTATTTTAATTCATCACTTTATTTAAATATAAATTAAAGTAATTAATTAAATTCTTATATTTAAATAAAATGATTAATTAAAATCAAATAACATCATGAATAATAATGAAATAATAAATATTTATTCTTTTTAAGTATTAACTATTAATATTTAATAACGTTGATTAATCTCTTTAGAGTAAGACTGAATCATAAAAACAATAAAATTATTTTTATTAAATTATAATATAATTATATTCTCAAGTTTTAAAACTAAAACTTTATTTTAAAACACATAAGTAAAGTTTTATCGCTAATATTGAAGGGCTATTAAAAAATTAATTTTGTACCTGTACCAATCTTTAACATTCTGTTTGGGGCCTCGGAGCTCATTTCTCAAGCTCATACCCACCACGTTGGTGGTGGCACTGAAAGTAGCGGCCATCTTTGTGAGGCCGGTGATCCAGAGGTCTGGATCGAAATAACGGTCTCCGAAGAAGCCACTGCCGTCGAAGTTACTACAGCACCACTCTGGCTGGGTAACGTGGTTGTCCAAAACTACCATCACATTGTTGTCCCCGAGACTTCTCACCACTACCTGAAAACAGTAAATTACAAATATCTCCTCGATTAGGCCAATTGCGATTGTACTTTTTTTAAAAATATATATATATATATTTTTAATTAATTTAATTTTTTATATTTCAAAATTTATATTAATTTTGTTATTTTAATATATTTTTAATAATTTCAATTATTACTGAATCATAAATAATTGATAGTATCAATAAATTTTAAAATATAATAAATAAGAATTTTAAAATGTGACAAATTAAAGTAATAATTATAAAATGTGAGAATGAAATTAATAAAAAATTTAAAATATGAAAACCAAATCAATAAATTTAAAATATAATTAACCAAATTAATCAGGAATCATAAAAGATAAGAAAATGTATTTATTTTTTATTATTATTATTATATCTCAACACCTAACTACTAACACTTTAAAAAAAAAAAAAAACTTTGAGATGTTAGATAGAGGAACAATAGATTTGCTTTCTAACCAACTAGGTGAAGTTATAATTTAATTAAGGAAGCTAAAATTAAAATGCCAAAATTTAGGAACAAATGCAAATATACATAAATTTTAGGGGTAGAAGTATAATAATTAATAACTATAAGAAAATTTGAAAGCTCGGGAGATTATGACACATTTGGTCCTTCCTTGGGCCACTAGTAATTGATAAATTCATCCTTGATTTTAATGACTAAACTTAAAAAATTTGACCTAAGGTGCCTCAATCATACCAAACCTTGATTATATAATTAATTAAATAGATAAGTATATCCAATACTCTTTTTGGAAACGTGTTACCAAACTTTTGATAAAATATTCTATAGTCTATAATAATAGTTGTCTCCATCATCCTTTATCTACAATAATCGATGTTATCTTTATCATAATCAAGATGGGGAAATTTCAAACCAGACCCCTATTTCAACAAGTCACTTTCATGATTCTAAAAACAAATTAACCTCAACGCATACTTTGATAAGAGTGGCTATTGGCTAAGATTAATGTTTTTCTAATTGCCCCTCAACCTCAACTTTGCATATGGTGAGCACAAAAGCACTTCCAAACATTAATGGGCGACTTCTTTCTTTTTAACTTATTGACTATTAAATTAATTTAACCACCCACCGAACAAGTGAAAAAAGAAATATTTTTTATTCTTATTTTTTGCGTATTTTTTTAATTGATTAAAATTATTATTTTTTGATTAATTAGACTATAGAGGGTGAGAGAGAATATGCAAACTCTTTATTTATTGAAGAATAAAATCTTATTGTATTATTTTTATGGTTTTTTAATTAATAAAAAAATCTTGTGAGATGGTATAAGACATAGTTTAAAACAAGCGAACGAAAACGGTTTACCTGGTAAGCCTGTAAAAGGGTGAGATCGATGACGGAGGGGTTGTTTGTCTGAATACCGGCGATGGATTCGAGGAGTCCAAGGTTCTGAAACGACTGTCGTACAGTGAGGGAAGCGAGAGAGTCATTGGTGACCAACCAGAGCGGCCAAGTGAGCCGAACGCAGTTGAAACCCATGGCTCTGATTCCCTTTGAAATCACATCGACGGGTTGCTTGCTGAGTCCCTCTGCCACCACGGCGTCCAGATGAGCCACCCAATTCACACAAGCCAGCTTTACTCTTTCTCCACTTTCATTCACAATCCACCTTGAGCTCGTGTATAGTGGTTGACACTTCACGGTGCTCCCGTGGGGGAGAATAACACAGACCAGAGTCAACAGCGTAAACAGTAGAGACCTTCTCCCCATTTTTTGATCTGTGTTTCAATCTTTGCTCAACGCTGAGACACAGAGTGGTATAAATACATATATATGCAGAAAACCAACAGAATGTTTTTGTCTATACCTACCATTTATTACCAAGAGAAGAAGATACCGGTAGTGATGATATCACATGGCCCATTAAATTAGTTTTATAACTCTTGCCTTTTAATTTGGTAAACTACTTTCTATGATGAGGAATGACTATAAACCTATATAATATTATTAGAGTTTTCATTAAATTTACTCTACTCACTTAAATATCTATTATGTATATATTTTTTAAATATAATATTTGAAAATTTAAAAATAAATAAAAAAACTCAAATTAACATATCTAGGTGTCAAAAAAAAAAAAAAACTCTACTCACTATTGTCATCCTATAAAGCTTATGAAACAAAATCGGCTGCCTCGCAATGTATTTTATTTTTTATGTATTAGTTAAAAATTATTAAAAATAATACTATAAGTATTGATGAGTTATTTAAAATATATTTTTTTAACAAAAAAAAAAATGAAATACACTGTAAAAGAGTTGATTTTGTTCCAATACCTATAGAGTTACTTATAGATATATATATGATTCACTAACAAAACTTGAACCGGCATCTTAGGAGGACATAATTCCCATCCTTATTAACTGGTTTGGTTAGCCTAAATATTCCTAATTTGTTACTTGGACGACATATGAATTCACCATGATGTTTACCCTTAAAGAAACTATAAGCGGGTGCAGGATTAAGGGGATAGGGCGTAAAATTGGAAAACGTGACTCCGTTGAAGCCTGTTGTCTTGTTGATGAAACATGTTATTATAAACACGCTAAGTAATTATGGGACGTGTGATCAACATTTTTGCATCATTTGTAGTGTTAATTCACTTCCAAGGCAATGAAGAATAATGTATAATGCCTTAATTGTTGCTTCTGACATTGGATCAGTTTTGTTTGTTTTTCTTCTTTCTTTGCTTCTAAAATTATGACACTACCCAATCACTCGTGCTGCCATTCCAGTTAAGTGGATGATTGGCCATGAGCTTGACTAAGTGCAGGATATAATTATTGGAGTAATCATTATTAAAAATAAAACTAATTTCATTTAAAGATAAAAGTAATCACTATTATTTTTCTCTTTTAATATATATTTTTTTATAAGATCAAATTTTTGACATTGTAAAAATCTTTTAATCATTGAATTTAATACCCAGTATAGTCTAATGGTAAAAGGTTTTAGGTAATATCTCCTTAACAACTCTAAATATTACATCATCTCATAAACAATAATATTATAGAGACGCTCTCAAATCTATATCCTTGATAGAGTTTTATATTTAAAAAGTTACAAATTTAAGCTCCCACTTGTATCTCTTGGAGGTAAGGTAAATGTCAGTAATTTATAAGTACTTATTGAGCCCAAAAGTTGCCCTGTTATTTGTGTTGGTGTTCTCGACAACTTGAGGTTCATGAAACACTTAATGCAAGGGCAATGCATGCATCTTCATGCGCCATAAATCGAAACTGTTTTTCCCTTTGAATTTCTTGATCTTTAGCTTGATTGATACTTTACTCCAAGATCCCCAACAAACAATTTGATACATGTTGTTAAGGAAATTACGAGTAAACAATGAAATTACAAATAAAACACAAAATTTATGTAGTTCATCCAAAGTGGGAGGTTACTGTATGAAATAACAAAGTTAAAAGGTGACTCTGAAACTTTTACCCTCTTGACAGAATCTCACTCAGTGATCTCTAATACTTATTTGCAACACTCTAGGTTTTGAGAATACTATGCACAAATATCTTCTTTTTGATCTGGCAGGTTAGACCATAGAACACTAATTGTAGATGGATGGAAATACTATAAAAACACTCTTAATTATACAGAAATACTGCAATGGCTGCTTTCCCTGAGTCCTAAGACTCCTACAGAGAGTACACACACCTACGAAGTGCTTGAGGTACTTTTCATTGATTATTTTGAGTGTCTCCATTCCATAGCTATCAAAGCTACCTTCATATTGCATGCCAATGAAACTTGATTGCGACAATTGCTTAATTTGATTTATTGCAATTTCATGTGCTAGTGTTCTTCCTATTTGGAGAGATTGGTTTTGGTAGGATTGAGGGTAAGTAATCTCCTCGTTCCAGCTCTCTTGTTTCCCAAGGGCCCTAAACAAGATGATAAATTCATATTACAAACTTCTCGTTTGACTCTCATCTCATGTGTTCTATTTGATCAGTTTAAACTCAAACCATATAGTATTTAAGTTATGCCTGAAGGATAATCATGTTATGTATTCCTATGACGTGCATGAATGCAAATCTAGTTATCTTTTAAAAGTATTTCTTTTTTTATAAAAAGTCAATTCAAACAATTTTTTGTTTTACCATTAAGGATGTAAATATGATCATTTTTGCTTGCTTGTAGTCATACCCTTCAGTTTTTGGTGAAAGAGGATTGCAAGATTGGCTCTGCATATGTGGATTTTTTATATTGGCAGGCAGCATGTGTTTATTCAAGCCAGGAAGAAGGAGAGACCAATCTTCAAGCACCAGCAATCTATGCTTCTTGAAGTCTCGAGATAATTTGATTTTCTAACATGCTAACCTTAAGATGATCAGTGAATTAAAGATTAAATGAAAATGTTTGTTGATGTGGACCAATCTTCCCAATCAAATTATACTTATGAGCCCAGTCACTAACCATCATATTGCTGACTACGTATAAAAAACAAGAAGCCTCTGAAAAAGGGACGACATCACAAAAAAAGTAACTCAGAATAACCCAGACTACACAGGGAGAGAAAAATATCAGGAGAGAACGGGGTGGCAAAAGGCTTCCGTTGGAGCACTATTAAGTTGGGTCCTCCTTTGACCACTCAACATTTGTCCTTATTAATGGTTAGGAATAGAAGCACATAAACTATAGATGAGAGGTTAATATCTTTTAACCTCTGTGATATGAGTTTAGGGTTTACCCTTTTTTATGTAAATTTTTGCTGAGATGAATATCAGAATATGGTTCTTTCACTTCCTTTCAAAAAAAATATAGAAACGGTGAGTTTCATTTTTCATTTTGAGTTAGTGGTGTTTCATAAGGACAATCATAGATGTTTGTTAGATAAAATGGAAGGCTAGGATTTTACTAATTGGTCCGATCACTTAATCCTGATCCTCCTTATGGGTCCAGATTCTGTTGATGCTCCCAAGTATTCACAAGAAAATAACTTTAAGTCAAGAAATCACACGCTCAAAGATTCAAAATCCATTTTCAACCTTCATTTTCTAAGCTCTAATGTCACCTCAGCAATGATTAACACAAGAATGTGTATAGAAATATGTATGAGGAAGTGTAAAACTAATATTTTCTGTTTTGAAAGTCATGAACTAATTTTATTAGATTAACAGAGTAATTAATAATTTTTCAATTTATCTTTAAAAAACATTAAACAGCTAAGAAAGTTTTAGAACAAAGAGAGTTCATATTATGCAGCTACACTGATCAAACAATTAACGACACTGAAGTCTAGGTTTTTTTTTTTAAACAAAATTTTTTGACTTTGATCGGAGAAGTCTAGGTCTGTTAATGGTTGAAATTAGACTTCATTAATTTCTAAGTTAAAAAGAAAATAAAAAATTACGTCACACTGATTTCAATAATTATTTTTTAATGTATTTTTTCCTGGAAGAAAATACTCAAATTGAGGAGAAAGAAACTCTGGAAATAACAGGAACTGGTTGGTAGGAAGCAGTTGGTGTTTCATAGTCTTAAGTTTAAGTTTCTGAATTTGGTTTCTCAGAATTCAGAGATGATTTCTGTTTCTTAGCTCCAATTTCTAGGGTTTCTTTTCTATTTATCTTCAACTTTGTTTTGTGCTCTGGATCAGTTGTCGTATCCTAAAAAAACATAAATCCTCCGAATACGAAGACCGGCGATTTGATCAAGTGTAAAAGTGGCACCTTCCTTGATTCATCGACAATGGCATTTTATCAAAGCTTATAGATAAATTTCTATGCAACATTTAAATGGCGAACGCCGCCGACGAAGATGCCGATGCGGTCCTCAGCGATGTCGAGGAGGGCGACGATCCGGGTCCAATTATGATCAGGAATCCGGCACCAGAAAATGTCTCCGTTGACAGATATAAGGAGCTTCTCGCTGAGCTCGATCGTGAACGCCAAGCTCGCGAGGCCGCGGAGAGCTCCAAATCCGAACTACAAGTTTCATTCAATCGCTTGAAGGTGCTTGCTCACGAGGCCATTAAGAAACGCGACGAATTTGCAAGGCAGAGAGATGAAGCTTTCCGGGAAAAAGAAGAGGCTTTAAAGTCAAATGACAAGGTTTTGGCCGAATTGGTGGAGGCAAATAGATTGAAAGATGATCTTTCAATGCAGAGAGACGAGATTGCCAAGAAATTTGGTGACATGGTAAAGGAGAGAGACGCTCTCAAATTAGAAATTGGAAATTCCTCTCATATGTTGGTGACTGGGATTGAGAAGATATCAGCTAAGGTGTGTAATTTTAAAAATTTTGGAGCGAATGGTTTGCCCAGATCACAGAAATACACGGGTTTGGCTGCTGTAGCGTATGGGGTAATTAAGAGAGCTATAGAGATTGTTGAAGAGCTTGTAAAACAGATTGATGCAACTGCTAAATCTAGGAATGAGACGAGAGAGCAGATTGAACAGAGGAATTACGAGATTGCCATTGAGGTTTCTCAGCTGGAAGCAACAATCAGTGAGAAAACTTCTGTTGTTGAGAATCTGGAGAGAATTCTTGCTGAAAAGGATGAAAAAATACGTGAGATTGAACAAGAGATGTCAGAGTTGAAACAAACAGCTAGTGACCATGATGACAAGTTGAGCCAGTTAGAATCGAAGATAGAATCACAAAGGCCTCTATTGTTTGATCAGTTGAATTATGTATCAAATATTCATAACCAGATTTACAATGTTATTAAGGTAATTGATGCAAATAATTCAGACTTGTCAGAGTCCTTGTTTATCCCTCAAGAAACAGACATTGAAGAGAATATACGCGCCTCTTTAGCAGGGATGGAGTCTATATATGAATTGACTAGAATCGTTGTTGAAAAAGCAAATGATTTTGTTGAGGAGAAGAGTCATGAAATTAAGACTTTAGATGGAACGGTTACTCAATTAGTAAAGGAGAAAGATCAAATTGGTTCTTTACTTAGGAGTGCTTTGTCAAAAAGGACGATATCTGATCCCTCTTCCAGAACGAAAGAGTTGTTTCTGGCTACAGAAAATGGTTTGAGGGAGGCTGGGATAGATTTCAAATTCAGTAGGCTTCTCGCAGATGGACAGAATTCTGCTTCAAATGAGAAGTCTTACTTAACAGAACAAGAGGAGGATGAAATATACTCGTTGGTAAATACCTATGATTGTTTTTCCATCGTAGTATGCATTTGAAAGTTTCTTATGAGTTATTTATTCATGTACTGTGTACAGGCTGGTGCTTTGGAGGAAGTTGTTAAGGCATCTCAGCTTGAGATCATCGACCTGCAGCATACTGTGGATGAGTTAAGGTACTTAACATCAGAGTCTAAACACAAATGTTTGCTATTTCCTTTATAGAAAACGTTCTCCTCATGCACTGGAGAGTATGTATAATTGCTGTTTCCTGTTGTGCTGACCTGGTACTTTTTTTGATTTGCAAACCCCTTAACTGCGTTAAGGGCAGAGTTGAGTTTACTTAAGCAGCACATAGAATCTCAGACCAAAGAGCTCAATCAACTTGAAGAGAAGGAGAGGGTGGCAAATGATAGTGTAAGTTTGCTTGTCTTTTTAAAAGTTAGTTTGCTTTGATTTTCCTAGCCATGAATGGTGTTAGCTGGTATTCATACATTCAGATTGCAGATTATGCTTTATAGTTATTGCATTTAATGCTTCTCTGGCACCAAATATAACCTTAGCCTATTTTATGTAGGTTGAGGGGCTAATGATGGACATTGCCGCTTCTGAAGAAGAAATTAATAGATGGAAAGTAGCAGCAGAGCAAGAAGCTGCTGCAGGCAGAGCTGTTGAACAAGAATTCATGGCACAGGTTTCCTCCTGGTGTTAGCAATATTTATAGACATGTTTGGTATATTTAGTTGGCCTATTAGAACAAAATTTTGAAACTAATGTGGTTTCTGCCTCTTGCATTTCTCTTAAGAAATAACCAAGTGTGCTTGACAAATGATAATAGGATATCTTATAACAAGTGATTTTCACACAACTGAAATTGGGGTGAAAGTCATTATTCTCTTTTTTCTTTTCCCTCTTTTTGTTTTTTGAAGAAGGAGGGGGGGTGGTGGTGTCGAGAAGTGGGATCATTAAGCGTGGCTTTAGTTCAGTTGATTGAATATCATTTACTCTGGATTTATTGTGCAATGAAATTGAAGAATGGAAGAATTAGCATAACTAGTAATACATTATCCCATTGAGTTCATTAACATAATTCTTTATGTATTAAATTCATAGTGTGATGCTAATCATGCTATCCCTTTTCATTTTGTTAGCAAAATATATTATAGGACTATAGTCTTTTTTTCAATTTTTTTCTTGGTTTACAGACTACGATCTTTCTGAACAAGTTCATGATAGTAATTACAGCAGGTTTATTTTTTTGATAGAGATCACAGAATCCCCTCATGGAACATTCTCAATCTTCTTGCTCATTAAATTCAGTTTTCATTGAACATTCATATTCATAATTGCTAATTGCAAATCTGCAGTTGTCAGCTCTTAAGCAGGAGCTTGAAGACGCAAAGCAATTCACGTTGGAATTAGAGAAGAAACTAAGATTCAAAGAAGAGACAGCAGCTGCTGCCATGGCAGCGAGAGATGCAGCCGAGAAATCTCTCAAGATGGCAGATTTGAGGGCCTCTAGGCTAAGGGACAGAGTGGAGGAACTTACCCATCAGCTTGAAGAATTTGAGAACAGAGAAGACTCGAGGGGTCGAAACAGGCCTAGATATGGGTGCTGGCCATGGCAGTGGCTTGGCCTGGACTATGTAGGAGTTCGTCGGGCTGACACACAACAACAGACTTCTAATGAAATGGAGCTTTCTGAACCTCTTTTGTGATTGTGCCTTTTTCTATTCTTTTTTTTCCTTCATCCGGTGTATTTATTTTGGTCTCTTCCCCATTTCTGAATGTCACCAAATTGGAGCTTATAGCATCAACATGTTCAGAGATCTCATAATGCAGCAATGGGAGGTCTCATATATAGAAACTTCCAGCCTGAGCTACTTGTACTGTTAGAGCTGCTAGCCGGTTGTGCTTGTCGGCTTGCCCTACCTGATCTTTGTCAAAGCAAAGCAGTTGGCTACCTGGTAAAACCACTGACACATGGCCTGTAACGGTTTTTGAAGTTCGGTACGTTCCGAAACTATACTCTAGCTTTGTATATATAGATAGTGGTAAGTGTTATGCTACATATTTCTCGCATTTCACTCATTATTTGGGTGGATTTTGATAGGATACATGAGTTACCCAGGAATTACCATGTTATGCTGCATAAACAGTTTTTTTTTGTTAAATGAAGATTGGTACGATATGAAAAAAAGAAAAAGAAAAAAGGTAGATCAAGGAACATTATAGGAGATTTTAAGACAATGATCTTCCTTTCCTCTTAGGAATGATCGATGTTTGTTTAGGAGTGGTGTATTTGGTTATGGTGGTTGTCTAAATGAAGGTTTCTTTTCTTGTTTTTATTTTACGAATAGGGGGTTTTCTTTCCCATATTGTTTTCTTTAGCTTGTGTGGATAAATTCTGTGTCTGGAGAAGCTTTCTCAGATTCCAATTTTGTACGGATCAAAATGTAATGTATAAGCATCTTGCCCTGTGAGACAAGTTTGCCTTGTTAGAGTAATTAACTACATATATGAGGAGAAACACTGTTGTATATATATATATATGGAAGACAGTTTTTATTAATCTAATCGTTATATCGTGACATTGATAAGTTATATCAAATTTTATATCAATTAAAAATTTCTAAGTAATTAATATGAATTTATGGGATATACTTAAAAATATTTATTCAAACAAGATCCATAAATTTAAAATTACAGAAAATGTATAACAGGTCATATTGAGAGTAAACCAAAAAATAAAAATGAATACTAGAATATTTGGAAAGACAAATAGATGCAAGTTAGTGGGTAAAAATAAAAATTGAAAATTGATGCCTAGATGTCATTCAAAAGGCAAAAATTAGTATCAGATTTACTTTGACAAATTGGTGATTCAACGTTTGGTTCGACATTTCCTCTTGATCAAGACCCCATCGGGAGGGCGTGTGAGCATGATACTGCAATGACCGTAAAGGTTATAAGAATACCTCAAGATGCTTCCAAATTTGGATCTTGCCCTGAAAACTCCCTTCACTTCAAACAAAACGCCATTGCTTTCGATCTGCTTCATCAGCCGCTGGATCTCCACCAATGGCAGCCGAACTTGGCTTGTCACCAAATGAATATCTGCAAACCTGGACTGCGTCTTCGCCGCCGAGAAGGGTTCGACGTACTGAGTTGCAATGAGGGTGCTTCCATAGTAGATATCAACGATGACGGAGCTGAAGTCCACATGAACCTTCTTGTTTGGGTTTGTGAAGTTTGCAAGCAATCTCAGATCAGCATTGAGCAGATAACCCATGTCGAGGTAAGCAACATTCAGAGAGGCATAGGATACATCAAAACGAGGATCCTGGGGACGAAAAACAAGGTACACTATGAGGACAATTAGTCCTCCGATTATGATTACAAGCCAGAATATTACGCAGAAGACAGCAGCAAACCACGTAAGAGGTTTGGTTTTGTGCGGCGTCGGTACCCGGTACCCGTGTCGGCGGCGTTTGTGTTCAGGGTGCGGTGGTTTCCCTGTTGGAGTGGTAGCCCGGCCATGCTCGGGGCCGTGTATTGGCGGTGGCACGGCCGCTCGACTACTTGGGAATTCTTGAATTGTCACCCGCCGCTGTGATCGATCACGGTCAGGTGATGGTGGGCCCTGTGATTGATCATCAGGGTCGGTGATGGAAACCGGAACCTTTTTCGAACCAGGTTGTGGTTGGCCATGGCGAGGTGGTTGGCCCTGTGATCGGTTGTCAAGGTCAGTGACGGGAACTGGAACCTTTTTTGAACCATGTGATGGTTGGCCATGGCGCTGCCCTGGTGGATGTGAATCATCTTCAACCGGCGGTCTCACCGGCCTCGGTAAGAAATGAGGGTTGGTTTCTCGATGCATTCTGTTGTATAATGTGGTAACGGAAATGGAAGAGGAGAATGTTGAGGAGGAGAAGGTGAATCATATGGAGTTGCTATTAAGCTAATGAGAATATGGAAAAACTATTTCATGACCCAAAAAAATTAATAGATATAAAAGTGATGGAGGATGACTTCGTGACAACTTCAAGGATAATTCAAGTAAAGGCAAGGAATCAGACATGGGTTAAGCATGTAGGGCAAGCAATTCTGGTGGTGTTTTTGCTCTAACTGCTGGACTTAATCACAGATCAGATGGCTGCTATAAGGTGAAATCAAACATTATGGTTTTGTTTAAGACTCTTCAGTCAAATGCAAGACTGACTGGAAAACTGCAAAAAGGCAAATTCTGAGCTCCAGTGCAGTTGATAAAGGAGAAAAGGAAAGGACACTTGATTTTGGAATTAGGAAGAATCACATAGCATTGGCATATGCTAACAAACAGAATATGCACACTTATGGGATAAGTAATAACTACATATGTGGCCAGAACTGCAATTCAATCATAAGCAGTAATATCGGCCAGAGTACATGGTACAGCTAACAAAATTTGAACTTCAGAATTCAATTTGCTTGATTTTGCCACCTCATCAATCCCTAAAAGCAGATTGTACACCTAATGATTCGGCTATCTTCCCCGTGAGCGCTGTAAGAAATAAGGTGAGGTGAGCCAAACTATTGATACACTATCCAAGACCTGGACGTTGGTGACTTCATGTATTCATGGCCAAATATCACGAGCTAGAATTCTAACTCCATTCTCGAAGAACTTTTGGCCAGGATATGTCAGATATAAAGAGACCTGTATACCTGATGTCAGCAATGAAATTAGTTTAGAAAATGAATTTTGCTTCTTCATCAAGCAGACATGGAAAAAGATAAAGGACTATCCGTGTACTATCATCTTCATACCGATGGCAAGATTGTGGAATAGGCATTCACAACCTGAAAGTTGACACTATTTTTGACTGTAGACAAAAAATCATAAGTGGAGCCTCGAGAATCTGAAATAACATCAGTGCGTCATTAACTCGATTAAATCAAAATAGAGAGGAAGGGTTGTCAGCCACTCTTTAATCCTGCATAATAAAAATACTTATAGCTTGAACATAAGATTACATGGAGAAATTGATTTCAAGTAGCAGTAATCAAGTTAAACAAAAAAGAATTGTCTGAACAAATAAATATGGAGTTTTCCACTGTAATCAAATCGGTACTTTCAATTGAGGTTGCTACAAATTATTTTTAGAATCACTTATTGCTCTAAAAAGTTTCTTTCTCTTCATCTGGTCTCAGACTAGAAAGTCCTTTTAATGTTTCAATCCAGACATAAGCGCCCTTTATTTCCCTAAGATAGCTCAAATATTGACTTGATAATATGCCTTATTACGCTGGTTGTAGTTGTAAATCAGGTATTTCTGTTCCAAAGTTTCTGTGAATGTTCTCTAGCTTAGAACTTGTTGGCAGGAATAAGCACTTTTCTTCAATAAATTCTGTCATTAATACATATATCATCCAACATTCAATGAGCTAGGGCCAGGGTATAGTTATAGGCTAAGTTGCAATGAGAAACCACTCTGTTCCAACTTCTTAGCCCGAACTACAGAAATAAGCAACTATTTTACTTTGTCGGTATGTAACTTAATGCAATTGCTGCATGGAAAGTAATATAAAAACATGTCAAGCATAGATGAACCTTTAAGCTATTTCAACAATAAATTGAAAACTTACCGAAAACATGAGACGTTAGTTGCTCCCAACCATTCTGTATGAATTCAGCCATCCTATAGAAACATCATGCAATCCACAAGTTAAACATACACCCAATTCACTGTTGTTTGTTTCTTTTCTTTATTTTGTTTCAAAATAGGAGCGGACGCAGAAGAGGGCTTTATAATACATTAGGTTGCAATAACTATTCTACTTGCAAGAATGTGCTCAAATTAAAAGTAGAACCATACTTGGATGAGTGTCATGCTCTTGGAGACATTTCTTTAAAGAAGCTTAAAATTCCATGATCCGCCCTGCATGTAGATACAGATGCATCATAGGCTGATGAGAAATAAGGAACATAATTAAGAAGACAAACACATGGGGACAGTGGAGAGACAGGGCAATGCAGAGAGCAAGCCAGCTCTATTGGCCTACAATCACGTAGAATGAACCTCAATCTGGGCCACGAGCCAGTTAACAGATTGAAAATCATACCAACTCATAACAAGCCCCGACAATTGCAGCCTTATTTCCTGAATACCACTATCTGTTTCCGTCAGATTAGAATCAGATGCATAGCTCACAGGTAAAAGAACATCAGTGATCACAATGTTGATACAAACAGTCACCAATGTATCCATCATGAGAATAGTTTGCCAGAAATATATATATATATATATATATATATCAAGAAAAAAAGGACTTGCACACAATAACTTCCTCAGGTGGAAATTAATCATAACATGGCTGCCCTCAATACCCCATCGGAGGCTGGCCAGTGAGTTGGTACTATGTTATATCATATGAACAAAGGCAGACACCAGTATGGAATTGTATGATGAACTGCATTAAGATGGGATAAACAGATACACAGGCGCCGTTACATGCAGAATGAAAACAACTGTACCAGTTTGCTAAGTTTTTAAGGAGCGTATGGAGAGATAACATTTAAGTAAGGTGTCAGCCTTACCGTCAGAATACATATAAAGGGAAATATGTTACGAAGTTGAGAGCATCAAAAGATACAAACCAGTTTCATCTTTCACGTGGCAACACCTGATCCGATGGCATTGATTAGAGTCTCTGAAAGGCCTCTGTCAAGTGTAAAGCCCTTCTCCATCATATGGTCCCAAACCCTACAAGCCAATGAAAGCTTGTTTTCCCTTATGAGCCCTCCAATGATCAGTTTGAAAGTTACTTCATCAGGATAGTATGCTTTCATCTGCATTTCATCATATAGGTGCATGGCATCTGTTACTCTAGAAGCCTTGCAAAGCCCATTGATAAGGGCATTGTATGCAACCACATCAGGACTTATTCCATTCTCCACCATATCACGGAAGAGACTATGAGCCATGTCAACCTTCCCAGTCTTGCATAGGTGATCCACAATTGTCGTATAAAATATACGATCAGGCACCAGACCCACTCTTGTCATTTGATCAAGAAGATCCTTGGCTATATGAGATTTACCTTCTCTTAGAAAGGCTTCTATAAGGATTGTAAAAGTCACCAGGTCAGGTTGAATTCCCTTCCTGTCCATTTCCAGAAAAATTTTGTAAGCCCTTCTAGTGTGGAGTACCTTGCAAAATGCTCCTATAATAGTGTTGTACGAAACTACATCACACAATCCTTTTGTTTCCATCCTGTTCACCAATGTCAAATAAGCTTTATTCAACTTGTTGGCTTTACAAAGACCCTTAAGCAGTTCATTGTAACTATATACATCTGGCTCCATCCCGCTCCTCTCCATCCTCTGCATCAACATTGCTGCCTCATCAAGCATTAGCTCATTACAACAATAATCCAACAAGATGTTGTACGTGACCAAATCTGGCTCGCACCCGTTTCTCCTCAAAAACGATTTGATTGTCAGCGCTTTATCAATCCTACCCATGCGACAAAACCCGCTTATTAAAGCATTATAAATCAAATTATTGAGCTGCACTCCGCCCTTGATTACACTGACAGTAAGCTCATAAGCCAAATTGACCTTTCTACCTTTGTACAAACCAATCACGAGCGCTGTGCAAGCCTTGCAATCTGGGCTTAACCCCTTGTCTATCATAATATTCCATATTTGAGTGGCTTCGTCAAACCGTTCGGATTTACATAATGCATCAATGATTATGGTATATGAAACAATATCAGGTTCCCTCCCTTTGTCAGACATGCTTCGGAAGACCTCTAAAGCCATTTCTAATCTATTCGCCCGACATAGAAGATTCAAATAAATGTTAAAAGCCCAAATGTCGGGGATACACCCCAGCTTATCCATTTCTTGGAGAAGCGTCTCTATGAGACTAAAGTTCTTAACTTTGCACAAACCAGAAATGAACCTTGAGTAGGTAAGTGGGGTTAAGGAAAATCCTTGTGGAATCATCTTGTAGTAATAGTATTCGGCCATATCGAAGCGCGATTGTCGAACCAAAACACCGATGAAGCGGTTGTAGTCTAAGCTGAAGACACGGCAATTTGATTGGATCATTTCGTCGAACACTTGGGTGGCTTTGTCGATGAGTCCTGCTCTAACGTACTGGGAGATTTGAGAACGGTATATGAGGCGGGAAGCGCCAAGAGTTTGATACATATCAGAGAGAATGCATAGCAAAGGAATGAGTTAGAAACAATCAACGATTGAATCAGAGAGAAACCAAGTGAAGAGCAACGCTTTTCGTTTGGAAAAAAAACAAGTGCAAGAGGTAACCACTGCCTTCTCCAGTTGGGAAGGTGGGGTAGGCTGGGACGAGCAACTCGGCTACCAACAAAGGGTCAGGTCAACATTGACTATTGGGCCATAAAAAGATGTCCAGCCCAACAAAATGGGCTATGCTCCCTCTCTCCAGATCCAGCTGATCAAGGCCATTTCTTCTGGCACTCCCCATTATTTCTAGTGGCACGGCTCATGCATAAATCAATTTTTTCCTCAATTTGACTTGAATGTGTGTTTATATGAGCAGGTCATTTTGCTTGCACGCAAAGATAAACTGGCAGGGAGAAGAAAAAACACGATAGAAGAGTTGGCAATTGTTTATTGAATCCATGATTATTGTTAAATTCGGAACTCTTTTGAGTACAAAATTACCAAATATAAATATTTTAACAGCAAGACTTGGGAATTGCATTTATGGTTTTTAATTGTGAGGGAGACGACAGCCAGCGGGTTAGGGTTGAAAGGCATATCACATGAAAAAATATCATCCATAGTATTTAACTAAAATAGAGGGCTAAGAGTAAGTGTTTTTACTTGCCCTTAAAATCAATGATCCCTTCTCTTATTAAAATAAAATTATTTGTCTTATTCCTTGTTTTAAACTCTCTTTTATGGGTTTGAGATTTGTTCAAAAATGAAACTGATTGTACTTAAAGAGCAAATTTGTTATCTTATAATGTGTTTTATTCTTTATCTCACTCATTATGATTGATCTAAAATAATAAAATCACAACTTTAAGACAATCGATTTTATCTCTACACTTACAGTATTATTTTTTTATTTATGGATTAATCTCAAACTCATGTAATAGGATTTGAGACAGAGTTTTCTTCCTAAAATACCCTCAATTACACAGTAAACACACCCTATATTCAAAATCCGTCCAGCCCCATTATTTCTGTTTTTTTAACGTGGTTTTGGACTTTCAAGCTTGTTATACATCCAATCAAATAGGGCCTATTTCATCATAAAGGGGAATAATTCTTGCGCCACCTGAAATTAATACTTGCACCACCCTTACTCTTCGGAAGTATATTTCCGAAAGTGAAGAGGCGGTGAAAATATTAAAAAAGGGGGGTGCAAAAAACTAATTCCCATCATAAATTTATCAAAAGTAGCCTTAGACTATAATTGCCTAAGACAATCTTTTTCAAATTAGTACTATGAATACATCACAAATATATTTTTTAAAAAATGGAGCTTAAGCCAGTTGCCTATACACGGCTGCGCTCAGTCTTAATATAAAATTTTACTATTAAATATTTTTATATTAAAAATAATTATTTTTTCAAATTTAAATATACCAAATTTTTAAGTGTAGATTCAAAATTAAAATTTGATAAAAAAAATTTATCACATGTATAATTTTATTCAATTTATATTAAATTAATTAATATATGTAATGTAAGGTATGTATAATTTTTTTAAAAGAAAAAACAACGTTATTTTCTCATAAATGTGATATGACTTGTTTGGCAGGATGATTCCATCGCCACCCTTTTTTGACTCGTGTTTTTTTTTGTCTCATGTATATGTCACTTGTTTGTCTCAGAATTTTCCAAGTTCCCAGCACTCCATTGACCAGAAAAGTAGTAGGCACATCTTTTACGTGTAGAACGGAGAGTCTCATATTTCATTCTTTTCTATGTTCCATAATTTTTAATCAGTCAAGAAAAAAAACTTAAATTTATGATTAATCATATTTTTTACTCACAATTATTCCTATTTTATATGGAGAACTTGACTAATTTTATTTAAAAAATTAATCAAATACAGATATTTTCTTTATCATTATGTATTTTTTATAAGCTTAAATTGTTGATTTTATAAAAATACTTTAATCACTAAGGTGTTGATACTAAGCAAAAAATTTTAAAATAAAAAACGATTAGAATATAAGAGAAAAAATATTATTCAAAAGTTGCATGAGTAATGTTTGAAAAAGAAGCCCATGCGTTCTAAAATGATGGTCGTTGTACCAGAAATGAAACGATGGAGGGCAGAGAGTACCATATTGTCTGACCACACCGACCAACTACCAACTAAAGGGATCCGGATTATTTGTAGTAAATTGCATTGTGTAATTGACTTATTGGTTATTTAATTTATTTAAAACTTTATAATCAACACAATTTTAATTATATTAGACGATTAACAATTGATTATACTATGCAGTCATTGCAAATAATCTATTTATCAAAGATTTTGGTTTGGTAGTTTATAATTAAATGCTAATATTCTCAAAATGCGTGAATGATATTGTATAAACTTATTGTTTCGTACCTTTCATTATATCTCACAATTTTAAATTTTATAATTATTTATAATAAAAAAAAAAAACCCATAAAAATAGGGTGGGAATGGCAGTGACATTTCTCGTGTGGTATTACTTTTGGTTGTGATTTCTCGTGTGGTAAGGTGTGGTTGCTATCCTCGTAGGAAGGCTACCCTCTAGTTGGAGGTTGGACCGTTGGAACTCATTCAAGGGCAACCACTCAATTTCCAAATTCACCTAGTGGCTATAACCCCTCAATTCTACTTTGAGGCCATACACTACTCTACGTGTTGACTAAACCTACAGATATTTGACTCGGAATTGCCTTCTTTACTAGTAAAATTTCGGTTAAATATATTTAAAATGTTACATAATAATATTATTTTAAATATTTATTGAATTAATTTAAATTATTTATTTATTACTTAATATATAAACAATAGAGTATATCCAGTAAAAAATGTGAATCTATTAAACTCTTCGTAGATATGTATTATTGTTTTATTTTTACCTTAAAAATCTTTTATCATTTTTTTAGATACACGACTAATTCATATTAATATAAATTTTTTTAATAAATATAATTTTATAATTTTAAACTCAAAATAATTAACTCTGATTACTTTAAAATTCAGCTTGCTTTCTCCAAACGTAATACTTGTTTGCTCATATTTATTATGAGATTTTGATTTTTGTCCTTTTAAATCTTTTGATGTAGTTATAGTTGTCACTTTAATTCTTTTTACCTTAATAAATTGGCGTCAATGTTTGAGGTTGGCCAAGGAACATCTGACCTAGAAATAATTTCGGCGTATTAATTGGTCGCCTTTTTGATCAGTTAATTCATTTGACAAATTAAGTTGGAATATGCTCTTGTAAGTTGTAACAGCAAAGAAAAATTCCAATGTATAATATACGATTGTTTTATTTTATGTCTCACTATGTTGGAATGGATTCAAAAATTATGAATTAAGTTGTTAGAATACAAAAAAAAAAAAAAAAAAATTAACTAATTAGAATGGAATGAAACAATGTCTGTTATTGTACAAATTGTATTATTTCTTGTCATATTAAAATAATATCACAAATATTAATAATTTATTGAATATTTTATTTGTACAATAAGAGAAGAACGTGACTATAAATAAGATAGAATATTTTTATTTCATATTAAAAATATAATTAATCTTATTCCATGAATGTAGTAGTTATAATGATTGATTTTTTTTTAAGATGTATTTTTTTGTGAACAGACATTTTTAATATTATAAAGACTTTTCAATGACTAACTTGATTTACTTATAGATTAAGTCACACTTTATTAATAGAATAAGACAATTTATAGGACAATAAATATTATCTCCAATAAAACATGAAGTGATGACGTAGCACATGTTTTCCTCGTTTGAATAGTCTTGAACTCTTAATCATAAAACTAATCTATTGTGATAAATGATGATTATTCTTTTGAGATTTGAATTGATTAACCTAGTCTACATTCCAATTTGCTGAAAATGAGGAAGAAGTAATCAATATGAATTTATCAACAAAGCAGTGGAATATATGGGCTCATATTGACCTATTAATTTTATAATAGGCCTTCATTTTAATTGGCATACATCACTCGTTCAAAGAAACTATGTGAATGATGGCATTATTTTCAATTTCAAACAAATGGAAAAGCACGGAATTCCTAGGATTAGACTAGCTCCATCAAACTAGCAAAGTGTTGATTAAGAGACTAAATACAACAGATTCTGAGCAAACTAATAAAACCAGACCAAACCCGAACAATCCAAATGATTTAGGTAGATTCCACTTGGTTAAAATTAGGTTAAACAATTTATAAATGTTTAAATTTTGATTTATAATGGTTAGTGACAAGTTGAAACTTTTCAATTGTTGATACCTGATCTTTCAAGCTTCTTATTTAATATTTAGTGTTACTACATCGTTTTAGAGTTAATTTTATTTCTCATTATCTCTTTAAACACCTCAACCTGATTAAATCCGTTCAATCCGAAACATTTGATTACATTCAACAAAATTGACTCATCACCCGAGTGTACTCAATTCACCAAGTTTACCTTTCAAATTGGTCGGTATGAAAAAAATATCTGAATAAGGTTAATTAAGTTAACAAATCCGATTAAATTCGACCTGTGCTCATTCTTAAAGAAAAATATAAAAAAATGTGACAACGATATTAATTTTTTTTTTCAACAAATTATAAAAAAAAGTGTAATATAGAATGAGATAAGAAAATAGAATAACATATTTGTTGAATAAATGGATTTAGGCAATGACTATGCATCACAACCATGGGTCTTAATTCAAACTTTGAAAGCACATTTGTTTGAAAGAATCTTTTAAGTTACTACTTCTCTATTGTTCAATGATATAAGGCTAGTGTAACTAGAAGAAATAAATCTCAATTGACAAAAATAACATAAATAATAAAAATATTACACACAATAAAAATAATATTAGAAAAATTTTAAACATTTCACACAATATAAAAATGTACAAATATTTCATATTAAAAAACAATTTTCTTTTTTATAACTTTAGAAACCAAATAGAAATGCGAATAAAGTGTAAAACAATTGAAGAGTTAATTAAGCTTGATAATTGACAAGCCTTTATAATATTGAATATTTTAGTTTGTAAAAAAAAAAAATGTTAACATAAAAAGTATTCCTAATTACTTTACTCTTATATAATATAAAAACAATATATATCATCTCATAAACTCTCATTCTTCGTTTCATCTCTTATTAACAATACATCCAACTAAAATCCAACATGTAGTATTAGTAGTATTTTTTATGAAGTCGATTCAATTTAGTTTTGATGAATTTTCTTAAATGATCATATAACAATCAAACCCAATTTTTAAGAATGTTCATCCAATTAATCTACATAAATAATTTATTTTGATCAATTTGAATTGGATTCATTCAGTTGAGTTTGTTTGATTTACTGGTAAATTGTTTTTCCTACGATATTAGTCCCACCCTCTAAACTCTAATAGATACTCCAAAACTGAAACCAAACACAAATTCTCTCTTTTTTCTTTTTATGGATTCTATACACAAGTGTTCTCCTAATGGAATATAATTTTATTCAAGGTAATTTTAGGCACCAAGCGTAAGCATTTTTCTCGATAAGAATTTGAAGCCCACTTTACTTGTTCCTTCTAAATTTGAAAATATATACTATATAATTTATTTTTATTTTTTTTTTTTAAAAAAGAAGACGGCCCCTTCTCGTGATTACGTGGCAGTTTGACGCGTTCTCTGGTTGGACTGAGACGACCAACCCAACAGCACCCATTTCATTTCCGAACTCATGCTTCCTTTCAGCGTTTCAACGAAACCGCAAGCACCCATTAACATTAAATGCTTGAAAACGATAGTGTCTATCATTCAGGAAAGTCTCTCCAATGTCTTTTCCTTCCTTATCCATCTGTTGATTCCGATAGGAAAGTCACGTCGGACGGTGAGATCGGCTATTGTCTTTGTTCTGTATAGATAATAGAGTACAGTGCCAGCTTCTGGTAGTGCTGGCGTTAAACACATTCTTATTTGAATTTTCTTCTTTATTTTCTGGTCTACAAATTATTATAATTATAATAAGGAAAGAATTAGTCAGAGAGACAGAAACGGTCAAGGGTTTTAGGTAAGAATACGGAAAGAGCAAACCCAACTGGGTAGACTAGACTGAAACAGCAATATCTACCGTTTCACAGTTGAACAGTTTCCCAGTCCAAGATATCATTTCCATTTTTCCCTCTGTCCTCTGTGATTTCCCAGAAGAAAAACCGAGTCTTTTCACATTAATGGTTAATGGGTGTGGATTAAGTTAGTCAGTTGTTCGATTTCCTTGTAGTTTTGTGGGAGATGGTAGGAGTAGAAGAAAGCAAGGACCGGCCGGCGGGTGTTGCTGCTCACGGTCACAGGACATTTTCCCGGTCAGTTTCGTGGACTGATCGGTGTCCGACCAAGGCTACTTCTAACCTGAGGCCACCGCCGAATGGTAAGCCTCGATCCTTGTTGCCACCCCTTCAGCCCCTTTCTATCAGTAAGCGGAGTGTGGAGGAGTGGCCAAGTGCAGGATCTGATGATCTTGGAGTTTGGCCATGTCCACAAACTCCAAGAGGGTCAGCCACAGGTAAAGCCGTGGAGATTTCTGGTAATTCTACTTTGACCAAAGAATTTCAGTTCAAGAGGGATAAATTAGCCTTCTTTGATAAGGAATGCTCCAGAATTGCTGAGCATATATACTTGGGCAGTGATACAGTAGCCAAGAATCATCAACTTTTGAGGCAAAATGGAATTACTCATGTCCTAAATTGTGTTGGGTTTGTTTGTCCTGAGTATTTCAAAAGAGATTTTGTCTACAAGACACTTTGGTTGCAGGACAGCCCAACAGAGGATATTACCAGCATCCTCTATGATGTTTTCGATTACTTTGAAGATGTTCGAGAGCAAGGTGGGCGTGTCCTTGTGCATTGTTGTCAAGGAGTTTCTCGATCAAACTCTCTGGTCATTGCATATCTCATGTGGAGGGAGGGACAAAGCTTTGAAGATGCTTTTCAATATGTCAAGACTGCACGAGGGATAACAAATCCAAATATGGGCTTTGCTTGTCAACTTCTGCAGTGCCAAAAACGGGTACATGCTATGCCTGCAAGTCCAAACTCTATGCTTAGGATGTATCGGATGGCTCCTCACTCACCATATGCCCCTCTTCATCTGGTGCCTAAGATGATAAACAATCCAGGTGCACAAGCGCTTGATTCTCGTGGGGCATTCATAATCCATGTTCCATCTGCTATATATATCTGGACAGGAAAAGATTGTACTTCTGTGATGTTATGTAATGCCCGGAAAGCAGCCTGTCAGGTTATCCATTATGAGAGGGTCACTGGTTCAACTCTGACTGTCAAAGAAGGCGAAGAGCCATCAGAGTTTTGGATTGCTCTCTCTGCCGAGCAACTCATATCAGGTAACGGTGAGAAAGAGAAGGTCAACAAGGAAGGAGTGTTGTGTTCTGAAAGCATGGAGATTGATGAAGCAGATACTCTTACCAATGGGATTGGTAGAAGAAAAGTTGATGATTATGATTTGGATTTTGAAATTTTCCACAAAGCACTTTCTGGTGGGGTTGTACCACCATTTTCTGAATCTAATGCAGGGTTAGAGACTTGCCTCCCTGCTAGAGAAAACGGCTGGGGGAGATTGAGGAGGAAATTTGCTAACGGTATCATGAAAGGATTGATCACATGCTCCAAACTGAACTGTGATGAATCATGTATGATTATTGGAGAACAAGATCAAGAGCAAGATTCTGTGGTTGATCCGTTGCCACCATCACCAACCCATCCCTGTGGTTCGCCAGATTCTTTTGAATGTTTTCCAGATAACAATTCAGACAAGGCAAAAGATACCTTTGAAGTCCCACAGTCTCCTCTGGCCTCAACACTCTCTCCTTCAAGTTCTGATTATGCAAGTTCATTTACATTTTCACCTTCATCTACAAACTGGTCTGACTTGTCATTCGTATCTTCTCGGCAATCATCACCTTCTGGCCTGGAATCAGCTGAACCCTTTTATGTTAAAGATGTATCATTCCCGGAGGAATCCTCTTTGCTTGACAAAGAAGCTGTCCCTTCACCTTCAAAGAAATTTTCTGCTACCTATTTGCCATGCAAAGGATATTTCCCCTCTATTGCAGAGCGCAGAGGGAGTAATCCACCCCCTCTCATGTTGTTATCTTCGATCAATGAATCATCTCACGTCCACAAGAACCTGGTAAGATCACAGTCATTCTCTTTACCTGAGTTAGAGGATTATAATGTGATGAAGGATGTTAGTTGCAACCAATTTGAGTATGAAATCGAAAACAAGGGGAAAGGGCTAATTTCAAATGCTGATATCAATAGGTCAGAAAATGGTGAACCTCAAAGAGAGATTAATGATAAAGATGCTCAAGCTAGAAGTAAAGGAGAAGGGTAATGGGGTCACAACAAGAGTCCAATTCCGTCCTGTCTAGCCATAGTTAGCCATATATGGTCTCTATTAGTGGAACAGATATGTGTAGTATCTGCATGAATATTGTTTGGAGTATATTATAATGATCAAGTGAATACAGATTCTTTCTTCTTCTTCTGCTGTCTTATTCCTGTTTGCTTTTGTTTTACTTGAACTACAATCCCAGTACAAAAAGCGTTGCTGTTTAAGGATGTAAAAGGATAAGAAAGGCGCACCTGTAGACACAGGCACTGTAATATAAGTAAGCCTTTGCGGTAATTTACATTAGGACAAATTGTTATTAACTGGCATTGTCATAAAAAAGTTTAAACCATCATTTAACTATATGGGGGAACTGGAAGTAATACATCATTTACAAATTGCTGGAATCATATTTCTTACTTTGATAAAATAAGAATAAAGCTTCGGATGCAATGTTTCATTTGATTGACTGTAACAGCCAATGGGATTCCCAAGATAACAGTTTTCCTGCAGTTATAAGATAGTACATCTGTTACTGATGCGTTGTATCTTACACTGTTATATGATATAAAGTTGCATATTGATAAATTCATCAACAGCCTATGTGGCGCCATATCAATGTATTAAATCCGGTTTCAAAGTACTAATGTACTGATCAGCATCACAGATAGGGGTTTGTAATAACATAAAGTAATTGTATGTGAACCAATTATCTGTATTAGATTTGAACTTCTACTTTTTTTGAAATCCAAAAGATTAACAAAGGGGGACTTCTTGGCTACTTTATTTTGCAAGTGAGAGAAGTCATGTCTCGAAGTTGATTCCCTTTTTTGCTTGGTTTTCAGGAGAATTGCACCCAATAACATCCAAGTTTGGATTATACACGGCTAGGGCTCCGAACATCTGTTCAACTATGCACATGCTTTGCAGATGATATGTTGGCTATTACCCATACATTACCAAAATACATGTAATCTGCATACAGGAAATACATTGCAGAAATAGCCCTATTGCTGGTTTGTTTCTGAAAGTTCATTTTGCGACCTTAAACGTGCCATTGTCGGACCCAGCGCACTGCATCTCACCCTGTGGGACCATGAACGATTGCCTGAGGTTTCTTTGTTCCAACCATGCTTCTGAGACAGCTGGGACTTCTTTGCTGTTAATGCCTCGTTAATTTCATCCCAAACGTTTACTTGTCCGTTTTCTTTTCCTGGAAAGAAAGCCACGCGTTTGAGCAGTTGATTAATGCTTCCGGCTGCTTTCATATTTCTAACAATCTAAGACATGGATTCTTTTGGTTGACATTACCTTGAGCAGGGCTGTGAACATCTTGCTTGTTGTGTGGCTTGTCACCTTCAACAGCAGTTCGATCATCCACGAGTTCTTCATCAATCCTACCATTCGTTGCTTTTGTTTCATCAACCGAAGCTTCACCAGCAGCAGCTATATTTGCGGAATCTACATCGGCATGCTTAACCATTCTGACATCAACAAGTGATGAATAATCTATCTGTAGAAGGGGCGTACTTGGTCACTTTCATGTAAATAAGAAGCAGCAGCAGCTCATCCTATGCTTGCTTGTTAGTTAGAAAGACAAAATTGAAATTATCTACTTCTCTATTTAGCTTCTAAGCTATTCCTCAAGGAAGACCAATATAAAATATATTAACATAAATAAGCAGCTTAAGACGTATTGCTACTAAAGAATATAAAACTTCTGGAGATAAGTTTTCTTTCTGCAATTCCTTATATTAATGGATTTCACCTAGGACAGACACCTCAGATGAAAGGTTAACCATGGTGGCAAGATGACAACAATCAGCTTTTACCATTTGTACAGAGCATTTACTCACTAAATGATTTACATACGAACTTGATGTGTTAGATAATAGAAATTCTGTTAAATGCTATGACACGTCTATCTCTTGATAATGTTAAAAGATCAAGTTGAGACAGAATAAGAAGAGTCCATTGTCAGACACAAAATCATGAGTTAACAGGGTATCATATGTACCACATTTGTATGAACTCCAATAATTACTAAGTGAGCCTCAATATCAAATGAAGGAATTAAAGAAATCAAGTTATAGCATTCTACCTCCAAAGACCCATCTTCCCCATAAGGAGATGGATCAGATGGTAAAGAGCATGCCTCCTCATCTATTCTCTTCTCAAAATTACATGGATATTCTGCAACTGGTACCAGCCTGATCCTCATTGTTTCAGGATAACATTGGGATACCTTTCCAACCTGTAGGACGTGAATGTATTAAATAGTATACTTCCTGTGTAGAATGGTTGTATAACAGTTCAAAAGACTGACTTGATACCTACCCTATAGGAGGAAATCTCTGGTGTCCATACTGATGACAATTCAATTAAGCGATATGCAATTACATCCCCTTCCTGCAGTATGAGTAGAAGATATTTATTGCGGTACAATACAACATAAGTTATTGCTTGATGCCACAGAATAACAATAATCAAGAAAACAATGGTATTTCAAAAAGCAGTTTAGAAGGCTTGTAATATAACATCTTGGTCCATAATTTCCTCTGCTGCTTTGAAAGAGAAAATTATACACCAAGGTCAATTCGGAGTAAGTAAAAAACAAACCTTAGGCAAGTTTGTATAAGGTGTAAGCTCCTCAAAGTCTATAGGATTATATGCATGTTTCCCTTCAGCATTTGGAACATGGGGACACTCTTGACTGGAAAGTCTATGGTCATCCCGTTTATGGACTGATACTTTTTCTGTACCCCATTTCTGGCCCTTCTTCTTGCTGGTAATTCCATTCCAATGAAATGTTTCCTGAAGCATCAAGAAGGCACGTTGATGTCAATGAAAAATTATTGATCAAATGACAGTCATATCCCAACATTGAGAACAGCAAAAAGATAACCATGGACTTCTATCAGGTTTTGATCTTATAGCAAATTGACATGGAACTACCATTCGATGCTCATTTTACAACAAACTTATCATCTGTAAGAATATTGTAAGTTATATAACTTGAACCATCCTGGTGATTATGTGAACGGCTACAACTAAAAATTCTTGAAGGCACAAAACAATTAGAAAGAATTATACCATGCACTAAAGAATATTTTAAGCAACGGTTCTAATTCCTTCCACAAGAATCTTTCAAGAATACAAATATGTAGTGTTATTAGCTCCTTCCCACCTCTCTTTGACACCCACCACCCCACCTAACAAAACAAAAGGAAGGAACTATAAAGAGAGAACAATAGATTTGAGCGATTTTGGGATATCTTTTATTCTCAACCCAACCCTTTAAATCAATTAGGAAAACAAAGATATACAGAAGTTCAGATGCAAACATCTAGGCACAATAGAATAAGTGCAAAAAATCAACAAACCACTGGAAGTTGATTCTGTGGCACTCCCTGATCTGCATCAAATAGACCATGAACATCAATCAGATCAGTAATGCTGTCCTAAAGCCCAAAAAATAATATAAAGAAGAGTGCTCCTTGATCAAGAGAGAGTCAAACCTTTCCTAAGGGACGTGAAGCGAATGTGTCCTGGTCTTATTTCTATGGGAACAACGTCATCCTCTGCTTCACTTTCTCCATCAGATTCTTGATTTACATTGGAAGTTATGCAATCACTAACTTTGACGGGTGATTGTTGCACATCTTTTTCAAGCACTGTACTTTGATCAAGCTGCAGAATGGAGGAAATAACATAAAGTTCTAAAACAAAGATAAAGATAAATTTGCAAATATTAACTTTAGAGTAGTGATCTCCATCTGATTCTTGATTTACATTGGAAGTTATGCAATCACTAACGTTGACAGGTGATTGTTGCACATCTTTTTCAAGCACTGTACTTTCATCAAGCTGCAGAATTGGAGGAAATAACATAAAGTTCTCTAAGTAAAGGAATATATAATGGAAAACTTTGCATACATTAAGCGGACATCTTATGGACCAGATAATAACATAGCAAAGAGCATGTATGATTGCAAGTTCCAATTCACACATGGCAACAAGACTAACTCATTTATCCAACTCTACATTTAAGCAAAATCATATCAGTAGTAATGTCATGAAACAAAATTACCTTTTTCTTCTCTAATGTCACTTGTTCTCTCAGCCATCGTCTCTTAGCTTTCTTCCGCCGAGCACTTCTGCTAGGCAACTGACAAAGGATAAAAATCAATAACACAAAAACGTACAATTTTGATTTATTTCCCGTTCTCTCTCTCTCTCTCTCTCTCTCTTCTTTCTTTTCCATCAAGAGATTGACCAGCAAAGTATTTCAAGGAGAAAAGAAACGTCCAGGAAGGTGATAATTGAAAATTGAAATTTGTAAAATTATTGATCACCAGCTTATTGCCACCTTCTATCTTTAGTTACTTGAATTAAATATGAAAGACATGCTCAGTCATTTTCTGAGAGTATTCAGACCTGTTAATTTAAATGTTTCAATCAAAGAGTCATGAATTTCCAATAAAGTTGAGGGAAACCATAACGAAAATGAAATCTTCAGTCGCATCAAGTAATTCGTTATTAAAGCTGCTAACAATATGGTTTTCTTTATAGAAGTTACAAATAGAATGGAAATTAAATCATATGTGAAGAACCATTTAAACATAAAATTTCATAATAACCATTTTTTGGGAAAGGGTCATAAGGAGTTAACATCCGTGGAACTTACAAGATTGTCCTTGCTCAAAGTTGACAAGTGATAAAAATACACTTGAATTGGAAAAATTTCCATACTGTTACGAGTGAAAATTTACAACATTGTGAGACAAATTAAATTGTGCAGGAATCATCAAAACCACATGAAAATAAATCAGTTTAATCAGGTTAAGTGGAAACAGTAACTACATATGTACTCCATGCAACCATTACCTTTTTGGTTTCACCAGCTGGGTTAGAAACATCTATATTGCCCTTGCCATCATCTTGAGGTTGACAAAGCCTACAATACATAGGCAAATAATGACGGGAAGAAGTTTTTGACTTCCAACATACAGGAACACCCTTTTCCTAAGATGGGGCATCAGGAATCAGCAACTTATACAAGACAACCCAATGTATACTTCTCCCACATCATTAAAGCATATTTCTCAATCAACCAACAGAGATATATTAAAACAATTTGCCAGGAAGGAACCACTGAACAGAAAAACTACATTCATCAGTGACATTTTATCAGGTAACTATTGAACATGTTTTTGGATAAAAAATAAACCACGTAACATTTATCAGGTAACTATCTTGCCCAAAGAATGGCTGAAAATATAATGCAAGACACAGTTAATAAAGAAAGTAACATATACCAGCCAATTATTGTATATATCTCACAAATGTAACAGAAATGTACCTTGTTTCAGTCGGCTTTGACCCACTAGTTTTATTACTCCGTCTAGACGTGTCAAGGGTATGGATGCTTGACTTATCCTGCTGACTAGATAAAATGGATGACTTGTCATTGTCCTTCTTGACAAGACTCAATTGGCGATTAATAACACAGTCTTGCAAGCTTCCATTTGCATCAGAAATGACCGCCAACTTCTCAGTAGAAGATAACTTAATTTTCTTCTGCCTGAATGGAAAAACAATGAGATGAAGTTAACAGCCCAAACAATGTTTGTTTACCCAATAATGGCTTCCAAGTAGGTCCAAGCAAGAAGAAGTTTAAACAGAAAGAAAAGATCCCTTGCAAAATATTATACTTGCATAGTACCGTGTTTGATATTTCAGCTTCAAAGCACCTACTATTCACATATTTGGCATGTTTGTATTCAAATTCACAAAAAGCCTTCTCAAAAACTTTATCTTTATACAGCAAATACTAGGAATTAACAGCTCAGTAATTCATATCACACAGTATGAAGAAAAATTTTCTCTCTCCACGATTTCATGCATTATTCAACTTGCCTACTATAAGACATTGATACTCCTGCAATGTATAAATGAAAATAAATATCAAGTTGTCGAACTCCCTTGTCCTTGCACGCAGAAGGGCACCCTAATATACTTCATAAAAATTTGATTCTGATTCTTTGGAACACCCAGCTAAATAGTCATCAGCTTTTTGTAGAGTACAGCATCGAAATAATATAACAATCGACAAGATTTATAAAACCTGGTGTCTCGGAGCTTCTTTGGTGCTTTTCTTTTCTTTGACACAACATCGTCTGATTCAGATTCCTCTTGAGTAGCATCTTCACATTGATCATTGTCATCTTCTGGCGATTCAATTTCATATGCCCTAGTCTCCTCTTGAAATTTCTCATTTGTGAGAAGTTTTGGAAGCTCCACATATTGATGTTCATGGGGAGATGTCAGCATTGCATGCTTGTAATCAGTTGATAAGCTCCCTTTTCTTTTCACACTGCCATATTTAATACATACATTAAGAGAACTATACAAGGACAACAATGCAGAAAGTTGCAGAAAGAGTCACCCATAGGCGATAACCAACCAGATAACGTCTTTATCCTTCAAAATACAAGTTGACTCAAAGGGTGGCAAAACGAAGTCATCCATCTGCAATAAACCTTAAATGAGTCAAAAGGCAACAGATTTAAGATTGGATTTCAATTTTCTGTTCAACCCAACCACAAGAGAATGTTTTCTCAACCACCATTGCCTACAAACTACATTTTTCCCCTTTTTGAAGAAAGTTTATATCAATAACATTGTAATGTTTCAATTATTGGAGTTGGGAACTAGTGCACGAGAGAGGGTAAAGATCATACGAAGAGAATGATGCCATTCGGACAAGTACGATGCAAGCCAAAAGTGTAAAGGAGATACGCTACTAGGTCGGAGATAGTGTTGTGTTGGGGTTTTAGCAGAACCCAACATCGCTTCAATCCCTCTTTCTTCTTTGTCTTGCTCAGCATGTGCCGGTCCTCGAACACCAGACGAAGCCTCACCGTCTCCGTCATAATCGTTCGCGCAGCAATCGTCAATCTCACAGACTTTCAGCTGTTCTGACGACGGTGCTTCGAAGTGCCGTGCTCGGCTTCTTAAACCCTGCCAAGCTAGAAAACGAGCTGAGTGAGCTGACGAGCGGGCCACTAAAGTTACGACCGAACCCAATGCGATCAGGGGTTTCTGCGCTTTCTCTGGGTTAGGAGCTAAGCTGGTAGTAGCCAAGCCGCGCCTATCTTTCTTTTTTTTTTTATAATTTTTTTTGGGTAAAATAACTTTTTTATTTATTTTTTTACTTTGGTGGAAATTGTTATGGTCAATGCATCTTTTTCATTTTTTTTTTAGCTTATCAGGTAAATAGAATTTAGGATAATTATTTGTTGTTAATAATTTTGAAGTGTGAAAGATTGAATTTAAAGTATGAAGATGAAATTGATTAAATTTTAAGTATGAATAATTAAATTAATAAATTTAAACTATAAATAATTAAATTAATCAAAACTTTAAGTATAAAAAATTTGACTCTACATTTTTACACTTCAACTTTGAAATACAATTTACATTTTAAAAATTAGAGTTTTGGAATTGTATGGGATTTAGACCTTAAAAAAGGGAATGAACAAAAAGAAATTCTCAAATTGTTAAATAATAAAAAACTCTAATTGTCCGTGAACTCTTGACCACGCACATTGAAGCGAAGGTTTGATCATTAGGCAAATAAACCCAAGTATACACCCTATCCTGCGAGAAGCCCACACCATTGAATGGACACCTAAGGACTATGTTCAACTTAGTTTGAGGATGGTTGTGGCCAGTAAAATTTGATCCTGGGTTCTTAGTTTACTAATAGCATCTGCAATGGTCGATAATTACAGGTAGCATAGCTCTATGAAACATACAAATTATGAGTTCCACGACTAAAAGGTGCTCAGTTGGCACCTAGCTAGCAATAGAAGAAAGAATCGGCAACAAATTAAGGAACGAAGCATAAACAAAAAAACATGAGTCCCACAATAAGTGTAAAGTGTAAAATTGCAAAGAAAAGTAAAAAAAATAGGATTTAGTTATATTTTATAAGAAGGAAATAAGAGATTTATAGGAAGAAATAGATAAATTATAGAATAGATTGATTATAAATAAGAATATAAAATAGTTTGTGGGACCTATTTAAAAAATTTGTTGAAGTTGTATGAGTAGAAAAAAAATTATATGAGTTGTATAGAGTTATGTGTCATCGTAGGACTCATAAAAATAATATAAATAATTAAGATATAAAATTCGAATATCATGATTAAAGATGATATAAGGATATACCTCCCTAAGTTTTATTAAGGATTCCATGTGGCAAAGGTGACTTTAAAGAAACAACTCCATGTGGGTTAGCTCTTTCTGCTTGACTATATTAATGGCTTTAGTTTTAAGTCACCGGTGGGGTTTCATCAAGCATGCATTGTAGCCAATTTAACTGACCTTAATAAAGTAGTTGATCAGTTTTTGGTTGAGTTAGAGAAAAATTATTTAAATGTTTTGAGTTGAAGAAATTTGTTTATGTATTGAAAAATAAAATTGAGCCTAAAACAACATTGTATTACCAAATATTACTAAGAATTCTTTGAAGACAAGTGACGTCAAATATGGACAAGTGAAATTCCTTAACAGCAACCATTACAAAAGTGAGTTTCTTTTTAATAAAGAAAGACAAAACTCCAATTTGGTATTTTATCAATTTTTTTTTTTTTTGACGTTTTATGTAGGATGATTTTTTTAAAAATAAAAATAGATAATTTCAAACTAAATTCATTTTAATAAATAATGTTGAATAAGAAGCTAATGATCAAAACTTTGGGTCTTACCTTATACCACCTCCAACTTTACCATCCACCACCCCCCTCTTTAATTTTTTTCTTTTCATTCCAAAAATACCCTTCATCCCATCGCCCCCTCCATCTCTTTTCTCTTCTCCTACAAGCCCTAGCACCCCCGCCGCATCTCCTCTCATTTTTCTCAAAATTTCTCTCAGCATTGGACTATGTTGGACATTTTTGAGTGATTTTACTGATTCTTGATTAATTTTGTATGTATTGGTGTTTTTTTTTAGATAAAATTTGGTGTGAAAATCGCAAAAAATGAAGGGTTATTATACAAGGTGTTTTATTCTGTAAACGCCTGTGGAGGGGCGTTCTGAACAACAAAACACATGTGCAGGGGCGTTTTGAACAACAAAACGCCTGTGGAGGGGCGTTTTGAACAACAAAACGCTTGTGGAGAGGCGTTTTTAGTTCATAAACGCCTGTGGAGAGGCGTTTAGGGTTGTGTCTGCTTATTAAATTTTTTTTGAAATTACGTAACTTTGTGTAGAATTGACCATTCTCTGAACATGACCACTCATTTTCATATGTCTTTTCGAGAGCCACGCAATGGAAACAAGAAACAATTGGTTCGGTCATGGGACGACATCAAAACACGAGATTAAAGATTTGTTCGGGAGGAGTGAAAACTTTCGAGGGGCATAACTCTGTGCTCGAGTGTCAGATTGGAGCGATCTTGGTGTCTATTCTATGTAACTTTTCGAGACGGAGGGCATGGCGAACCCCAAAGGGATTTCGGTCGCTCCGATTTTTCAAAAAACCCCTTTTTTCTACTCTTTCTGGCCACATACAATATTTTCTCAATTGGTTTCAAAGATTTTTAAAAACTTTAACACATTGAATATCCGAAACGCTTGTACATAGGCGTTTTTATATTGAAAACGCTTCTCCAGAGACGTTCCCATCCCAACGCTTGTGCATATGTGTTTTTCATATCAAAACGCCTGTACAGGAGCGTATGGGTCATAAACGCTTGTGCAGGGGCGTTTTCGAGCTAAGAACACTTGTGTAGGAGCGTTTGTGGAACCATAACATTTTCTCCCATTCGAAACAAAAAATACAATATACAAACCTCGTATTATATGCTATTGAACTCCGAAATAACAAAACAGACCCAATAATTAGTTTTTCTACTCTTGCAAATCACAAAAACAACAAAGGAATGAGAAGAAATTGTTAGGTTTTCTTCTTCCGTTCTATAGCCATCGCGGGGGTGGTGGGGGAGGGATACAATAGGTATTCTTTCAGCATGTAAGGGTATTATGGTCATTTCACGTGGAGGGGGGTGGTGGATGGTAAAGTTGGGGGTGGTATCAGGTAAGACCCCAAAACTTTTTATACTTTTAAGTTTTGCGGTGTAATCGGCTGTGACGCTGACCTCGGGAATTGGCATGTACTCTTCTGCTAATTTGTTTTGTTGGGATCTACGGTTATGTATCGCAGGGAGATTACGTAACACACATCCACTCCTGCAAAACAAAAGAACTCGATCTGATTTTGCGGTCACTACATGGAGTGAGCTCCGAGGAGAAGACTCAGAAGAGGGCAGCAAAGTAGAGCACATTGGCAAAGCAGAAGGTGTAAAGTCTGTAAATCGGTCTTTCAAGTCCGAACCCGGGCATGGCTGAGTTGAGGCACTCCAGCTCACTCGGAAGCCGAGCATCTTCTTCTCCGACGACGCGCGACGGGGATGCGTCGCCTCTTTTATCTGAAAACCAGCTTGACGACGACGATGACCGTGACCGCCACTCTCCTAAGGATCGTGATCGTCCGCTCTGGTCGCATTTCCATTATCTATGCTCCTTCTACAAAGATGATGTTAGGGTTCCTCCGCAGAACTCCAGGATCTCTCTATTTTTTCTCTTCTTTTTAGCTCTCGTTGGTTTGATTACAATATTCTCAGTCGTGTATAAATTGGTGAGTTCTCTGCATTTCATGCGTCCTTCATTCTCAGATTTAGATTCGTTTTTGTTTTCTTCTCTCAAATCGGTTCACTTTGATATCTATACTTGACCAATTAGCCGAAGATCTTTTGTCATTGTTATTGGATAATTTTTGCCTTTCCTAACTTGAAAGCTGCCAAAGTCATGTATGGTATCGTCTGAGATACTCACATATATTTTCTCTAGAAATTCACAACACTAATTTAGTTTCGCTTTCGTTTTATTGTAGAATTCTCCTTACTTGTGTAAAAAATATGGAATTGTTCTTCACTGTCCACACGTAAGTTATCTGGGACTATCCTTTTTCATCCCTGACTTCCTTCTCGTATCGTTCGATTTTTATTTTTTTTTCTCTATTCACGCTGCCTATCTTCCGTAGGTTAAAGAATCATTTTCTCTATGGGAAAATCCTTACTTGGCGACGACATCTTGGAAGCCTTGTGCTGAGCGCCGGCATGGTGTTATATCAGGTTTCCTTGAATTTTTCTATCCCTAAATATATGTCTATGCCATCCACTTCATCGACTTTTCCCATGCCATCTGGATTTTTTTCAATAAGAAAAAAAAGTACCTAACATTTCAATTCTAAATACTTTAACTTATTTTACACTTGTCAATAATATTTATGAACTGTTATTGCATAGTTAACAACTGTAAAATTCTATATATTGAAACTTACAACAGGGAATTCTGTGCATCTTATGCTATTGCCATTATCACTATTTCCACTATTAATACTCTCATTGCTACTGGTAGAACTTCCTCCCGAAAATGAAACAAATGGATATATATTCATCCATGCAGAAGGTGGTCTAAATCAGCAAAGAATTGCGGTATGAGTTAAGTCTGTCAAGTATGATATGCTCTAGTTTATTTTCCTGTCCTGGAAGTCCTTGCTTTAGACTTTGTATGTTCACTGTTCATTTAATTCCTTTTCCTTATATCCATTGCATTGCCAATTGTTCTTGGGTACACCTATGTTGGAGGAGTTTTTATGCCTATTATCAAATGTATGGAACTTAATGTATTTTGAACTTATAAATATTTTTTTAAAAAAAAAAAAAAAAAGAAAATCAATAATTTGGTGCACTAAAACATACAGATTTACCACCTAAATTCTAAAGTTGGTTCTGGTTCAAGTTTGACCCTTTGTATCTATTTCATGTTGTTAATTTAATGTATATATACATTAAATGAGCTGTATGACATTCAAGAAACAAGTTTTCCTGAACCATTATCATGCTCCTAGATGTCATGATTTACTTTGGCCCATGTTTCCAAATGCAGATATGCAATGCAGTGGCCGTGGCAAAAGTAATGAATGCCACTCTTATTTTGCCTGTGTTGAAGCAGGATCAGATTTGGAAAGACCAAACGTGAGATATCTTGTCCATATTTTCTTACTGCTATTGCCCATATGTAAAGCAAATATTATATATATTTAACATGATCAATATCATATTTTTGGTTACCTATCTCTCAACTCAATTCCTTTGTCACCTGAGTTACCGAATTTGACAAGCATATAGTTAAAACCAACAGTTGCTGTTCACAGCTCTACTTTGATCTTAGTTGTTGTTTCACTAGAACGCAAACCTGCCAAGCTGTCACTCCTTAGACTACCTATGCCTATATGTGAATCCTTACCACACATATTACCTTGCTCTATTTGCTCTGCTCTGATTTCTGCAATGCAACAGTCATTGTTTTGGTTTTACAATCTGAGCTGAATTAGTTTGCTATAAAAGCCCACAAATAAATACTTTTTCTAATTCAAAGTGACTTGCCTCAGAGTCTAGAAAGCACTATGGTGTACACCTTGGTGGCCTCTTCAGTATTTAGGCATGTTCTTGATTGGTGTTTGAGCACAATGTTCCATCATGATTAGCACTTTTGCCTCTGTATGGACAACAGAACCACTTAATAGCATGTCACTTTAAACATTCCCTCCATAACCTCTTTCCACTGGTCATATTGCTACTGCCTCCTATGCTCTACCTTTTTGTCAATTTACGGTATGTTTCAATAGCCATCTACAGAGGCTTTTGACTCAATTAATTAAAACAAATTTTAAGATATTACAACAGTCATATGTTATAATGTAAAATAAACTCTTCTAGTTTAATGTCATCCAAAAGAATATGTTTTTAGACTGAAAAATGTTTGGCTTGAAAGATTTAAGGATGATCTACTTTGCTGATCTTGACGATATATTACATGGCTGGCAGGAAATTTGAAGACATTTTTGATGTGGACCATTTCATTGACTACCTGAAGGATGATGTTCGCATTGTCCGTGATATCCCTGATTGGTTTACCGATAAATCAGAGTTATTTACAAGTATAAGGTTTGGTTTGTTCCTGTGTTTTTTATTTGAATCAATTGAAAATATAAATGCCACGTTGCTTAAGAAGGTGGATGACCGATGAATATTCAAAGAGCTAGTATCATGGTTATTTTTTTTTCTTCATCTGTGGACTATGCGGAACACCCCACTTGCTATCTTTCTATATCTATATACTATAATTCCTTATGAAATGAGAAGAAGTAGAACACTTTGGTTACTACCTTACTACTAGCTTCTAAATCGAAAAATTCTGTAAGGTTTTCTTTTAAAATACTAATGGAGAGAGAGTGAGCAGTTATATACTTAAACATTTCCAACAAATTCCACCGTCATGATAGTTAGAGGGAAAATTCTTGCAAATGATTTGATCAGATTAGCCAAATAGGGCCATTTAAGTTCCAAAATTGAATATCCTCTTCTTTTTTCTTTTTTTTTGTTACTGTATCTAGCCTTTGGCATATTTCTCTTAGCTCTATGGATTGATTGATAACAATGTCAACCTAGTTCTTTCTGAGGTTTGGTGTTACATGTTTGATGCCTTGCTGGGTGATTGCAACTGGCTTGACTTACAAAGTTAATTTGTTATGTCTTTCAGACGGACTGTAAAAAACATTCCAAAATATGCACCGGCAGAATTTTACATTGACAATGTTCTGCCCCGAATCAAGGAAAAGAAGATTATGGCACTAAAACCTTTTGTTGATAGGCTGGGGTAGGTCAAGGATGATATATATTCTATCCTCCACTACGTGTTTTTTAATATAGTTTATGTTGTCATGAAATCACTTTTCTTGTTTCAGATATGACAATGTTCCTCCAGAAATCAACAGGCTGAGATGTAGGGTTAATTATCATGCTCTGAAATTTCTTCCTGATGTAGAGCAGATGGCTGATTTACTAGCATCAAGGATGAGAAATCGCACAGGCAGTTCAAACCCTTATATGTATGTAACATATTTTATCCAGATACTTCTGAAGCCGAATCTTATTCTTATTTCTTTATTGCTTGTGTTTTAACAGTTTCACCATAAAACAGGGCTTTGCATCTTAGGTTTGAGAAAGGAATGGTGGGTCTATCATTCTGTGATTTTGTGGGGACAAGGGAGGAGAAAGCTAAAATGGCCGAGTACAGACAAAAGGAGTGGCCCCGACGGTATAAGGTCTGACAGAATTGAATTCTTTATATCAGTATGAACCATAGGAAGCTTCAATTGCAACCAATTGTTCACGTTAAGTTGGTTGAATATGCAGAATGGTTCGCATCTGTGGCAACTGGCTCTGCAGAAACGAAAGGAAGGGCGATGTCCTCTAGAACCTGGAGAAGTGGCTGTCATTCTCCGTGCCATGGGCTATCCTAAAGAAACTCAAATTTATGTTGCTTCTGGACAAGTGTATGGTGGACAGAACCGAATGGCTCCGTTGAGGAATATGTTCCCAAATCTGGTAAAACCATCTCTGCTACCACATGTATTGTCTAAATAAGCATGTAACCTTGCAAGTCCTGAAAAGATGTCAAGGTTTTATATTTGTTTGGATGATTGAACCCGTTTCATCTACGTAGTAGTGACAAGGTAAATTGATATCTTAGTAGAGACTATGACGATTTTTGGATATTGATATCTTAGGGTCTGCATGAATTTTATTTATCCATTACTGTTCCATTTATATACAAAGAATTGATATCTTCGTTTATTCCACTGATCTGACTGAATCATGGATGAATCCCTTTTTGCCCTTTTCGGAGTAATTGAGTTTTTTTTTTCACATTTGGTAACAGGTTACAAAGGAGGAATTGGCAACTAAAGAGGAGTTGGATAGTTTCAGAAAGCATGTGACAAGCCTTGCAGCTCTGGACTTCTTGGTATGTTTGAAGTCCGATGTATTTGTGATGACCCATGGAGGCAACTTTGCTAAACTGATAATCGGTGCCCGGAGATACATGGGTCACCGTCTCAAATCGATTAAACCCGACAAAGGACTCATGTCCAAATCTTTTGGGGACCCTTACATGGGGTGGGCTCCTTTTGTGGAAGATGATGTTGTTACGCACCAGACACGCACTGGATTGCCAGAAGAGACTTTCCCAAACTATGACCTCTGGGAGAACCCTCTCACCCCTTGCATGTGTAAAGCCTAATTATAATAAATTTTTCACCCATAGTGAACTTGCTCAAAATGCATCTCGAGTACGTTTGCAATATCTAAAAGCTAGAAATGGGGAACTGGAGGATATGGATTGTGGTTGAATTATTTGAGGTATGGCAGAAAGTTGCCTATCAACGGAAAATGGCCTCCAAAAGTGAGATTCGAATGCTAGTTGGCTAAGGCTTTCATTTTGTATTTTCTTTGCCTAGACGCAGGTGGATTTTGTCTCTATGACTAACAAAATTTTGTTGTAGTGAGAAAATCTTGTAAAATACTAATGAACATTATAGTTGCTATATTTCTTATGCGAAATTTACGATGGAAAATAAGTAATGGACGTGTTTGAAAGCATGGCTTCAAGTATGCCCTCGTTAAGAATGTGGAATATGTTTCACCTGAGGAAAAACAAGTAAATATGAACAAGCTGATCACCAAAGTTCAGAGACAAAGTAAGGAGTTTCCAGAAGAAAGAGTTTCTGGAATTGATCATCTGATTACTGATTGGGATGATTACAAAATTATATACAAAGCTAACTCTAAGCATATTCATATTCATAATTAACTAACTAATGTAATGATAAATACAAAGCCCCTGCACATAATAATATATCCCAATAAAGAAAAATGATTGTAATAATTTATGGCAAAAAAAACAGAAGAATTTTTTCCTTTTGCTAACGAACATAAAATTATGGTTAAATGAGATTATTCTTTATTACTATATGATATATGATATGGATTGGAGGGTCCGTCGTACACAAATTAATTAACATCATCCTATCATTGACAAAGTAGTTTATAAAGTAGCTTATCAAATATTTTAATCTGAAAGTCGGGGATTGATGCTGAGGTGTAAAAGTTAACACTTAAGTTGGGGTGACTTTATCATTAAACCACCACTTTTCATTGTGATTATGTAAATCTTATAATTAATATTTAGTTGAACTATAACTTATTGATTAATCGGATCCAAAGAAAGGGACGCTTCGCTTACCATATGTTGACCCAATAATCCACGCGCATGCGGATTTATCCATATCCACCTAGAATCCAGCTAGTGATGTCATTCCATAATGTGGCGAAGCAGAGACTGCATGCCAGTTAAGCCGATTCAACTCGGTTAAAAGATTTCACAATTGTACCGTAAATACGGAAATTTACCGAATTTCAGGTGAGGTAAAAATTTTCCATCATCGCCATTCGATTTCAAAACAACGCAATCAACGGCTGCTGTTGACTATTTTGATTTCTGGGTTTATCCAAAAGCCAGTAAAAGTGTTAATTTGGGAGCCGAGCGGGAACAAGCAGCAGGGGTCAACCGCATAACGACAAGGAAAGTGGGCAACCTGCCGAAGAAGGCAGACTCATTTGAAAGTAAACCCAAAAATGTCACTTTGCCTGCGTTCGTGTATGATTGGCAACGCATCATCTTTTTGTTTATTTGCTCTTCCATAAGTAAACTGGAAAGGTGAAACTTTTCAGCATTTAATTTAATACCCTGAACCGTTTAGTGGGATGGGGTCACCAGCAACAAAAGGCATGAAGTGTTTCTCAGTGATTTCTCTCTGCTTTCTCCTTGCTTTGTGTATTCAGAGGTATGCATGTCCTTGCGATCTTCATCTTCCCTACTCGTATGCTCTAGTTTCACTTCCTTTTGACTTGCTTTTCAGTGTCTCTTCGCGATATACTCTACCTTTGTCTTTCATGACTTGATTAATCAATTCTGGGTAATTTCATAAATGTTCTATACTGCTTGCATCCAGTACAATTAATATAACTTAAGAATTTTAACTGGTATATACATCTGTTTCATCATTTTGATGAGAAAATGTAATCCCAGAAATAGATATAGTAGGCAATTCCTCTCTCTCATAAGTTGGGTGATTATTCGCCTAATGCTTCATAAATATCCAAACTTTGGCTGTTATCTGGAATTATGAAGTTGAAAATATAATTGGCTGCTGTCCCCTTGTTTGATTATGCTTCCTTTATTAATTTTTTTTTAATTACTTAATGTGAGTTTGCATCTATATCTTATTGAAATCCTAATCCAAATTTCTTCCATCATATCCTAGTGGAACTTAGGGTGCTTGAATCTTTTGGACGTCCAAGCATGTGTTAAAAGCCATTTGTTGCCATTAGCTGTGAGAAATTAGGCAATAAATAACTAGTATATTGAACAAATAAAGTTTGTGTATTGTTGATTGCTGGTTGCTGATTTCAGTGCATCATCCAAAAATATATCTGTGAGTGACCTACGACTAGCTAGCCTGCCACCAAGAGGTTGGAATTCCTATGATTCCTTTTCCTGGACAATTTCTGAAGAAGAATTCTTACAGACTGCTGAAATTATTTCTCAACGTCTTCATGTTCATGGATATGAGGTATAAATACTTCAGGGAGCTATAGCTTGTCTATGAATTTGAATATGTTCTAAGTACTTTGGTAAGAATAGTTATGGTTTCTTCTGTTCAAACCCTTGCAGTATGTTGTGGTGGATTACCTCTGGTATAGAAGGAAAGTCAAGGGTGCTTATCCTGACTCTCTGGGGTTTGACGTGATTGACGAATGGGGGAGGATGATCCCTGACCCAGTAAGGTGGCCTTCTTCCAATGATGGGAAAGGGTTCAGAGAAATAGCTAATATAATACATAGCATGGGTTTAAAGTTTGGGATTCATGTTATGAGAGGGATAAGTACACAAGCAGTCAATGCAAACACTCCTATCCTAGATACAAGAACGGTAATTGCTCCTTATTCTTGTTATAACCTTGGCTATCTTTTCCCTAGATTTTCAAATTGTTAGTAATGAATGCCTTAAATGAACATTATTTAAAAATAGTACATGAAAGGTAGAATTTGTGTATTTTTGCAAGGAAGATAGAAATTGAATTTTCCATGGATTCTTGTTCTTCAAACTGGCAAGGGGTTTGGAATATTGGTTTACCTTTAAGTTTATTGTTGACCTTCAATTTCTTCACTTTCAACTCTCTAGGGACGCAATTATCAGGAATCTGGTCGAGTGTGGCATGCAAAAGACATCGCAATCCCTGAAAGGGCATGTGCATGGATGCGTCATGGTTTCATGAGTGTAAATACAAAATTGGGAGCTGGAAGAGCCTTTTTGAGGTCACTCTATGAGCAGTATGCTGCATGGGGTGTTGATCTTGGTACATGAACTACTAAATTATATTCTGCTTATCTTGCATGGCCACAACATATATCATAGACATCAGTAATGGATTTTGTAAATATTTTAATGTGTTTCAGATGTCAACTTCAACTGAATTAACGTAATTTAATGTTTGTTTCATACAGATAATTATGGGGCTATGTGAATTAAGTTTGTATTTTAGTGTTTCCCATAACTTCCAACTAATATATAACTGGGCTTGGAACCTTCCAAAACTTATTACTAAAGCAACTTAGCCTGCTTCCTTGGGGATCAATTGAAACTTGGTCAACCACAATTTCTTTTTTCATCCATTTCAGACTTCTGGAAATGATTACATTAATGCATGAATTAATTTTTCATTCATGCCTCTATATAGGTGCCATAAAGAGAGAGAGAGAGTGAAAAACGCTCAAAAGCCAAAGGAATCATATTTGTAAACTTGTGGAATTGTCTATGAACATATAAGCAGTTTCTGCCTTTAATTTCCCATTAATTTGGATAGATATGGATTTTCTGCTTTCCTTGCAGTGAAACATGATTGTGTGTTTGGTGATGATTTGGATTTAAATGAGATAAGCTATGTATCAGAGGTATGCTACAATTTCCTTTCCCTTTCCTTTTCCTTCTCCCTCTTGCTGCCATCCCTCTCATAAACACTGAGGTTTTTTATAATTTGCTAGAGGTTTACTGGCAAACTTATCAAATGACTTTCCATGCTCAGGTTCTTCGGGAGCTTGATCGGCCTATAATTTATTCTCTTTCTCCTGGAGCCAGTGTGACACCAGCCATGGCTAAGGATGTCAAGGGACTAGTAAACATGTATCGTATAACAGGAGATGACTGGGATACATGGCCAGATGTTGCAGCTCATTTTGATGTAACGAGGTTATTGTCTTCAGATTATCTTGTAATTTCGTTGCTTCTTCATTGCTGTTCTGTTATTCATAATGTTATATGGCTTTAATTGATTTATGTTTTATCAGGGATTTTGCTGCTGCTGATATGATAGGAGCAAAAAGTTTACTTGGAAATTCATGGCCTGATTTGGACATGCTACCATTTGGATGGCTAACTGATCCAGGTTAAAAGGCTTGGTTGCTACTTTTTCTTTATCCAGAATGAATATCATGATCCTCTTACTTTAAAGGGGTTAGTGATGAACGAGCCAAAATATCCTGGGAGTGAAAAAGTATTAGTTTAAAATATATTAATTACATGACGGTGATGCTGGTGTGCTGAAAATATTAGCCATATATTGATAGATCGGTTTTGGGAATTTCTTGCTTAACGGCAACAAAAGAATGTCTACCTTTAATTGATTTGAAACAAGCGCTGTTGTATCAAATACATATTCTTAAGTAAAATTTTGAACTAATTCAGCCTAAACACCTAGTTATTAGGTGCTCGGCCAAGAATAGATTTATCTCTAACACATTACACACCCGTCACTTATAGTTGAAGTATGGATTAAGCACAAGGACCTTTTCATGTTGTGCTGAAATTTCATTTAATTTAATTTAATTAAGAGAAGAGAGGTGGCAAGGACTGAATTCTTGATCACTTGGTCAAAGAGGCTCCAATACATTGTGAAGAACCAGTTCAACCTAAAAGCTTCATTAGATAAACCTAGTTCCAAGAATATATCTAGAAATGTCATTTTCTTGAGGAAGCATTAGGAAATTGATGTTTATGATTTCATCATATAATTGTTGTGACCTTTTTGAATTTGGCATCTTTGGAAATGTGGATTATAAAATGACCCTTTTTCTTCTTTTTTCTTTATAGCTTCAAATTATGGTCCATGCAGGTTTTCTAGGCTAAATCTAGAGGAGCAAAAAAGTCAGGTGTGCCAACAAACACAACTGAGTTGCTTTCCTTTATAAATATGTATCTGTGTTGGGGTGTGCAGATGCACTATCAGTGTTCTGACTGTATATATTTTTATTTCACAGATGACTTTGTGGTCTATGGCAAAGTCTCCCCTTATGTATGGAGGGGATGTGCGGAAACTTGATCAAACCACATATAATCTTTTCACAAATCCTACCATGCTGGAGATAAACTCTTTTAGCTCAAATAACATGGAGGCATGTGAGCCATATAACTTTAATTTTGGGATTTATAGGTTTGTCAGATTAGGATCTCATAACATTTGCTGCATTGACAGTTTCATTATATCACAAGCTTGAAGAACTTTACAAGTGAAGACCGTCATCATTCTAGGAAGAGACATGGGCAAACATCATTTACGCATTCGTTAGGCCTCACTGGCTGTACTGATTCAAAGGCAACTGGTTGGTCTATTGAAAGTCTCAGCCAAGATCTTGAAAGAATATGTTGGAAAAGAAGCTCGGGAAACAAGCATCAGGGACCTTTCTGTGTACACAAGAGAGTACTTCGCATGCCAACGTAACTGTGTTTCATCTTTCTCTAATCTAAACTATATGTCTAAATTGATTTTGATTATTAGCTCTGTTGTGAGCAATGTAAATTGTTTTTTCTTTTTAATTGTGGTACAGAGATGAAGAGAGGATGTATCAAGAGGACTATCGAGGGAAACATCAATTGGTTGCAACCGACAGAATGCAGTTTTGCTTGGATGCTTCTCCAAAAAGAAAGCTGACATCAAAAGAGGTCCGGAGAGGTTCATTTTCTCCTTGCAGAAGGGATGCAAATCAGGTATATCATAGTCTGTACATCATCTCCAAATTCTTATTTATTGGGAAAATGCTCCTGTATGTGAGAGCCATCGAAGCATTTTGCAAGCAGTTGGCCAGTATGTAATTTTGGTAGTTTATCTCTAGGGTGAATGTGGAAAAATAAGTCTGTGGTAAGCTTTGTCCAAGCATACTGACGGATTAGGATCCCTTACCATTCCATCAGAAATGGTAGAGTGACATTGGGTAAATTTAGGCTATTAATTTTAAATTCAATGATTTAAATTTTATCACGTATGTAAGATGAATTTATAATTTTTAGATAGATTTATTTTTTCAAAAAATCTATCCTACACACACATGCCTTGGGCTATATGTTGCATCCAATAACTTTTTATATTTGTATTTTCTTGATATGTGTGCATGCCATTGGAATCTCATCTATCCAGTCTTAACAGATCTGGGAATTGAACTCCAATGGAACTCTGGTGAATAGTTACTCCGGTCTTTGTGCAACGGTGGATTCTGTCGAAGGTGAAAATTTGCAATTATGTATCTCTTTCTGGAATGACTCAGACAGTTTTGGAAGTTATCTTGTTTCTTCCTTATGTTTATATATATATATATAATGCAAGTTGGCCATTTATGCAGCTATAACCAATTACGGTGGGATTCGCTCTTGGATTGCAACTGGAAGAAAAGGTCTGATGCTAACAGAAGCTTGAGATTTTGCTGTTCTTTTTTCCTCTCAACTTCAAAGTAACCCAATCTAAAAAGACTCATCATCCATATCCATATCTAATATCTAATCTAATAAAAATCGGTTATGTTTTGTTAAAATGCATCTCTGTTCATAAATTTTGAAAATATTATATTTAGGTAAATGGAACAAGTTTACACTGAGAGAGCTATTATATCTATGCATGGGTTTAAAACTCTAGTGAGCAAGGAAGTGTTGGAATAAGATATAGAAGACATTTTCCTTACTGGTTAATGCAACTTGCTTGTTTTGTCAAAAACTAATTGAAGCAAAAAAGTTTAAGATATTAAGTGAATGATTGAATCTTTTGACTGTAAGGTGAAAAGAGACTCTTATATTTTTGTAACTCTTGCTGTGAATTGTGTATTTAGGAGAAGTCTATCTTGCATTCTTCAATCTAGATTCAGTGAAGACTGTGATATCTGCCAAGACATCAGACCTGGCTAAAGTGATTCCTGGTGGAAGACACTTCAATTCCTGCAAGGCAACAGAAGTTTGGAGTGGAAGAGAAATGGAAATAACGCAAGGGACAGTATCAGCGGCAGTGGGAAGTCATGGGTGTGCACTATTCGTCCTCTATTGCAACTAGTCGTAGAGTAGTAGCCTTCCACTGCAGAGCCTCACATCTTTCTCCATTTCAAGTGTAAATGTTGTGTGAGCTGCATCATGTAAAACAAACCACTTTAGTCAACGTATTTCTTCGCTTCATTTCATTTTATGGGTGCCCAAGTTTACAAGGAAACTATTTTACTAAGAGCTTCCGCAATGGGAGCATTTAGACGATGCACAACATCTGTGCATCGACAATTGCGAGAAAGCATGAGTAGAGATGTGCTTACATGGCATCATTTTAGAATGGAACGTCATCTGACTAATTATCGATGCATAGGAAAAGGAAGGGAGAAGAGAGAGAGAAAAAAATAACAAAAGTCACGAAAAAAGAAAAAAATAATAATAATAAATTTTAATTTTTTTAAATATATTAAAAATAAAATAAAATTAATATGAGTTAAATTTATCTAATTTTAATTTATATAAATTTATTAAATTTGTTTAGTTAATAATATAAATAATATAGAGTAGTATTTATAAAAAAAAAAGAGATAGTTTGTGGGACTCATTTAAAAAAGTTTTTAGAGTTGTATGAGTAGAGAGAAAATTGTATAAATTGTATTGAGTGATGTGTCATTGTGGGACTCATAAAAATAATATAAATAATTAAGATATGAAACCCTGATGGGTACATGCTCTAAGAAACTTGTTTCTCTGAAAAAAAAAGTACAATGGGCAGGCAACATTGCATTATCATTACTATTCATCCAATCACTACTACAATTATAGACAAGATTCTTTATCAGATCACATGCTCCAACAAAGTAGCAAGTTTGACAGAAATACAATATAATATCACAAGCTTTACCAAAACTTATTATCCTGGAAATTCTTTTTCTCCCTAAGTATTTTGTTCGCGTGGGACAAAATTTTATCCTATCATATTTCCTAATTAAAATTTATCATTTAAAAATTTTAAATTTAAAACGTTAAAATAGTATTTATTATTTATTACATGTGAGAATGATAATAAAGTTAAACATAAAACAAAATAATTTTTACTTTAGATTTTCCAAAGCAAGCATGTCCGCATGCAGACAGATTTTTGGCGTAGAATGAATGAAAGGAAAGGTAAGAAAGCTGTTCTCGAGCATATTATATAATTTCAAAATTGGGCATCAACCTCAGCTAATAAAAACAAAAGCAAAACTTGAATCCATGTTCTAATTAGCCAAAACAATAACTTAATCCTTCAACTATAACTTAGACCATTTCTTTCAAACTCCATCTTTTTCCTTGTGGAAATCCCATCACAAATTAATTTCCATTGACAAAGTAATCTCATTAGGAGACGTGGCAAGCAAGTTTAGCTATTTTATTTGAAATAATAATAAGATAATTTTATTTTCAAATCTAATAAAATATAAATAATAATCATCCTAAGCAAAAATAAGGATTACCCTTTTTTCTATTGCATACATAACTTAGAGTTACATGTTTGTTCCGAACGTTGCCATTCTAATTAAATGACTTTTTATTTAAAAATGTTTTAAAAAGTTTATCCAAAAAATAAAATTCTAGAAATCATGGGTATATTAAACGAAAAATATTTGTAAATAAAAATATGTTTCCAATTATATAGAAACAAAATTGTTGTGAGCAGAGTGACGTGTGCAATGATCTCAATCGAACGGTTACATACAAACATACAACCCCCTTCCCACCTCCGACAAAGTCGTAACAAAATCCAACTTTAATACCGTTATTTTTATATTTAATAATAATAATAATAATATAAAAAAAGCATCAAATACTTCAATTTTTATTTCTCATAAAGATATATTTATATGGTAACTTAACATTTATATTCTGCCATCAAAGAAAAACAACAATTCTCCATTGAAAAAATAGTTAAATGCATATTTGAAATTCATTATTTTAATTTTGGCGGTGGCGGCTGGTCTAGTCGGAATCAGAATCAGCAATAGAATCACAATCGGAATAGGGCATGGGCTCTTTCGGAATTTCCTAAGGTCTCTTTGAATTCTATTGCTCTCTTGTTCTTACCAACGCTAGAACGGTGATTCAGAAACACATGCGCAGAAGGATGAAGGGTAGGCTTTTCTCCGATCTCCGCTTTATTTGCTCAACTCAGTGGTCTAACTCTCGCTTTTCCCTGTTTTTCTCCCTCGCATATCTTCCTCTTTCTCTTCCCTAGTCTTTGTTTTACTGCTTTCTCTGACTCTTCAATTTTCTACCATTTTCTATCCCAGTTTCTATCCAAATGCCAAACATGCTCTCTGCAATCTCATTAATCATTCCTGCTCCTTCAAATGCTTCTAGCCTCGTAAACTTTTCAAAAGATGATACCTTTCAATATTCTAAACCCATGACGTTAAAACTCTGTAATAAGAAGGGAAGAAAATACTGGGTTCGATCTGGTAAATGGATTCATTGCTCTCCTCCTGATATCAACCTATTTCCCAAATTGAATGCTAAAGGCTCTAGCTTTTATAATTCCAGCTTAAGGGCGATGGCCTGTCCAATTGAGTTTGGGACTTGTTCTGGGGTCGTCGCCGACAAGCTTCGTCGGCTTGTTTTGGAATTTAAGTCTCTTCCGGGTCCCATCGATCGAGTTAAAAGTCTATTGCATTACGCGTCGCTTCTGCCTCCATTAGATGACTCAGCTCGCATGCCGGAGAACCGAGTCAAGGGGTGTGCAACTCAGGTATGGTTGGTTTCGGAGATGGATGAGTGTGGGAGAATGAGATTCAAAGCCGATAGCGATTCGGAGATATCTAAAGGTTTCTGTTCGTGCTTGATTTGGATGTTGGATGGTGCAGAGCCATGGGAGGTGCTGAGGGTGGAGAGGGAGGATTTGGCAGACTTGAACGTGGGGTTGCACGGTAAGGCCCAGTCCAGAGTGAATACATGGCATAATGTGTTGTTTAGCATGCAGAAGGCTGCTGAGGCTTTGGTTATGGAGATGGAGGAGAAGCCCCCTCTCAATGATCTTCCTTCTCTAATTGCCACAGCTGATAATATCAGAACAAAAGAAAATTTTGCTGGATTACGGGTAAGACATCACTTCCTTGCTCACTGCTTTCAAATTACTTTCTCAGATCAAATGAATGTTAGTGTTTTATTTGGGGGAGGGAGTGCAATACTCTTGGCGATCCATAAAAAGACGAACTAATTCCCCATTACATGTTTTTAGCTGTTAGCAAGTTCTTCTATATGGATAGAAATCTTCTGTCCCACAATTTAGTACCACAAGATGCGCCACTCGTTCTAATTGGTTAAGAAATTTATTTTGAATTATTTAATAAATTTTGTAGTATTTATTAATCGGTTTCTTGACCAATTAGAATAATCGGCACACCTTGTGGTACCAAATTGTGTGACAAGTATGTTTATCCCTCCTATATAGATGTCAAATATGCTTCACATGGTAACGTTTTTCTGAGCATCATCATGTTACCCTTGTCTCAGATTCATGGATTGGATTAAATTGTAGAACTAACTAAAGGACAAGAAGTTAGTTGTTTCTTATTCTGATTGAAATTCTGAAATGCAAAGTGTTCTCTTCACAGCTCATTAGCTTTTCCAATTTGCCTTATATGGTCAATTGGTTATACAGGTTCAGAGGTGAAGATGACAGATGGTGAATGCCGATTTTTCATGATAATTAGCTGTGATTCTATGCTATTATATGTGCATGAGGGCCTTAGGCTACCTGTCTTGAGGTAATTATTTTTCCTTTTCTTTATGCTTTCTTTCTCCATTATCCCTTTACGAAGACATTTTGATATTGCATGCTATGAAGTCTTTTATGGTTTCCTTACCAAGAAGTTCCTGTATCGGTGGTTGTAACCTTCATGATTTTACAGCAGATATCCATTTTATACTTGGTTCAGCGTTAAATGGTCATATTACAAGTTGGAAATGCCACAAGTCCACATGTTAAACACATTGGTAAGTACTAGTCCATTGAGCTGAGATCCCTCCGAACCTTCTTGCTGTCTTTGTTCTTTCAAAGTACCTGCACTTTGACAAACTGGGCACTGCTGCTACCGTTTTTCTGTACTCTTCGGAGGGTTTTGTCAACTTTGCAGCATGTGCTACCGTGTGAAAAAAGATTTTCTTTTTCTACAAGAAAGCGATGTGTTAGTGAGAGAGGAAGAAAGATAAGTTCACGTCTGCTTTTGTTTCGGTGCACGGATTAGACAATCTTGATGTGTCCATAAAGTTTCTGGGTCCAGTTTAGAATTATAACTAAGTCATTAGCCTGATCATTTTAAAGTTCTTTCTAATACTAATATTTATTTTCTAATCCTTTTCACTGAGGATTCTTCAATTACCTCTGTCAACTGCACAGAATGCCTAGACCTTGGTAATTGACGCGAATGCATACTTATGCAGGTAGCAAATCACAAAGAATTAATTCACCGTCCGCCCGAGGTTGCTTCTTTTAATGAAAGGAAAAGGAACTGACTTTGAAGGAATTGAACACTGGAAACTCAAACTCTAGTGTGTGCTGAGTAGTATCTGTTTTGGATAATCTGTAGAATGTATATTATATTCGTATATTTAGTTGCATAAATGTTTAGACGTTATGATAGTGTCATTAAATCCTCTTCAACTACTTGTGTTAAACTATAGTCATGGTTGATGATGGAATGCAGCCATGGGACTCAGCTTTACGGGACGGTACTTTGTCGTAAAAGTCTTTAGCTTCTTTCATTACTTTATCTTTATTTGCCTTTGCCATTAAGAACTTGTAAATTGCTTTTCCTTTCCATTCAAAGTAAGCAAAGCATCTGTTTGATGATTTATCATGAAGCGGAAAAGGTATACTTGTTTTGTAAATTGTCGTATAAACTTATCCCATTAGACACCAAAAATAAAAATAGCCAAATCCTGTGTTTGCAAAATAATACTCTGCTATTGCCAATATCAACTTTCCCCTTTTTGGGCTTATACCCGGTATTTTTAGATTATTTGAGCAGCATAAAATTAATTTTTTGTTCAGAGTGAAAAATAATAAATAATAAATTAGCCTTAACAATAACAATATTTAAATTTTAAGTTTAGATTTTAGTAATAATAAGTTATAATTGTTTAAATATATTAATTCAAATTCAAATTTATACGTAAATAAAAAATATTTTTTAATAAAATTACTTTCACTCAAACTAAATTAATTAAAAACTGTAAAATCTAAACTTTACCTATGCCCTGTGCCTTTATAGATTTATAAATTAAAAATAAACACAAATTTTGAGAAGTATGCAATTTAGTATGTGTATTAGGAAGACATCATCACCATTGTTTCAACCTCCTTTTTTTCTCACGTGTAAGGATTTGGTAAGAATCCACCTAACAAGCAGAGGGGAAAGAAGTAGATGGAGGTTTCTGATATTTAATTATTCACCAAATCATTCAAATTCCCTACTCTGCTTAACTGCAAGTCTGCCTATGATTATTAATTTTATGTAATGCACGGCTATAATCACTTTAAATTTTAATTTTTTTAATTTCCTTCTCCATAAAACTCTTGTATATTATTCCTAACTCGGCCTCTAAATGTAACTACCATGCCCATGCCCGTGCCCGTGCCCGTGCCCAATAGGATCCAACAACCACCAAATGAGACCTTTTTATTGATGTGACTCCTAAGTATTTGGGAACACAATTGGATATTATAAGAAACAGATGTATCAAAGATTGCTCGCCTACAACTTCAAGCTGCTGCATTCATTTCATTTATTACAAATTTCTGCTGTCATCGCGCTCTTATTTTAAAAATCAAATATATAATATCTTCTTATTTCAATTTTTTTTTTGTCACTCTTTTTTTTAAGATATAAAAAAAAGTCTAGTACTTGAGAAAATTTTTAAGAATAAGATCAAATTAGAAAATGTTGTCCAATATTAACTTCTTTTAACTAAAAATTTAAGATTCAAATTATAAGAATAAAATTATCGTCAAAATTTGATAACAAAAATTTTATCTTTAAATATGGATTATTAGATTTTTATTTTTTTTATCGAGGCATATTATAATGATTATTGATAAGGTCTTGTTTGGTCGGTGGTGGAATCTTGCCAGTTAAGCATTATATCACAATTACTCGACAACGTCTTTGCAACAAATCCAATGGTAGATAGGCAAAGAGAAAGTCCTGAGTTAGGTGAGTGCTCAGTTATATTTCAGGCACTTTTTTTTTTTTTACTATTATAGTTCTTGTAAAATATTATCTTTTAAAAAAATCATGATACACAAAACACTATGATACATTAACAAAATGCTAGAATTTTGATTAAAACGTTAAATTATTGAGACAAAAAGTTAACTAGTTTGACGCTTTAATTTTTTTAGAGTTTTTTTTTTTTTTTAAGCTTTGTCTTGTTTTATTAAGACACCTAGTTTTGTAAATGATTTTAAATTAAACTTTTTTTCCTAAATAATATTGTATTTAAACCCATAATAGTGAAAAGCCTTTTTAGTCCTGTCCTAAAACCATTATCTTGTCCGATAAATTTTTTATCAATTTTAGTTTTTCATCAGTTTTAAACTACTTTAGCCATTTTTTTTTTTTAAAAAATGGTTTTGTGGTTTCAGTTTTTAGTTGTAAAAATGTTCTCCAAATCCACACTTTATCTAAAATTACACTTATAAAACCAAAAACTGATTTTAGTTTTAAAAGTTTGTACAATTTTTAAAACTCAAAACTTAACCTAATAAGGCCTTAGTTTATTTATTTATTATTTTACATACATATTGAGAGCAGGAGAATATTGAACTCATTTCAATTTTTATTCAAAATACAATAATTTGTCCAAATCCCATATAAAATTTAAATTGATCATGTTTTTCTCCTAAGAATAAGTTATATATTGATCCAGATATATATAAAAAAGTTATATATTACTCATTTACTTTAATATATAATCTATATATATTATTATAAGTTCTCCTTGATTATGTCATGTGCTAAGAACATGTAATCTCCTAAAAAGAAGTTATATATTAATTATTATTTTTTTATATCAACTAAATTTATCTCAAAATTAATAATCAACCATAATCATAAAAAAAAAATTAGTTCTAATTTTTTTAAATAGGTAATTCATTATTATTTCTTCCTATTCTTTAACTTATTTGATCGTTTTATAGAAGGCACAAGCAATCATAAAGACATGATTGTTTATTCAAACAATCAATTTTCTTTTTTGTTTTTATTATGTGAATCAATTTTCAAAGATAGTTTAATCCTATAGGTTTAAATTGAGAATAATTAATTATTGAGAAGTGTAGAGCCTTATAGGTTTTAGATAAAATGTTTTGGAAAATGATATATCAAATTGAAAATATATATAATTGGAATAAAAAATGAGATTACCAAGATAATGGAAGAAGCAATTGTTAATGGGAAGTGAAGAAAAAAAAAATTCTTATAAATTAACATAAAAAAATATGAAAATTGGAAATTTGATCACTCCACAATCACAACAGTCATGCACTGATTTTGTGGATTCTTTAATTTTGTATAAATTCAATCAATTTTATTTATTGCTTTTTAGTTCACCTGCCATCCTTTAATTCCTCCCAAGTTATCTCTGATAAAAAATAAATAAATTGCTCCAAGTTATCTTAAATATGACTCATTTGGATTTTTTAAATAAATATAATAATTTAGTTTAGCAAAAAAAATAATTTATGAGGGAAAAATTTGGCCATTTATGAAGGAAAGTTTAGGTGAAAAATAATAAATAAAAAATAGTCATTATATTTCGAGTTTAATTTTATAAAAGTATAAATCAATATGAGAGATAGAAATGCTCATTCGAAATTAGCTTTTTTCCCTAATTTATTCGCTTTAATTATATTCTCTTTTTATTTGAACGAGAGATACTATTTTCTTTAAAACTAATTATAATTTTATTCTTCATTTTTATTCCATAAGCTATCAAACACATAACCATTCTATTCTATTTATATTCATATTCTAATTATAATTTATGATTTTTATTTCTTGTAACCGGCATGACTTTACAAGAAAAAAAAAAAAAAGCTTTTAGAAGATAAATAAATTAAAATGGAAAGAGCGCAAAAAATTATAAATGCGAGGACCGTTGAAAAAAAAAAGTGGAAAAATTAAAGATAACATCCCAACCGTTGAAATATTAAAAAGTTAAAAAGAAGTAAATTAAGAAAAGTTGTGCCATACAAGGCAATTGTGGCCCCAGTGCAATTTTCCCCGCTGTGAGGAATCCCGAACCACTTTGATTGAACCGTGTTGCTCAATCTGCCCCACCCGCGCGTGAACCAGAGATACCGACCCGCTTCTCCTGAGACTCGATGGTCTGTGTATCATCTCAAATAGAAGCTCGTGTTCCATTTTCGTATTCTTTCTGGCTCATTTCGCTACCGCTACCAACTTCCGTGAGCGCTCTCTCCCTCGCAACCTTAATCTATCTTCCTCTTTTAATGCTGTCGGAGCTCCGGCTCCATCGTCAATTAGATCTTTTTACGATTTCTTCATTCTCTGCGCTTTCAGTTTCAGATCCTGAATTCAACAAATGTCGAAGCCATGGAGTGGCATCGGAGCTTGGGCCGCCGAGGCCGAGCGGGCTGAAGCCGAGGAACTCGAGGCGGCGGCTGCGGCCGCCTCTACCGAATCCCAGAGCTTCCCTAGCCTGAAGGAAGCTGTGAGCGCCAAGCCCAAGAAGAAGAAGATGTCGCTTTCGGAGTTTACAAAGACAAGTTATTCCTCCCCCGGCGGTGGTGGCTTCACGTCGGACTATCAAGGCTTGACGCCGGACGAGATGTTTAGGCTCCCAACGGGACCCAAAGAGCGCCCGGCAGAGGAAATGCAGTTTAATCGACTAGGAGGTGGGTTCTCCTCCTACGGACGGTCGGGTCCGTCACTAGGTCGTATGCGAGACCGTGACGACAATGATGGTTCCTGGGGTGACAGAAGAAGATCCTATGGTGGATTTGATGAAGAACGTAGGGGTCCCCCTTCTAGGGTTTCAGAATTTGATCAGCCTTCCAGGGCAGACGAGGTTGATAATTGGGCTTCGGTTAAGAAAGCTCTTCCGTCCGTCGATTCAGGTCGGCAAAATCGATATGGGTCTCTCGGTGGTGGCTCTAGGGCCGACGATGTGGATAACTGGGCCGTTGGTAAAAAGCCTCTTCCTGCTAGATCTTCCACATTTGGTTCTGGGTTTCGCGATTCAGGTAGGGAGCCTGACCGCTGGACAAGGGGAACACTGCCGCGTGATAGTGAGCGAGAGCGACCCAGGTTGACATTGGATCCACCAAAAGGCGATGCAGGTGTGAATGAACCAGTCAAGACAAATAAGCCCAACCCATTTGGTGCAGCAAGACCCAGGGAGGAAGTTTTGGCGGAGAAGGGATTAGATTGGAAGAAGCTGGACTCAGAAATTGATTCTAAGAGAACCAGCAGACCAACAAGTGCGCACTCCAGCAGGCCTTCCAGTGCTCAATCCAGTCGTTCTGAGGATCCAGGATTACAAGGCGTAGAAAATGTAGCAAAACCGAGACCAAGGGTGAATCCATTCGGGGATGCTAAACCTAGAGAAGTTTTGCTGGAGGAGCGAGGAAAGGATTGGCGGAAAATTGATCTTGAATTGGAGCATCGTGCTATTGACCGGTACGTACTGCATTCTCTTTTTTTATGTGTTTGTTGGTAATTGTCATACTTAATTAGCATTCCATTAGCTGTATGATTTCATTTGATGACTCTGGTGGTTTCATCATTATGTTGCAATTTTAGAGGTTTGACAATGGTTTAATGCTAAGCCAGTTGGTGGCGAGTTTACCTGTCTGTCTTCAACTGGTGTGATCTCTTTAATGCTGAATTTGCTGGCAACTTGTACTTTGAGCCTCTGGGCCTTTATAGGGTGGACCGGTTAAGCTTATTATGATGGTGTTGTTTGTTAATTGATTGCCGAATTCCATCTTCAAAAGAAAAACTTACTGTCTAAAGTCTCCTTCGTTGCAACTTATCTTAGTATGGTGAATAGATTTGACAATTAAAAAATAAAGAAAAGAAAGGAGAAGTCCTCTCTTGGGACTTAGGAAAAGAGAGTGTTAGTAGGCTTTCTTTGGATGTTTTCTCCGTCTTTTTTCATGTCTCATATTTTTTTCTCTAGTGCAATAGCTGCTCAAGACAGTAGCTTGTTCATTGTTTTACGTAGGCTGGCAGTTTCTGTTGGAGGAGTCTTTCTCATTAATCTAGATTCAATAAAGTTGAGTTTATACATTTACCTAAATGAAGGGATTCACTGTTGTTAAGTCCATATATGCTTTAAGAGGGAAGTTTGGTATTTATTTCCTTTGACTGCACTTGTGGCCAAAAATTTTTCTAGAAATTTCATTGTTGTAGTTAGCATTCAAGGTTTTTGAGGTGAACATAATACAGTAATACTATATTTTTCCAGATCGCCTAGGTTCAAAACTTTGTATCGTGTGCCATAGACATATGCAAAATCCAAAACCCCAACTATTTGCTAAACTGATAGTTGATTTCCAATTTATGTGAAATTCTGAAAGCTCCAAGATCAACATATTACTGGTGTGTTTAGAACAGTGATGGGCTAACGGAATTGATTCTAGGCAGAAGCAACAAAGTATTGCCTCTTACTAAAATTGCCCAGGGGCAGGAATGCTAAATTAGGAAGATGCTAATCGTTGAATTGGCAAATCAGTAAACCCCTCCATGAAAAATTTAATTGTTACATAAAATTATAAACTTTTACACTATTATCCATTGTCTATACACCCTAGCCTCATATATATACTTGGTATAACAATAACAACAATAAGCTTTATCCCATTAACTGTGGTTGGCTACAAGGATAGCATGATGCTGTTTGACTCTATCAGAAATCATATTTTTAGGACACAAAGATTTGAACCTAGGACCTTATTATAAGCAGACTACTCAAACTCCTCACTGTTTAACCACACATAATGGCTTATAAATCTTAGCGATGTTGGGGAATACAAGTGGTTTCCATTTATCCACTTTAATCAATATCAACTAAATGTTTATTTCTTCCAATTTAATGTTTTTGTGGAAGTGGGCATACTACAAAAGTTATAATAAAGGTGTAAAGATGATTTTGTTTTACTTTTACCTGAGTGTAAATGGAATTTAAAGTCAGAAAATTTGAAAGACAAATTTTAGCATCCAGAGTTTTTTATCCTTTAAGTTATTGTTAGGTTGTCTAGAAACAAATACATGGAGTCCAAGTGTAGTTCTGTCATATGGAGGAATTAGGACTTAAGATGAGATGGATAGGCAAGAGATGAAATGAATATGTCACATCACTTGGGCCAATAATAATATTAATAAATTCAGTGAAATTGGTGCAAAGAAATTCACATTCCAGAGTATCCTTAGGGATAAATAGTTCCAATGTCCTTAAACGGTTAGGGATAAGGGACTGCTTGTCTAAAAATTGGAAGCTCAGCCATGAGAGTTTTAGATGAATATGAGGTAATGGGAGGACCAACAGGGTAACAAATGAACAAGTTACAATATTCACTCACTGTAGGGATATCTTGGCATGAAACAAACTAAGGGGGGTAGTCAAGAGATAAAAATATTTGATTAGGAAGACTCAGTTAATATTTTCAGTTTTTGACTGGTGAAAAATAATGTCTGGCGGATGGCGGATAGTTTCAACAAAGAACCTTTGTTGTTGACTCCAAACAGTTGGAATTAATCAAAGACTTGCAGTTTTACATGTAATGTTTTCCTTGTTTCTGACTTCTTATATGTATTGAAATGATCATCAATTTTTCACTGTGCTAATAAAAGATTGTACAACAGCTCAGTTTAATAAATCTCATGTTTATTTACAACTTAGTTTATTTTTTGAGCAAGCATGTGCATATGTTTTCTTCTTGATTTTGGAAGGAAATTACCTTTCAGGGCAGAAACTGAAGAGGAAAAGTTGTTGAAAGAAGAAATAGATAATTTGAAGAAGGAACTTGAGAAGGAGTCTACAATAAATTCAAACAAGGAATCAGTGGAAAAGACTGGTGCAGATCAAACCAATTTACAGTCCTTGTTACTTCAGAAGGAAAGACAGCTGGAACTTCTTATCCGTGATTTGGATGACAAAGTTCGTTTTGGACAGAAAGCGGTTGAAAGGCCAGGTTCTGGAGCTGGAAGGACTGCTGGTTTTTCAGACAGGCCACCTTCTCGAACTGGCTCATTTGATGATTCCAGAAGTGTGGAGTTTACGGACAGACCTCGATCACGCGGTACAGGAGATGCATGGATGCGGTCTAGTGATGATAGAAGATCATATCAAGGTGGCAGGGACAGAAGGTTTGGCAGCAGGGACTTGGATAGGTGAGGGTTAAAAGTTACATTCTTCTTTTCTTTTCCTACTTTTACATTCCTGGTGGGAATTATATATTACTTGAAGATAAAAGAACCCTCTTAAGCCATTTTGATTTTTTTTTTTTTTCTTTTTGGAAAAAGGGGGTGTGGGGGGCAGAGGTTGCCGTTACTGTAGTAATTTTCTTGGCAAAAAGTTTGCAATTAGTATATTGCGGTGGTCCATAAGCCTAATCTTTCTGTATTGTAGAGCTGTACTTTCTTGGGATGGTTGTAGAGACATCCCTTCCGATTTGTGGCTACTGCTTCATGAGTTTATATGTATTTGAATTTAAAGGCATCAGGATATTAGTGTGGAAAATTTTTACAAAGTATAGGTTATTAGGACTAAAGTTGTCAGTGGCTTTAGTTGAATTTTGTTTTGATTTTTCCCCTTAAATTCTCTAGATAAATAGTTTCTATTTTTGGGCTACAGAAGTTGTGTCTGAGAAAGCTGATAATGTTATTATTGTCTTTACAGGTCAAGAGAAAGATGGTGAACAGCTGTTTGTACGGATTGAGTTATCTTCAACTTTTGACGATCAGAATCTAATACTATTTTGTCTTCTCTTTTCTAGTTGTTTTGTTGATTATGCTCCGGGAATTGGAGCAAGAATTATTGAGAGTACTGACTCCAGAACTTTTTCCTTGTCTATTATTACAGCTTCAAAACAATGTAAAATTGTTTACACCCCTTAGCTCTTGGTAAATTTTTGGGTGTCTGGTTGAAGGCGGAGCCTGTAATTTTATTAGGACTACATTTTAATCCAAGACAATGGCAGTTCACATGAATTGTTTCAAGTTTACTCTGTTCTTTGCGCATATGTACAAATGTCTGTCAGTTTGATATTTTTAGATTGTGTTGATTTTCTTTACTTGATGGTGGATATATGTTTGGTACTATAAACTATCTTGTCTCGACAGTGCTTTGAAACTGCCATGGCATGGACTATAATTAGCTGTAATATATCACCCATATCTATACATTAAATAAAAACATGAATACCATCATCATCTTCATTTATTGACGTGTTGTTTGCTTTAGTTACTCAGAAAGCATATCCACAAGACTCATAATATAATATTGCTCTCCAAACAACCATGCCTGCAAATGAGAGTTCCAACTTTCCGGCTGCCCTTTCCATTGCATGGTCCTTTTTCTACAAAAATAGTTAGCTTTGGTCACAAGGAAATGAAGCAAAAATAAACGACTGCACTAGGGATCGAACCCAGAATCTCTGGTTCCGTAGACCAGCGCCTTGTCCATTGGGCCATGGAGTCTTAGGGCTTTGGGAATTGACGGTAAAAGTTAAATTAACAAGAATAAGATGTGTTGGTTTTACATATAGTGATAGCATTAGCAAATATTGCAACTGGAATAACTAAAAGTTTGGGGTTACCTTATCTGAGTGCTTACTTGACTCTATCAGTTCAAACTTCAATCGTGGAGCCAATTTCATAATTGATATGGATATAATATAGCCATTGAATTAAGATACAATTACATTGTAATTCTCATTTAATATTTAAAAAGTTGTTGCAGCATTATAGTAATTGTAACGCATCCAAATTCTTTAATAGCAGTGGATCAACCATAAAATACAAGGCATGAGTTAGCTCTACACCATTTAATTATATGATGTCAGCAGCTAAGTACATCAATAATACTAATTTTGACTATACAAAATCTAGTTTATTTGTAATATTGATTGCTAAATCCTACAAAGATCCAACACTTTGATAAGTTGGGATGGGATCTATTATAGAGAAGCCATTCCTCAATGACTTTTATTATGTGCTAAATGTATATTTATATATATACATTTATTTTTATTCACAGTTTATTAATATGACTAAAAAATTAAGTATGAAAAAATAGAACGTGAAAGTGAACTTACTCTGATCCACCTTTGTTATTGACCATGGCTTGTCATGCTCATACCTATTCCCCCTCATCCGTGGACCATCACCACTAATTCATTTCGAAGTTCTAACCTTTTTTCGTTTTTCCATTCTGAAAAGTAGGACATCACTTTTTCTTTGCTTTTCTAGACAGAGAAAAAAAAAAAAAAACTTTATTTTTTGGGTGTTGCCCTAAGGAAGAAGCTTTCCCCAGAGCCCCCACCCCACTGACTAGCCCAACTCGACAGCTCATGCATGTGTTTTCGTTAAGTGGTGCAATGCGCGAGTACGTGTCATACCAGCACAGCTTCTTTTTCTTTTCTCCAAGATTAGGCCAACACCAAAACTTTTTCTGGCAGTTACCTTTGTTAACGGGTCAAATGAGTGGTGATATCTGCACATTTATTTTTTACTTTTTTTTACATGTTATATATATATATATATATATATATATATATTACAATTTTAGCTTTATAAATAACTTAAAAAAAAAATGTACATAACAGTGCTGATAAAGAGGTGTGTAATGGCCATTCTCCTTTTCAAATTAATCTCTTATAAGTCAATTTTATCAAATTGGTTCCTACACTTTAAAATTTTTGTTAAATTAGTTTTTATAATATTTTTTAAAAGTTTAAATCGTTGCTAAACTTATAAATAATTACCAACATTGATAAATTTAAATTATAAGAAAAAAAATTAATAAAAATTTTAAAGTATACGAGACTAATTTAATAAAATTAAAATATAAAAAACTCATTTGATAATAATTTAAAATATGAATGACCAAAATGTTATTTAACACAGTTTATTATAACATTAAATTTATACTTATTAGGTTATTAAGTATGATTTAATAATAAAAAATTTAAATAGCATACAATAATAACAATGATAATTTTTTTTTTTTGGGGTTTGTTACTTTTCTTAAAGACTCTTCTTCCTATGTATTATATTAAGACACACACTCCCCGTTAAGGAGAGTATATTCAGAAACACCCTATTTTTTTTTAGAGATATTTTAATTTTCATAATTTTGTCCCACAATGTATGTTACTTTTTATGATTAATTAAGAAATTAATTTTTAATTACTTAATAATAATAACATTTACAGTATTTATTAATTAGTTTGTCCAACAATCTAAAGGAGTAGCAAATATTGTGGTACAAAATTGTAGGACAAAAATGTCCAATTATCTTCCACCAACCATCGTCATGCCAAGTCATTTTTACTTTTATGCATGGTCCAATATATCAATTTATCTTGCCTTGCAAGTAATGCGAATTACAATCAACAAGTATTTAGTCTAAAACACAATCACGCAAGAAATTTCAATATCAAACAATCAAACCCAAAACAAAATTGCAAATTAACTGTAGCAATTACCAAGGACAGTTCATGCAGTCTTCCAAGCATAGATTACCAAGCAGTATCCAGATAAGGCACCATGGCGACCTTTTTCTCCCAACGCAGAATCTGCTATATCAGCAGATAAGGGCAATGATGAGAGTGATGATAATTGAGGTGATGAAAAAATTGGTATAAATATGAATAAACCATGCCGCGGATTCGTGTTAAAGAACCAATCATGAACATCCCAATACACTTGCAGTTCAATCTCGCCTACCCAGATAGATTGGTTGCCTCTAAATTTCCATTGAAGGTGCTTAACATTGAGAGCTAAATTCCCATCAATTTTGATCTCCAGTTCTGGATCAACCCCGTCGAAAGAGTTGCTACTGCCATTATCATTTTTGCACTCAATTGAGAGCTCAAAGAAGTTACCTTTCTCTCCAAATTTGGCTCTGGTTGAAAATTTTCTCCTTCCAGAAACATGCTCCTTTCTAGAGACCAGTATTGGATCTATCAGTGCTGGCCTACAACCTGTCTTTCTAAAGGCTTCTTTCTTTAGATCACCAACCACTAAAACAACCTCGTTTTCATAAACAAAGGCAACATAGTAATCTGATATTGGCTCGGTTTCGCCATTGAATTTTGCAGCTCGGAGGTCCCAAGCCACCTCCACTGTCTTGCCATCAACAATAAGGTGCCTGGAACCTTGTTTCTTCCAAAAGTACCATGGTTTCAGCTCAACCTTTCCCTGGGAATGCCCTTCTCCTTTCTCTTCAATAGAAACCAAGAGCAAATTCTTGCACCATGTGAGGGTGAGCAGTCGAATCTGATCGGCAATCTTTGTTTGGTATGCCATCATTAACACACGTTTGCCTGGCCTCACAACAGGGTCTTCAGCAGAAAAACAAACAGGAATTCCAACTTGATCATTCATGGTACTCTGTAAAGTGATTGGAAGTGCAAATCAGTTTCGACCAAACTAAGAAGAATGAATATATAGCATCAAATTTATACCCATAAATAGCTTACCAATGTTGAATCTGCTTCTAATGCCAGCACATAATTAGCTGAAAAAAGACTATTTTTCCTGAGAAAGCAGCTGGAATATTGCAGAAGACTGTGATTTGAGAGAATATATCAAAAGAATTTATGTTCAACTTTGTATGTCTGAGTCATAAAAGCTTGTCCGTCACACCTTCATATCCTTTCCTTTGTTAAGACCGATGCCAATGAAGCGCCTTCTTTCTGGTCCAACATTATTTGGCTTGGCTTCAATGACAGTTTATTATTTTGCAGTTCCTTTTGATCCATTCTAAAATGCAAGCAGACCCATTAGGAAAAAGTTAAATGTTAGGGGAAAGGTGGGGATTCCTTTCAACATGTGGGATGTAGGTAGAACAAGCAGCACGGGGTAGGTCAATTAGAGAATTATACACACACACACACACATTGCAAATGAATTGTATTATTCTGTTCATTGGATTTTACAGAATAAAAAATATGTTAGGTCAGAAAATAAGCTAGCTGAAATAAACCTGCAAATACATTTTTATTTTTATTTTTGATACAGAATCATTTCAACATAATTGACCAATTTTTTTGATACGGTAACAAAAGATCTAGGCGTTTGCTTCTTGGCTGTACAAATATCTGACACTCAAGAATTCAGATATGTGCAATAAGAGTGAATCTACATAGAGGTGTTAATTAAAGGTCAAAGCTAGTCCACAAGATCATTTGCATTCTAAAGTGGTTTAGATCAATTATCATCACAGTAATGTCATCCAAAGTCCCCCTACTCACAGCAAGGTTCACAAGCTCCTTGCAAGCAGCCAGTAATTTACAAGGCATACTTCTATTCTTGTAGAGGTGTTAATTAAAGGTCAAAGCCAGTCCACAAGATCATTTGCTGCATCTAAAGTGGTTTAGATCAACTATCATCACAGTAATGTCATCCAAAGTCCCCCTACTCACAGCAAGGTTCACTAGCTCCTTGCAAGCAGCCAGTAATTTACAAGGCATACTTCTATTCTTGTAGCTGTTGCTCCCTTTGGTTACTATCTCTTTTTTCATATTTACTCGTTTGACCATTGATATTCTTCGTGATTTTGATGGAGGGCTTTCATTTTCACAAGCAAAGTCCTCATCAGTTTCATTCCAGCTATTCAATCTCTTCGTATAGCCAGTGGTAGATTCACTCATCCCTCTTGGTTGCTTGATCAACGAAATTCTCCGTAGCTTCGATGATGGACTAACATTCACACAGCCATGATCATCATCAGCATCTTTCTGCTGATCTCCAGAGGGTCCTACCTTCTTCTCACTTTGACATAACCGCGTAATAGTATCAACAGCTTCTTGGTTTCCAACCTGGGCAAAGTGTTGAAACATCAGCTATGGTTACCTTTTAGTTATTGTCAACAAAATACTAGACTAAAGGTCCTATTATTCTGGTCATTCTTTTGTCACAATAGGATTCTATCAGCACCACCGCATATATCAGAACTGTTTAAAGAAACTAGGTAAGAGGAATCAAATCAAGTGTGTTGATAAACGTTGTCAACATTTTATCTCCAAAATGTAGTCACCTATCTATCAAATAATTTTTCTTTGAGATTTTCATGGTCTAATTTATATGTTGAGTAAATTTTAGATGCAGGAGTAGTTTCTGTCTCACCTGTTCCCATAGTCCATCAGAAGCCAAGACAAGAAACTCCATGTCAGCGGTCAATTTTAAAACCTTGGTATCTGGCTCAGCAACCACCCATTCCTTTAGATGAGCATCTCCAATGCTTCTAGAAACAGCAAGTATCCCATGAACTCTCCATGCTCCTCGATGAATCTCCACATATCCTCCCTTAATTAATAACATTAATATATACCATGAGTGTTGTTTCCCACTCATCATAAAACCACCAAAGTCTGAAGTAACCCCACCCCATCCCCCCATTTCTCTTTTAGTTTAAAGCATGTTACCTTATCCTCAATTCTTTTCCTTTCATCCTCATGTTCTACTCTATGATCTCTTGTAAGAACTTCAGCCATTCCACCTCTGCAAAGAACAGCCCTGCAATCTCCCAGGTTCGAAATCACAATCTCATGCCCTTCAATGAAGGCTGTGACACAACAAGCACCGCTGCCTAAACCCTGTAGTATGCAATAGATATAAGCATTTCCACAATCAATGAACAATCATATGTCAGAGAAATGCTCATTAGGAAATTGTTAAAGCTATTTCCTTCATTTCCTAATCACAGAATTCGAAGGTGTAGAGTATACACCCAGAATTTCTTTTAAGGCAATGCATGACAGTATGTATTTAAGGAAATTTAACAGTGTTAGAAATCATTAAATGTACCTTCCATGTGTTAGTGTGACATTCAATAAATCATAGTCAAATGAAAAATCATCAATTGGAATCTAGAAATTTCCTTCACTGAACGAATGCCAGAGGAGAAGATTGAGAGTACTGGCAGACAGGGGTAGTAATCCTTGCAAATTGCAACCTTAAGTTGCAATCTTTTCATTGTACGACTAGGGAATACAAAAAAGCACTTGCCTGCTTCAAGAATTCTTCATCTGTCTTCAGATACCCAGCCTTAATTACCTCTTCCTTGGGCTTCAATTCTTCAGAATTCTCCATCATTTTGAGAATGTTGGCGTGCAAGTTTTCAGCAACAAACTCTGCCGCGTTCTTGCCACCATGCCCATCGTAGACACCGAAGAAGCCCTACGCATCAACAACAAAAGGTAATTAACAAAAATCAGAGAAGAAACTAAACTCGAGAAAAGGAAGAGATCAATATCAGTGGGGAAATCGCTTGTTTTAGCTGTGCATTCTCAATGACTAACTTTGTTTGCGCTGCCCTCTAAGTAAGGAAGGATCTTGTGGGTATCTTCCATGAACTTTTTCTTGCCCTTGATCGATGAAACCCCGAAACCAAATCCACTGAAAGAAACAGATTCATTTGGCGCCTTCAAATCACTGAGCTTGTCTGCTGGGATTTCTTGCAAAACATTTGGGATCTCGATCATGGGAGGTCTCTTTCTCTTCAAAGAGGAAGAATCAGCACATGAAATCGGGGTTGGAGAAGTGAGAGGCAAATGTTGAGACGAAATTGAAGATCTGAAGCTGGCAATGGCGTCGTTATTATCGGGCATGAGTATAGAATGGGTAGCCATGGCCATTGCGGCGTGTCAGGTACTGCTACTGGTTTGGAGCGAGAGATGAAGAAGAGAGACTCTAACGGCTATAAACAACTAGAGCGACTGTGTCAAGTTGAGGATGCAGTCAAAATAAATATTCCGGCCAACCGTTGAGACATTTTGGTCAACGGTCTTCTCACCGACTTGGATATAGATTAGGTTAAAAAATTGCAACTTTTTTTCAACCAAAATCTAGTTAAGTGAATATTTAATTCTATACTCCATCATAAATAGAATATTTAATTTTAATTAATTTTCTTGAAAGGAAAAACAATTTTTAGCTTGCTATTTTTAGACTGTACGTAAATCGTTATAAGTTTGTAATTTATCTTAAATTCTGCATTTTATTGATCAATATAAAACAATGAAATAAATGAGACAAATGATATTGTTATATGAAAATTAATCATATTTCCTTTTTTCTCCCTATATTTGCGTGTTAAGATCTCAAATTAATATATAAATATTTTTTTATAAATCATTATTATATAATATTATATTAAGTCTTAATTTAGTTTATATTAAATAAAATTATAAAAAAATATTTTTTTATTAAATTTTAATATAATTATATTTTAAACTGTACTAAATTAAATTAAAATAATCTTCACAAATTAAATATAGTCTATAATTTAGGATTGGCTTGGCAAGCTAGCCTAATTTTAAGAGCTGAGTCAGCCAGCACGTAACCATAAGTAAGGCCACGTTTAAAACCCCCTAAAATTGTCTTTTGTGTGTTCATGGACCTTTTCCACGTTTAAAAGATTATTCATTATCACAAGAATTTGTTCTCATTAGTCATTAGTCAACATCACGCGATTATCAATTTTTTGTTTTATTTTCTCAATTAGTTAGTTAAAAATAATAAAATTTTACTGATAAAAAAACATTTTAAATATATTTTTAAAATAAAAGTTATTTAGTATGTATAGTTATTTATCATGGTAAAGAGAAATAATTTAGATAAAAAGAGAGATTACAATCAAAATATGATATAAATAAAAAGATATTATAATTATCTCTATTGGAGTTTATTGATGGGATGTGTATGTATCATATACCATCTGTGTCTTAATTATTAAGAGTTGGCCACCACGTAAAATGATAATGCAACGGCGTCGTAGCATTGATTGGATTTTGTTATGCTCCACAGCTTTGGTAGTTGGGTTGGATTATTGTAACCGTCGTCCCCTGAGGTTGCATTTTATTTCTGCACGTGCACTATAAATTAGGTGGTCTTCATTTATTGTTATGCTCCACAGCTTTTTATAGCAATTTCAAGCTCTAATAGCACATGTTCATAGTTATACTAAGTTTTTTCACCATTTCTCATAATTTTTTTTAATATTTCCATCATCAAATTTCACATTGTTTAAGTAAAACATCAAAGCAATATAAAAGATAAACATGAATTGAAATGTGAAGAAAATCTAACAGAGCTGGTTGGCAATAAAGAAGAAATGAAAGAGAAGAGGGGGGTGCGTGTGTTAGGGCAGAGGGACAGTTTCGGAAAAAAAAAATTAGGGGAGGGGGGTGGGGAGAATGAACTCCCTAAATTAGGGCAACAGCGTATAATAGATCACTTCTGGTTTCGTCCACACTTAATCCAAATTGCAATGCTTGTCTCTGCAATCATCACCACTCCCCTACCCGCCACTCTCTGCAACACTTTCACCGTCAACGACGCCAGCCATTGCAACCGCACCAATTCCCTCAAGCTTCCCCTTCTCTCTACTACTCCTGACATTTCCACCGATAGACGACAACTTCACCTCCCCAACGCTTCCTCCTCCTCCTCCTCCTCTTCTTCTTCTTCCTCTTCCATCGCCAACACCTGTTTCCTCCAAACTGTTAACCCGAACCCTAATCCTAATTTTGATGGGCTTCGCCATGTTACCCACACAACTGGGTCCGACGATGAGTTCGAGCAGACTATGCTGCCTTCAGCCTCCGCAGTGGCTTCCGCTATTCAAAAGGCTTCTACTTCCCCCGTCGAGTTCGTCCAGCGAGTTGAGGATGATAAGAAAAGTGGTATCGTACTCCCTGGTCCTGACTTTCAGAGACTCTGTGTCGAACAGTTAGACCTCTTTCGCAAAATAGTTCCCGAAGCCGTGCTCTCGGTCGGTGATTCTTACTGCACTTTGCATTCGATGATTTTGTTTCAGAACTTTTAAACAATTTGATGGTTCTGTTTAGTAATTTATTTGGCAAGATTGTTAATGGTGCAGGTCTATGTTAGACCCGCTGGTAGTTATGTGATGGATCGACTCGAGCTGCGGAGGGTTGCTGTTTACCCTCGGGTAAATGCAGAGGATATTGTCATTTTAGTTGCTCATTTTAATATTCCAACGGGCTTACGTGCTACAGAAGCTGCGCTTTCCAATTTGCAAGTATGATTGCTATGTCCTTAGTCTTGACTCATTCTCGTGCTTCTTTTTCTGTTGCTAATGATTTTTTGCTTGAATTTTGGATGGTTGTCAACATTTATTGCAGGTAAAAGTTATCCCTGAACGTAACGCTGTAGTTTTCCCAATGGTCAAGCACCCTTTTGTTGTTGGTTTCTTGGTTGCCGAGCTTCCACTGATGGAGCTGGAAACATGCGAGAAAGCTCAAAGTGATGAGCAAGATAACTGCCCATCTGTTGAGGAAGCTTATTCTTTGCCTCCAGTCTCAGATAGAAAACCATGGGAAATTCAAGCCTTTCAGGTTAAGGAAGAGCCTGTCAGAATGTACAAGTTCACTGACGAGCAAAGATCACATGCTCTCAACATTTCACGGTCTCTAGCAATGGCATACGTTATGGATCAGGTGTGCAACTAGCATTTTATAATGGTCATGACTACTGAGTATACTGAACACACTGAATTTTTGGAAGGAATTTCCAACATATATATATATATATATTGCTTATTCTTCTGGAACATGTGGTTTGAAATTTTTTGTATCAAATCCTGTCCCCTACCCCAACTCAGGTTAACCTTTTTTAAGGAGAAAAAAAAAAATACTGAACGTTAAGTTTAAAATCATTCTTGTATATCTTCTGAGAGTGAATTTGGCATTTTAGGATGCGTAGCAAATTGCTTCAGTTTATTCCTCATTAGCTGCATATTATATGATTCTGTTTTGAGAATTGCTTTTTGTAATTTGGCACATTGGAGCTTAACTCTAAATTCTGACTTGCTGATTTGTTTGTTGCAGAAAGCACTTTTACTTCAACAATCAACATGGCAAAATAATGTCAGAATCAATAATCTGGTTGAACAAGTATGCCTTCCCTTTCTGGTTGTTATTGTATTTGGCTTTTTCTTTCTATTGTTACCCCATTCTAATTTTTGTTTTCACCGAAATCTGAAACAGATTCGTGGCCCTCTTTCTAGTATCCAAACTTTAAGCAAAATCCTTTCCACTCAAACAAAAAGAAGTGAGGTCCGTAAGTTTTCTGAATCATTCTTGATGAAACATGACTTTACATACACTTAAATAGATAAATATATGCTGGTGTGTTTATGCAGATGCATGTACACCATGTATGTGCCTATTTTTCTGAGACAGGGTCAAATGACATAGTATGCCCTTAAATAACTTTTTCAGAGGATTTTATATTCTGAAAAGCCATAATTGGAGCCTAGGTTTCTCTGCATGCTTATGTACTAACACAGATTCAGTGAACTTGACATTGATGGCTTTCTTATACTTGTGTGCTTCAAAGTACAAAGAAATAGGAGTTAACAGATTGAATACTGAATGAGATCAGATTAATTGTGAAGTTGGCAAGAATATGCAGCATAAATATTTTTCTTTCTATGAAAATCAATGGTTTGTTTTGTGAAGTTGAATCCCAAAAGCTGCTGTTTGCATGATTGTATTTTATGGTATGTTGGGGATGTCCTAAAGTTGTAGTCTGGCAGATTTCATACGACATTGTTGAAGATATCCAGATACAAGGTGATCGACTAAGAGATGTCCTCCAACAACTCCAGGATGCTGTTTATTTGACAAAGGTTCTCTCCTCTCTTTCCCTCTTGCACTCTCATTCATGAATACATTGAGACATTCTTTATAATACCAATATGTGCTCTTGCTATTGCATTTTTGTTTGCATTTCTTTGAAAATAGTGCTATAGTTAATCTGTATTTTGCTAACATGCTCAGAATGCATCTTCACTTCAACTAAGCTAGCTTTATTATCTGAGGAACATGTCATCTCTTGACCCCTTAGTGCTGTCTCTAAAGATATTCTGCAGACATAGACATTTTCTAAACCATGGAGATGTTTTCCTTCTGCTATCATCTTTAAGTCATATGGAAGAAAACCAGTGCTTCTGATTTTCTCTTTTTACTGACATATATCAAGGCTAATATAGTGCGCTACAATGAAGAAGCGGTCAGGAAAATGAATGGTTCAACTCACATACTAGCTGAGTCTGGTAAATCTCAATTGTTGGATAACATTCCAAGGGATGGATCTGCAAGTCAGATATGTAGATCTAGTAGGTCACTTTCTCTAAGTGCTGCTACCAAGGATTTAGAGATGCCCCTACCACCTTTGGCTCTTGCTCCCTTACAACATGGAATTAGGTAGGGTTCATCAGTTGATTAATGCATATGCCTTTTTCTGAATATTGGATAGACCACAAGATCATCACTTTTCTGTTGCATTTATATGATTTTATCTTTAATTTTGTCTTTTGGCTTTTAGATACATACTGTTTATCCTTTGGATATGCATTTATTCTTTCTTTAACTTTTAAGATGATTTCTACTATTTTCTTTGCTTATGCTTTTTGTTAATGTCAGGAAGACCATGCAGTGTTTCCGAAGTATTGGTGGACTTGGTTGATGCTGTGAAACCTCTTGCCCAGAAGCAAAAACGTGTTATAGAACTAAGTGAACTCTCATCACCTTTGCTAGCTGCTGTAGAAGAACCTGCTTTGCGCCAGGCTTTCGGAAATCTTATTGAAGGTGCCTTGTTGCGAACACATGTTGGGGGAAAGATTGAAATTGTGTGCATAGATGCACCAGCTGGTGGTGCCCTTGTAATTATTGACGATGATGGACCTGACATGCTCTATATGGTATTGACATTCATTTCTCTGTTTATTGACTTGCTTTTTTCTTAATCAAATTGACTTGCATTTCCATGGTAAAGAGGAATAATCAATGGTAATGCCATTTTCTGACAGAATAAGTGCTAAGTTTAAGGATATTAATGTGAGAAATATGAAAAACAAAGAAAGTGGCAATTACTGTTTGTGGTATATGATAGACGATATGGCCTTAAGTGTTCCTTATAGCAGCAGCTTTCTAACCTTCCAGCCCGAAGCTTTGTGTGTTCTTTTTCTCTACTTTGCTTTCCAAAATATATTACTTGAAAAGTATGTGTATGCACACCGTTTATGCCAGAGTTTAAATCAACCAGGAGAATTGCCCCCTTTTCCACTTTCTTCAATGAAATCTTACTGGGATAATTTGTAAATATTTCTGTTTAGTATTGTTCTTTATCAAACAATTTTGGCAAATCTACGGGTATGGTGACAAAAATATTCTCCTTTATGAAAAGGAAATGTTGAGAGGAAATAGGGACAGCATGAAGTCTACAAGTATTTACTTTCATACACCTCTTGATTGAATAGTTTGATGTAATGATATTTCATTTTGTTATAAGACCGGAACATGTTCTGTTATAAATATCTATAGAGAACTAATGTTTAGTTATGAATTGTTTGGTTACAAACTTGTCTGCAGACGCAGATGGATTCACTCACACCATATGGACCAGAACTCTTGTCTGAAGATATGGTTGAAGACAACATCACCTGGAACTTCGTTGCTGGGCTAACCGTTGCTCGTGATATACTAGAGAGCTATGGCTGTGTAGTGCGCGTCATATCACCTCGGACCCGCGATGCCCCCCTTGGAGCTGGGGGAACTCGTGTAGAACTCTGGCTTCCTTCATCAATTGCAAAATCTGACTTAAGCAGCCATTCCTGAGAAGTATGTATATCAAGTCGTCCATGGTAGATAAATACGTGAGTTCCCAAACAAATCCATGACATCAAATATAAGATAATGACCAAGATTGGGATTATGAAAATAAGGTGATAGGAGATGTTACAAATCCTTGCCTTGTTATTGCCAAAGGTACTTCTGCAGGGGTCATATGACGTATTTATGTATATAGTTGGTTTTGTCAGCTGTGATTCTTTTGGTACATAGTTGGTCGTACGAGATCACCCCCTTAACCTTATTGCAATGTAAATACTTACTTTTATATGATAGAAAGTTGATGAAATTCAAATTGTCATTGCAACAGCCAATACAGTGAGTCGTTCTTGTTCCACTTAACTTAGCCTTACTTGGTCGGCCGATATAGAAAGAAAACCAGTATTATATTTTCGTCCACTTAGCTGATTGTCTGTCTGGTCAATCAATCTGTTGATAACGAAGGAGAAAAAGTAAAACATGTCACACGTGTTCCATTATTATATTCATTTGAAATTATGCTTGACGGGATTGTATAAGATAAGCATGCACCACATTAACACGTTGAGTTTCTTATTAGGATCTTTAATTGCAATTGAAGATGCTCACCAACGTGATTTGGTTTTTTCAATGGACTTATTCAGTTGTTGGGTTGTTAAGATAGTCAAGTGTTGGATTGCCACGTGGAGTCACAAGAAAGTGTGAAAGTCCACAACCCTAGCGTCGGACTCCGTTAACTGAATGGAATAGGACAGTGCATGAATCATGGCCAAAAAGAAAGGCAGAATTGGAGTGAAGAAGAATGGTAAAGTGACGAATTCACAGTCAAAGTCTATTATATTATTATCTATTTGGCCATCCACCCAATCCTTGGTGGCTATAACTCTACAATACACATTGACTTTTATGAATTAAATGGTTAGGCTGGATTAGGATTAATTCAAATGAATTATTCTACGCAGATTGGTCCATCATCTCATCATATTCATGCCTAACTAGCTAACTATATTGAATTTATTGCATCACAACTATATGGATTCCTCTCATATTATTGTTGACTCTTCCTCACAATCTTTTTTTTTTTTTTCCTTTTAATTCACAAGTTTAACTTCAATATTAATGTTTGTAGGCATATAAATATTTTCACAATCTTATTTTATTAATTTTGATTAGTTTTGGAATTATAAACATTATTTTAACTATACAACTATATAGATGATTAATTAATCAAAATAAAATAAGGAATATAACACCAAATAAAATGGTAGATTTTGTCTCTAAATTGTTACTTAATTTCAATGACTTATTGACATTTATTAGTTGGCACTCTACTATGTAGATGAGTGAAGCTCAAGTTTAATTGCCATAAGATTTAATGAGTTTAAATTTGTATCTTTTAATTGTCAAGTCAATTTTTTTAACTCAAATTTGACTCATTTTAAAATTTGTAACTTCAAATTAGCTTAATTAAAAAAAAAAAAAAAACCATTAACATCAAAATAGGCACTCATCGCATTTCCAAACTATGGAAAAATCAACACTAATCAACAAATAGTCAGAATAAAAAAGTATTTATAAAATCATCAAAAATATTATAAAAATAACCCAATAAAAATGTTTACTTTACTAAAATGAGATAAAGACCTTTATGTGCCTATTATATCAAAAAAAATATGAGAGAAATAGAAGCATTCAAGTGTGTTTGGGAAAGGAAATTACTAACTTTATTTGAGAGATTGTTTTATTTACTTGATTAATAAGTTAGTAGAATTATTTTATAAATCAAAAAAAAAAAAATTGACGTTTGAAGGAGAGCTAACTACTAATAATTCATTTCTCATTTTTATCGTTGAATTTTATTTAACGAATTACAAATTTTATTCTCACACAGTTAGTAATAACAATTTAACCTCTCTTTCATATGGCCCTCGTATAAAAGGGCTAAGGAAAATAAATCATAATATCCAAAGTACTATTCTTTTTTCATAAATAAGATATGAGTAGGAGCTTTTTAGTATTAATTAAAATATTAAGATAAGAGATAAAATATAAGAATATTATAGTTTTATTATTGTAAATCTTTAATATTCATTACTATATTAAGTATTTATTAATTTAAATTAAAGCCTATAAAATTATAAAAATTACAAAACTTTTCATATCAAATTTTAACACAGTATATTCTAAGAACTCCAATACAACCTTATCAAAAGCACTTATTTGGGGCTAACCGGAAATTTTATTTTAATTATATTTCGGTATTGATTTTTTAATTTGCCCTTAAACTTTACATGTTTTTATGTCTTGTTCACCTACTCAGCACAACGTAAAGATTGTGATATGATTGAGAGCATTATTTTAGCTTGAGATCATACATAAAAATAATATTTTTATGAATTTTTTTAATTTTAAATATAATCACTAAGTCATAATTTTTTTAAAAGAAACAATATAATTGTTGAAAAAAAATACTTTGGTTATTATTCTTATTTATTTAAATAAAGACTAATCTTGCATTTTTATTTTATATTTGATTAATCTTATACTTAAAAAGTATGCATATACTTGAGTATAAAAATAATAACATAAAAATAACTTGGATGAAAATTATTTAATATTTCATATTATAAGGTTCTTTCCATATAGTTTAAGAATAAGTAGTTAAAATTAATTAATTTATTTGTTTTTAAAAAATAAAATATAACATTCTAAAATTAACTTCATTTAATATCAAGCTTTAATTGGCTAATACGTTTATGTATTAATTTTTTACATTAATCAAAATATGAAAATTAAAAGAGATAATATTAATTAAAAATAAATATAAAAAAATAATAAATAGTTCTTAAACTTAAGAGTCTTATATTAAAAAAAAAAAAAAAAACTTTTAGAAGGAGTCGTATATCATCAAATAAAGGAGCACTTTTTTTTTGTTAATTATCTTTTATCTTAATATGTAATAAATGAGGTTATTCTTTATAAGGTTTTACAATTATTGAGCACTAAAAAACATTGAATTAAAATTACAAGGAAAAGAATAAAACATAGGACAATAGGAAGCAACAAATTTATTTATTTATATTTAAAACTGGAATATATTTCTTTTCTTCTTTTTTTTTTTGGAAATATTCAGTTATGTGATAAGAAAAGTCATAATTGGTAAGAGTTAAAACGCGTAAAATTTGTTAAAAAATGTAAAATTAAATTAGCTGATCATATAAATATATATTTTTTTAAAGTAGTTGTAAAGTCACCTAAATTTCTTCTAGCTAAATTCATGGCAAGACACCGCAGCAGCCGTCGATCTTTATGCCAAGAAATTTATTTATGAACCAAAAAACAAGTCACTCGTAATTTGAATTTGACCAACCAAACCCCAAAAAGCTCAGACTTCGTCGTTGCACTGTTTGGCTCCGTTTGGTCTCCTTCTCCTCTTCTTAAAGATCTTGTTTGTTATTGCTATAAACCCAAACTTTATAAGATTCCACCTTTTGTTTCTTTACATACATCCTCGTTTATTCATATATATACATATACTCCTCTGAAGTTTTCCCTGTTTGTTTCCTCGGGAAACTCGATCATCAACTATTCGGAGGTGTTTGCAGCTGAGCTCAGATTTCAGTTCTGAGCAAATTGGGTTTTCTCGTCAGATATCTAGCTTTCTGCAAAAGCTTTTTTTTTTCTTCCCAGATCTCGCGTCGGTTACCAGAGCTATTACGGGTACGTTTTTGTTTCTCTAACCATTAACTCATTGCTCCTCACGGTTTCTAATTGTGTGCCCTCATAGTTATGATTCTCATCGTTTAAAACTTGGGACTAGAGCAATCATCCACTAAACTAAAACCGATACGAAATCTGTTTTTTTTTTTTTTCCTTTATTTCCCACCCAAAAAGGAAAAAACTAAGTATGATCCTATTTGAGAGCTCTAATATATAGACCCTTAAAGTTAAAGTTAAAACGATGCAAGTAATCTTTAGCTACTGACCTTTTATGAGCATCACATCTCTTAGCTCGATTTGCAAGCAATTTTAGGTGATCTATATCTCGAGTTTGCTAGTGTGTTGACTATATATTCTACTAAATGCAGTCCCCGGGGGGGGATTTCGTGTTTAGTTAACTTCTGTGGGTGCATTCTATTGCGAAAGTTTCTGGAAGCCACGAGGTTCTGATACGTATTTTAAGTGTCAGAGCTAACTTTGTTTTGGGTTTTCTCATCTTCTGTAACGAATGAGTCTGGGGTAATCATATTTTGAGGGCAATTATTTTATCTTACTGGATTGTTGGGGAGAAAGTTTATATTTAAAATCTTCAAATTACATTTCCATTACAGACAGAAGCTACCACATGTGTAACTCTGGAGGTACAAATTAGGGAATTTCAGGAACTTGCCTTGTGTACCATATTTTTGTCAAAGAGATCACATGATTTGTTCGCCCTGAGGAGTTACTTGCTGAGGGTAATTAGGAAAAGCACATGCTTTTCTTGCTTATGGTTTTACTAATTTTGGTTCCTTTACTATTGCTTGTGTACGCTTATAGATTTTGCTTAACTGTGCCTTCTGAGGTGTTAATGGATTGTTGTTATGGAACTTGGGTTTTGGGACACCTTCATAAAAGAAGTCAATAAGGCTCACTTGGGTTTTGGGTTCTTAGTTTCAAAGAATATAAGTTTTTTGCTCTTGTAAAATTGTTATGCCGATATTTTTCTTTTGTTTCTTTTGAATCATCATCTGCTTCCATTCTCAAACACATTTGTTTCTATTCATCCTCTTTGCACCTTCTGCAGGTGTGCATATCTACTCATGTGGATGATACATGCCACTTACTAAGTGGTGAAGAATTGCCCCCGTGTGTAGTTTTATGAACACACAGTCGGAAGATTTTGGACTCAATGGGGATTATTGCACGCAGGTATAATCTTTGAAAATACCAACTTTGTTCTTCTGTTTGTGCTGTAAATTTTAATATACGCTAGTTAATGTCAGCAACTACCTACAAGTGACATTTTCATCTTGTTGGCTGCAGTTCAATCAGTAGAAAACCAAATGAAAGCATGAGGCTTATTGTAACGACTTTTGTGGGTGTGGTCTTTGGCTTTTTCATAGGAGTATCTTTTCCTTCTTTGTCAATAACTAAGGTTCAGATTTTTAGTATCTTTCCCTTTATTGATTTACTTTATGTTTGTGTGAATGTTCGTTCATGATATTGGTTAATAATGGAATACTAACAGTATATATCATTTTGCAGTTAAATATCCCATCCAGCCTGCTTCCCTCGCTTGACCTCTCTTACATTGAAGACAAATATACCAGTAGTTCTTGGTCTTTTATGAAGAATAATAACAGCAGCTCATCACAAAATCAAGTATTAAATGATACATCAAAGGTACACAACTACTCCTGTCAGTGTTTTAAAGGACATTTGAAGTTAAGATGTTTGGAGGGATTTGAGAACTTCAGTAACTCTATGCCTTCTTTATTGAGAGAGCAAAAAGAGCCATCTGCTGTTATACAGTTGGAAACAGGTCCATAATGATTGCATTCAAGATTCATGGACATTATATATTATGTGAAGGACGGTATAGGAGGCAGTAGGGTTAAGTGGTGAAGATCAATGAAGTCATTCTTATCAAATAAAGTTGACCTATAACTATGGTGTTTCGTGCATCACGTGATCATAAATGACGTAATTCTTAATAAGTAGAGGAGAATCAAAGATTCATTAATCAAATATGTGCAAAGGCATTAATAGGCTTATGTTAGTAGTCTTCTGCTGCTATGTGTGGCTAACCTTTTTTCTTTTTTTTTTTTAATTCTTAGTAGGAATTCAGGTATGAATTGATCTAGTATGGTGTCATACTACATAGCGTTCTATTAGGAAAAGTGACTTGTTGAAATATATAAATTGATTGATCCAACCTTTGCTCTCTCTTTACATGTTTCTCTGCAGATTTGGGTTCCATCAAATCCCAGAGGTGCTGAAAGATTACCTCCTCAAATTGTTGAAGCCGAGTCAGACTATTACTTGCGTAGATTGTGGGGTCAACCTAGCGAGGTGTGTATCTTCAAACTGTCCTTATGTGCGATGAGGCTATGACCTCTGTATGTCATACAAGAACTAGTTTTAAGCTAATATTTAAATATTTGAATTGTAGATGCCTCTGATGTTTTCATTTTCTGAAGTTATTTAAATACAGGGCATTTGATTAAGTTGCCACTTGCAGGATTTGACTAGCAAACCAAAGTACCTTGTAACCTTCACTGTTGGCTATGATCAGAAAAATAATATTGATGCAGCTGTGAAAAAGGTATCTCTCTTAGTCTTTCTTCTCTCCAGTTTCCTTATGTGAGTATGTGTGTTTTTTTGACTAGATATGTTTACTTGAACAGTTTTCAGAGGACTTCACAATTCTTCTATTTCATTATGATGGCCGAACAACTGAATGGGATGAATTTGAATGGTCAAAACGAGCTATTCATGTGAGTGCTCGCAAACAGACGAAATGGTAAGAAGCTACTTATTACTCTCTTCTTTTCTGTAATCTGTTACAAATTTTCATGGTGCATTTTGTTAATAACTTTGTGTATCCTTAGCAAAAAGTGGGTGGGATGTTATTTCAACTAAATTATGATATTAAACGTTTTTCCCCCATCCAAGGTGGTATGCCAAGCGGTTCCTGCATCCTGACATCGTGGCACCATATGACTATATATTTATATGGGATGAAGACTTGGGCGTTGAGCACTTTAATGCAGAGGAGTGAGTATTTGATATGTGGGGTAATTTTTCAAAAGATTTAGTTTTGGTTTACTGAAAATGTTTCATCTGACTTTTACTCAATTCAATTCTAGGTACTTAAAACTGGTAAAAAAACATGGCTTAGAGATTTCGCAGCCTGGTTTGGAACCTAACAAAGGGTTGACATGGCAAATGACAAAGAGAAGAGGTGAACATGAAGTTCACAAGTAAGAATGATGGGAATCTAGTACAACTTTTCTAATGGCTGCAAAAGAATGTAATTAATGTATACTAACGTTTTATTTCCTGAACTTCTATCAGAGAAACAGAGGAGAAACCTGGTTGGTGCACCGACCCTCATCTGCCTCCTTGTGCCGCGTATGTAACTTCTCAAAGCATTATTGATGTATTGTTTGATCCTACCTGCAGTCTTTAATTGGGTCATACTAATGCAGGTTTGTTGAGATTATGGCTCCAGTGTTTTCGCGAGATGCATGGCGCTGTGTGTGGCATATGATTCAGGTATATAGAGACGCTCCAAAAAAAAAAAAAAATTAGCTGTTCACTATTTTTTAAGCACTTGTTTCATTTGTCTCACACAATAAATTATAATATACTATGTATTGTAGAACGACTTGGTCCATGGGTGGGGTCTTGATTTTGCTCTCAGAAAATGTGTTGAGGTGAGTCCACTCCACTACATGTACAACCCAAAAATGAGAAATCTTCCATGAACAACAACCTCAACCCTAATACTATTTCTCTGATACAGCCTGCGCACGAGAAGATCGGAGTTGTCGATTCTCAGTGGGTTGTGCACCAAGGTGTTCCCTCACTAGGGAACCAGGTAATTTGTTTGCCATGTTTATATCAGAGTTACATAAATAACTTAACCTCTGTTAAAGAAGATGCTTATTTGTTTTCCTGCCCTTTGTAGGGAGAATCTGAAACTGGGAAAACGCCATGGCAGGGGGTATGAATTTCTATTCCATTTCTGTGGGCAGATTTAAATTTTGGTTTTTTCATGGCCATATGCTGTTTTCCTTAGCATTGTAACTGCATAGCAGATGGAGAGAGATAAGAGAGGGAGATGATAGAAAATGGGCTCTATCTCTCTTCTTATCTTATCTCTCTCCTGCTGCAGTACAATTGCACTGCAGAGGTGATTCAATGTAGTGTTCATATTGGAGGATGTTTAACATTCTGAGTAGCTGATTGTCGCATATGTTGATGTTGGCAGGTGAGGGAAAGGTGTAGAAAGGAGTGGGCAATGTTCCAAACCCGGTTGACGTTGGCAGAAAACGCTTATTTCAAGTCCATGGGAATTGATCCCTCAAATTCGACGGCTCATTAGGGGACAGCAATGAGGAAACATGACTTGTAAAGAGCCACACTAGTCTCCACCCTTGTGCTTATAATTTTTCATTTATTATTATCTATGAGATTGTAAACATTAGTGATTTGCAATCACAATGTAGAGTCCTAGTTAGGACAAGAACAAAGCATAATCCGTGTAGAATCTTAACGAGTAAATTGAAGGTAAAAGAATAATATAATGTAGCCGGCTTCTCTGATTGCCAGTGTTCGTTCTCGTAAGCTACACTCTGTGTAAGTCATCACAAGCCTGTTTGGGTTGGAAAATGATTGAGGTTTAGGGGTCCCTGCCCGGTAATCAGGAAACTTCTTATGAGGTGTTTTGGTATAATGTAAGTAAACTCGCCTAAAAAGTAAGTTGCCTATATTTCCTATAAGTTATGAAAACACTTCTCTAGTTAAACGAACTTCTTGGTGAAGTAAAATTGTGAAAGCTTTTCATTTTAAGAATTTTCAACTTTAGAGGTAGGTAGCATAATTTGTGAAGGGGTGATATTGGAAAATCAAGTAAAAGTTATTTTAATAAAAAAAAAAGTACTTATTATTAAGAAATTGTAATCAAACATCAAAACATTTACTTAAGAATTACTTACACAGTAAATACTTTCTTATGAAAGTTTTCAAAAATTATGACAGATACCAAACCCTCCCTTAAGTCCAAACATTGAAAGGTAAGCATAGATGCCACCAATCACAACCACAATGGCCACAGCAAAGCTCCACAAACAAGAAACTTACCTTCTTGTCACTGTCGGATGCACTCATGTTGGTGCAAATACGAGTGTCTTGTTTAGGTCTACATTGTTGATTAGTAGGAGTTACCTCAAAATCAAGAGGTGAGACACAAACATATAGTTGATGGATAACGCGGATTTAAACACGATGTCTATGTTGTTGGCACAAACACGAGTGAATATGATAGCTTGAGAATTTTGACAGAAATCAGAATTGCCGGCAAATCAGAATATGTAAGTTAATGATTTACTGTTGACAGAAACTTAACATCCCAAGGAAGAGGCTTCTTACACTCTTAAGAATCACCCTTACATGAAATCTATATATATAAACATAGGCTTGAGTAGCTATGAAACTGAGGCCTTTGATGCGTTATTTGGATAAAAAAATACATAAGATACTGAGAGTAAGGAATCAAAGATCCATTACTCCTTGTGATTATTGCTGGGCAACAAATTAAAGCATGCAGTTGAAGCCTCTCTACATAAGATAGCTGAGCACCTTAGATGAACCAATTGGTCAAGTTGCCCTCATTGACATCATCTGTCTAAGTTTGATCCTCTGATGCTCAAGCTGAATGAACGTGTCAGCTTGTTGGTCCACGGTCTCGAAACCATTGTCATTGTTGTTCCTGATACGATCAAGAGCATCCTCGGTTTGTTGCAGACGAGCACTCGGGGTGATTGAGGTTTCTGCTTCTGCAGATTCTGGAATGGACTCCACCAGATGGGTTTTGAATGCCACATGATGATGATGACCCTTTGGCTTGGAGTGCTGTGCCATGGTGGATTCATAAGTTTCATATTCGTCTGAGGGGCTCCATGATCTGTAATAATAACGGTTGGTGTTTTGGTATGCCATTTTTCTTTCTACACACACTCTTGAATTGCTAGCTGGTTCTGGTTTTGTAATTGGATATGTTATGTTATGCAATTCAGGTCTTTATCTTATTTATAGTATTCTCTCAACTCAACTCAACGCTATGTTATGTTTATTCCTTTATGATAAGATGAGAGGGAATCTGATACCTTTCCCTTTCAGCATAAACTTTGAACAACGTGAGCATGTTGTTATCGTTTTCACTAAGAATACATGAAATGAATAGCAGCAGTCTCAGATATTTTCTATAAATGGCAACTTATTTTGGAAGATAAAGGAAGTTTTGGTTTGGTCCTGTCTTTTTTATCATTTATAATAAATTACTTAGTTGAGCTCATAATTAAGAGACATATGTAATATTAGAAATTTGAGCCCGTAAAAGATCATGTGAAATGAAACTAGTTCCCTGACAAAATGAGGTGCTGAATTTTAGATATAAAACCTATTATAAACATTTTGGTTGAATTGATACTTGATATAATATTAAAGTTTCTATGACCTTACATTAAGGATTTGAATCTCCCGCTAATATTTTTTTAATAAATTATAATTAAATACAATTCTAACACATAGTATAAGTAAGTTTATGTTACTTTTACACTTTAAGTCTAAAAAGCTTTCATATACGGTAGTGTATTAATTATAAAACTTATCTTGGGAATTCTTCTTTTAGCTTAAGATATATATCACCTTCAATATAGGATATGAAATACTTGTGAGTAAAAAAAAAAAAAAAAAAAAAAAGATCATTGTAGCGATTAATTTTACCTCTTTAATATAGGGTATGTGAAACTCGTGTAAAAAAAAGTCCTTGTCTTAAAATATTAGAGTATGTTTAAACTTCTTACATTTTTACAAGTTGAAATTGACTTGATTTACAAGTCATTAGCAACACTTAGATTGAAAGAGATCAAAGATATTTAAACTACAAAAAAGCAAAAATATCAATGATATTTTAAGGAGGAATGGTCCGAATGGACCCAGAAACTCCACCAGCCGATCCACTCCGTTGAACATAGCACATCAAATTTGAATTTGGATCCCTTCTACTTCTTCTTTTCCGTTTTGAAGAGTCAATTATTATGATCATCTCATAAGCATATGCTTGGTTAAGGTTCAGTGTAAGAGTCGTGATACTTGTGGTCTTCGTTCTAAGCTACCATTGGTCTGTAGCAAATGGAATCAAAACCATTGGAGAAGAGAAGATGATTCAAGAGGAATCATAGCGAACTTTAGCACACGTGATCCTTTTCATCAGTTTCTGCAACAGGAAGAACCTTCTATTCTCTGTCTAGTGGTTTTCTCTTTTATTTACACTACGCGTTAGGCATCGTTATGAAATGGGACACTTCAATGTATCCTCTATTATTCGTCCACCTTTTCTTTTTGGACGATGATATTAAGATTTTTTAAAAAAAAACTATATACACAATGCTTGTAAAGTAGGTGTACATCAATAAATGAAAAAATAACATTTTCCTACTTACCAAATACCCCATTAGTAGAAATTTGGCAGAATCTGGAGAAGAACCAGAGGCAGATGATATGTATATTGTATAACAATCAAAGACAAAGGCATAGTTTGTTTGATAAGTAACATCAATAGATACTATCCACATTAACTGTGTTGCAATGCATCAAAACAAGACCTCCAACAGGGAGCAGAGAGGAAGCTTATTACACACATTACACGTATATAGTTCTATTATATATATATATATATATACACACATTTTATTGAGCTAGGGTTATGGAATTCTCTGAACTATTAGAGCCTTTTTGGCAGAATTATTCATGTTTCTGCCCAAATTGTGGTGCTCATATCTTATTTCCTCCACTCTCACAGTGGTACCTCCTGGGTAGCAATTTGCTTCGCTGCTGTAACTCTGAAACTCAACCTCATTTCCTGACACATATTCATAGCGGGCACCGGAATTGGAACTGAGCTTTCCGCGGTGGCCGTGGTGGTGCTGGCAGTGGCCGCCAGGATTTTGCCGCTTGTTGCTGCCATTATCACCATGCCTACCTTGCTGAAGCTGACAATGGCTTCCCCTTTCCCCAAAGGTGGCATGGTGCAACTTTTCATGCACATCATAGCCATAGCCATTGGCATTGCATTGCTGTTGAAACCCAACGCTCCCTAATTAAGCCAAGTAAGGAAGTTCAAAGGAATTGGATTGTGTTTCTTTGCCTTGCATGGATCCCCTTTTATAGGCATCTGATATGCCAATTTTGATTGCTGCAATTGTTATTTTCTCAAGACTTGTCTGCCATTGTTGTTGTTATTATTATCATTAATTCATACAGCTTTATTCCTACCAATACATTAAAGTCAATTTTATTATAAAAAATTTGTTGCTTAACATTTTTATTTCAAACAGAAATTAGTCATATATTTAAAAAAATATGAAAATACACGGAAGCAGACCAAAGTTATTATTCATATTGATTTGTGTTTCTGTAAAATTAATATTAATTGAAGAACACCTAGTTAAATAAAACCTTGTGTCTTCCTCTATTGGCGTTGAATTATTTTTTTAGTTATGCAAGAGAATGAAATCTCAAATTTTTAAATATTATTCAAATCTTTGACCATTAAACGACTTACATTTTACCCTCAAATGGACTAACAAATTGATTATAAGCAATTTCAATTATATTTACCATTAATATAGTAATAGTCCAATATACTAATAGACAAGGCATCAATTGGTTAAATCCTATAATGAATTTTATGATCGCTCTCTCTGGCTGCTTGGTCCATCACCCATTATTATGAATCTGATTCTTTGTGGAAAAAAAAGAAGAAAAAGAACAGGCATCCCATTCTTCATGATTATTATGACCAGGTCCCATAAAAAGATTCGTGATGTGTCTGCCATTAGGCAATCACATGGCTGAGATTCTCCATTTCCATTATAAACGATTCTGGTTGCACCCATCATCACGATATTTATATCACATTGGCACCACAATAATTAAATAGGCATAATATTTTAATACTAAAAGCTCTGCCTCTCCCCATCTCTTGTCACTCACGATGTGATTAATCAATTTATTCGATCATAAAACAGAAGTTCATCCTGAGATGGGGATTATGGTATAAGTGGTCTTACTTCTTGTTTCTTGAATCACTTTAATTTTCTGAAGCAATTCTCTAGTTACACTAACCTTTCTATTCTCTAAATAGCCCATCCGGAATCTATGCAGCGCTCACAGCTTAAACAAGTTCGACAACCGTCTTAGACATCCATTACAGAAGAAGCACAACTTAGGAAATGAAGACAACATCGGTCATATGGAAGTGTCCCAGTTGTGTTCTTTATGATAACGATGATAGTTCATAGTGTGTTCAATAAAAGGTTTACTGCAGAAACATGTCTAGACCGCTACCACAAGAGCAAACATTCGATGGGAAGAAATGAGTCAATATTGTCGTGAATATACAGCCAAACAATTAGATGAGACATATTTAGCATCAAATCAAACAATGGGAATAAATTTGTCTCCATAACAAAACTTCCCAAACGGGAAAAACCGCCGAACTTCAAAACTAATCTATCTGTATATCTGGGGATCAGCCACACCAACAACAAAATAAACACAAACACTGGACCATGACCATGACCATGTTCTCAATTCTGATAACATCAACAGCACTGTCTCTGGTTCATTTTCCAGAATAGATAAAGCTCCCCCTTGGATGAAGTCCAACTCTAAGCTTATGTACAGAATTCCAACCTAGGATTAAAGAATTTGTCCCAACACCCAGTGAATATTCAAAAGAATATCTCCCTGGAAATTTGACAGAGCCATGGAAGTGACACACTGTCATCGAGATTCAAAGATTCAGTTCAAACCTCAGTGAGAGTCACTCGAGCTTCAAATGGTACAAAGCTTTACAAGAAGCGTTCCTTTCTAAGGTCAGTTACCGTCTCTTAAGCAATTTCCCGGCAAGAGAAATTTGAAATCCTTTGCATTCTCAAGAAGAAATGCAGGAAGATGAACAGCAGAATAGGAATGGGGTATTGGTCCCATTTTACCGATGATTTCCTTGAAAGTGTATTCCTCGGGAAGCATATCAAATAAATCAGCGCCTTTGCAGATTACTCTCTGGATTCTTTGGGGGTTGAGATAATGAGAGAACCTGACCCTGTCATAATGGCTGTAGGCTTTCATCTTGAAGATGAAATCACTGATACGGCGAAAGCAAAAGCTGCAATGCCACCCAGCATCCGCCAATAAGACATCTGATTGCCGATAATGTGCATAACTTGTCTTACCACTCTGATACCTGTGGACTGAAGCTCTCCAGCTGTCATCATCCACATGAAACTCAAAAGAGTAAAGATAATTCTTCAGCTGAAGATGAATGGCTGAAGGTATTTCATCACACCACCTCAAAAGATTTATAGTGTGAGCGCTTGGTATCTCATCAACATCCGACATAATCAACAAGTCATCATCTGAAATACCTGCTATCTTAAGGAGCTGATCAAGTGCAACTCGCTGGTATGCTTCCTCAACAAATGGGTTTTCTCCTTTCTTAAATCTCCCACCAATTGTCCCATAAGTTAGCCGTGGCTCAACAAATTTAAACTTGTCTCTGTTGCTGTTAAAAACCAGAGGCTTTGGCAATCCAGTGAATGTCGAATTTGACTCCAGAAGAACAAATTCTGTAATGTAAGGGTACAATTCTCTCCAGCGCAAGGTTAATACTTCCAATTCATTACTGAACAACACAGCATCGTATACACGTCTTGGGTACTCACGAATTCCCCAGCCATGAAGTTTGCATAGATTCTCCGTTGTCACATTTTCGTTATAATAATGTGGAATAACATTGAAGGGCTTGGGTGGTTTTTCCCACAGTGGTCGCAGAAAGTATGAGATTTTCTGTCCATGCAAATAAATTCCAAAGATGCACATTGGAACAACAGCAAAAAGAAATATGTAGGTTTTAACATCCAAACCACGCAAAATGCAACGAAGTCTTGACATGCCCGTTACTTGACCAGATTCCTGCACATTGACAGAATAAACATCTGGGTAAGTTATAAACATTCACCTTCAAGAATAAAATATCACAATAGTAACTTGACAAGGCTGAGAACAAATAAACCAATCCCTAGTCAAAATCATATTTTGTTTTTCTTTAGATTCACCAACGATTATTTAGGATACACCCTGATTATAGGAATCTAAATTTGTGAATATGAAGATAGACCCTGTTTGAGCACCCGCTCTAATTCCCACTATTTTTGCAAACGAAACACCAGAATCGAAGAGAATGCGAAAGAAGGGGTATCCGCTACCAACCATACAGGAAAATCACGAAGATTTGCTAAAAATAGGAAAACACGAACTAACAATCTCACAAATATATCCAAATTCCAGTAGCTAGTATCTCACAAATATCGCCATACCAGAATATCACTCGAAGAAACACAGTCAAATCTAGAATGAAGTGGCTAGTCTATTCGTTTGTGGCTAACTCAATATCCAACTTTCTGCAATGGAAATTCCATGATAAAGTATGTGTTTTGATTCTGGTGTAGTGAAGTAGTACAAAAATGCCAAAATCTACACCTTGAATGCCTCCATCTGATTTAGTAATTTCTAAGAAATTAAAATCCACCCAGAAATCTAGACCAATTAATTAATTACTAGAGGGAAAAAGGAAAATAAATAAAAGGAAGGAAATCGTAACCGCGGGATCGATAGATAGAATCCATTTTCAGGAAAAAGCAATAAACAAAGTGAATCAACATATACCTGGCCACAAACATTGCCGCACAAATCATCGGTCTTCTTGGAACAGTAATGGCCTCCGGCCTCTCCCATCATCCACCACATTCTTCTTCTTTCGTTTAGTGTATCCTGGGAATCAATGAAAGCAGATCGATCGATTGATCAACCAAAAAACTATCAGAAACCAGAATGTTCGATTGCAACTCTCCCCAAAGTTAAACAGTATCAGATTCTGCCCCAGATTCCGTCCTATAAACTCCTCCGAAACTCTCTCTCACACTGCCAACAAATCCTTGGTATCAACGGATCGCCGTTAAGTCGCAGAGGAATCTCGAAACGAACGGAAAGTGAATTCTTAATGTAGAAGGAAAGCGTTGTTTCCGATAAAGAAAGGTAAGGGAAAAAGGAAAAAGCTGTAGCCTTTCTGGTAATGGCTGGCAGTTGTCCAAGGCTTGCAGAGACACACAACACACACTGAATTCTCAAAGGTGAACTGTTCCCCTTTTTTATTATTCTCTGCTCTCTTGTGCCGTTTTTGCTTGATCATATTTCCCCGTCCACTCTATAAATAATAACTTTTTACGGAAAAGGGTAGATTTGCTTTCCATGTACTACTTGGAAACTGGGGGTGATTTGGTCAATTCAGTTCCGAATACGGGATAACTGTTGTATTAAGTTTTCAGTCTCACGCGGTCCATTGACTTCGTCAAGACAACAATTGCTTGTATAATGTTATCATGGACTATATTGATTTATTTTAGGAAATGTTATGCAGCTTGTGCTATCCAATTAATATCTCATGCTACTAATTGTTTTGAGCTATTAAATATTTAAATAATTAATTAATTAAATTTATTACATACAAAAATTATAACATTTAATTGTTCTTAAATTCACAAGAGATTCAATATTAATTCATGATTTTAAGATAGCTAAGTACAATATCGTCTAATATAGGTAGAACAATACGGTGATTCATCCTTTATTATTTAATTAATTGTAATTATCTTTAGAATTACTAAATTGTCAAGGGAACCTAGACACATGGCACCCTCATGTGCCTGGTTTTAAAATTAAGTTACTACTATTAAAGAACAATCAGTGGCTGGTGACGTTTCCGATATCACAGGGACAAAGGTCGGTCTTGGCAGCACTGGGACGGAGCACGAGCGCGTTAAAGTAGTCCAGCACTCGCACGATGCTGGCGATGATTGAGAGAGACAACAGGGAAGAACAAATTGGACGTGGGGCCCAATGCAACGATGTGTGGGCCCCCACCACGATGTTGTCGCGTCTTTCGGTCCATTTCATCAGGGTCTAGGCCTACTCCCCCAGCTAACCGTTACCATGTTTAAACGTCTCCCCGTCGTGGAAACGCCGGACCATCTCCAACCACCACACGAACCCTTGCGATTCAGATTTTTTTTTTTATTATTATTATTAAATAAATAAAGCTAAATATATGTTCTCATAGTTTTTTCTTAAATTATTTACTTTGAATCTAAATTTTAAATTCATAATATTTTTATTATAATTTTTATTTAATTTAATTTAAATAATTAATATTTAGTGTAATATTAAATATCACAACTTACTATGCAAACACATTGAGTTGAATAGTCTCGTTTTTGCTCCTTAATTATGATATGATTGTGACACATTATAATTTGTCTTATAAAAATTTGGAAAATTAGAAAGTGACGATAAGTATAGAAGCACATGGTGACGATGAAATTAAAACTTCTCAATACAAATGGCGTAATGCATTAAGAAGAAATTTGGTGTAATAGTATAATCATCAAAAATAAAATTATGATATATTGAGATTTTAAAATTAAACTTGATTTTATTTTGATATACTTAAATTAATATTAAAAATTTTGTATATGATAAAATAAAATAAGATAATGCATGAATTGGGAAGTTCCTGCCTGAAGGGTGTAAAATTCTAAGAAGTTGCAATCAATTATAGAGTTTGGGGGAGGGTAGGAAAAACTAGTCACATCTGACTGGGTCAAGTTTGCAGATTAACGGAGTGAGTTGGAAGTGGGCACTCAAAATGGGGGACAGAAGCTAGTAGAGTTAAATAATAGATAAAAAAAAAAAAAAAAAAGGGCAAAATGTCAAGTGTGGTGGGATGCCTAAGTTAATATCGCAGTTACTAACAACAGTAAGGATCAAAAAGTAATTAACCAAAGTAGAATGAGTGTGTAGTTATGGGGAGTGAAAAGTGAAACAGTCTTTATTAACAACGACAACTAGTGAGAGGAGGGAGAGCACCCACTATCTCTTAAATTGTTAATTTTGTCATTGTATTATATATAATTTTTAAAATTTTATGTAAAATTTAAATTTAATTACTCTAAATATATTAATTCTACTCTTATTAAGTCATAGATTTACCTATACTAGCGGTAATTATGTAATTTTTTGAAGAGACAGAATATTGTCTCAAAATTATTTATTGGCAAAAAATAATATAAAATATACAATTTAATGTTTGTAGTATTGTTTTAATAATTTTTTTAATTAATAAAAACTTTAAAAAGGGTATGAAAAGTATTAAAACAGTAAATAAATGGATTTAGAAAGATAACAACTGATTAAGCAAGGAGGATTTGTGCAAAGAAAAGTCATTGATGTAGAGACCCTTTCTATTAAATATGATTACGATATTTCGTCCCCATTTCCTGTCAACTTCTCATAAATAGAAAAAAAATAGGGTGGTTGCTTCTTTTCCTCCATACTCTCAAGTCAATGGACATGACAATTGGAGACCACGTTAAGGATAATATCTCAAATTTTATTTTATAAACTTAAATTTATTAAAATTTAACTTATGATATTATTTAATTAATTTTATTAATTTCATATTTATAAAACATAATTTAAAATAAGAAAAATATGACAGGTATTGGTTCTTGAAGGATAAGTACTAAAATTAGTATAAATATTAATAAAGGCATCGTTACAACTTGGGGAGGTTAAGAGGGATTTTGTTCTTAAACTCAAAACATACGACAGAATTAGAATTAGAATAATTCATGAACCGATACAAAAGACCAAGACTTTTCCTAGTTATGAATCAATTTGGCCATGTTCCGGGACCAGCGACTTGCGTCAACTACTCGCCTTTACTTGTTTTTTTTTTACTGTGTCAAGTGGCTCAAAGTTGGTAGAAGTTTGCTTTCTTTTTCTTTTTTTTTTTGACGTTAAGTGGCTTTTTTTTTTTTTTGGCCTTTACTTAATTTTTTTTTACTATGAGTATAGAATTGTTTTTATTTAATTAGAGGTCTTGGACTTTGAGTTTTGTGAATTAAATTTTAATAATTTTTTTTTGTTATTTTTATGATTTTATCTATGAACTAAATTAATTAAGAATTAAATCTCGTAAATATTGGTGATTAAAATTAATTTTTTTTAAAAAAAAGTTATCTGCATGTTTCAATCGTACTTTTGGCTATAAAAGTAATTCAAATCCATGTTAATAGCAGTAAACAATAAGTTTTTTTTGTTACTTCAAGAGATTTTTAATTCTTTAATTGATTTTAACGATTAAAATATTTTTTTAAAAAAAAATTTTAACTTTAGAAAAACTTTATTTAAATAAAAAATTATTTTCTAACTTCCAACAATTTTTTAAAATTACTTTACTCTCTTGGAAATTGATTTTGAACTTTTTTCCTTCAAAAAAAATATTTTTTTCCATCTCCCTTGAAAACAAAAAAAAATTGTCTTTGGCTTTCCTCTCCTTACCGTTAGACCATGTCATGTTGTCCCCAAATTCCTGACTTTTTCAGCATAAAGCTTGTCTACAAAGTTAACTTAATACTATGACAGCAAAATGGGCAGTATTTTTATCCTCACATGCACAATAAACTATATGCATTAAAAGGAGCTATATGGGTCACATGTATAAACCATTAGTCAATACCCAAATTAGCCCATTTTGGATCATTTAAATAGTACAAAATGGCCTGACACTGTAACAGCCCTAAAACATTCATTTTTCATATAAGAAACAGTAATCTGTTTGTGTAAGCCTTAGCTCAGAAGCTTGATCTGGGATTTCATCCAATTAGTCCATGATAACCTGCAAAACAGAAAGATTGATGGTTATTACTTATAAAGACCAATGTACAACAAGAAACAAATAGCAGCAACTATTATTATCACTTTAATAAAGTTTTACACGAGCAACCAAGCATACCTAAAAAAAAGAAACTTGCAGTAGCATAATGATGATACTCTAACAGTCATATTTTCATATGGCTATATAAAAAAGGGGGAGCCTCAAAGCAAGAGAAGAAAGGAGAACACAAGGCATTTTCCATTTGCATATACTCTCAAAAAGCTCTCAAGCTTTCATCTTCTCTTCTCTAATTTTTGTACACCAACACTCTCATATTGAACATCATTCTGGTGTATTGAGTATACTAGAATATCAGCTGAAACAAGCAGCACATATCTGAGTTTGATCTCATCTACTCCAAAATTCTTCTCTGTAAAAGGTAGTTTTTCTATCTTTGTTGTTGTAACCTTGAGAAAGGGTAGACATAGTCGATTTTGCAAAAGTTTTTGGTGCTCCTGGAAAACCAAGTGTAAGCATTATTGTTGTATTGCTATAAAAGGTAGTTGATATCCTATAAACCAGTAGAGATAGTGAAGATAACTCTCTCAAAAGATTTTGAGAGGAGTGGACGTACGTCTTGTTATGACCGAATCACTATAAATAATTGAGCAATTTATCTTTCCTATACTTTTTATTTTCAACGTACATTTGTCTCTAGTATATCATTTGAGCTTAAAGTTTAACTTTGATTTATCATGCTTTAAAACTGTAAAGTTTTTGTAATCAAGCTTAAACTGTTTTAAACCAAGTTTTATATATTGTGCTAGATTATGGAAACTAACGTGTATTTCGCGAAAAGTTTTATTTGTTCTATTCACCCTCCTTTAGGACTTATTTACCTACACTTTGATTTTTCAATTACTGCAATTTAAGGTTTTAAACTTAAACCCATTAGCTTCCATTAAGAATTTTCAAAACTCTTTTAATTAGAAATCCCTACAGTCACGCACAATGAAACAAGTGTATGCGTGTGTCCTTCAATCTTTTGAATTGCATGTGCATTGTCTATAAAAATGACATGGATTTATGTGAGTTGTTAGAGAAAAATTGAATAGCATACGTTTGTTTAATCACATAATTATAGTGCTTTTTACCTATTAGAAATCCAAATACTCTTTTAAACTAACACTTTGTTAATATTTCCAATTCCTCACTTGAATCTAAACTAAATTAATTATTAGTTATGCAAATTACTGATTTATGAGAATTGAGATGAGAAGTATTGCAAGCATTATCATTATATAAAACACAAAGACAAGAAAGAGCGTACAGGAAGTGCATTTGAAGTTAAAGAAGTTTACGATGTTGAAGTGAAGATGCTGAATTTCCCCTTTTTACAATTTTACATTTTATGGGAACATGAGAGAGGAAAAATGTGTGACTTTCCGACGGCATATTCATTTCATGTGCTTCACATTTTGTGATTGAACCTTTTTCTTCGCATCAAAGCACGGGGCATCATCATTTCTAAACAAAGCGAATTCAATCAAGGACTTGAAAAAGAATTATTTTCAATTTCTTTTTTCTTTACATCCACATCCTCTATCAAATTTTTTAATTACTATATATTTTATAGTTTTTAATTTCCATATTCTTATAGATAGCTCCACGCCATCAAGAAGCATAAAAGGCTTTACTACCCAACATGTTTTCATTGAATTAACACTTTATTTATTATTGATATTGATTGGGCACTGCAACTGGTTTTGGGCCATCTTTCCTTTGTGATACTCATCTTTACTGTCCGTGTTTAAGGCTTATTTCTTCTTGCACGACCATTTTTGTAGACACACACCCCAAGTGTGTTTAGAGGAAAAAGAAGTGCCAGAAGAAATTACCCTCCTATCACAAGTTTTCAAACATCGATAGGCATCCAATAAAATGGGCCGCAGCCCATAAAGTAATATCTAGTTCCCTATATTTTGTTGCAAGATTGTATTATGGCATCATGCGGTCACTATTAAATTTATTATTTTATTTAATGTCCCATACACTATTGCTTATGATTGACATGAAAAAAGGAATGATGAGATAATAATATTATTTTACATTATCATAAAAATAACAATATTATTTAATATTTATTTAACTAATTATAGAGAGAGTAAAAAGTCGATTCATAAATTATTCCGGCAAGCTTGGAATGGGCCCACCATTTAATGTAATAGTAGTATATTAAGTTGTTAATTTCTTCATTAGGTACCAAAATGTGTGAGGATATTTTAGGTGAAAATAAAAACACTGGGTGATGATGATACATGAGTTATAGCAGCGTAATTTGAATAATACATGTCATTAAGAAAGGTTGATATCATTTTCACTCTCCTTTTAAGTCTGTCCCACTATCTAGTGTCTACATTATAAGGCTTCATCCTAGTCGATGGGACTTGTTCCTTGTTTGGATTAAGTTTAGTCCACGTCATAAGACTCCTTCATATTTTGTCCATTCTTGTTTTTGTGGCAAACCACGCCCTCACTTTATGACTTTAGCCACCAAGGGAGAATCCCACCATTTGCACATAAATTAATTAATTAGTTTGGAGTTATTTAATCATGCTTATTTATTAGAATTGACTAATATCTTATAAGACAAAATTACCATCATAAGAAATGTATGCTCATAAATTCAAACTAATATGAATTTTTTTCTAAAAAATACAAACAAACAAGAAAGAGTTTTGTATTTCTATTAAGATATTCGGTTTTTTTTTTTTTTCAAAAAAGAAAAAAAAGAAGTATGTGCAATCTTAAACCGCAAGGAAAAAAAATAAAAATTAAAAGTAAAATTACATGAGCCTCCCGGACGGAAAACGGAGCAAATCGCCGGAGTTGAAAATCGATGACGCAAAACGATCGGATTCGCTGGCCCTGTGTCTTCTCACCAACCTGCTGTTCTCTTCCCTGTACACGTTCTTCCCAGCCTTCTCCTTCACTTGGCTCACTAAATCCCACAAGCTCTGCGCCACCAGCATCATCCTCTCTTTACACTCCTCCAATCTCTTCAAATCGCACATCAATTCCACCGCTTCTCCAAAACTCAGGCAACCCAATCGCTCCCTGAACTCGCTCACTCTTACCGACACCTCGCTCGTTATCGAAATCCAATCCTCGCCCACCAATTTCGCAATCTCTTCCACCAATTTGTTCCCGTTCATATGTGCAGGATCGGGTCTTGCGCAGATTTCCTCAACCAACGCTAACAAAGATTCAGTCTCTCGCAGCAGATCAGCGTTCAGAAGACCCGTGATTCTTTCCTCCTGCGATTCTCTTTCTCTGTTTTGCGAAGATGGGTCACTGCCGAGGAAGAAACCCAGAACCCTGGAAGTACAAAGAAGTTGTTCGATGTATTGCGCGTACCATCGGACCCAGGAAGAGAGCTCCCAGGTGATGGGGCTGCTGTCATCTCGGAAATTGGAGAGGTTGAGGTAGTTTCTGCCACCGGTGGCGGGGTAAATGGAGAGCTGGTCCTGTAGGATGAAGGAGCCGTACTTGATGATGTGATGGACAACGATGAGGCATTTAAGGGCGACGGCGGAGTTATGGGTGGTTTGAAGGCGGTCCATGAGTAGCTCAATGAGAACAGAGCAGGTGGCGCGCGAGCCATCGCCGATGGAAAGGAGGGAGGAAAGGTGTTTGTGGGAGGGAGCAGCGACGGAGTGGTGAGTGGTTACTCGGAGAAGGGAGAGAGTGGCGCGATCGGAGAGTATGGCGGCTTTGCCCTGTGAAGCCTTGTCCTTGATTATGGCCACCAGCTCTCTAAGCTTCGTCATATCATTATTACCTGTCTATCCTCTTCAAAATTGGTTACAGAGATGGTGCTACTGCTAGAAAATTAAGGAAGTAATCGGGTCAGGTTGGGAAGTGACCATGGATCATGGACCGTTGAAAGATGAGGCCTAATATAATACGGAACACCTAGGATACCGTGGCCCTTTTTTCTTTCCAATTGCTGCTGCTCCTGCGTATATTTTGTATAGCTTTTGAATTTCAATTTATTTACATAAGTAAAATTAAAAATAGAGACAAATCTTTGGTGAAGAGAAATAGTTATGATTACTTTTTTCGATACATAATTTTTTTTTTTTATAAGCTAGAATCATTAACATTATAAGGTCTCTAATATCAAGTTATTTAACAACAATTGTACCAAATGATTTATTTATTCAAATAAAGAAAACTTGGCATAAAAAAAAAAAGTGTTCATATAGTTCTCTGTTTTATTTTTTAAAAAAAAAATTAAGCAAATTAATTTTATGGTACTTGCAAATCACATGTACGGCTGGTTTTGTAAAGTAGGTTTAAGAAATATTTTGAAAATCTTGGACAGTACAGTATAATATATTGAATTTGAAGATTAATCTTAGTCCAATCAAATGCGTGCAGATAATGTATGCTTAACTTTAAAAGAAAATGTTTCTCTCACAATTGCTTATCAAACTGGCCTTTAGACTCGCAAACAGACCACGCAAGCATATACGTTGATTACATTTTCGTTTCACACTTAAAAAAGTCATCCAAAGATACTATTAATCAAGAAATTATATATTTAGTATATTTAACGTTAATTGTTAGAACAAAATGGAACACAGGTCAGCTTCTCTAACAATTTTTAATTCAGACACTAAATTAAATAATTATTGGCCACCCAAAAGCAGTTACTAAACCAAATTAATTAATGAAAAGCCAATTTTCTAAATAATGACATTCTAACTGCAGACGGGTCATAGTCGGAGGGCGTTTTGGAGTAGAGAAGCAAGTAAACATTACTTTCACATTTAATAGAACGTTCACACACACAAAAATGTATATATATAAATAAGAATTCATATATATATAAATAAATCCAATGGGAGTCAACCCTTTCTTTCTTTAAATGGTCTAATAGCTAATTATTCAGAATAAAATATCTTTGGCACACCTATAAAATTTTCTTATCTTACCAGAAATTCTAAATATATGCTAATGAACATGAATGTTTAAATTGTTAATACCTCACACCTATGATTAAGTGGCATGTATTTAATGACAACAGAATAACTAACACAAGTTTATATATGGATACTTCTCCAATAAACTATTAGATCAGCAAATAAATAGCATAAAATAAATTTTATTGGATTTAAAAAAAAAAAAAAACAGTTATGCAGGAGTCGGATGGGCCTAGATCAGCCCACTGCCCATGTAAGCACAAGCAAGGTTTCTATTTTTTGAGGCCCTTTTTTTACCATTAATTATTTTTATTCCTACCTACTCCTAAACCAAATTTATTAAGAGAGACATACGAGGTATGGGGTGTGGTTGAATTGTATTTTTATCTAAGAGAGATAATTGGATAAATTTAAAAATAAGAAAAGGCTTGTAATTTGATTATAAGCCTCTCAACTCAACAGATTTTATTTCTTTCATTTTTACTGGCCTTCTTTAAGGTATATTTTTTATGGTGTGTTCTGTTTGCATGCAGGTTCTTATGTATCAACTGCATAATTTAAATTCAACGCCAATTCACATTATTCTGGTTTCATTAACGTTCCTTAAAAATGCGCTATGAAAATTGTGAGGGATCAGAGAATCCTACCCGTAAACATCGCATTTATATACAGAGAAATTCAATGAAGCAAGTGGGGTATCCACAGAAAAATCTTGAGAGGATGATAGAGATTCAAAGCGGAGGGGAATGTAAGCCGTTCAGAGATTATAATGAGTTTTCCGGCGGCTGCTCCGACGTGGGGTTGTTTAATTTTCCATAAAAACGCTGTCGTTCTCCGTCTCCTTCACTAGCTTGCTCGAGCTTAACGGGAGTCACTGTGGATGAAACAAACGGCGGCGTGTCATACTTGTCGGCTGCTTGCTGCTTCGGCCAGCTCACTCCCGTTCCATTCTCTTCTGGGACTCCATAGCTTGGGCAAACCGATGTCGCTTGTGGGCAATCGTCGAATCCTGTTATGATTCGCCAGAATCTGCTTTTTCACATGTTCCGGCAACCTCAGAGTGCATCTATCCCGGTAATTCCCCTGCTCGGGTTCCACCTCCAACAATGAGTGACCCGTCGAATGCGACCGAGGAAGCGCCTCCAACAATAATCCTAATCCCAGCGGAGGTGAAGGCCTCGGAGTCTGAATCTGATTCAAGGCGAAAACTTGAGTTACATTCTCAACTGTGTTGATTGCTATACTTGTAGCAGGTAGCTGCAGCTCGGAGCCCGGCAACACCTCCACCGCCACCTGGTTTCGCTCCATTTCACCGGCTGATGAAGATTCCGGTGTTCTATTAGAATAGTTTTGGGGATATTGAGGTTCGTTCATGTTTCTAGGGAGCAGCTGGGTGAGATTTTGGCCGCAATCGGAGGTGAGCTTTGCACGACAAAGAGGACAAGTCGCGTGAGAAGACAACCAGGCATCGATGCAATCTGTGTGGAAGACGTGATTGCATTTTGGCAGTAAGCGGAGTCTGTCGTAGTCTTGGAACTCAGCCAAGCACACCGCACATTCCAGCGCTTCTTTCCCCATTTTGATCTCCTTCACCGTCGAATACTTGACGATGGGGCAGTTATCGATGACTTGCTGGTTGCAACCACGGCGGCACAGCTCCGCCGCCGCGCTGATCGGGTTCCCGGTGGCCACGTACAAGTGGGCGCAATGACGGAGGTAAAGCGTGCAGAAACCCATGAAGGCGAAAGCCGAGAGGAAAGCCACAACCATCACGGTGAAGGATGCACCCACGTTTTCTCTTAGGCCGAAGCTGTAGGGAAGGTTGGACTGCCTGTGCATCGGCGCAATCGTGCACCGCCATTAACAAGAAGCCGAGAAGGTGGGCCCATGCTACTGGAGTGAAGTGGAATAACTTGGATTCCCTCTCTCTCATGGAGGATTCCTTGTTGAAAATAATAATTATTATTATTAATTAAATTAAAAGTTACTAAATAATCGAGGAGAAAAAAAAAACTCGGAATCTGGTTACTTACTGGGCAGGCTGGGCTAGAAGTGAATTTATTTATTTATATAAAATATTTGGTGACCCGCGGGGGTGAGGTAGATGAATAAATAAGTAGTGTGCTGGAAGGGAAGAAGAGGTGTGGAGGGGGTGGGGTTTCAGGAAGTGACAATTGCTGGCATCATTTTGAGTTGACACGTGGCATCATGGTGATAGTTGGTGGCTGTATTCGCCGCCGGGAGTGATCGGAAATTGGTACTGTTTTGTTGGGATTTGGAATGGTCGGTGTGCAAAGCATTTTGCTGCAGTGTTGATGGAAGCTGGCATGTATTTATGGGATTACCAAACCAAGCAAACAAACAAAGCTGGCAGAGCCACATAAAAATAAAAATAAAAAGAATTATAGATACAATTTTATAATTTTACATTATATATTTTTTTATGCTAATAGTTTTAGTCTGCAAATAAACTCAAATTCAAAGATACAAAAGAAGTATATAAAATGAGGTGTGCAAGAGAAAAGGGAAAACGTTGGTACAAGGACTAGGAATAGCGAAGTGATAGATAGGCAAAAGGAGTTTGGTTTAAGGATAAAATATACACTCTATCTATTTGAATCATTACATAAATAATAATAAATGATAAATAATTTAAATATAAAAATAAATGAAGAATTTCGAAATAATCAAATTTGTAGCTGTGTTACATTAGTGGCGGTTGACGACAAATCCACGGCGCGGTTACGCGGAATATTTGCCGCTTAATGGTTTTTCCCACGCAAGATGTTTATTTAGAATGCAGTGAATTTTGTATTTTTGTATTATAAAAGAAAAAAAAAAAAACACAATTTATTGAAAGAAGGTGGTGGGTCATGTGTAGATATATGGAATGGAAAATGCTGTGCGTACACTCTCTTATATATTCGTACTTTTTGGTAGATAAAATTGTAAATAAAAAATAAAAAATATAAAAATTAGTATATATAAATAAGAGTATGCTTACCACCACTCATATAGAATGTATTATAAATTAGAAAAGCAGTAATAAATTGCATTTCATTTAGCGTAATAAAAAAACTATATTATTAATATATTTAATTGATATAGTGTAACATGATCTTAAAATAATAATATAAAATTTATAATTCATTCAATAACTCATGTTTAATCACATTATTTAAGTGCAACAGCATAAATTATAGGACAAAATATTTTGTTGTATATAGATTAGTAATTGATGAAATTATATTATTTTATTGGAATAGAATTGGCGAGAGAATATTTTAACCCACATGTTGTTATTATTGCACCAAATCTATTTTGAGAAAGGAATGTTTATGGGAGAAGTAGTTGAAAATTATAAACAGAACTTAATATGGAAGCTGATGCTTTGCAGTGAGGATGTGGGAATTGGACAAGGCGTTAGTTGAGTGATAAGGTTGTCATTAAAAAGTTGGGTTGGGAATCCATTCCATGTTAAATTAAGGGTACTGGACCCTTGACCCTTGGCCCCTAATTAAGCAAGGGGCCACCATGCGACCTAGTGGATCCCAGATATAAACGACTCAAGTTGGGCATTCTACTTGTTTCGTTTTGGGCTTTCTGTTCTTGACCATCTATACCAAACTAGGCCTTTTCATATAATCAACGGGCCTAAGCTCTCATTACACGAGCTCTATATTTTTTTTTGTTACATGACACACTATAAAAAAAAATATGATTTTTTAAAAATAGATTTAGCATATTTTCCTATATTTTGTCATTCTTATATTAAACAAAAAAAAAAGAAAAAGAATTGTGCATTTTATTACTTACAATGTGATTCTGACCTTTGTGAGATATTGGCAACAGTACTAAAATTATTGGCCAAGTCTTAGTGACATTAATACAAATACATTGTATCCAAAAGATAGAAATGAAAATACAGGTAAATTATTAATAATGAAGTGGTGTATATATAATTAATTATATGTGATGAGATTGAGTACAGCTCGTAATGGATTGTGAAAACCCAACACGATAGTCAGAATTCCACCCAGATGACTTGAGGTCAAGTTTTATCATCCAATCGATTAGCTTGTGACGTCTGCTGTCGTTTATGCTTGGGATTCATGTACTTCACTTTTTCCAACTTTATTCCTGTCTTCGTATAAACCCAAAAGTTAGCAATTAGCATCAAATAAAAGAAAAGAAAAGAAAATTCATAAACAAAGGGTAAAACGACATGTTTTTCTTTCCAACCAAAAACCAATTTGCAGTCCTAATTACTTATTTAGCACTGCCAATGCAATGCGTAAATGAAATTTATATTTTAAAAAGTAAAATTTCATTATTTTTTTTATAATTTTATATTATTCAAATTAAATATTTAATATAATAAGAAATATTATATGCTATTGGCAGCATTGACACGTAGCCAGACATTGAGATGGCACACCTTGCTTTGTCTCCTCGCTCCTCTCTTGTCATGGTCTGGACTTATTTCCACTAAATGCCAAAAGAATTTATGTCTATAGCAGAAAGGGCAAAAGCTGATGTGTAAACTCCAAATTAATAAAATATTAATCAAGATATTTGCTATTTTAGAAACACCCTACGCCTGATTATCGCTTCTCACGCGTGCATTGCCCTTTCAAATTTTCTAATAATTCTAAAAAATGATTGAGTTGAACTTTTTATTTATTAACAAAAGAAATCACTAATAACAAAAAGAAATTATAAGAATAGCAATAAAACCATAGCTTTGTCAGAAATGAGTATTGATTTCAGTTTGGAGAAATTTAAGTTGGAACTTGCGTATATCAAGTGTCATGTGATTCTACTTTAATATTCAAGTTAATTAAGTGATTTAATAATAATAAGAAGAGTATATATTTAAATGAGTAATGAGATATTTATAAATTTATGAATATAAAAAATGAACAATTAAGGAGATAATGCTAATTTTTACTTCTCCTTCCACTACATTTGATAAAAAGAGAAACGGAGCAATTTTTTTCTCGTGTGAATTTTCTTTTAGGAAAATAAACGCGTGTTGATGGCGATGGGGAGAGAAAGGACAAAAGAGGACATGAGTGGAGGAACCCGGCTAGAAAGTAGAACGCTAAAACCAACCACATCTTTCTTTTGTTGGGGGAGGGGGGCTGGCTTCTGCTTCCACGCTCTACGCTTTGCCCCAACCCAAAGTTCCTCTCACATGGCGTCATAAAAAAAGACAGGCAAATCTAGTGCTAATTTGTGGGCCTATTTTAATTCTTAGTTTCACAAATTATTTTATTTTTCAGAATTGTAGTTGTAGGGTCATATGGTCAAGCTAGAAAAAAGGCCCTAAAGATGCCTATATATGACCCGAATCTTCTATAATTGATGCATAATATTACAGTCGTATAATTAATTATAAATTATTTAATTTATTTATTATTATATAATTAATAATTAATTATATAATCATAAATATATCGAATAATTTGACTACAAAATTTAAATTTTTATGTACTTATTTTGTGGCTAGTGAACCCATATAAACTATTTCTTGAATAGTTGTAAAGTTGGAGTTATTATGGCGCAAAATCTAATGGCTAATCATTACATGATGGGCGACTGCTGGTTATGGTTGTACGGAATTCTGCATTCCAATTTATTTTCCTACACCAAATAAAGTAGTATCACTTAAGTGAAAAATAAGTTAATGATATTTTAAGTTAAATGTCTAAAATTTGAGATTTTGGAATCACTGTGATTTTGATCTTTTATTATTAATAGTGTTTAATAAAAATTAATCTTTTACTTAAATAATAGAAGAGACTACAAATTTAAATTATAAAAACAACTAATAGACATGCTCATGTCTCACCAAGTGATGCTATTGAACCTCAAGGGATTGGCCAAGAAGAGCAATATATGTTTCATATTTAATAAGTTACATATTTGATCTCTTACTCGGTTATTTGAGGTTCAATAGAGGTGACAGTCTACCTATATACCAATAAATATTGATTTTAATAATAAAAAATTAAAACTATTTAGAGATGAGTTTATATGTATAAAAAACAAATTTAGTAATAATTTTGTGTCAAACAAACTGGGTTAAGACAAAAAAAAGAAGAAGAGATAATCTAACTATATTTTTATTTTTCAATATTGAAACAAAGATGATTAATAAAAAAAAAAAATACAAGAGAATTGGGATTAAAACCTGAAAAACTCAACTTTTTAAAAGAATTACTAATCTAACAATAAATTTAATCCGACATAAAGACAGTCTAATTATTTGCATATAATTCAAAGTCACGGCTTCTCCATGACGTGTCCACTCCACCAACGAAAAAAGGCTCCATAAAATAGCAAAAAAAGACATAAAAAGAAAAAGAAAAGGAAATCCTCAACAAAGTGGAACAAGATGCATTGCTGTAGTGCTAACCTGTATTTGTTCCATTCTCAACTCCAAATATACAAAAATAATTTGGATTCAATCTCCAAACGTGTTCTTGTCTTTTGTTAAGTGGCCAATCCTTCCTCACATTAACATCTAAGCTCTCAATCATTATTATTTTTTATTAATATATGTATATGTAGAGATTGTTCTAATTTTTAATTTATATAAAAAGAAGAGGGTAAAAAAAATAAAAAAGAATGAAATAATGATATAAATTTATAAGAATGACATGTATGGGATAATTTATACAAAGCAATTGCGTGAGTTGTGTATACCAAATAAAATTTTATATTAAATATATTTTAAAAAATATTTTTTTATTTTATAATGTGTTATCTTTAAGACTTTAACTAAACTTTGTTACTAGTTTGGAAATCGAAAGAGTAGTCGTTGACAGGGAGTTCATATCTTTTGTCTTCTGATCTATTACTTGTTTAACTTTCTTTAGATGGGTGTGGTGTGATATCAATGTTTTTTTTTTTTTTTTTAATGTATTATTTATCATTTTTTTAATAAAAAAAGGAATGAGACTAGAAAAATGATACAAAGATGTGAATTTTATAGGTTGGTTTCAGAATTTTAATCACCCAAGAAACACAAATGAGGCAAAGTGAGTATTTGACCCAAAAAAATTAAAAAATGAAAAATATTAATGAGTCAACATGTTGATTATTGTAAAATTTAGATTCGAATTTCATAGCACAGTGAAGCCCATACTAATCCTTCCATGCAAAAAGATTACTAATAGGTATAGTCTCTTTTAATATATATTTTTTAATACATTAGGGATCAAACTCCATCAACATATTTAATGAACAAACCAAATGATTTTATTGGTATACATAATTTATTGAGTATCAATTTCTTTAACTAATATAAATGCTATGAGTTAGAGAATGAAATAAATTAGATAAAATTTTCTATCATATTATTTGTTTCAAATTATGTTGCATGATGTTGGGATTGCCGGATTGGTAAAAAAAAAAAATTAATAAGAACTTGCAAGAGTATTTTAAGAGAAAAAGTGGAATGCGAGATTTTTGTCTCGGACCAAAGCATGCACATTAGGTCTTGATCCCCTAGTTTTAGGCCACAAAAAAGTTGAAGAAGCTGGGTTCCATATTCATTATTTAAACCCCGAAATCGCAGGCAAAAAGAGAAAGCAAACTTTGAATACTTGTAACAAAGAGGCGTGCAGCTAGCTAGCATGGCATACCCAAGAATTGGTGGCAATGTTAATGGCGTCGTCACCACCACCACCACCGTCGACTGCCAGAAACAAGTCCGATCATGGAGGCTCCTACGCTCTCTCATGGAACTCTTAATCCCCACCTGCAACTGCACCTTCATAGAAGATAACGACGGTGACGACGTCGTCCATAACCAATACATTAAAAATAAAGAAAATTACTGCAACTATGAGCAATACCCATCAGCCATTTCCAATTCCATCACATTCACAGGCACCATATTTGGATACCGTGGCGGCAAAGTCAGCTTCTGCATCGAACCCAACTCCAACTCAACCTCCATGAACCCAATTCTGGTGCTTGAACTAGCAGTCCCAACAAGCGTTTTAGCCAAAGAAATGCGAGGTGGGACACTGAGAATGGTGCTGGAAACCAGCAGTCCGAGTCCAAATTATGCAGCAGGCAGTTGCAGTAGTCTACTGTCCACGCCTCTTTGGAGCATGTATTGCAATGGGAGGAAAGTTGGGTATGCAGTGAAGCGCAGGCCTTCGAATGCAGACTTAGAAGCTCTGAGGCTAATGCGTTCGGTGGCGGTGGGTGCCGGGGTTATAGACATAGACACTAGAGCTCATGGTTATGGAGAAGATCATGATCAGCTGCAGCAGCAGCTTATGTACCTCAGAGCCAAGTTCCAAAGAGTAAAGGGTTCCTCCAATTCTGAATCTTTCCATCTGATTGATCCAGAGGGAACCATAGCTCAAGAGCTCAGTATTTTCTTCTGTCGCTCAACCTCACCTTAATTAATTAGCAACAGTTTCTTCTTTTCTTTCTTTCTTTTTTAAGAGCGATTTCAGTCACAGCAGATTCTAGTTAGGAATCCAGATTCATGTACAGTAGTCGATTTTTGATGATATGACGTGACAGGAGTTGTTGAATGAATTCATCTGGATTACTTTGGCTAGCATGGCTGTGTTAAGTAGTTGTTGGCTCTTTTCTTTCTTGGAACTGAAATTCCAGTTGACAAAGTCTTGTTTTGGTTGTGTTTAAATTTGGAACACAAGAGCAGATGGAGCATGATGAGGAAGGAGGAGACAGTGAATAATTGTGTTGATGAGAAGGGAAGGTTTCTTTAGCTGATAGGCTTTGGTTTTTACCTCTCTTCTTGTCAAAACTTTTAACCCAGCTTGTATCTCCCTGTTCATGTGCAATTGTGTGCATTTACAATAATACCTCCATTCCTTTATGTATATTAATTAATTCTCTCTTCATTATTTTCATTTCATTGCTTATCCTCCCTTAATCTTAAGCAATGTCTACTTCATTAATTTCTTCTTTTTCTTTTTATTGGAAAAATAATTTAGAGTAAAACAAACAAAAAATTATAATAAAATTAAAAATCAATCATCTAATATGAGAACGAGACTAATTCTATTCAAAATGATAAGTATTAATTAATAATTTTTTTTTACCAGAACGATTTCTAAAATCTTAATCTAAGAATCTTTGATTTAAAATATTTTGAAGTTTAATTACTTTGTTTTTACTTAACCCAACACTTTATTATCTCCACCCTATATATTCTGCTTCGTATGTATTATCTCCATCTTATGTGTCATAAAAGCTTCAAGTATATGATTTCCATGGCGTAGAATATAAATATACCCCCGCGTATAAAGCAAATTCCAAATGAAAAATATGATTTAATTAAGCAATATATATGTTATTTAATTCTAGCTAGGGTTCTAAAAATAGTTTTAGGAATAACAAGAGACAGCTCATGTTGATGGTATTCTCTGTATTATTGCATAAAAGCAATCTTTGGATAATTAAATCGTATTCAAACTTACAACTTTAGCAAATCAAAGCATATAATATTATAATTAATTAAGAGACAAAAGGAGTGAAGAATATGTACAATTTGGGATGGAGACTTAATATATTATTAGATATAAAAAAGTATATATCCTTACTCACAAAACGCAGTTTAGTTGGAAAAGCACTGTTTTATCTATCTGTTCCACAATTCCTTTTCATACCACACGATCGAAAATATTTAGAAAGATAAGGTTAAATAATTTATTTCAACAATGAGCTGTTGATGATTCCCTTTGTCTTTTCATTTCCAAACAGAAAACAGGCACCATCCTACACCCTAACCCGACCCGCCTGTAATATAGTACTTATATATACTCATAGTAATTATAAATAATAAAAAAAGTAAAGAATAAAAATTATAGAATTTTTACGGTGTTCCATAGATCTCAGATTCCCACGTGAGAATTTAATTTAACCAATTTAAAATATAATTTTTTTTTTTAAAAAAAGTGCTAATAGTGTCAAGAGAAAAAAAAAAAAAATTGTCTAATTTTATCATCATCATAGATGTTCATTATCTTTCATCGTTGTGTATACGAGCTAAGCTTTTATTTGTTGGGCTTAGGCCTGGATCACTCTCTTAATTGGGCTACTTCTCGTACAAGAGAATTTTAATCCTTGAGCTAATATAATAAACAGAAAGTCAATATAAAGATAAAGAGCAGAGAAAAGGATAATAATAATCCACAAGTATTTTTTTATGGGGAAAAAAAATGTAAGAATTTGTTTTCATGTCTTTAAAATTTAATTGAAGAAGCTTTCATATAAAAAGTATTTTTGATGTGAATTTTTTAAAAAAATAATTAAAAAGCTAAATCTTAGAGATATTTTTATTAAAAGAAATTTATTGCTTATTATTTATCATCTTACATAATGATTAATGTTATCCTAAAAAGAATAAGAATATCTTAGATATATAAAAAAAAAAAAAAAAAAAGCAAAGAGGATTAATTTTGCTAGAAAGTATTGGGGAAAAAGCAAAGGGAAAAAAGAAATTTTTTTTTGATAGAATTAGTGAAAAAGGATTAATTGAATGATTTAAACCATTTTATGGAATTTTATTTTATTATCATTTTTTTTGAGACGTTGACTAGAAAGTAGAAAATAAGGAAACAGAAACATAGGTTGGTAGTTTGAATTAATAATAAATAACAGAAAATATTCCAGTCTTGTGTGAAGGCGCCGAGTTTCACACACCTAACTGTCTCAGTAGTATGGTAGTTGAAGACAGAAAAGTATAGAGAAGAGAAGAAGAATGAAAAGCGTTTTGATTCTCTTAATAAAATCATCAAACTTGAAACCCTCAAAACGACGATTATGCCGTATTATCCCCATTCATTTATGTGTCATATCATTCATCTCTGTGCTTTGCTCCTATGGGAAGAACCAAACTTTCCACCATTTTCTCTGTAAACAATCACCCTGTTCTTCCTCATTCCAATCCCATCAGTGAAAATCTTGTAGAAAACCCCAGTGCCCAGAAAAATCGATTCTCCCCTTATTCTCTGTTTGGATTGTTGCGTAATCTTTTCTTTGCCAGTATGTTTTCTAGCTCATCTTCTCTCTGTTTTGATTTTGCTGATAGCTTGAATGAGTTCGTCCATTTGCAGAGAAAGATGATGGTGGCTCGAGGACGGAGGAAGAAGAGAGAGTTTACAATTGGTTATACAACTTGGCACAGTCTGAGAAAGATTTGGTCTTCGAGTATGTTCGTTCCACCGAAAGAGGTAATTGCAGGTTAAATATTTACCCTTTAGCATGTTAAAGTGGCAACGATTAATTGCTTTCCAAAATCATAAACTTGTTTACACGGCATAATAGAATTGACTTGGTTCTTCATCTAGATATTCACCATTAATGGTTACGAAACTAATTGATATGTATTATTATGTGTGTCATCATTTTTAATTAATAGATATTTATTGATTAATTAATTTAATTGTTGAAGTTATTCTAAAATTTGTGCAGGCTTAAGTTTCAAAGAAGCTGAGAGAAGATTGAGGGAAAATGGCCCAAATGTTCCAATTGAGTATTTTTTTCCGAAATGGTGGCATCTCATATGGAATGCCCTTTTCCATCCTTTCAACATCATCCTCATTGTGTTATCTGTTCTTTCCTTCATAGCCAGTGATAACCCAAATGGCAGTATCATGCTCACATTGGTTTTTATCAGTGTCTCCCTTCGTTTTTACCAGGTATCTTCTTAACACATCTGTTAAATTGAATGAATCATTTAAAAGTCTATTTTGGATGAGGTTTTAAAAAGAAAATCTCCAAAAGCTTAAAAAGTTACTTTTTGGTATAAGCTTGTGGAGGGATGTTCTTAAATGAAACAAAAGAAAAAGTTTTCATAAAGAAAAATATATCTAAAAGTTAAACAATCTCCTTTTACTTTTGTATCTCAAAATTACTTTTTTAAATATCACTCTTTTCTATTATAAGTATTTTTAGCAGTAAAAAAGTACTTGTGTTTAAATTAATTTTTGAAAAAAAAAAACATTTCTAAAAACTTAAAAAAATTACTTTTGATATAAACATGTAAAAGAATGCTTTTAAACGAAACTGAAACATAAGCTTTCCTAAAAAAAAGTTTTTTTTAAAATTAACAAATTTGTTTTTAACTTCTATTTTTACTTTTATATTTTAAAAACACTTTTTTAAAGTTAATACAAACAACCTCTTAATTTTGATTTTTGTTTCTTTTCTCTCTGGTTTCTTTCTTATTGCATCTCAGGAGTACAGCAGCTCAAAAGCAGCCATGAGACTTTCAGAACATGTAAGATGCCCAATAAAAGTACAAAGATGTGCTGGTAGAGTTGTGCAGACAGAACTAGTGGTTCAAGTTGATCATAGAGATATAGTGCCTGGTGACATTGTCATTTTTGAACCTGGGGATCTCTTTCCTGGAGATATCAGATTATTATCTTCAAAACATCTGGTTGTAAGGTATCTCAGTAAACAAAACAACTAAGCTTTCTTCTTTATTATATCAGCAGTTTACTCTTTTTTTCTTTTCAGATACTAACTATAATCTCATCACTTTCTACCTTTTTTTTCAATTAACACAGCCAATCATCACTTACTGGGGAATCTTGGGCAACTGATAAAACTGCTGATATCAGAGAAGATCGTAGCACTCCTTTATTAGAGTTAAAGAACATTTGCTTCATGGTGAGTGACTCGATTCTTTTTAGAATTTAAGATTTTCGATGTATGTGTTTGAAATTGGATTTTCAAGTTAGAGTTTGTTGGATTAACTTTAAAAAATTGATTTTAAGGTGGAAGCAAAAGCATAAGTAAGTTAATATAAATTTTTTTAGCTTTTAGAGATGTTAGTTCTATAAAAAAATTTAAGGTGCATGCATATGTTTTTTGGTAAGTATTTTACTGCATGTCTTTATCAAAAATATTTTTTTTTTTACTTCTAACGGTGTTTTTGTTTTTCTTCAAAAACTAATTCAAATAGTTTAAAATTAGATAAAATTTTTCCTATTTGAAGGAATTCTAACAGAAAAAAAGAAAAAAGAAAAAAAAGTCAATCTAAAAGAGCTAGGGACCTACTTCTAAGTTTGTTTGTTTGTTAGACTCTTAGTCATGAACTTGTGAGAGGTTCATATGAGGTTTATGTATTATCTGATTTTCAGGGCACAAGTGTGGTGTCAGGTAATGGAACAGGGTTAGTTGTTTCAACTGGATCTAAAACTTACATGAGCACCATGTTTTCAACAATTGGGAAGAAGAAGCCACCAGATGAATTCGAAATGAGTCTCCGTTGGATATTTTACTTGCTTGTGGCAATTATACTTGTAGTAGTGACCATCATAGTTGTAACAGATTACAGTACATCTCTTGATTTGAGCAGAAGCATTCTTTTTGGGATCTCAGTTGCATCTGCACTCACTCCCCAGATGCTTCCCCTCATCATCAATGCATGCCTTGCTAAAGGAGCTCTTGCTATGGCTAAAGACAGATGTATTGTCAAAAGTTTAACAGCTATACGCCACATGGGGTCAATGTAACTACAAATAAATTCATCATTATATATAATTCGTTGCAGTTAGAAAAAAGATGCTATTATTATAGTTAATGATATGGCACAAATATTAATTCTTAACTGTAGTGATTAATTACAGTGAATACGAATTAATATGGATCCAGATTAACTCGTTTGTATAACCACAACACAACTGTCATGTTTAAACATGGCTTGTTCATCATTAATCATGTTAGTGTTCCACCTTTTAATCTTGACATGATGATCATGTTATGTTGTGTAATTAATTACAGTAGCTTACTGCAACGAATCTGGATTAATACACATAATCTATGTACTTGTTTTTGTTACTAATAGATGCCACTTGTTTCTTTTGTTACAGGGATATCCTTTGTATTGACAAGACAGGTACACTGACAATGAACCGTGCAATTATGGTTAATCATGTTGATTGTCAAGGATTATCCCAAGAAAAAGTTCTACGCTTTGCATTCCTAAACTCTTACTTCAAGACTGATCAGAAGTATCCTCTTGATGATGCGATTCTGGCATATGTATTTACAGAAGGGTACAGGTTTCATCCATCCAAGTGGACCAAGATAGATGAGATTCCCTTTGATTTCATACGAAGAAGGGTGTCTGTCATTTTAGAAACACATGCTGATGCAAAAGACAGTCTCTCTGGCAGGTTCATGGTAACTAAAGGAGCATTGGAGGAAGTAATGAGGGTTTGTTCTTACATTGAGAGTTTTGATAAAAATGAAATTTCAATCTTCTCTTCGGATCACCATCAGAGGATTTTTAATTTGGCTGAAGAATTGAGCAACGAGGGATTAAGGGTCATAGCAGTAGCTATAAAAAACCTAGAAATGGTGTGTCTTGTCATCTTTAGTTATCATTAGATCAAAATGTTAAGCACGAACCAAAATCTTTTGACTTTAAAAGTTAATAATTTTAGAGAAAGATAAAAATATAATTTAAAGAAAAAATCTAAAACTTATTCTCATCTCTGTCTCTTAAATTAATAACTTTTGAAGCTACTGAATCTATTTGGGTTAACTCCTCACTTACCATTTCAATTGTATCTGTGATGTTGCAGCAGCAAAGACGCGAAACTGGCAAAGGAAGCATGGAAAACGATGAGAATTTTGAGAAAGGGATGGTGTTCCTTGGCCTCATAACCTTCTTTGACCCACCAAAGGACTCAGCAGAGCAAGCCTTGTGGCGTTTGGCAGAGAAGGGAGTGAAAGCAAAGGTTTTGACTGGAGACTCACTGGCTTTGGCCATGAGGGTGTGCAGAGAAGTTGGCATCAGAACCACCCACGTGATCACAGGGCCTGAGCTAGAGCAAATGGACCAAGAAAATTTCCATGAAACTGTTAAGAGAGCCACTGTGCTAGCTCGGCTCACACCAACTCAGAAACTCCGAGTTGTTCAATCATTGCAGACAAATGGAGACCACGTTGTTGGGTTCCTGGGAGATGGAATAAATGATTCATTAGCTCTAGATGCTGCCAATGTAAGTATTTCAGTGGACTCAGGTGTGGCAATAGCAAAAGACATGGCAGACATCATTCTACTTGAGAAAGATTTGAATGTGCTCGTGGCTGGCGTCGAACATGGTCGGCTAACCTACGGCAACACAATGAAATACATAAAAATGTCAATAATTGCTAACCTGGGAAGTGTTCTTTCACTGCTCATAGCAATTTTGTTCCTCAAATATGAGCCATTGACTTCAAGACAGCTTCTGACTCAGAACTTTCTATACAGTGTGGGACAGATAGCAATTCCCTGGGACAAGGTAGGGGAAGAGAGTGTAAAGCAGCCTCAGAGATGGTCTGAGAGAGACTTGCCAATGTTCATACTATGGAATGGTCCTATCTGCACTTTCTGTGACGTGGCAACACTTCTCTTCATATGTTTCTATTACAAGGCTACCAGTGATTTGGATATTAAATTTTTCCATTCTGCTTGGTTCATTGAGGGACTTCTCATGCAGACTCTTATCTTCCACTTGATCAGGACTGAGAAAATACCATTCATTCAAGACATTGCCTCTTGGCCTGTGCTTTGTTCTACTCTTCTCATTTCTGCAATTGGAATCACACTGCCATTCTCACCCATTGGCAAGGTCATGGAATTTACAGTTCTACCACTCACATATTTTGGGTTTTTGGTGGTTCTCTTTTTGGTGTATTTTACAATTGGCCAGCTGGTCAAGAGGCTTTATATATTGGTTTATAAAAGATGGCTATGAAAATAATCAGGATTTCATTCAATTCAAATCAAGATTAGAAATAAAATTTTGTCTTTTTTTTTTTTTTTTACTCATTCTTGATATTGTACAAGTCATGCATATACCTTCGAAAAATAGATTTGATGCAGTGTTTTGTTGATGTAATTGACTAATATAACATGATATAAGCCGTTGAATAATACAAAACTGATTCATCTAATGACTCTTGTTGCGTTATATCTACTAATTGCACTAATTTTGATTGCACCAAATCCGGTTCCTATCCCTTGAAACATTATGACCCTCAACCATATCTCTTCTCTTCAGATATAGATTGTGCCAAACTCGGGTACGAGTTGTCATTGGAAAAAGTGAAGACAAAACCAGGTGCCTGCCACGGCTAACAACCCTAAGCTGTTGAAAATTTGTTTGGTGGGTGAATTACCTGCATCAATGAATGAAAATTGTGCATTTAAATTTTAGAAATTATAATGGCAGATGCTATATTGCCACTGAACTGAGACCAGAATCACCAAACTACTTGAATTTGATACTGCAGTATTACCCAGTTGCAGATAATTGTTCCTAATGTTCCACCCAAAATCCCAGTGCCTCTGGTCATTCTTTAGTGTCCAATAAGACCATCCAAAGGAAGCTGCATTATATACATCTAACTGTGCTCTTCCAAAGTCTTGATAATCTGTTTGAGATCCACTGGCGACGTTCCATTCATTTACCCATTCCCCTGAATCAAACCAGTCCAAATTCAAGTAAATGCTCTTTATCTGAGGGGCAGAGCCAGAATTTGAATATGAGGGGGGCTGGGATTAAAAAACTAGAATTTAGAATGAGCAAATATAAATTTTACATAAATCTTTTTTGGAAGGGGGTTGGGGGGGGGGGGAGGTTGGCGGATATGCAGTAACTATATGAAACGAAGACATATTTAACAACTTGGGAGGACCATGGCCCTTACCAGTCCCCCCTCCGTCCTCTACTGCTTTATCCCATGCATGAAATGAAATGGACTGAATACAGAGTTTTATACTTTTATAATTCTCAACTGTGAAGCACCCTATTCGTATTTCACTCTCAGATCATACTAATAGGAAGAGTTTTCTCTGTTTTTGTGGACTTACCAATGAAAACAAGAGGACCATTTGCACTGTTCAAGGCTTGAAGTTGAGCTTCCCTGCTTTTGTAAATGAATTGTATATTATCCGCAGCGCTCATGTTAACAAAATAGGGATCAAAGAGATTGTAGAAATGCAAATCAACAACTATGTTGTGGGAGCCTATGTCGGCCTGATAAAGCTCCATAGGATCTGAGTTGCCAATTCGTTGGCAAATTATTACATAAGCTGATGACGAGTACTTCCGAACAATTTCATAGCCCTGTTTGTAGTATGGAACTAAAACATCTAATGGAACTGTGGCAGCAGATGGTTCATTTAAAAGCTCAATTCCCAGCAACGCAGGATGTTTTGCATATCTGCACATAAAAATCCCAGTTCAGTTTCTTGAGTATGTTAACACAGAGCAACTCCCCCAGCATTTCATATGTCAAGCACAGCAGGAAGTTGAATGGAACTTGTAACCTCAAATGAAAATCCTAGTAAGCCACATCCTATTTCCTGATCAAATTCAATGTTCTAATGTTAAAAATGTCTGTTTCGGTGTTTCTTTTACCACAACAGTTACTAAGTAAAAAGCATGTCAAATTTTTAATATATTATTAATCCATCCTCACAATAGCTATAATAAGCAGATAAAATCATAGACTGCAAGAATTCTTTTCCATGAGCTTCAGCTGCAATCATTGTAATTTCTTTCCGACTTGCATATGGAAGTAAATTATTCGAGAATAACAATCATAACTCAAAATCCATTCTGGCCCCAAACTGACCTGCAAATTAAAAATTCTATAACATGCAATGACTCAGAAATGTAATCTGGAGATGTAGGCCAGCCTGCAGTTCCATCTCTGCTTGCACTATGTTCCATCCCATTTTGGGAGCCTGGGGCAGCATGAAGATCGATAATGCATTTTATGTCGTATGCCCTGCAACATAATAAGACAAATGTTAAAAAAAAAAAAAAAAAAAACTTAGTTCCAAATGCTCATGATCCTTGAGAATATGTGATGAATACAAGACCTACTGGGCCCATGAAAATGCATTATCTAGAGCTTCAAGACTTCCCCCAATGAATGGAGCGGGAGGATTAGGATCAAATGCAATCCACCATCCAACTGGTATCCTCACAGTATTTATTCCATGTCTATGCAGAAAGTTGAAATCTTCTATGGTGACAAAGCTATTTCTATGTTTCTGCAGCAAAAAGAAAGGCAAAAGATCAAATAGGAAACATTATCTGTCACTTCATCTAGTTGACCATGAAAGTTTATACATACATAAAAGGGAATATATAGAGATACTGGAAGTCTTCTAAAAATTCAAAAACAAACTGGAAGTTCCGAGTTGGCACGTTAAGGTTCTAGCCGAAGGAAATATTTGGCATCATATATGCTTAAGACACTTTGCCATGAATGTCTTAAAATGGACAGTAATAAAAAGATCCTCTATGTTAATCAACACAGGTACAGTAAAAAACCGGCAGAAGAAGCATATTCAGTCATTATATTATAACAAAATATTTCCAAAGAGAAACTAGAAGAAGATATAAACTATATGGTTTTACCCTAAGAACATCTTTAGCACGGTCATGGCCATAGCCGTTTGTGAGCTGGTAATCTCCATGTATCACATTTGCTACTATTGTCATTTCAAACGTGGCAGCATTATTGTCCCATCCTGGTACACCTGGATAGTCTGCTGTAAGTTGACCACCAGTTGTAGCCTTGAAAAACAGCACAGCAGTATATGACCAAGTGAATTGTTAAAAGTTTGCGATCAAGTATTGATAAATTACATGATTAAAAAATTTTAAATGCCAAGTTATAGATCCTTAATAAGTATATGATGAAAGATTTGATCTCAAAGGGGAAAAACTGCACATTTCTAATGTTTTACGAATCCCTGTGATATCCAGAACCACAGTACTCATTATACATTACTCCAATTGCACTGGTAGAGTCACTGGTAAAGACACATTATACATTACTCCAAGCAGAAGATCAACCACAGTACTCATTTTTTACTCTTCTACTCAACAAATACACCATCATATTTTGCATATAATTACATGAAATCTTTTCGCTATATGTTTTAGAAGAAAGTAGAAGTATGAATACCTGAATATAGGTTCCACTCTTTATTTTTATGTGAATCTTATTATTGTTATTCCGTTCAACATAAAATGTTTCTGATGTTGAAGGTGATTTTGCTGTTGCAGAGATGGAGCACCCTTCACCATCACATGTAAAAAACTGACCTTGGGAAGTACGGAATTGAAATTCAGATTCTGACACTCTCCATAACTGCAACGGTAAAAAATGAATTTTCTAGGATCAAACTTATTTCCACATATTACTATAGATGAGTTGGAAATCCACAATTTTATTGATATGTTTTCACTCCCTTAAAGTCACTAATGCTGTCATGTTTATCATTTGTCCACAAAACAGGATGGCAACTCTGAGCCTCCAAGAAAACAAAATAGAATATAAGAAATTAGCAAAAAAGATGCCAAATCAGAATCACAACTATTGGCGTAATTTTAACACAAATGATATATATTCAAGTTATATTATGCAACTGATTGATACAGACTAAAGCAAGCATGGCTTCAAATGGAATAAAATAGAATATGAGTGTACGCTTGAGAGAGAATAAATGGAAATGGACATGGGGAAAACTCAGTTGCATCATTGAACTAAATATTTGAGAAGTTTAACTCAGAAAATTCCGTTGCGTGCTCACATTCAAAAGTGGATAGAGAATATTAGAGGACAAAGAAAACAATCACCATCCTACCCTGAATGTTTCCCATGAAGATGCAGCATCTCTGTCGACTGTAACATTCAACCCTCCCCCATTATCTGCAGATACATACTTCTGCAACGTAACTGACTTAAATTGTACCTGTGTTCCGTCCTACATTTTCAATTTCAGCTTATAAATCAGACAGATCAGTTAGGAAAATCCCAGCTCAACAAATCGATTAAAAGAAGAATAAGAAACAAAAGGTGAAGTAACTCACAATCATGTCCCCATTGGCAATGCCATCAAACAATGAAGGCTTTATCCAACCTTCAATTACCAGCCACCCTCCCAAGTTTACTCCTCTTACTCTAGAATCCTCAGGCAATCCCTCCACTTGAATGTGCCAATTCAACAGAAGAAACAAATAAGATATTCAGATTACAGAATTTATGTTTGAACACCAAGCATAAGTCAAGTGAAGAAAAACCAGATAAAGGAATGAAATTTAAGTGGCAGAATTTACCTGAATATACTGTAGAAGTTATGAGCCAACAACAAAGTAGTAATGCGAATGCCCATTTATCAAAAAGAAATTCCATCAAGAATGGGGGGCCTCAGAAGCACCCAGAAAGCCAAAATGCAGAATCCATCCCACGAAAAGGATTAGCCCCAATTGAGTATGAGTGCTCGTTCAAATCCACCGAAAAACCCACTTTGGAGTGAATCCTAGGAATTCCTTCCTTATCACTCAGTTAATACCAAAATTTAACTTCGTAAACAAGCATAAGTGATCATTGCGTTTTGGGATTGCTTCAATTCATTACTTAATAAATTATTCTAACCATTTAGATAGTGGAGATAAAATCAAGCCCATTAAAATAAGAAGGGAAGAAAAGAACAATGTTCTATGGTGCGAAGGAATGAAAAGAGTAGCCAAAAGCACTCACATGCAAATTGTAAACTGAAAAGGGAAAGAGAAAAAAAGGTGACTTTGCTTGGAGATTTGGAGGTGCATGAGGGGTTGTGTTCGTATTTTAAATTATTTATTGTCCTATGCTTCATTGGTTAGATGGGAAAGGGGCATATGGAATTTTTCAATGATTGGATAAAGTCGGTGACAAGCAAAAGGCCAAGTCGCTTCAACATGACGATGGGTTTTGGAGAGACGCTAGAAAGATTGGTGCTTGCTGTATTGGCTCAACGCACAACACAACCCCTCATCTACGTTCATCCATCCACCTTCTCTCTAAAAGGTAGCCAGTCATCCCACTTCTGCAACAGTAGGACATCTGCAACTCTGCTGCAGTAAAGGATTTATCGTTTAACCGCCATTTTCTTTCCCGTTGTTGATTTTCACTGGCCATCTCTGCTCGCAGTAGCTACTCTTTTTTCTCTGTTACTTTTTACGAAGCTTTTTTTCTGGTCGTTCGTTATCTATGACGGAACTGAACGCCTGAACGGCCAAAGCTTGAGAATGGACGGAGGGGCTTGTGGATTGCAGCAGATGTTTATTTTTGTTTTTTTCTAATTTTGTGCTAAGCAATGCTGTTTCCTTGAGTTTCTCTTTCGTGTCTGGTACTGATACGGGGCATGTTCGCGATTATGTCAGATGGTTTGTCGTAAATCATCATTATTAGTTAATTACAAACTCGAGGGGTCATCTATTTACAAATTTTAAAGTCCTTGAGGGAAAATTTGTAATTTTGAAGAATGGCCTGAGATAGGCTGGAGATGAGTTTGAGCCCAATATAATGGGCCTTGGACCCTGAGGTATCCACAATGAGACAACATCCTCTGTTCTGTGAAGTCCTAACACTATTGGGTGTTCTCTGAGATCACCCATAATTTCTAACCACACACCTATCCCTCTCACTAACCTTCCTTATAGCATATTGGTTGTGTGGTTAGAAAATATAAGGTGTGTCAAAAGAAATTTATTTAATTCTTTTTTCTTTTTCTTTTTTTGTGTCAAAGGTGGAAGGAAATTTATAACAATTTCAATTTATATGAGAAGTGGGGTGCATCCGATTTGAACCTAAACTAATGAAATGAAAAACCTTAAGCTCTTAAAGACATGTCACTATACCAGATCTCTTTTCTAGGTCTTCTAAATCGACATAGAAGAAACATTTACATTGTAGGAAAAGTTTAACAAAAAATAATAGTACAGGTTTACAAGCAAAGTGCTAGAGTAGTATCAAAATGGTGGGTGAATAACTATTTTTAAAAGAAGCAAATTGCTCGTGAATAGTATGATATTACGTAGTACACATGCTTAGGTTATGCTTGCTGTCAGTTTATAGAACATATCTTGTCTTATAATTTCTGCATATTATTATGTGACTTGATTTTAATTGGTCATTTTATTTAAAATTTTATATCTAATTTAGATAAAATCATTAATTAAAATAAAATGAGATAATATTAAATATAATATAAAAATTGGGTTTATTTTTAATAATTTAAACTTTTAAATTATATTAATTCTTAAGTCTTTTTTACATAACGGAAAAGAGATTAAACTTCTGCGTTAGCGCTTTTTCAATTAAGTTGGGTTGTATCAGATGGAGTATGTTTGGGATCCAAGGGATTCATGGTTGGTGTATCTAGAAAACAAAATCCAAAGAAGTTTTGGACAATTGCATCGCAACATGCAAGAAATAAATATTTTGCTTGTGCGAAATATTTCATCAAGAAGCAAGGTTCCGATTCTTATCAATCTCATGGAATGAACCTTCTCAAGTCCGAAGGGTATAAAACTAATTTTCTTTATTAAAACAAAGAGTAGTAAAGAATACATTCATTTTATTATAATTAAAGAAATAAATAAAAAGTTACTCTGGCAAGCAATTGTAGCAGTTGTAAGTTTGAAACAGGATTAAGTGATGAACACAAAGAAAAGAGAACTATAAAGCAAATTCAGTTATCCCAACACACACACACACATGTATTATAATGACCTCTCTGACTAAGGATATTGAATCTTACAGGTAACTGGAGATGCACGAATTCTCGTACATATCAGAACCATTCACCCAACTCTATCTGTATGGAAAAAAAAAATGCTTAAATCAGCTTCCTCTGGCCATCATGAATTGTGTTTCCTTCAAAGTGCCAGGATCTATGAGCATGACGAAATATCTAAGCAGAAAGATATACAGTTCATAAGGGCAGAGTTGAGCTCTGGCTCCTGCAATGTCTGGGTAATTGCAGTTTTCTATTGCGAGAAAATGATCTTTTCATTGAGATAGGTCTCTTCTTCAATGAACTTCCGCTGAAACTGGTTGGAGAACTTGCACTTCGCTGCTTAACAATGGCGTCGATGATCTTGCTACTTGAATTTTTCTTATCATCCAAATGGCTATCTGGGTTTTCTATTTCAGAATTCAAAACCACCAAAGCTCGATATATCATCGCAGAAACAGGTGAACCCATCGAAACTGACCTCCTCACTGGTTGCTGCTGTATTTCCTCTTCCACTTTTTGCTGCCGAATCAACGTTGAATCCATTCGAATCCCAGAATTTGTCAAATTTTTCTCTGGGTCTTGAATTTCCTTTCTGTCATCAATCTGAAACATGCCGGAGTCAGAATCGTCGTCTCCAATCCTCACCCCACTGCTTCCTCCTTCTTCCATGCGATCGTATTCCAAATTTTCCATCTGGGTATTCTGGCTCGCTCCGGAAAAATTGAAACTTGGCTCAACCACGTTTCCTTCCGAGACTGCAATTGTACCAGCAGCTTCAGAAACTATAGGGGCACGACACAACGGGCAATTTTTATGCGATCTCAGCCAAGTATCAATGCAGGGAATATGAAAGGCGTGGCTGCATTTAGGCAAAAGTCGGAGACTTTCTTCTTCTCGGAATTCAGAGAGGCAAACAGAACACTCTGTTCCATCTATTAATCCATCGTCTTTTCTGTATTTACAGACTGTGATAGAATCGATCACTGATTGCTGGAGACCCACTGTGTTGATGAACCAGATGGGGTGGTAAATGGCTTGCCTATCATCATCATCATCATCTGTGAAAGAAATATCTCCATGAACATCGAATAGTATCGGCAGATTGCTTCTGCTTAAATTCTGTCTCCTCGAATGGTAGTTTGCAAGAATCTTGAAAATGGTAATGAGAAAAACGACCAGACCAAACGTGCAAGCTATGGCGATCATACCTACCAGGATTACATGATTCTGATCTGAATCTGAGGGAAAATGATTACCATCAACCGTCAATGAAGGTAAGAAGGATCGCAGTGGATTCAGCTGTGAGTGAAGAGGGGAAGGTGCTGGGCTGCAATTCCTTCCAACAGCCATGGTAGCATAGCTTGGATTGTGCAGTTGCAGCAGTTTTCTCTGATGAAAACCCATTAACAAAACAGAGCAAGAAGCATAAAATTGTCTTGAGAGGAATTAAACGATGACGAGAAAAGATTCAAAGCTTATTTTCCACCCCTTAGTCTAGCTTGATTAGAGTTGATGGTGGGAAAGAAAGAATTTTGATGCATGAAGTTTCTTGCTATTGGTTGATTGGCTTTTTTAGAGTCATTTCATTTTCTGGGGAAGACTAGCGTGTTTACTTGGTAGCTTCATTATCTTTGTCTTGATCCAAGTCAATGGACTTTTGGTGAGTTATTTACGCGTTATCTTTAATCGTAATAAAGAAACTTTGTGGTTATAATTCATATTTGTCTTTCTGTTTCATTCAATCTTTGTCTCGTCAGTCATCAGTCATCAGTCATCACTCCTCACTCATGTCATGCCGTATGCTAAGCACTATAGAAAGTCGAGTGAATTAAAAGAGTGACGCATGTCTACATTTCATTATGTAGAGACTTACTTCTATATATCTTTTCTTTTTTTCTTTTTTTTTTTTATTTACAATCTTATATTTGTAAATAACTATAATGTACTAGAGATATATACCAATAAATATATATACATAACATTTTGTGAATTAAAATTCACCAAACAAAATTCAGATTTTATTATACCATACATCAATATTAGGAAAAATATCTGTTTATCTCGCCTAGTTATTTTTTTAAAATTTTTATACTTTTCTCTTTTGTATTGTGTTAAAATTTTGTCTTTGTTTTCGATAAATTTACCTCAATATACTACCAAAAAAAATATTTACCAATATATATTATTTTTAAAAATATTTATTAATATATATCACTTTTTTCAGATATTGTATTACCGTACTGCGATATTCGAATAAAAAATTAATTAAATTATTTATTTTTTATTTTTTATAAATAAAATATTAAAAAAATTAAAATTTTTTAAATACATATACATAATCTCAAAAATTATTATCAATACATACGACATATTGTACAATAAAATCTCTAATTATGAAGTGATTTTGCCTAAATAAATTTAATATTATCATATTTCAAAATCAAATACATTTTTTCTTATATATTTGAGTTAATTAATTTTGAAAAATTCACTTAATGTATTATAATTTTTTATAAAAATAAACATATAAAAAAAAAGATACAGTAGATAAGGGAGAGAAAAAAAAATACTCAAAACAACCAATTATCTGTTCAAAAAAATAAATATTTTCCTTTTCTTCAAATGAGGCATCAAAAAAAAAAGAAACACATTATCATCTTACAGAAATATTTTAGCACTAATTAATGAATCTTGTGTTATTTTTTAATTAAATTATAAAATAAAATAAATTTAAATTAAATGAAATAAATTTTGAAGAGGGTAATATAATTTTATTAAAGGTAATATATATTAGTAAATATTTATAAAAATAGTATGTATTGGTAATAATTTTTGGAATGATATATATGTGTTTAAAAAAATTTATAAATTTTTTTAATATTTTATTTATAAAAAATAAAAAATAAAAAATTTAATTAATTTTTTATTCAAATACCATACCGCAATACAATAATGCGATATCTAAAAAAAATAATATATATTAATAAATATTTTTAAAAATGATATATATCGATAAATATTTTTTTTAGTGGTATATGGAGGTAAATTTTTCCATTTTGACATGACTAACCCAGAGCACAAAAGCCATCCGCAGGCTAGTAGGCTAAATTAAGGAATATCGAACTAGAGTAAGAATGCCTAAAAAGATTTGATTTTTTTACTTTTTTTGATCCCAGTAGATAATTTGCAAAGATTGAACAATGATGATGTGGATATCGTTTCACTCCATTACATAAATTAGTTGAATGGTTATGTTTTTTGTATAAATGCCTAAAGGGTTGAAAAGTTTATATATATGTAACGAATAGTTTAGTAATTAAATATTTCAGAATCTCTACCTCATGGCCAAAAATTGTCATCCAAAGTAGAAGTGGTTTTCTTTCTAATGGTTTCTTTGATACCCCATTATGTATAATTTTATTTGATAAAATTTGTTGTATACTTTGTTTTTGGATGTATAAAATTACAAAAAAAAAAAAAAGAAAAAGAAATTGCACTGTCAACACTTATTTAACTATCAAAATATATATTAAGAAATTTTTATCTTCCTTAGAGAAAATTGTCATGTTGGATGTTTTGTCCTTTCCAATTACTATCAACATGCTTAAATAATACAACTATTTGTCAAAGTGTGCTTAATTTTGTTGGGTTTCACACAATATTGTTAACTAAGAAGATTACCAAAAATATAAATATCCTTTAATAAAAAGACAAGTCAATTTTAAGCTTTTGGTTCGAATTTTATAATCCAGTGAACTTGATATGTTCCGTCTATTCTCAAAGAATCTAAAATACAATATAGGTGGTGAACATAGCATAGTAGCTTTGCCCAGCTAGGCAGGCAACAAGTAAGTATTTTGAAGTAATTCCTTCGCCCAAACACGCAAGCAAACAAATTCCCAACCATCAAATCAAAAACGCTAACTTACCCAGCAATTTGAATCCTTAAAATAAGACAAATTTCCACCCTTTTACTTCTACGTCTGCAATTGAATATATTTTCCTTCTGGGATTTCTCAACCTGCTTATGGGAGGTCAAGAGAAGAAGAAGAGTAATCGAAGAGCAGGGAACGACGCAGAATTGGTTCGTCTTGTTAATCTTTTGAAGCCAGGAGGGATGGATCTGAATCTGATGCAGAATTGTGATCTCCCCCCACCTTCAAAGGTTTTCGTGGGTGGGTCAGATAAGACAGTTATGTTGTCCATGAACAGAGTTTGTAAGAACAGCAAGAATGAGTTTGAAGAATTCGTTAATGGCGGAAATGAGGGGAATATTGATAATGATAAAGTGGAGCTTCTTAAGACCCTGCGATCGTCTCAGACACGGGCGAGGGAGGCAGAGAAGAAGGCTGCGATTCTCAGAAAAGAGAAGGAATGGCTCTCAAATGCTGTATTGGCAGATGGCATGGAATTGTTTGCCTATCGCCAGCAATTGAGATTGCTTCAGCTTCAAGTTTCAAACTTGCAATCCCTCTGCCCCCTGCAGCAACAGCAATCAAAGGGAGGTGTTGGATCGTTGGAGGAGGAAGACGGCGATGATGCCAAAACGGCAGGCGTTGACTGGATTTTCACATTGGCTCTTTCCTGGGGAATTGGAGTGTGTACCGCTCTTGCTTGCAGATACTTGCTGTGAATTGCGCTCCTGCCTTTGCCATTTTGTATTTAAATACAGAAGAAAATTAAGTTTCTTTGTCATGTACACTTGAGTTGTAACAGAATTCAATTGGCTCCATGCGACGTGTATATAGAGAACTTCGCTTAGTGAGACAAATCCTTAATTTGCAAATTGACGATAGACAAAAGTTATTTGTTATTTACACCCAATATGTATTAATTATTTATAAATAAAAAAGTATAAAAATAAAGAAATATACATATAATATTACTCTAAGCCTTATGTTGCTGCAGAGATCTTACACTATAAACATGACCAGAAAGACAGACACAGGCACAAGAGAAGGGGAAGTAGTCATTACTCAAACAAGATGCAGCTCTCTCTGTATATAATATATACATATACACCTAAACTGCCTGTACAGAAGATGCAAAAGTAGTAATAATACAAGAGTGAAAACCAGCTGTACACACTCCCTAGGACTTCTATATACGCGTCATCTAACCTAGTATACGTCAGAATATGAGTTGGTAAGTGGCAATTTATATAATCGCCATGTGTATACTTCTTAAATGATTATAGCATTCATCACTAGTTCCAAAGAACACCAAGCAAACCCAGCATACATGATTCCCACACTTGCATTCAACGTGGTTGCACCCATCTCCCTTCTCTATTGTATACCCACATGCGGGGCAGCTCTTAACATGCTCTTTCCCTTTGCACCATTCCTTCAAAGATGAGTCTGGATCTTCCTTGAACTCCCGGTATCTCTCGCATGATAGATAGGGATGGTACTCTAAGTGGCATTTTGTACAAGTCTCTGCATAACATGCTCCACAAACAAATGGCTCACCACCTGTTCCGGGTTTTGCAACTCGATAAATTGAAGGGCAGTCGGGGGAGGGGCAGAATCTGTAAGTGCCCCCACTGGATGTTACAAAAGCTCCCAATGAAGCTCTGAAAAGTTCCTCTAACTTGTCATTCAACAGGAGAGATCTCAAGTCTGTAAGTAGAATGGGATCCCCACAGCCCTCGTGAGCACAACAAACTGGGAAACTACCTTGATTTCTTATAGCAGATTCACATTGCTCCACTAGACATGACCGGCAGAACAAGTGACCACAGCCTTCAAGCTGATATGCTTCCTCAATCTCACACAAGCAAATTGGGCAATCTTGTCCAGTTCTAGGTCTCTCGGTGGAACATTGTCCTGATCGGGCAATCTCATAGATTATTTCCTCTACTTTTGGTCTCAACTCCCTTTTACCATGAAAATGATTATTTGACGATGTGTGTTGAGAGTAAATGCTGCCTCGGGTACCTTCTCTTTTAGTCCTCGAAGATCAGGCCCAAAGTTCTTAACCACTTGCTTCATTAGGTCAAAGGGCAGATCTCTCCCTCGAAGATGGATTTCTAGCTGCTTGCTCTCATAAAGAGAGAGTAGGGATTCAATCAGCTTCTGCTCGGCCATAGAAACCTTCTCTGGAGAACCAATCACGCGTAACGTTAGGCTCTGCCTGTCAAAAAGAATGTAAGTTCCTGTCTCCTGCTGTATTGAGGTTTTAAGAATAATGCCATCTCTGGACAACAGGAGCTGTAGAACTGTAGGAATGACGCTGTGGTGGTCAATAGTTTTCCCTCTTGTGAGTTCTTCCAGAGGTCTCCTAGCTTCTGCCACTGTCTTTGTTGCATTGGCTGATATCTTCACTCGATAGGAACCATTGGCTGTTTTTTCTAGGTTCCACTCAAGACCTTCAAAACAAAATAACCAATGATCGTCAACATTCATGTGTTAATTTTTGTTATAAATAAATAAAAACAGCGGTAGCCCGACTATTCTAAACAGACATCCACTATGTCAATCAATGGAAAGGGCAGCCTTAAAAAATAACATTGCAAAAAGTCCTCGAAGATTTCTAGGAAGTGGATTTCAGCATTTAAGTATCTTTCCAGGTCAATAATCAGAGCATAAAACAGGATATACTGATCAGAATAACTCCTACCTTAGAAGTAATGATGATAACGATCATCATCATAATTACTAATAATAATAATATATAAATAAATAAATAATATTGTAAAAGCAAAATTAAGAAGCAGATCGAGGATTGCAAATATGTAGGCTTAAGAGAAAAGATCATTTATAGATGAATTAAAGGATCAGTAAAAGAAAAGGAACAAAGTGATAAAGTACCATTCATAGAGCTGAAACTTGCAAAAATTTTATCCAGTTGCTCCTTAATCACACGATACACAGGAATAGGGAAGGTCAAGGAGCTATGAAACAACTGCTGACACTTTATCTTTTGCCACGACAAGCATCCAGATAACACCTTTCCTTCAATTTGCTCCAAAGCTTTTGCTGCCTCCAAATGTAATCTTCCATCAAATGTAATCAAAGCTCTCATGAAAGCATTCTTTGGCTCAGGCGATAATACCTGAACTCGACAAGAATTAGTGTGGGGATTTATTTTTGGCATAATAGGACAAATTTCTTTTAGGAGTGCCTCTTCGCAAGTAGAACATGGTGGATTCTCAACAGCTTCTCCTCTCACCAAGAAAAAATCCAGAATCCTCCTATTCGTAGCAGCTCTCAGAACATCTAAAATTTCAGCTTCAGAGAGTTCTTTATCAAGTCCACTAATCGCCACACTATCCGGGGATCTTCTGCTAGCTTCACATCGAACATGCTTTCCTCCTATTGCAAGGTCACAAAAATCTCTCAAGATGAAATCAACATCCTGTATGTTGCATTTTACTATGCCAAATCCTTTGCTAGGCCTACGAGGCCAATAAATTTTAGCTTTAACAGCGGGAAATGAGAATGTCTTATCCCCTACATTGGTTGTCTGTGAAGGAACTATTTTCAAGGATCCATGAAAGTCCTCCCCATCTAGTTCAACAGCTCTTTTGGCCGCATCAGGAGAGAGAAAAGTTATTCTGCCCCACTTCTCTCTATCTTCAACATCATGCACTGTACCTGTAAACTTGTGTACGGCGCAGATACTACCTGAGGTATTCTTCTCAAGAAACATCAAAAGCTCCTTATCATCAACTTCATTTATATTTGGATGACATACATCAACACTCAAGCACCGCTTATCAAGTTCTAAATGCTTTATCTCAGCTCCTGATCCAAACAAAGCTATCGAAGGTGAGACACCAGAACCTTGATAGAGGCATTTCTCCGTGCACTCACTATGCAACCATTTTCTCTCGTATTTTAGAACATCATTGACCAACTCATGGGCCATTTCCATGTCATGTGAAGCCGCATATAATCGAATATCATTGTGGTCAACATTGACTTCAATGGAGATCCGTTCATCCATACAAGCTGTTCGAATGCGTGATTGGAGACTGAGCAGATTACTGTTGGCTTTCCCACAAAACCTCTTGAGCAGAGTTCTGCCAAAACCGGTCAGCACCCTCATTTGCAACTTCTTCCTTTCCATCTCAGAAAGATCGTACAAGGGAGGAGGGAAAAGGGAGTAGAATGATTCAAAGTCAAAGGCACTGACACAGACCAAATATTGATTGGAAATGGAAAGGAGCTCACCAAAAACAACCCAACTAGGTTTCTGAGCAAATACCAGTAATGAACAAGATGGATGTAGTTGAACATGCTGCCCAGTTGACGCCACTTGATAACCAAGTTGGTCACATCCAGAGTACATGGCAATATTTTCAGCAAGTGAGGACAGTATAACCATTTTCAGATGCTTATCATTATCAGTGGACTTATAAGGGTCCCACCGCCAGTAACTTGGAATAATACAATTAAGTTCTTGCTGAAGACAAAGTTCCAGTTCCATAATTGTGTCTTTGCATCTCCTCAAGGATTTGGCATTGATGCTGTTTTCCCAACACCATTTGTTCTTCCGCTCTAGAGGCAATGCTTCCCATTCCTTGTACACAGAGAGAAGAGAAAAAAGGTCACCATTGATATGGCAAAATTGCACCTTAAGGCAATCAGATCTTTGTTTATCATCATCACTACCAACTCTGCAAAATATGCTACTGGCATTGGCCATCACAGCAGCAAGAACAAGACCTTCTCTACCCAACTTAACTCTGAAACAACCAAGAATAAGTTTACCAAGCCTAGGCTCAATGCCCATTTTCACCAGGTACCTACCTTCATCAGTTAATCCATAAACAGCATCGCTTAGTTTAATTGCTCTTAACTGAATTAGATTCCTGATTGCCATATCAATAGCACTGGGACTTGGAGCATCCACAAACTCAAAATCCTGCACATTCTTTACTCCCAAGGCAAGGATCCTCAAAACTGCTATCCCAAGATGAACTCGTCGAATCTCGGGTTCTTGATTAGGCGCCATAGATTCATAATCAGATTCAGAGTATAGTCTATAGCACCTGCCAGGCTCAGTCCTCCCTGCACGACCAGCCCGTTGATTAGCAGAGCTCTGACTGGTCCAGCAAACTCTAAGAACATTCATACCACTGCCAGGTTCAAATCTACTATCTTTAACCAACCCAGAATCAACCACAAACTTGACACCAGGAATTGTCAATGACGTTTCTGCAAGATTAGTTGCAAATATCACTTTTCTTTTCCCAGGGTAGTTATGGAAAACACGAAATTGCTCTTCAGAAGAAAGTTTGCCATGTAAGGGCAATGCAACTGCAGAGGGAGCTGCAAACTTTTCACAAGCCCATTCCACTTCTGCCTGAGATGTTAAAAAGGCAAGAATAGTTCCCTCTCTCTCTGTTTTGTGAATCTCAGTCGCCATTCTCACAACGTCACAAGCATATGAAGCAACAACAGCAGAACCAGAATGTCCAGAAGATTCATATGGAACATACCTCACCTCAACGGGAAAGTTTCTCCCAACCACATGAAAAACCCCACAACCATAGAAGTAGTCAGATAGCTGCTTTGCATCAGCTGTGGCAGACATAATTATAAGCCTCATTTCAAACCTTCTACACAGTAAACTCTTGATCAATGCCAATAGAAGATCTGTATTTAGGCTCCTTTCATGAGCTTCATCAATTATGATGCATGAGATACCAGAAAAATTCTTATCGCTCATGAAGTGCTGCAGTAAACAGTGGTCGGTCATGAATATTATCTTCGAATCAAATTCACGAGAGGATGACAATGTTGAATAGAACTTTATTGAATTATTTTTGTAACAACCGATACTTTCTTCCTGGACCCTATGTGCCAAAGATTTGGCAGCAATCTTGCGAGGCTGGGTACATATGATGGACTTGTCTGCACCAATGCCTGAATCAGCCAGAAACTGTACCATCTGCGTGCTCTTCCCTGAACCAGTCTCTCCAATTAATACCATTATCTGTATATCTACTAGTCAGAAGAATAACCAAATATACATCTAATAATAGCAATATAAAACAGAATTTTAGATACAATATCCACTAGCAATGAGAACTGAATTCTTGTTCAGGACAATAAATACAAAGTTCAAGAACAGGAAAAAGGAATATATAGTTCATTTTATGCCTGTTGGCAACACCAATATTTTCAGAATTGAATTCATTTGCAAATGAGTTCTTCCATAAAGATTGTTTGGAATCACATTAATTTAAAATTCAATTCATTTACGAATTATTTTGCATTTTATATTTGATGATTTGTCAATTCTACCACTTTCTTACGTTTGTCTTATCTAATTTCTGAAGCCGTAATACTATTTAAAAAAGTGCCAAAATTTTTACGTTGCTGAACATAGCATGAAAGAAACACACTTAACAAATACCTGACTTCAAATGTTCTTTAGTTACCAGAAAAAAATGTATACCACAGATCAAGCAGCCGGAAAAAGCAACACCAGAAGAATAGAGAAAATTGTATATGTTTAAGGCACCTGTTGAACATGAACTGCTTCAAGAATATCCCGCCGGTAAGCATAAATGGGCAATCCATCCTCAAGTCGGCGCTGCTCCCTTTTTATCAAGCTAAGAACCCGCTTCCAATCCCTGCCTCCATCAAGTTTAAGTATTGGAAAAACATCATCATCAGCTTCCTTCCAGTTATTTTCCTCGATGTAGTACAATATACACTTCATTGCTGTCTGAAACTCCTTTACTCTCCTTTCAATCAGCAATTTCTCAGCATCAAGCCCCTGCTTCTTTTGTCGGAGTTCTTTCAACAGTCTAATTTCCTTGGGCCTCGCAAGCAAACCCTTAATCTTCATAATTTCTCTCGAGATTACCTCAATTTTCCCGAGCCACATCTTTACTTCCTTTCCTTCAATGAGGCTCTTAGCATGGTCGACAAAAAGGGACCGAAGGCGGTCCTCCAGCTCGTGCTTGTCGGAAGGTACGAGAACATTGGACGTGAGCGCCGGGGTAAAATTGTGAACTTCATTGAGCCGAGATTCCCATAAGCGGCCAATGGCGTCGAGAGCATCGACCCATTGACTAAAATGCAAAGCACCGGCAACACGATCACTCGGATAAAAACAAAAACTATCCGCCTTGGGCATGCATTCTGCGACCAAGGACTCCACATGTTCCCGTTCCCTGCTGAAGTCACCGGAACCAAACCGGAGCTCGACAACGAAATTGGCACAGCGGCGAGGGGAATTATGTCCCGGCGAGTTGAGATGCTCTGTTTGAGGGTATTTATGAGAATTATGAACGGAACCGGGGAAATTGCAAGGAGCGTAAGTTCTCCGATGCAAATTCGGTTGTCCCCGGAAGGGGGCGGGACGATAGTTTTTCTTCATGGCATAGAAATGAAAGAAGAAGAAACCCTAGCAAGGAGTGGAGTGAGTGTGAATTGAATTGTGGAAGACTGAACGAAGAGGGATTATCAAAAAAGAAAAAATTGAAATAATGTTAACTTAGAACGAATGCCAACTTGTTTACTGCAATTTTCCTTCTCTCTCTTACCTTGTCTTTTCGTTAATGGAGTTCGACTCGGTTTTCCCTTTTCTTTGCACTCCCGCTTTCGTCTTTTTCACTTTTTCTTTGGTGTTATTCCGCCTTCTTTTTTTTCTCTTGGTATGAAATCTACCACTTAATTAACTTTCCAAACGTCAGAGTCAAGAGCCATGGTTCTAGTTGCAAAAGGCTTACGCAGACTATTTGGTTCACACAAGGGGACGGGAAAAGGAACGGAGGGATTTTAAGAGAGAAAAATGGTCTTTTTGATTTCTGAGAGGCGGAGAGAAAGATATGAAATAAATTTGCATCTTATTTTACATAATTGTTACTCAACCAATAAGTTGAGATTAATATTTTTCGAAGCACGGTAATTAGAAATTAATTTTTTAAAACATAAAAATTATTAAAGATTTCTTCAAAAGTAAAAATTAAAATTAAAATAATAAATTTAAAAATTTTAACTATTTCTCAATTATTACGAATTTTGTATTAAACTTATATTGATATTATTTTAAAAAATTGAGTTATTTATATTTAAATATATATATATAATATATATATATATATATATATAATAATAGAATTATTTTATATTTTTTCTCATAAGTGAGTAAAAATTATAAATAGTATAAGACAACAAAATTTACTTTATAAAATATTAAAAGATAACTTAATTATCTTACATAATTCCTCAAAACAACCCCCCCCCCCCACTTTTGTAAAGGAACGATAGGAGGATTTTACTTCAAAATTTTAATCTTCCTCTCCAAATCCCTTCGATCAAACACTATGTTATTCTTATTATTCTCATTTATTTTTTTTTATTTGTAAAATATTGTTCTCATTTTCTTCGTCACTTTATTGTTTTTCATTTTAAAGGTGTGAATATATTTAGATATATATTTAAAAAACTAAAGATTAGAGCTTACTAATTAAATGTTTACCGAGGCATCGATGAATTATTTGCAAAAAAAGTCGGCTAATAGTAAAATTTGAACTTAGGTATAATACGAAAAATGTTTGGACATTTACCGACTAAATTAATTCTTGTTTGGCATAATAATAAATCATTCAAAAGTTATCCTATTATAAAATTAATATATATCATATATTTTAATAAGAGTTTTATCGAAGTAGTTATAAATTATTTATAAAAAAGTTATTCAATAAAATTTCAACTTAAACTTCGTAAAAAAATATTTTTTTAATACTTATCGAGTAAATTAATTTTTCTTTAGGCATAAAATATACTAATCTAACATTTTACCAGACATTAGCTTAGTAAAGGGTTTAACTTATTTATTGATCAACAAGTAAATGGATTGAATTTTAATATGCATTCACGTCTAGGGTTGGCTTCTCTAAATGATGTTATACTAGATACTTAACTAGTAATCAACTCAATAGAAAAGCTAAACCTCTTAACAAAGTCATTGAATATCACCTAATATATATATAAAGGATTATTTTAGTTTAATCAAAAGTTTTAAATTCAAATTTAAAAATGTAATTACATTAGAATTTAATAAAAATAAATTTTTATCCTTATAATTTTATTTAACTTAAACAAAATTAATTCATACCAACATTGTAAATTACAGTCATTGCAGATAGTATAATAACATAATAGACATTTGACGTCACAATGCGCCTTGTATTAGAAATAGCGGTTTTAGGATATGTATTTAGGTTTTCATCTTATGATTATTCAACTCATTCTTAATAAAGAAGTGGTTTAGCGTAATTTTAGTTTGAATGTGACAATATTGACGACGTGTCCCAATCGGGGAAAGAGGGAGATATGCATGTTTATATGATCGAATCAAAAGAAAAGCACCATAAAACAAAAAATGGTATGTCTAGAAAGCACATCCAAAAAAAAAAAATCTAACAGAAATTAGAACTTGAACTAAAAGACAAACAATAAAAAAAATGCAACATCGAAACACATCTTTAAAAATTTAATTGTCAAGCCACGTCCTTTGAAGAGACTTATCAGTCAAATGAATAGGAATAGTAAATTGAGATAAGCAACAATGAAGATGATTATAGTTAAACAGACTTATGACTACTTGATTATTTAGTTTCTTAGATAGTTTTGCGATCCACTATTGAACTTTCCATAATAATATTACTCTGAAATTGCTTAGTTTTTTTTGTCATGGATTTGCAAGAGATTGAACTAATGGTGAACTTTAACACAAATTGTTGATAGTATTTTTTAAATTGTGAGAAAATTTTGGGTTAAGGAAACAGTGCCTCAATTTAAAAGCAGGAGGCGTTCAGCACAATGTTAAATGTGCAGCATCCAAAGGACTATTTTGCTCTAATATCATACTATTATGGGCTTAAGGTTTTAACTCTTAAGATTAATTTATGTCACACCTTCATCTTTGTCTCACAAGTAAGGATCAATTTTCTTGTCTCTTTATGCTCAAGATTCACTAATTTTGACTCTTGATTAATAAGGTGTCTAATCTCAAAAATATATACTCAACTCTTAACTGATAAAAGTAAAGCCAAATAAACTTTATAATAAAAAACAAATACTCATAACTTACGAGCTGTAACATTCTCTGGCTAACATAAGCTTACACGTCCTTGTTAATAATTCACGAGTCATGTTATTTTCCATCAGATTATGATCCTTTTTAAATCACTTGACCTACTCTAATTTCCCTAGTTAATGTGGTTATTAAATGCTTATTAAATTCGTTGAGGCTAAGCTGCCGTCCAAGTAAGGCTAGCCTATCCCTATTGTATGGTATATACGTGTAGTAGAGGCTGCAAGAATAGGATAGTGATCGTCGAGATTCGAGGCGGAACACCACGCATTGCACGTTGGGCATTGCTTTGGTGAGACACGATAGTCGTGTCAGCTTTCCTCTATTTTTTTTTTTTTTTTGTCTTTTATCAATTTGGCCATGGAAAAACAAAAGTAATGAATCAGCTCATAAGTTTGTCAAGCGACAAAATCTATAGTTTAATAGTAAAAAAAAATTTAAGTAATATACAAAAAGTCAAAATTTTATATTACTCTATTGTCATCTAACAAAAAAGTTTTAATCAAAAGAATTGGGTGTAGAAGAAAATTTAATCCCCCGTAAATGGCGAGTTACAAATGTAAAATGGATAGATTACTTTCAGTGGTGTTTGGTTTACGGAATATTTTTTTAGCACATTATTGAGATTGTGATGTGATTGATGTATAGGATTGTTTCATTCTCGTGTTTCGTAAATAAAAATTCCCACGAAGCCAATGTTGATGTCCTTTATTTTTATGTTTTATGAGTTTAAAATTAATTAAATTTTAATAAAATAATATTATAAATTATTTTTAAAATTTATAAAACAAAATTTAAAAGTGACAATGAAATAAAAGATGGGTTCTTACATAAATCACTTCCCCGTTGGGGGAGCGTGCATGTTAAAGTAAAGGAGGAGTGCATTCTAAAAGATGTTGTGACCTCCCTTAAAACATGTCTAATCAAACCTCGAACTCCTGCCCTTCTTGGATAACCGTAGGAGCTTTCATCCATACTGAGCTTGAAGAAACCATCCTCTAGGTAATTCCATCTTACACTTCTTGCTTCTTCTATGGTTATTCTTGGCAGTGCGCCCAGTAAGTCTTTCACCAGCTTTTTTAGAATTAAATATGTTGTTTTACTTTTTAATTTTATTTCTTATTTCTTATTTCACCAGCTTTTTTAGAATTTATTATAGTGAGACAGCTTTCGCCATAAAGTTAGCTTGATTAATAACATGATGTGATTAACACAGCTGGCTATTAAGAACTAATATGTGCTCCAAAAGAGAGAATAATGTATAGGATGATCCATATCACTAAGGCCATAAAAGTGAGAAGTAGCTTAGAAAAGTTAAAAACAAGGAATTTACTGTTGCTCCACTCTTTAGTTTGGTATCTCTTTTTCTACTAAATTATTTCTCTTGCTTTCTCAAATTTTGAGAAATGCCATGGCATCTTTGACGGACCCTACATCTTTTTATTTTTTTTTCATTAACAGATGTGGTTATGAATTTATATAAATTCAATTCCAAATTTAAAATAAGATACACAGGTTTAGCTTATTTATTTCCAAACATCCTTGATTTTATCACATTAGCATTGGATTCCATTTCTACCAAAGCCCAAGGCTAGCTGCTTGTTGAAGAAATTTAGGAGGTTTTGCAATGAAAATCAAATTTCTTGCAGTCCGTTGAATGAATTTATCATTTGCATGGTGACTTGCACTATCTAATGACACATAACACGTTTCACTAGTGACCACATTGCAGCTGATTTATTCAAGGCAAAACTATTGCACCCTGATTTTGCCTTGAGCCTATTGGCTGGGTACCAAATCACTGTAGGATCAAGGGTTTGATGGCTGGTACTCTCTATAACTTCCAAACCAAGCAAAAGGTAATGGCGACTGCACTGCCTTAAAATGATATAGATTAAGAAATGGCAAATTGCATGAAGCAAACATGTAAAAGTCCTTGTTATTCACCTACTTATGTCAAAACTATTACCAACTGAGGGGCATCAAAAACCATTATTTTCTCTCATAATGCTGTTTGTTTTGATGGTCGTTGAATTACATGCCTTGTTACATGTTTGGTTTCCCAAGTGAGCCATGCTCTCTCTAGTCATCGGCATGATCAGAGGGGATTTTCTTGCAATCGCCAGACCATAACCCTTGAGTCCAACATACTCGGCAGGATTATTTGTCATTATCCTCATTGTTTGAACACCTAGATCTCTCAGTATCTGCAGTAGATTGCATCATGCAATCAATTAATATTGGAGGAACCTCTTTATATGGAACAAGTTCTAGACGAGCCATTTGACAGTAGAATAAAGTTTAATCAACTTGAACAGAAACAGTACCTGTGCGCCAATACCATATTCACGGGAATCAACAGGCAATTGCAGTTCCCTTTTGATTTTAACAATGTCACATTCGTTACCTCGTAGGTTATAAGTATGGAGGTTGTGGTCCAAGCCAATACCTCTACCTTCATGACCACGGAGATACACCAGCACACCTCTACCAGCTACTTCAATTTGCTCCATTGCGAGCGCCAACTTGTTTCCACAATCACATATTGCTGACCCAAATACATCGCCAATGAGACATTCAGAATGTACTCTTACAAGTATATCATGTCCATCACCTATTTCACCCTGTTAAATACCAAAAGCATGTTATGGTCACTGACAGAAGGATTCAGGTCAACTGTCTAAAATTTCATCCTCAACATTATAAACGCAATTAACAAATCTAACTGAGGCTTACGAGAGGATTTTAAGTTCATAATGCATTTAATTTAAGTCCTTTAATTGGAAATTTTTTTAAAAAAATCCAAATGCTGATCAGGCAGAGCTAAAAGATAACATCCCAGTGAAGCAATAGACCTGTTGAGCATTTTCTCTAGTAACATGCTTGAACATCTGACTAACTAGTTAACAAATGATGTCAACGTCAAGAATTTAATTTGAGTGCTTACTGGATTGTGATTCAAGAGTGTTTAAAACAAGTATCTGTGGGGAAATTCTAAGTCAAGAGTTGCAGTTCGTAATGATGTCCATCATACTGAGAAGAATAGTATATCAAGCACAGCCTAAGAATTCCTGAACACCATTTCAACTTTTTGATTACCACATGCATGATATTAGATTTACCTATTACATAGTAAAACAGTTGAAACATAAGAATTAGAGTTTCAATGAACTGCTTACTTAACCATAGCAATGTGCTCAATTCCATCCAAACATGAACGAAAACAGTAAGCTTTGAGAGGTCCCCACATGGTAGGTATCGATGCATCTGAAGTACACTCAACCAATTTATCTCTGTTTCTTCTATATCTGCCAGTTCAAATCACGCAGATATTAGGCATGTACCACCTGCCACTAAAAAATATAAGTGTTGAAAATCAATTATCTTTGTGATAATCTGATGTATCAAAGTTTCAGAGTTATGGGCCATTCCAGACTAAAGTTTAATCAGTGATGAGTTGTAATCATTTTAAGAAGGTATTTCTCAGAGGTTCTATGATGAAGAGTGTGATAATTTCTTAATTACCTAATTAAGTCTGCAATAGATATAATTTTCAAGTTTTCTTTAACTGCAAATTGCCTGAGCTTTGGTAACCTAGCCATTGAACCATCATCATCAACTATCTCACATAAAATTGCCACAGGTTCTAAGTTAGCTAGCACAGCAAGATCAAGCGAAGCTTCTGTATGCCCAGCTCTTTTAAGCACCCCTCCCTCCCTGTACTTCAGAGGAAATATATGACCTGGGCGATTGAAATCTTCGGGTCTCGAATTTCTAGATGCAAGAGCCAAGACCGTTGCTGCCCTATCATGAGCAGAAACACCTGTTGTTGTGCCCTGCTTTGCATCCTTACATGCAATTGAAATTGTAAATCAGATATGAAAGTAATGTTAAACACAAAACACATAAATCTGCTCTTGGAAAAGAAGAGACAGAGTTCTCTTGAGGATCATTATCCTACTTTCATGTTATAAGGTCTACCATCTGTGATCATGTCACTTACAATTCATATCTTCTTAAAGCAAAGCTATGATGAACTTTAAGAGTATTCATCAATCAAGATGAGTACAGCCGTGTACCAATGTCACAGTGAACGCAGTGCAAAGTTTTTCTTCATTCTCCTTTTGCGTTACCATCAAAGGGAGTTGCAACCTCTCTAAGTCTTCTCCTTTCATGCTTACGCACACTATTCCAGTTCCATGCTTGACAACAAATGCCATTGCTTCTGGTGTTACCATAGACGCTGCCATTATTAAATCTCCCTCGTTTTCTCTGTCTTCATCATCTACAACAATAACTAACTGCAAATTTGTGCTAAAATAAGTTTATTTTAGAGAGAGAGGAGCCCTGATGTGTAAAGATTCAATCAATCAGTGAGAAGATTAACCTTTCCCTGACGAATATCTTCAATGGCCTCTGGGATGGAAGAAAACCCTTCTGTAGGACAATCCAGATCATGTTCATTGCTATGAGAAAAAAAGCCACTAGTTATAGGAGTTATTTCTGCCGAGAGTGTTTGAAAAGCAACAGTATCCATTCTAATGGGTTCAACTGCATGTTTGTCTACAGGATGAGATATCAGATCTCCTTCTCCAGATTTCACAGCTCTCACACTGTAATCATTTCATCAACAATAAAACTAAAGCCCAATTCTCTAATGGGACTAGCAAAGACAAAATCAGATTTGTACCCATTTGAAATGAATGGAGCCTCGCATGATGCACCAACGTGCCCTCTGGAGAAAAGATTTAATGGATATTATAAATAAAGTGGCAACAATTCTTAAAGGGCATTAGAATCAATATATTATCAATTCTGACGTAAAATTTCCTTGCATGTATAAAATGATACTTACAATGAAAAACACTAGAGCTGTCAAACACAAAACCCACATTTCTAACCTAAATCAAAATCGTTACTTTGTATCCTGACATGTGAATAATATAAATCAATTGTATTTCACATATAGTGTAATCTGGACAAAAGAAAACCCTAGATTTGATATATTAGCGACAAATTTCTGATTTCCCTATTAATCATTCTGGTATAATGCTAACTGTTGCTCGCCAATCATCGTTACAGTTTAATAATAGAATAAAGGTAGATTCATATCCATATTACTTGATTATTTTCCGGTGTTACCATAAAACAAAACATAGTTTAAGAAATATAATAAAGCCAATGTATGGTCTGAAATTCTTTAAGCCACAAGAAGGATAAAGCATCTGATAATGAAAGCTTACTTCAAACAATTCGGCAGAGCAATGAAAGGGCAATGAATTCCTGAAAGCTTCATGGCTATGAACTTGTCTTGCAGAGCTTTTACGGCCACTTTCTCCCACACAACAGAACAGAACAGAAAAGATGTGCTAAACTTGTACAAGAATTGGGCTAAGATAATGGAGAAGGATGAGGCAGATATAGTGAAGCAGAGCTGGTGGTCAATACACCACCGAAAAAACTGGGTTAAGGACAGATCAAAACGGGACACTTGGAGCTTAAGTTTCGATGACGTGGCAGATATCTTTTTATTTGTATTTTTTTTGAACAACGTGGCAGTTGTTTTGTTTTTCTCTATCTTATATATATATATATTTTTTGTTAATGTGATCTTTATTTATATTCTTGAAAAATAATAAGTAAATTTCTATTCAAAAGAAAGAAAAATAATCGATAAACCAAAAAAATCTGATATAGATTGACTTCATTGGATTGATTAGTAAACTAAGCTACATGATTAAAAGTTTTTTTTTAAAATAATAAGAGTTTAAATCTGTAAAAATTAGAAAAACATACATTGGAAGAGAAATAATTGTTTTGAGATAAAGAATAAGACATAAATGAGACAAAAATATTGTCTCATTCAAATAAAAAAAAATGGTATCTCATTAATTAATCCTGTTCCTTTTTATATGTTATTTTAAAAGAAAAAATTTGCTTTCTATTTGTATATTGTTTTATAGGTTCTAGTAACATTAATTGCTATATTTTCAATTCTATCATTGTCATTTTTAATTAATTTCTACAATTTATAATTATTCTTATTTTTACTCATAATAAATTAGTGACATGTAAAAAAAATATAAAAGAATTTTAATGTATTAATTATATTTTTTTAATATGTATTCAATAACCTTAAATAACAATAAAAAGAAACATACCAAGTATTAATTTGTTTGTTTTTTGTCACATAAGTATAAGTCAATATTATTTTCACTTTAACTTATTTTATATTTTATTTCTTTTAAAAAAATATTTTTGTAGAGTTTTCCAGCAGTCTATGAACGTAATATCAATAATCAACATATTTTTCTAAAAAACAAAATTTTGAACACAAATATGAGAACATGACTAATCCCTGTTTGGTATCATTTTACTAGTTACAATATTTTACCATATTGTTAATTTAATAGTTGCATAGGCCTTCTATGAATTATCATGCATTTTAAACGTAAACATTTTTCATACGTATCTAATTTATGAGAATGAATGTAGTTCTACGGCTAGTTATGGCTGCGATCAATGATTATCGTCCACCTTCAAGCCAGTGGTCCAAAGACAAAATTTTGCCCCCTTAAATCTCGCGTCCTAGTATCTAGGAGATAAGTTTCTCTTATTGGCCTGAACCTGATGAAGGAATGTCAGCTCCGGTTAGAATTTCTGGTTACATTAATCATATATATGTTCATAAATAGAAATCAATATGTATCGGCTTGATCTTGGACTTTTAGGTTTCGGAAACTTGTAGGTTAGTGTTGTTATCTTTGTCTGTCTTTTTCAACTCAGGCTTTGCCGTGTGATTTCGGATCATCAAATTCTCGATTGTCCATTCACATTGCTATTGGAATACATACTAATAAAATGTAAATCAGTTAATAAGTAAATTAAATTTACCGTTAAATGGCTCTATTATATTACTCGAAAAAAACATATATTGAAAAAAAAAGGTAAAAGAAAATACTAGTTCATAGTAATAAATCCTACCACTCGCTGACACAGGATTAGTTTCAATGATTTTGCTCGAGTTGGCAATTCTTTAGATCCTGTCTTCTTGACTGAAGTTTGGGCCATATCACTCTTGGTCTTATATCCAACTAGCTTTCCATTAGGCCCTTTTTCCGATCGCACCGCTCGCCACATGTTTGATATTTTGACTTTCTACAAAATGTTAAGTATTTCGTACAGGCTTTGGGCACGATAGATGCATTTAGTTCAAGGATAGTGATGACAATTGTACCGATGCAATAATCAGCGGTTCAATCTACAGACATTGTCTGAAGCTTTTCTTTTTTTTTGCGTAGGCTTGATGGCGTGTGGCATGCAAGTTGTTAATCTTATATGTACTACGGTGCCTTCCATTTTAACCTGCAACTAAGATGTTTTCTTGTTTGTGGGTAGTGATGATGATGATGATACTTTGAAAACTGCCGATGATTTTCAAATTATTGTAGTTTGACTTCTGCTATTGTAGGTGAAAATTTCTAGAACTTGTAATCTAATTTCTGTTCCTTTTAGTCCCTCAAGGCCACATAGGTACTGATTCACAATAGAAACCATGGAATGGCTTATATATGAGAAGTTGTCAGACAGAGACTCTGATGATTTATGCCTTTACTTATGTGGGAAACAGCAACCATCCTCTCTTCTACTGAAACTACCAGCCCACCCAATTCGCGGGGTTCTTTAACTGGGTCCACGGTGTTATGGTACTTTGTTCTGTAATGTTGAGGAGCTAGTTGCTGAAAATTACAAGGAATAGTGATAACTGATAAGCATTCTGGCATGTAAACTTTATGCTTTCTCTTAGACGACAATGACCTGTATACCGGGTCAGTGTCTAGTGCATGCAGAAGGCTTATGCTCATAATAGAACTATGAGAAATTTCCTGTCTCTGTTGATCTGTTTGGCTTTGTTTCCTTTCTTCTTCTCTGTTTATACTTTCATTGGTTCAATTCCGCTTACATGTCTAGTCAATAAAGGAAGAGAACAATTGGCTATAATTAAGATGCTATAATTAAGATGCAGATACATCAAGCAGAAGTAGTTTGTAGTGAGTTTCTTCTTGGTCTGTAATTTGTAGATTTTCATGAAGCAAAGTCATCCAGTTCTATGCATATGGTTCCTGAGATGTAGAGCTATTAATTTTGTATTGAACCTTGCAGGCTTGGCTCATGTATTCGTTCTCTTATGTCAGATATGTTGAAAGTAAAGTGTAGTCATATTTCTGTCAAAGCATTCCGTTGTATCAGATAGCTTAATGGCTTATTAGCCTAATCCATTCCAGTTCAAATTACTTTTAGTGTGATGGAAGAAAAGAGAAAATTGTTAGTGGACTTGATAAAGATTGAAAACGAAGTACTCATAAAGATTCTGCTTCCCCATAAATTCGAGTTAGTCTTTTGACAGCACTCACAAATTAGAAAAGAGAACAAAAGAGAAAGCTGCCGCCTACTACTAGGGTGGTATGCTCTGTCAGACAAACCCCACACTCCAAATCAAATCTTTTCTTCATTTGTCACTTTCTTCTTTGTTTTTCTCTCATTTTTTCTTTGTTTTGTGTCCGTGTTGGATTCTATGCACTACTATTCGTAGGCCCTAGGAACTACCAAAACAAAAAGGCCTCTCTCTTTCCTCCTTTCTTAAGCATTGGAACTAATAAAAGTATAAAACCACTTTAGGGATAGCCATGTGATTTTGTCTGATTGATTATTGATTGGTTGGTGGGATTCAGATTTTTGTTGGCGTTGTCATCTTTGAATCTCCGAAACAATGTTCAGATCCATGAAAGTATTATGTGTGCATAGAGTTAGTTCATGGTATGCCTAAGTCCATTGTCTCTCCTACTAGAAGTTATGCTGCCTCCTGTGTCCTATTCATGCGGATTGGTTTTCAAGCTTTTACTGAATCACAAGGAAGTTGAAGGTGGCCATTGAGTCATTTGCACTTGCTCGACAGTTTTACGGGGATTGCGATGCGTTGCAAGGTTGTGGGCCATGTTTTAGCTAGCTGCCGTATATGAAAAGTTGAAATTCAAAGACTTCATTTATCTGTGGCCATAGACTTCGCTAGTCTTGATTCCAAACATGCCTGTGTTTCTCTGGTGTGAAAACTGGCATTCGCTGTGTTGAAAATCAGTCTGCCCAAAAGGGTCTTTTTCTCTCTTCTAATTTGAGATGGGAATACTCATAACCCAAAAAAAAAAGTGTTTTCCTATTGATTGGCTGCTTTTGCTTCAATGAACGAATCAATTAGCTGTGTTTTCTTTCCACATAGAAAAAAAAAAGTACCAGTATTTGTCAAAGTCTTGTTCTTGTGAGTTATGGCACCTGTTTGGATGCATCATCGCCTTTTCATTATTAGTCTTTGTGAAATTATTAGCTACTTGAAAGTGGAAACTAAAATCTCTATCGTTATCATTATCTTTAGTATTTATAGTCTACGTTACGTGACCCGGAGGAATAATTTTATATCCAAATCTAGAAGCTAACTTGCTCTAGAAGTTGGATTCGTCGGAAGTCCATTCAAAAATTATTAGTGTCAGGAAAAAAAAAAACACATAACTTGTATTCAGATGCTTTTGTGCAAGTCAGCGACACTAATAAATGTGTCTCATCCTCAGTGACCATGCAGGCTTCTTGAAGACTCTGATAGGATAATGAGCTATGGCATGTGAAGAGCTGCAATATATTACAAAGACAGCACCCCAGGCAGCTCTGCAAGGATACAAAAACTCTATTTCAAAGCTGTGTAATTTGTTTTGTCAATTTTACTTGACTTGAATCGAAATTATAACAGGTGGCGATGTTCAAGGTAGTTCCGATCTGAATTTCAATTCACTAAAAAACAGGTGTCCAGGTAATACAATGCTTCTAAATTCTGGTGATGAGCTTTTCCCTGTGGCTGGATACAACTGGGTCCTATCCCCGTCCTAGATTACTCTAACTTTTAATCATTCTGTGAGTGTGAGCACTGCAAAGTTGTTCCACACAATCCATAATTCCACATGCATTGCTCATAACTCTTTTGTTTCTCTTTCCGTGGGGTGGGGTACTGCAAGTGTCGAAGGTTATGAGCCCACATCACACGTGTTGCTGACATTTGACAAAATTTGGGTCCCTGCAAACGTAAAAAGCATCCACATTTTCATCTTAGCTTTGTTTTCCAATAGCAGTGGGCTCTGCCTTTGATGACTTATCCCCATACTTTATACCCTTCATGCTTCCTTTGCCTGTTGCTAGTTTTTTTTTTTTTTTTCATAAACTGAATTATAACATATATTTCTTAATATTAACTCAAACATATAAAAAATAATCATATTTGATTTTGAAGTATAAAAGTATCAAAATATAATCTTTATAAATTACATCATTATATCAAACTATTTTCTCTAACTGTTACTTGTTAGTAATAGTACCCGCTTTAAAAAAGCATTTGTATAGCCAGTATTTTTTATAAATTTGCATAATTTGATCTTCCTTAGATAGTTCAGATTTGAGTAATGTCATATATTCTTTTAACACATAACTTTATAACGTGATATCTTAATTTTTAGATGAAGATCAAATAACACATATTTCATTGAGTAAAGTTACTGCACCGTTACAATAGGGCAGCAAATCCAAATTTATAGCTTATTGGAGTGTCACAAGTGAGTTTAGTACAATTGGGCATACAAGAGAGCTATGGTTGTATATGTTCAGAGAGGTGGGTCTAAAACTCATGCATTCTGCTGTCACACTTTAGAGGGTTTCCTTTTGTTATGTTGCAGGAAGATGAAAAAGTTGTTCCTCACCGTCAAACAATTGTCCTTCACTATTTTTGAATGGGGAAATTAAACCAATCACTTCATCTCTCACATTTTTTGGTGGAAGTCTCAATGTTTTCTCATTTTGTCAAAGATATCTAGTTTGCAATCAATGTTGAGAAGATCAAGAATATGCTTCTAATACTAAATTCATACCTATAACCCCACAAGCATGTTAATGCGGATTTTATTTTTTTAAATATACATTTAGACTATTGTTGTGAGAGTCATTTTGAGAGCTGTTGTATGAGTAAGGATGAGACGAGTTCCATTTTTCCGAAAGCCTATGTTATTTTTTATATAAAGATAATTGAAGTATAGGCCTATAGGCCCACTTGTTCAGGCCCACTAATATATTTAAATGCTGGTTCACATCAACTATAATAATGTATTAAGAGAGGATAAAATTATTTGTCTTTCTTTCAGAATTATAATTATCAAAATATTATAAAATAATATTATAAATTTTATATTTCAGTAATCACGAATATTTAAGATTAAATAGTAAATAAACAAAAAAATTTGTTTTAGAAATTGAGTGATGGAAGTAACATTTTACAAATGGAAATAAGTAAAATAATGGATTTTATTTCTATCTCGCAGGAAAAGATATGCTGCCGTGTTTAAAAGGGAATGGACAATTCATCCAAAAAAGAAAAAGGAATGGACAAATATGAGAGATTATGGTTTTACATCTCGTTGGAGGTATAATTAATATACACATTTCTTATTGGAAGAAAAAGTTTAAATAAGTTGAAATTAAGTTTACTTAAATTTAAATTTTTATAAATATGTAAGTACATTAAGGGAATGAGATTAGTAATATAAACAATAAATAATAAAAGTGGTTTTATCACAAAAAAAAAAGTGGCTTTGATTATATTATAATTTAGAGTAATGATATTTATATTAGCTTATATTGGCATAGTTAGTAAAAAATAAATAAATAAATAAATGATGTTTTTATTAACTTACCAAAAAATATTTTGTATAAATATTCAAAGAGGTTCCACTTAATTTTCCGCACCTTTTAGGTGTTGAATTGAAGCCTTCTACAACTAAAAATCGTGTTTGGTAGGTAAACCTCATTTGGGAGATCAGCCTCCTCTAGGACCAAGAAAAAGTATACTCTTACTCTATTTTTTATTAATATAAATTTTATTAATTTGAGTAGTGTGAAATAATGTGAATATATATGTGTATATATATATATATATACATATATATATATATATATTATATATATATATATATATATATATATATATATATATATATATATATATATATATATATATATATATATATATATATTATTTAGTGATGATAAACTAAATTTCATGTCACTTTAAATTAATTAAAAGTTTTGACTTAAAAATTTTAAAATTTCACTTGTTTAATAAGATTTAGTTATTAATATTTTTGTCTTAAACAAATTTTATTTTTAAAAAGTACGAGAGCATTTAAGTGACAAACTTAAAAATAATATGAATATTTTTTATTTTTATTATTAATATATATAAAACATCAATTTATTATCAAATTTTCCAACTTAAAATTAATTCATCTTAAACAAATTAAAAAATTCATATAAAATAGAACCTTTCAAAAATATTGTGAGTGTTGTTGATGTATATTAAATATTAACCATTTATGTATATTTTATTTTTCCATTGACATCTCGTGATAATCGTTTTGTAGGCATGCACCAATTTCTTCGAAGGTATATGGAACCCTTTCATCAATTTAAATGACTTTGTATTGTCTGTAATGAATTATAAGTCAATTCACAAATTAAAAAATAATGATTCTTTGTCCTTCAAAAGCAGTCTCAAGTTATTCAATTTCTTAACTCAATCATTGGTTTATATTTTAACAATTGCTTCTATGAGTGAACAAGATCAACCAATGGGATTTTAGTTGGCTTATTCAATAGAATCTATTGACTAGGTGAGACGTTTAGGAAGATTTTTATAATATTAGAAATTTAAATTCACAAAAAATACATATTAAAAAAATAACTATTTTTTGAGAGTTAAAAAATATTCAAAAAGAATCATTTTCTCTTTATACCCAAATTTCATATTAAATTAAATAATCTCTGGCTTCAAGATGAAGAGAGAACTGTGAGGGAGTTTGAAAACCCACGAAACTGAATATTCAAATTTTCTTCGTTGCAATATTCATTACTACAATAACTATAAAATATTAAAACAAAATTCGAACGAGACTTAGAAAATATATTACCTTAATAAATATTGATCTTTTCACGTAAAAAAAATGATCTTTTGAGTTTCTTTTCACATAAATATATTTTATTAGAGGTAAAATTATTTGAGATACTATTTAATATTAGAATTTTAACGACCTTTGTTTGTTCTTGCCCTTCTTAAAAGCGTTTTCCTATTTTGCCAACAGTACTCTCATTTATTTTGGAACTACTTTTTGATTTGTGTATTCCAATGAACCCACAATTTTTATTTGAGTTATAACAATTTGGTGTTGGTTGATTTATGTTTTTAGTGGTTTTAAAAAGTGATTGAGATCGTTTAGGTTTTAATTTTCTCATATAAAAAAATTAGTTAGTTATAGGTATTTTTCTACAATCATACTATCTATTCTCAACTATACATATCATTCACATTCAAAGAAACTATAATATAAGTTTTCATACCAATTTTTTTATTTTCACAAAAAAGATAATTTCTAATTTATGGTTGAAGACTAATTTATTTTGAGATAAAAAAAATTTACCATAATTAGTAAAACTCCCGCCGATAAAGTTTTTCTATACACATAGTTTATAGAGAATTTTAAACTCAATATAAAAGCACACGTCGTTTAAATAGTCGCCGATTAATCGCACCGACCTTTTACCCTTGCGAAGCGATCGCGCAGACCCTGATACGCTGAAGAAACCCAAATCTTGAGCCGGCTTAATCGAATGCATCGTGGCGTGGCCCCAGCAAAGCCGAGCCATTTCGAGAACCACGTAGACGTTCCGCTCCAAACCATAAATATGAAATATCTCTGTGACGAAAACGGTCAAAAAAACCGGAAGTCCACTGACTATAACCGGTGCCCTGCCCAAACCAAGTTGCATTTGGATTGAATTTTGCGCTCATTTCATTTCCCAACTGCAGTACACCTAACCCCAGTCAGATTCTAACCCCATATCGGACCCCAGTGGGTTTATTTAAAGATACAGAAACTGAGAGCGCAGCTGGGTCGTGAACTGGTTCACATTTCAGAGACACCCCCCTTCCCATTCCCAAATCCTTCTCCTTTCTCTTCACTTCTCTTCCTTCCCCTTCCTTCTTCCATTGTAGAGAGGTAGAGTTCCGTGAGAAAGCTTGTTACTCGGTTGCTTCTCTTTCGGGGTTTGGCTTTGTAGAATTCTGGGCAAAATTTACTTGCTTGCTTGTTTGATTTTGTGTCGTGTTGTGGTTTTGTTTTCTTGAGTCTGTTGATGGGTAAAGAGGGAGAGGAAGTAGTGAAAAAGAAGGAACCCGGTGGCCTTAATGGCAATAAGAGGTTATACAGTTGCTTAATACAGTACAGTTCAACGTTGTGCTGTTTAAGACATGGGAATTCCTTTTCGGTGTCTCCTTTTAAGTGAAAAGTTCTTGTCCGCTGCTTAATTTCCTTGAGATCTCGAACGAGATCAAATTAATTAATTACATTAATTAATTCCACAACAACAAGAGAGGACCCTTGATCTGATAAGATCTCTGTGTAGAATTCTGAATTGAATTATCCTTCATCTACTAACATGAAGAGATCACTTGGCAGCTCAGAAGATTCTTTGGGTGCTCTCATCACTATCTGTCCAACCACAGGTTCAATGATACTCCTTTATTGTTCTGTTTTAAAATTCGGACAAACCCATGTGTTGCTTTTTCTTCTCTCAACTTTTTCATGATCAGTCAATCACCCACAAATAGTTTTCGTTTTCAAAGCTTTTGATATTCAAATTCTTTTCTGTATTAGAACATGGACTGTTCAATTATGTTTTTTTCTTTTTTTTTTTTCCTTTTCTGGGTATTGTGTTCTACGTGGGGTGGGGTAAGGGAGACAATCACTGTTCCTATTAGCTAATCATGTCTGTTGTTTTTACCTTGATTTAGGCGAACAAAGTCCGAGGAACAACCATGTCTATGGTAGGGAGTTCCAATCCATGTTGGACGGCCTAGATGAAGAAGGCTGCGTTGAAGAATCAGGCCACGGCTCTGAGAAGAAACGGAGGCTTAGTGTTGATCAAGTTAAGGCTTTGGAGAAGAACTTCGAGGTAGAGAATAAGCTTGAACCTGAGAGGAAGGTGAAGCTTGCCCAAGAGCTTGGATTGCAGCCAAGACAAGTTGCCGTTTGGTTCCAAAACCGGCGAGCTAGATGGAAAACCAAGCAGCTCGAGAGAGATTATGGCGTTCTCAAAGCCAATCATGAAGCTCTGAAACTCAACTTTGACTCTCTGCAACGTGACAATGAAGCTCTACGCAAGGAGGTAGAAGATCCACCCAGTGAAAAATTTTCACTTTTAATTTCCATGGATGAGAAAAAATTAAGGAATTCAACTTGGGTTTTTCGATTTGTTGCAGATTAAGGAATTGAAATCAAGAGTTCAAGAAGATAACACCGAAAGCGATGTTTCAGTGAAGGAAGAGATAAATCAGCTGCCGGATTCCGACGAGAAAATGATCGAACGGAGTATTGAAACCTCCATTCCTGGATCAGAGTGCAACAAGGATTTGAATTACGATTGCTTCAACAGCAGCAGCAATCAAATGGGAGCTGCCACACTCTTCTCAGTAGATGTCAAAGACGGCTCTTCCGACAGCGACTCTAGTGCAATCCTAAACGAGGATAACAGCTCGAACGCCGCCATTTCTTCGTCTGGGGTGTTTCAGAATCACCAGATGTTGATGTCGTCTCCACCTGGCTCGTCTTCTCTCAAGTTCAATTGCTCTCCATCTTCATCGCCCTCGTCCATGAACTGCTTCCAATTCCAGAAAACATACCCAACGCAATACGTGAAGACGGAAGAGCACAACTTCTTCAGCGCCGACGAGGCCTGCAATTTCTTCTCCGATGAGCAAGCACCAACCCTCCCATGGTACTGCTCCGACCAATGGAGCTAAGGGAAAAAAAAAATAAAAAACCATCTTGGCAAACTTTACATGGTCAAAGAGAATCAGAAAAACAGAGAAGAAAATAAAAAAGGGTGGCTGTCCAAAAAAGCTCAAGAATTTTGTAAAAAATGGAAAGTAGACGAAAGCGAAGCTGAGAGAAACTGTAAAAAAGCTTGGAAGAGGGTGAAGGAGGGGATGGGGGCTGGAATCGCATGGCGTGAGTTGGGGTAAAACGCTGACGTATAAGGTTAATTATGAGTAGTGTGTTGGGTCGTGCGTGCGGGAAGGGAAGAGAAATATGAATAATGATTAGGTAGTAATTGAAATTATGATGTAAAAATTTGTTGCGATAAGATTCATGCAAGGGTAGAAAATCGCTGTCCAAAAATGGACAAAATAATTACTGGGTGAATGCCTTGTACCTTTTCGCCCATGAAATGCTCCAAAATCAACGCCATCTGTCCGTTACTACAATGCCATAATTTTACTTTTATTGCATGAATTTAACTAATTAATTACTACAAGCCTAAGAAAAGCCAATTCCAAACCCACTTATTTGCACTCCTCTAATCCAATTGTGGAATGTAAAAGAAAAAAAGTCAATACACTCACTTCGTCACACTCTATTACATATATTTTGTTTTCAATGTAAAATATTAAAAATACACTTAAATAAAAAATAAAAGAAATAGAGAAAAAAAAATGTAAAAGTGAATATACATACTTAAGTGTATGCATAACACAATTCTTGTGAAATTGTTTGCTTTCTAGTGTGCACACAAAGCATTGGCATTTCTATGGTTGCAACTATCCAATCTCTTATTAATAGTCAATTTATAAGCGTCGTTTGTAAGCCATTATTGAAATTTGTGGTATGCTCTAATATTAAAATAGAGTAGCTTTTCAACAATATTAAACTTTTTTTCTACCAATAAAGATAAAATAAAAAGGGCATTTTGTCCTTTTCTTTCAAAATTTTTATCTTTTTCCTTGCATATTATCTGCTAGGAATGTAACTTAAGCATATACTAAATTTTGTGCATGTAATCAATCCTTCATGATTAGTGCCATGACAAAGAAAAATCCTTCATGATTAGTGCATGTAATCAATGAAAAATGATGGTTCTAGAAGCTGCAATATCATTCATAGTAATAAGGACAATGTTGCCATGGTTCGTTTCTCTATTTTGTTTTCATAGATATTTTTTTTAATGCACTAAAAATATAATTAGAAACTAATTCCTTTATAGGTATAAATATTACTAAAGTTCCAATTAACTGTCAGCCGTTTAATCAATATACTCTTATATTGTCAACACAAAATTATACTAATCAAACAAATTAATAATTAATTGCACATTACAAACAACTAAGTTCTCATTAAAATTGGCATAAATCCTATAATAAAACTTTTTTTCTATACACATAATTACAAATTAGGATCTGAATTCTCTTACTTTAGGTGAGATAAATAATTGACTTTTAAGTGAATATAAATTATTAATTTTAAATTTAAGAGATTAAAATTTATTATATGTTTAAAAAAAATATTTTTTTATAAAAAATAAACAAAATAAATTCAAGTCATTAAATTTAAAATTAATAACATAAAGTTTTAACCTTTAAATCATTAAATCTATACTTAACCTTTTAACATGTTTAAAAAATGTAATTATCTAACAATTTGTTACGTCAGAATCCAATAGTTTACATATACGTAGTTTTAGTTGTTGGAGACTCTAATATGTCCTGTGCAACTAGCATCAAGAAGCGAAAACCTCAGATCCCAAAGCTAGCTTAGGCTCATGTATTATTATGTCGTGTAGTTGTGGATCAGAGGGAATATTTTTCCAAGTCGATGATCATGTTTCCTTTGCATGAATGAATTTTCAACATTGGAAAAAGTAATTATCATTCTTATTATTATTTTATCCTATGCTATATATCAATATCGTCATCCTAGATGTGTGCTAATGTAATGTAATGTTACATTTTGCTTTAACCAAATCCGATGCTAAAAGAGAATAAAAGACATAGGATGATTAAAGAAAGAGGTTCCCTAAAAAGATGTGCCACATGATTGGATCCCAAAATTACGTGTCTGTCGGGAGCTACCTGCAGCTTTATAAGACTGCCTTCATAACATCCCTAAAATTTTTTGACTACTATCTATAAATTTACAAATATTTTTTTATTTATAATTTATTTTTCCATTATAATTAAAAATAAATAAATATATAAATTTAAGTGTACAAATATTTTGTATAAGATTAGTTAAGGATGTTTTATAAGATAAGGGTTTAAGTTTATAAAAAATATATATAAGTGAAATAAATTTAATTATTTTATTTTTAAAAATATATTAGACTTATTTGTAAATCAACAAATAATTATAATATTTATATCATGAGACAAAAAATTATTTATTTATAAAATTTAAGTTTAAATCTCATTATAAATAATTTAAATCTCCTTTAATAAAAAATTAATGAGCATAAAGTAAGTTTTCACCATGTGGTATGTCTTTACTTAGACTAAGCTATCCTCTTTCATTCTAAACTACTTCGTAAATATACCAAAAAAAAAAAAAACAATTTTCTAAAAAAGAAATGAAACGCCGTAGACTGAGCCAATAAACTGAAGGTCCAATCGCTTTCTTTTTTCTCTCTCTAACTTCTATGGAAAATAAAATAAAAAAACTCAAACAAATTTGATTTCTCTGCTAATAAATTAATTTTTTAAAAAAATTTCATTAGATATAAAATTAATATAAATAATATTTATAGAATAGGCGTACGGCTTGAGGCATCCACTCGAAAACCCCGCTTTCGTCTGATATCAGTTGCAGGGTTGCACATGGCGTTGGAACACTCACTCTCTCTTTTTATCTGATATTCCGCTGCTCTGGGCTTTCCGATCGAGCCTGCGAGTACGTGTTTCTTAAATCAACTCATGGTACACGTGTACGGTGATGGGACCCATTCACTGTCAGATCCATCAGCTCCCTACAACGGACAGAACACACAGCCCGTATTCCATTCAACAAAGGAGGACGTTAAAAGTGGAAAAATATATATATATATATATATATCAAGAATATAGGGGAAAAAAAATGATGGGATTACTTTAGTACACTAATTTATTTTTAAATTTTAAAATTCATAAATTAAAAAAATTTAAATTTTAGTATTTATAAATTTTAAATTTTTTAAAAATATGTCTGGTTAAATTTAAATAAATTTAATTTTCTAATATTGCACTCGTTCTCTCAAACCATGAGATCTACCTCTTTTGCTAGATGATATTCTCAGCTAGGCTTCCATTGGATAAAAATTCAATAGCCTAGATTCGTTCAAGACAAATGCATATATTAATATTTTGTTTAAATATTTTAATTGAATGAAGCAGAAGAAATCAGTAAATGCCCAACCCATTAAACAATTCAAATCCCAAACCATCTATCGGTGCGCATACAAATGGTGGGCAGCAAAATAGAAATAATAACAACAAGTGTCGTGGGGATTACGAGAAATGGTAATTAATTTCGAGTGACGTCATCAAGGCAAGGTGTCCCACCTAATTGGGCCCACTTCCCTCTGATTACGTTAAAATAAAATTTAGTAGTTATCATTATGATAATGAAATGATATAAGGTGGATGTTGTCCCTTTCCAGTTTATACTGTGGAAAACACGCAGATTTAGGCTAGCAGAGTAGCTTTGGTACCACCCTAAATTTTAGTTTAAAAAAAAAAATGAATGTGGTCCCCGCCGTACATGTGGGTCCTGCCCTCTCTTCGCTTTGATGCTGACAGGTATCTGTAGAGCCATGTGATGCGGGTCCCAGTTGAACAAGTCATTTTCAAGCTGGTCACCCATCACATAGAAATATTGCAACGAAGCTGGAAGCGGAGACGACGGCAAATGTGTACAGCTGCTTTTTTTTTTTTTTTTTTCAACGCTCCGATTGGTGACAGCTCATCTAATTGGCATTTCTTGGGAGATCATGCAATCACCGAATTGAGAAACTCCACCAATTGCATCATGCCACGTGGATTCAAAATTACTTGCAATCCACTATTTGTCATTTAATATGTTCATACATTTATATTTATATACTAATAGGATGACCGATCATATAAAAATAACTTAATCAGACGACCAACAATTAATTTGTATAATCTACTATAAGTATTCTAAATTCCACTCTCTCCCACCCTTTGCAAAAGGACGGAATCTCTTTGTTGCTTGCTTCTTTCTCCCACTCCCACTTCAGGTGCTTGTTTATTTAGAGATTCCCTTTTGCTTTTTGATCAGTTTTATTATTATATTCCCATTTTTGTTAATCTTCTAAATTTAATAACTAATCATCAATATTATTCAAATCAAAAAAAGTAAAAAATATTAATCATTAACATTATTAATTTGTACTATTTAACACCTTTGCTCCTTATTTTGGGCATTCCCAGACAGGTAACACCTAAGGTGGCATGCTCCACTTTCTCCTCACAGCATATACCATGCTCCGGCATTTCATATTTTCATGCACATAAATAAAGCAAATCCCATATATTATTTTTCAAGTAACATACAAATAAGTAAAGTGAGCTTTATTCCCAAAAGAGACTAAATCAAGTGGAGCTAATACCACCACATTACATAGAAAAATCAACTCGATAGAATTATTTGTTTATTCAACAGTAAGTAGGCGGTGGGCATCGTCAGTACTTAGTTTTGCCTACAATTAAATAATTAATGCAATTGTAAATGAATTTAACGATTCGTCAGTCGATTTTACTTGATTCAAACACAGAATTAATTAAGTAGAATAAAATAAAATAATTCTTATTCGATAAGCTTTAGGGTGAGTAACTACTCTTTTAAGTTTTAAAAAATTAATTACTTTTCTTTATCTCAAAAAAAGTTTAGTACCTTACCATATAAGAATAACCTAAGTGGAAAAAAAAAACTTATTTAAGAAGAGGATACGAGAGTAGTGTTATATTTAGAGTAAATATTTATTTTGATCATTTACACTTAAAATTTTTATTAATTTAATTTTTTACACTTTTAAGTTTATCAATTTGGTCCCCTACACTTAAAACCTTAATCAATTTAGTCTCTTAAATTTAAAATTCTAATCAATTTAGTCTCTTAAACTTGTAAAACTTATCAATTTAATTTCTTACACTTCAAAAATATTGATAAATTTGAACGACGAAATTAATAAAAAAATTTGAAGTGTGAAAGACTAAATTAATAAATTTGAAATGTAAAAGACTAAATTAATTAAAGTTTTAAATGTAAGAGATCAAATTGATAAATTTAAAGTGTGAGAGATTAAATTGATAAGAGTTTCAAATGTGATATACCAAAATAGATATTTACTCTTATATTTATTTCTAAACGCAACACACAGTTTTATAATAGAAGGAGTAAAGAGGCACTTAACGAGATGCCGCAGCGCACAGGGGAGAACTCTCAATGTGTTTCTTTAGAGACAAGGAGTCTATATTTTATTAAAGAAACAAGGGCTGGTTCTGGTTCTGTGCTTAGATGGAGTTTTTCGTGTGAACGATGATAATAAATTACATTCAAGGAGTGGACTCTACACAGCCATCATCAAAATTAAAAGAATTATAGAAAGAGAATAGATGATGATTTTTACTAATATAAATGTTGAATCATGTGATGTTGTGAGATTATCATTTATATAAATTTGATTAAATTTAACTTTTTTGAATAGAAAAGAAAAAAAATAGAGAAAATTATCATTTTTTTATGGCACATGTTTCACGGATTATTGACCATGCTAACTAATGATTAAAATATTCAGGGATTAAATAAAATGACCAAATTAATATTTAACGTTATATAATATACTATATATGTATAATAAGATTCTCAGCATTATGCGTGAATTCATGATAAACAGACCCATAGGACATAACTTTCATCTTCCCCTAAAAATAAGAAAAACTTCAACAAACGTAGGAAGGACACATAAGTACGAAAGGGATTTTATTAATTTTGAAAAGAAAGAGTAACATATGTGCTTGTTATTCTAGTTAATTAATATTGATAAGTAGTAAATTAATGATGTGTACATTCAAGTAAATATGAATTATCAAAGCAACCGTCTTGTGATTATTAATATTTATTTATTTAGTTAATAATTAATGTTACGAACGGCCGGTGATTATAGTACATGACACTCTTTTGATAAATTTTTTTAATAAAAAATTTTAGGTAAGTTGAATCATAATAAAAACTTATCAAAATCAAGACAAATCTTAATATTTTAAGAACATTTATCATATATACTTACAAATTACTTACTCTTGAGGTTCTTGAATTAATAATGAGTCTCAAACTTATGTTTTTGTGAAGATATAATTCTAAGTATTATCAACTGAACATATCTTGGTTGACTACTCTTATGATATTCTTATACTTGTAGAGATATACATTCAAGTTATTAAGAATACAGTTGAGTTAAAATTTAAATTTAATTAATTAATATTTAATATAATACTTGATTTTTTTTTTATAAAAAAGTTATTATATATATATAATGGGATAGTATGCGTAGCATTGAAATTGAATAAGAAATTAAGAGTAGATATCGTGGAAGGAAGCGTGATAGGGACTGTAGGAGATGGAATATTTATTGAGACGTCACCGTTTATTCCAATGCCGTTCGTTGAGGACAAGGAACTCCCGCGGAGAAAGACTCGCTCAAATTTGACCATTTCTCTCAGTCTCTTTGTGTGTGGGCAAGCAATAGCATATTTCATACTTGGACCACTCTACATCTCCCTCTCCCTGATAAGTTGTGCTGCAGCTCAGTTTTTAAATTACGTGTTATATATATCTTCACCAACGTTAATTCCTTTATATATACTTGATGTTTAAGTAATATTTTTACAGTCTGATATTTGTTGGATCTCTGTAAATCATGTCTTTGAAAAGCTTAATCACATTATGTGAAATATGTAACCACTTCACTTAACAGAAAAAACAAAAAAAAAAAAAAATTACTGTTATTTTTTCTATATAGTTATTGTGATTAACTTACTGTAAAGTTGTGCCAAAAAAGTTTTAACGGTAAAATAGTATGTCAGCAAAAGAAGATTGCATTTTAATTTTAATTTTAATTTTTCTTAATTGTTTGATTAATAAAATTTTAATATTATATTAAAAACTAATTTAATTTTAAAAACTGAAAACATAATAGATGAAGCTAGGCTCAAAAATAACAATTGTAAATGGTAAGAATAGGGATTAAAACTTTAAATGTGATGGGGACAGCCATTTCCCAAGTTGTTTTGAAAGAAGAGGTTTGGTATTTGTCTTATACATGGGAGTGGGGACATGGAAGTTGAAAAGTAATTCCCTAAATATATATTTATATTATAATAAATAATATAGTAATTAACTGCCATTGGAAAAAATAATTAATTTATTAAATGTCACTTACGTCCCTATCCCTTGCTCCGGCAGTATTACATTGCAGCCTTCTTTAGTTTTAAATATCCTTTTAGCCGTAGGCTTAACTAGACAGACTCGGCTAAGCGGCTTCTATGTATTACGTTATCATCCATAGTTAAGGCCTGAGAAGAAAATGCTTTTATTTGAATGGTTATATCAAGGTAAGTTTTGGCTAGTAATTTATCTAACGAGAAATGAATTTACATGATTAACTTAGAGTAAGATAGCATTTCTTCTTCTTCTTTTTAAATATAAGGAGGGTGGCTGACTTTCAATTTAAGATATAAAAATGTGACTCGTGTTTATTTTATCTAGACCATACATTTGAATAAGAACTTATTCTAATCATAAAAAGTGAATCATCACGTAGGTTCTTATGGTCCTCTGATAAAGTGAACATGAACATGTTACTTTTCAAACACAAGAGAATCCTAATTTTGGATATAATATTTGTCAAAAACTAATTTAGGAGAAAGCTTAAGGCTTGTTTTATATTTATATATTCAACGTGTCTCTCCACGTAAAGCTTTTTTGTGCTTGAAGTGTAAATAAAATTCATATTCACATTTATCATTTGTTGAAATTTTAACTTAATTAAAAAAAAATGATGAAGGGATAATGAGCTCAAAAAAACTTTAATATTATATCAAGTATTCAATCAAAGAGATTAAAATTTTAAGAGAAGATTCGAGTTTGTTTTTATATTGTATTCACTAATATAATGATATAAAATAAAACTATTGATAAACCTTTATTTAACAAGAATTAGTTTTTCAAAGAAATATCTCTATATTTCCTTTTAGTTTGCTCTCTTTTGGTTGCCACCATTTTGGTTTACAGTCTGCTGTAAGGAGAGACCCGAACCAAAGACGTGCACTGTTGTTTATATGTCTGCAAGTTTCCATTCCTAAACCTCGACCATAACCATCGGCATTTTTTTCAGATTCCTTGTCTGATTTTACATTCCCATGATAAAAAAATTACAAGTAGGGTACCATAAATAAATTAATACAATAAAATATGGGAGAAAATCTTCTCAGAAAGAATAAAATCTCCTATTTTATTCTCATTGCATTATAAAATTATTTTTCAGAATTTATAAATATATACTGCATGTTCTCAGACAAGTTAGCTGAAAAATATAGAAGAGCGAGCTTGTCGGGTTGTTCCTCACGCAGAAAATAGGAGAGAACGCTCCCTCTCTCTTGTCCAATTGTTTTTGTCCGTACATGATGTTTCTATGCAGTATTTTCTTCTGCAGAAAAACCCTAAATTTAATTCCTGAAGCATAAGAACAATCTCAGAGACCCCGATTGAACCCTAATTAAGTTATGTTGCGTTCAGACCCTTGTTCATATCATGCAATGAGATTTGACATAGAGAGTAAGAAAAAAGATACTTTATTCGTAATTTCCACTATTTAATCTTTAGTTCCTTTTAAGTCAATATTGGACTCCATTTACAGCTCGAGGAAGATGAAAGTAAATGAAGTTAGGTATGATAATAAAATGGAAAAAAAGGAGAAAAAAAAAAAAAAAAAAACGAAGATACAAAAGTCTGCGCAATTCTAGAAGGTTTTAAGTTTTCTGTCAAATTGACATGCATATTTAATACGGTTAACTGAATGGAGTTTTTTTAAGAAACAAAGCTGTAAATAAAATTGGAGAAAAAAAAAATGAAAAACAGATGACGAGAAAAAAAAAAAGGAATATTATTTTATTTTGTAGCTTTAAATTAAATAATCTTATAATAAATACTACTAACTATCTTTTATATTACTTTTCATTTTTATATATGGGCCACAACAACGAACTGATTTTATTTTAAGGCTGAGTGTTAGCAGTGCATGGTGACGTGTTTGGGTGGACAGGGACGCAAGGAGTCTGGAAAGTGGGCCAGGCCCAGGCCCCAACTACGACGAAAACTGCAGCTCATGAATGATACCTTTAAGTGGGACCCATATAGAAAGGTGCCGTAGTGACCGGGATAAAATGGCCCACTGAAAGGTAACCATAACTTGCCTACTTTAGACATAAGCGTAAAAAATTGTTTAAGTTATACCATTTAAAATAGTGAGTTACAAATAATGTTAGACTTAACGATAAACAGTTAAGATGATTTGGTTATGTTGATTTAAGTTTAAATTTATATATATATAAAAATATTTAAAAAAAATTTATTTTTAATTAAATAATTTAATTAATTTAAATTAAAATAATATATAAAAATTATATACATCAAATAAAAAAAATGTCAGGACATAACTTTTTGGGAGTTTTTATTGAGTAGTGTTAAAAACCCTCGTAACGATTATAGAATAGATATTGAATGAATGGATATTGATATTGATGTTAACAGTGGCTAAAATAGAAAGTAGTACTACTAGAGATAAAGTCGAAGTTGGATTTTATCTAGTCAGCTAGCGATGCCCTGCCCTCGTGGGGGAAGCGTGGCGGTGGTGGGCGGTAGGAGGATAACAAGGTTGGCGGGAAGAGAGATCACGGTGGTCCTAACATTTGAGGTCACTTCCAAACATTACTAGGGGCTTTGGGGGATATGGATTGGTGAAAGTGAGGAGTCGTTTTAGGGTGTCACTCCATCGATTTAACTTTATTTAGATTAAGTTATATTGTATTGCAATTTATGTGATGGTCGGTTTAGTAAGGGTGACAAACCATGTGAGTTAATTTTTTTTTTTAATATAAAAATTTTATTAGTGAGTAATTTTAATAGAATGTCAATTTTAGTGAGAATTTCTTGATACATGTTAAAATCTTAAATTACTAAAATATTTTTATACATTATACATTATATATAATAAATTATATAAAAAAAAAGTCACATTCTATTCTATTCCAGTATTCCTTTCCTATCCCAATCACTATTAGTACTGTCCCCTTCATACAAGTCACATTCTCACAAAGTCTCTGCCAGTGGCCCCCTTACCCTTACCTTTTGTGGGTTTCAAGTTTGAACAAATTGCAATTCCTGGCCCATTGAAATTATGCCTACTTTGGAGCCGAGTGACTATCCCATTGACCCACCATTTGATTTTATCCCTAAAAGATGCCTTCACCATAACTAACAAACACCCTCTTTAATCCCAAACCTATTGCTATTTCAACACTTAACTTGATTCCAATGCTACTGCTACTAGTAAGACCCCAAGAATAAATAGAGTTTGCATTCACTTTTAGCCTAACATACTTGTGTGTCCATATCCCTTAACATTTTAAGAATGAAACCACAAAGTGTTAAATTAGTACAACATTGTGCGAAGATATTTAAAAATATTAAATTTAAAATTTTAGAGTCGAGGGATTCTTATGAATATAAATTAGTTTCCGATAGATATAATATATATATAAAAAAAAATTAGTTCTTGACAGTTTCATAACTAGAAGATATGAGTTTATTCTAGGTGCAAAACAAAAAGATTTAATAATGAATGGGAGCCACTGTGGAGTATATCTATAACTGGTTTGAAGGATTTAAGCTTTAAGCTTTTTTCGTTGTTCCTGAAAGGGATATATATTGCAATTGATAAATAAATAAATGAATAAATATATTAAATCGGGTGGTTGGAGTTGCACTGGCCGCAGGGACCAGTGGATAGTAAATATTACTCTTTATACTGAAAATGAAATTTGAGTCTAATAAAATCGTAATAATAATAAAATTTTTTATATTAATTTTGAAAAAGTTTTATAGATAATTAATGTTGTGTGCACCCATGACCTTAAGGTTGTCCATTTCCAAGATGTGCACGTGTCATGGTACTGCAACAAAAGCTCGTAGCCTCATGGTCAAAGATGATAAGTTACGATCAATAAGTATTTGAAAGCTGCCTTGAAGGTACATTCATAACAAGTTGTGGTGCACGCAGGCTTTCAAAGTTTTAGTAGCTCGCCGGATAGGTCACTGGAGCTAACCTCATTAATGTTCCCCCAGCTATGATCAATTGACTATACGTACCTATAATAATAATCATCATCACATTAATCTTAAATCTTTAGCAAAATAAGAGGGAATCACATAAGTTATCCCATTTTTATTTTTTTTTTATTTCGCTGTTGTTTCACTGTTTTTTTTTATATAAATTTATTATTAATAATTTGATAATACTAGTAATATTTGTATTTTATTTATAGTTTTCTAATAGGTAAAATGTTATGAGATAACAAATGAAATAAAAAGTGAAAATGCAAATATTATTTTCGAGAAGGGGTGGTCGGTGCTGGTGGGGCTACGAGTGGGAGCAGCCACTTCTTTCTCTGTACTCATGAACCGCCTTCTTAGATACCACAGCTTAGAATCACAAGTATGATATTTGGGACAATTATCGAACAAAAAAAATTAAAAATTAATTCTCTTAAAAATGTAGAAGTGAAAGTGACCAATAAACTTGTATAACAGCCACTGATTATTTTTTATTTTGTGAATTTTCTCTTAATACTTTGTTTACACAAACTTATTTTTAGATTTGTTAAGAAAAAAAAAAAACTTATTTTTTGATAAATTAAGGCCCATATTTGTGGGAGAATGTTACTGAGATAGGCCATGAGCCCATTGGACATGTATTACGGGCCCATGAAACGGTATAGACCAACACTCTTTTACATTTCAGTAGGAAAAAACATAACACCTTTTAATAATCAATTTAAATTTGATTAATAAGATGCGAATATATCTAAATGGGTGTTTGTTTAAAATATACATGAATTAAGGGGAGAGAGTGATATGCACTCCCCGAACTAAATTCATAATGAGTTATCTGCTTGCTTCGAGTTCAATGTAGAGGTGAATTTAGTTCGATGTAAAGGTGACAAAATAAACTATCTCGTTTTGTTCAAGCCTATAAAATGAAAATACAAGGTTGGATCTATGCGGGGGTAGGGGATTTGTTTGGAGCGACTTGGTTAATTTTTTATTTTATCCAAGTAACATAATTTAATAAATTATAATTCAATGATCCACATTTAATACTTAAGCTAATATCTTAATATATAGACATAATTACGTATTTGGAGAAAAATGTTTATCTTCTTTTGAGTTAGAAAATTTGAATTAAAGTTTTCAGAATGTAATTATATTAAAATTTAATAAAAAAAAAAATTTACATACAACTCAAATTAAATTAATTATGAGTTAAATAACTTAATAATAATTGTGTGCTTCGTATATAACAGTAATCTAAACCATAAAAAAAAAACCACATACTTAGAGAAAAATGTTTATCTTCTTTTGATGAAGCTTTGAATCCTTATCTTTTTACAACAAATAAAAATAGCATTGACGTTCTCACACAAAACAAAAATAAATTCTTTGTTGATCAAACAAGTAGCACAACTAGGTGACCCACACATTCATTGGTTGTAGTATTTAAATCAAGACCAAAAATATATATATATATATATATATATAAGCTCCAACTATAACAAGTTTGACATTAAGTGTTATGTTATAGCAAATTTCTCAATTTGCATTTAGACAAGTTGAGTATCACGCATTATAAGTAGACAAAGCAAGGGGGAAGAAAAAGGCACAATGTGAANATGCTTATAATATTGCCCACATTTAAATTGAAATTTAAGTTGAATTCATTTATGTGATTTGAGAATACAAATTTTTGGATTATGATTATAATTGTATATAAAACTATACAAGGAATTCTAAAATTAATTTATTTATAGTAAGAAAAAATGAGAAGATACTAACAAAGTGTGAATTCAATTGATAACTGAATTTAATAATTGAATTTTTTTTATAATATTAAAAGTTTAAATTTATAAAATATATATATATTAAAAAATTAATTATAATTATTATTTATTCCCAAACAAAATTATTTTTACTTCTATTAACTTAAGATTATTTTCACATGCTAACAAGAAAAAATATCTGTAAAACCCAAGAAAATATTAATACCAAACCAGTTTTGTTACTTCTAGTTTATTGTGAACTTTATTTTATTTTTTAATAAGAGTTCATGTGAGCTATTAATAGATATTAAGTGACTTTTAAGAGTTCAATGATGAAAATAATGATGCGAATAACGTTCCTGAATGGAACATTCATGAGCAGTTTATAGGTTCGCGTTATGTCATTGGGAATAGCGTTCTGTGATCCTTTTCGATCATGGAAATGGGCTTTACGAAGATTTGAGGACCAAAAACGGAGGTTAAATAAACTTCAACCCGCAATCAACGGCAGCGAATCCCTTTGGAGAGATAGCTACGGTCGTGGGTTGTTTTAGAAAATTAAGACATCCCCACGTGGTCAGATGTTAGATTTCGTGTGGGGCACCGCCTCTCTTTGTCACACGTGTGGCTTAGAATAGAAACATTGTTATGAACTCACTTATGACCCTGAGATGCCGTACGTTGCACGTTCATTCTTGATTCTTATCACGTCGATCGCATTGCTACTCTTATTAACTTGGATTTGACTTTGGGAATTGAATCATATTTCTTTTTTTTTTAAATAAAAATTATTTAATATCAAAATTATATTAAATATTAAATAATTAAAATTAAAATTAAATTAAATCACAAATTGATAAGATTTTTTATTAAATTTTAATATATTTATATTTTAAAAGCTCAAATTCAATCAACATTCGATTAAATTAGAAAAAAAAAGAGAATTAAACCATTTCCCGATTTGTGTATCATCCTTGCATAAAGGGTGATGTTAATCTTGTTTGTATTATTCCAATTTTGTCAATGTCCTGTGCAAAGAAAAATATATATTTCAATTTATTTAAGAAAGTTTTCTAAATATTTTGGTATGAAATGGTAAACGTGATATCACATAAAAATAGTTATTATAATAAGTGTACATTAATTTCAATTTTATTTATAAGTGTGCAAATAACATTTTTGTTATTTTATATTAACATAGTGTATCATGTTTAAACGTTATCATATAATTAATTTATTTTAAAATGCAAATTATTTGTATATGTTTTGGATTATATTTTGTTTAGGAATATTGATTTTTGATAACAATCATTGTTAGAAAAATTGTAGAGTATTGTCCGTTATGTTTGGATATATAATTTTAAAAGGATTTTATAATATTATATTTTCAAGTGAATCCAACACTACTAAATTCTTTTATCACTAGACTATAGTGACTTTATAATATTATGTTTTTGTTTAGATTGTACAAAATCAAATTATTAAAAAAAAAAAAAAAAGAGAAAGTGTTAGGTGCTAGAAGGATCGTTTGCTAGTAAACGGACCAATAACACGTTATCATAAAAAGAGTCGAGGTTTCGCATTCTATTTAATGCTTATTTTCATACAAATAAAAAAGATGCATGTTATCGTACCAACAAAATATTTGTTTATTGAAAAACTTATCAATTATTACTTTTATTATTTTTTAATATTTAAACGATTATAACATTTTACTATTAAGATATTAGGACTAATGTATTTGATGTAAAAAATGGTCCGAGTTTAAAAAGAATATATAAAGAAAAACTAAAGTAATTAAGTGACGTAGTCAAATATATAGTGGGGATTATTTTTGTTAGAATACTGTACATTTATAAATAAATTATATAGACCTAAGCATAACTAAGCTCTGCTCCTAGACATAGAAACATAACAAATCTTATCATGATGACAGAAAATGATTTCGTATAGACTTTGAAGCTGTCCTATTATACTATAATATGTTCCTTTCAAATTAAAGAATCGTTTCGATCACAATTCTTACACAACTAGGTTGTGTTTTTTTTTTTTTTTAACGTTAATCAATATTTTAGTGAATAATTGAAGATTAATTTTTTTGGATACTAAAGTAAACATAAATTTCTCAATAAAACATTTTTTGATGTACATAGTTAGAAATTTAATTTATTGACATTTAAAAAACTCAGTTAATTATGTTAGACTTTCTTATCTTACTTAACTAGTTCTAGACGTGAACTAGTTGTATGAGAAAATTGTGATTAGGTACTAAGGGCTGGATATGTTCGGACGTATTGTCGCAGTACGAATCTTGACCCTTGGCTCCCAACATTAATTTAATTATACAAGTTGGAGATTTTAAATTTCCCGGAGCAAGGAGCCTTCGCGGAAACACACCCATACTTTGTAATTTTCCAAGAGTTGTTTGTTTATTTTCTTATACAATTAAATTTATTGTTTCGTGTTATTAATGATTATTAATAAAAAATATAAATAATAAAATATTATTATTTTATATTTTTTATTCAACGATAAACAATATAATAAGGAAGTGAGATAATAAATTTTTATTTCTTCTTATCTGTCTCTATAAATAATAGTGTGCGCACGAGGGAACTAAGGTGCAAAAATCAGATCATGAATGGGTCAGGATGGGAATCAGGGTGCAAGCAGCACCCAAACGACAAGCAAGTCCCAGGAGGTGTTTGTTCCTCTTGTTTAAGAGAAAAACTGGCGCAGCTCTGTGTTGATTCTACCAAACCAACACAAATGGATCATTTTGATACTTCTTTGCTGTCTGCTCAATCCAAACACGCCCCTTCTCTGTCGTCGTCGGTTTCTTATCGGCGGCGCCACCACCGGAATGCATCCGACGTGATGGTGGATTCGGTTCCACGTAATAATTCTTCCAAGCTTGCTGGTTTCAACAAGAGCAGATCACTTGCTTTTGCTTCGAGAAGTCAGGGAAGGGATGTGAATCTCAACGGAGTTTATGGAAGGAAGAAAAATGGGTTTTGGTCCAAGCTGCTTAAATTGACAGGGAAGGGTACCAAAGTCCCCTTGATGCATTCCGCCACCATAATAAGGGAGCCAAGGGCTTAAGTGTTACAGCACTTTTTTTTCTTTTCTTATTTAGGATTTTTTTTCCTACTTCTTGATCAATCAAATTAATCATTTAAATTATTAAATATATATATATATAGGCAGTGTATGTATGAAATTTTCAAAGATTGAAAATTTCGTGGAAATGAAGGAAAACCTTGCTTCGAAGGCTAGGCGATCAATTTGTGGCCACAAACAAGGATGACGATTGCCTCTTCTGTTGACTCTGCGATATTTTTAATTTTCTATTCATTAGCGTGGAAAAGTTTTTGCCGTGTAAATTAACAATAACTTAATATTTTGCCATAAAAAAATAACTCAATATTTGAGATTTTTTTTTACTCATGTAAACAAATAAAAAAATAAAATCAAACAGTCATGGACCAAATCTTCTGTTTGTTTCACTTTTTTTTTTTATTTGGTTAAAAATTTTATTTTCATAATTTAACCATACATTATTATTTCATTTTTATTATTAAAAACTGAGACAGGATTAAAAATAAAAATTTTGATCCAATCAGTTGAACTTGTATTATAAAGACTTATTTAAAAAGGGATAAAAAAAATTTTCCCACTATTCTGCTTCATTTTAATTGATAAATAATAAATTAGTAACTCATTGATACTCCCAACAATATCATATTATATTTTATCAATAAAAATAAGACAAAGAATAAACAACAATATCTTTACTCCTAGGATGTGAATTAAGTGATAAAGAATCGTAAGCATCATCGGTGGAATTACGAATCCATGCGGCCTGCTGGTACAATTGGAAGAGTATTTCATATACTTTCTGTATTTGATTGATTAGTTACCTATGGCAGTTTCTGTACAGCAGACTACCTCCCATCTTTTGGGTGCATGGGGGTATCAGATCAGCTACAAAAAAAATTTCCAGGTGCACCATAACAGAGATCCCATTACTGTACATGATATCATTGAAATACATACCCAATTTATGAACACTCACGAGCACTTGCCTAAAAGAGGGAATATCATCTTGCAGGACCAGAGATACTGGTTGCCACGTCATCATCATCCTCGTCATTGTACCTACCTTGTTCCAAAGAAGGATGTTTTAGTCTTTGAAATATCTCATCAAGGGACTCAGATGAGGAAACACGGGATATCTTGGTGGTTTCCTCCATCTGCCTTAAAGGAAGAAACTTTTTGGCTTTCACGTTGGCTTTGAAACTCTGAAAGCCTGTCTTCATTGTGCTCCATGTCGAAGCTATACCTGAAGATGCCACTTCAGCTATATTATTAGAACGAGTATTGCTTCCATCAAGTAAGGAGACCTTAGCAGAGGCTATGTTTTTCTCTTCTGGCTTCAATCCACTATGCTCTCTTATAGCAGCATACTTGGTACTGATAGCTTCCCTGCTAGAGCCATATTTCCTTGTTTCTTCCTTCAGACTTCCATTCTTTTTCTCATTAATTACATTGGATGCAGCCTTCATTTCAACACCATTCCTCTCCTGACCAATTTAATTTCTAATATTAGTCAACTTTACCAGCCAAAAATATAAAACTAAAAAGAGAAAGTAACGCAGTGTTTGGTTCGAGGGATTTGGAGGGGAGGGATTATTTGCATTTTACCTTTCTTGTTTCAAAACATAGAAGGGGAGGGGAGGGACTATTACCTTTAGTTTTCCCTCCCTTTTCCTCCATTTCTTCACCTCCACTTTTTCGCCCCCAAAATTAGAGGGTTCTAGAGGGGAGAGAAATATTTATTGATTTTGGACAAAAATGCCCTCATATTTTATCTCTCTCTTACCTATAAGATTATAATAATAAATTTACTCATTCCCTTCCCTCCCTTTGAACCAAACACTCTTTAAAAGTTCCTGCAGTAAGATCTTGCAAGTCTCAATAATAAGGAAACCAAGTTTATGTCACTCTAGTTATGGGAGAGGAGATAACAGATGAAAACAGTGAACAAGATTATGCTTCTATCTTTTAGGCATGACGACATACCAGGACGTTGCTGCCAGATTCAATATCTACACCATTGAAATTCCTTGCCAGTGGAACAACTTGCTCCCCTACTTTGTATCCTTGCTCAAGCCAAGATCGTTCTACAAATACCAGAATTTTTTATTCAATCATAATCACATGTTCAAAAGAATGCACAAATACATAATATTCTAAAAAGTATAATTGAACATAAATTTTTTTATACAGTGGTGCAGAGTTACTGATTCAAGTCCACACATGTCTAGACTAGGTCTACCAAGAATTTCTGATGATGCACAATACTCTCTACATTCCATATTATCTGTTGTTATTGTGCATAGATTAAGAAATGCAATTAATGTATTTAAAATTCTTCTTAAACCTCCTATATACTCTTACTTATTTTAGTGCTATCTAGTTTTATGACAAGCGTGTGAAGCAATTAAGGTTGATGAAGATAAAGGTATAGTTAGAAAAACAATAATTAATGTTGTCTTGAACTTCTAAAACAACAAAGTTTAAAACAAAAACTTTTCTCAACAGGGACAGATAAAATGGAATGGAGAGAGTATTTCAAAGATGATGAAACAAAGTTCATCATGGAGATAGCAGGAATGAGAGTTGTGGCAATAGTGAAAGTAATGGCATGCATACCTTTTTGTAGTATCATTAAACCTGATGGATCAAAACCATCCATATCCTCGGCTTCAGTTTCAAAGATGTATCTCTTCCAGGTCCCCAGAAAATCAAATATTCTGTTGAAGAAGTTGCTTGCCACCAAAAGGGTGTATATAACCATAATAAGTGGATAGATTCTATTGAACTTGTCCCCAAAGAAAGGGACAGCTTTGTCGATGTTCCCCATTCGCTGCAATCAAGGTTCCATGATTCACCCATAAGTGAGGAGAGGAAAAAATTCTAATGCAAAACCACGGATAATTCCATAGTTGCTAATTTTGTCAAGCACCCTTTAAAAACAGAAAAGGCATAAAACATGAGACAGCAAAATTATCTGAGGCTTTTGGGATTAAAATGTGAACAAAGTCCAGGTGACAAGTCCTGCTGAAATTTTAATTTAATTGATAAAGTCATGACAGGTTGATTAAATCTCCTGACCATTAAGTCAAAAAGACTCCCATACCATGACAAGAACCAATTCATGCTAAAAGCTTATGTTGTTAGGTCAAGGCTTAGGAATGATGTATATTATATCCAACAAATATAATAATAATAAAAATAATATATTCAACCATGAAAAATACTATGACAATTAAAAAGAAAAGAAAACTAAACTTCAGGATGGGATCAAAATGTAATGAGGATTTATTTGAATTCGCTGTTTTCTCTTAGAGTATAGATCCTGCAATAATGGCTTTGTCAACTAAAAGAATTATTATAAGGTATTTTGACAAAAAGAGAAGTAAGAGAAAACTCAATAACACTAAATTGCAAGTATGAAATTATGACTGCATTTCAGGATTATGCCAGCCAAATCACATCTCCCAAGAGACAGTTCAAGGAGGCAAAGAAGTACCTGTTCAAATATAGTCGTTCGATCAAGACGAATGAGATTGAGAAAATTGTATGAGACAGGGGGTGCATACCGAGCAACCATCCTGAAAACAATGGAATGAATATAAGGGCCCTTTCACAACATAAAATTAAATATTCAGAAAGCCCAAAAATAAAAATAAAAATAAAAACTTACGAGCATATCATAAGCAGGTTAACTGAGCATGTTTGTCTTGGTGTCAATGAGTAAAACATCAGCATTCCAATTTTCAACAAGGAATAATATGTGCAGACACACATATACATGAGAGGACTAAAAGCAAACACCTGGAAAGAAATAGAGAATGTAAGAATATTAGGAACTGCTTAAAAGAGATCACAGCGGAAAATATTAGTCTCCCCCACGCGCCCAATACAAAACACAACAAAAAATTGCAAAAAGATCTGTTCTATAAAGTTTCAACAAGATGAAGGAGCATCAGAGTGTCCACAAGTAATAATGAGAAAATCTCCACAAAAATCTTAAATGTCACCTGCACAAGCATCTCCTGAGCTCCAACAGATTTTATAAGAATTGAAAAAATAGATAGATCAACGCTTGGTAGAAGGGTTGCCTCTGCCAAAAGAATAGCAGCAGACATGATACCAAGTATCACAGCCAAGCCTTTCTGAACTTGCTTTCTTAAAATGCATCTCCAGAAAAATTCTGCAAAGAAACACCAATTATTTAGAACTCCAAGCTAAATGCCTCTAATAAAGTCTTCCATACTCAATGAAGAGCAAATAAGAGTGCATGCACAGGCACACATATATTGTACCATACAGTAAAAATAATGTTTATACAATAATAACGAAGAAAGCATCATAAGGAGTAATACTATTACTATTGTGCTAATATTTTATCATAAGAAATGGAAAGAGTAAGGGCTCCAAGGCAAACAAAGTGATTTGGAAGCAGCATTATAAGTCAACAACTCTGAATTTTACCTAAAGTGTCCAAGAGAACCCCCAATTTGCCAGTCCGAGCTGGTCTAATGCTAGAAATATATTTCCTGAAATGATGGGACAGAAGTGTGGTTAAAATAATCCAGAGCAGAAGGAAAAGAAAGAAAGGAGAGGGGGGTTTGAGAAGAAAATATAATTTGAAGCATACCATCCAGTTGAGCTGCGATGTTCATAATTTTTTATTGTATCTTCCAGTTCAATTGCTGCCAGTACATAAGTCATATACTCACTGCAAATGCAACAAATAGATCATATAAAGTGTTGTTATGTCAAATGAAAATTGTAAGAGGCCATCAGTGTAGTTAAAGGGAAATGATGAAACTACGCTGCCATCCAATCACATCACCAGATTACTCATGAGACATGAATTTGAAGGACGATGTCGAAAATAATTTGAACAAACAGTTCATTACAGGCATTTATCCAAATGAGAAGAATATAAACATTGAATTTATCATACACAATGGCTCTAGTAATCTCCTTGAACTACCCAAAGATTCAAAATGGGTTTTTGAGTGAATAATACCACCTAAAAAGCACCAAACTGATCATTTGCTTACCTTTTATACCTGTAGTACTCCTCTCGAGCTCCCCGAAGATGGCGCCTTAGTGTTGCCATTGACTTTTCATCGGTATCATAATCCATATCATTCTCCCCCAATCGGCCACCTTGTGGTTTGAAGGATGGGTCTTCCCTAAACTGGAAAAGTGAAGGTTACATTCAACCTAAAATATTACAAAGAAAGAAAAAGTTTCCATCAACCAAAATCATAACGAAAAAATGAAGGATGATTACCATTTCAGTTAGCATGTTATCAATGACAATCATGTATGGTCTCAGAGGGTCACGCTTGGACATCTGGTTGGATGTTGCTTGAGCAACCTATACAAATAAACCATCATTAATCTCTGAAATTTTGCTTCACAGCATATAAACAGACTTATTTTACATCCTCCTCACAAGACAAAATATAAAGCACAAAAAATCTTCCACAAAGAAAAACAAATCACACAGCTTTGCATGGGCAAAGAGAGTTTAAATCCAAGAAGCTAGGGCTAAAAAGTATAAAATGCAGCAAAGCAAATATATGTTAGAAATGTGAGCTTCTGATTTCATCCATGACAGTGTCCCTTACAGAAACATCTGAAGATTTGGCATTACCAACCAAACACAACCAATTATTGATATTTTAAGAGAAAGATCATACAGAAAAAAAGGGGGAGGAAGAAGGCAATCCAACTTCAGGAATGCAAAAATCCATATTCAAGAAGAACGTAATATCAGACAACAGTACCTATACATGAGGATGTCTTCTTCAACTAACACTTGGCATATGATAATATTAAACTGCGACCCTACTCTGTTTATAAGTTATGAATTCACCATATTTTCAATGCATCGTTATCTAAAATTCATTAATCTAACTGGTATTTAGTACAACAACTTAGGAGAGGGCCGCTATTCTGAGCTTCATGTAAGACAGAGTCACAAACAAGAAAAAACTGTTCTCTTTAGTATATAACAAAAATTATGCACAATTTTGTGAGCTTTGTCAAACAAATTTGAAATTTATAAAGGGAAAAAATTGTATAAAGAAGTTTTACTGACAACTTAACAAAGCACTTACAACAATAGCATTTGAAAGTTCCTGATGAGCATCATCAAGTTTGACAGCCATTTTGGCAATTTTGTGAGAAAGAACTTTCTGGCGAGTGGTCCAGTCGGCATTTCTCCAAAGACTTTTAGGGATTTCACTTAAACCGAAGCCTAGAAGAAAGGCACCTGTGACAAGTCCAAAAGTATTCGAGTATGCCATGGCCAGTCCCAAAAGATCTCGAGTCCTGTCACATGCACACACCAATGAAAAAGTTATGTTGCATGATTTGTCAACCATGAGGAGAGATATCTCTGTATCCATGACTGAACGGTTTTCATGAATGCAGTAATATATTGTGGAAGCCCCTGCAAGACATGTTCGCAGGAATTATGATGATCAAATTTCTGAAATACATTAATCTAACAATCATGTGGTCAATTATCACCAACAAATGCACTTTGACTTGTACTTCAACCACCACCCTCTCTTTTCCCAAAAAAAGTTGCTCATAACAAACTAAAAATTAAGGACAAAAATAGTCTTGCATCTTCATATTTGAGGAAATCATAGAAGCTCTTCAAATGAACTTTAGTTTTAAAGAAATAATTAATAGGAAATAACATCAACCTAAGTGCCAAAGTTATAATAGAAAAGCTATAATCTACATCAAAACAAATCAAGTTTAGAAAGATGAGATCAAACCCGATCTTGTGCATCATAATGAGAAGAATAACTCCAAAAAGGCCAATGGATCCAACGATTAGATAGAAGACCAAGTTAGCATGTACACTAGTCTTCAATCTTTCTTTGACAGTGAAGTCCCCAGCATCTTCAAAACCCTGAATAAGGGGCACCACAGCCCTGCTTAGGACAAAATAATTTAAGTATATGAGGAAATTTGCATTTCCATTCTGTAAACAACATTTAAAATTTTCTCCATGCAACATAACAAGAATGCAGGAAAAGATATCAGAAGGCAAGAAGTAAGCACAAAAGTAAATCAACATGATAATAGCACATAAACTACATCACTTGAATTCAGAAGCACATGTCGTGCCTGACACAGTATGTAGTTCACAAACTCAAATAGGGAATTTGGAGGAATGGTCGATTACCAAGCAAAGAGAGGGGAAATCAACAAAAACAATCAACCAAGAGAGCCCAAAACTTTTCACCTATGTCAACCTTTATACAACTTATTTAAAGTACTTATAGTAATATAAAAGTAAAGCAAATATTTAACGGTAGCAACTTTATATGAACATACCAAGTAAGTAGAAAGGTACTCCAATATGACCAGCTCCAAAAGAAAGAAATACCTCCATTTTCATGGTGAGGAGACATTGCCTACATGTGTCAAAATGCACCATTATGTTAATGAACATTGAAATCATCAATGCACAAATAATTCTTAAACCAAGTACTACCCTCTTGATCTCTTGAAATTGAAAATACTAAGTTGAAAAATTCTTCTATTTTGAAGAAAAAAAATGATGGCACAATTATTAGCAACAAAATTATCAAAACAAAGGAAACAGGAGAGAGAAGTAATAACATCCTTGCTTTTACCAAATTATTGTTAAGCTTAATACAAAATATATAGTCATACATCCATGTTATCCACATCATGGAGACATCATGATATTTTTTGTCAATATTGCAGAGCAAGACTTCACATCATTATAAAATCATTATATGTAGCACTATTAATTAATGCTACAGAAAATATAATTAAACTCACTCCCTGGTTCAAAAATAGAAAAGCCTTGCACAAACAATAACAACACCAAATCTACAAACTATTTTTTCCTTTCAAAGTACAAATCTACAAAATACCAAATTATTAGAGAAGTGTTCATCACAGTCCTACAAACTCCAAAAATAAGGAAACAATTGGTAAATATGATTACTCGCATCCATTTCTACATGATCGCTAGCATCCATGGATTATCAATAACAAACTCTGAACTCCATAAAAACAGAATATCATGACTTCTACATTATCACTAGCATCCATTTCTACATGCTGCAATATATACATATGTTCCTCATTTCTAAGGCAGAGCTTATAAATCACATTTTCACCTTTCTCTTTCAGGGAAAAAATATATGGAAAGAAGAGAAGCAAGACATAGTTCATTACCAGGAAAGAAATCTCTTAATATACTCAACTAGTTAAAGTATAACTTTTAAAAAAATTAATAATTCATCAAACAAAAGAAGTAATTATTGCTCAAATGTACATATAAAATGATTTTTTTTTTCCTAAGCTTTCTCTTTCACTCTATCTATAGCTACATAATCTTTTAAAACTACATGTTCTCTCATGACTTCCACATGTCTCTTTGATGTTGTTGTTATCCTCTTCAACATTCTCCCGAACTTTCTCATTCTTTCCTATTGTGCAAGCAATGACAATATTTAAGGCTATTCGCCATCATCTTACCTTGAATAATCCGTTCCTTTATCCAACATTTTCTGAAGTTACCAAACATTAACCTCAACATTATTAGTTCTATTATATCGCTTACCCACAAAGATTGCAGCATTTATGGCTTAGCAAAGCCTTTGAAAGGCATGCCACTGCCAGTCAAAACATTTTTTAAAAAGTAAGTTTCCCAAATTCATAATCATACTTCTTTTTCCAAAAATTCCATAATCGACATCACATAAACCAAACCATCCAACCAACATCCCATACATAACAAATGCAACATGGGTAACTTCAACCAGCAAACTTAGCTAATTTTTCTAAATGCAGGAATAAATATATACGCCTTCCTCAACACCAAGTAAGCAGAGTCAAACACAGAAGAGAAGACTTGAAAACAAAAAATGAAAAGAATAAATATTAAAACGAATCAATCGAAACTAAATTCCAAATTGATCAAATTGAGACGATTAAACCAAACATACAGTTTCAAGCCATAAATTGCATGCTAATAAAGAACCGAAAGATAAAAAGGAGAAATGAAATAGTACCGCCCAAATATCAGCGGGCACGAGGATGATCATGGAGAGCGAACAAAACCACGCATATCCTACAGTGAATAGGACATAGCGAGGCACGGCTGGGCCAGCGAAGTACCTCAGCGTGAATAGCACCATGCCCATTGTTAGGGGCAGCGAGATCAGGTAAAACACCCACATCGCTTTATCTGTCTATCTACCCGGAATCAGCGAACGCAGTGACTATGGCAGTGGCAGAATTTAAGAAGAAACGCTTCAGTGAAACGGATCAGAGGGACAGATCGCAGTTAAATTTCAGGTAAAGTGTAGAACCCGCCCCCTTGGCTGGGCAGTGCGCGCCACTAGCGTCTTACTTTCCTTCTCTTTGGGTTGTTTGAGGCCGAGTTGGGAGTGGGCTCGAGACGGATATATGTATATGCCGTGATCTGGGGCCTGGCCAGGGGTTAAGACGGTGGCCACCCCCTTCGTCTCCGGCAACAAATCCACCTAAAAAAAGTCTCTGTTCACCGCTTAGCTCCGGGTGCTGGGGCCCGTATATGCTGACAATTATGCTTTTATCGCTAATTGATTCTCCTTTCATCATTTCTTGCCCAAAAAAATAAAATAAAATAAAATTCTCCTTTCTATCGTTTTGCTTTTCCCTCAAGAAGAAAACAAATATAGTAGGTAATATTACTCCACTATTCTTTTAACCATTTAAAAAAGTGTCTGCAAGAAGTAGTGGGACTAATATAATTTTGTTAGCATTTTTTGGATGCATAAATTATTTAAAACTATTTTTATTTTATATAAAATTATAAAATAAGATAAGATTAACTATAAAGGCAAAAATATTTTGAAATGAAAATTAAATTTTTTTAGTCATAGCATTCCAAATGTACGGGGAAAAAGCGCCAATAACCTCACCTGATGACTAAAATCTTTATTTCAAAAATCTACTCTTTCAAGAAGGTGGTTGACGAATTCAATTTAACTATTTAATTAGTTTATAAATTTATTTATAAAATTAAGACATATATATTATCAAATTAAGCAATTTTCATAAAACTAATTATCATAACCGAATAAACTTACAGCTTCACGATGCCTTCTAAATTCTATCCTATTTGAAACTCCCTAAAATTAAGTTGCAGAAGTATCTCATCCCCAAGTATCTACGGACAAAAAAATAGTTACAAGAATTGTTTTGGGGCGTAACAAGAATTTTATTAGTGTGTGTCTAATGTGGAGATCTTAGAGCTATTTTAAATTTTAGATATTCTCTTTCACTTGATTCTATTATTAGAGGGGTGATATAATATTGCTAAGATAATATGTGGAGAAAAAAAATATGGTAATTTAAGATACCTCAATTTAAGAAATTTTGTTGGTCCAAACTGTAATGGAGAGAAGGAGAAGAGAAATATATGTGCAAAATAATTTATGGGATTTGTTTTGATGTGGGAATAAAGGAGGAATAAAAAACTTCATTACTATATTTGATTTGCAATTAGAATAAATAAAATATTACTTTATTTAGTATGTAAAAAATGAAATAATTTTTTTAACAAAATAGTTAAAATAACATTTATAATTTTTATGTGAAAAAGTATTTGTGGTATTAATGATATTTTTTATATGAATGATAGCTTAATACCACTAATTATTTAATATTGAATTTTTCTCAAATTTAAAGAATCAAACTATTTTAGAATAATAATTCTTATAGTAAAAGTAACCAAACATATAAGATATAGGAATAAACCATTCAAATCCATGAACCGTGCTCTAAGTTAAAAAACTTTAATGTACATTTACTAAAGATGCTAATAAAAAAAAGTATAAAAAACTCTTTTATTTTATGTGATGTATTTTTCATATCAAAACTAGAATTTGAAAACACATTCTTTTGAGATATATTTTCCACCACACTTAATTCATATTAGTATTTAATAATTAACAGATAGTAATAATAATAATAATTAACATTGATGCAAAATATTTATTATTTAATTGACATAATACAAAATTTATACAAAATAAATGTTCTTTGTGTTTGTGGTGTGTGAGGAATTAGGATAGACAAACAAAAAAAAACTTAAGAATTTTAATTTAAAGAAAATTGAGGCCAGATCAAATTTAAGTGTTAAAACTATAATATTCATGATGGTGCTGGCTGAACAAAATTCCACTTAACACATATAACTCAAGTTATTGTTATGTACAAAAAAGCAACATGACTTAAAACATACGTACTGAATTTGTTCTGTGGTTTAGCACAAGTACAATTAGGAGATAAGGTGAACACTTCCCTGATGTTGGTTAAAAAAAGTACGGCAATTTTAAACTGCGGATTGAGTAACCAATAGGGAGCGACCAACTAGGCTTCACGATCCGTGTCACCTCATCCAGATGGCATACCATCCGTCTATTCAAACTGAGAAAACACAGCTCACAACAGTAGAGGCCGTCCGATTCGTAAAGAAGAAAACACACGGATAGTCAATTCTATCCGTCGATTAGTCTCCGTGCGCCTCCGTTCTCACTCTATTTATAGCCTGTGACCTCTCTCCCTTTTAAAACTTTAGCTTCTTGTCACACAAATTCAGAAAAGGAGTCTTAGTGGAAGAGAAGAGAATTATTCGAGGTAAGTCTTCTTTTGGGTTTCAGTAAATTAGGGTTCTGCCTCTGTCTTAGTATTGCCAATTCTTCTATCCCTACGTTCTTCTTAGGTTGAATATTTGGTAATTTTTCAAATACATTGAATGAGTATGCAATCGATCTTTCTTTAGTGAAACAAGTTGAATTCTTCTATTTCATTCTTTCTATCACAGTTGGATGTCCTTTTCCCCCTCTTGTTTACAATTACAATTGTAACCCCTTGACTCAGTATAATTGTTAATTTTTAGGGTTTATATTTTGTTATTCTCTTACAGTGTTCGATGATGAGTTTGAAAGATTAGGTTTAATATCTTTGTGTTGCAATTGTGAGAAAAACGTTAGGGTTTATGAATTTTCTGGGTACCTCTTGTGTATTTTTCTGGAGGGTACCTTGTCATATACTGGGCAAGATTTCACGGTTTACCAATAAAATCTTGATTTTTCCCCTTTGAATTAATGTTCGAAGTGTTCGGTGCATGACTGGTTCTGTAGTTGATGTTTTATGTGATACATGGCTTGCAGGTGACTATCGTTTTCATTTCGTTATCAATATAATTCCTTGTTTTCTTGTTGGTTTCGCAGATGGCCCGTACAAAGCAAACTGCTCGTAAGTCAACTGGTGGAAAAGCTCCAAGGAAGCAGCTTGCTACCAAGGTATGTGCCAGAGTTGTAGTTAATTTCTTCTTTTATTTGGTTGTTTGACACCCATTAACTGGTTCTTCATCTCCTATGTTCTTAGGCTGCGCGTAAGTCTGCACCAACAACTGGTGGTGTTAAGAAGCCCCACCGTTATCGTCCAGGAACAGTTGCTCTTCGGTTAGTGCATTTGATAGGTTCTCTTTTTATCTGATGGCTTTTATGATTTCTTGGTTATGTTATCTGAAATCTTTTTTTGTTCTTGAACAGTGAAATTAGGAAATACCAGAAAAGTACTGAACTTCTGATCCGGAAACTCCCGTTCCAGAGGCTGGTCCGTGAAATTGCTCAAGATTTCAAGGTATGGCAATTTACTTGGTATCGTTTCTGGAATCTGTTCGTGTTTTTGTGATGATAACAACGATTTTGGTCTGTGTTGTTTGTGATTGCAGACTGACTTGCGTTTCCAAAGCCATGCTGTACTTGCACTGCAAGAGGCCGCTGAGGCATACCTGGTCGGGCTCTTTGAGGATACCAACCTTTGTGCCATTCACGCCAAGCGTGTCACCATAATGCCAAAGGATATCCAGTTGGCTAGAAGGATCCGCGGTGAGCGTGCTTGAGGTGCGCTGCTCGTTGTGAAGATTGGGTGGCTGCTGATAGTGTTTTGATTTTCTTTTGTTATAACAAATTCTATTAGGCTTTTAGGTGAATAGGTGTTACTGTTAGATTAATGGTGATAGGCAAATACTATTGAAAAGATAATGCCTGGTAAGAGGATGTGTGAAGTCATTGTGGTCTTGGAAATTGGGCATGTATTAATCTGGTGTTCTTTGAATTGTTAATTGTTCTGGTTCTTTCGGATGTATGCAGCCATGCTGAGTCTTATTGGACAACTATTTGTTGCCATCTAATCTAGTGTAGCTTATTGTTCAAATAATGTTCAATTGATGGTATTGTTTTAGAACCTTTTTCCGAGAGCTTGCAATGTTGGCATAAATGAGTTGGGCAAGGTCAGTTGCATAAAGCCTGAGTTTTGGATTTGGCTCCTAGTCTGGCAAGCTAGGAGTTACGGAAATAATAAAATAAAAAAATCATATAGTTGGATGCAGATTGGGAACAATACCCTTGTTTCCTCCAAATATTAGTGATATTCATAACGAGCTAAAAAGAATTAATTTACATGTGAAGGTGATTGGTGACATTTGTTTAGAAGCTGCAATTTAATTCAAGGGAACAGATTTGGTGAGGGATGATGCACATTGATAGTTGTGCCGGATGGTAGAGGACTAAAATAAAATGCACGGCTTTTGAGAGGAGGAAATGGGAGAAAGAGGGCATTTTCTTGCTCATAATGAGATGAGAAGGATAAAAAAAAGAAAAGAAAATAAAAGAATATGTTTAAATATAATGCGGATCTCTATTGGCAGAACTCTTACCCTTTAACATAAGTCTCGTATTAGCATATCATATCTCTTACCCCGTCATCATTTAACGGTGAGACCCAACAAAAAAATGGATATGAAGATTCCAATTTAGGTTTGAGATCTACAATATCTTTAAACCAAAAGAATATAACCTTCCATGCCAATTAAAAACTTCTTATTATATATTCACAGGAAAAGAAAATTATTCTTTACTAGTAATTCTTGTGCAACAAGTTACCTATTAGAACTTGGAACATTCTAAAAGACTAGCCGGCTAAGAAAAGTCATAATAGATAATATTACAACAATGTACATTCTTCGAAACTACTATTAGAAAATTCATAAATAATAATGATAAAATAATATTGAGACATTCCTGTTTGGTGTGCATAGAACAGAACGGTGATCGGTTCTACGTGGGTTTCGTCCAATGTCTGTTTGCCCAAACAAACGACTATTATTTCAAAGCCTTTTCCTTCTCCGTTTATATTCCGCGTTCGACACACAATTTCAATCTCAATCTCATTCGCCTTGACGTTCAACGTCTGTTGCCCGTAGGTTCCTTGTGGAAAACCCGCCAACTTCGGACTTTGTCTAATACCAATCCCCTCTCTCTTCCTCGTACCTCTGCTGTTTTCCTGCACCAACAGAATCCAGCATCCTCCTGCCAAATCCTGGTAACAACTCTGATTCCTTGTTAGTTTATTTGTTTTATCCATTTTTTGCCGCTATAATTCTGGATTAGAAGGTGATAATGATGAGTGTTCTTGCGTTGAATATGTCTGTTCTATATATATCTTGAGAAAGTTTGATATGGATTTCAATTTTCTCCTTGGTTTGCACCCAGAACCTGTTGAGGATAAAAGCAGTAACCAATAAATCCTTCCCTTGATTCCAAGGTAATGGATTTCATTTTTGCATGATGGGCGTTTGAGAAAAGGACAATTTGTGGTGGATAAATAGAGGAAGAGCGAAACAGAGTTTCCAGCGACCTCAAAAAATTGTAAGAAGTAGCTGAGGTGGAAAATTTCTGCACCAGATGAAGCAATAACCCACCCAGAATCTTTCTGAGCCAGAACAAAGCCCAATTCAGCTAACGAGTCACTATTAGCGAATATGAGGGAAGAGCTGGATGTCAAAGAAAAGAGAACTGGGTCATTGATGAAGGAGGATATGGAGAATCTCAAAGGGTCTGAGGATCATGCAGTGAAATTGCTTTCTGACTGTAAGAGGAGAGTTCATGAATTGGAGTTGGAACTGGCCAAAAGAAAAGAGTCAGAAGCGAATTTGCTTGATTCTCTGGAGATTCAAACAAGACAGCTAGAGCTGAGCCAGATTTTGCTTGAGGAATCAAAGGCTGAGATTGCTTCTCTTCGAGAGAAGCTTCAAGGTTTTGCTTCTAATGGGGCTTCCACCAAAGAAACTACAAGGGGTTCTGAAACTAAAGCTCAACCTGCAAAAGAGAAGTCAAATGTAGCGGAAGACGATGATAAACAAGCTACAGGGAAGGTGAAAACTATGCTCAAAGAAATGAGCTTGCTTAGGAACGAATTGAAGCTGGCAACTGAGGCGGAAGAGAAAAGCAAGAAGGCCATGGATGATTTGGCATTAGCCCTGAAAGAAGTAGCAACAGAAGCTAGTCATGTGAAAGATAAGCTAACCATAAGCCAATTGGAACTAGTACACAGCATACAGGAGGCAGAACGCTTGAGAGCTTTGTTAAAAAGCACTGAGGAAAATTACAAACAGCTTCTAGATGAAACAAAGAAAGAAGCTGATCAATACAAAAATACTTCTGAAAGGTTGAGATTAGAAGCTGAAGAATCGCTTTTGGCCTGGAATGAGAAAGAAACCGAGCTCGTAAATTGCATAAAAAGGGCTGAAGACGAAAAATCATCTGCAACTGCTGAACCGCTTGAGTCGCTCAGAGCAGCAGAGAGCAAGATCAAAGAATCAAAAGGAGAAAACCAGAAGCTGAGGGACATCCTTAAACAAGCATTGAATGAAGCCAATGTTGCAAAAGAAGCAGCTGGGATTGCCAAAGCTGAAAATGCTCAGTTGCAGGATAGGCTTGCAGGGAAAGAGGAAGCCATTAACTTGATTGCCCATGAAAATGAAATGCTGAAGATTAATGAAACTACATTGGTTGAGAACATCAGAGTGTTGAAGCAGTTGCTGGCAGAAGCTCCAGGAAAAGAGTTTAAAAACAAAGACAAATCACCTGATCGTAGTGAAAAAATCAATGGAGATTCGATCAATTCACAACCAGTACCTCAGCAGGAGATAGAGGCATTAAATCCAGATGATTTCGATCAATTCGATGAATCCCCGTCGAGGAAAAGAAGAGCTCTGTTGCGAAGATTTGGAGATCTTTTAAGAAGAGGTTATCAAAGAAAGGAACAATCCATCGTGTGATGCTCATGTGCATGACCCTATTTTTTTTACACATTAGATTTTTGTGTTTAGATAGTTTTACTTTTATTTTGTTTAGAAACTTCTGGCAACTTTGTTGTATATCCTTGTGGTCATCTAAGAATTATATTGTTTTCTTTTGGTACCAAGAGAAGAAGCAGAAAAATTATGCTCTAGGGAAAAGAACACGTTGAATTTCAGAGAATGTTATGTGTTTCTGCCGAGTTCATCAACTTGATTCAAGTCCATGTTTGATAAAGATAATCCTGTGAAGGAAAAAGTAAAAGTAGGTTGATCAGAGAATGAAAATAGCCAAGTTAGGAAAAATCCAAGCTCGACTCTTAGTTAATTTAATTTATTTTCATCCCTGGTTTTGATGGGCTTAATATGCGAACATAAACACATTCTACAGAGTACTTTTTTGAGGGGAATCTCTTTTTTATTATGACCCGTTGTTACAATTTTGACGCATTAGTGTCGTGGAAGATGTTCTTGTCACCTGGATTAAGAAAGTAGGGAAAAGATATTCATTGATTTAACACGTTTGCGGTCCTAAACCCCATTGACAATCAATTCAATAAACTTTCAAAAGATTTGATAAGAAATCATCGATTTGCATTATCACAAAAAAAAAAAAAAAAAAATCAATTTGCCTAATATCTTAACTATAATACTTCTATTTACTCTCTTTTATTATATCTGATAAGATAATTAATATTCATGGTCTTTATAGTCTTGTCTAAGTTAAATTAAATTAGTTAATATTTAATATGATTTTGAATACTAATAATTCATTAAAAAAAAAAAAGAGTTATGATCAGTTTAACGTGTAAATCTAAGCACATTTTCTTTATACTCTAACGGCATATTTAACATTATCTAGAGTTTACTGATTTTTTTTATTATGACACATTGTTACAATTTAGACGCATTAATCACGTGGTTGATGTTCTTGTAAACTGAAATTAAGAAGAGTAGGTAAAAGATATCTATTAATTTACACGTTTGCGGTCCTAAACCCCACTGATGACCAGTTCAGTTTGAAAGATTGAAAATGTTTTCTTACACATGTCAATAAGAAATTCTAAATAAAGTGCTTATGATCAAAATAGTGGAGATTTTGGAGCATTTTTTACTCTTGTGCGTGATAAATATTCATCTTATATTTTTAAAAGATATGAAAATACATTAAATGTTAAAAAAAAATCTTTCAAAAGAGTTAGAAAAATAACTAATATGGTGTGGCTAATTTAGAATATTTTTAATTTTTAATTTTTATTGAGTTATTTTTATTATTTTTTAGTTGGTCCTACAATATGTTACATAATTTTTTTATTATCTTATCTAATTATCACAACTTTTTTACTTTAAAGATATAATATTACATAAGTTTTTTTTTTAAAAAAAAATTAACTTCACATATCTCTAATTTTTATAATTTATATCACCAAAATAATAAATATTCTATCCCATGTGATAAATCATGCAACCTACTTTTTTAGGTTACTATACTTAAAATTCTTATATTGATATGAAACTTATAAAGTTGCATTTTAATAATTGTAACTTATCATTTTAAATTGTATAAATTATATAATTTTTATTGAAAATAATCTTAGTAAATAAATTGAGTTTAATAATTATAAAAACTGAAAAGTTAGACTTATAAAAAAACTTATATTAAGAAATAACTAATTGTTATTACTTTATTATTTAGATAAATTAATCCTAACGTGAATAGTGAGCATATATTCATGGTCATTAAAAAAATCAAAATATAAATTTTTATCAAAGATATTAATATTAATTTTTAAAATATCCTGTAAAAAGTAAATATTTTTTAAAAATATTTATTAAATCATAAGGAGAAATATTTAAATTTACGCCCTTCTATTACATTACTTCTGTATGAACTAGACGTTGACACCCGTTGTTAATATTAAGGCCCACACGCCTCGTAGTAAATATAAATATCTTTTCTTCAATAACATATGATTCCCATGGCATCAAACGGTTACTATATTCTTTCTTACAAAAGTTGCAACGTGGCACGCAGATATTGCGTCCCAAAAAGCACCGTCCTTCTGTATAGAGGTTTTGGCCTAAGAGGGTTTGGGGTAAAACTTATTTCCCTGAATGAGTCTACCCCAAACTTATTTCTGTTGATGGGTCTAGTTTTATTAAAAAAATTTTTTTTTTTAAATCTGTGCATAAATGTTTCATGAAAATAGACAAGGCTCTATAGATAAGAAATGGCTCCATAGCCTATGAAGCCTTTCTCTATTTCACGTGTTAATTTGGTTAGGGTGGAGGAGGCTCGATGGCCCACGACAACTTTATCTCATCTGATGCCTTTATTTATTTTCATAGAGTTTTGGTGCACTGATTTTAAAATATATTTTAATAAAATTAGACCCACAAGAAATAAGTTTAGTGTAGACTTTTGCACCAGACCCTCTGAGGTCAAAACCTCGTTCTATATAACCAGAACTGGACACGTTCCCAATCCACATATTGCTTCTCCCTATACAAAACAGATACGTGCACAGCTAGTTGGCGCACTCGCATTTGCACCCACTTACACTCAATTCTGACAATTTCACTGCCATGACATCCTCGGTGCTCAAGTTTTCCTCCCAGGAGGGAAACGATGAGAGTAAACGCGAACCATTGGACTTGATCGCTGAAAAGATGAATCCGACGACCAAAAATGTGTCATTGCCCAGTGAGACTCTTCTCAGAGATGCGATTTCCCTCAAGGATCAGGTACCCATTTGTTTCCCGTTGGTTTTTGTGGATAAAAATTTGTGCTTTGTGGGTTTTCTACTATGCCTTGCTTCCGATTATGTAGGCAGTGGAGGTTACATGGAGGGAAGCCGTGGGCGGAGGCACCCGTACGGAGCTGGTTGTAGACCCGACTGTGTATTCGGGTTTGTTGGGCACAGCTTTCACCTGCTTGAGGTCTTACGAGGTCACTGGCAACAAGCATGACTTGCTATTATGCGCAGAGATCGTCGACACGTGTGCCGCACGTGCCTCCCTCAGGTGCATAGCTACCATCGATTCACTTTAATCTTTCTGTTTTGTGCAATCTCATGTCTATTTATGGAAAGATCACTTTGCATTGTTTAATTCATGTCCTTTGTTGGTCTTTTAATCGCCTATGAAATGTTAGCTAACTGGGAAATTCACTATCTGCTGCAGGCCAGTGACTTTCTTGTGCGGTAGAGGGGGCGTTTATGCGCTTGGTTCTGTGGTGGCTAATTACACGGGGGACCATCTGAAGCGTGATATGTTTCTAGGTCTATTCAACGAGGTGAGAAACTATCCAACAAGTGTTAGAAAATATATCAGCACGCAGTTATTGATATCTCTATATGTTTCAATTTCAAACATTTATTATTCCAACCAAATGAATTATTTTGGCTACATTTCATGAAATTTAAGAAAAATTTTCTATTATGTTTAGTGAAATGGAGACTGTCCACACTTAACAGGAGATTCTGTCACATGCTTGCTGTATGGCCTAAACGATACTATCAAATCACTCTTGTTCTTTAGTTTTTCGTGGTCCTAAATTATGCAACTTGACTTTCTGTTTCTTCTGCAAGAAGTGCTTTGTAACTGTTGGAATCTTTGGGTTAGGCTAGTGGAAGACTCTACTGCTATTGCATGCGAGGGAACCTGGAATCAAATTATTTGAGTGTACTTTCATCTATGTTGAGTTCTGTGTTTCTCAGTATTTAAAGCCTTCTTAAAAAAAGAATGTATTTGTTGAAGAATCTTGGGCATTGGAGCTTTATGCTAGGTTCGGGATGATCAATTGCTGCTCATCCTGCCGAGTGTCACCCACACCTAGCCAAAGATTAGGTTGTTTTCTAGTGCAGCAGGGGAATCTTTAAGTGGCTTTTGGTCTAAGCAGATCTAGTTGAGTTCGATCATATCAAATCGAAGTAAATTGCTCCTTATAACTTAAATGTAAAGCTTTCAATTCTTTTATTTATTTTTTAACTAATCAGAAATACCATCTAAGCCATTGTGATAGGACTCAATGATCATGTCAATCATAGTTTTATTATGTTGGTGTCCTGTAATAAGAATCTGGACAATAACTCCATACTCTTATCATGTGAAGGTAGCAAAAGAGCGAGCCCTTCCTGTTGGACCCGAGGAAGGTGGTTTTGGGATGTCATATGATCTTATGTATGGGCGAGCTGGATTCTTATGGGCGGCTTTATTCATAAGAAAATATCTCGGGCAAGATGCATTGCCCACTGATATACTCATGCCTATCGTTGATGCCGTGTTGGCCGGGGGAAGGGCAGGAGCATCTGATATTACAGACTGTCCATTGATGTATAGATGGCATGGAACAAGGTATTTGGGCGCAGCAAATGGCCTTGCCGGTATCTTGCAAGTGCTGCTCCACTTTCCTCTTCCTAGTAAGGATGCTGAGGATGTCAAGGGAACTTTAAGATACTTAATGAGTAAACGCTTTCCTCACAGTGGAAACTACCCCTCAAGTGAAGGAAACCCAAGAGATAAGTTAGTACAGTGGCGTCATGGTGCAACTGGTGTGGCCATGACATTGTGCAAGGCCTCACAGGTAAATTATCTCATACGAACTATCTTACACATATCCAAATTCTCATACTCACGGGGGGGCAGTTTGGTGCATAAAGCTCTTGTTATGCGCATGGTCCAGGGAGGGTCAGACCACGTTGGGTACCTTGCCCTCTATTTTGCAAGAAGTTATTTCCATGACTTGAACTCGTGACCACCAATTCACATGGTGACATCTCTACCATTGTACTAAGCTCTCCCCTAGATGAAGCGCATGACTAAGAAAAAAAATTAAGTGTTTGCATACGTAACTTGATTAAGCTCAAATTCTAAGTATGACTGGAAACTTGGTTGTGTGTGTTTGCAGGTATTTTTAAGTGATAGAGAATTTCGAGATGCAGCTATAGAAGCAGGGGAAGTTGTGTGGAAGAATGGATTAGTAAAGAATGTGGGACTTGCAGATGGTGTTTCAGGGAATGCTTATGCCTTCCTTTCTCTCTACCGACTTACCGGAGAGAATATCTATGAAGAGAGGGCAAAGGCTTTCTCTTGCTTCTTTTATGATAATGCAATATCTCTGGCTAGACAGAGGGAATCCCTTCACGTAGGGGGTGGGAATGTGTATTCCCTTTTCCATGGCCTTGCTGGGATAGCATGCCTCTGGTTTGATATGATTGCACCTCACAACTCTAGCTTCCCTGGCTATGAACTCTAGATGATGATAATCAGAGAGTAGTAATTCTGGCCTGTAGATATTTAGTATTACGGTGCCACGGTTGTGAATTACATACGATAATTACTGTTTTTTTTTTTTTTTTTGGGTTTATAGAAAAGAAGAAAGCCATAATTAAAGTGTTTTAAACATTATCTAAATTTTGTAATAGTTAGATCAGTTTGTATGTTCCTAATTAATTAGCAATTCTAGCTTTGCACGGTCCTAGTTATTTATTTATCTGGGCCATAAATTATAAGTTCTGTAGTTTAGGAAATTGAAATATGTACAGGACTCCTCGCATGATTTCTTAATTTGAAATACAGATCATTATAGGTCTAAAGAAGATAAACACCAGATTCAATCCAATTCCGGATACTACTGAGAAATACCTAATATTGGTAAAATTCATTGTCAATGCTATTAAGATTTTAGGAGGACCATGTGAGTGTGGGGAAGAGAAAATGAAAGATGCAAATAATAACTGAATTCCATGTGCATCACGCGGGATGTCAAATTAATATGGTTTGATTTAGATAGAATTTTGAGAGTAATAAAATTTTTTATTAATTTTTAATTTAATTATAATCTTAAAGTTTAAATTTAAAATTTGTAATTAAATTAAAATAATCTGTACAAATTAAGATAATGTCGTACAATATCTCACGGCTTTTCTAATTGATACTTGTGTATATATCATTGCATTGCCTTTTGGTAGTGGAGCTGATTTGAGCGGTGTGCAAAAATATGGTCGAAGCAAATCGAATTCATGCTTCCAAATCTCTTCCTGTGGTTGCCAATTAACTAACTTAGTGAACAATAATTGAAGGCACATAATACATGCTAGTAGTTGGACTTTGCCACTTTGGGAACTCGTGGTTCCGTTTACTCTTACCAAGTATGGTTTTAATAAAAGGAAATGTCATTTCCACACTCAAATTGTACACCTATTTTTTAGGTTACAGTGCATGATAAAATTATAAATAAAAATAAAATAAAATAAAAAAGTAAATATATATTTATAATAAATATAAAAAGTGAATATAAAATTATAAATATACTTATAACATTTCTCTTAATAAAATTTTTTTAGAGGTATTAATTATAAAATAATTAAAATATCAATTTTTACTTCCTCTTATCTTAGAATTTTCATAAAATGGTCCCTTTTTTAATTTAAATGATAAATTAGTTCTTTTGTCGTAATACTTTGTAAAGCTTGCTGACGAGGCATTTTTTTCATCACATAGACATTTGCAAAGTGGGTTTTGGTGAGAAGTCATTAACTAAGGAAGTGATTTGGACATAGATGGGGCTTAATCTCTCTAATGGTCGCAGGACATAATTTTTTATTATTAACATGGTCTTAATCTCTATCTCATAAAATAATATTTGATTAATATATAATAAAATAATATAACTTAATCAATTATTATTCTATAACACTAGGTTTAAAACATGATAAAATACAAAGAATGTTGTCTTTATGGCTGTCAAAATAACAAGGCAATTAAGGTTGTTGGCTTAAACCCCACTACTTTCTTTTTAAAAAAATTGTTTTTCCTTATTTTTTAATATGTATAAGGAGGTTACAACTAAAATAACAATAAGAGAAACTATAAAATGAGAGATTTAAAAATATTTCAAATTCAACACATATTATAGATAAAACTCTGCTTGGTTTATATTTCAAATTCAAAAGATTTTCATAAGTCTCATTAATAATAACTTAAAAATGGATTGTTTAGAAGATAATTAATGGAGAGTTATAGTGCGATATTAGTCCCTCACTTTCAGGTAATGGTTATGGAGAGATTGGATTATGTAATTCTTTAATGGAAAAGTCACCTAATTGTGTTAGAATATTTATTTGAAATTTGAAATTTCATGGGCAAAATTTTGTCTAAATGACATGTATTTGTTTTCTAAAAAATATTGCCTTAAAAATATAACAAAATCTAAGCCATATTTAATGGATGAAATTCACGTCTTTCCTGCTATAAAGTCTGAGAGTACGGATCTGGTTATGGTGGTTGTCTTCTCTGATATGGACGTTTTCACTACCCTTTCTCATCTGCTACCTGAAGTGATTGTTGACCAATTTCCGAACGCATATATATATTATGGGATAAATTCTCGTTGAATAATTATGGAAGTTTTACACTAGTTTACACCAACTTAGGATAACAACGTTAAAAGGAAGATACAAAAGAATCCTGATACAGAACTGCAGCAGTGTTCTCTGCCCATAACTCTGTTTCTTTGCTTTTTTGAAGTCTGTGCCGTCACCAGGTAACCAAATGGAGCCATGTCTTCTAAGTCATCCATTTTCAACGGATTATAAAATAACGTTAAAAATATTATTATGTCTTTAAATTTTTTTTAAAAGAAAGGATAAAATCTTTTTTTCTTTCTATTTTTCATTTATCAAATTAAATTCTTATATTATAAAAATTATGTCAAAATTAATCTCTTAAATTTTTTTATCTGTTTTAAAAGTTAATTTTGATATTATTTTTTATAATATAAAAATTTAATTTGTAAACTTAAAAAAAAAAAAGAGGCTCTATACTCTTTCTTTGTTTTAGCAATTTAAATGCAATTGGCCATACTTGCCAGATAAGGTATGACGTGTAAATTCAAAATATGGAGGAGGTGTTAAATTAAATTGAATTAAAAAATTTTGTCGTCTTAAAAAACAGTAAGAGATGGCTGTGTAGGAAGAAAATAATGACTTGTCTTTTGAGATGATGATTGATTACCGTTTCTTGCAAGAAGCGGAACTTTCGGGTGCTGATTACGTGGTTTAAATACTAGGAACACAAATGAGTCTAAAATTTTGAACTTAAATAACTTTGATTTAAAGAATTCACATATTGTTTTATAAAAAAAAATTATGTGTATTACTATTTATATTAGTCAATAACTTAATTATTTAATTACATCGACAAATTAAAATCACATAATCATCTATATTAATAAGACAAAAAATGTAATTTCAAACACTTTAGTTAAGCTTGATAGTTGTTGGTAGCGACGTAGTAATCAATTCAACCAGTGCATTTTATTTTATTTTTTTTCCGTTAGAGGAAACATTTTTTAGAATAAAACGGAGCATTTTATAATTTTTTATTTTCGTATAAATTAACGTTGTCAGATAATCCACCCGGTTTTCAGAAAGAATTAACCAGCACCCGAAATCTAGGAAATCTCACAGAAATCCGTGACAAGGAAACGTCATTACAACATGTCAACATGTTTCCCTAGCCGTGTTCATAAGATGTCGTCCTATCCTCCCTTCCATGGTCGATGTACATGTAATGACTCCTTAGAAAACGATATTTCAAGGACACAACTCACAGGTGTATATCTAAAAATGCTGGAATTGTTCAAATTCAATGCACTTATACCAGAATTTAGACAATCACGTTATTATACCTTGTATGTATTAAAAAATTATCAAAGTATAGTTTTAATCAAATTTAATATTAATGTATTAAAAATCTTATGTTTATTTTTATTTTTTTTAAAATTATTAATATATAATATTACATTAAGTATTAAATTAATATGAATAAAATTATAAAAATGACAAAACACTTCGTTCTACTAATGATGTATTGGTCTAGTAACACTTTCTTTAGTCTTAACTTTTAAATACTAGATAATTAAGTTTGATATATCAGGGGTTTTATTCTGATTGGAGATGTTTTCCCTTTTTTTTTGGGTTTGATGTATCATAAGTCCTATTCTCAATGTAGATATTTTCTTTTTTCCTTAGTCATGTGCGCTTCTATGTATCATAAAAAAAACAAAGTTCTTCATTTTAAGTTTTTGGATTCAAATTTAAAATTTGTAATTAAATTAAAAGACTTCATCATTAATAAAAAATTTATGATTAAAAATGAATTAAATTTACCAATAAAATTTGACATGTTAATTTATAGTTAAGTTCTCTAAATATAATATCAAAGATTGGATATCTAGTTATATTTATAAAAATAAAAAATAAAAACTTTACTAAAGATGCATGCATATTTTAGTAACTTTCTATCTAAAAAGAAATTAATTGATAATATTGATACGGATAAATAAATCAAATTTGAATTTATAATAAATTGTATTTTTATTAGAGTGTACTTTATATAAATATTTTGGTCTGATATTTTTTTAATAGGTGGTCTGATATTTCTTAGTTATGAATAAAGTATAACTGTAATTACAAATACATTTTATTGAATTAGAATTCTTCCTCTAGATGAAATATATAATTGACAAGCATCATTTTCTTTTTCTTTTTTTATGGTGGGTACCATTCTTTTTTTAAGGAATAATTGACAACCATCTTAACTTTTCATTTTTATAATGTTTAATAATTATCATGTAAATTTTTACATTTATCTGTAACATTTTGTCTTTAAAATTCTTATGATTATTTATATCAAAAAAAGTCTTAGCATTAAATATGATATCTAAAACAGTACCATTTTTTTTTTCTTGGAGAAAAATAATTACTGAATGATTCACATTTATCACATCGTTTTGTGCGCACGCATCTCCTTTGCTTTCTTCCAAGGAAGACCTACAAAAATAGGGACCCCACCTTTACCCTCCCCAAACGTGGTGGTCCCACACTCACCGCCCATGCACGTTGCCATTCCGCTTCTCTGGACCGCCCACGTCACCCCCTCCGTTCTACCTCCTGTCACTGGTTCCTCTCTCCTCGTAACCCATTTAGATTTAGTATACCGTTCCTTACCATTTTATCGTCACGCGCCACTCTCCGAGAGTATTGAAACGCAGATACTCGTCTCCTTTGCGTTGACACTTAAAATTCAAAACGTTCATGCCAGTTGACGAAGACATCTGAACGGGACACGTGGATTTATCTTAGAGCGAGTACCCATCTTTATCGTACACCAAAGAATGGCCCTATCATTATATCAACTACCACGTAGGATCAACTTGTTTTGGCTGCTATAAGCTGTAACCAGTATTAATTTGCCACGTGTGAGTTTTGCCGATCTTTCCATTCTGTCCTGTCCCAATCCCAATAAGTCCTCTTTCTGAAGGCATAAGTGCTGCTTTCAGCCATAAAAAAAGAAAAGGCATGAGTGCAGTCTGCAGCCCAAAACCCAATCAACCTTTATTAGCATTAGAGGCCTGAGAAAGAAGCACAAAGGAGCGATAGATATAGAGAAGAGCCAAGAGCTAGAACAAGCGTTTAACGCTGAGATTTTTGGCTGGAAAATATACATATATAGAATTATTCTTTTTGAAGCTTGCAGGTGGTAGCAATGGAGAGGTACGAGATAATCAAAGATATTGGGTCAGGGAACTTTGGGGTGGCGAAGCTGGTGAGGGAGAAAGGGAGCGGTGAGCTCTATGCTGTCAAGTTCATAGAGAGAGGCCAAAAGGTGTGTTTTTTCTCTCAGAAAAGGGAAATTTTTTTCTATTTCTCTGAGTTACTTCTGATATTCTTCTCTTTTCTGGTTGGTCTGGTTTTGTAATTGATCTTCTTTTGGGTTTTGCAGATTGATGAGCATGTGCAAAGGGAGATTATAAACCATAGGTCCTTGAAGCATCCCAATATCGTTAGATTTAAGGAGGTAAGCTTCACTTACGAGAGTGGTGTTAAATATAATATAAAACCTGTACGGAGTTACTCTTTAATGGTTTAAGTTTTTGAATAAACCGGGCTTTGATACAGGATCAGTTGTAAATGTAAATCATTTTGGTATTCATGACACCGCAGAGCATTAATATTGCTGTCAAAAACTAATTTTTGTGCCAAAATAAAGAAACCATTTTGATCGGAGAAAAGAGCATAGTTTGTTGTCATTGTTAAGTTGTTGAATCAGATATTTTGACTTTCGTTCCTCTCTCTCTTTTTTTGATTTCTTTCCTTGCTTGTTTGATCGTTTAGAAATGAATCCCCATGTAAATAAACCGAGCTTTAACATGTTCAGTATGATATCTCAATTCTTAAACTCCTGCACTTATTCGCTTTTAACTGATCACTATTGATTACTTATTTGGCAAGAATTTGCACCTGCTTGGTTGCTTGTTTATCTAGAAAGTTATAATGGTATTGAGATGAAATGAGTATTCATTGCAGGTGTTGCTCACTCCAACTCACCTAGCCATAGTCATGGAATATGCTGCCGGGGGAGAACTCTTTGAAAGAATATGCAACGCGGGTAGATTCAGCGAAGACGAGGTATATTACATGGGACAATATTTATTGTCTTAAATTGTGTTTTATAATTTGTTTAAAAAATTTATATTAGTTTATAGACATTAAAATATCATTGTAAATATTAAATGTATATATTTTTTTTTTCAATAAACAAGTTTAAGAGAAACTATAAACACAGTTTTGATATAGCAAATTTTATCCCAAATTATATATATAATATATGTGTGCGCGAGTGATGACAGAAAACTTTTCCATTATGATAGTGTGTTTTTCTCTAAAAGGCAACTTACGTAACTTGATATGTAATTTCCTAAAATGCAAATCAAGATTGAATCCACATCATAGTTTATATTAAAGAAGGTGGGAGTGCTTATCCTCTTAAGCAAATAGTAACTAAATTAGTATTAAATGGCAAGTTGTTGGTTAACTAAACTTAATGGGCATAGTTTACACATTAAATTTCATGATGATATAGAATTTTATATTGTGTGGAGATTTTTAAAAGAAGATTTTCATGTTGGTTTGGTCCGTACAGGCAAGGTATTTCTTCCAGCAATTGATTTCTGGCGTCAGCTACTGCCATTCAATGGTACTTTTAAATATGTTCAAATTCAGTGAATTTCTGTTTACGAGTTTGTCAACTTCAAGTGGCTCGTTTCCATGGGCAGGAAATTTGCCATAGAGATCTTAAACTGGAAAACACACTCCTAGACGGAAGTTCAGCCCCACGACTCAAAATATGCGACTTCGGTTATTCGAAGGCAAGGACTTATTATTAATTTAGTAGAGATCTAATCTGTCACAATTAGTGTCAAAAGATTATTATTCATAAAAAAATAAAAATATTTTTTAATAGCATATTTGAATTGGTTAAAAATATTATTTTTGAAGTATAAGAGTAGAAATTAAAATAGTTTTTTTATGGCTTTTAGATATTTTTGTTTTATGGACAGTGTTTTGTATTTTTTTTTTGTTTTTTTGAAACAGCTCAAGTGTTTATAAAAAAAATAATTTTTTTAGTTTATAGAAATATTTTTACTCTTTTTTTTTTTTAAAAAAAAATCAGTCCAAACAAATTACTAAATTATTTGAATTGGCTTTAAAATAAATGCATTAGAAGTACAAGAACATAAATATAAGTCCAAAATAATTTTTTTATATAAATAGTGTCATGTTTTTACTTCTATTTTTAGAAATATATTTTAACATGTGTATTTTTATTAAAAAAAAGTAGATTTTCTTTTTCTTTTAGAAGTGCTTCTATTTATTTTTCAAAAGTTATTAATTTAAATAGTATAAAATTATATATAAGTATATTCTTTTACAGTCCTCTGTTTTGCACTCCCAACCAAAATCTACGGTTGGAACTCCTGCATATATTGCACCGGAGGTCCTGTCAAGGAAGCAATACAATGGCAAGGTAATTATTAAAATTCTTTTTGTCTTTTTCTTTTAAGATAACTTAATTAATTTGTTTGTGCTGGAGAATAATTCAGATAGCAGATGTTTGGTCTTGTGGGGTGACCTTATATGTGATGCTAGTTGGCGCTTATCCTTTTGAAGATCCGGAAGACCCACGAAATTTCAGAAAAACACTTCAGGTTAGTTAGTTGTACAGTACTACCCCCACCATTGATTAATGTAATGTACGACATATAACTAACCACTCCTCTGGATTTGATATTTTCGCAGCGAATTCTTAGCGTCCACTATTCTATTCCAGACTACGTTCGTATCTCAAAAGAGTGCAGGCATCTCTTATCTCGAATATTTGTGGCCAACCCAGAAAAGGTATTAAATTAAATAACCTTGTTAACTCATGCAACGGATGTAGATAACAAGATAATAGATGCTATAAAAGTTCAAATTTCGAATATAATATAAAATTAATTATAATTTTTTATTTAATTACTTAAATTTTTTGATAAATTAATTTTTGATATTATATAAAAAAATTCAACTATTATTACTTTATTTTTTTGATTACAAATTTTAACATATACTTGACTCATTACATACTGTTGCATACTATTACAATGATTGTAACAAGATGGATGGATAGATAGATAATTATAGATTATTTATGTCAAAATTTAATTGTAATTTAAGTAAAAAATTCATAGGGGAGATTTCGAGGTTTCTATATCATGTGAAAAGCTATTAGGAAAATGTTGGTTAGTAATTTTATATATATCTATGATGTTGACTTAATGTGAATTTTGTACGTTGTTTGTGGCAGAGAATTACAATCCCAGAAATTAAAAAGCACCCATGGTTCCTAGAAAACTTGCCAGTGGAATTTATGGACGAAGACGAAGTTGCACAAAATGATGATGTCAATGATGATTCATCACAAAGCATAGAAGAAATTCTGTCCGTGATTCAAGAGGCCAGGAAAACAGGTGAGGGCCCAAGATTTGGTGGCCAGTTCGTCGGGGGAAGCATGGAGCTCGATGATTTGGATGCAGATGCGGATATTGATGATGTAGAGACAAGCGGCGATTTTGTCTGTGCATTGTGATCGGGGGCTTACTTGGAAATTCACTTCTTCCACTTTGCACACAGTACAATTCTCTCTGAAAAAGCACTTTTAAGATAAGCTGCAAGCTGCTTTTGTTTTTCATGATTGAGGGGATAGGGAATCAAAACATCTCTTCAATGGGCTTTTGATTTGATTGCAGATTGCTTTTCTTCCCTTATGGGTAAAGTGGAAATAAGGGCATGTATGTCTTTGCATTCCTACTTTCTCTACTAGCCAAATATTCCAATCCATATATATATATATATATATATATATATATCCTGTTCTTGTTTTTTAACGTGTCCCTGTCAACAAGTTCCTTCCATCTTCTCCTTTTCATTTTCAGAAAAAAAAAAGTGTTAAGTTTAAATAAAATTTTCGAGATATTTCCGTTCATTGTGCCACCAAGAATAATACTGCAGCCAATATTTTGACACAATATCTTATGAATTACAAATCTGGATTACATATAAATGATGCAATTAATTATTAATCATCTAATGGGTTTATCACTACATTGATTATGTGGTATAAATTAATCAAACGATTAATAATTTATTGCATGTAATCTAAATTTGTCAAGTACATTTTTTTTTTGTAAGAATATAACAATGATAAATTATTCGAAGATTTTTTTTATTGATGGGCTCTGCTCTTATAAACGTGTGGTAATAGAGATGAACAGATTTGCAATGGTTAGCAAGTGATCTATCAGTGTCGAGATATCAACATCGCAAAAAAGCACAGGGAAACAAGTATTTAATCGATATACATGTATCAAGTATCAAGTATAAATATAAATATATTATGGGTGAGTCCTCCATTTCTACTTGTTGCCAATCCACGTGGCATGGTTGGATGAACATTTTTTTTTTTTTTTTTGATCTTATAGGATGGATGTATTGTTGTTGGACTATTATACAAGATCATTGAGATCAACATTAATAAATTTCATAAATATTATATATCGTAAGATATGATTTAAGTTAATATTTTTAATAAGTGATTTAATTGATAATCAAATTTTAATCTATGATTAAGAGGTTTTTGTAATATTAAAAGTTTGAGTCTATAAAAAAATATATATTAAGAAGAGAAATAACTAAAATTGTTATCTCTTCAAAATAAGATTAGTTTCATTTTCAATATAAAGTAAGAATATTTAACAGATAAAACTTTTTTTTAAAAATAATAACTTGACTTATTTTTCTTTTTGGTTATTATACAGATTCTTAATGGGATCTAATGAATACATTTTCGTTAAAGGTGCAAAATACCAAATAGCTTTCATCAAAAATAATTTTAAGAACTAATTTTGTAACGGTAGGATACATTTTCCTTTGTTAATGAATGAGTGGTAGTAGTACTTGTGCTATACTTAAAAGAAAACAACGGGCCACGCGTGGGGCCATGTACAGACCTATTCATTCAATGGGTTGGGCCTTGATATAAAGCCCAATTCATTACGAATGGCCCAATAGAGGTCTATTCACAAACCCTAACTGAGTCAGGAGTCCATGACCAATGAATCCGTCACATTTGGAGTCACGTTTAAAGATTGGAGCCTAATTGCGGAACGGAGCATCAGCACACCAAATTCGGAAGCTCCTTACAGTTACAGGCTACAGCATTTAAAACAAACCGTTGAGTTGAGCAGCAGCACTGCACGAGAAGATGGGCGGCCGCGGGAGAGGCGGCAGGTCTCGCACTCAAAGAAAGCACTTCCGGCAGAGCAGAGAGAATGTCTGGAAGCGTCCGAAATCCGATCCTTCCTCCGAAAACAACAAGGATGAGAATAACGGAAGTGAAAATCCTACTTGGACGCCATTCGCCACTCAGAACGAGGCCTTTGATCAGTTCTACAAGGTATCTATATCGTCAACTCTTTCGTTTAAGCTGTTCATACATAGTTTTCTGGTGTGCGGTTCATAGTTATGATGTTGTTATAGTTTTCATTTCTATGGCAGAAAAGAGAGTGTTGATTATTCTAAAGCTTTTACTATGCGTTTGCAGGAGCAGCAGATAGTCACCTCGGAAGAATGGGACGCGTTCGTGCAAGTTCTCAGAACTCCATTGCCGGCAACCTTTAGAATCAATTCGAGGTTCTCAAGTGACTTCTGTTTGGTTTTTGGTTACCTCTTGCAGTGAATATATGTACAAATTTCATATGGCAAAACCTGAGGATGCTGTGTACAAATGTGCTGCTTACATCTTATTATCATACTAATCTGCACCAGTCTATTTGGATCGGGATCGATTCCTCCAGTTTCAGCCTATATATAGTTTGAGTTTCATATTTTCTTATCGGTTATTGCAGTAGCCAGTTCTCTGCGGACATTCGGTGGCAATTGGAGACTGACTTTATGAAATCTCTTAAGGCAGAGGTAAGTCTGCTTCACTACTGTCACAATCATTTTGTGTTTAATCTGTACTTTGAGAATTATTTCTTTTAGGTTGCTGAAGGCGGTGAGTCAGAGGCTATTAGACCTCTGCCATGGTATCCTGAGAACCTTGCTTGGCATTCAAATTTTTCTCGAATGCAACTGAGGAAAAACCAAACTCTTGAGAGGTAAATTACTTCTGATCTATTATTATATCTCAGCTTACGTAATCAACAGAACCAAGGCAGTTCTTGTCTGTAGATGGTGTACATGTAGCTCAAACAATTCAAGAAATTACATGGATATGTTATGTCTTGAAGTATGCATGCCCCTTGAACCATTATGACTGTGTTTAGTTATGTTCATGAATCGTGGTTATGTCCATACTTAATTATGAAAATGTTACGTACTAATGAATAACTAAGGTTAAATAAATTGGTTATGCATTAATAAGATTATATACAAATTTTGAAAGGATATAAGGAAATCAAAAACACATCAAAATAAAAGAACGTTTATCTTCAATTCTTTCAGTTGCCAGTTTTCATATATCAATCTTTCTAGGTTGATTAGTCACTCATTTATGTAATTCCTTTGCTTCTTTATTATGTTTATCTGCACTCATGATGATGTCTACAAATTAATGTAGATGTAACCGCTAATCTAGTTAGTTTAAGTGAATAATATGTCAATTTCTGCTTCTGATTAATCTCTCAGGTTCCATGAATTCTTAAAGCTAGAAAATGAAATTGGAAATATTACAAGACAAGAAGCTGTCAGCATGGTGGGCCAGTTTACATACTGTCTGTCACTTTCCAGATCATAGATTTTTTTCCCCCTTTTATTTGAAAATATAGAAGGATTTAGTGCATTAAGTTTACTTTATTCATTACCTTCTAAGAATTTAACTATTGTCTCAAATGTTGATTGTGGCACAGGTGCCTCCCCTTTTCTTGGATGTTCATCCAGATCATTTTGTACTTGACAGTAAGCAACTTATTGTGCGCTGAAGTGCTTTATATTTTTTAGCATCTCCTTTCCCATTCACAATATGTATTCTTTTGTAAAATCTTATCCTATTCCACACTTTATTATTCCCTTGATTTGTTATCCTTCTGTCCCTCTCCCCAAGACTCACACACCACGAGGTAGGTTGTCAATATTAGTGTTTTCTGACTATTTGTGTTTTACTTTTCTCTGCCAGTGTGTGCTGCACCAGGTTCAAAAACATTCCAATTGCTTGAGATTATACACCAATCAAGCAAAGCAGGATCACTTCCCAATGGAATGGTTTGTTTCCTTCAATCTTATCAGTTTCCTTTTTCTATTATTTTGTTTCTTCTTTCAGTCAGTTTAACCAAGTATTTGTGGCTGCCAACGTTGCAGTTGGTTTTAAATGGTTGCCTGAACATGACATGTGCTTTTTCTGATCATGCTAGTGGTGCATGCAAAATCAATTTATTTGTATCTCTTTTTCTAAATTAGGTTATTGCAAATGATCTTGATGTCCAAAGATGTAATCTTCTCATCCACCAGACAAAACGAATGTGCACAGCCAACCTGATAGTCACCAATCATGAAGCTCAGCAATTCCCGGGGTGTCGCTTAAGTAAAAATCATGAAATAATGGAATCAGATCAGCGGTTCAGCCAACTTTTATTTGATCGTGTTCTATGTGATGTCCCTTGTAGTGGCGATGGTACGCTTCGTAAGGCACCTGATCTCTGGAGGAAATGGTAATAATTTTTCCATGCAACATCCAATTTTTTCTGTGCCTTTTTTCTCTCAACTGCCATGCTTATATATATATATGTATATAATTTTAATGGTTTAGTTTGACAATAATCATATGTTTTGTAACAGGAACACTGGAATGGGAAATGGGCTTCATAGCCTACAAGTTCTAATAGCTATGCGAGGTACTTTCTGTTTGCTTCCTGTCTTATTACTAAGGCCCACTATTGTCTGGCTTGTCTTGGTGTTTCACTTTTATAGTTTGATAGCAATTAAAAGTTTTTCTTTTTGAGGTCAAGATTGGTAGTGACTCTGTTGATAAAGTTTAAGTCTTCCACATGCTTATTCTTTTCTTTATGTTGATTAACAGAAAGTAAAAGCTTAGGATCGAATTTCAAAAGGCTTCTCTGATTTATCATTTGTTGACCAGTACTATTTGTGTTGATTTCCTCAGGTGTAGCTTTACTTAAAGTTGGTGGAAGAATGGTTTACTCAACCTGTTCAATGAATCCTATTGAGGATGAAGCGGTGGTTGCTGAGGTAAGCTCTGAATATTTGAACTTATCTGCGGTGTTTCTGCCTATTTAATTTTTTTGTCATTATTTGTGCCTTACTCATGCATTTTCTTCTCTGCTATTTTTGGTCTCCTTTTCATTTTGCTATGGCTGAACCTAAAAATGATTACCAAGGGCTAACTCCACTTGATGACTTTCCTGATATTTTTAGCTTTTGATTTGATATTTACAATGCTTGTGGTCTGTTTAACTTTTATACAGCGCATTACTTAATGCTCCAGTTATTAATCTGTGTAATTGTGGTATCTTATTTTTGTATTTAGAATGTATAAAGATAATTTCTTTGTCTATATTGCTAACATATTGCAGATTTTGCGGAGATGTTGTGGTTCAGTTGAGTTGGTAGATGTCTCTAGTGAGCTTCCAGAACTTATTCGGCGCCCAGGTCTTAAGAGATGGAAGGTTTGTGTTTTTTGTGATAAAATCTATCCTTGAGTTATCATATTTAATGAATGCCTAAGTTCAGCATTTTTCTCTTATTTCTGGATAGGACAAGAAATGCCCTCTTCCAAGAGGACTAATGAAATAATTTTTTTTTTTGGAATTTTTTTATGACAACCCTAGGTTTGTCCTGAAGTTGGTCTAAGTGGGAGGGTCTCTTAGTTTCCTTTGTTCCCTAACCTTACTGAGTACAAACAATAATATAAGATCTTGTACCCTTGTCATGGATGAGACATCCTGACGGCTGTCTCTAATAATTCATGAGACTGCTGGGTTGAATTTTATGCTTCACCAGTAATAGGTCTTCTGTCTGCTAATCGATGGCTGTGGTTTCTTTCTGGTTATGTAATGTTTGGGTTGACTGTATATATAGGTTAGGCTCTCATTGCTTCTTTTTATTTTTCTTTTGGATTACAAGGGAGTGCATGTGCAATTGGAAGAAGAAACGTGCTACTAGACTTATAAGTCATTGATTCATTGGCTTGATTCTTCTAAATTAAATAAGAAATAATTATATGTCATTATTCACCAGTCAGTTGTACATCCAGTCATGTGCACCTTCATATGCATGACAAAAATTCCAGGTGTCAAACTTTTTGGACCTTTTTGCGGTCAACCTGAACATGTATTTCCAACAGAAACTGCTGTAGTCTATCCCAGATTAAAATCTTGCTTGAAATATCGAAATGTTCAAGCTTTTAATGCTCACTGATGTCTATGGTTTTGGACATGTAGGTTCGTGACAGGGGTATGTGGTGGGTCTCCTACAAAAATGTCCCCAAGTCCCGCAGAAGTGTAGTTCTTCCCAGCATGTTTCCTTCTGGCAGAAGCTACCCGAATCCTGTCGATAATCCCAATGTAGACATGGAAGATGATGTTAATGATGGCACTAATGGAAACTCTGAAGATTCTGTTCAGGCATTGGAGAATCCTGTGACATGTGAACTCACGGAGGAAGTTTCTGAATTCCCATTGGAGCGTTGCATGAGGATAGTGCCTCATGATCAGAACACTGGGGCCTTCTTTATCGCTATACTGCAGAAAGTGTCTCCTCTGCCTGGTAATTTGCCTCAATTTCAAGACTAGTCGAGGTTTTATGGACAATGTAGTCATGTTTTTCCTTGTTGACTATTAAGATATTTTTTGGCTTTACGTTCGTATTGACACAGACCTTGCTGCCTGTTTTCTGTTGTTTACCATAATTAATATATTTGTGATCGTTTTTCTTGCAGCAATTCCAGAGAAACCTATAAAAGGAATTATCAAGCAACCTGTAGAACCAGATAATCAGGGTATTGAGGATGCCAAAGTATTGCAGGTTGATTCACTAGCAAGAACAAGTGAAGAAACCTCTGAAGCAGGTTCAGAGGTTGATGAAAATGACGATGAACCCAAGACAGTGGATTTGGGAGCTACCCCAAGGGTTACATGTGAAGGAGATTCAGAAGAAACACAAGAGCCCTCAAATACTAAAGACATCTCAAAGATGGTACCAGGAAAAAGAAAGCTGCAAATTCAGGGCAAGTGGAGAGGTGTTGACCCTGTTGTCTTCTTCAAAGATGAAGTCATTATTAACAGCATAAAGGCATTCTATGGTATTGATGAATCTTTTCCATTCAATGGTCATCTTGTCACAAGAAACAATGATGCAAGACACGTGAAAAGAATTTATTACGTGTCCAAATCAGTCAAGGATGTTCTTGAACTGAATTTCTCAGTTGGGCAGCAACTTAAAATAACATCCATCGGCATTAAGATGTTTGTAAGTATATTCTATTCTTCATCCACTGATGGTAATGCTGTTATCATTATTCTTTTTTGTCATTGCAAGTCTCGTTAGTTTTGACAAAAGTACGAAATAGAGATAATAATTACTTCAACAATAGAAAAGGTCTAATGCCAGAATGAAATAGAGGTACATATAAGCAAGTGTGTTGCTACAATAGATAGATTATACTTTAAGTTGTTTATTATTGGTGTTGCTGGTTTTCATTGATTCAATTTTGCAACACTTGTCAAATTCCATTGGGTTATTGTGATTTAAAGTTCTGTTAGTTCTGTGTGAATCAGTTTCTAAATTTTATAAGTACATGAGGTCCTATTTAGAAATGTTGTACGAAGTTGATAACTTAGCTGTGAGAAATATTTATTGTTCGACCCTTGACTATGGTAAAAGATCTTCTGTTCTTCTGATTAATCAAGTGGAATATCCTCATCTCCATCATACAGGAAAGACAAACATCAAGAGAAGGCAGCACCGCTCCATGTTCTTTCCGGATCTCATCTGAAGGATTGCCCCTCATTCTCCCATACATCTCTAAACAGATTCTTTGTGCATCTCCCGTAGACTTCAAGCATCTTCTCCAGTATAAAGCTATAAAATTTGTAGATTTTGTTGATGCTGAGTTCGGAGAAAAGGCAGCAAACCTATTGCCAGGCTGTTGCGTGGTAGTTTTGGGCAAAGGTATGCATCATAATGCCCTATCAAGAAGGGGAAATGCTTGTTATGCATTTGGTAAAATTGTTTGTGCACACCTAATAACACACCTTATATTTGTTTGTTATTTACCAAGGTAAATTTTTAAACAGTAAAATAAGAGAAAAAGTGAAGTATAAAATTTGGTGTGCATAAATAAATATTACGAATACATCTCATAGGAAGTCAAGTGTCCATATGCTTTTTTTCTTTATGTGGTTTTATACTTCTCTGCAGGGAACAAAGCTGCGTCAGAGTCATTCCAAGTGGATGAGTCGACCATAGCCATAGGATGCTGGAAGGGTAGGACTAGCTTGACAATTATGGTTACTGCCATGGATTGCCAAGAACTGCTTGAAAGGCTAAAAATTCGCCTCGGAGAAGAGAAAGGCTCTTCCAAGGGTGATGACGAACTCGCTAATAGCGTCGTCGGAGAGGAAGCGCAGCAGTCCAATGGTATAAACGACGAGGAAGTGCAGCCACTTGACACAAGTGGCTAACAGATACTAACCAAATGTCACTTTTGAAACTTAAAAGTTATGGTTTGCCCCAAACTTAAACCTGTTATTTCATCGTTTGCCCCTTAGATCATACCTACTATTTAAACATGGGATAAAACGTCTGTTCTGGAGTTTTGCAGAAGCCGGACGTGAATTACCATAGACAATGATGTATCTAAAGGTATGTTACTTGTATCTCAAGAATGAGAATACACAATTATTTTTTTATTTTAAAAAAATACGATCAGAAGGCAAGTTTGCCCTCATTTGGTAGCGTATGAAATTTGAACCGTATAAAAATAATGTTTTTTTTTTACTTTAGTAGTCCACATTTGAGTGGCCTAGTTTAGTAGTATCGATGAGAGAAGCAATATTCCAAATAGAATTCAATTTTAAACCAAGCTCAACAGTGATTTTTGCAACTTATGCTTTCATTTACGGTTTACAAGGGCCTGCTCAATTCAGTTATTCATTTTTCTATTTTTAGGAAATAAATATAATTAAAAAATGTTAGACTACATATTTGGTAATAAACCAAAAAAGACGTTTCCATTTAATATTTTTAAAATACGTTAAAAATCAGAAATTAAAAATTGTCACTTTTGATGGTTCATTAAGATACACGAAAGGTGGCAATTTAATAATTTTATTTATTTTTTGGCGAAAAAATTCATTAAAATGCACCAAATGTAGTGAATGAATATAAAAACATGAAAATAAAAATGAAAATAGAAACAATTAACAAATATTTTAAAAATATAAAAATAAAAAACACATTTTAAAAAATTAGAACATAAAAGCTTTTTTAACCAAACAGGGTCTAAACAACCAAGGAAAACTGAGATTTATGAACCCAAAAAGGCATGTCGAGCATAATCTAAAACATTCACACTCCAATTCACCCCGTTAATTCATGTAGATTGTACCAAGCAATTTGTAATAAGCCTAGTTCTTTAATCACCAGCCAAAGCAAAAACTTCTTAAGCGATGTACATATATGAAGGAAATGTACCAAACCATCAAAAATTGGTAATAGCAACATAGAATCATTAATCCAAATAGACAGCAATAGTAAATCAAATCAGGATGACTGACAACACATCTTACTCTTTGGAGGGATTTCTTGAGCAGGACCTGGAATGACAATCTTCTTGCCAGACAGAGACGCAGAGTTGCCATTTCCTTGGTTTTCACTGGCAGCTAGGTTCTTCTTGTTGACAATGTTGAAAATTTCTGTCAATACAGTCATGAAAGCATTTTCGACATTAGTCGATTCAAGCGCCGACGTTTCTAGGAAAAACAAGCCTTCCTTTTGAGCAAATTCTTTCGCGTCCTCTGTGGAAACTGCACGCTGGTTCTCAAGATCGCTTTTGTTTCCTATAAGAATGATGACAATGTTCTTGTCAGCATGGTTACGCAGTTCCTCCAGCCAGCGAGGTATGTGGTCGAAACTCTGACGTTTAGTTATGTCATAAACCAACATTGCCCCAACAGCACCCCTGTAATATGCACTTGTAACTGCTCTGTATCTGTACAATGAACCGTAATCATGACAATCAGCAACGTAATACCATTACAAGATAACCATCCAAACCATGGCCGTATCGGACAGAATATTCAGTATTACCGTACATGAATATGGAGTCTAATTAAATATACATGCAGGAAAAAGTATAAAGAACAAGCAGCGCATACAAAATGGGGATACTGACTTCCTCTGTTATCATTAGAATTAAATTCTGGTATTTAAATTGACGATACCTAATAAATTGGTTTAAACAAACTTGGCTATCACTGCCATTTTCCAATTCAAGACTTCCCTGCTCAAAAGGGGTAAGGTGAGAGTGAGGCTTTTTTTCTAGAACTTAAAGGGGTAAATGAGAGAATTTATTAAAATACTGAGGGCAAAAACTGAAAATAAAAATAATAATGTATGAGCTTAAACACTACTTTCTTAAAGTAGTGTTTGAAAATTGCTATAAACAACTAATCTTTTCAGCTCACTTAATGCTTATTTGATTAGTTTATAAGCTTGTTTGACCAAAGAGGTGTTTGGCAAACAAGCTTATCATACTAGCTTATAGTTATAAACATCTTTTAGACACTACTTAGAGGAGCATCTAAACTCCAGCTTATAACTAATTTTTTTTTTTTCATTTTTACACTCAATATTTCAATAAAGCTTCTCATTTACCCTAACACAAGCCTGAAGTGATAATGCTTCGTGCAGAACTTACTCAATCAGCATATCCTAATTTTTGAAATACATATTAAAAAACCAGTCTTAAAAGGTTTGAGCTGATGAAGAGTCATGATATTTGATTGTGGACAATGTTATTTATAACAAAACTCATAAAGAAAATTGATCACAGATAGATGTGTCCTATAAGAACTGGTATACTTGTGTCCTTAGTTTCTGCAACTACTTCAACTCTTATCATCATGTGATGCCACATATCATGTCAATCCATTTGTTACTTGTTTTCTCTAAAAACCATTTGATTAAATACCATTACTGTTTAATCATGTATTTGTTTCAGCACCCCCATCCCCTGTATAGCATGACTTCATTTATGCAGGTTGCCGTACAACTATTCCCCAAGATGTCAAGAAGCATGGAAGCTTTGCAGTCATATTCAGTTACACTAATATATTGGGAAATCAATCACACCAAAAGCTTGAGTTGATGAAGAACTGTGAAATCTAGTTAGTAATGGCAAAAATAAAAATAAAAAACAGTAGATGTTGATTTCAACAAGTTTCTAATCTAATCTGAGTCTATTAAGAAATGCATCTCTCTCTCGGGTGAAGCATAGTATCATATTGCAGCAACACAGTATATATAACACTTGTGCATAATCAACTATTTGCAGTCCCCCTCCAAAAAATGACAAAAACTGAGTTCCGTATTATTTTTATATTTCTTTTTTTAAGATTAATTGTTGTACAACTTGAAAATGGATATGTAAAAGAAGGCGCAAGCTGAAGATAGGCTGTACAGCTCAAAAGTCAGTATGTCGAAGAGAAATTATTTATCAAATTTATCAAATTGTAATAAAGCTGAAATATCTGCAATAATAATCAAAGATAACAAGGAAGCCCACAGAAGTGCACATTCCAATTCGAAGGGAATTAAATTTGCGACTGCCACAAAGCAAAGCATTGTAACTGTCCTGCTTCATGATACCTACTCTAACAATTTTGAAACTTCAAATTAGGCATTACCTTACTAAGTAAAAATGTTGGGGATAAGAATCTAAACTACAGGCATCATAAAAAAGCAAAATAGTTGTAAATAATGATGCGAGAATTCCAATATTATCTTATAGGATCTGTTACATAACATATCTTGCTATTTCAGTCACTAAATAAGGGAATATAGAGCTTTGCCATGCATGTCACCTGATTCTAAGGCACATTTCCACATACATCGGATGTAGAAGTAACTGTAAAAGTTACCAGGACTCAGAAAAGTAAACTCAAACAAAACATATACAAGAAAACAGGGTGAAACGGTGTACCAGTCACTAAAAGCAATTATATTAAATTTCATTTAACTCTTTTTTTTTTTTTTTAATTGATTCAGAAATAACCTCTTCTCGTCATAATAATATGCGGAGCATCTACAGGTTGACTCAGTTTGACCAGTCAATGTGTAAGAATAACACAAGTGCCTACAGGAACTAGGAAGTTAAAAAAAAAAATAGTAATAATACAAGAAAGCCTCATAGTAGAAATGAGGACGTTTAGGCTATGATCAGTACCAGATCAACTGAGCCAATAAATCAAACATCTAATTCATACATAATATATGTATTCGACGATCAGATTATGAATTAAGAAGCACGAAGGAAGTTTCATTACATAAAAAGAAAAGAAACGGCCATTCAAACATAAATACGGTAAGATCCACACAAGAATCGGCAAAGACAATCAGATAAAGGAATTCTAAACTACGATTTAAAGAGGAAAATAGCTAAAAAGAAGAGATGAAGTTGAAATCGAAGCTGAAGCTGAAGTTTACCGTTCTTGACCGGCTGTGTCCCAGATCTGAGCCTTAACGCTCTTGTGCTCAATGACCAGCGTACGAGTCTGGAACTCGACGCCGATCGTGGCTTTGGAGTCCAAGCTGAACTCATTTCTAGCAAAACGAGCTAGTATCTGTGACTTCCCCACCGCCGAGTCACCTATCAACACCACCTTGAACACGTAGTCTATCTTCTGGTTCGGGTCGCCATAACCACCGCTCGCCATTTCCACAACTACTTCCTCTCTTTCTCTCTTACTTTATCACAGAGATCGGAGAAGGGAAACCGCTCGATCAAATACTCACTTCGATTCTAAAAGGAGAGAGAGTCCCTCTCTTCTTCAAATCAACAATAAATAGTAATAAATAAATTATGATTGGGGAAAGGTGAACCTCTTTGGCTATGATAAATGAAGTCTGATTTTTCCACTAGTTTTCTATCTGTCTATGATAATTCATTAATTAATAATTAATTAATTTTATATTTTACAGCTATGATTGTGTAGGACCGATATATGGTTGTTCCGTGGGATCCACTATATGGCGACCAATGACGATTGTGCGTCTGGTATTTTTCGTTTATGGACAGGTGTCGCATTATTATTGGTTGTTTAGATGAATTTATTTGATCACGCTAGGAGTGGATTTATTCTCGAGTGAAAATGAAAGGAAAGAATTGTTGGGAACAGCTTCGCAGTGTTAAAAAGCGTGTTGTGCGCATGTCTCGGGTGAATTGTCTGATTGGTTCTGTTGACGGCAATTCTATACTTGTCAACACAAGAGCGGTATGCTTAAGAATGTTGCCATCTCCGATCCGATCCACCACCTTTTTTTAACTGGAACGTTTGCATAAAGAATTTTTAAAATTTAAATTTTAAGAAAAAAATACAAAAATAATGCTCAGAATTCGTCCATTATTTTATTTTAAACCAAAAAGCATGAACAGAAAACCCCTCAAGTTTTGAAGCTATGCTTGTGGTTTAAAATCCCTATAGAAAAATCTACCCAAAAAAATAACTTTATTTAAAATCTACTTTGGTGGTAGAACCATAGAAGTTAAATCCAACTAATTGATTGAATTCTCAGATTAAGAAAGACACATAAAAAAAAAAAAAAACTTTATAGAAAATGTACTTTGGTGGTAGAACGATCGAAGTTAAATCCAAAATTGATTGGATGCTCAGATTAAGAGATATTTTGTTTGAATTTAAAATTTGAGAAGTGTAATCAGAAATTTCCATTTAAGAAATGGATCACATAGCCCAAATGATGTTCCCCTTACGGGCCGGCCGATCCAGAATAAGGTCCACAACCTCTAACTCAAAAGTCAGAAGAATAAATAAAAAGCAACAATATAAGAAGTGCACTGAAACACCTTATTGAGTTGCTATTCAGCCCCATTAATTGAATGTAGATTCATTATCAGCATAGAGATAAAACCTCCTTCAGTGTGTAGATTATAGAATCTGAGACACAGGGAGAAAGAGAGATGGAGGAGGAAGAACACGAGGTCTACGGAGGCGAGATCCCAGACGTGGGAGAGATGGAAGGAGACATGGATTCTCACCATGCAGATGTCGACATGTCTGCTGGCGACGATGATGCAGTCAAGGTAGGGTATCTTCTCTCTCTCGATATTTTGTTATCTGTTGTAATCGGTTATGCTAGCTAGAACTTGCGAAGATCGGAAGCCTAAACTCCCAACTGGGTCTGGATCTTGAAATCTGATGAATCCAGAATCTGTACAAAGTTGTGATTTTGAGACCTTCATAGAGTATGTGCTGATAAAATTTTCCTTTTTGGTTGCTTTCTTCAGGAGCTTGACGAGATGAAGAAGAGACTGAAGGAGATGGAAGAGGAAGCTGCAGCTCTCCGTGAAATGCAGGCCAAGGTGGAAAAGGAAATGGGTGCAGTTCAAGGTTTTCTTCTCCTTTCTCCTTTCTCCTTTCTCTACGATTAAGTTTTCACAAGTTTATGTCCGGCGTTTGTTTAAAATTGGTGCTATCTTCTTTTGGATTTGTGGAAAAAGAAAAAAATTAGTTTGTTAGTCGTACGATATTTCGTTGCTGAGTGAAATCCAACTAATAACTTGTTAAAGTTCTCGAATTTTATATTTTTCCCCTATGTTGAGTGAAATTCCATTTGGCGGGTCCATTTTTTAATCTACTTTGTGCTAAGTAGGGCATAAATGACGGATCCATAGAGTATTTATAACACAGTGCAGTGTTCTTTTCACCTTTTCTCTGTCACTGTGTCACATATCTTATTCTGCAAAATTTTATGTTCTTGGAGATGATTAAGAATTTTGAGCCAGTGAGAATAGTTGTTAACTATTCTAAATTAACTGTCGTGGAAAATTTAACTACTTCTCGAGGCTTCTTTTTTCCAAATCATTTTGTATTTTTGTTTGCTACTCACACTTCATATTCTTCTTAGCATTTCTCGTGGAATATTTTTAACTAAGGTAATTAATTATTATAGATTATTCTGAATTTCTATATTCTCTAGCAGTAGTCAGAATTTTGTGAGGATATCTGATCGGGGGAAAAAATTGATAGGGTAAATATCTGATAGATTAACATAGACATGTCTGTCTGGCAATGTTCTTTTTCTTTTTCTTATATGGCAAGTGCTGCTGCTATCATAGAGTCTAATGATGTAACGTGTGCTTGCTATCATTTAGTACGCAAAACTGAGTGCCACTTGTTTTCTTTATTTCCATCCTTTTTATTATTTTTTGTTTCTTAACTTCTTGATTAAATTCCTTTTGCAGATCCTGCCAGTGCGGCTGCTTCTCAGGCAAGCAGGGAGGAGGCAGATGCTCGATCTGTTTTTGTTGGCAATGTATGAATCCCTGTCTTCATTGATAGTTTTCCAATTTCAACTAAAATATAGACCCTGGTATTGTTTCCTCTTGGTGTGAATACTCTTTATCTTCAGAGACATGGTTTGACTGTATGTCTCACTATGATCGCAGGGTCATTCTTATTACTCAAGCTCTATAATTAGCGCTGGGATGCATACATTGTATTTTGTGGGTGGGCAAATATAAATTTGGTGTTCTTTTAGAATTGTACTTGAGTGAAAAGAGAATATATGTAGTTCTTTCAAAATTAAATAAGAAACGAAAAGAAAGCATAGAAAGTCAAAAGAAAATGAGTGGTGAAAAGCTCAGAAGTTCTTGGAACAAAAAAGGAAAAAAGGGATGATAAAACATTATACAAAAAGGGAAAAAAAAAAAAAAAAAAAAAAAGGAGGAAAAAAGAATCAATTTGAGAAAAAAAGAAAGAAATGAAATATGAAAAATGTGGGAAGTGGTTGAATAGTATCCAAACTTTTATCTACGAGGAGCATTATTAAAGGATAACATATGTTGGTGAAAACGTGAAAGGCATCTCATGGGGATGGCTGGACTGGAACAGCTGGAGGTATAATGTGTTAAAGTTTCTTCAACTTCAGTACACTGGGAGGCAGCTTGTGATTCTTTGAAAGAGCATTCTGTAAGTCTTGGGCATGCAACCTTAGTCATAGAGAGTCCTGTTGCTGACTGCAATGAGGTTATGTTGCCTGGGTTGTTGTCATTTAGCAGATGTGGCAAGGGGTATGCTCTTGCTGCTTCCCTGTGGCCTATATCTTGCAAATGTTTTCAATTCTATGAATAAGATTGTTTTATGCCTTTTGACTGAGGCTTTTTCTCTTCCCTAATTCTAGTCATTTTGCTGGACATAATGTTATTTCTATGCTTCGCAATGATGGCTTACATTCTTGTCATTCTTCTATTCTTTTTTTTTCTTTCATCATTTCTTAGAAAATTGTCACTCTCTAATTTTTACAAGATCTTAAAATCTAAATTAATTTATTTCTCGGCATTTCTAAATTATTTCAACTTATGCTGTATTTCTTTTTGAAATTACATACATTGTATGTATCGTAATTTTCCTCATTGTGGTGTCAGTTTTAAGGTCAGTCGAGGTTGATGTTGTTGCAATTTTTCTGTGAGGAGGAAACTTAGATGCATTAAAAGGTTCAAGGCTGAGCTGCATGTTGCATGGCTTAGTTTTGTCTTGTATGTGGAATATCATGAGCATGTTTGTTTTGATGGAATGGATTTTAGTGGGAATTTAGAGAAGAAGAGAAATGGGAATAGAAAGGAGTATGGAAGGGAAACCACTCCCATGTTTAAGGGATTGCCGCTCTCCCTCCAAAAATGGGAGGAGAGTTCTCTCCTATTAAAGGTTAAGTGAGGAGTTCCCTGTAGATTTTCCTGACTCATTATGGAGTTTTACTGGTATATATTGCGGTGATTAAAATAATATTACTCTTTTATAATTTGCGTTTAGAAAGGTATCAACTGAAGACACAGGGTGATGGAGTGAAAGGACATTAACTAGAGAAAATAATTCAATTTTTGTTTTCCATCTTTGACCCTATATTAGTACATGGTTATTTGATGAAAACTGTGTAAGATGCTGACCTGGTTCCTTATTAGCACCAAATCCTTGAAATTGTTTCTTCTTTGCAGGTTGATTATGCATGCACCCCAGAAGAAGTACAGCAACACTTCCAATCATGTGGTACGGTGAACAGGGTCACCATACTTACAGACAAGTTTGGCCAGCCTAAAGGTTTTGCGTATGTGGAATTTGTAGAAGCTGAAGCTGTTCAAGAGGCTATCCTCCTGAATGAATCTGAATTACATGGCCGTCAACTGAAGGTATGTCGTTTTGAATATTGTTATTTAACTTAGCTTTGAGATAATTCTACTTCTGAATGAGTAGCTTTTAACGACTGGAATTTGTATATTTCCAGGTTTTGCCTAAGAGGACTAATGTTCCTGGAATGAAACAGTATCGTCCTAGACGTTTCAATCCTTACACGGCTTTCCGTAGGAGGCCGTATACTCCTCCGTACTTCTACTCTCCATATGGATATGGGTATGCTACATACATGCCTCTCCTATTTGAACTTGACGTTATACTTATATCTAAGAGTTTGTTTACATGGACTTCGAAAAAAGTAGTTTGGAGGTGGAGAAGCCAAAAGTAGCTGATATTTTTTCTGTTGTTGACATTGTTCATCTTACTGCAGGAAGGTTCCAAGATTTAGAAGGCCATCACGCTACATGCCTTACTATTAGAAGAGACGAATGGAATGAAGTTAATGAATATGTGAATGGGTTTGTTTCGATTTGATCTGGAGAGCTTGTAGAGACGAATGCGTTATCTTTCATCCCCATGGCGTATCTATAGGATTCAGAAGAACATGTGTTTTCCTTTTCTGTTAACATTAGACTCTGGTGCTGGTTTTGTTTGTTTGTTGGTTGCTTGCCAAGTGGCCAGCATATGGTTTAGAATTCATGTTGAATATCTTAGTTGAGTGTTACTGCCTATGTTTGGCCAAATAATCTGGGCTTGTTTGTCCTTGACTTATAGTATGATGTCATGATGCAATTATTGAGCTGGCTTCGTCGAGATAGTAGTAATTATTAAATAGGGACCTGACATTACTAAAAAGAAAACTATAATTATGTCACGTGCATAAGAGTTCTTCCCAAGATCTGGAACACCCTTTCATTGTGCCCAACAGGCACTACGGCGAGCATGAATTATCATTGGCAATTATTACGGGTGGTTACCATTTGGCTTCGTTTAGTTAGGTTTGCTGTTTTAACTCTTAAAAAATTGGCTATTGTGTAATTCAAGCAAATTATAATATATATATATATAGGGAGAGTATGAAATTTGGTCTCTTTTGTTGTCAAACCCATTCTCATTGGATTATAATTGGTTAAAATATAATATTGCAAGTTGTATATTTGATGAAGAGATTTTGATATAAAATAGTAAGATTTACGTAAGTTACTCTAAAAGGTTTTTATGTTTTTGTTGATATGGAATTTTTTAAAAAATATATATATAATTTCATGAAATATGTTTGTTAGATTCTTTGACAATTGAGACATTTTTCAAAAAAAAATATCAGGATGAGATTTTAGTTTTTTTTTTTTAGAAGATTTTAGTTTTTTAATCTTATAAGAATATTCAACATGTTTTTTTAATAAAAGTTTAAAGTTTAACCAAATAAATTTTAAGAATTCAATGATTTATAACTTTATTAATTTATATTTTTGAAAATTTATGATTCTCATGTATGAAAAAAAAAAAATTCTCTTATCAAACACATCATTTTAATTATTTTATTCTGTGACTTTTATAGAATATTAATCAAATAAATCCAACTATTAAATTCAAAAAAAAAAAGTTCATATAAATATGATGTCTTTATAAAATTTTAAAATTGATTCATACTCTATCGTGTGATTTTATTTTGACAAATAAAAAATTAAATTACAAATAAAAGTCTTGTATTAAATACTTAAAATTTTTATAATGTCATATAATTCAATGATTAAATTAAAAAATATATATTCTAAAAAAAGATATTAAAAATTAGAAGTATTCAAGACTTATTTTTAAAATCAACATTTCTTATATATATTATTAATATTATATAAAATCAAATTTGCTAGAATTTTATTTCTTTTTTATTGGTATTATTTTGAGGTTACATGTGCTAATTTCAGTAATATTTCAAAGACCGACCGAAAAAACCCAAAGTAAACATGATTTGTTTGGATTTTTTTTCAGAATAATAATTTAATTTGATGGTCCTACACTAGTCCTTTCCTTCCTTTGGTACATAGAAACCGATCCACCTATCCCTCCACTGCCGTTAATGGAAAGGTGATCACGTGTTCAACCGCAACAGGGAGCCGCGAGCCGGTCAACGTTTTTTGTGGAAAGGCTGTCATGCCCCTTCCCCGTTCCTCGGCTAACTCACGTGTTTCATTTTATTTTTTTTTTTCAGTGAACCCCCTTAAAAAAAAAAAAAAAATCATTTTTATTGCGAATTTTTAAAAAAAATCTTTACTTTTTAACTAAATAAATTGATAATCACATCTCAAATAAAAAATAAAAATAAACTTTTTATCCAAACCAACACAGACAAGTTTACTTCCAAAAGCTTGAAATAAAGTTACATGCCATCTTATTCATTATAGGCTACATTACTCATTACATCCATTTGGCGGCACGCTAGAGAATATCTAACAGACCTCAAACAAATTTGATAACAACACAAGCGAAAAGCCAACTGCTATTCACCAAATAATTGAAGAAAATTTAAAAAAAAGAAGAACGACTTCATAACTAAAATATTGAAGATGCGATGCATTACATATATGTGCACAAAGCCATAGCTCTCTGGATCCCAAGTTGCAGAGGATGAAGAGTAGGGATAGGCAAAGCAGGCACCTAAAATCCCTTAGAGAGGAGACTTGAGGTTCCAATCCTCCTCTTCCTAAGTCGGTCTGCGATGATAAATGCTAGCTCAAGAGACTGAGATGCATTAAGCCTTGGATCACAGTGTGTATGGTAACGTGAGCTCAGATCATCAAAAGTCACAGTCTTAGATCCTCCGATGCACTCGGTCACATTCTGCCCAGTCATCTCCAGATGAATGCCTCCAGGGTAGCTGCCTTCTTGTTCGTGAACATCTAAAAATGCTCGTACCTCAGCCTGCCAACACATTGAATACAATGAGGCATGAATCAGTGAATAAGTACGAAAAAAAAAGGACGCTACTTTTGATTAGAATGGTGAATTATGCTGGTTTTCTTAAAGAAATTTCCAGGGCAACAGCTATAATACCAAACGATTTGACTTTGACATGATAAGTTAAACCATCAGAGAACAATGATATGTGAATGCAATCAACTTTTCTATCTTTGGTAAATGATTGCTATGGTCTCAAGACTTCTAATACCAACCATAACCATTGACCATCGCATCATATTGACCCAGTATTACCCAACATGGAATGAGACAATTTCTTTGCCTTAGGCACTAATTTATGTTAACTTGTATTGTATCACGCAGATATATGATAATCACTAGCATGAAAACAAGTGGCTACTGAATAGCAATTCTATCACAAAATAGATTCAATAGAATATGATATTAGTTACAAAGAGGTTGTAAGATATGGTACCAAGATTGCGTCGAAGGGCCTTGTTTTGAGCCCACAGGGTGCCTTTATAGTGTTGCCATGGCAGGGATCACAGACCCATGTCACTATTTGTCCAGCCCTACGAACAACTCTAATCAAATGGGGCAGCTTAACTCTCAAGTTCTCAGCACCCATTCTGACTATTATTGTTATCCTTCCTGGCTTGTTATGAGGATTTAGGATTTCAATGAGCTTAATTAGCTCGTTTGGATCCATTTTGTTGCTCACCTGCATCACAAGTATGGTTATCAGTATTAGCCATGAAATTTTGCAGGCAGAAACAAAGTAACCACTAATCATAGAACAAAAAGACTTCTGAGATAGCAATTATAGTAAGGATGAGCATCAGGATAAACTCAATCTGATAAGCAAGAAAGACTGGATCTCATGTACCTTGATCCCAATTGGGTTTGCAATTCCTCTAAGGAACTCTACGTGAGCACCGTCCAGTTGCCTAGTACGCTCACCAACCCAGACCAAGTGAGCAGAGCAATCATAATACAGGCCAGAGGTTGAATCCAATCTGGTCAAAGATTGCTCATAAGGCAAATGCAAACACTCGTGAGATGTCCAGAACTCAGTTGATTGCATAACAGGGCTATCAAGAGTGAGCCCTGCAGCAGCCATGAAACCCAAAGCTTCATCAACCCGGTGAGCCAGTTCTTGGTACCTATTTAACATCAAACAAAATACAAGGTTAAAGCTCTGTGTCCCATAAACAATCAATCCTAGTTAACACAAACAAATTAACATCAAATGAAGCAACAATATGTGCGGAAGTTCAGAGAGTTCCAGATACCTGTCTCCTTGCTCACTGTGCTCCGCGAAATCGAGATTCCATTGGGTGACCCTCTGCATTGCTGCATATCCTCCGGTAGCAAGGGCCCTAAGCAGGTTTAGAGTGGCGGCTGATTGGCAGTAAGCCCTAATCAACCTATGAGGATCCGGAACTCTCGATTTCTCGTCAAAAGTATCACCGTTAATGTTGTCCCCTTTGTAACTTGGCAATTTCACTCCATTTATCTCCTCGAAAGGGTCTGATCTAGGCTTTGCAAATTGACCCGCCATTCTTCCCATCTAAAACAACGAGTTACCCTCTTTAAGAAACAAATTGTCCAAATTCACATCGTAAAATCAGTCACCCATAGAAAAGATCAATGAAAAAGTTCACAAACTGAATGTGAATGCAGTGATTCAATGGTTTCGGAAACTCAAAAAGAAAAAGCCAACTCCAAATACATGGAAAATTCAGAGCACTCTGACCTTAATCACGGGCATTTGTCCACCAAACATGAGAACAGCACCCATCTGAAGAAGCACTCTGAAAGTATCCCTTATGTTATTTGCGCTGAACTCCTTAAAACTCTCCGCACAATCCCCACCTTGCAAGAGGAACGCATTGCCCATTGCGGCCTCCGCGAGCCTCTCCTCCAAATTCCTAGCTTCACCAGCAAACACAATAGGGGGGAAGGACTCAATGGTCTTGAGCACCGACTCAAGCTCATCCTTATCTGGGTACTCCGGAAGTTGCAAAGCCTTCTTCGACTTCCAGCTATCAAGAGCCCATTTTCCAGAAGCGGGCGCCGGCGGCGGTGATGTAGTAGATGGCTTGGTGGCCACATTTTTGGCGGGCTCCGCCGCGTGGACGGCTGCGATACGTTGGAGGGGTCTTGGTTGGTGAGCACGTTTAGCGGAGACAAACGGGAGAGAGGGTTGGTGGGGCTGTGAGAGAGAAGGTGAAGTAGACAGAGCCTGAATTTCGTACAATGATTTCGAAGAAAAAGTGGTTGCTTTCGAGAGTGCCATTGTTTCCCCAATCCCAAGCTCGGCTTCTCTTTCTCTCTCTTCTCTTCTCTTTTCGTTTCGGCGTGGAGAGAGAACAAGGGAAACCCGAGTAATGGCGAGGCGTCCCAGTGGGGCTTTATACAGCTTGAATATTGCGCAGCGTGGGAGCCAGAGTAGCTCGGTGGAAAAAAGCACGAGGGGTTGGTGGGAGAAGAAATTGGAAGGGTATTTTAGTAAATATAATATGATATTTTAATGTTTCCATATGAATATGATATTTTAATTTGGTGGCACGTGAATGAAAAATAAAGAACGAGGTCAGTAAGTCACGTGATATACGAATAGAGTTTGGTTTAGTAATAATATAATTTAAAATTTGCGTTAATTTTTATATTTTAATTTTTAAAAATATGAAAGTTAATATTAAAAAATTAGGGTTTCATTCTATGTACGATAAAAAAACAAATCACATGGATACAGGGTGTTTCGGTAATTACAATCCGGACGCCATTTCAGGGATAAGTGGTAAGTAACATTGTGTTTGTAGTTGGAGGCATGGAAGCAGAGCTACCCGAAGGCAATTGCTTTTGAGTTCTATACCACCGTACCTACCAATGAATTAGATTTGTAATTTATATTTTTCAAAATAACGATTTGTAATTATTTTATGACGTAAAAGTAAGTTTTCTATGATTTTAGAAATTAATATAAAATAAAATAGTTTAAATATGTTAAGAATTTTATGGTTTGGTTTTTTCATTTGATAAAAAAAAAAAAGTAAATAGCTTAATAAAAACATCTGCAAATTTAAATTCATAAATTTTAGCTTAGTCTAATATTTTGTAAAAAAAAAAAAAAATAGTTTTTCTACCATATGCGCATGAACAAATAATTAAAAATTAATAAATTTTATTGAAAATATAAAATAATAATAAATACAAAATTTATTTATTATAATTGTATTAATTACACTCACTATAATTTGAATAATTCACACATTAGCCTTGTTATTTTTTTTTATAAAATTTAGAGTTTAAAATTTTAGAATTTTAGGATTTATATTTAAGATTTATGAGTTAAGGATAATGTTTAAGATTTAAGGATTTAAGATTAGAGTTTAGGATTTAGGGTTATACTTAAAATTAGAGTTTATATTTTAGAGTTTAAAATTTAAATTTTTAAAATTAGTATTTAGAGTTTAGGATTTAATATTTAATTATATAATTTCAAAAAATAAATCCTTAAACCCACTTTAAACTTTAAATCTTAAATCTTCAAATATAAAACCTACAACCCCTAAATTCTAAATACTAACCCTAAAATCTTAAACTCTAAATTTAAAACCCAAAACTTTTAAATCTTATATGAAATAATAAGGATATTGTAAAAATTATTTAAATTATAATGGCTACAATTAATACAATCTTAATAAATAATTTTATATTTATTATAATTTTTATATTTTTAATGATATTTATTAATTTTTAAAATAAAAAAAAATATAAAAATGTTGGCTTAGTTAAAATAGACGTTGAGCTCAAGGCATTCAAGACCGGAATTCTAAAGTTTAAAACTTTGTTGTCTTCCCATCTTAAAAATAAGAAAAAAAGTTTGTTCTCTTAAAAGTGATTTCTTATTTATGGTTCATTTATAATATTTTGGAACTATAAATGTAATAATAATTAAATATCTTCTCAAATTTTTTATATTTTAAAATTTATATTAATTTTATCTCTTTAATATTTTTAACAGTTTAATAAGTGATTATGTATATTTCATTTGTCAATCAATTTATTTTATGTTTAATTCGTAAACGTACACTTTACAATATAAGAATTTAATCATCTACTAAAACTTTACAAATCTCACTAAAATTTTCAATTTAACGACTCCAATTATTATTCATTTTTAAATGTGTGAATTTCTCTTTATTTAATGGAGGTTTTCATAAAATACTCATCGCGAAAAACATGTTTTCTATGTTATTTGACTGATTGGTTGTCATGAGAACAAACAGCTGTTCAAAACTAATCAACTCGTAGTTTTACTATGTTGGCTTCACGTGATAGTACAACTCGAGTTTTTATGACTAGATAATAACAACACCATATATCTTCTCTATCAATCATTATAAAACAACAAAATTATTGAACCTATTATATTTAATTCAACAAAATTCCACAAACTTAATCATTTAAATTTGTTGACCAGAGTTTAATATTTAATAGTATATATAAAGAAAGCTTTTATTAAAAAAAATTTATATTCACTTTGTGATTTATTTATCTTAAAAAATTAATGAATATCTTTATTGCAAATAAAAATAAATAAATAGATTGATTGATTTATTTTAAAATAAGTTGATTCTTATGCTGAGATATTCTGAATTAAAAACATTAATATTGATTCTATTAAAAGAAAAATATTACTTATTGAAAGTAATATTCAATTTTATACTCAAATAGTCTTAAGATGTATTGATTTTGAGTATAAACAAAATTCGACGTCACTTTTAAAAATATTATTTATATACTTCAAATTGTTGTTATTTTATTTTATCAAATTTAGTATTGTTACTTTTATACACTGTATATCTTTTTTGTTTATACCTATTTAAACAAACAAATTTGTGTATAAATTAAATTAAGATCTATAATATAAAAAATCAATCTATCTACCTAAATAATTATGTATATATAACTATATATACACAACTATATATATGAGTTATATTTCTTATATAAAATGGGGCAAGAAAAGTACCAAAAGGGAATCACCATGATATGAGGCTATGGAATATTCCTACCAATTTTTTTTTCTTTGACAGGAATATTCCTGCCAGATTAATAAATGTAAAATGTAGAAAGACAATTTGCAGCCATAGATAATGCTAGAACGGAAAATGAAATAACATTTTTTCTTTAGTTACTATAAGAACACACTTCGTCAAAGAAAGAAAAATAATATTCCTTGGTAACTTTTTGGTTTTAATCATCAGTGGAATAAGAAAAACACAAATATATTATTAGATATCTTAATTTATAATTAATAAATTTAAGTCAAATAAAAATTATAAAAACGATAAATTTTTTATTAAATTTTAATATAATTACATTTTTTAAATTTAAATATAATATTTCTCATTAAGTTAAAATAACACTTAGCCTAATATAACTTGATGATAAAAAGTTATATTGCATATAAATAACTTATCTCTTAATAACTTGATTGATTAATTAATCAGTGTCTGATTAATTATACCATCTGACTTTTTCATATTATTGATTTTCATTAACTTGATAAATTCTTTTGCATATGATTTTCCAATATACTTTTTTATCTGAATTTTCTAATATGTATATATAAATGTCTGCTAAGAGTTGGCCATTTATTGAGATTTTTTTTTTAATTTAATTTCAATCTCTGAAATATGGAAATCTTTTTGTCGGGTGAACCCATCAGGCCCATCCCCAATTACTCCAAATAGCCCATCCATCTGTTCCATCATTTTATACTAGTGGCATCATATTATAGTTCTTATAATTTATTTTTTTATAGAGTTCCTATGATTAAGTAGTATATCATTTATACATCTATTAATATACATTTTTTAAAAAATTTTATTTATAATTTTATTATTATAACGTATTTTTTAAAAATAAAATATATATTTAATATTTAACACTATATTAAATATTATTAAAAATTACGAATCAAATTATAATAGCCCCTTACCTATTTTGCAATCATTTAGTATAAGAAAAATATTATGAGGATACTTGTTGCTAGTCTATATCACATTTTTTACACTTTTATTTTGTAATAATTTCGTAAAAGTAAAATTATAAAAAGATTAAAAAAAAATAAAAGTGTAAAAATACATACACGTTTTTTACACATATCACTGCTGGTAGTATAACCCGCGCAAACCCTCGAAGCTGAAACCCATAGCTCCCGAAACGCGCAGCATAGGAATGATAAAGACACAATCTTCAAACCCTATCGATATTCAAATGAACCCGTGCACGTACCCGTATGCAGTAAAGCTAGAGTTTGAACATGTTACTCCCTTGTTACTCTCAGCGCCTATTTGCAGATTCACCTTCTCAATGTTCACTCTACCATCTCTATCTCAATAGAAACTCCAGCCTACCACTCTCGATCGCCTTACACCACCACCTATCCGGTTCTGTCCATTTTCGAATTCTGAAGCTCACGTCATTGAGACCCGACAAATTCAATTCCCTCAGAATTCACACTGACCCATTTCATCTTAGAGCCTACGATTCCGAAGCTTCTATACAGAAGGATGTCGTCGGTGATTTCAGGCTTGATTCTTTTCTTTCTTTGGCTGAATTCTCGTGTCTACTGTCGTCAGCGGTTTTATCAATTGGTCTCGCCGTGCATAGCGTTATTGCGGCCTCGAAGAAGGAGTTTTTGGTGGCAATAGGAAATAGAGTTGCCACTTTCTGGGGCATTTTGATGTTGGTAGCCGGGGTTTTGATTGGGGCGTGGATTCGTAGAAGACAATGGAGGCGAGTTTGTAGGGAGACAGTGAAGGGTGGCTTGGAGGTTAATTTTCTGGAAAGGATTGAGAAATTGGAGGAGGATTTGAGGAGCTCGGCCACAGTTATGAGGGTTTTGTCCAGGCAGCTCGAGAAGTTGGGGACAAGGTTTAGGGTCACCAGAAAGGCTTTGAAGGAGCCCACAACTGAGGTATTAAATAAAGTAACCCTTTTTTTATTTATTGATTTCTTTCCTAATATTAAGCTACCGTTGGATAGTGAAGCTTGTCGTTTTAATTTCTAAGATAATGCAATGCGTTGATATGTGCAGGATGATTTTGGAGGAAAAGGCAGAATACTAGACAGACAAGTTAAGCAAATTTACATGTACAATCTAGGTCCTTAATACACTGATTGAAATACTTGTGAAAACTAGAAAAGTTTTGAGAATAAGAAATGGGAAGAAAAAGCCAAGTAAATAGGATCTTTTAGCAGAGGGAAAGATTTCTTTTATGTTCTCATGCAAGTGTGGTATTTGGAGGTATAAAGAGCGATTGTGAATTTCATCGACAATGCAATTTAAGGAGCATAAATGATACATAGTTAGGACTTAATCATCAAAATGATACTGCTATCCTATTAGTGTAGTCGATTGCTGGGTTATGCTTTATGTCGTTGTTAATCTATTTTTAGATTCATTCTAATTTCTATGTATATTTATCAACTAAAGTATTGATAACGCATCTTGTTGAATGTCAATGCCTTATATTACAGGTACTGTTCATGGCTAGATGGTGTTGCTAATATAATTGAATGTGTGAATTTTGTGTTCTGATCTATAGAATTAAATTTAAATTTTAGCCTGAGTCAGACTGATGCCTGATCAAGCCCAACAGGTTTTTGGACCTTTTACTCCATAGCTGTTGCAATTAAACAGTTTTTTGGTGTCTAAGTTCAATAATTTACAAAATATTCCTGAAGGTTGGTCAAGTTTCACATTGCTTCATGTCTTTCAAATATTCAGTAGGTCTTTTAAACAATTTACGTTGTGCTCCAGCTTTGCTTGAGTCTTTCACAATGGTAGGAGATACCATCAACTGAAAGATTTTGGTTGTGCAAGGCGTTGGGTATATTTTTTGTTTGATAAAATTGACTAAGGAAGAAGGCAAAAGGAAAATGGGTGCTTTTTTTATTAACTTAGAGACCGATATTTATTCTAGATTAAGGCATAGGTTTTGACTAGTGCTTTTAAACAAACTAGTGCTTTTGTGTTTTTCTTTAGGTTTTGACTGAAATTATATTTCCATATACAATGGGAAAGTTTGAAGAAAATATTCAAAGGGTAGATGAAATATTAGTAAGCACTAGTTTGTTGTCTTCCCTTCACCTCCTTTTGTTGGGCAAATGGACAGCTGTTTTTCACTGGGGATAGTAATGGTCATATTTAGTGCGAAGATAGCAGAGGCACTATTTCTGAATCCGTGGCTTATCAGTGAAATATGATAGGGTCTTTGTTGTGAAAAATCCATGCTTTATGTACCCAAAGTTTACCTAATGAAGTCACATCACCCGTATGAGTATGCTGGAGGGAAATGCAAGTTCACATCAGAAGGTTGTCTTGATGTGGCAGTCATATTTTGTTAAGCTTAGCACTTTGAATTTTTGAACATGAAAATTGCAGAGTTTTTCTTTCAAAAATAATTTGTGCTGATGATACCGTCATGTGTCTGTGGACTGAAAGGTTACTTTAGTTCAATCACTCATGCACCCAATCCCTACTATGGAAGCAAATTTGGAACCTTTCTATGGATCCTTAATTTGTTGATAATCGCCCCTCTTATACATGGGACTTTGGTTTTGAATAGATAGGATACCATGTTGATGAGGTATAACTTAAATTTAGTTATATGTCTTAGTCTTACTAGTCTGAAGTAAAAGTAGCATGCATGGTGTTCTAGTTATAAACAGGCAAAAACGGTTAAAGTGATTGTTTATCATGCTTAAATGACTTATTACTGTTTACATAAAACGAAATTTTTTTTTTTTTTAAAAAAAGAAAAAGCAAATCTAACAATGTGTTCATTTCTTGAAGTCTGCAACTCTGGCAAAGAAGAACGCCGAGGCCACGAGAGCATTAGCCATGCAATCAGACGTTTTGGAGAAGGAGCTTGGCGAAATTCAAAAGGTTTTACTAGCAATGCAGGTAACAATCATTTATTCAGAAGGTCATTTAAACTCTGAACAGCCGATATTGTCTAGAATTTTCACAGGAGCATTATACTGTGTCTGTGATATGGAAGCAAGAAATTTCAGTGTCAAGGATTTTAGGTTTTAGGTTATTAAGACTAAATTATCAAACTCTTTCCTTGAAGATGCAAGATAAAGATGATTGGATTTCCAATCATTATTCATTTTGCAACTGTACTCTATCTGCTTCCTGTGTGTTATACACAGGAGCATCAGCAAAAACAACTCGATTTGATTCTTGCAATAGGGAGCAATGGTAAGTTATGGGAAAGCAGACAAGAAATTAGTGAAGACCAAGATACATTAGAAACGGTTAACTCAGCTGAAGATGGGGTAAAACAGAAGGAAATCCACCAAATCTGAAGCTTGGGTTGAATCAAGGGAGGCTAATCCCAACATTTTGTAAGTGCCAAATCTTGATGCAGTTCTCTTTCCTTCCTTTGTTGCTGTGTCTACTGATCAATCCTCAGAGAGTCAAATTACCCACATTGCAGCCTGCACATAAATCATGGTTATTCCATTTTGAGTGTTCTTCAAGTTGGCAGCGGATACCAACTAAGAGGAATCACCGAAGACAAAATAACAAAATCGAAGAGGATTGCTTCAGTAAATGGGTAATTGTGCTTGCGCTTGTACTTTGATCCAGGTTTGTAATGTGAGCATCATCGATTTTCATTTCATATGATAATGTTGGTATCTACTCCATTGAATTTAGGGTCGGTTTATACACTTCATTCTTTAGTGGTTCTGTGTGCTAGATCTATAAATAAGGAAGAAATAGAAATAGTAGTCAAATTGGATCTGCTTCCTGTGTTTGTAACAGTATTTGTATTGCCCTTGTGGTATATTGCTTTATAATTTTATAATTAATCAAAAGTTTGAGATAGCAGCCCTAACAGGCACCAGATTGGCTGTTGTGTTTTAAAGCATCTTCAAACTGGGACAGCATCAGAATTTTATTTTATTTTTTATCATTTTCTTGTCTCAAAATTTTAATTAGTCAAAAATAAAATTTAAAATTTTAATTGAGGATTTCCGAAAGTACAGAGAGTACAGACTCAGAGGCAGCGAGACTGTCCTTGTCTTTTGCGGGACCTTGTTACTCTGAGAAGGGTAAATAATTGAATCCCTGATTGGAAAACTCATAAAAAGCAAACAAAGAAAAAAATCCTACCCTACTTTTTACCCGACAATCACAAGGCAATGCCTATATTTGGAGAGCTAAGAAGAAACGTCATAAAAAATGGAAATGTTATTACTTGTTTGGCAGAAACTTACATCAAAAAGAAAGTTATGTACGTCTGCTCACTCGCTGTCACAGTCCCTCTCAGTGCAATGTCAAAAATCCATTGGTAGCTTTTATTGATTGTAAAGCTGTCGAGACTCTGCAGCGAATCAGGAAAACCTCGAATTGAAAATTAGAGATAGTGATATCCCCAAATGGCCCATAAGTTTACGTGGTGTGAAAAGCTTGTTTAAACTGAGGCAGGGGACCTGTTTTAGGAATTTTGTCTTTAGACGAGAGTTCTTGACCTGTTCTTTTTGGATGCACGATCATTTGTGATCCTTAAATTCTAATTGCGTTTTACCTTTTATCTTAATCTCAAGCTCTTATTTCTCCTTAATCCGAAAGGAAAAAGTAAGCGTCTTTTGAGAGACATTTCGGGACCCGAATCACAGGTAGTTGTCTACTGCGCAGCATGCACATTCTTTATTACATTTTTTATTTTTAGATAAGTTTTTTAAATAAAAAAATAAAACATTTGTGCATATATATATAACATCATACTTAATGACTTAATAACTCAGGAATGTCACTTTAGTAATTCTACCACAGTTTACTATATAAGTAATTAACTCAAGACATTTTGGCACCTGATTGAGATTTAAAATGTATAATTAATTATTTATAGCAACTATGTCAAAACTTCTACTTGGATAAAAAAATAAAACTTAAAATTATATTTAATTACTTAGTTTTACATAGTTTTCGATATATCAAACAAGATAGGGTGTAATATAGAATTTGTTGTATTATTTTCCTAAGATGTCCTTAGTGGAAGAATCTGAAAAATACTACAATGTTATTATAGAAAAATTAACATAAAATCATCTGGAAGTAAAATCTTTTGTTTTATTTTTATCTCAAATATTTTTATAAATTTATAATTAATGAAAATTTATTTATTAATAAATATCCATTAATTAACATAAATAAAACATCTTACGTGTGAATTGTACAGACAATTTGTTTCCCAGCCCAAATGGAGCTGTTATGTATGCGTTACATGTATGACTTACGTAACTCAAAATCAGGCGCAAAACGCCTCAATGTCTGTTAGTGATTATTTGGTCAATCCCAGTCAAATCCGCAATTACCCAAACTGACAACTGGGACAAAGCTAACATAACTGAATTGAATGCCCATTTTCACTACCGCCCCTGCTTTTACTGTTTACTCACTCGGAGACATACAAATGCTTTTGCTTTCTACCAAGCTATAGAAGTAACAAAATTTCCACTTCAATAAGAGTACGATTACATCAATATATATTTAAACTTATAACTCTAATATTATTAGAACCTTTTAATAGTTGAGTTTAATTTAATTATTATTTCGATAACACTTTATACTATAAGTATAACTAAATCTGTTTTTATAGTATTTGACCTAATTTTTTATTAATTATTTTCTTTAAATACATTTTTAAAAGAATTATGTCTCATTTATATTTTTTAATTTAAATATAATTTGTTATTTGTTAAATAACTTAATAAATTCTTACTCTACAGTAAAAGTGGTGAAGACAAAAATAATCAATTAAGATTTTAAATTTCATCTTTTACCCTTCAAACTTGTAATGGAACAGTTGACGAGAGCTCTTCCTGGATTCTCCCAATTTGTTTTCCTCTCTCGAATTGTTGCTTTCACTTTTCTGCTGCAGTCTGCACACTCTCTGTCCCTCTCTCTCCCTCAGTCAGCCACCGAATCTCCTAAATTATGCACCTTTTATTATCCCACTATAAGCCATAAGCAGAAAAACAACAACAGAAAAAAGAAGCCCATAACAATTTCTGTCTCTTCCTCTGCCTTCGTGCTTCTCTCGGTGGATTTGCAGAGGAATGAACTGGCAATCGGATCTCAGTTAACTTGCATTTAATTTTCCCTCTGGGGCTTAGAATTAGAAGAGAAAAAATGACATCGTAGGGCTTTCATGGCTTTATTCAATTCATATCAGTATTGCTATTTCCCCACCTTACTTACCATTATAGCTCTTCATCTTCTTCTTCTTCTTCTGCTCTCTCCAGTATCTTGCTTCAATTCGCCCCACCCTGCTGTTTCTCCCGGCTGGGTAAGCTTAAAGTTTCAACCTTTAACCCATGCCATGCTTGATTTTCCTTTTGAATCTCCGCTGATTCTATGTCTATTTTATTTGTCTTTCTCATATCGATTCAGTTAAAATGTGCAGGGATCGTTATTTGAAGGGAAAAGCAGGTTAGGTTCAATCCCTCCCAGCTGCCACAACAAGTGCAACGAGTGCCAACCATGCATGGCAGTTCAAGTTCCATCCTTGCCCAACCACGACCGGGTCCATCCGGGTCTGACCCGAAAAACTCCTTTGGGTTTCTCTGATCCATCTACCCATGGTAACAATAATAACAACAGGTACTCCAATTACAAGCCACTGGGTTGGAAATGCCATTGTGGCAATCACTTTTTCAACCCGTAGAAATTGTTCCAAGGCAGCTGCCAAACGAAGGTTATCTTCACCTTGAACTGTAAACCATAAGCTCTGTTTGGATATCATATGCCCCTTTTGCTGTTTTAAGGTTTATAGCGTTAATTGTATACTTTTAAGTTTGATACACTCTGTATAGCTTCATTACAGACCAGAATTTCCGAGTCTCTTGACCATGTGCTTGAGTTGGGTATAAATTTTGCCCCAAAAGTTTCTATTTTTGGACAGTTTCTATTGAGGCATTTTTCTTATGATTACTTTGACAAAGATGAATTGGTGAGTTTGGTGTCCAGAATCCAGAACAGGGGCAGGGAATTGCAATTTCTGCTCACAAGAAAGTAGGAAGTCCTTTCTTTCTTTTCTTCTGCTTCTCTTTTCTGGTATCTGTTATGATTTTGTCCTTATCTTCTTGGAATTTAGATTGGATATCCATTGTATTGCATTTTCTGTCTACTGGTCTCATTTCATTTCATGTCTGTTGTTGATTGTAAATTGTAATGATTTCTGTTGATGAAATGCCTTAGGATCTAACAAGGTGAGGTCAAACTGTCTTTGAGGTTGAGGGTTATCTTGTTCCTTTTGTTGGGGAGACTGTTGCTGTGCACAACAAAATGAATAAAGCTCCAAATTTATGTCTTCTAAATTTTCTCTGTTATTTCTCCAACTTGTGTCTTTTTTTTTTAATTGCACTCAAGGTTTTTCATATATTTTTGGATATAAAATTGTTCCTTATTTGAAATTATCCTACTTCATAATTTTCAACCGCTCGTCACCCTCCTTACTTCTATCAATATCAAAAGAAATGATATAAAATAAAACAACGTGGTGGTGGCGACGCAGTTGGCTAGGGCGTAGGTCTCATAGCTTCCGAATAATCCTAAGGTCGAGAGTTCGAGCCTCTCTCACCCCTATTTGTGTCTACTTGTTATTTTAATTAAGTCAAAGCCCATGACACTATGAGGAATGACCGTGCTCTACTTGTCTTGTTTTATTCCATTCTAAATTTATAAGGTTTTGTCTTAGTTCTATGTGTTGATATTAAATACATAAAAAGTGTTGTTTTGAATAATTTATTTATATTTTTATTAAATGTATATCAAAATAAAATTAAAAAAAAAAAGTATTTTTAAGATAAAACAAAGCTAAAATAACATTTAATATGAAAGTTTTTTTGTTTTGGTGACACAAAATTTCATTCCAATCTGGTGTCTTTGACCACCCCTATTTCATGCTACTAATATGCAAACTACATTAAGTTAGAGCTATAGAATGTGAGACACGTGTGCCTGTTTATTAGCATTTATTATCCTAGGATTAATCAAAATTGTGTTCGTATGATCTGATTGAGAAGCGAGATATGTCAGATTTTAAAAAAAAAAAACTTTAAGTCACCTATATATTTACTACAAGTGTTTAGCTACATAATAATTAATCTATTAAATTTAACAATCATCGGGGTGGTGGCGCAGTTGGCTAGCGCGTAGGTCTCATAGCTCCTGAGTTATCCTGAGGTCGAGAGTTCGAGCCTCTCTCACCCCAAGTATGTAATTTTTCGTATAGGTATTGAAAGAAAGTTGCCACTTCACATTCAATTATCTATATTAAGTCAACTAAAAATGAACTAATTCACGGAAGTTGTATGTGGAAAGTATATCGTAGCACGTGTGTCACGTGGTGATCTGTTCAGATGAATTGGGTTAATTGCTAATCCTCTGTCAGCAAAACTATGTTCTATGCCCGCATACCTCAGCATCTTGAAATGAAAATGCATGCTTTTTTCATGATTGTTAAAACTTTGAAATGCTCGTGAGCAACTGAACATTGAAGCAGAGTGCTAATTTTAAATGTGACCAATTTGGAAACAACATCATGCTCGAGGAGATTCACCTGATGAAACAAACAACAAACATGTGCATTTAACCATTATATAGAGTGAGAAAAAGAGTTTTATGATAATCGTAATCATCGAGATTTATTTTAGTATATGATATGAAGTTATATAAAATATTATCAAATAAATAATTATAATATCTCATTTAATTTATCTAATGATTTAATTTATAATATGTCATTCACTTAAGTGAATTCGAACTTTGATAATCATATGTTATTTACGTATTTTCTGTAGTTTAAATGGGAAACATCATGGCCTAGTGACATTGATAGTCATATTTGCCAAACCTACACCTCTTTCTATCAGCGATTTCATAATTACCTGTTGCCCTTTGAGTACTGAAATAGAACTAAAGAATGACCAGAATAACATAGACACAATGAAAACTAGGCAAATGCCACTTATTCAAGCTATGTTTAATCTTAGATAAGTATTTATTCAATTTTATTAAAAAAACAACCATTCAATGTCATTGGGGTGGTGGCGCAGTTGGCTAGCGCGTAGGTCTCATAGCTTCTGAGTCATCCTGAGGTCGAGAGTTCGAGCCTCTCTCACCCCAATTCATATTTTACATTTTTAGTATTTACAATGCTCATCTCTTTTCTTTCTTTTTCCTCCCTATTTAGTTATACTGATAGAAGTTTGAAATGCTCGTGAGCAACTGTATTATGCGATATTCTAAATTTTAAACGTGACTATTTTGGAAATACATGCTTAAGGAGATGCACGTGTTGAAACAAGCAACGTGGATTTAACCATAACATAGCCGGAAGGAGACTTATGACAATGACAAACTGGGATTTACCGCAGGCGGAAATATAAGATAGATAACTGTAGTATATTGTTCTATTTATGCAACAGTTTATGTTGTATTAAGTTATTAACTGCATTAACTTTAAATGTAAGTTAACAATCATAATTTCTGTATTTTCCATGCTTGGCAAATGAGAAACATCATGGATTAATGAAGTTGATTGTCATATTTCCCAAATTTAGACCTCTTTGTGTCAGCAATTGTTGCCCCTTCACTACAGAAATAGAAACATAGAATGACCAGAAATAACACAGTGACAATGAAAACTAGCCAAGAGTTCTAGTTGAATTCATTAAACAAGAGATACAATCTGCTATTCCCTTCCCTACAGTACAGGCTACAGGGACAGAAATTGCTAGCTAGTAAGAGCAGTCACAGAAAGGGAAATTGGACTGTTACTGCCCTCTTGGACCCAAAGCACTTCTGCTAATCCGACTCACGATCATACATAATGTCACAAATGCTCTCACTGTCACATTTTCTCTCTTAATCCTCTTATCCATAGTTCTATCAAGCGTTTCTAGATGAGCAGTGGAGTTTAAACAATCTTCATCTTTCTTTGCGTGGCGATTCGGGAGGAAAAAATTGGTAGAAATGCCGAAAGCTGAGTTCCTTGTGACATTTCCTTCCCCAATACTCTCTTCTTCTTCTTCTCCAAATAGTAAATGAGGTGGTGGTGTCTGCTCCAAATCGTTGCGTTCCCATTCTTCAATATCCACGTTATATTCAAAACTACTTGTGCCTGACATTGCTAAAGCTTCTAGAGAAACTAACATGGTCTCTGTTTTGCAGATTTTCACTTGGAAATAAATTAACCTTGTATTGTGTCTCACTCTCTGCTTTGCGCTGTTTATATAGAGATGAAAGGAAGTAGACCAGTTTTGGTTCTCAATATTCACGTGGGTAATATAACAATTAAATGAAGTGGTTACTTGAGTCATGCACACATGCAATGAGAGAAATTTAGAGTAAGATTAGTCAAATAAAGGCGATATACTCGTGAGCATCCTACTCATTTTCTTTTTGCAGCTCAATTTGGTTAGTTGGTTTTACTGATATAATATGATGTCACCTAGAAAAAGACAGTGATGCAAATTAAGTGTTAACTTAATAAAAAGTAAGTTGAACTCCAAGACATTATAAGTCAATGATGATAAATTTAAAATCTTCAAATTATACTTATTGAAAATGATTTATTATTTATTACCGGTTGTTTTGAACATGAATTAATCTCTTTCAAAAAGCACAAGAATATCATGAATGCAAACTCAGTCTGATTTCGGATAAAAGGGTATTATAGCTGGAAACACATTTTCAAGGACTTAAAAAACAGAGTCAGAATATCTGATACTGCTCGCTGTAAGATGCTTGTTTAGTCTGTAATGGCAAAATCTTCATATTTGGGAGAAATACAAAATTATAAATACACACCGGAAAACTCCAACAGCGTGGGCACCAGGAACCCCTAGAACATGACATTATATGATTCTCAAAAGAAAAATGCAAATTCTGCTTTTCTAATTCCTCAGCAACTGCCTAGGAATCAGATTCTGCTCCTAATCTGATGACTCTTTTTTTTTTTTTTTTTTTTTCTAATTCCTCTTGTTCTTCTCCATTTTCCTGTGGAGGGTCGCCAAGAAGACAATACCTACAAAAACTACCAACTCTTATATCCTAAATCCCGAAACATTACCACCATATGGCTCATGTAATAAGCATATCCACAATGCTGATTTCTTTGATCTTTCATGATTTCCCTTTCTAGTCCACCTTGCGACCATTGCCGTTTTCTTGCTTGGATGGAGTATAGGGATCAATGAGGAAGGACTTCAGATTCTTGTAAAGCTCCTTGGGCTTCTCTACGTTGATCGCATGCCCTGCATTCTTAATGACCACTAGCTGAGCCTTCTCTCCTATATGCCTACACAGCAGTAAAACAAAGGATGAAATTCAAATGTTAGAACAACCTGAGACCTTTGTAGATGGCATAATCATGAAACTAAATTGTAGAATAACAATGTTACCTTTTTAGTCTGTGGGCTAATTCTATCGGGAATACCTGGTCTTGTTCTCCCCAGATTATAAGCGTAGGCTGCATCAGAAGAAAGTCATGCCATTAAGAAGGTAGGGGTTAAGACTAAAAGTGATGTTAAGGTAACTTGGGTATATTTAAGAGCCAAAAGAAACCTGGGTAATCTTGGGAAGATCAGACAGTTTTCTGTCTTTGTGTAATGCTTGGATTAGTTCTTTCCTCTGTTGACGATGTTCTGTACACATTACCTGCGAGTACCACCAGTTTCAAGAAACAAATTTTCAGAAATGGGCAGAGCTCAAGTTTGTGATATCCACATCAATGGTTAGACAACACAGAAGTAGTCACAGTGCATTCTCAGTTGATAGCAGAATGGGGAAAAGGGACAACCTTGCTGTAATCAAAACGTTACAAATGATGAGGGATAATAAAACAAAGAGCTATTTGAGCAGAAAACACGGGAAATAATTTATAGAATATAAGAATTTAATCTGATAACTTCAAGGATTGTTCAATATGAATCCGAAAGCAAGCATCGAAAATATCATTAAAACATAGAAAACATAATACTGATATTACTTCAGGAACTCTTTAGGAAACCCTGTTGATTCAAATTCAAGGTTTATGGGATAAACCACTTACATCAATGAAATCGTTGAGAAAACAAGTGGGCAAGACTTTTACAGGCTTCACGAACGTAAGCTGCAGCAGCTGTTTCATCTTTTCTGGTGTCTGAGGCAGCAAAATACTCACAGCTTCGTCAACGGTTTTCACCTTAAACATCCCTTCATCCATGTCTTTCTCTTCCAAACATACTCCAGCACAACAAAGCACCAATTTTTCCAGTTTTTCTGGGAACTGGGAAGCCAAACTATACGCCACAAACCCACCATAGCTGATTCCGACCACGTTCATTGTCCGGACTCCGTGAGCCTCCATTAAACCCATCACGCACTTAGCCTGAAAGGATTCGGACCTTTCGGGTCGGGTCGTGTATGAGTCGCCGAAAAAGACTAGGTCCGGGACATAGACGTTGAAGCGGTATGTGAGTGGGGAAACGAATTCGTTCCACTGCCACATTGCGTTGGCTCCGATACCGTGGATGAGAACGAGAGTGGGCTTGGATTCCTTGTGGGTTTTGGGGACCCAGCAGTGCATGATCGTCCCGTCGCCGAGATCGGTGGTCGTCGATTTCAGACCAGCGTTGGAGAAGGAGTAGCGATAACACCAGTCCCGTGAAGCAGTGCAGCTGAAACATCTAGCCATTGTTTTCCTTCCTAAGAAAAAAAAAAAGAAAAAACTTGGGCCAAAATTCTTTTCAGAACTTAAATTTGATGCCCATAAATTGGAATGATAGAGCGCTGATGAGTGGAGCACTGTATTTAGAGTTGAGACTGATTTGTTGCAGAGACAGACGTTGAGATGGCAGAGCCACTGCCCAACGACAGTGCGAGCTTGATTTTTTTAATATATAGGGTGACGGAAACCCAAAAGAGACGCACAAACAAGAAGACAAAAACTGTTCGGAATAATGGAATTTTTTTTACAAATCACTGGGCATATAAACATTGACTTATTCAGTTGAAATTGAAAAAAATCACAGATGTTGTAAAGTTATTTTCGTTAAATTTTTAATTTTTAAGTTCCTAAATTAAGAACTTCGATTCTATTAGAGTTAATAAATCTTTTACAAATTATTTTCTTCAACAGGTTTTGATTAGAAATATTTATACATCTCCCTACCAAAAAAACAAGTGTGTATACATCTCTTGTGCATGTTAATCTTGGTCCACTGAACCACTAATATTATCTTTTTTTTATATATAATTAGACTATTAATTTTTTTTGTTACGTCAAAATATTTTAGTCAATCGTCAAAAATTAATTTTTTTAAGCACTAAAATTATTAAAATAAATACGTCTCTTAGATTAAATTTTTCTTTAACGACTTAGTTTATATGTTAATTGTGCATAACATTATTAGTCCAAATTCATAAATAATGAAATTGTTTTCAACCTCTGCTAATGCTGTTGAATAGTTTATATATCAATCATTTTGTTGCATTTGTCCATCTCAAAACAAAAAAAAAATCCGTTTATTACGTAACGTAATAATTTAATATTTGCAATGGATTCTTACCGTTGAGGATTGCTTATATTATATATAGAGAGTGATAAAACTTAACGTAACTGGGTTTTCTTCAGAAATTGACTGATAAGGACGACTTCTTCAAGACCAAACACACACGTAGGCAGCCACGCCAAATCTGAACGGAGTACCATTCATACTTTTTCTTGAAAAAAATTGTGTGTGTTTCAAAATAAAAAATAATAAAGATAAATATACTATATATATATATACACAAATGTCTAAGTAGCATAACTCTAAAGTCTTGCAATTTTTTTTTTTTTTTATTTTTGGTAAGATACATACATGTAACAAAGAAATAAATGTGTGAAATGGATAAAAGTTTTTATCTTATATTTTATTTTAAAGCTCGTGATATGAATAAAATTGATTAAATAAATCAATTAATTAGACCAAGACTTATTAAGATTTTGTTATCTTATAATTATAAAAGTTTTATTTAGGACACCTATTATAAATACTCTAGCATTAATATGCATTTTCATGAACCTTCACCTATATACCAATTTGTTGTTCACTTTGTATTGATTTGGGTGACACAGTCAATCCATTCAAACTTGACTCTTCTTTCTTGCTTGTAGGACTTTCGTTCGACCTATTGATCTTGGACCAGAATTACACTAACTTAACTTGCTCATGTCACGTAACAGCCTTATAATTTATTCACTAAAATTTAATTAATATAATTTATAATATTTTATTTTATTATATTTTAATTAATAAAAAAATTATAAGATATAATTTAAAATAAATTGTGAAATAATAAATTTTATCTCAAACAAATCAAGAATAAACTGTTTGTTTTTTCTCATTTAGACGAACCTGAATCTAACCTATTCTTGTACAACGTAGAACAATGACATGATTGCAGCATGAACGAGGCAACTAAATAGGTACAAACACTTTTTCTTCATGTTTCTCTTGAGTTTGGGTTCACTAGGTTCGAGCATTCAACACGAAGAGCATGCATGTTCGTTTAGATATGTTTATGGGGTAAAAGAAAATAATGAACTGAATATATAAGACAAAGTTTATTAATTTAGGAAATTTAACATGAAATAGAACACATTTGATTACTTTGGGTTAATAATTAAATAATGATTATATTCTGTTTTTCTGAAATAATAAATCTTATCTTATATAATTAAATCATTGTTTTATGCAAATATTTTCAAATGGACATAAATGTCATGTTAATTTGATGCTGAAACACAAGTATACGAAGTCGTTTATTTAGTTTTAGTACTTGTTATATGTTAGCCCAAATTACCCCACTAGCCTAATTTCCTTCTTTTGCTGTTTCCTTTCAAGATTAACTGGCTGGGCTTGTAACTCGACAGCTTAGCAACAACTCCCACTAAAGAAAAGAAAAGCAAAATGTGGAAATTATTATAGACACGTGTGCTTGCTATATGGCCTCCACTGCGGTCTCCACTCCTGCATTGCATTTGCATTTGCATTAGTCAGATTATTAGTTAGGATTAACATGTGCAAAAGCAGTTGGAAAGCAGCCAACGTCAATCCGGGCCATGCGTGAAACACTTTATTATTATTATTATTATGATAAAATTGTCTGTTTTACACTTTATTTTATAAGTTTTATAAGTAATAAAATAATCTATAAGTAAAATTAATCTTATATTTAGACTAATTCCAAATTGATAAAAGCGAGGCAATATATTTTTTTTCTTTTATCATATCATGAAAATCAACAAACATGGTAGATTCTAGGATAAATAAGCCTTTTATTTGAGGACAAAATATACAATTTTATTAAGGAAGTAATTTAACATAGGTGGACAATCTTTAAAAGTAAAATTATAGCAATTTTATATTATGTGATCAAAGTTAATCCTTTTTTTATATATTTAAATAATATTTAAAAACTCATATATTAAATATATAATCTTATTTAGTATCTATTTTTATTTTATTATTTTTTAATTAATTTATTATGTATTTAATTCTAAAATTATTATTTTATATTCTTAAAAATAATCAAAACTAATAATAAAAAAAATAAAAATACTACATGAAACAATAAAAATAATAGACAGGTTCGGTTAGATTAGAAATATTTTACACAAATAGATCTCTTTTATTAAAAAGAAATTCTCAATTACGCTAACAAAATTGCCTTAGAAAAATGAGAAATTGTTATAGAACATAACTATTATAGTCAATAATTTACTAAATTATGAGGCTTTTTTTTAAAATTATATTTAATGAAATCGTTATGAAACATGACAAGTAACATTAAGTAGTTTATTGAACCATGATAAAGTGTAAAAGAAAAACAATTTGTGTAAAATATTTTTAACTAAACCTATCTAAAAAATAATTAGTGTAATAGACCTTGGCAAGAAAAAAAAAAACAAAGAAATTTTTGGGTTTCCAACTGCCTTAAGCATGATTTCTTGCAATAAAAAGATATTTTTGAGAAAAAAAAAAGGCTAAGAGGATTTTCTGGGTGGGTATCAGAATAAACTCTTCCAATGCGTAAAGTCCAATGCATAGATTTCTTGAAGATTTTTTTATTCTTACTTTTTTTTTGAAGACTAGGACTTGTAAAACACTGGTTTTGTAATCCCATAGGGAAATTCGAATGATAAAAGCTGCGCAATAAAACATTTTAAAAGTCAGTTGTCAATAATGCTTGTCGTGGGCCCCACGATGTGGGTAATGGAAATATGACTTTAGGGCCTATTTAACTATAGCGGGCCATCCGATCAATTAATGATAATGACTTGGTTTCGCTCGACGTTGTCGTTTCGACTAAAAAGTCATCGTTGAGCTCCACTAGTGGCCCTACTGGGACGGTGCTAGTTGCCTAATTACGCTTTTGTCCCATTTGGTTTGATTAAAATTAAAAAATAAAAGTGGGTTTAACAAGTTATTCTTTTTCGGGCAAGGTTCAGTGGAATTTATAATTTAAAAATGAATATTGAGTTAAGCTTTTGTAAAATAATAATAATAATAAATAGATTTAACAAATTACAAATTGCAAATGATTTTCTCATAAAATTATTAAAAAAAAAATTGAGTGCTTATTGCTTAGGCTAGGCATACCATCAATCACCTAAGCATGCCCACCTCTTGTCGGTTGGGGATAGCAGTCCAGCAAACTGAGAATATGAATTGTGGATCACTTTTCTTTTTTCTACATTTTACATTAATTTTGTCTTCAAATTTATAATCAATTGAGGAAACACAAATTTATTTTAATCAATCAGTTAATGTTACATTAAATAAAGTGATTAATCAACTTTTTTAAATAAAAAATAAAGTAGCATACAGGGCAGAAAATATCATCATGATAAGTTCAATGATATGGCATAGTCTTTTACTCGAATGATTAATCTTGAAAATAGGTCTAAATTAACTACTTACTAAGTCAATTTTAATAATTATTTATTGGATTAATCTTGATTCTCTTATGTCATAGTCTTTTACTCGAATGATTTCTGTAAGACTATGAAACCCCATACCCTACCACTTCCATTATTTCATGCATTTATTTTGTGTAAGAAAATTTGAGCAGATATCACTATCACCATACCACGGTAGAAAATGTCACATTTTCATTATCATTTAAGATATTTGTATAAATATTAAAAAAGACTAAATAATTTAATAAATAATATAATTTTATTAAATTATATTTAACAATAAGTATTTCACTATTATTTTTAAGTATTTTAAAAATCACATACTTGTTAGGATAAAAGTGAAAAAATAATTTTTATATATTAGAATTGTAAAAGATGGTCAAAAATTAAAAAAAAAAATCTAAAACACAATTAAATTGGAACAAAAAGAGATTAATTTTTGTTGGATATGAAAAATGAAAAATAATAAACAATGAATCCACCGACAGAAGCAACACTAAATATTCAAACTCACGGCCTTTTGTTTTGAAGGCTTTAGTCTTGGTCTGCTTTCTATCGAGACAATTCCTTTGAAACATGTAACTTTTATATTTATAAACATAATTAGATAAAAAGTAAAATTGATAGAATTTCGCAGCAAAATTAGTAAAAGTTAGTATATTAACAGAGAGTGCGAATGAGGATTTGAATATAATTTTTCATGTATTGGAGTGGATAATTTTTAATTATAGAAAATTTAAATATAAACTTCATATCATATTTCTCTATTATCTTTTATATATTTCAAAAAATCCATCACTCAGCATCACTTTTAGAAAATTCAAACATGACAAATTTCTCTCTTTTGTTTTTATTTAAAATATTTAATATTTAATTAACTTGTATCCCAACACCATAATTGTAGAAGCGGAGCGTATCTTGGGACCTTGGACCGAAGACCATGGCGCAGTCCACGCAGCTGCAGCTGCAGCTACAGCTACAGTAGTTGTCAGTTTCATTTTGAACCAATAAACAAATAAAGAAGGAAAAGGAAGAAGAATATCAATAGATCATTGGGTTTGGGGCAAAAGGATAGAAGCTTCTGTTTCGGATTTGCTGTCATTGCACGTTGTTTCACTTATTCAGCCAGCTATGTGAGGCTCATCTCCACCAAAAAGCCCCAGTCTTTTTCCTTTCTTATCACCCCTGTTTATTCACTGCTTCTTCAACTATCTGTCTTGATTTTCTTCGTTAATCTCCCAACTGGTACATCTTCTACTTCTAGCTATTCTTTAAATATGCTTTTTCAAGGAAAAAAAATTCTAACTTGTGGCATTAAATTAGTGAATAACCATCTATTTATGGCTACTTTGTACTGCAACACCAAAGGAGGGCTTGATACTGTTTTCTACATGATTTTGATTCTGGGGTTCTGCTTAATTTGTTCCCTCGAGGCTAAAGAGGCTTACCGTAAATTTTTGTTTACCTGAAATCGTTTGACTCAGTACTCAACTTCAAGTCCATGTTGTGAAATGTGAATAATCAAGCCTGAATTGGATTTATGGGGTGCTCAATGTTTTCTGAGACATCTCAACCGTCAACAAGAAAGCGTCCTTTGGGGATAACAATCATTTCTGGACCTTTTCCAGCTAAAATAGCATATTCATTCAATTGATTTCTTCTTGATCCATAACCTTATAACTCACTTTTTGTTTTCCCATCTTAAAATGAAGCATAAGTTATAGGCTCCATAGTAGCCTCAGTCCTTGGAATGAATTTTTAGCACAATTTTTGACATGTACATGCATTCATACACTTCTGCAGAAGACATCCTAATTCCTCAGACAGTCTCATATATACAGTGGATCGCTAAATTCATCAAATCATTTTTTTTTTTTTTTTGTGTCTCCATCGCTTATATTGGTTTGCTTTATCTTGTTTAACTTGTGTTTATTGTTATTATTTAGTTTACAGGTTAATGATCTGATGTTTCTGCAAAGATGTGCGTCACTCATGCTTTAATCAATTATCAAGCACATTGTGTGAGAAATTGATACCTGTGGGAATGAACTTCATACTTGTGCTATTGCTGTTGGCCTGCTTACATTCTTTCGTCTTGGCTGATCCACAAGGTGCGCTGTTCTGTTTGTCTGCCGCTCAATTGACTCGAAAAGCATATTGGCCATGTTAAGTTTTACAGCAGTTTTCTTTTTATAATGACTTACAGATTTCAACTAAACTTCACTAAATATTGAAATTTCCTGCACAATGAGATTCTACTATACTGATTTTTCTGTCTTCCTAATGACCTAGGCGTCAATTTCTGCTCCTTACTTTGTAACAAGTTGAATGTAAAAGTTTTCTTTTTCTCTTTGATTTTTGGCTCCTTTTCAGTACTTGAGTCAACTAAAAAAGAAATGGTGAAATGCTTTCTTTTCTCTTTTATATATCTTCCACTATAGTCAGTAAGACTTGATTATGTGAATATGCTTAATGCAATGTTCATTTTTAGAAAATACATTTTAGAGCATCTTTCTACTTAGTTAAACCTTGGATCATGTCTTTGGCTTGGAAAGATCAGAATTAAGTGAAACAAATCATATTTGCAACTCTGTTTTTATACGCTTTTGAAATCTGTAATTGCTGAAATAGCAATAGAATCTGTTCTTTTCCCTAAAATCCTCTGAAAGAAACTTCTCTTTGTCTTAAATAGACTTGGCAGGTAAAGTGTACTACCCATGGCCTTGCGGCCCTTGTTCAAAAACCTGACCAAGCATACTCTTTATTTTCGGTTGTCATCATAATATTATATAAAAGTGCATAGATACATACATGCAAATTTTACACATTTTAAATGTATCTGCTTGTTTGTTTTCCTGAATTTTCTCTGTGCACTGATGTTGGGCTCTTAGCTCTATTGGGTATGTAATATTCCTGTTCATTTCAGGAGATGCGCTATATGCTTTGATGACTTCATTGAATGCTTCATCCAAGCTTACTGACTGGAATCCAAACCAAGTTAATCCTTGTACTTGGTCTCATGTTAGCTGTGACCCAAATAACAGAGTTTTTTCAGTGTAAGATGTTTTTAATGCAATTCTACCTTTGTTTCTTTTCTTTTAAATTAATGATGTGTGGAAAATGTTGTGAATGAACGCCTTATGTTTACTTATCTATCATCACTTTCTGCATGCTCTATAATTATATGAATGAATGTTTTACTGCAGTTCATTAGCGCTGATGGGATTTACAGGAACTTTGACTACCAAAATAGGAGCACTAAAAAGTCTTACAACTCTGTAAGTATTTACAATATGCATCATCTACACAAAATGGTTAATATAGAATGGCTTACATCTTTACAAGTTTCTTTCATTAACTTAGACGGTTTAGAGTTATCTGATATTTTAACCCCATTAGCTTATGAAAAATAGTTGCTTGGTAGTTGAGTGCAATGGCATCTTGCAATCTATTTAGCCGACCTCACCTGTTGGTAGTTTAGTCTATGTTTATTTGCAGCCACTTTGTATTTACTCTAAGTGGTTGGCTAGTCTCACCATTCTTGGTGCATTGTGTTCCTGTGTTATGATATGTATGCTATTCACATACTCATTCTTTTTTGTATTATGATTTTTTGCTGGTGTTATAATAGTTCATACTTGGGTTTCTTTTACACTTTCTTTTTGGAGGGGGATACTTTTCGTTTATTTTAGGATTATAACTTAACAATGTAAAGATGCAAAGAATGATATTTAGAGTGCAATCATGATGCATGTTGTGTGTTTATCGTGCAGTTCTTTGCAAGGGAATCATATCACTGGTGGCATACCAAAGGAATTAGGAAACCTTACAAGTCTCGTCAGGTTGGATTTGGAAAACAACAGCTTAATTGGTGAAATACCATCTTCCCTTGGAAATCTTAAAAACCTTCAATTCTTGTAAGTGTCATTATCTGTTTCCTAGTTATTACATATATATTTGTAGCACACCTGGTTTCTCTGTCCAATATTTAACAGCGTGTATATTTGATCCTGCAACCAGGACTTTAAGTCAAAACAACCTCAATGGAACTATTCCTCAGTCACTTGCTAGTCTACCAAGCTTGATCAATGTGTATGTGAAATATTTTTACATGCAGATATATATTTTTTATGTTGATTAGTTCAAGTTATTACTTTAATGATGATTTCTGGAAGCTTGCAGGTTGTTCTAAGTATATCTCATTCTTCAATTTCCTCTTTGCAGTCTGCTGGATTCAAATGATCTCAGTGGTCAAATTCCCGATCAGTTGTTCAAAGTTCCTAAATATAAGTATGGACGGTAAACTGGAGTTAGGATGAATATTTAAATAACTCTGGCTTTTTATATGTTTATTCTTGTTCTAAGTGAAATGTTTTTCTGCATTTCACTGAGTCCACCTTTTTTTCCCTTTCCCTTTTTATAAATTTGTTCCTATGAATCCTATTGCAGTTTCACAGGAAACAATTTGAATTGTGGCATAAATTATAGTCATCCGTGTGAATCTGATACAGATCAAGGTTATTTGATCACATTATTATGTTCATTCTGTTTTTTAAGTTGATGTTATTGTTCTTTTTCTCCTTTGACAAATGGAATGTTATTTTTTCTTCACTTGGCAGATTCTTCACGTAAATCAAAAGTTGCCCTTATAGTTGGAATTACTGTAGGGCTAGTTTTCATTTTTCTACTATGTGGTCTGCTGTTCTTTTGGTGTAAGGGCAGGCATAAGGGCTATAGGCGTGAAGTTTTTGTGGATGTTGCAGGTTTGCATTTCTTTTATAATCTCAGCACACTATTCTTATATGGAGTTCTCTTAGGTGAACATGGACGTAGATGCAAATCTGTCCTTAGCATTTTGTCTTATTGATCTGATAAGGCTTCCTAAGCTTTCAACTTCAAGATGATTGAGTAATGTGACTATTATCCCCAGCTTTTTTGGCTTCTATAGGTGCTTTTTTCCCCATAAATACTAACATGCTTTTTCTTTTTAAGAAGCATCCCCTGATATGCTTTTGAAAAAAAAGGTTTTTTTTTTTTTAACTTTTAGAAGTGCTTCTGTTTTTATCATAAGCCAATCCAAATAGTCTAAAATTGCAAAGAAGTGCTTTTTTTTTTTTTTTTCCAAGCTCTGTTTCTCCAAACTAACTTTATCAAGTTTAAAGGATCTGTTAAAGTTACTTAGTAATCACTTCTTTGTTCTGGTTGATTTTTTTTTTTAACATATATTTTCCTCCTTTTGAGTGTCCCACACCCCAAGACCCTTGGGATCTAAGGTCTAGATGTTGCAAGGTAGCTCAACGTTAGTCAAATCTCAATGTTCAATAAAAGTTGTAACATGATCTCACTGCCTGTTTTATTTTTATATATTGGTTAAAGCAAGATTAAAGCTGATGTAAACTTCAGTTTCTGGAAATTTACTATTTAAAACTTTTAATCCTTGTTTAACTTGTATGGTCAGGTGAAGTTGATCGGCGAATTGCATTTGGTCAACTAAAAAGATTTGCATGGAGAGAACTACAGATAGCCACAGACAACTTCAGTGAGAAAAATGTCTTAGGACAGGGAGGCTTTGGAAAAGTCTATAAAGGTGTTCTTGCAGATAACACTAAAGTTGCTGTTAAAAGGTTAACTGATTATGAAAGTCCAGGGGGAGATGCAGCTTTCCAGAGGGAGGTTGAGATGATAAGTGTTGCTGTTCATAGAAATCTGTTACGGTTGATTGGGTTCTGCACTACTCCAACTGAGCGTCTCTTAGTTTATCCCTTCATGCAGAACTTAAGTGTTGCCTATCGTCTAAGAGGTATTTGCTTACAATGCATACTGGCATGACCGGTTTGCTTAGTGCTGAATCTCTATTTACGAACTGGGATTGGAGTGGCCAGTCAGATAGTTGATTTTTCAAAGGCCTACGTTCATGCTCTTTTTCATATATATAACTGTTTTGAGCATTTACAGAATATAATGGGAGCAGAAAGTAATCAAAGATATAACCTAATACCAGGGATTTGAATTATATGAACTTAGCTTGTTTCTCTGTTTTCTGAGTTTGCTTGTAATATGTGACGTGCTTTCTGGTGATATTTGGCTAATTGAATAATGTTGCAGAACTTAAACCTGGGGAACCTGTTTTAGATTGGCCTACAAGAGAACGTGTGGCTCTAGGCACATCCCGTGGCCTAGAATATCTTCACGAGCATTGCAATCCTAAGATTATTCACCGGGATGTGAAGGCAGCTAATGTATTATTAGATGAGGGTTTCGAGGCAGTTGTTGGTGACTTTGGTTTGGCAAAGTTAGTTGATGTTAGAAAGACTAATGTGACAACTCAAGTTAGGGGAACAATGGGCCACATAGCTCCTGAATACTTGTCCACAGGGAAATCTTCAGAAAGGACTGATGTTTTTGGTTATGGGATAATGCTGTTGGAACTTGTTACAGGTCAACGGGCAATTGACTTTTCACGTTTGGAAGAGGAAGATGATGTGTTGCTGCTTGACCATGTAAGATGAACTTGTTTGCACTGTCTTTTCTGTCTGTGATTGTCTCTTCTTTTGCATAACATGCTTGTAACTTTTATATGCCTCTTGGGTGGTTTGGGTGTCCACTTTGCCATTTTACTGATCTTTGTGTAGACAGAGAGTAATGGTTTGATGAGCAAATATTTGGAGTAAAGTATAAATCATACTGTGCTTTCTCGGTGCATCTGACATCGGGAAAACATAATTGTGCATCGTTAGAGCATCTTCCGTTTCATTACCATTAAATTTAATTTAGTTTTAGTTGAACATTTGCATTCTTGTCATCCTGGAACTATATTGGACTTCTTGTTGTCCTTCCAACATTTAAAGAATAAATGCTTTGCTTTTGATCGTCCTTAGTTCATAGATGTTTTATGGATTCCTTTACTTTCTTGGTGACTGTGTTTATGTTCAAAACTTGAGGTCTGCAACTTTTCTGTTTATAACTAGTGGTTACCTTTTCTCTACATTTCTGTACTTTGATAGGTTAAGAAACTCGAACGGGAAAAAAGACTAGGTGATATAGTAGACCACAACCTAAATAAAAATTACAACATACAAGAGGTTGAAATGATGATACAAGTTGCATTGCTCTGCACGCAAGCATCACCGGAGGACCGTCCAGCAATGTCAGAGGTGGTGAGAATGCTCGAAGGGGAAGGGCTGGCGGAAAGGTGGGAAGAATGGCAACATGTGGAGGTTACTCGGAGGCAAGAATACGAGAGACTACAAAGAAGATTTGACTGGGGAGAAGATTCAGTTTATAACCAAGATGCCATCGAGTTGTCTGGTGGGAGATGACGTAATTCATAAATTTGGACCAGTTATCATTTTTATGTTGTAAATCAATGTTTTTTGGCAGTTTTGCTTGAAGAGAGATATGTGCTATTGTATCCCAACTGTAAAGAGAGAGAATATATTTTGTAATCTTGATACTCCATTACCGATGCTTATGGCTTGAGTTCTTTGTCTTTTAGTAAATTTAGAACAACTTGTATTTTTCCTCAAATGGGAAAGGTCTCTCAATCTATCGACAAACATAGGAAGATATCCACACTGATATGATCTCATGAAGTCTTTCTCCTTTCTAAAACAGCAACTTACACAAGTTAAAATATGTTTTCATGGTTTGTCTTCACATATAAAAATATTCAAAAACTTGATAATATTTATATTATTTTATAATTTTTTTTTTGACTAATTAAAAGAAGTTGAGATAGAAAATAGGAGCGAGTGAGATCAAAGATGTTCATCCCCACATACAAGGTTGTGTCACAAAGCATAGGGTAATGTTGACGCAAACCAAGGACCTCCATGAAAAGCAATCATAGAAGTTTGAGACATCATTGCAGTCATAGCTCTAGGAGATATTATTTGCTTTGGATGCCTTAACTGATATTGTTACCATAATCTGTGGCTGATAAGTGAAGTTGGTGTAATGGCTCCAGGGGCCATGCTTGGGAAAACACTTGATATGGTTTAATCATTTCTCAGAATCCTAACAGCAAAATTTGAAATGCTAAGAAGAGGTGCTCCCATTTCCCAAACTACGTATTGGAGGCTACTTTTGTTTCCGATTCTCAATATTCACCTCCATTAACAGGGAAAAAAAGAAAAAAGATAGTATTCAATCTCTTCGCTCAGTTCATTATTATATTTATGATATTCTTATCTACATACATTGCTTGTCTCATTTCTGAGATAAGAGACGGTTCCTTGCTTGGAAGCAACAGCTTTTGCCCATTCTCGGATCATCGTTTTCATCCCTTCTACATTCACTTCTCTCTTTTTCTCCATTTGGGTGGATAAATTTTGCTGAATCTGAAGATACAGAGGAGTCTGCTCTTGCCAATGGCTGTCCCAATCCTCAAAACTGATGGCACATTGGTTGTAATCCATGCCTGCCATAGCCATAGCTTCAATAGACATTGCTTCGAAGTCTTCGAAGATTCAAAAGAGATATAAATGATGATGCTTTATCCTAACGAGGCAGAAGCAGCATTTATATACCAAGATGGATTTCTCCTGGTTTATGTTGAATCAACTGATTTAATAAATCAATTCACAGGAGTTGCTTGGGTCTCTACTTTGTTGCTTTTTGGTGTGTACGGGGTTTCATTATCACGTGGTCATCTCTTCTGATGAAGTGGGTTTATTGCTAAATTTCTGTCAGCAACTACGTCATGTGGCATCCCATAGGCGTTTTAAAATTGAATTGAAACGTTTGCTGAGAGAAGATAAAAACTTGCAATGCTCGTGATCAACTCAATTTTCTCATTGTCCTGAAGTAAAATGTGACTGATCTGGAATTAACATCGTGCACAACTGATTCCACGGCTCAAAAATTAAACAAATCACAGTATTGATGAGGCCATAGGCAAATTAAGTATGAGTCTTAATAAGGTGTGGTGTTAGTTTAATAAAAAACAAATTGAATCCCAAGACACTTTGGGAAAAATAAGTTCAAGTTAAACTTGGTATTTCTATAAAGTTAAGGTTTCTAAGTGAACTTGAGTAAATATAGTTTTTATATAATTAGGATTCTTCAGGTTTAAGACATTTTTTAAATATATCTGCTAATATTTTGTTATATATCTGGAGTTATTTTAAATCATATCTATGGATATCTAGTTCTGGGAGATCTCAACAATTCCACTTTTGCTGTCAGTTTTTCCAACAATTTGAATACAAAAGGTGTGAAAACCAAAACTAAGTATCATAACGTTACTCTGGTAAAATATTCTTCAATGTTCCAACAAAACTAGTAACCAACAATCTCATTCTGAAACTTTCTTTGAACTACCAAAATTAACTCTCATCTTAAAATGTTCATTCTCCCCATTATTGATGACATCAACCAGCAGCGATAACAAACACATGTTAAAATTTACTTGAAATCCAACTACACGTGATTGATTATATTTGCTTATCACCATTGAACAGAAAATCATCATATATAGAGCTTGATCAAACTACAGATTTTTCTAGTCAATAATTTGACATGCTTACATTTCTCAATTCCCATGCATATATATATCATATTGTCAAGTCGCTAGCTAGCTACCATCTGTTCTTTTATCCATATAATCTGTGGAAAATGCAAGTAAACTATTGTATTCACATTGATCTTTTGGTCATAAAATATCAGTTGACATTCTTATTCGTTTCTGAATACGTACGAACGGTCAGATATTTTGAGTTGAATTTCGGTCGAAGCCAATCGAAAGAAAGATGAGAAGCCCGTGAACTCTTCTTCTTTTAAAAGCCTAACATAATGTGTATTTATGTATATATATATGAACGTCTTTATATTTTTTTCTTTGAAAAATCATTCGACGTGGTTCTTCTAAGTCTACAGACATAATTTGACAGTTTCAGTTATAAATCAATGTCGACGGAAGCTTTGGCAATGGCTGGCGTGGATCATATGGATGATCCAATAGAAATTGGTGCATTGGAGCAGAGCTTTAACCATCATCCACCGCCACACTTATTGGCTAATGAGTATGATGAGGAAGATTTGAGTGCACACAGAGATGAAATTCTCAAGTGTAGTTTGAGCTTGAAGGTTGACGAGGAGTGGCTGAAAACCAAGATGCGCGAATGGGCTAAGGCTGCTGCTTCAAACAATGAGAGGAAAGCTAGTCTCAAAGCTAAAGAGATATCTCTTATAATGAATTATCATAGAATGCTAAGAAAATAATGTACTTTTTTTTATTATTATTGATGTGAATACGATTATAATTTGTCTATTTTGTTTAAGTCATGTATAAATAACTTGTATTAGGCATTTTTTTTAACTAATTCAATCCAAAAATTTATATCATTTGATGAAAGTCTAAAAATGGTATTATATATTATTGTCAAGTTGATCTATATTTTTTTACATGATATTAGTGGAGAGATGTGTTTTGTTTATACTTTAAACTCTAAGTTTTTATGTATAAAATTTTACGTTTTTATCTAGTAATTTAAGTTTTTAATTTATATTAATTTTTGACATGATAATGTAATTAATACTCAAGAGGTTGTCATCGATTCTTAACATTGCATATTCAGTTAACTACTCATTGAACGATAACAATCTTGATGCAAATATTCAGTTAACTTACTTCTAAGAAACCCGTAAAGCATAACTGTTTTGTGTTTTGATATACAATATACCGAATTCAATCCAATTAAAACCCTTGAAAATGTCAGCGATCAATATCCTTCTTGCTGAATGCATAATACAGAAGGAGACTTTTAAGACAAATCACATGTTGCCCACATAATTTTGGTTTTCAGTCTTGGCAAGGACACGATGACACGAATCTGCATAAACTGTGAAACGATTATTCAAAGCATTGACCTCTCTGCTAACAAAGTATTGGCCCGTGTTTTAAAATATTTTAAATTAAAAATTTTAAGTTTAAGACTTTAAAATAATTTTTGATGAAAATAATTTATTTATTTTTTAAAATAATAATTAGTCACGCTTAAAACATATAAACAATAATAAAGATATAGAAACCTTACAGATTAAAATTTTTTTTTTAGTAGATTCAACTTTAACTTAATATTATATAGTTATTATATATTTAAAATTTATGTAAACTTTTCCTTGTTTTAGTTTTTTTAATTTTGGCTTCTTGTCTGCTAAGATTTTGACCGTGCCTAAGTGTAAATATACACCAAATGTAAAAAATAAAAAACAAAAGAGTTGACCTTCGCTACTGCTATAAATTCTCATTTTTACCAAACAGGTAGCTGTTCAATACATCAAATCAAAGAATACAACTGCAATGTCGTTCCCTAGTGTAATTGGCAGCTTGTAAGAGAAACCAGCTGAGAAGAAAGGAAGCCGAATGACTTTTCAGCTGGTCCTATGGTCAGATCTTACCTGAAAAGTGAAATGAAGGATTCTTACTGGACAGAGGTGATTGTTAGGATTAAGACCCTTTCATCTAGTCTGTTTTAATGATTAAAAAACAAGTTTATGATATTTCAAAATTAGTAATTAAAGTTAATTTTATCTGATTATATAGTAAAGATTAATGTGATTGAGTTACTTTACGAATGTGATCCTCAAAGCTAGAATGGTCGAATATTTGGTTTCCCATTATACATGATGTATTTCTGTAATCTGATTGGATCACATAAGTGAAGAGCTCCAACGGCTATCTCAATTCAAGGACCTATAAATACAGCACACTCTGAAATGGAAGATCATCAAACACAAGTACTTTCACTGGCCAATTAATTACTATTGCTCTCCTGATTAACTCTCTGCTCACATTGTTGGTATTTTAGTTGGGTTTTGTTTGTTTAGAACACCCCTTCTTGAGCTAGAGCTCAACCCTTATTCTTTTTCTTGTAACATCTTATGGTTTTGACTTATTTACCAAGAACTCAAAAGAATTGTGAAATATTGGTGATCCTTGAAACCGAGGGAGGAGGTTGCTAGGTGATCTTGTGAAACTAGCAGTGATAAGTTTTTGGTTGGCCTGAAACCATGGGGAGGTTTACTAGTGAACCTTAGCAAAACTGTGTTATAAAAATTGATTGATTAGCCTAGAAACTAATATTAGAATTTTAGTAGAACCCTTTCGCAAAATGTAAGGAAGAGAATGTAGACTTAATTAACTGAACCATATAAATCTTGTTTTCACCTCTCTTACTCCCCATTTCTCTTTATATTTACACATTTGTGGCCATTGTACTTAGGCACCAACTATTGAGAAGGTGTTTGTTAATCTAAGCTCTCACTCTCTTGTTAACAAACAGCTTCTACTGAAAGCTTTTCTTTTTACTGCGAGGGCTTCGACTAAAGTTTTTAACTGTGACTGTACAAATAAATTTTCAAGAGTCTTATTTACCCCCTGTCTAAGACACTGTCTGCACTTTCAGTAATATCTCTTACTTTTTTTTGGGAACTCTTTTAATCAAATATTTAGTTTGACGGGAGGCAATACAGCAGTGGATGGCTAAGAGCCTAAAACACCAAAGGTGCCATAGCATCATTTCAAGCGCCGATTGGTCTACTTAGCAGCGGAATGATGGTGACTTAGGCACCACCCGCTGTGCATCACAGCAGTCTCCTACTCAAAATCAGTCAACATTCTACAAACATTATTATTTCACAACAGAACGCTGGCTCCACTGTTAAGAGCACATCCAGACATATAGATAATGGAAAACTTACCCCTCAAGTTTCAACGAGGTTTTTTCTTGCAAATCAACAGCAAAGGATTGATCCTTTTTCATGTAAACAAATAGAATAATAACAATCTCTAATTAAAAGTTTATAAGTTAATAGCACCTCAAGTACCGTCCTAACAAAATTTTCATCGACAATATCATATCATAATCTTATTAGGTTATTTGTATATTCACAAATAACTAAGTAAAGTGTACAGTTGTCAAGGTAAGAAGATCAATGGATGATTTTATAATGATGACAAAATACATGAACATATATTAATCTATGAATCTCTGAAACGAACTAAATCTCTTTTTCGTTAGCATAGATACTTAGTGGCTTATGCCAGAGGAACAAAATTTGATTTGATTCTCCAGGAAACATGGGCATATGTCTGAAGTGAGATAAGACAATCTATTGGAATGGCTCCGAGCGCCATGGTTGGGAAAAGAAAATAAAAAATTTAAATAGTTTAATCATTTCTCATAATCCAAGCCTATTTTTAGTGCTGATTCTCAATATTCGCATGATTCCACTAACAAAGGAAAAAGGGAAAGATAGTCTTCAATATCTTGGCTCAGAGAATTATTATCCTTATCTAAATACATTACTTGTCTCATTTCTGACATGAGAAATGGTTTCTTGCTTGGAAACAACAGCTTTTGCCCATTCTCGGAGCATTGCTTTCATCCCTTCTACCTCCACATCTCTCTCTTTCTCTATTTGGATGGATAAACTTTGCGCAATCTGCAGGCATAGAGGAGTCGGCTCTCGCCAATAGCTGTTCAACTCCTCAAAATTGATGGCACATTGATTGTAATCCATGCCTGCCATAGCCATAGCTTCAATAGACGACATTTTCTTCGAAGTTTTAGAAGAGTTAAAAGAGATATAAATAATGATGCTTTATTCTAACGAGGCAGAAGCATCATTATATACTAAGGTAGATTTCTCCTGGTTTATGTTGAATCAACTAATTTAATAAACCAATTCACGGGAGTTGCATGGATCTCTATACTTCGTTGCTTTTTGGTGTGTATGGGGTTTCGGATCACGTGGCCATCTCTTCTGATGAATTGGGTTTATTGCTAAATTTCTGTCAGCAACTACGTAAGCGTCTTGAATTGAATTGAAATGTATGCTGAGACATGTTAAAGACTTGGAATGCTGGTGATCAACACAATTTTCTGATTGGATCCTAAATTAAAATGTGACTGATTTGGAATTAACATCATGCACAACTGATCCCACAAATTTAAACAATGACAGATATTGATGACTCTTTTGGATCTCAAACTAAAACATTTAGATAGCCATTGGCAGACTAAGTATAAATATCAATAAAGTATTGATAGTAAATTGAACTTTATAAGAGAGAGAGAGGAGATTAAGAGGTGCCATGATCCCCAAGTTTTTATACATCTCTATTCTCCAAAAATTTATGTAAAACTTTCATTTGGCCCCAAAATCTAGCTTTTTTAGATTCTTGATTGTCTCTTGTTCAAATTTAGGTTTTACACATAACTAAAAGTTTTAAATTCAAAACTTTAGTATTGTTATTATTAAGAAAAATTTATCATTTAATACTTTCTGTTTTAAATATAAATTAGTTTCATACTTAAAAGATATAAAGATACTTTTAGTATTCTCCAAAATCTAATATATATGACTATGAAAACTTTGCTAGACCTTCATGATGTACCACTCTGGTTGTAAAATATTCTTCAATATTCCAACAAGACCAGCAGCAACCAAATCTCATTTGTAACTTTGGGTTGATCAATTTATTCTGCTTTCTTTAAACTACAAAAAGTCACATGTTCATTCTCCTCATTAGGATGACATCAACTCTGATACCAGCAGAGGAACAAACACATACAAATTTGTACTTGAAATCCTATTCACACGTGATATATTTGCTCAACTCCTTTGAACAGAAATTGTCATTGCTTGATCAAAATGCAGATTTTCTAGTCAATTCTTTGACATGCTTACATTTTCCAGATCACATGCCATGCATATATATCATATATGCTCGTGCTATCTACCTTCTATTTCTTATCTGTATAATCTGTGGTAAACTACCGTATTCACAATTATTTTTTGGTCATAAAATATTATTAATTTGACATTCGTATACTTTTCTGAATACGTACGTACGGTCAGATATCATGAGTTGAATTTATAGGTCGAAGCCAATTGGGAGAAAGATAAGAAGCCCGTGAACCCTTCTCCTTTTATAGCAGCCTAAAAAGAGAAATTAACGTACGTTGTGACATAATGTGTGTGCGTCAATATATATATATACATGGATGTCTTCTTAAGTTTTGTCTTGGAAACATCATTTGACGTGGTTCCTCTAAGTATTCAGACATTATTAGACAGTTTCAGTTATAATGCAGGCAATTAAATGTACGAGAGAAACAATGTCGATTGAAGCTTTGGCAATGGCTGGTGCGGATTATATGGATTCTCCAAGAGATGTTGGTGCAATGGAGACGAGCTTTAATCTTCATCCACCGCCACACTTACTGGCTGATGAGTATTTTGAGGAGCAAGATTTAAGTGCCCAGAAAGATGGAATTCTCAACCCTAGTTTGAGCTTGGAGCTTGACGAGGAATGGCTGAAAACCAAGATACGCGAATGGGCTAAGGTCGCTGCTTCAAACAATGAGAGGAATACTAATCTCAAAGCTCAAGAGATATCTCTTATAATGGATTATCACAGAATGCCAAGGGAATGATTCATTCTTGTTATTGATGTGAATATGATTTTAATTTGTTCTATTTTGCCCATGCCGTTTGTATATGTAACTCATGTTAAATATTTGTTAACCAATTCAACACTAAAATTACTTGGTGAAAGTCTAAAAATCGTTTTATATCTATTGTTAGATGTTAGATTCAATTTCTATCTTAGCACAACAGTTTTTTGTTTTATTCACATTTTACTCCCAAAGGCTTTCTTGTGTTAGGTATATTAAATATATATATATATATATATATATATATATATATATATATAAACTCATTTTTAGGATATTACTTAATAATTTAAGTTTTTGATTCAAGTTTATTTTTGACATAATATCATAACTTCTTTGGTCTATCAATTAAAAGCATTATATCTTTAGTTTCTCAATTAAATGAAAATTTCAGCACATATATTAATAGATATGCAATTTATTCACAACTTAAAAAGCCCAAAAAATTCTTACAATTGACGATTCTTGATACTTTATATCAAGGATTTAAATCTCCTTGTCTTATTTGAACATTAAAACTATATATTATCATATGTGTATATACATATGAAGTAAGTACAGAGCGTAGGGGAAGTAAAGATATAAGAACGAATGAAGATGGAGATTCTGAAGTGAAAAAATAGTTATATTTGTATGTATATATGTATTTGCTAGTAGCTTATAAACTGATTGGTGATGTCAATATGATCAACAATACGATCGTTAATTTGGAAAGTATTTGAGAAAATAAATTGGCATTACTCATAGAAGATGTCTATTTTTTATGCAACATTATAGACAGCTAATATCCAGTTAACTTACTTTTCTTCCTTAATAAATCCTTAAGGTGTAGTTGTTTAATTTACCTTTTGATATTCAATATATCGAATCCAATTCCAATCTAAGAAAAACCCTTGAAAAGTCAGTTCAATATCCTTCATGCATAATACTGCCGGAAGGAGACTTTTACAAATCACATGTTGCCTATATAATTTTAGTTTCCAATCTTGGCAAGTAAATGATGACACGTGGATAAACTGATGACTTAAAAGTCACATGCTGCCTATATAATTTTAGTTTCTAATATTGGCACGGACATGATGACACGAATGTGGATAAACTGCGAAAAGACTATTCAAAGCGTTATCCTTCACTAACAACGAAGTGTTGGCTTGAGTTTCAAAATATTTTTCAAGCAAAGAGTAGAACGTGAACAAAGAAACGTGACCGCACAACGAATTCGACTTTGTAAAAACACTTATTTCATAGGCTTGACATCTTCTAATCTAAAAAAGCTTAAATTAATAAGTGTATTCTATTTATATATTTTTTACAAGTTTTTAATTCTATTAATATAAAACTCAACTCATATTTAGACTTCATATGCTATGCTAATACTATTAATAGAAGTTGGATCAAGTAAAAGGGACTAATCCCTTGCAACGTGATAGACCAAGGAGGTTCAAATTTATATTAAAAGAGGGGCTTCTCAAAAATCACGTGGTAATATATATAAAAAAAAAATTAGAGTAAGTTTCCCAACAATACATGTCCACATACATCAGACAGAAAAATGAGGCATTCCCTTTAGTCTTAAATATATAACATTCTTAATTAATTCACGTATCTTAAAAAGAAAAAAATTCTTTCATATTTAATTTTCTCAAAAAATACCATATATTTCAATTTTACCCTAATTTATTATAATGATTAAACAACTTATGTAATTCTCTTTGCATCAATTAGAAAAAATGGAGACATACTGCATATTCACCATACTCTAATATGCCTAACGAAGACTCTTCATTATTATTCCACTTAGGGGTGGGCACGAGATGGGTTTTTGCCTATCGCGATCTCATCTTGAAAATTGGTTGGGACAAAAATTTCGTTTTAGTCTCATCTCGAAACCTCTCTTATCTTGTCCTATCTCGGATCCATTTCGAATTTTGTCCCGAACACCTTTGTCCTGTCTAGTCTTGAAAATGATAATTTTTTTTTAAAAAAAAATTGCTTAAGACTCATTTCAATTTTGATATCTTTCCAAGCTAGTATGACAAATGATATTATTTGTTAATATTATATATTGTGTGTATAAGTTTAAGAAAAACTTTTATCTCCGCTTAAACTAACATAAAACATTGACAAAAATGGTGTAAAAATATATATTTTAGAGGGGAAACCATAATTGAAAAAGCTTCAATATAGGTTGCAAGGTAAAAGTCTCATAGCCAAGGTTGAGAAATGGCAAATGGTGTGGTGTTTGTGCAATAGAATGGCAAATGCAAGATGCAACCTTATTTTATTAAAGTTGTTTAAAAGAATATTATTAGAATGAAACTATATATTATTCTATTATTTTTTAACTTTTTCTATTAAAGAAGTCTAGCTGTAATAGCTACATTTATTTAGTAGCTTATTTAATAAGTAATTGCATTAGATATATAATATCAACAAAATTTAATTACTAATCTCCATTAATTACATAGCCTCATCACATGTTTTCATCCTACGTATGACAAAAACACTAAGAAAAGACTTAAAAAAAATCAAAATCCCAAGGACAAAACAATCTTGGTGTATAAGTTTTATTAAAAAACACTTATTATAAACAAAATAAAGAAGTTTCAATCATTTTCACTCACTCCAAAATTAATAAGCTAAAACAAACGTAAAAGAAAAATACCTCTAATTACATCATGTGTAGAGAAGAATTGGATGATATCGTGGATAATTCAAATTTTGGCTTACCTAAAATGAAGGATTATTAATGGACAGGGGTAAAATATCTCTAAACCATGTTAGCATCAAGGATATAATTGCATGTTTTAACAATCAACTATATTTTAAAAAATAAATTTGAAATATAGTTGATTATTAGAATATTTGATTGATTGCATAATTAAATTGATATTGATTAAAAATATAATTAATCATTATGATATATCAATTATAGATTATTAAAAATATAATATAATTATTATGGATTAACGTGATTGAACTATTTTAGAAAGGTTTTAAATGATATATTAATTATTTGACTAAAGTCAGGTTGATCATTATCGTGATTATTTCCTAATTAATGCAATTGGATCTCTACTTAATCAGATTGCTACAGATTTATTATGATTAGTTGGTTAAATATATAATTTCCTATTATGTATGATTTATTTTAGGCGTAAACCAATCAAGGAAGATTTGTATTAATTGTGACTACCAATCTAAAGTTGTCAATGGAATCTTACCAAGATCCATCAACAAATTAGGAATATGAACGTTGGGCCAAGACTTAATGATTAATGAAGATCAATCAAAGGATTGTGGATGTTGCTGGTTGCAATCTGATTGAATCAATCCATTAAGACTTCCAACAACTAGTACAAGAAGAAAGCTTATAAAAATACAGAACATTTTCAAATGGAGCACCATGGAATTCCAAGCTTTCTAACATGCAATCATTTGAGTGATTTAGTTGGGTTGATTGGCATATCTGTTGTATAGAATAACCATTATTAAGCTAGAGCTCAACGTTTGTTTGTAACTTTCAAATATCTTAGGGTTTGTGATTTCTTTACTTAGAGATCAAAATAATTAAGACATGTTTGCGGTTAACCTATGAAACCAAGGGATTTGGTTCTTAGTAAGCCATGGAAACCAAGAGAGAAGGTTGCTCGGTGATTCTTTGAAACCGAGGTTGTGAAAGGTTTATGGTCAGTTTGTGAAATCAAGGGGAGGTTTAATCTTTTACAGGACAAGAAGGTTGGCTAGAGATTTCTTGTAAAAACACTAGCCCTGCTCACTTCATAATGAGAATAATATTGCAATCTTGGAACTTAGTAAAATCAATTATAAAGATTAATGAGTTAGCTTATAATCCAATATATACTAGATTTAGTGAAACCCTTTCACGTAAAAGTAAACGTGGCCTTGGAATTACCCAAATCACTAATATTTCTACATTTTAAGAGCATTTACACTGTAGGTACAAGTTGTTAAACAAAACTTTGAAATTGAAACTTGACAACTCTATTTGACAGCTTGAATTGAAGGTTTCGATTAAAGATGTATTACAAGCAGCACATCACATTTATACATTTACACTCATTTTTATATGTTTTTACTTTTTTTATTTATAATTTTTATTTTTATAAATAAAATTAAGGGTGTACACACAAAGTGTGCGCACAGCTTCTTCTTTCAATTAAAGCTTAGAATTGAAATTGCTTTTACTTAATAAATAAATTTCAAGTGTCCTATTCACCTTTTTTTAGGATTTATTTTTTTTTTACACTTACGAACCTTAATTATCTTTCTTTTTTTCCTCTTATTTTGAAAGGTTAAAAGTAAGGTGAGTCTCAACATTTTAAATCAAGAATTTTAAATTTGAAGGCAAAGAATCTTAAGTTAAAATTTATAAAATTTTAAAAAAATTATTTATTAAACATTCTATAGAATCACATTTATTAAAATAAATTATTATTTATTCCTTCTTGTTTCGAAAATAGTTATATCTCCAAAGTTGTTAAGATGTCTATCAATAAACCCAAAAAAAGAAAGACATAAAAGGAAAGAGGGAACTATTTTAATCAAATATCCAGTTTGATGTGAGGCAACAGAGCAGTTGATGGCCAAGAGCCTAAAAACAAGGCGTCATATAATATTTCAAGCGCAGATTGGTCTGTTAGCGATGTCGAGCAATGATAGTTACTTCGATACTTGTCCCAGTTAACAACAACAGAGATAGCTCCAAATAAATGAAGAATAAAAAAATCCTGATTCGTTCTCATCAGATAAGTGAGCCAGCCAAGTAAGTCCAACCATCAAAATTTTGTTCCCTTCTCTCTTTCTTGGCTCTTACATCCACCAAACACCATCCAATGGAGGAGTGGAATTGCCTCAACAGCCGTCGGCTGTTTGCAAAGGCTTTGGGAGAGTTTTCACCCATATTCAATTCTTTTCAGGCTGTAAGTTGAAATTACTATAAATATCTCTCTTTTTCCTTCTAATTATAGAAAAAATAAAAATAATAAAAAACACCATACAATGGAATCTTCATCGCCCACCGTGCATTACAGCAATCTCGACTCAAGCCAGTCAACATTCTGCAAACCTGGTTTCCGAACAGAAACTCTGGAAACATAGGATTGTCGTAAAAAATTGAACTTTTTAAGAGCACAAGAACAGATGAATCTGTAAAAGAATTCAGACATACAATGGACAATTTTCCCCTTTGTTTCAACGAGGTTTTTTCCTTGCAAATGAACAGCGAAGAATTGCTCCTTGTTCATGCAAACAGATAGAATCCTAACAAAATTATCATAAAAAATATCTAATTATAATCTTGTTAGATTATTAGTATATTTACAAAGAAGAAAATATGGGACAGTATATAGCTATGGGGAAAAAAATCTCAAGGGATAACTTTCTATCGATGACAAAAATACATGAATATCTATATGAATCTCCGAAACACAAGCATGTCTGAAGCAAGAAATATACCTAGGACTCTACTATGACTGCTTAAAAGTTACTCGAGTTAAAATTACTAAGAATGGAAAGCATCTCGTTGTAAACAGTAGTTCTCAATTGACCCAAAAGCATCTAAATCGTCGAAGAATCCATCCGGTAACCCATCATCGAAATGATTAACTCCTACATCTTCTTTCAGCATTCTGTCCCTTTCGTCATCTACCATGGCCACCACTTCCACTGGCTTTCCTTTCTCTTCTTCATCCGGCGCAAGCGCTGGCATGTGCCCTTCAAACAACGCTATGTGCCCAAATAGTTTATCTTTCCGGGAAAAGGTGGTTCCACACGAGCACTTCCACCGGGATTCTCCGCAATGCTTCTGATGGCTCTTCAAATCCGAGAGTACAGAGAAATTCTTCTTGTGGCACCGATTACATGAATACATTTTTGGGCAATGGCTTCTTTTGAAATGGTTCTTCACGCAAATAATCGACTTTAATGGCCGGAATTTCTTGTGGGACTTGTTCCGGTTGCAACCTTCGAATGGGCAAGAAAACCGCGTCGCTCTACGGCGCGTGCCCTCGAGTTTATCTGAGGGTTTCGCCAACGCTTCCGGGGTCTTGAATTGATTTCCGTGAGAGCGCATGTGCATTCGCAAATTGGCATCACGTCTGAATCCTTTCCCGCATATTTCACAGAAATGAATGTGCTCCATGAGCAATTCCATGGCGTCAAGCTCCACAATTTCACAATCATCCTCACAATCTTCAGCGTCCTCGTCGTCCAAGACTTCAACTTTCAAATCGAACCCCTGTTTACTTGAAGAATCCAACCGCGGCTTCTTACAAGAGACCACATCCGACGAATCGAGTAATTTCATGGAGGCTCCGGCAGACACGAGAGCGGTGCCGTTGACGATTATCTGGTGGATGGCGGAGACGATCTCGTTGGAGACCATTTCCATCTGATCCTTGCTGACCAGAGTGCGACTGTTGATGGATTCGGATAGGAAGCCTTGCAGCGAATCCATTCTCGTTCTGACCACGAGCAGATTCCGGAGGGGAACCAGAGGGTCCGCGCTCCCATTCGGATCTTGCCCATGGGATATTCGGGTCACGGCATGTCCCGACGGGATTTGGGAAATTCCGTTCGAATTTTGCGTATTCATGATATGAAACGGCAACGGTGGATTACTGATTAAACAAGTTGTTTTGTTTACTGGTGACTGATCAGTGATCGTAGCAGCTGCTGGTTGGGTCAGTAACCCTTGAAACCCAACAGCCGCTGAAGTGCAATTTAATAAGTGGAAGCCCAATGGGGTGGAAAATGAAAGCGCACGTGTGTGTTTAAGCGTGAAAGATTGGCCGTTGAGGTCTGACAAGAGACGTATACGTCAGATTTGGCATCCTGCTGGCCACATGGGCCCTACCACATAAGAAAAGGTCATCCACCAGAGTCAAGACCACCACTTTTCTCCCATGCTACGTCACAAAAATGAAATATGTCCTTCTAGTAAATTTTTGTTGCTTAAAAAAAGTTGCAAATTACACAAGTTAAAAGAACACATTAAATTGGAATTCATAGATAAAAATAATATAATTTTATATTTTATCATGTATTCGAGTAAAAAAAATTTACAAATGCATAAATACCGTCAAAACTCCTATTTTATTTTTTAGTTATTTTAATGTAATAAAAATATCTAGTAATTAAAAACTTAGCTCTGAGTATCAAATTTGTTTGTTAAGGTGACCTTAAAGTTAAAAAATACTTAATAAAACTAATTATATACTCATCAACAAGATTTTTATGTTGTCATTAAGACTCCAATCAATATTTGTTGACAAAAAATAATTAAAAACTATATTTACTTGACATTTTTTAAAAGAGTTAAACTTAAATAAAAATACTAACAAAAATTTTATTAAGAAGATAATAATCATTCAACTAACCTCTCGCTTTTCATATTTACTCAACATTGTATTGAATAATGAGATTTAGTTAAATAAATAATGATGGATGATTCAATTGTTTGGGGTAATTTTTAAAATTCAAATCTTGTTAATAATTATTTGTTAATTTATATCTCATGGTAGAGTTTGAACAATTTATTTATTTTTAAATTGGTATGTTAAAATAAAAGTTTATAACCTATAACGGGTCCAAGTCCACCCTAACATGGACCCCATATAAATCTGAACCCACAAAAAAATTTTAAAAAATGAACGTTGTCACGTTGCTTTCTTCTTCTCTTTTTTCTTGTATTTTTTGTTGAAGTCCTCCTACGTTCTTTGGTGTAACTTTGTATTGCCTTTTATGTTTTCTATAAAATATTGTCATTAAGATCAATGATCGAAAGCAATTGTTTTTCTTTCTTTAATCTTGAACTTGAAATAATGGCAATTGTATTGCATCGAGGAAATTTCAACGTTAGAAGGGGTCAAATCCGGCTGTTTCTTTTTAGTTTGTTTCTGCCGATGTTTAATTTAATTGCCAAATGTTTTACTCCCTTCATTGAACCTGGTCTTCAATTAATTAAAACTAATATAATAAAGCACCTTAGAACCTATGGAGCACCTTGTTGAATTTCGTCGAGTATCAAACACGCTTTCGAAATTAACACTCCTACGACATCTAATCACATTATTTCATAATTATGTAATATTTTAGAATTTTTGTTTTATTTTAAAATATGTGTTATTTTAAATATTTTTATTTTATTTCTTTTTTAATTAAATATAAAAATTGAGTTGACCAATAATTAATAAAAATATTAAATAAAAACAATCTGATTAAGTTGTGATAAATTTTAGATGTATTAATTTTTTTAATACTTGTACAATAACCTTAAATAATATATAATATGAAATCAAGAGAATATATAACATGTGATAAATCTCTTAAACAATGTCTAATTAAAAAAAATAACAATCTCAATATACATTATACATAACTTCAACTTACATGATGAGTTGATATTTTAAAATATATTTTTTTTTTCAAAATTTTACTAAAAATTACCTAGAAATCTTAACATGAAACAACAAAGTTAAAAAGAATTATTTTAGATCATAGATAGAATAAAGCCTTTTGTTTATTTTTTGGTCTAACACACATATATTGAAGTTAAAAGGTATAGCTTTATAAGTAAACCTTTGTTTTGGAATAAGTAGTTTTACATATATATATATATATATATATATATATATATATATATACTTGCACAATATATTCACTTTTTACATTTTAATTTTTGTTTATATATTTTTTATTTACGAATTTATCCATACAGATATTTTGGTAGGAGTTCAAAGGAATCCGCCCCAGTGGGAATGTACATAGCATTATATTTTTTAAGTCTTTTTGTAAAGATATAAAGCTTGCAATATAAAATGATGCCTTCTATTTTTTCTTTTTTTTACGCTCATTGCCATAAGAAAAATATAAACTTGACAAGTTATTTTGAAAAAATAAATGTATAAATTTTGATTCTCAGTATATAATCATTTTAATTTTTTCCTATTGTGTTAGATAAAAATTTCGTAATTATATAACCAAGGATGGAATTAAAAAATTGAATAAGAGGAGAAAAATCTAACACAATATAACAAGGGGGATTATAAGAATTTGAAGGACGTAAATGGATCAAATGAACGCAACTAAGAAACTTTTTTTTTCTTAGGGGGCAATTACCCCCTTTTTGGCCTTACGAAGTTTCATTCCGCATATAACTATATTTTGATGTTTTATATTTTTGACATAATTTATGTTTTTTTTTTGTATTGTGTCTAATATTTGTCCCCAATAGTTTCCAGCAAAAAGATATAAGTTCACTGTAAACATATTAGGGTCTATTATGTTTTAAAATATAAATTTAAAATTTTAGTTCAATCCTTATAATTAAAAAATAATTTATTAATTATTACTTCAATCATCTTGAATAATAAGTAGTGTTGTCCTTAAAAGATGTGTAGATAATATGAATATAAAGCACTTCAGATTCTTAGAACTTAAGAAAACAGTGACGTGCTGGCCACAATCCACTGTGTAAAATTTGCTGTCATAATGCATATTTATTTATTAAAAATAATTTTTAATAAATTTAATTTTTTTATAATATTATTTTACAATTTTTTATTAATAAAAATATTTTAAAATAAAAAAATGAGACAGAATTTAAAATAACAAATATTATTTCCTCGATAATAACCTTTATTTATTACACACAACACATTATTACTCCCCATTTTATGTAAGCGGGCAATGGCAATGAGAACCAAGGAAAATATAGTATATGCGCTGAAAAATGTTGTTTTATAGACAAATATAGTATGTTTTTCTGGGCTGAATGCGCTGAAAAATAAAGATAAAATTTGTTATTCTAAGTTAGTGTCACATATATTATTTTATTTATTATAATTAATTTAAACTAATAAAACTATTTATTAAATAATTTTATTTTATGGAATAATATATGAAACAGTAAATATGTTATTGAAAAATAAATAAATTAATTTTGGTATTATGTTGTTATTTGTCATTTTATTTATATAATTTAAATCCAACAATTATATTATAATTATATGTATTTTGTAGAAGTGTGAAAAAATGTTTTATTATTTTTTGATAATGAACCACATAAAATAAAAATGAATTATTAAGAGTAAAAAATATGCTTCTTAAGAAATGTAAAATAAATTTTAGAAATATCATAAAAACTTTTAGAATTTATAAAGATAAAGGGTGAATTTCGGTGACCATTTTATTTCAAATTGTTTCAGCTACAAAAGTAAAATTGTTTGTGTGTTCCTATGATTGGTGAGGTGGCAGAGTTAATGCTGCACATGACTCACGAGGAGGAAGGCTGACGGCGGGCTACCACGTCAGACCAGAATGATAAGCAGACTGCCCTGTTTACCAATAGTTTGATTTTGACGATGAACGTAGGGACCGACCATGAATTTTTTGAAAAAAAAAAATTACAAGGTCTAGTCAAACTAATTTAATTAAAAGTAAAAGGCTTATGAATTGGTTTGGAATTCGTAAAACTAACCATGTTTTTAAAAAAATAAATATTTATTTTGATCCTTCATACTTAAAATTTTTATTAATTTGATTTTTTACATTTTAAATTTATTAATTTAGTTATTTATATTTGAAACCCTAATCAAATTCGTCATTTATATTTAAAACCTTAATTAATTTAATCCTTCACATTTTAAATTTATCAATTTAGTCCTTCACACTTTAAATTTTTTATCAATTTCGTCCTTCATATTTATCAATATTTTTGAAGTAAGAAAAATTAAATTGATAAGTTTTACAAGTTTAAGGGACTAAATTGATTAAGGTTTTAAGTGTAAGGGACCAAATTGATAAACTTGAAGTGTGAAAGATCAAATTAATAAACTTAAAAGTGTGAGGAACCAAATTAATGAGAATTTTAAGTGTGAAGAACCAAAATAAGTATTTATTCTTTTAAAAATATATTAAAGGTATTAAAAAATAAATTACATAATAGAAGGACAACAAAACAAAGCATATACAACAAATTATTGAACTAATTTAATTAATATATATGTATAATTAAAAAGAATAATAAAAAATTAATAAACTACTCTTTAAATTCTCAATCTTAATAAATATTTTATTCTAGAGATATTTATATTAATAAAATTATAATATATTGTTTCAAAATGTAAAATTTTATATTTATTCAATTTTAAAAGCTTAATTTTTTAATACATTAACATAATTATAAAATTAAAAGTTTAAAAGTCATTCAACTATAAATATATTATTTTGAGAGCTATGATACGTTAAATTTTTTTGAAATTTAATTGATGTTAAAATAATAACTTTAAAAAAATTAAGAAAATTAAATGTCTAATAAATACGTAATATTAAATAACATTTAAAAATTTATAATCGAGATTTGAGATTAGATCTATTGTATTGTATGATTTCTCATATATTATTTTATTATAATAAATTAATTATAATACATGAAAAAATAAATCATTAATCTTATTTTATTTTTCAACCAACGTGACAAAAAATGAAGCACAGTAAATTTGGTCCGCGCACTACTAAGCCCCTGGTTCCGTCTCTGGATGAACGCGCTTACGAGAAAGTCTACATTCCTCTGAGTAGTTTGGCCTTTTTGCTTTATTGGGCAACTTGCCAAGAAGAGTAGACAAAATCCAAATTTTAATCGTAAAAGGAAAAGAAAAGGATAAAAACAATTCACGAACAAAAATTCAGATCTGGCTGCTGCTACAAAAGGGTGAGGGGGGACGAACTTTGCTTGTCTCTTTACCAGAAAAAAAAAAAAAAAAAAAAAAAAATTGCTTGTCTCAACCTCGTCTTAATTCTTGGATAAAACAAGAAAAATCATGTTTTATCCTGTCCCAAATATTATTGCCTTACTTCAATCTTGTCTTCATCGGCCATAAAAATTTAAAAATAAAATAGATTTTGTGCTGCTATGCATGCTAGAGCCTAACTTTGTGATTTTAATCATCCCACCGTCTCTTTCTCAGCACCACTCTAACCTTCTGTTAATTGTTGCAGAGAAAGAAGTTGTTGTTTTGGTGTTCCGAGTTTTTGGTCCCCACTCCTACATTGTTTCACCGCCTCTCTCTCATAATCACTCCAACGCTTTGTTCTTCACTAGTTGCAGAAAAGGTGTTATTTTGTTTGGGTTCATTATGCATGGGATTTCGATTTGGAAAGATTCACTGTGTATGGATTACGTTATTCCATTTTGGGTGTTCCTGGGTTCTGCTCTATAAGCGTTAGGCATTCTCTTTTTGAAAAAAAAAAAAAGGTGAATTTTTTCTTATAGATATAGATTTTTTAAAATCCGTAATTGAAATTTTCTTGTGTTTCAGATTATGTAAAATTTTACATGAGAGGTAGAGAGTTTTTTTTTTTTTTCTCCTGATAGAGAAAGAATGTGAGAGAACCTTAGAATGTAATAGTGGGTGGCTATGGAGTCTCCGGTAGAGGCATAGTGGGTATTTTAATTGAGGGGTTAGAATAGAAATATATGGGGTGCTAAAAGAAATCCTCTTGATGTTGCACCTCAAACGCTCTACTCTATTTGTGCCAACATTTTTACTGCCCAACCTGCAAACTTTGGTCTTTGGTGAATGCTTGTGGCACACCCCATAATCCATCTTTTCTTGTGTGTGGTTAGAAATTATGGGGTGTGCCAAAAGAATTCGACCAAACTTTAAGATAAAGATGGGATAACCCATCAGGCCCAGCCCATTTTGTTAGTCCTAATTCTTGAAGTACCGTTGTGCAGATAAAATTCATGGTTGTTATATCTTGTGACTGAAATACTTACAGCGGTAACTCTTTTTTACCAATAGAGGGCTTATAGAGAAAATTATTTGATAGAATAATACAATTTAACATTTTCATATCTTAAATATAAATATGATTTTTTTAAACATTTGAGTTAATATAAATATGATTCTAGATCGGGTTTGGACTTGAGCACTTGTACCACTTTATACCCCAAAATTCCCAAAGTAAATAATTAGGTTGGCATTTTTTTTTGAAAAACTTTAAAACACTTTTTAAATTTTATGTAATGTACTTTACTTCTAAATTTTTTAAAATTCATACTTAACACCTTTAATTTTTAAAATTACACATCACTTTCAAGTTCTAATGTCTATTAAAAATTTTAAAAAAATTATATATATGTCACTAATTTATTTATTTTCTCCTTCTATTTTGTTTATTACAAATAATAGATTAATAAAAAATAATATAATAAATATATCTTTTTTTTGTTAAATTTGTAACAAAAGTAAGAGTTTAATGATAGTATGTACAATTTAAAAATTTGAAAGAATTTAAATACATGTTTTAAAATTTGAAAGACAAAATGTATATGTCACAAAATTTAAGGAATTTCAAGTTTTTTTTTTTTTTTTTTTTTTTTTCATACATGAGATTAGGAAACTAGATACTTGCTCCTCCCACTATAATGTTTTTGCAGAAAACTCTATTAGAAAAACAATATTGGAAATCATGTTTTTTACTATTTCATTTTTAAAATTAATTATGCCCAACATGGAAAACATAAAACTCACAAGTTAAGAATTGAACCAAAAAAAAATTGTGTACCAAAGGTCCCCTAAGAATAAAGTTGAACTAGCTAGCAAAGCTGAATAAAATTGACTAATCATTGATCATAATTAAGTAATTAATACGTTTCTTTAGTACTATAATTAATTAATATGTTCTTTTAATATCATTAACAAATAGTTTAACTTGCGTAGCTGCAGCCATCAATTTCAAATTGTTATTACCAACTACACATTTGGCAACTCCATGGTATGGATTCTGATCGGCACTATTCGCCTACATTATCAATCCCTCTATGCACTTATTCCATTAAATATCATGATTAATTTACGTGATGATAATATCTTCCTAGTAAGAACTTTATTAGAGAGGTTAAGATAACCAAACCAACTCCAATTCTCTTTCTGCACTTATTCCAAATAATCATAATCAATCTCTATACATTTGGCGTTTAGGCTTATTAAACATATAAAATTAAATTTAGAGTCAAAGACGTCATGACACTCAATGGTCAAAATTACATATTCTCTTGTTTCTATATCTTAATTTCTATGTTCAGTACATTGCTTGGGGAAGTACAAGATTGCCCTTGTTTTTGGAACATCAAGAATTAAATTATTAATTATTTACACATTTAGTCGCCTTTTATTTTTGTCCAATCCGATTCTTCTTCTTCTTCTTCTTCTTCTTCTTATTAATTAGTTCTTACCAAATAATGTGTCTTCAGTGCCTGCATGCATGGACACAGATATGTTTTCAGTCTTGCTAAGTCTCAGCCAATTACAGGCTATGATGTTAATCAACAGGACAATGACAGTGGTGCTAGCAAATCGACAAACATTTTCAAGCATATCTTGTTTGAATTTTTCTGAAAAAGGCCAATAATGCATTAGTTAGAGGCTCCAAAAGTCTTCAGAAGTTCCAAATTTCAATTTGAATTTGTCCTTTTTAGTCTTTTCTTCATTTATTATTGTGTATTATTCCGATGTTGCTTTAATTCATTCTGGGAATTGACCTGTGCTCAATAGAATATCATTAAGTGGGAATTGGGATTTCAACCAGAGCCAGCGAAGGGATGACTTTCCTTTTGATGTTGATAGCTTAAAAATGGCAATAGAAGATGGATCAAGTTTATGTGGAAGCATGGCATACATACATACATACATACATACATACATATATATATATATATATATATATATATATATATATATATATATATATATATATATATATATATATATATATATATATATATATATATATGATATTCGTATACAAACCACTGAACCATGACCTCATCAAGTTACCAAATATTGAGAATTAAGAACATGGCAATCTATATTCTTCAATGCCTAATTTTCACCATAAAAACACTTTTGACCTTGCCCTTTCTTTGATCTTCTAGCCTTTGTCGTTTTTATATCCTTGGCTTAAAGCAAACATTTTTCGTTAACTTTTTTATCCCATTTGATTCTGGAACCCTACACATACACTATATATATTAACCTTTTTTATGTCTTGGTGTCACCTCATTTTATTATTTGTACACAAAATTAGTACACGTTTGGTATGATATAATGGATTTTAGTGGAAATGATGAAAAGAAAAGAAGTGAGAATGGAATGGAGAATGAAAACTTATTATTTCATTTGCTATGTTAAAGAAAAGGAATGGAAAGAAAATATAGTTGAAAGACATATAATTTCTTTTAATGAATTAAATTCTTTGAATTAATTTAAAGTTTAAAATTTAAGATTTAAAAATATTTTTATTTTTTGTACGTAGTTTTCTTTTAATAAGTAAGAGGAATCAAGCATGTTTAATGATGTATTTTCTTCCTCTCTCTTACTCTATTCTTAATATCAAACATGCTTTTAATGTTGAATAGAATTATAAATTACTATAACTGATTTAAAAGAAAATAATATCCTTAAAAGTTCTGAAGCATGAAATTTAGAAGGGTAAGTCAAAAGAATAAATTGCTGATTTTATAAAAGTGAGTACTATATATAGAATTAACATTTCCACCTTAGAAATGCTCTCATCCCATAGAATAAAGTATGAAATGGAATCATTATTTATGTGTTACTAAACCAGCCAAGGATAAATTACAACCATTCATAATCTAGAGACCTTGACAATAATTTCAAGTTCTAATGTGCCTTTATGGGCAGACCTAGACTCATTAATATTAGGACTATTCGGTGTTGACTGCAGCTACTTCAACTTATCTAATCATGTCTCTTATCCCATAGACTGACCTCATGAATTCAAATTCATTGAAAATAACATGAAGAAGTGCAATGGGTAATGGAAGATGCCAGGGTAACATAAGACCTAGGAAAAGATAAACAACCAATAAATAACGAAGAGAGACGACAATGGGAAATTGCACGAAGGATTACTAATGGTCATTCAACCAGAGCTGTAGGATTAGGTGAGATTAACTTTTGTCATATCATTCAAATCATGATTTAACATGTTTAATTAACTTGATTGGAAATTTCCTTGGCTTTGACAAGCATGCCCTATTTGACTTATAACAAAGCATAATTATTTTATATTATTAACGATTATGACTTAGTTACTTGAACGAGACACAGAAGCAGCTCCTTTACCATTGGTCTAAGAAGAGTATGACAAATTGGGGCAGTTAATCCCAAGAGTATTAACTGTCAATCCCTTGTTAGAAAAGGAACAGTGAGTCACCTACTCTGAAAGAAAATTTTGCATTTAGATCTCTTGCCTCGTGGTTCTTATTGCTTGAAGCCATGCCGTCATCGGATGGACTTATATGCTTTGCTTTAGAATTCCTTAATTAACGAGGAAAATGATTAATAATTATAAATGAATAGTATATTTTATACCCTGTTCTTAGCCATCTTTTTTTTTTTCAAAAAAAAAAAAAAAAACTACATATTTATCACCATTATAAATATGGACTAATTAAAATACAAGTTTGCCAAGACTATAATGCAACGTAAAGAATTTCTACTAAATTTTGCCAAAATTATAACATAATATAAAACTTTTTCTATTAAATTTTAATATATATGCATAACCATTATTTTTCTTTCGAAGATAATATTTACCAATAACTTGTAGGTCAAACGACGCCGCCTCTACTACTTTTGTCATGCACGCTTCTATTTCTCTCAACAGATTGCACTTTCCTATGTAGCAAAGAAATCTTGATAGAGACAACATCTTGATTCCATTCGGTTCTTGTGCTCTATTCCATAAAATGAGTAGTTTTATGTTTATTAGCCAAAAAAATAAAATAAAATAGCCATTTATTCCAAACATAATATCATACCAGTAAAAATTATCATTTCTATCTTAAGAAATAAGAAATCATCATTTTTTTTTTCTAAACTATTCTGTTTAATTATACTTTATTTTAATTTTTAATAAAGAGTATATATATTACTGTCTTTCAAACCAATTATCTTTCATTCTTATTCCTACTTCCTTTCTAGTTGCATGATTTTCATTCGCCAGCTTTCCCATTTTTTCCTTTGCTTTGCTAAAAAAAAAAAAAGATGACTAGAATGTGTGTAAAAAAGTGAGCATTTGATTGGTAAGAAAAATTACAAGTACTGGTTTTCAGTTTCCTAACTACTGAGTCCGTTTCTCATGATTGCAAATCCTTTTACGTCACTCTAATTAGCATTTATATGTTATAGTTTCGTTTGGTCAACTCTCTCTCCCCCCTATTGGAAAGAGACTGAAACGTACAGACCGTAGTAGGGCTTAAAAAGATTTCTTAGGGATTCTTGAGTGTTGAGTGGATCGTAAATTCCTACTTCAGAATCAGAGGCTCTCTCTCTTTCTATCTAGGGTGGTTGGAGGGTACAGGTTGAAAGGTTTGGTTGGTCAATGCCTTGTATTTCACTTTCTTCCATTATATTATTTGAGGCACAAACTATCAAAGTTGGGCACAAGTAGCTGTAACGAAGAAGCTGAAGTGTTTTTGATAGATGAACACGCATCAAACTGGGTAGACCTCAGTAAAAATTACATGAAAGAGTTTTAGAATCAGAAAACCTAATTTAATGTGCATGAAATTGAACCACTAATTGTTATTTGGTAGAAAAAGCTTAGAGATGTAGTTCTCAATTTGAAATATTTTAGATTTTTTACAATAAAAAAAATAATACAACGTGTGAATTGTTAAATAAAATAATATATAATAATAATTAATTTAATAATTATATTACTAATATGTATTGATTATGTATTTATTTAATTGTAATAAATTAAATTTTATTTCGAGTATTAACAATAAATTTTGAATGAAGTGATGAACACTTGAATCTTAATTATCTCACGAGTATAAACAACACAAGAAGTTAATACACTCGTAATGAACAAGGCCTCTATCTATATATATAACCAATTAATCTCATAAAAAAACAGAGGACTATCTTTGTAATGAACAGTGTATAATAAGCAAGATAATACAAGAATACACAGGGAAGCAGGTGAATGTTGTGGTTGCAGGACAAGCTGATAATTAATACCAAAACTAAATCCAAAACTAGGCAATCTCATGGAGCAAAGCGTCATCAAGCAGCAGCTCAGGCCAAATAGAAGGACCGACTTCGCCAAAACTAGAAGCACTGCAATTATCGATCATATTGGTCATCAAAGGCTCCGCCGCAGGCGGTGGTGGAGCCACTGGGGAAGGAGATGGAGTGCTTGAACATGAAATAACCCATGGAGAGTTGGGACAAGAACTCTCAAGGGCTTGAACTGTCTCTTTATTACTTAATGGTGGTTGATAGGCACAAGGCGTTTTCAATTCAGGCATGTGAGAGAAAGGGATATTTGGGTCATTTCCAAATTGGGCATTGTTGGCTTCAACTCCTAGACATGGATTAATGGTGCTTTCCAACTGAGCTGAATAACTTTGAACTGAATTGTTCTTCATCAAAAGATTAATGGCATCCATGTCAGTGAAGGAACTGTTTATGTTGGTGGCATTAATGTAATTAGCTTCAATGGCAGGGTTAATGTTTAGGAGATGTTGTAGGCATTGAAGCCTGGCCAGTTGAATGGCCTCTGCTTGAAGTCTAGCTGCTGCAGCATTTTGTTGATCCCATGGTTGATGATGATGGTCCAGAAGTTCTTTGAGATTTGCCAGAGCAATAAGGCCAGGTAAGCTCGAGAATATATCAGTTCGAGGCTGATGGGTCATTGGATCATAACCCATTTGAATCAGCTTCTTCTTCAGATGGGTGTTCCAGAAATTCTTGATTTCATTATCTGTCCGACCTGGTAGGTGGGTTGCAATTGCTGACCACCTGGACAATTGCGAAAGTAATAAGTATTTTTTTATGAAAATCATCCCATATCCAGCACCACAATAATAATAGAAAGGTTTCAGGTCAAGAAAAGAAAAGAAAATGCATTATAAGATAGAAGCATTGGATGTTGAAATTACTTGTTGCCCAGGATAGCATGGAGATTGAGAATTGTTTGTTCTTCTTCTTGGGAGAATTTGCCTCTCTTGATGTCAGGTCTTAAGTAATTGGTCCATCTTAACCTGCAACTTTTTCCACATCTATTGAGCCCTGCAGAAGAAATTAAACACAAATGATCATTTCTGACATGAATTAGAATATGAGAAAAAGACCGCAGGAGCTAATTTAGTATTCAGTACCACATCAGTCATTGACTAATTAGGATTAATCAAGCTAACCGGGTACTCATGGTGTTCTGATAAGCAATGATCATTAATTTCTGTAGAGCTTGGATGGTGTACCTGCCAATTTAGGGAGAGCCCTCCAGCTGCCATGACCATGTTTCTGAATGTAGCTAACAAGCTTCTGATCTTCTTCAGGGGTCCAAGGACCTTTCTTCAGGCCACTTTCATCACAGCATGGAGACCTTCCCATTTCCTTCTTCTCTTTATTTTTCTATACTCTCTGTTCACACTCTTGCTTGAAGAAGATTCAAACTACACTATTTTCCTAACTGAATGGGCTGCCTCCTACATTTCCAACCTAAAGTGGGAGCAATGTATTTATAAACAAATGAATCCTTGTTTCTGTCTCTTCTCCTGCCCCACAACTCAACAACACAACGTCACTGACGTGCCAGGTTTCCATTTGCAAGAAAAACAAGCCTGGCTTTTCTTCTGAAATGACAAATATGCCCCTTTTTTTGTTGTTGGGGGGGGGGGGGGGGGGGTTGCTGGGGGCTGTATTTTCATCACTTTATCCTGCCAAGGCCACAACTTCTTATTCTATTAATATTTAATATATAGAACTAAGCTCTCTAACACTGTTGAAAACGTAGCTCGATTCAATGAATCAATGATTTATCTAACTTTAACAGAGAAAAGGATATGGAGAAAGTTATTATATAAGCATAATGTTCTATGTAAGTCTATTTACAAGTGATGTTATGAGTACTCTTTATTTATTTGTGTATTTATTTTTTTAAAACTTTTACACTTTATTTTTTTTATTTTATTCTTTGTTTATATTTTTACTTTAAATTACAATTAACTATAATACACTAAGTGTACATATGAGTATACATCAACAAACATATACATAATATTTTTTCCCTTTTTATCTCCACCTAAATCTCTATTTTTTTTTTTTACAATTTTACTCTTCTATTGATACACACTTTGTGTAGAAATGGAATGTACCCAACAAATCTACAAATAGTATCTTCAATTATATGAGAGAATATAATGTAGACACTTATAAACTTACACTCACTTTTATATATATTTATATATTTTTTTAGACATTTCTTATTTTTTTATTTATATTTTTACTTGCTACAAATAAATTAAAACACAAAAGAGTGTACAATAACTGTATACTTTCAAATTTCCCTCTATCATTTTATATAATATAGATAGCAGACATTACAGTAGTGATTGGCCGTTTAACCATTGAATTTTGCAAATCAAAAGAAGTCAACATCAGAGACGGACAGCAGACAATATATATAGCACTCCCCTCTTTTTCTTAGATAGTGTTTTTTTAACACACACTCTCGAGGGAAGAGTGATTTAAGTAATATATATATATATATATAGATATATATATATATATATATATATATATAACCTTCCTTCCTTAATCGATTGCATGGGTTTCATGAATGAACTTTACGTATGTACGTAGAATAATTAATAAGGAAGAGACCAAACCAACGGTTCAGCAGAATTATTTTGTCTCAGCGTACATCCTTTGTCGTTGGCTCCCTCTGATATTCGCAAGATATACAGTAGTTGCCCACATTTTTTTTTTTCGTAAAAAATAATATAATTAATCAGAATATTCGAGTCATTCAAAACATAAAGGGGTACAAATTAAATCAGGCAAGGATAAGTCCTAACTACGAAAATTAAAACCCTTAATTTATTCAGACATTTCTCTGATGAAGTAATTAATTATCTGAGTTTTAATGTAAAAATATATCTCAAAAAATAAATAAACATTGGGGTATGAATGAAACACGCCAGTAAAAAAAGAGCTTAAGGATATGCCACTGTTTATGCAAGAGAAATTAATTAATTATTTTATGGCGCAGCCATATACATTTTTTCTTCTATTATTAGTTTATTTTGTTGATTGTGATAGTGGTCCTTTTTTTCCAAGTTCATTTTTCTTTTAGATATTCCTCATAAGCTAGCCAACTTAAATATATATGTACATATAGAATTGCAAAGAGAGGAGGAAGGTTCCAACGAAGCAAAAGTCCAAACATAAAATGTGCTTCCATATATATACAGACAGGTTCAGTGTCTTACGGAATAGTTGGCGAAGAAGTATGTATCTACCTTTTACACGCGTCCGAAACATTATTGCATTCCAAGTTTCTAACCAACCTATTGTTCATATCTTAGGTCAACTGGATCAACTTCTCTTCACACAGGCTCCCGTGGGCGTAGCAGAGCCAGAGAGAAAATTAATCTGCATAATCGAGAGATATTGATCAATAGTTCGACAATGGTTGAGATCAGCTTCGTCTTATAAATTTGATAAGAATAATTTTGGAACAGCTACCTCCTGCCACAGCCTGTATCCCAATGTTAGGTGTGTAGAGGCCAGGGCCTCGTTAAGGAACTATCACTGCTCTGGTCCCAAGCCTAGCCATTGGCTTTGATAGCAAGTGTGAGCACCAAAGTGTCCATGAAGAACTTTTATGGGTTTAACAACATCTTTTAACCTAAAAATATAAGTGGTTTAGTGTAAGATTTTTTTTTTTTATTTATATATCTTACGTATAACTTAAATTCTTCTAATATAAGACTTCATTCTTACTTAAGTTTTATATGTTATGGCAACAAATACAATATAAAAATATTCATAAATATTCACCTAATAAGTATTGAATTGACTTTTGACACTATTTATGGAAAGATCAAAATCATCAAATTCTCAAACTTAAAAGGAGTGTTACTTAAGCTATTCCCCAGGAAACAAATTAAAAGGCTGCACTTTTTCAACCTTGTTAGATGTTGTTGATCAAAAGCATATAGTGGCAACAAAACGAAGCAAACTGTGATGTCACGAAAAATCTTGGTGGTTCACAAATTAAATCTAGATTAAAAGATAAGTACATAAGGGATTGTCACCCATTGACCATAGAGGGAGATTGTTAGACGAGAAGTTGGTGCGGCAAACATCTCTAATTTTCTAACCTCCTAGCTTGGAATAATTGATCGCATTCTCTTTAAATCTCCTGAAGGCATTAATTAATGTAATTCCTTTTAAATAAATAAACAAAATATATATATATATATATATATATATATAAACAATTAATTGACTATCACCTCTGTAAGTTAAAAAAGAAATTGCTTTTATCATGCTTACATGCATGATGAAAATAACAGAATAATTCTAGAAGTTAAAAAAATATATTTTAATAGAAGTATACGAAGGATGCTTAAAAAAAAGGAACACATAGAATTAGTAACAACTAACAAGTCATTATTTATTAAAAAAAACAAAAGGATTACCTCCATACCAAAAAGCTAATTTTTAATTTCTACTTATTCTTTTTATATCTCAAGTGCATTTCTTTTAAAGTTAATTTAAACAAACTCTTATCATTTTAATTAATTAGAACACTTGTTTATTATGAACTTTCCATTAGCAATATACATCTTGCTGGAATCAAGTTAAATTGTCGTGATATCGAAAGTTCTTGTTTTTGTTATAAATTTAGTGTAAAAATTCGACATGCATGTCAGTGGTGAAAACTATACTCAATTTATGAACTAAAAGGTTTGTAATGATTTAATATTCATGTATATTTTTTTTTTCTTTTACACCCATGAAGTTCAAAATTATGAAATTGATCTCTATACAAGATATAGAGAAAATTCCTCTATGTTGTACAAATAGGTTATATTGTCAGATCAAAATTCATAAAAATATTGATTATGCCAAATTGGAATGTCTTCAAAAATTGGCACTAAGTTTTTTTCAGCAGATAAAAAACCTTTTTTTCAGAAAAGAAAAAAAGGAAGAAATGTTTTGGGTTAGAGAACTTATATGTCATGAATTTAATCATTTTGGATTACAATATTTTCAATCTAAAAGTGTATTCCAATTTTACCCCAGCCTCTATGTATGACTTGATTTGAATTTTTTTTTTTAGTGGTACACTCGTTCTTTCTCCTTTGCGTATAATTATGAAGTTTGACTAGTGAAGCAATCCGTTTTACTTCTATACATTTATGTATGACAGAATAAAGTAAGTTTACCAAATCCGTCTTTTTACCTTATAATTACATAAATTTATACTTTGTTCAACATTTGATCTATTGTATATACTGTCACATACATACATATATTTTTTGATGTAAACATACGTACATAAAAGTTGTTTTTTTTTTTTTTTTTAAATTTTAGTTTTAACTACTAATATTTTTAAAATATGAATTTATTATCAAGTCTCTCAACTTATAATTAATTAAGTTCAATTTAATCAAAAAATCTAAACAGTAGTAAATTTTCTCAAAATATTTTTTAGTATATATACATTCAAATTTAAATTAATATATTTAAGTAGCTCTAACTCTTTATTACTAAAATTAACATAAATTATATATATATATATATATATATATATATAAAACACAACAATAAACAATAAATTTCTCTTGAAATTTTAAATTAATAAGATTTGACTAAACTTAATTTAACAAATTTCACCAAAGAGCAAGAGAGATATTGCTTGTTGATATGGGTTTCATTGTCGGGTGGACTACCTTATCTTCTAATGGCTAAAAATTAAGAAGCAGGTTTAAGTTAAGAACGTTAGTGATGTCAGCCCTTAACAGTGTGACTTTCTGCATTAGAAAATTTGCAACTTCTATTGTCAGTTAAACAACTGATTTACTTCCTCGCTTAAGTTTCTACCCGTTACCATCTAAACTCAGACTTTCTATGCTTCTCCATGCATGCCACCTATGTTCTTTGCCATTCCACGTAATTAAGCATTTACCTTCAATAATAATAATAATAATGATAATGATAATTTCATTTACTACAATTTAAGCATTTCAATCCCAAAATTGGGATGAATATTAATTAAGAGAAATGACATTTTTTAGGATTACAGTGCCCCTAATTCATCTTTAATTAGAATTAGAATACTTAATAAAGTCACATAATTGGCACATAATATTTTAATCTGTTAACTAACTTTTAGTTAAATGCAATATAAGAATTCTTCGTACTTACGAAATTTAGGGGGCTTATATGCACAATTTTGTTTTGTACTCAATGTTTTTTGGCAAATGGAAAAATGTTGAATGGATTTCGGACATGCATTTTTTTTTTTTAATAACTAAAACCAAAAAAAAAAAAAAAAGAACAAGCTCCTTAATTTATCCTTAATGATAAAGTAGAACATGAAGTTGTCCGCTTGCCTAGGAAAATTCCTTACATGGGGAAAATTTGGAATTCAATTCTACCTTCAACTATTATATATAACACCGATTAATGGACTGAAAAAAAAAAAATGCCTTATAACTATATTAAAATTTGATAAAAAAATAATAATTAGCTAAATTCTGAATGAAGTCACACTTCTTTTTCTTATTTTGGCTTTATATTTTTGGAGGGTTGTGTTGTAAGCATCCTGTGAAGCCATTGGTCATCGTGTATTAGGTAATGTTTTGAATATCTTTGTGAGCAACGTCGTACTTAGTCCATAGCCGTTAGATAGTATAATAAGATCGATGAAGAGTAGCTTGGGGCAACGATAGCGACAGTTACTCATTGAAGAAATAACACAACGCAAGCAATTGATGAGTATTCCATTGCGTCTAGTACACGTGAACCATATGTGTGAGCATAAAACGAACACCTTATACAACTGAATTGAACTAATCAGAGACTATAACGGCCCTCACAATATATACGGAGGTTCTAGTGCTTACACCTCACCACAAAACATATAAAACTACTTTTAGTCTTTGGGTGTTTTTGAAAAAACCAGTTGAACATTATAAGGTTGTAGTATGTAGTTGTGAAATTAATTGAAAATTTTGAAATATAACTAAAAGTTTATAGTTGTGTATAAGCTAGTTAATTGAATTAGAGTTATTTTACAAAATTAATTATATAACTAATTGAAATATATTAAATGACTAAAAAAGATATATAATATTATATTGACATAATATTAAGATTAAATATATCTAATTTTATTTATTTATTAATTAATTGATAATTAGCTTTTATAATGAAATACTACTAGTTTATTAATAGCTAGACTTAAGTAAAGCTACAATCTCCTTTTAGTTTTGATCTATTAAATAATTTTATTAGTTTATTGATCAAGTCACCTAAATAAACTACTAGCTCTCTTTCCCAAATACACACTTAATATTGTCCTAGTTCTGCCTCAATACTTAATATGTAAAATGACGTTGTTTTAACTAATTAATTTATTTATATGTTTTTCTTGAATATATACTGAGAAAGAAGGAAAAAAACTAAAAGAGGATATATTTTCAAGAATAGATTTAAGGCAACATTTGGGATGGACAAGGCAAAATTCTAGTATTATCTCAAAATTTATTCAAGATGTAAAATATTATTATAATTTCATCTTGAGTCTTAATTTGTCATGTTCTAAGATTATTCTAAACTCTTGAATTGAGATAAGATACTGAAACGCATACCCATCTATAATTGAAGTATAAAATACTTTTTAATTTGGCGACCAACATAAAAGGTCATATTAATCACTAGAGCTAATTAATTTTTATTTTATCAAATGATTATTCGCTTTTGACTCTATTGGCATTTTTTTAACCATAGAGCCGTGCAGTGCCAAATTCCTAACTGATATGCCCAATGGAACAAGATATTAATAGACTACTATTAAGTTCAAAATCAATCATTTATCATGAAAATTGATGACATATATCTACTTTTGGACACGCTTTAAATATCTTGTTGAACAATTATACTCGTCTAAATCATTGTTTTATTACTGTATGTAGCACCAACTCCCACCTCTTATTTGTTGGCTCAACTTTGATGGAAAAAACAATGACATCATAGGCACTGATATATATGGACCAGTCAAGGCAGCGAGAGATCCACAAGAGTTCATCATTTTGTTATATAACTACGACAAATACCAGAACACACTTCTACTGGGAGAATTGTTCACTTGTATTATTAGCTTCGATTTCTAGTAAATATTTTTCTTTACGCCAAATATTTTCATACTCTTCCAATATTAGACTAATTATTGGTGGTAAATAATAACAATAAATATCTATTAATAAATATTTAGACTTTTAGCTTAAAACAACTTAAGTGCTCAACTCAATCTTAGCTTTTGATAATTTCTGGTACATGATAATGCTAATTAACTATTGAAAACATAAAGTAAGCTTGACTTTAATTAATTAGACAAATGATATTAAATAGAGTTAGATGAGTTACGTCCAAAATTTGCAAGAATAAATGCTTATTTATCTAGATAAACCTCTTCATTTTTTTGAAAAGAAGATATTTTCATGATGGAACTAGAAAGCTAAATCGTCTACGTGCAGATTGTAAACACTAGACAACATGCATGCAAGTTGCAGACTAAGTCATACGTCATAATGCTAAACGCATGCATGCATTTACTTGTCCTATTAGCCTCTACTGCATATACGTGACTTCATGATATTAACGATATAAAAATTTTGAAAGTTCCCAAGACATGCTGCAATATTCTATTTTTGTTTAAAGGAGGCATTATAATGGTTGAGCATTAGAAGAAGTGGCTTGGTGTACATGCCTTAAAATTACCTTCCGGGATCAATACTTAAAACCTTCTGTTATACTTAAATTACCTTGCGAGAAAAAAAAAAAAAAGTTCTTAAATTTCCATTTTTATTATATTATGTACACGCCTTAAAATTATAAATTTATTTGAACATAAAACTAATATTCAATTTCCATAATTGTTGTCAAAGGGCTAAAACAGTTAACTGCATTCTCACACACCTACATTCGCATGCCCAAACTTCAGTCTGATTAAGCTAAAAAACCTCTTAATAGATGGGGACAAAAATTGTTGTCTTATTTAAAGTTTCATTTCATTTTCTGTTTTATTTATTTTAATTAGACTATAAAATTATTTATAATTGTATGTATAACAAATTTTATCCCTTAGTAGGTATTAATGCTAGGTATTAATTAATAACCCGTGCTTCCGGGCTCTCCGGTCATAAGCAAGGACTTCTTCACTTTCCTGGATTGGAGCCCAGTTTGATAGGTAAACAGACTGATGTTTGGTTCTACCCATATTGAATCTACAATAGCTCCCCAATGTTCGTAATTGGGCCTACACTGTTAGTGTTGCACTTCTCTCAGTAATTTTTCCCCCCTAAAAAAAGTAACATTACATTGTCTTAAATAGGATATGATAGCTTCTTTATAGCCTAACATTCTTGCTAATATATTGTCCTCATTCTGTTCCAATTTGTAATATCTGATAAAAATATAACTCTGAGCAAAAGCTCCTGTCAAGATGATTCAATGTTGACAATGAGTATATGACACGGCTTGAGTAGTAAAGTCCTGCCCTATGAACACATAGCAGTTAAAGAGTGTGCAAAGCTACCAAGGAAGTAGCTTAGTCTATATATCATCAACTGGATAGATATAGTTTTCTTCCTAGTAAAAAATGGCTAATAGGATCAAACCGCTTTCTTTAGCAAAATATAACTCGGGAATCCAAGATAGAAAAAGCAAATGATTACCAGCACAAATTATTTAGAAGATACAACTCAAACTAGAGGCTTGAAATTCTCGACTTGTTGAGAATGGAATTTGATGTTTCCCCATCTCACTTGGCACATAAAAAACAATGAATGTTGCTAGAACTCCTGCAAGCAATACTGTGCCAGAGACAATATCCTTTATGGTGATTCAGCTTTAGCATCTCATTGCAACTGAATAACCACATTACTTCAGCGATATAAAGGCATAGTCCCTAAAGTTATTTTAAGATGAAAAGTAAAGTAAAGCAAAGCAGCATCTGCTATCAGGAAGGATGCAAGGGGGGAAGCAGGGGCAACATGAAATTTAGATATACCAAGACCCACTTTCACAGAAAACTCAATGAGTTTGGAATTTAGAACAAGCAAAGCACACAAGCAAACCCATGCAGTTGGGACAAATACTAGTATTTTGTAGAAAACCATAATTGTAGGGCAGCTGCAGAAAGCTTTGGTTAGAGAAGCAAGGTTAACATGGGGTTCTATACCAATTGGCCATTGCTGTTTCATAAAAATTTGAGATTTTCTCAAGGTTTTTAGATTGGTTGCTGGGTGAAACTTTCATTAGGGGACGTTTCTTTTCTTTAGTGGCTGTTTAGGATTGTGTGCTTTTCATTGAGTTATACATCATAACTCCATTTCTTCAACTAAGTACTATTCTTGTGTGAAACACAATGAGATGAGTTAAATATAATAGGATGAACTTAGACCCCCTTAATTCAATTTCTGGATCTGTCCCTGCCTGCTACAAGTAGATTTAACACCAGGAGCCTTTTTTTTAATTAATATCACAATACATAGCCTGAACCAACTTTGGCTTAATAAAGAAATAGCAGAGCAAAATATACACAATTAGAACATCCAGAAATGTTCCATAAAGCATAAAAGTAACCATACCGAATCTCTGAAAAGTAGTCCCTATATTTTTTGTTTAGGATTGAGAGTAAAGCTTTACCTTATTATACAAACAAAATTAACACCATAAGCTGATTCTGCCTCATACACCAATGGTTTCTGATCCACGATAAGATTACAATTTACATGCAATGTCAAAATCTATGGAATAATGATAAATATATAACTGCAGTTCCACCATCACCAATAAGATAACACATTAGATGGACATAGAGAATCTTATCCATGGAAATAACCATCACAAAAGTCTGAAATTGCAATACTCATTTTTGCTTTAAAGAAACAAGCAACAGGAATATCCTATCTGGTAACTGTTCGTACAACCAAAATCGTATTAAACTCAATATAAAGAACCACGAAGAATGTACCTGGTTCTGGATAGCTTAGTGAACATGCTCCAAAAAATTACTAAAAAGACAAACTTGAATACTAAGCTCTTCCTCTCATTCAATATTGTCCAAAGTTGATGTATTGGTAATCCTAACTCTCTCATTCTCCGGCAAAATTGACCAATTGGGAGACTGTATCGCTCGCAACCACTTGAAATCATCCACATTAGCCCAGTTTTCAGTCTCCTCATCAAGACTAGCACCCCGAAGATCTTCTTCAATCCCTTCGTACGTCAAATGATATGGTGCAAACCTCACGCCACTACTATCCTCTATTATAGGCCGGCTCCTAACTCTGAGGTAAAAATCACTTTTCTTGGCAGTATGAATCCGAATTTGATGCGATGCCATCACAAAGATACATCCCTCAACTTCCTCAATGAGAATCGAACCCAATACTGGGCCCACATAAACCTTACAATTCTTCAACCTATGAACGAATAGAGCCCTCAAACAACCAATTATTCTCACTTCACAACAATCAAGATCTGAAATTGTGAATTCTCCTACCTCTTTTCCTCTAAAGTCCTCCATCAAAACCTCACCTTTTCTGTTTCTTAAACCCGGTGATTCCCGCACCGCAAAGCTTGTTTTATCTGAAATCACCGAACTGCAATTCAGAGGAGAAGGCTCTTTTACTTCTTGTGCAATTGATTCTTTCTTGTTAGCCTTGTTCCTAAAGGAGAATTTCTTTTTCGGGATTAGCTCGGAATTCAAATTTTCGAGGCTCTGCTTCAAATCTGAGACAGTTTTGAGGGAAGCTCGAACATCATAAGAGGGCAAGAAATAAGAATTCTCAGCAACAAGCTTTTCCAGATCGGAGATAGATGCAGATATTTTCTCGAAATGTGACTTGAGCTGAGTTGGATCGGAGGAAGCAGTTCGAGATACAGCGAGTTGAGATTCAATGGAGCGCTTCGAATCAGAAAATCGTGAAAAGAAGGACGAAGTGGATTCAAACGAAGGAGATGACGACGATTCAGACTCAGATCGGCGGGTTAGCGCATTATCTAAACGATTCTGGTGGCGGTTCGAGAGGCGCTCAAGCATTGACAAGTGCTTTTTCTGAAGAGCATCGTCTAAAGCTTCTGTTTCTCCAGCATTTGATGCAGTTTTTTTCTCATCCATCGCTATGGTAAGGGCTGAGAAGGTGGAAGAGACACTGTGAGCTGAGCTGAGCGGGGCTGGGCGGGAGAGGGACAGGCTTCCGAAAGGCAAAGCTAAGTTGAGATAGGCATACATGTTTATATTATATGAAGCGACTTATTTTAAAATATAAATTTATTTATTTATTTATTTCATTATTCAAGACAAAAAGGAGGGGAGAGTTTTTTCTTTTTATAAAACAACTTGTTTAATTCAAATTTAAACCTCTCCCTCTTTTCATTACAAAAATTGGGAATTTTGGAGGAGAAAGAAATAATTCAACATGTTTTGATTAGATCACTTTTATATTTTTATCTCTCCCTTCCTTGTAATAATAAATTTATCATTTTTCTGTTCTGCTTTTCACTTAAAAATCACATATATGCTAAAAATATACTAATACATCTACACCCACTTTTTATATTTTTTTCTTACTTTTTTTTTATTTATAATTTTATTCTTACAAACAAATTAATTAAGAATAAAAATATATAAAAAGATATAAAAAAAATTATACAATTAACTTTTCCCAAACCACCAAATAAGAAAAGTAAAGATCCATCTCTTCCATTAAAATTCTTTCCCCTCTTCAACTCTACTTTTAACCAAACAGTCTAAATGTAAAATACAACCAAGTATCAATCAATTGATGAATGGGGTTGTTTTTGTTTAGGCGGGAGAGAATTAATAAATTTAATTTTACAGATAATCACAAAAGTAAAATAAGAAAATAACACGGAGTATTTTGAATATATATTGGAGGAACCTGCTAAAACATGCTAGTTTTACTATTCTAGTATTGATATAGTATAAAGCAAGCAAAGAATAAAAATTTTTAAGTATCTTAAATTTAAAACTTTAAAATCATACTTGATAAGAAGAATTTATTATTTTTGTCTGAAACAAAACATAACTTGTAAGGAAAATGGCAAACACTCTGAAAATTTGCTCAGTTTACCGGCTAACCCAACAAGGTTGTCTATGTTTGCAAACTTCATTTGACAGGCTGCATTTTATCTTTCAGCCAAAACTTGATAAGTATTTCCAGTGAAAATTTATCATAAACTTAGCTCTCATCTCAAATTAAAGAAAGAAGGCCACGGACCACTCCATAGAGTGTCAAAAGAAGCATATATGTTTTCTTTGGTAGGATATAGTTTAGCGTAAGAAGGAACATGTATTAGGGGGGAGAAAAAACACGTGTGAATCTCAAATATTGATAATCATCCCTTAAATTCTGGTCTCTCTTTCTTACAAAGGCCTAAGGAAAAGAGCTTTATGGCAGGAAGAAACATAATAGAGCTACAACAATGATTATACACGTGATAACATACCCAAAAGAATAAGATTATAGCGATTGAACAATAGTTTGAACCAAGAAACAGTGCACACTGCCTGCACATAAGTGCGTTAGCTCAACTATCAGCTTTTTCAGCTGCTTCAGCTGCTTCTTGCTCCCGTATCTTAATTAAGCCTGGAGATGCTTTGACAACGATGCTTTTCTTCCATTTCCGATCAAGCTTTCTAGATAATCTCTTACCGATACCCTCCTCAATCTCCCTTTCGCGCTTCACAGTTAGCATACGGGCAATCTGTAATGATATCAACCATCACATCAGTAATTCAAATACCGATAACCGGACATAGCACCTCTTACAGACCCTGAACAAGGACCTCATAATTTTGGTAAAGCCCATAGCCAGAAAATTAGAGCCCCAATACATACTGGAAGTGCTGCCACCAGCCCCTCTTAACAATTTTATAATTAGAGAAAAGGTTGTCATAGAATGACCTGTGCAATTCTCAAAGAATGTACGGGCTCACGCAGTCATACAAATCTGAAGAACTAAATTCACATATCTCCACAGTCTATGTGGAGGATGTTGACATTATAATGATGAAACAGAGAATACCATCTTTGATAAAATTTTATTGTCGGTTTAATATTGATGTTGTTACTTCTCACACCACAAAAGAAAATTAAAAGAGAAAAAAACAAAAAGAGGGCGGGGGAAGAGCCCCTTCTGTCAGATGAAGCCAAAAGTTAAATTGATAAAAGAAAAGATACTGATATATTACAGCTCAATTAAGTGATACAAGTTCATAACCTAACCAGCTGGTTGTAAGTAACTACATATAAAAATTGGATGCTACCGTGCCACCTCACTACTAAATTGCTGCAAGGATACACCAGGGAATCATATGTCATCATGTCCTAGACACGAGTGAACATCTGTGCTAAGCTTCTGTACCACATTCTTAAAACACTTGAACAATTTAGAGTGAGAAAACTTAAATCGTGTTCAACTGCATTGCATCTCAAGTAGATGTGAGGAAGTTCTGAGAGAATGCCAACTCGCCTAGGCTCTCTTTCAGAAAAACTAATCCAGGCCAAAAGAAGCAATTTCCTTTTCACACATTCAATCTCTTTAGTCTTTAGCTGCAGGTTTCTGTCTGTTTAGGTTAGCAACAAGATACTTTTAAGTGAGTTTTGAATTGCTGTTCAATTAGGACGTTCAAAGTTATGTTGGATTACCACTTACATTTCTAGAAACATGAATTCTAGTCTTAACCTTTGATGGAAGAAGGTACACGTTTAAAACTCAGAACTTCAACTAGTGAGTTATTTAATTTTAGCCTTCATATGCAATCATGTTACAGAAGATCTTTATAACAACAAAGGATAGAAGAGTTAGCATAGTTTAGATGAATACATGCCAATGTAGGGAAGGACAAGGTAAGGGGGTACTCCATTGTAATTTAAGCAATACACTTCATGTACTCATACTATCTTTCTAAAGTGATAAGGGTTGCAATTGGAGGTAAGCATGAAAGCAAACTAAGCTCTCCCACAAAGCATACCAACATTGTCCACCATGAACTTGTGTTAAAGTCAAAGTAGCAAGCAGCCCGTATCAACAGCCAAGGTATCCAGTGAATTATGCTCACCGGATCAAGTCTTCAATATGTTTGTAACAAACACCAAAACACTAGTGTTTTACTATGATGGGCAGGGCGTGGGCTATTCAAAACCCAGTGGTTGGACTTGAGTGAAGAAAATGGTGAAAAGTTCAGAACTTCAGATATCAAAATGTCTACAGCTCCCTTTCGCCTTTCTGTCCATAAAATTCAAAAATAGCCTTATCCAAGAAAAAAAAGAAAACTTGGCTACCATCATATCAAACCGTTCTATCCTAGTATCCAGTTTATGTCTTTAGCCTTTTCCCCCAAATAATTACAAGGGATTTCATTCTCAAAGTTAAAACTACAAAAAAAAAAAATAAAAAAAATCATAACTTTCATAAGACATTTTCCTCAAAATCAAAAAGAGCAAGAAACGAAGAACAATAAAGCAATACCCTCTTGCGCATGCGACGGAATTCGCTGGCCTTGAACTCGTTCCGAGCTGATTTCTGAAACCGAAGCATTAGAAGGTCACCCTTAAGATCGACAATCTCTTCGTTAATTTGCTCGGTGGTTTTGTCTCTAATTTCCTTCAGTTCCTCGTCTCTGTTAGCCATCATCACTATTGATGAAGAAGGGCGCCGAGACAACTTAATCGGAGAAAAAGATTGAAAGGAGCAAGTGCCACGGAGTTGAACGCCATTGAAGGAAGATTTGGAGTTTCCACAGAATGCTTTTGGAAGGCAGCTGATGGTTGAAGGTGAAGCGACGGACAAGTTGAACATTTTTCCTCCTTTGCTCCGCAGTTTCTGCTCAAGCTCAAAGCTTTAGCCCCAGTAGGAGAAGCAGATAAGGCCACCTCCTTAGCTTTAGCTAATGGCCATGCCGCGCAAGGAAAATTTGCCGTTTTATTGTCATTTGGATTTACGATTTTATTTTTATAATTATAAATTTTATTTTTATTATTATCACATCTCATAAATTAAAAATTACTCAAGCCCTTTACTATTAAAACTCTCTAGTAGTTTTATTTTAGCTACCATTCTAAAATCAAACATCGAACCTACAGATATGACTTGGTTAACAAATTTTGGCATTTGCACGTTATATGATATTTATAAAATATATTTTATTTATTTATGGTTAAATAATAACGCATAAGTTTTAGTCAAAAAATTAAACATAGAAGTTATTTTTGACGACAATAATTTTGTTGTGAACAATGTTGTAAACTTCAGAGCAGGACAAGCAAAGAGCAAGAAAAACGTTGAAAGTTTGTAACAAAAATAATTTTCCCTTTCACATCTTTAATATATTTTTTAAGCATGTGCTTAAAAATGCTACCAAAACACTCCAAATTTTTGAGTAATTTTATTATTATTTAAAATATGTAATTTTTTAAGTAAAAAATATAATTGTTGAACATAAGGATCACATACCTAATATAGTAATTGCATAGTTAATAAGATAACTAAAAATTTTACGTAATAATTAAAGAGAGCGAAACTTTGTAAACAGTTAGAAATATGTATCTTTTTTTATATATATATATATATCAGAAATATGTATCTTTCTTTTGTTTGTTTGGGCTGCTTCATCCCGATTCCTAAAAAAAATTGAAATTATATTTCAAATGTCATGTAAATAAATAATAAAATATAGATTTTTAATGATAAATAACTGACTTTTTTTAAAATAATTGAAATTGATTTTGGTTCGTAGAATTTCTGTATTTTCTAAATCTTACTACGGTGTAACTGATAAATTATCTGATAAAATAATTTTTAATTTATCTTATATGTCTCAAAATTACAAAAAATAGTATAGTATTTAAAATATAAGTATGTAAACATGTATAATACTTAAATAAACTTAATTATCTAAAAAAAGTATTCTTATTTTCATATGATTTTATTGGTTGGAATTTTTTTATAAGACTGTCCATATTTTACCTAATTATATATTCCTCTTGGGTATATTTTTCGAAGTACTTTTATTTTTTGGAATTTTGGAAAAAAATATTAGTGTTTTTTATTGGAAGAAAAATTAGTTTTTTGAACATTGATAAAAGATAAATCTATATAAAAATTATACCAATGCCCAATTTGGTCTTAAAAAAAGGTTTTACACATTGGCAGGCACGACGTGGAGCTCCGGTTCCGTAATCTGCATTGCTTATTTCACTTCTTTTTATTAAGTTCCGTTCTTCATTTTCTATATTTTTCTTCATTTTGATCGTGGCCATTTTCCATTTCCGTTACCTCGAACGAAACCCTTGTTCTCTTCCTTCTGCTAGAAAAACAGAAGCCATCAGCTGGCCAGCAAACCCTAACGATTCGAACAATCACGGCTGAAAGAAATTCCCTTGCCATTGAACCTTTGACGTAGTGCGAATCGCTGAGTTGAAAACCGGATAAAGATCTGAGTCTAGTTGATCGGTTCACACGCTAATGGGTGCCGCGGGCTCCAAGCTCGAGAAGGCTCTTGGTGACCAATTTCCTGAAGGCGAGCGTTATTTTGGGCTGGAGAATTTTGGCAACACTTGTTACTGCAACAGTGTCTTGCAGGTTAGCATCGAGAGTACAAGCTTTTGTTTCTTATCCGATTTATATTTTTCATATTGGAATCTGCCCTTTCGATTTGTATAGTATGCAATTGCTTTGTATGGCAAATATAGAATCTCTATGTTAAGATGGAGATTTTCTTATTCATTCCTTTTGGTTATGTTGATATTTAATTGATTAGCGTTCCATTGTCGCAAAGTTCTATGTCAAATTATTGTAGTTTACACTTCGCAGTAAGGAAGGTCAATGTGGTTTTTAGTTTTGGATACGAGTGAGATGTTTAGCTGAATTGTTAAGCTCTTGATTTGCTAATCAATATAATGATTGAATATTGATATTAGAATCCCTTAGTTATCACGGGCTTTTGAGCCAATCAAAAAAGGTAATGGAAAATCTTGTCAAACAAAACTATAATGTCTCTCCCGTTCTGAATTTGTTACATTTAAGCAAATAGCAGATTAATTTTTCAGGCCTAGCTAATAAAGAGGAACAAAGAATATTATGTCCACACATATATGTTAGTTTGAGTCATAATTTATTCTATTCGGAAAAATTTAAGTATTTCTATAAAATTATAATTATCGATCTCTCTTTTGGTGCATATGTTAATTTACTACCTTGATGAGAAAATACGGTGCCTGAATCCACAGTGCATATGCCGATATAATTATAGTTCTGTGGGATGATCAATTACCTTATCTGGCCTGTCTGAGAATATCTAAAAACGCATTTGACATCTTTACTGATGGTCTATGAAGATAGTGTTTAAGTGTGTTTGGTATATTTGATAACCATTTTTATGGTTCTTTTGACAAGTCATTATTTTCTCCTATTCTGCAGGCATTATACTTCTGTGTCCCATTTCGTGAACAATTGCTAGAATACTATGCAAATAACAAAAGTGTCGGTGATGCAGAAGAAAATCTTTTAACTTGCTTAGCAGACTTATTTTCGCAGGTAACATGTCTCTCATTTGGCAAATTACGTGTATGTTGCCTATTTATATTTGACTTAACCAAGCGTAATTTGCAATGAGAGAATTTGTATTATTTCAACCAAGTTACACTTGTACTTCATGCCTCAAACTGTTGGCCTCCTACTAGCTTTGCTTGATTCTTCTGCTATGTTGATCATATAAAAAGAAGTTATTTTTTCTTCCACTGCCTTTGCGTGTTTATTTTCTTGGACATTGAAAAGTAGGACTAAATTTAATGCAGGTTGTGCACTGGTTGGAATAACCAAACTTTTGTGATGGATTCAACAATCTCTACTAATATTTGCCACCACCTTTTTATTTTGTTATCTCTTGCCTAGTAGTAAAAAAACTAAATCTCGAAGAGCCATGCACTTGGAAGTTAGAGATCTCCATGTTGATATATCTAGTCCTTGATCTTTTTCCTTGCAATGCAATATCACATGATTTATTATGTTGATCAACTTTTCTTTATTTAGACATAACTAACTGGTTAGAGTACCCAAATTTGTTTAGTTTACACGTTTCTTTCACTTAGCTCATTTTTTCAATGTTCTCTTTGTCTTGGGAGTAGATATAAGAAATCAGCAGAGGTGATTGCATACTTGTCTGAATCTTTCATGTAGTATGTTTGAGTGGACATATAGTATTACATATGATTGAGAGATTGCTTCAAGGTGTTTGCAGCATAAATGTCAAATAAGTATCTACCTCCCGTACATCTTGCTTGTTCTATTTATTCCTTCAAATGTCATAATGCTGCTTATGCGCTGATGAGTCTATGTCTTTCTTCTTCTTCTTCTTCTTCTTTATTTTTTTCCTTTCTTTTTCATGCTTGTAAATTCAACATATGTCATTGCTTTTGGTGTAGATAAGTTCTCAGAAGAAGAAAACAGGCGTGATTGCTCCCAAGCGTTTTGTGCAGAGGTTGAAGAAACAGAATGAACTCTTCCGTAGTTATATGCACCAGGTATGTGTGTCAAGAATGAGCTTCCTTTTGGCAAGATGGTTGTTCTAAGAAATTTGTAACTCTCTTTTGACCGGACTTAGTTGTATTAATGCAAAAAATTTCTCCGGGAGATTTTTTTTTTAGGTGGAACATACTTTTGTTTGTTTCTCTTGCTTAGGGAAGGATGTTATTCGTGCAAGAATGTTATTTATATATTTTCTTTAGACTTAACTGACTTAAATAATTTATCTTAGGGAGAGATGTTATTATCTGTATTGAAGGCAGAGTTGGCAAGTAATAGTAGCTTTGGTTGGTAAATCATTTGTTGGAATAATATAATTTTTCGGATTGTTACTTTTGATAGCAAAATGAGTCTGAAGTTTATACTCAGGTCTTTGCTTTGGGTTGTAATGGAGGTTATGTAAAAGTTAGACTATTTTGTAGTCTTGTAGACTGCAGTGCATGGTAAGGATACTATTCTATGGACAGGTTGAACCATGTTTGAAGGCTGGTATTCTTGTACTTGATTTCAACATATTTTAGAAAACAGGAAATTCTTTTGATCTATGGTCCATGATTGGGCAAGTGATGTTAAGTGAGCATTCACCTGAAATGATTTCAACTGAGAAATTTATCAGGGTATTGAGGTTGTATATCATAATTTGTGAGCTAGACGGTTTCCTTTCCTATCATTGTCACTACGTTGGCACATTCCTCATTTTCCCTCTGTTTTAACTTTTTATTAATCTGAATCAACTGTTGACTCTACAATGTCTCAGTTGCTATCCTGGTCTTTTATTAGAAATGACTAATTTGTCATTGCGGATGTTTTCTTTCTCTCTTCTGGTAGGATGCCCACGAATTTTTGAACTTTTTGTTGAATGAACTTGTTGACATTCTGGAGAAAGAGGCCCAGGCTGCAAAAAATGAACAAGAGACTTCACCTCCTTCTGATAAGACTGCAAATGGCCCCAAGAATGGTCTTCCTAATGGTGCTCAGAAAGAGCCTTTTGTTACTTGGGTGCACAAAAATTTTCAGGTAGCCTTACTCTGCCAGTTCAATATTTTTAGTTTAGTATGTTGTCTTGTGGAAAACTGGGAAGGAGTATAAACTTTGAACTTTGTATCGGATCAGGCCTTAGTACTCTCTAAGTGCGGGTGTCTTGCTATTACCGGTTTAGGCTTTTGACATTTCATGGATTACTTATTTATATGAATGATATCACAGTATTGTGTGGTATTGCTTATGATACTATTTTGCCGTCATTGTTATTTTTTGTTAAATGGACTCTTTCTTACCACACATAAAAGTAAAAGGAATTTTTCTACTCTTTCTCTTAGATGGAAGTTTTTTTTTTATATATATATATATATAAAATAAAAAAAGCTCAGTGCTTGTGCTTTACTTTTTCTTGGTGGATGGGGTGGCTGGCATTGGGGTGTTTGTTACCCCCTTCTCCATGTCAATCATTAAGTGAGGTTTTCTTCCTTCTCTTTTAGAGGAATCTTATTATTTTAAATTGCTCTTATCAGGGAATACTCACCAATGAGACAAGATGCTTGCGGTGTGAAACAGTGACAGATAGGGATGAAACATTTTTGGACTTGAGCCTTGATATTGAGCAGAACAGTTCAATTACAAGCTGCTTGAAAAACTTCAGTTCGACTGAGACACTGAATGCTGAAGACAAATTTTTCTGTGACAAGTGCTGCAGGTATAGAGCAGAATTTTATTTATTTTATTTGTATTTTGTTGTCACTACCTATTTCTGGGTTGCTTGAATACATTGGAAGAGGTGAAAGTCAGTTGAGTCATTTTGACTCTTGTGCTTTGCGGAACAATTATGCCGCCGCTTCATTATGAAATGATGTGATAATGGAGTGCAAATGACAAATGGCTGCTATTTCATTTAGTTGACGGTGATCTCATCTCTGTGATAAAAAATAGATTACTGTACTTATTTAACCATTAATACTAATCATATTCACAGTTTCCTGATATAATACGGTGATCTTATGGTAAGAGAAGAAGCAAACCAGGATGGCGTACATCTTCCTTTGATGATTGATATTATTTTATCTGTTATCTAAGGGGTATTCGATTACTATCTCAATGTACAGTGTGTAAAAATATTATACTTTGATCTGCGGTTTTTTTCCTGTGTGGTAACCAATCTCTGAACTCTCTTATGATATTAGCTTGCAAGAAGCTCAAAAAAGGATGAAGATTAAAAAATCACCGCACATCTTGGTCATCCATCTTAAGCGGTTTAAGTACATGGAGCAGTTGGGCCGCTACAAGAAGCTGTCTTACCGGGTAGTGTTCCCGCTCGAACTGAAGTTGAGTAACACTGTCGAAGATGCCGACAGAGAGTATTCCCTTTTTGCAGTCGTTGTCCATGTTGGGAGTGGGCCCAACCATGGACACTATGTCAGCCTTGTGAAAAGCCATAACCACTGGTTGTTTTTTGATGACGAAAATGTCGAGATGATTGACGAATCTGCTGTGCAAACATTCTTTGGGTCTGCGCAGGAATATTCCAGTAATACAGACCATGGGTACATTTTGTTCTATGAGAGCCTTGGATCTGGCAACAAGAACTAGACAGGCAACAAGAACTAGACAGAAGAGCTCTACAAAGTTTTAGGTACCTGAATCATTTGGACTTGTCTTTCATCCATTATGTTAATTTTTTTTTTTTTCAATGTTTTTCCCCTTATTATTCAACCTGTTGGAAGAGCTGTTATACATCAGTGAGATAATACGGGTTGTGAAAATGTATACTTAGGAAGTTGGCATGTACAGCAGACGGTGGAAGCACACCGTCCTTTTTTTTTTCTCTCACAAATTTACAATAAGAGGAGAAAGAGCAGTACATATGGTGTGCAATTTTCAGACAATGTGTATTCATGGTTGGAAATGTTTAATCAACAGTAGAAACACAATATAATTGGACCTCCGTTGCATTTTCCGTGAGAAAAACGGCTGCCTATGTGTTATATATGATGTGACCATAATTCCATGTTCTAGCATCTTTAGCTTTGGAGTTTCCAATTGCTGCATATCTTTTGTTTGTATAGAAATTTGAGTTTGGTGTTGTTGGAGTTTTGGGACCACGACTAAATGTCACTGGCTAGCGCCTTCCAAGTTAAACATGCTCTTTAAGTGTTTGCGTGTAGGTCTTGTGTATGGGGTTTTTTCATGATATCAGAAGTTTCTCATTATCCCACCACACCACCCCCCCCACACACACACAAAAAAAAAAGAAAAAAAGTTGAGATTATATCTAATTCTGCTGCAGTTCCAAGATTTATCCTGGGTAGTGACAAGTGTTTGCTGATGCTATAATGAAATCCTTATTCAAACTTGAAGTTCAAAACCAAACCCCGTAGCAGTATTGCATTTAACTTGTTCTTGTAATTATAGGGTGTGGGCACTGGAAAACACTTCGTCAAGAATTTGGCTGATGAAATTGCATATTAGTATATAATTAAAAGGTATAGTGGGAGGATCTCTTCACTTAGAGTATATATGCATTTAAAATATATATATATATATATATATATATATATATATATATATATATATACTTGATTAAGAAAAGCTATGTTGAATGAACTCTTTTTCATAATATAATTGATTATAAATTTTTAAAATGCTTATAAAGGAGCTCATGCGTAAGTATAAAGGACAAATTTTAACCTCCAATGACAGAAGAACATACTTTGAACCAAAATCCTGTCAATCTGTCATAAAATCAGAAATTGCAAACGCAAAGCTACTGCTAATTAGAATTCTTTTTTTCATGTAATTTTTTGCTAATAAATATATGAATGCTCATTGTATGAAATAGAACATAAAACAAAACATCATTCTATGTGCCATAAAAACCATTAATCTGATTAGGGAACTCATCTTCCAATTCCTCGTGAGGAAGTCGAGTATGCCATTACCACTGGGAAGAAATTTGCAAGAAATCAAGCACTCGGTATACAGATGATCGCATAACTAAGCAGAGTTTTAAGATCTATCAGAAAATTTCGAAGCCAGTTATTTTGCATGAGAATGTAGTTTTGATGGTTACGCACTTTTTCCCCCTTTACATTGCTAAAAAAATTGCTCTTAAATTCAATTTTATGCTACAGCATTAGAATTAAGATTATAATAGTAACCAAAATCTGATAACCCATCACCTAGCACTGCTGTACAATGCCATAACCAACAACACAATAAATGAGAAGCTAACTCCTAAGTTGCTATAGACATGAAGGTATCATCGTCCAACAAGGCTCCAAGATCAACGTCGTCATCAAATTCAGCTGTTTCTTTTGAATTGTTCAAAACACTATCACGCTTGACCTGCAAAAGGAGTAATATATCATAAGACCAAGCCCTCATCATAAACAAAAAACTGCACGATCTAAACTGCTGAGGTTGAGATTTTGTATTTGTTAATAATCTTCTAATACCTATGGGATAAAACTACTGTACAGGAGATATACTCTATATGGAAAAGAAAACGAATTAAAGCAGAACAGTTGGTTAACAACTTCTTTTATACATAGAAAAGGGTCAAGTACCTGAGTTTCTTGAATCTCATTTACAACATTCAACAGCCTATGGTATTGATCTCTGGCTTCTGGATACTGAACCATTGACTTCACTCTGGCTAGGGCTTTCTGCGACCTTTCCTCTGTTTGTTTCCTGCCCTCTTTTAGGAAATCATAGTCATCCTCCTTGGAAGACATATCTTGCACCATAGCGTTCTTCGTAAGATCTTCTGGTTTAAATCCACGCAAGCCAGTTCCTTTTCGACGCCAACGTAAAATAACCTTCTCCACAATCCCAACAGACCATGTTATCTTTCTATAGTTTTTCCTAACCTGGTGACCTCTTACATGGGCCTATAACGATAGAAAGTCAAGTTAGAATTAGATCAATAAAAAGGAGCTAGAAGGAGAGCATAAAAAAAAAACAAGGATCATCAAAACACTTGCACAGTACAAACATTTGTGACATACCTGAATTTTTACTACGTGTTGCCGAATCATCAAAAATTCTTTCCTGCCTTTCCAGCCTCGGAACTTGTTCTGGATTCGTATTGCAGCAGCATGGACAGGCTCGTCATATTGTCCAGTCTTGTGTGACTTAACTGTTATAAGTGAAAGAGCATTTTCGTCTGATATTTCCAATTTGTCCTCAACATATTCTTTCAATTGTTTTCTCTGGAATGACTGCACCCTGAAAACTTGATGAATACGAGCAGCAGCTTGGGTGGCATTACAAACAGCAGCCAATGAATCTTTCAATGACAGTTCATATGATAGGTTTCCACCATTAATTTGACTTGTATTTCGTTCTTGAACTCTTTGTACTATTTTTGCCCCAGAACTTTCTCCAGCACTACCTTCCCTGTTTATATTAAGAGAATCAAGGTGCGCACTCAGGGCAGATTCTGCTAGAAACCCTGCAATTCCTTTGTGCCCGTTAACAGAAGCTAGGTCAGCAGGTGTTCTACCAGACGGATATTTTGGGCATGGATCACTCAGTAATCCTGGTGCTGCACCGAGAGAGAGGAGGGAAGCAACTGTCCGCTCCCTGATAACATAAATTCAAGCATTTAGTTAGAGAATAATGTTAACAAGAATGTGAAATAAACTATAGGAAATCCTATGCGATAAACTAGCTGTGCAGGTTCTCTCTAGCCAGTTTATCTTAGACATTTGTCATTTGAAAAAATTCAAGTGCTTCCCACAAAGAGCATTCTTAACAGTATTTTATTGACCACAAGCACTAGAGTGCTCACCTGCCATAAAAGGCTGCCCAATGAAGTGCACTCCATCCATTTATGTCACGAAAGTTAACATTCACTCCAGCAACTATTGTGGGATGAAGGGCCCAATCATAACCAAGAGCAGCTGCAAGATGAAGCACACCTTGGCCACCCTCATCTAATAAATTAGGGCCTTTCCCATCTTCTGTTATTTTCTGAAGGAGCCATACCTGTAACTTTTCTTTCAGAAGTGTTTGAAGCATCTGATCCTGCACATTTTCTGGAGAAAAATCTCTCTCTAGAGTAAGTTGCAAAATTTTGTCCCATTGGTCATTGTTTTCTGTCAACAAAGAACTGATTTTACTTCCCAGCTTAGATTTCTCACTAATGGCGTGAAATTGTTTTGGGAATGTGGGCTCCAGGAACAGTAGTTCTCCCAGTCGTGTTCTGAGTTTTTCAAAAATGTTGCCTCTGTTGTCATCTGCAGTGTTAACTTCTCCAACATGGTTGACTTGGAAATCAAATTCTCGCACTTCACTGCATGCTAATCTATTGGAACATGTTATATAGAAAGGAATCCGCCCAGCTTTAAGTGGTGGAGTGTGACAACGAAGAACACCATTGCTGATAACCTCTGCTGGCACTTCTACCTCCCCAAACATGCATGACCATTTAAAATTTTCTAATTCTTGTTGACTACTTAAGAACCGTCCTGAAATCAGGACCTGCACAAGTTATTTGATAAGTGAATAAATAAGTAATCAGCTTAACAGAATTGACAGATAAGCAAAGTGGGACATTAATGCCTTCCTTCAAAATAAGTTATCTAAAATGTTGTCATTCAAGTGAACATATGGTCAAAATTGATAGCTTGTGCTGGCAAGCAAAACTTAGTACCTTGGTTTCTGAGCCTTCATAAGCCCAGTTTGGTGAAAAGTCAATAATGCTGAAAAGCTGATTATAAGAAATAGATGGATCCATAGAATAAGTGTCAAAGTGCACATGGGAAGAAATAGCTGTGCTTTCAACCTTATCCCAATAGGCACCAGAAGTGGGCTGCATATTCGTTTCTACATCTTCAAGTTCTTTGCTCATCCATTGGTTGAAACTGTCCAGCTTCTTTAGACCTTCTGCAGGAGATCCATCTAACAGAGTCTGCTTTAAAGTGGAAAGATTCTTTTCCTCACCTATTCCATCCAGGCTTGTACTAGTCCCCAGTTCTGGTTTTAAACCATAGCTGTCTTTTGCATCCAAAAGGTGTTCATGGCGGTTATTGTGTATAAGATGGTTGTTTAGCTTGTCTGGATGTATAGGATTGTCCTCCAAGGGCTTTTGAAAATCCACATGATTAACTTCTTGCTCACAGAACCTAGAAGTTGCTTCACAAGCTGAATCTGGATGCTGATCATCTGTGGGCCAGTGGGGCAAGCGTGAATTATTATAACCAGTAGCCTGTTAACATGGAAAAGTTCAAACTTCAATACAATTAAATGAATGTAGAGAAAAGTATTGATCCTACAGATCTGAAATCACAAGATAAAAATTAAGCAACGTGTTCAATAATTACTTGTGCAGGAAAAGAACGGTTTGTTAGGATATACAACAAATTAACATCATCTAAAGACCATGTCAAGAACCTATCCAATAGAGTAGTGATATAATACCCTTTCACCAATTGTTAGAGGAAGATACAGCAAAGAACAATTTCCAATTTTTGTGCAGAAATCACCAAAACTTGCAAGCATTAAAAGCCAAGAATGATTTGCCACTAACTCATTTCAGCTTATGACAAAAGAGAACCTTGAAATCAATATAAAAGCAAATATTATGATTACATGACTCAAAATAATGCAAATGTGCAACAAATAGTTATCATATGCATGCACAGTACTCAGATTAGCAAACAGTGCTGTACCAATTTTATGGCATGTAAACCACCAAATACCTGCCAATTTCTTTCAACTTGTATGAAATTCCCATCGTAATGCTCCTTTGCTGAACTTCTGATAAAATTTTGCCCCATAACATCCTCACCTTGAGAGGAATTGTTGTTAATCCCCATGGTGTCAGGTTGTGTTTTAGGGAACGATGGTTGAAAGGGCACAGGTTGACTTCCAGAATTATTTTCTAGGGCATCTTTCCAAAATGGGAAGGCAAGGTGTTTTAGGGGTTCATATTTCTGCTCAGCATTATCAATGTCCTTGATTTGATTGGCTTGACTGAGCGAGATACAATTTTCCCCTGGAATGCCAGACAGCTGACCTTGATCTTCTGTTACGGTTTCTATTTTATAATTAGTAAGCTATGTGAGGTAAAAATTGCAAATAATCATCAAGTTAGTATCAATGGAAGAAAGATATTAGCATAGAATAATTTAGATAAAGAAATTTACTTAAGAATGGCAGAGAGTAACAAGAGTCAGTGACTTGAGCTTTAATCTTCTCAACCACAGGATGTTGCAGTTCAAGGAAAGAGTGGAATTGGGAACTTGTATGGCTATTGAAAGCTGCAAACATCAAATCAAGTTAGAAGAATAAATACGATAGATATACAGGAAATTGATACTCAAGAAAAAAGGCATAAACAAATCATTCAAATATGTTGTCTTGACATAAAGTTTTGCATTTGAAACTAATCATAGGCTAAGGCTAAACACAAAAGAAGTACCAGATTCTGCTTCTTCATAATCAGATGCCTGAGCACTATTCATGCTAGTTGTATCCATAGTCTGAGAAGGAACTTGGTAACTGATTGGATGAAGACCAGAAGATAAAGAAGTATCCATCTCTGTTGTGTGCATAATACTGTCAGTTTCTTGGACATAAGGAAGAGCTTCTTCATTGTCTTTAGCACATTTAAAATTTTCCCTAGTTCCCTGATTATTTTGAGTGAGAGTAAGACAGGAAAGGAATGAAGTGCAACATGAAATTAACCTCAGGTAAAAAAGAAAAAATACCAAAAACATAATAAGCATATTGTAACAATCTATCTGCATAGTGTCAACCGACTGATATTCTTCTAAAAGCAAATTCGATTAAATAACAGCTAGGCGAAAAATGACAAGAACCACTACTGTAATGCATTACCTTTACTTCCCGATAGTGAACAAGAACGATGTGTGAGAGCTCCCTACAATAAATTTGAATATAAGCAATGAGAAGAACCCTGGCAACCAGTCCTTACACAGTATGGAACCATGAGAAAAATTTAGTACTAGTTTGAAGTGAGTATATGATTGCATTTTATATTAATAAGATGTCATCTACAGTAAAATGGCTATGGATCTAGCTACCAAAACTAAGCTGAAGTATACTCTCCTTAAGCATGAAGAAAACACAAAAGAAAATAGTTACAATATGGATTTCCTCATTATCTCTATTATGATATGAAAATATGTGTGAGTGATGAAAGCAGGAGAAGGCAGAAAGAGAGGAGCAGAAGAATGAGGAAGAAGGCAGAAGCAGAAAAAGAAAAATAAGGAATAAACTCTAAAAAGTAAAAAAAGAGAGACTTTTTAAATGAGACATGAAACACTTACTCTTCAAGCATCCAGTAACTGCGCCTTTGAAAACTTTCGTTTTCTTCTCCATGGGCATAGTAGCAATGCAAGACATCTACACTTCCAGCCTGAAAGCATCCAAACTTGTCAACATAATTGTTTATACAGAAGGAAGAGGCTGTCGGTAATTTTTTTTCTCATTAAATCAGAGTTTACAGCACCTTTCTTTACTCTTTGGTGCCAAACTAGATTAACAGAACTTAAGAATATAACCATAGGCACCACATAGTTACCTTAAGTCTTTCATGAGCTTCCTTCACTGTTTTTCCATCTTTTTTCTTCCTCCAGTTATGGCCATCTTTTCTGAAGTATCTCAGCACCTTCCGATCAAACAGGAAAAGTGAACCACCTATCACATCAAGGAAAATATTTTAAGACTGAACACTACCACCTTGTAATTAAGTACATGCATATTTATGTGAATACACATATGATTAGCCTCACATAACTTAATCAATGTCCTTGTTTCACCAGCAAAACAAATTTATCTTGACTTCATAGAGGAAATTTCAGGCAAATGCCAGTCCCCAAAGATCTAAGTCTTGCAAGTAGACAAGTCCCAAGCTTTCTGGCCACCAATATCCCTCCCACCCTCAAAACACACACACATGCACATATAAGATAAAACTAAATTTTCAAAGTCCATTTTCTACAATGAAGTAAAAGAAGCCATTAAGATATCTGTTATTGTGTGATAGAAGGGATTGCACAAAATTCATACTTGGCGGCATATTTGCAGGCTCTGGAGCAATACGGAAGTTCTTATAATTACGCAGAATTTCACAAATTTCAGCTGGACGCAGCCATCGATGCTGTGCTTCTGAGAGTATTTGCCCGATATCTGCATTCCACCAAACCATGGGAATCATACATTTAGACAGATAAATTTGAATTTTGAACAAGACTAAGTGGAAGATTACTAGCTCCCCTAAATCTCAGTTAAGAGAAATAAGCTACACCCCAATAAATTTACTTCAATGAAGATTTTCATAAAAGAAGCAAATAAGGATTCAACAAAAACAATTATCCTGCCAAGTGAGGTCTACTAAATGAATAGCACCAGGCCATTTTCAAGAATTTTATTTCCCACGAGATCCCTTTGATTCAAAGAAGAAGAAAATCAATAGAGAAAATTATGGCAATTGAAGCTTGAAGAAACCATACCCAATTGATTACCAAGACCATAGCGCCTGGTCTCAGCCATGAAGTCGTTGTGGCTGCTCACAATCACAATAGGGTTCAGCTCGTCGAGTTAATTACTCAACTACTTGAATAATGTAGTTCAGAAGAATTTGATTAAACAAGGATTTCATTTGTAGTAGTTGGAAGCACCGAAGAAGCAGAGTAGGCTGCTTGAGCATATCACATCATAATCATTTGGACGAAGTCTTGGAAGTTTCCAATGGATATTGAGATGTTGTTGTAACGTTGGACTGAACTAGAATTTTTTATATTACGCGGAGAGAGAAGGTTTGTCATAAGGCTGTACCTGTACGGAAGGAAAGATATAAGGTTATCAACGCGGGACGAAAACACGCAGCAGCACGGCGAGCGCTGGCCAAGTCGAATGAATGGTCAGACTCGACAGAATTGCTGTCAAAGTTCCTTTTTCTTAATTTGTTTTTGACTTTTTTTGGAAAAAAATTATTGCTTAATTTTAAAAGTTTAAAAATAAGATCTTATAACAGAGGTTTTCAAGATAAAAGACTTCTGTCAGAAAATATGTGGTTTTCTACCATTAGTCTATTATGGGTCTTTTTAAACATTATTTGTTGAAATAGATTTAGTTTAAAATTATTTATGAAAATGAATCTTTTTATAACTTTTTTTTTAAATCATGCTACGTAAAACATTAAAACGCTAAACATATGTAATTTTAGTCAAAATGCCAAGAATTTAGAATTTTTGACATTTTATTTAGAGTTTCGATATTTTCTGTCACGTTCTATTTCCATTAAAAATTCTTATTTTATCAACAAAATTTACTTTAACAAATAATTTTAAACTGAACTTATTTTGATATAAAAAATTTAATACGGAAACCCATTTTAGTCTTTTTGTTATCGGGAGTTATTTTATTCAAAGACCATCGTGACATAGTATAAATCTCGAATAAAACTTACAATGTCATAAAAAAAAAAAAGTAAAGACTTTTTTTGGTAATTAATAAAGATTTATAATGATGTGAGTATATTATTTATAAAAATTCAAACCCAAGTAGACTTTAGTGAAATAATTATCAGTTGAACTGATTGCCATTGATAAAATAAAGAATTTTAATTAGGTTTTTCCTTTTTTAAAAAAAAAATCAGACGTTATTTAGACATTTGAATAGATTTTCTTACATATAGACTAGTGTCAGAAGTTCCAATTCAGATTTTTTTCATCATTATGTTTCTTATATTTTATGCTCTTTCTCTCAATTGCATGTATCCATAATCACACTAACGACTTTTATTGACCCTTTTTAATTAAAAAAAATTCATAAGAAAAGGCCAAAAGAAAAAAAAAATCCACTGGAAAGGAAACGGAATTGATGGAGAATCAAATAGAAAAGATAATCGCTTGAGACATCCACGTTTTCCCTCCTTAATCTATTGACCAGAACATTGCCCCAACACCCTCTGTATCCTTTCTGTCTCCTCTCTCTTTCTATCTCTCTTCTACTTCACTGCAGTTGTACTGAAGAAGATCTATGCTCGCCCCCAAACCAAAAAAAAAATACAAAAGAAAATATCATCCTCTTTCTATGTCTGACATTTGAGTAACTGGCATAATCATTTATGTAGATTCAACTTTTAGAACTACCTTCATGAACTCGTAAACAAAATAACTGATGGCAGCTGATGGTAACACCTGAAAATTCGTTACAATGACAATACCATGTTAGAACTTGAATAGAAGAAATAGCAAGACACGGATTGTATCATTAAAACACTAAACATCCTATGTGGTTTGCTACACAGACAAAAGAATTCAGAAAAATCCCACATAGAAACTGACTCCTTTGGTTGGGTCAGACAATTTGATAGCTTTTTAACCATCTGTAGACATAGAAGCAAACATTCTTTTTCAATTAACTTGAGGCATAAATTATGCTTCCAAAACGTAGTTTACAGTTTTACAGGTGTGAAAGAAGAAAATCAGTCAGCTTCAAACTCACAAGTTTAGAAGAAGAAGTTGTTGGTAAATAAACAATTTTCAAAACTTCAGGTCTGTTTGGATTAGCTTTTATCAACTTGCTTTTGCTTTTAATTTAAAAAAGAAACACTTTATACAAAGGTTCATTATTTGAATTGGCTTTATATAAAAGGAGAAGTACGTCCAAAAGCCAAAATTCTACATTTTTTAAAAATAGGTAAGGATGCTTCTCCTTTTAACTTCTCTTTTTTTAGAAGACAATCTAAACGGGTTTGTAGTCATCTCAATGCTTACTAATTACTATGTGCAGATTCCAAAACAATCTCCCAGAGTGCGCATCAGGTTAAATTTTGTTCAATAAAAGCTCTAATGTATCATATATTCATTTTGGTGAACTAGTGAAATTTAACCCATGATCTTCACAAATCAAAGCATATAGCACATGCCATACCTGCAATAAGCTGGGAATCAATCCTGCATAGAGAGCAGGAATACCTCCCTGCTCTACAATCTTGACACAAGTTGCCAGTGCATTCATTTTTTGCGCCTGAACTTGCATTTGAAGCTGTCTCCTAACAACTTCGAAGGGATACGTAGCAGCTTCAGAACAAGCACCGGCTATAGCGCCATATAGTAATGTTCTATAGGGACCCAGTTCCAGTTGTTCCAAAGCATTTAGCTCTTGGTCCTCTTCTTTCATGCGTTGTAGCCTTTTCCTTCCTTCAGGTGAATGCAGATATGCTGATTTTAAAATGTCATAAACACCATAGAAAACAGCTCCAGAAGGCGCCATGCTGATAATGGAGGGTACTAAACCCTTGTAAAGAGAAAAGAAGCCTTCTGTTTTAATCATGTGGCGGAAGGCACCAATTACACCTCCCAAGGCTTCACCACCAGGTGCAACCATTACAGTCCTGATCTGAAATATTTCACTCTTGACATGTGACCACATTATACATTTAATTAAAAATAACTCTAGTCAGAAGAGCAACTCATCATTTTGTGTATCAGTTAGATCCACATAATTGCAGATAATCCATCTATAAATACCACATGTGCTAGACAAGCCTACCTTGCTTTGTATTCATAATATTAGCTAAGCATGTAACAATCGAAAAGCAATATGGGGCCGAAGACAAAGACGCTCAGAACGTGGAAAGGACATTCTCCTTAAGATGTTATTTGCCTCCACTAGTTGCTGCAAGGTTCTGATAAATACACTTCTAGGATTTAACTAAGCACCAAGAGAACAATATTCAGCAATTTATATTATTCTCTCCAAGAACTATTCTGAATGATTCCTAGGAAGTGAATAGATAGAAACTAGTTTTTAAAATCCTTTTGGATCATCACTTGCTTAAAATTAGTAATCTGAAAACCCCTCTAGGATTTATCTAAGCACCCAGAGAACAACTCCAAGAACCAGTTTGAATGATTACTAGGAACTGAGTAGAGAGAAATTAGTTGTTAAAATCATTTTGGATGATCAAACAGTCACAACTTCTGTAAACAGACACAGCCTCACCATTGTGTCTACATAGAAAGATATGTCTGTAAACACAATTCGAACAGACAAAAGCCCTTGAAACAATGACTGCATTTTAGACAGTTATAAACCCAGAATAATAAAATAACTAGACAGTTTATTTTCTCTTAACGTGAGCTTTAGTTTTTCAAAACTAAATTAATTTGTCCCACAATAATCCAAAGGAAATGTATCAAACACATGGAAAGAAACTTAATCAGATAGAACAGATAGAGTGAATGGCCACTCACAGTGTCCATGGGCAAACATAGCAAGGTGGCTGTAATCCCCGAAGCAGCACCTGCAACAAACCTCTCAAAATTTGTGGTTTCTTCATTCCCAGTCATCTTTACCAGCTGATTCCTATATGTGTCGTAAGCATAAAAATTTATAGCCTTAAAGGGTGCAGTTCGAAGGATATTTACAAAATTTCCTTTCCAAAAACCTTTCAACCCTTGAGAAGCAGCAATTGCCTTGATGAGCTCAATCAGGTTCTTTTGTTCACCACGAACAATGTATTCCAGCTTTAGTCTCTCAAGAGGAGCAACAAAAGTTCTGATACAACAAATTAATATAAATAATAATAATAAGGGAAATTCTCAATTTTTGAAATCCAAAGAACACAATCACACTTTTCAAAATCAATTAAAACAAAAAAAGCTATCCAAACTAAAATAATGGATAGATTAAGTAACTGATACCTTGAAACCATAGCAGCCAAAGCACCAGCCCACAGATGCTTAGTCATTTTCATAGCACCTGATCCCCTGAGCTTAACAGTATCCTTCTCTTTGCACTCACCAACCACCTGCTTCTCCGAAACTTGATCCTCATTTTGCCCCAGAATTTCTCCCGATTCTCGAACATACCCATCATGATCCCCTTCACTTCCGTTTACCGACAAGCTCAACGACAAAAACCCACCTCCGACCAGACTAGGAACTCTCCGTTCCCTTCGGAAAACTTGGAAACTCACCGTTTCCAGGCAAGTCCCAAAAGAACACGAAACTTTCCCTGAATCGGAACATGTTTTGGATGATACCAACGAAATAAAGGAAGTAGGAACGGAATCAACATCGAGGAACAACCCACCAGGGAAGAATGAATCAGATGGTTGGGGTTTGATCATATGGGGCATTGTACAGTAGAGTATAAATCGTTAACGGTAATGCTGAGATCGGCTCGGAGTGGAAAAAGCGAAGCTTGGCATTAAACAACATCGGGTTTTCACATTTTGATTTGTTTATTAAGGAGAAGGGAAGGAGAATGCATAGGAAACCTCGAAAGAGAAAAGAGAATGGAATGGGATTTGGGGTATGAGAGTGACAGAAGGAATTTAGTGCTTAGCTTCCACCGCCACAACCGCATTGTTTATTAGCTTTCCTTAATTTCCAGACGGTACCTTTGGAAGTTGAGGGCATCTCGCTGCATAAAAATATCATAATGGAAACAAACTTTCATAGTTTTAGTATTTTTATCCACGAGGGGCTTTCATAGCTTTTCTAGTTTACTATTTTTTTGTTTTTGTTGTGCCCTTTGTAAATCTTGAAAGTTGTCTCTATCCAACTCAAAAGTTCCACTCAGGTTTCTTAGACAATCACCAACTAGCAACCAAGATTGACCATATAATTATTTATAAATAAATAAATAAAAAGTCTAATAAACCCTCTTCAATTTTATCTTATATGTATTTTACTCTCAAAACTTTTAAAATTAAGTTTTATCTTTTCAAACTTACAAAATGTCTTATTCATACTAACTTTTAACTACTGTTAAATACTTAACCATGTGATATTCATTTTCTAATTTCTGGTATGGTGATAGAATAGGTTTTATTTATTTTTAATATATGCCTGGTTTTGAGTTTGAAGCCTATCAAATTTGAAAAAATTGGCGTTATTTTAGGGAGGCAAAAAGCAAAAACAAAGATATTGAGAAAAATTATATGAACAAAAAAAAAACTTATAATAAATAATATTTTAAAAATTTTGGTTTTTATATAACCTAATGATATTTTACATTCTTTGTAACTAATCTTATTTAGGGATATGATTTATTATTATTGTTATTGCTTATTTATTTTAGTTTTTTTTTCTTTTACTTGTTTTTATTTCTAGTAAAAATAAATAAAAAAAGTCTAAAAATATGTTTAGTTCAATAAATAAAAATGTTTTATTAAAATAATTTTTAAAATATAATGAAAACTTAAAACCTAAAAAAATAGTGTTTTAAGAAATACCCAATAACAATTTTGTGATTTTATCAATCTCTCTTTTTACAAAAAAAAAAATACTTGTAATTTAATAAAATACATTGAAGTGCTTGTTGTGTTGTGCATTGATAGATATGAAATGCAAACACGTGAAATTCAACATATTTTTATAAAATATTTTTTTTCAAAATGAAAACATGAAAACATTTCCTAAACTACATAAATCTTTTTTCTTTTTTTTCTTAAAATAGAAGTTTAGGATAATAAAAGACTTTGGCAAGATTTAATAATAGTATTGTTATAAAAAAAAAATAGTATTTATAACTTGTCTATCAAATTCGTACAGCTTAAATTCAAAGCAATTCTATTATTGCAGGTTGAACCATACCCATTCGTTGTTTCCTTCTTTCTTCATGCTGAAAAGGAATTTTTATGTTTTCTAATAAGCGATAACTCACCTAAACTTTTTATTTAAACCTAATTTCTCCAAGAAACTTAGACTCGTGTGGTTTAAGAAATGTTTCTTTATATGTATATAATATTTTAAAGCATTTACCATTTATTGAAGTAGACATATTTTTACAGATCCAATTTATCTACTATGCTTCTTTTATTATTATTATTTTTGTTGAGCAGCACAAACACACACACATCAAATAAACTAAACACATTTTACATCTCATTTTCATTTTTACCAATAATAAAAATAGAAATCAACTAAAACCAACATACCCTAGTTAATATTTTTTTGGATTTCAAAGCCAATGTAATGGCTAATTTTCTGAAATTTCATATCACTTTTGTCATTGTATTGTAATGATACACTAAAACGTCCAGCAACCAACAACTTCTTTCGTCTTTTCGTTCACAATTACTTTTCTTAGTCTCGCGGCTGCGACGGGGGATGATGACAAATCACCTTTCATTGTTTTCCTCCTTAGTCTTGAACTCTCAGTGCACTCAAATTGTGTTTTGTCTCCATGTTACGAGGATTATCAGCCTGTCTTGTATTTTGCAATGTTTTGTTCAAAAAGACTTTTAGGTGACCCAAGCTTGAAACAAAGGAAAATCACGTGGAACTGATACGATAGTAGATTTGTTTCAATAAGACGTCTACAAAATATGCACATGTTAATTTCAATCTACCGGTATGAGAACCAAAGGAAATTATACGTGGAACAAGAGTTTTGTTTTCCCTTCTTTTAAAAAAAACACAAAAATATTTTCACAGCTTTTGCTATAAAACTAATATATATATATATTTTAAAAACAACTTCAAAATTTTAAATTTAAACTTTTAATATAAAATAGTTTAAATTCAGCCTCTTTATAATAAGAGTTTAGGTATAAAAATAATAAAACTTTATTTATTAAATTTTAATACAATTTATATTCATAATACTCGAATCTAAAATCTTTAAATAAATTACAATAGTCTGTACACACTAAGTATTTTTGTACTGAGTGATATTAAACTATAATAACACTTGCGAGCTGATACAAGCTATTTGTTCCATCAACTTTGTTACATTCACATGAATTTTTTTTTTGGCTATAAACACATTTATACAACTAATGTGGAGTTTCACAAAAAAACAAAATACAAGGTAAAGTGGGCCGACTTCTTTTAGCCTTGAGAATTGAGATATTTTTATGAATGGGCCTATTGATTAAGTAGATATTTTAATGAAATGGGCCTACATGTCCGACAAAAGGGCATGATTACAGTTGGACCAGGATGAGCCCAGTGGGCCAGTTAACATCACCTGGTGATGCTCGCGTAGGTCCCACCACACTGTTACTGCATTTAGGTGGGCTCGTCCCTCACGAGCCAAGACTTGAACAGTTATCAACCCGTGACTCTCTTTGATTGACTCTTGTCTCGATGTCCGCGGCACCGAAGCTTCCCTCAGCCAACCTTTTCACGTGCACGCATCGGCAGCGTCAGGACAAGCTCTATTTCTACCCAAGATTCACCCACGCCATTTATCAAATTTGCCCTTGGCTTTCGCAAAATCTCCTCGTTTTATTATTATTTTTCTCTAATATATTTGATTCATTTTTTATTTTTATTTTCAATTTTAATTTTCATTATTATTATTATTATTGCTTCAGAATGGTTGTTTGAATTCTTTATGGTATGCATTGATGTTTAGCTACTCTGTTTAACGAAAATAACCTTTCTTAATGCATAAGCCATTTAATAATGTTCTGAATTGATCTTGGTTATTACATAATTAGGCCAATTTAATGAGACGAATTAAGACAGCAAAAGAAGTGAAACAATCAAAATTAGGGGATGGAGGCTCGCGAGATTGGATTTTACCATTCATGTCCTAGCAAGTCCCATTTTATCTTATAACGTTCTAGTTTTAAAATGTGTTATTTCAGTTTTATTTTGATTTTTGTCTTGATCATTTTTATTTCATCTTAGTTTTAGTTTTATCTTAATTTTTGTCTTAATTACTTTTGTTTTATCTCATTTTAGTATTGAATATATAAAACCACATAATTTTAACTATTTTTTATATATTTTAAAAATGTATACCAAAAAAGGTATTTTTAGAATGATTTGAAATAAAATAATATTTAGATAAGATCATATATAAAATTAAAATATGACTCTCTTTATTTTATTTTTGTCTCGTTTCTTAATTTATTCTTTTTTAAAGTTATTAAGTTATAACTATGATGTCTAGATTTTTTTTTTTCTAATACCCCACTCCAAACTTGGAAAAGGTGGTAGTTGAGAATGATAAAAGAGAGACAGAAATTAGGAATGTTATTAAATCTAACATTCAATGCTGAAATTAAAAAAGCAACAAATGAAATGTCAACTGATTTATTTGTTTTTTTGTTGTTACAACATGATAACATTGAGATTCAAACTCATCTCTTACCCCATTATCTAACCCCTTTACCATTATATTTATTACATCTAATGACATTTGTTTTATTTTCTTTTATCATCTCTTGTCTTGACGATTTCCTTTTCATCTTCTTTCCTATTCCTTACATAGCAATAGCAATTAATACTAAAATAAATAAATAAATCGGTTCTTACTCACTAAAAAGCATGAATCTTAATTAAGTTTAGCCATAAGATCTTAGCAAGATCATGGAGTTTGACACCTTAAATCTTCTTTGTTAATGTTAAGAGTATCCTTAAATAAATATTACCTCAGAGAGTATAAAAAATAATATTTAGTTTAAAATTATAAGATATCATTATTTATTTTATAGTTAGATAATTAAAAAAAAAATATTTTTTATTTAACACCAATTTAATATTTTAGAAACAATACATATGAAGTTAAATGTATAAAAAATAAAATTTTAATTATGGGCATTTGAAGTAAGAATATTTTTTTAAAAATATAATTAAATATTCCTTAAAATTAAAAATCTCTTATGTTTTTAAATATAAAATTTTGAATTTTGTAAGGAAGGAATAATAGTTGTAGCATTTCCAGAAATAATGACAATCCTTAAAAGCTAAAAAAGCGAGGGTTATTATGGTCACAACAGGCAAAAAAAAAAAAGGAAACGTCAAATGAAGATGCTTGTCGTGATGATCGCCGTCTTATTGAAGAGCCTTTTCCTGGCAAATCGCGTCACTGTAGGGTAGAAAAGCTTCGTCATGGGTCCGTCTTGAGCTCATCCAACGTAACGTTCATATCCACAAAGAATCTCTTTCGTTTCCTTTTAAAACAATTCTATTCTACCATGAGGTGTCACTTACGAGCGAATTAGGGCCGTAGCTACTACTACCTGTACTAGCTTTCTGCTTTACCTCGACAATGGCCGTTGATTCGTCCAACGAGGTAACATTTCTCGTCTTCTTCTCCAAATCCAAGCGTATTTCCGGCGAATTCCCCGGCTGCTGTAGATTTGCTTCACCATTCTAAGCTGCATTCCATGTTTAGTAGCCTGATTTTGATTTCCTTTTTGATTTTTATTTGAATCTGGAATTCAGTCATGTCTTGCATTTGCTAACAAGTCGCAGCAGGTGAGAGAATTGAATTTAGTGTAAAATGCCGAGATTATGATGATGTTCCAGTTCTGGTGGAAAATTCATCAATGGAAATCTCAGCGAGAATCATGTGTCAAAAGATTTCTCGTTTCTCTTACCATTTCTTGTACACTTCCAACTATTAGAAACATCAAAGTTGATGGATTTAAATGCAAGCAACACTCTTTGATTGAAATCACATTCTAATTAAAGTATTTTATCCCTTGAAGTTGCGGGTTACTCTAACATGGTGACTACTCGCAGGGACAGCCACACATTAGGGAATATCGGGACGGAAATGACGACTTACCTCTCAGCTGTTCGTGTATCAAGTTACTTAAACCAAGTTCTGAGCAAGTTACTCAAAAACTTCCTTTAGGTAATTGTGCTAAATCAGTTATGTGCTCCAATTTGCATTAATTGCACTAGCAGTTATGTTGATATTCTTTTTCGTTTCAGAGACTCAGCCCATTATTTTTGAGGACAACTCACTTCCAGCAGGATTATATCAATCCCTGCACAATTCGCATGTAAATCCTCATTTTCTCATATAATAGTTGGACCTTTTTATGTACTAGTCAATTTATTGCATTTTATCTGGCTGAGCCTTACTGGAATCTTTGATTCTGTACTATATGTATTTCTGTTTGACTGCAAGAAAATACTTAGTAGGAGTGGAAATGGATGAGTGATTCTTTAACTTAGAATTGATGCCCTTTCCTTTCTGCAGGGCCAAGATGTCTATAGTATTTCAGTACTGCCTGAGGATGGTGGCAGCACAAATTGTGCTTCATCACTGGCTTTCTTAAGCATCCTAGAGGTTCCTAATCAATCAAAAAGCCAGATGTACCTGGATGCACATTTAAATTGCGAGAACTATATTGATTTCCAAATGAAGAGCGAAGAAATCTACTCCCCATGCATCATTGATATACCTAGTGAGAAAGACAATTCAATTTCTCCTGAATTCTTTCAAGAGGAAATTGAAGGTTTTAAAGCTGGGAATTTACTGACTGTAAGTCTCATACGCCATTCTGCTTGTAATGTGGTTCTTTGACATCTTATAACTGGTAGTCTTAAAATAACCATACAGTATGATTTGAGCAATCATTTAACCTTCATGGCTCCTTTCTTCTTTCAGAGAAAGATAAAATTTTAGCTTTCAACTGTTCTTGCCTATTCTGATGACTATCTGTATTGCACAACATTGCAGAGAGTATTGTGGAGACAAGCAAGTTTAAAAGTAGGTGGAAGACTAATGCAAATTCTGATGAGTCTCAGCAGTTCAAGAGGTATATCTATCTAAAAATTTTCACTCTGCTCTTCTCCATAGGAGTAAAATGTTTTTCTCCAGACAGCTTATGCACTTATCTTTTGCTGGAGACAATTAGATTAAATTGATATTGAAGACCATGGTCTTCTGTAAGCAATCACAGAGTAGTTTAGAACTGAGAATTTTTCCGCCGTGATTAAAGCTACTGCTTTGGCAAGAGATATATTTTTGACAATCATATTTTTAATTTAACAGATAAATCAGTTTCTGAGAAGGTACTACATGATATGCCAAGTAACAAATGGAGACGTTATAAGCGTGCTGCCTCATTTGATTCAAGAAAAGTTGCCCTTCTGTTTTCAATATTGTAAGTTCCGGTTGCCACTGATAGATTGAAAAATATATCTTAAACTTGCGATTGCGGCTAACCATGTGCCAGAAAGTTTGATTAAAGTTTCAAATCATAACATCTGTCCGACATTTTTCCTTTTTAGTTTTTATTGGCATCTTCAACCTGACCAACAGGCTTATCAGGTGTGGTCATAAGTCCTGCTATTAACTTAGGAAAGTTACCTCATGGCAGGTTTAAGCCTGAATTGCTATACACATTTCATGTAACAAAATATGAGAAGGGGAGTGGGACAATATTAATTTTCCTTACATCTGAAAATTAATCATGGCTCTAGAATTCTAAATGATTGAGCTTTGTGAATATATGTGTCGCTTTGATGAACATTATACAGAGACTGAATTGCCTCTCCGCATCATATTCTATTCTGGAATTTGAGAGGGGAGAGGTGTCATTTCTGGGGTGCAAGCTTGTGAATCAGTTCCCAAATTTAGTCTGACCCCTTTTTTTTGCCTCCTTTTTGATGAATTGCTCATCAAGGAATAGAGTAATTCAAGGTGCTTTCTGTCAAATGCAAAAGGCAATCATGGCATGCTTGTAAGGATGAAAATAGAAACAAGAGTCACAGACTACAGGATAGAATATTAACTGGATCAACTACAAACAACGTGTAATGATATGTTCAAGATTACTGGCTCTTATGGAGATAAGTCTGGATAAATTTATAAAACATTGAGAAAAAGCTCCTTCCATCGTTATATATCTCTCTAAGTCTCTTTTCTAAGATAAAGGCATCTACAACCATTGATCAGAATTGCAGTTAGCCAATTGATATCTTTAGCACAAAGTTTGGTAATCTTCTCCTCCCCTATAAAGCTTCAAAATAGGAGGCAAGAGTTCTACATTACATATATAGGTCATTGCTTACGGTCTACAGAATTGAGTAGCTATCGTTGAAGAGTTTTGGCAATTCAGGCTCTGGTTGATGATATAGCTGCGCAAGTGATACTTTTTTGGGGGTATACTTTTAATCGAGAGTTGGGACAGCGAGATGATAAATAAACACTTCTACAGTACTTGAGTAATTAAAGGATTTAGGTAATTATACAAGTAAGAAATAATAAGTAAAATTAACCCAGCAATAAAAATTGGCTAAAATTACATTCCAGGAGAGTGATCACGTATGTCTATGCATTACTGATATGGTAAGCTCATAAGCATAATCTCTGTCCATTTTATGTGGTTCATGGATGCGGTAAAATAAGGTGAACATATTTCTCATCCTGTACAGATGCACCTCTCAAGAGTATAATTGTTTCCTATTAGCTTGTCTTGCTTTAAATGAATATATGTTAACAATGATTATATCGTTATTTTTCTTGGTATCTATCTATCTTTGCCTCTTTTTTCGAATTCATGTTATTTGCCATTCACTAAATGATCAATTGCTTTCGGCACAGGTCAAGTTTGGGAACGTTGGTGTTGATATATCTGACGCTGAGAATCAGGCAGAGGGGTGACGGTTTTGTTCTTATTTAATAGTTCATCTTTCGTTTCCTATTATCCGCGTCTAGACTTGGCTCTTTTCTTCCCTCTAATTTTAAAATTTAAGCTATCCCTTGAAATGTAATATAGAGGAAAAGAGAGCTTCCTCTATGATGTTAATGTTAATAGCTGGGAAACGTCATTTAGCATATATTGACGTGTAGACCTTGCCCCAAAACACCATATCATCTATAGTGATGAAACAAGTGGGATTAATTAGATCAAATTCTGAGTGTAAGTAATATGGCTACTGGCTCCTTACGACCACGCGCCGGAATGGTGATACAAAAGTTCGAATGTAGCGGTGGGTATAAATTATGGAATAAGAAAATGAGAGCTGACGCGTTTAAATTAGTTATACTAGGTGGTTTGTGCCAATGGAATAAAAAATTTGGTCCTAGAATGAGAAATGTCAAGAAACTTTCAAAGCATTATAGTGATTTATTGGTTAATAGATCTTATACAGTTAATGCTCAATAGTAAGAATCTTTTAACCATTAAATGAATGTCACTACACTCATAGCTTAATCTAACGATGGAGCTAACGTTGGACAATAGCTGTAATAGATCCAGATCTTATGCATTTAAATTAGTGCTGTGTGCATGTCAGTTATAATTGGACGATAATATGAACAGCCCCGAAACCAGTGCCCCACCCTGCTAGTATAACATGCACCAAAATCCTGCATGGCATTATCAATAAAGGCTTCTAGCAAAATCCACTTTTAACTAATCCATCAAAAAGTTTCATGCCAACTTTATGTCTGAAAATTTTCTAATCAGTTTTATTAAGAGTATTCTTACATTGAGGGTCTAACTGTATATAAAAAAAATAATTGAACTACAATCAATCTCTGTATCTTACATCAAAACCACTGCAATTTGTTCCGCTTACTATATATAACCTTAGAGAGTAGGGGTAAGAAAGCTGAGGGTTCCTGTAGCATCTTTCCTTCAAGCAGCTAGTCCCGTTGTTTGCCAAAGTCTTCTCTCTGATTCTTCTGCAAATACCTTTCTCTAGCATGCGCAACCTCCTCCTTGCTGCTCTGCCTGGGATGAATTTACAGTAGATTTCAGATTTACATCGACCATATCTTCTTGTTTTGTAGAAGAAAGAGTTTCCATCCCTGGCAAGGCGGCAGCAATTTTACGGAACAGAGGCTGCAATTTTACAAACAGAGGAGACATAAAATGACATGAATAAGAGAATGGTGTTTGCACGCGAGGCATAGATGTGCAGAAAATTTGAGCCATATAGAAGATGTTCAATTAGATTAGATTCAGCGATGTTCCAGTCAATATTTAAACTATGCCATATGTGCAAGTGTAGAGATAAAAGGATTTGCAGGTATACAAATAACATTTATAATATGATACCACGGGCAACAGAGTTTGGAAATTGGAAGCATATTCTGATAAAACCAAACGGATGGAGATTACTCAGAGGTCACTATTTTCACCTTGATATTGAAGCCCGCCTTTGCACTGGTTTCTATGAACATGACCCCAACCTCACGAGACTTGGCATCTCCTTCCTCTATTGAGACTTGCCTGTTTAAGTGAGTAATAATGTAATCAAATTTTAGGGAGTAAAAATGACAACTGAAAAAAGAATGTGAATACTACTATTTGCAAGTAACGCTATAATCACATCTGATCTCACTCTATTTATCACTTGACTGATTGTAAGCTACCCTTTGTTAAGGAGATTACCTCATCAGGATTTTACAATAAATAGAACTTCATCTCATCATAGTACCCAGAAGGAATACTAATAGATTGGCAATTATCCTGTACACCTAGAATTTCGTAAACCAAGCTAGACTTACTGCGTTATACTATGAAAAGTCCTTTCAGCTAAAATGGCCAATAACCAAAAATTTCTCTAAATACTTTCACGATAAAACAATTTACAGTCGCCAAATTATATGGAAAAAAAAGAAAAGAAAAAGAAAAGAATCTAACTTTTATGGAAAGGATAAGAGCAGCAATTACAGTTCTCTGTAAGAGTAGAAGCAGGTAAGACCGAATCTTACAGAGCTTCACAAGTTGGTAAATCATTCCTCACCTTTTATCAACAAGATCAGTTTTGTTCCCAACCAAGACAATAATAACATCACTGCCCCGTTCGGTGCGCACCTCCTCAATCCACTTATTAGTGTTCAGGAATGATTGCCTGTCTGTGCATGGCAACAGCTTGTCAAGGAATTTAAATAATTATAATGGATGTTCAATAAAAAATCAATTATATAATTACTTATGCATAAACGCAAACATAGATCGGATAGAAAAGAAGCAGCAGTAAACACACACACTCAGAAGTTCTGTTTAGGTATATAGTGCTCTTCTGAAGAACGAAGAGTACATTCATATGCTATATTATATCTTTCCTCTGAGTAACAATAACAATAGCTTAAGAGAAGATGTCCAAAAGAAGCTGAAACGATCCCAAAACGACATTTTTTTATTAGATACTGGCATTGAAAAGGGAAAACAAATACTACTCACTAGCTACATCATATACAATAACTGCAACTGAAGAATCTCTTATGTAGCTTGGAATGAGACTTCGAAATCTTTCCTGTCCTGCAGTATCCCTGTGAAATTAGAATGCACAATGTTTAGAAACATGCAACCCAACAGGCAACCAAAAAAATGTCTACACAATTTCACCAGAATATATCAACAATAGTGCAAGAAATCTTTTTTTTTTTTAGGTTTTGTTGTTGGGGGGGGGGGGGCGCGCGCGCGGAGGGCATGAAAAACAGCAGAAGATACTTAAGCTCTATAACGTGACCAGACAGTCCATACTCTTAGAATTTAAAACTTAAAAAAAAAAATCTGGATTAAAGTGAACAAGGGGAAAATGAAAAGAAAAAAACATGGAGCAGTGCTATCACAAATAACTATGAACAATAGCATCTCCCATGACTTCTTTGAAGAGGAATAAATCCTCTATTTTCCAAATATAAGAGAAGATTACATATGGTATCTACTACACAACCAGGTACTTCATCTCTTTGATTTATTTTTCATAACTTCTTGTTCATCATGAACATTGATAGCTTCAATTTAATTTCAGTAATAAGCCTTCTAAAATAGCTCCTATATGGAAAAAAAAAAACATAAATAGAGAGAGGTTGTTCATATGATTCCAGTAGGAATAAAGCCTACCAAAGCTGCAAACGAACTGTTCGATCTTCAAGATACATTGTTTTGGACAAAAAATCAATTCCAATTGTAGCCTGAAATTGAAGCAATCAAAGAGTTGATTGAGAAGCTAGAAGCAGGAAAAAAAAAATGAATGAAAGCTTAAACAAAGAAGCGAACACAAGCAGACTTTACCATTATTATAACTAACATATCCAAGGACTTTCAAGATGGCAGAAACTTCATAATAGAATTCTGACAAAACTAAATCAATTATCAAATGCAATCACACTAATTTAGACCTTGAACATCGTAATGCAACTAGAAACACGAACTCTTTTTCCTACTCTAGCATTCCACTAAACTCCTAACTTAGGAAGTGGATCATGGCATCGTCATTGTGGTAAAGAACTTGCAGGCTAAGGATTTGATTCTGTAATTGAAACAAATTACAACTTCATTGAATAAAAATACTAAACCTACAAAGAGTTTAGATCTACATCTACATCTTCTGATAGTACCAAAAAAACCCACAAACTCAGGTAAATATCTTGTATAATGTATAGCAGAATGTCTACTCTCGCTCCTACAAATCACTGAGCACTCTTAATAACCACTAATCAATGGAATGATTCTTCCATATCAAGCGCCATCTTATAGTCAAAAAAACGGAAAATTTGTCAAAGCTAAAAAGCCTAACCGTGGGCGGGTCCCCCTTCCTCCCAAAACAAATTAAAACGAAAAACTGATTCACGTAAAATCAAATCCATATACATATGTTTGTATCAATGTCAGAAATGCATTTGCGGAGAGATCAAAGAAGAGATCAACGAGATAATCAAAATATTAGGCCATCAGAGAAGTATAGCATTACAGACCAAAACCAAATCGAGAAAGGAATCAAAGAAAGACGACCGGAAATGACCTGATAAGTGGTGTCGAATTTGTCATACATGAAGCGGGTGATGATGCTGGTTTTTCCGACCGATTGATCGCCCAAGAAAACGAGCTTGTATTTGGCGAGAGGGGATACCGTCGCCATTTTTGAGATTTGTTAAAAGGAAGTGTCAGCAAGGCTTAGGAGTTAGATCTGAATCTGGATATCGGAAATTCTCACGACAATGAGAAAGCGAGAATTAAGAAAAATACAAAAGAAAACAAAACAAGTAGTCAGAAAGGCCATTTTGAGCGGAATGTATTTATATATGGGAGGAGAAACCGCCAACCACGACGAGGACGGCGAAAGTCAAACCTTTGAATTTTTTATCACCAATTTTACCCCTTCTTTTTTAAAATTTGACAATTATGCCCTCCCTTGGACAAGCACGGCAATGTTTAACCGGCTGACTTCGTAATATACACTATCAACTTCTTTATTGTTACATGATGCTTAGTTAGTGGTGGTGGCAACAGGCAAGTAAGTTAAATACGTTGAGTTTAAATTTTTTGATTCCTCTTAGTTATTGTTTTACTAACACAAGTTGGTTTAATAAAAAGAATTGGTCTCTCGTTGGAATTTAGTTGATAAATATATTCATATTTAGGGTCACGAAAGAAAAAAAATTTCAATATTAAAATATTTGAAGAAAACTAAAAAAATACAGTTTTTTTCTTTTTCTTTTCATCTCGATTAATGATTACTATCATATTAAAAAAAAAATAGATGATATCCTCAGTTATATATATCACCAATTTTTTATTTTTTTTTTTAAAAAAAGGATAATCTAGGTTTGGTCTAATCTAATAGTAAAAACTCTTAGTAGTATTTAAAAGATTGAAAATTTGATTATTTTATGTAACCAAAAAAAAAATGTAATAGTAATACATAATTATGCATTTTTTTTCTAAAAAAAATTCATCTCGTATTTAGCCGCAACTAATTCATAATTGAATTAAAAAAGAGAAAAACTTTTGTAACCAAATTTTAATGCAATCATATTTTTAAGATTTAATCCAATAGTTTAACTAATATAAATCTATAAGCCCAGTGTGTTGAATATTTGAATAACATTTTAATTAGAATTTAATGCTAAATACATCAAATATAAAATTGTTAATTTTATTTTCTTTAAAAAATAAATGTGTATAATCTTCTCTGTTTTAATGCCTTTCTTGTAAGCTTTGCACTTTAAATTCAAATCATGATAACAAATCACATATTAGAGAAAAATAATTGAAAAAAAAAAATGAAAATTGATACACTTTTTAAGAAGTTGTGCAATATATGTAATGTAGGGGTAAGATTGGTATAACAAAATAAAGAATGTGACAATCAATATTGGTTTCATATAGTAAAGATTGATACACTTTAGTTGTAAAGCCTAAGTGTAAATTTTGTTGCTACGAGTGTTTATTTTTGGTAGGTATTTGACAAATCGAGTATCAAAGTATCCCTCATACAAAGTTATAATGGCAAATGCTTCAACAATAAAATCTCCAAAGTACTCTCATACAAAGTATCCCTCAATAGACTCGAATCTCCTGTAGTCGGCTGCAAGAGATCCAAATTTATCCCTCAACTAGTGTTTTAGGAAATCGAAATTTACGTGACCATACTTTCCCATCTCTGCACAAAATCACCACCCACCACGACACTACGCTGCACCACATAATCTTGGTCACAATAAATACATAATTAGACATCTCAACAAGCCTCAATATATGAATACCAAACATCTTAGCCAGATAATCCACTTGGTCCACTCCATGTTTTGCAAGGTCGAAATAAGACAAATCATGGCCCAATTTCTCTAGTACACTCTCAAAGCTTGACACAATTAATAAAAATAATATAATATTTTAAATATATTAATAAAAATTCGATCTTTAAAAGTGTATAAAAAAAAACTTTGTTATAAGATGTTATCCTTATTTTAGTAATTTTTCCTTCTTAAAAAATATATATATATATATATATATATATATATATTAGTCTTTGACATTATTGAGGACGCCAGTGGTGCAAAAAACAAAAAAATTCCCCTTCAATACACTTTCATTTAATTAGTTTCCAAATCATGATGGAATTTTGAGTCGTGACAGTTAATTGACTTGAAATGAAAAGAACAAGCCACCAACCATCTTAACAACAATCATACAGAGACCACAAAATCCCACAGCATTTAATTTAGACGTCTTCTCATGTCTCTTGTATCATTTGTTCATTAAAATAATGTGTCGACCATAACATACCTGCAGCAAGTGAATCACCATGAACAAGTCTCTTCAAGTGACTCAACCGCAAGAATCTGGAAATCAATCCCATGGCTTTGATCAAGTTTCAAACAAAAGCATCGTAATTCCTAGCAAATTCACCACAGCAACTGAGAGCTTCAAAAAGGAATACTCATGGTACCACTTTCTAATTAAGCATCCAGAAAAACCTGATGTCCGACTCTCTCTCTCTCTCTGCAGAAAATGTCTACATGAGTTTCACATCTCTCCTCTACCCTATCTCTCTCAATATATCTGACTTCAACTACTTTCTTGTGTTTGGGTACATGCAGGTTTACCACTCCTCAAATTCCAACAGACTTGTCAATTCAAGTCCAAGAAATCAACTATAAAGTTCACAAGGTATAAGTATGAACACCTAGGCATAATCACAATTTTTACATAGAATGCAGAAAACTATTAACTTTTCCTTCCTCCTGAATTGAATGGATGCATTTAATTTAAATAATAATAACATCAACATATTTCAGAGGACCAGAAAATGGAAACGGTGTCAGTTAGTAGTGTCAGACTCTCTAGAGTGACTAAAGTAGGCACAATTCAATGTTACAAGACAGGCAAGTAATAGACCCACTACATAAGGGATACAATGTTTGGTGTACTTTTCACCTTTCTTCCCATCTTTATGCTATTTTTGATAGGGAGAGGGGGAGTAGCAAAGTGATACCGTGTTAATTTGGACAACAATGTGAACATAACCTGAATATCTTAATAAGGTGTACCTTAATCAGTTTAATATCTTGGTCAATTTTGCTGAAACAGTATCCTTTGATATCAAAATGCGGCTACATAGGACAAATGATAATACAGCCTTCCATCTCCAACTCTGGGTATGACATCAAGCTTGATAACTTCCCAGGTGGATCTGAAACATTTGAAATCATTCTAAAATTCTGTTACAGCCTCCCTATAGACTTGAATGCAAACAATGTAGCTCGTCTAAGATGTGCATCAGAATTCCTAGAAATGACTGAAGAACTAGAAGATGGAAATCTCATTTCCAAGACTGAAGCTTTCTTAACATTTGTGCTTTCTTCATGGAAAGATACTATCACTGTCCTGAAATCATGTGAAACTCTATCCCCATGGGCTGAAAATCTGCAAATTGTCAGAAGATGTTGTGATTCCATTGCTTGCAAGGCTTCTAAAGGTAACTCTGATACTGCAGATGAAGCAGCTAATCCAGAAGGCTGGTGGTTTGATGATATGGCCACCCTTCACATTGATAAGTTCATGCGTATTATTGCAGCGATAAGGGCAAAAGGAACAAAACCAGAAATCATAGGTAAATGCATAATGCACTATGCCAAGCGATGGCTACCAGGATTAGATGTAGAGTTAGAAGGACTAAGAGGATACGGGCGTGTAAAGGATGACCTACAGTTCAGTATTTTTAGTGGAAAGGAGAGAGAAAACCTTAGGCACAGCAAGGAGCAAAGGACAATCGTTGAAAGCCTAGTAAGCATAATTCCTCCTCAACAAGAAGCTGTCTCTTGCAAGTTTTTGTTGCAGATATTAAAGCTGGCCACAATGTATTCTGCTTCATCGGCTCTCACTTCAGACCTTGAACAGAGAGTGGGAATGATGTTGGAAGATGCTGAGGTGAATGATCTTTTGATTCCAAGATACCAAAAAGGAGACCAAGGAAAACTGCTGCAGTGAGTCTACAAACATTTTTTTTTTTTTTTTTCACATTAGTATTGCCATTATGAATGCCTTCAACTCCAACTTCCCCAAACCACCACCACCAAACAAAATAAAGAGGGGAGGGGGGTTAGGAGGGAGTTATCAAATATGCAGACTAACCTTCATCGTTTTTATTTCCTCATTAATAGCATGCCCAGTTCACCTGAAGAATGCATGATGCATGACATTGATGTGGTGCAAAGGATTGTGGAATACTTTTTGATGCAAGAAAAGCAGATGCAGCATCAACAAAAATCTGGGAAATTCAACATTAGCAGGCTCTTAGACAATTATCTAGCTGAGATTGCAAGAGATCCAAATCTCTCAATCACCAAGTTCCAAGTTGTTGCTGAATTGCTGCCAGCAAATGCTCGATCATGTGATGATTGCCTATATAGAGCCATTGACACCTACCTCAAGGTTCTGTTTAATTTTCTTCTCTAATATCTCCATCTTTCTATTTTTAAGAACTTGTATGAGGGAATTTAAAAACATTGTTTTCAAATTCTGATGAAGATATTCTCTCCAGACTCATCCTTCATTGACTGAGCATGACTGCGGAAGGCTGTGCAAAATAATGAACTGTGACAAACTCTCACTAGATGCATGCATGCATGCTGCACAAAATGATAGATTGCCCCTAAGAACTGTTATCCAGGTAAAGTTTGTTAAAACCCTAGGACCTTAATTGTCAACTTTAATTGTCAACTTACATGATAGATTAAAAATAAAGCATTACCTACAAGCATTCTAGGAGATTTGAAGCTAAACTACGACATAAAATATAATGAAATTGACCAAAAATATGCAAGCTAAAATCTGCTGGTGGCATAGTTGAAATGTTGATAATTAAGTATTACAACCAACTACCTTGATTATCAACCTTCTTAGATAAAACGTTGAGATATGATACAATCACCATAATATCATTGACTGGGAAAAGTATATGGGATTTGTAGGTTCTATTTTCAGAGCAAGTAAAGATGAAGGCAGCAATGCAAGGGAAGGAGCCAGCAGCAAGTGGAAACAACTCTGAAAATGATGGAAACCAGTCATCCGTAAATAGGGATATTAAGGCACTCAAAGCAGAACTTGATAATGTAAAGTCCATGGTGGCAGAATTGCAGAGTGACTACTCTGAATTGCAACGGGAGTATGGAAAGTTGAGCAACAAACCTAAGACTTCACCAGGCTGGAGTTCAGGTTGGCAGAAGATAAAGAAATCCTTTCATATAAAACCAGATGGAAATGACAATGGAGATGGACAAGGCAGATCAAACCTAGCTAGAAGTAGATCCAGCTCTAGAAGAAGGCTTTCCGCATCGTAATGCTTTTCAACTTCGAGAACCCAGTAGCAGAAATGCTATATCTACCCATTTTTTATGTGAAGCAGATAGTTTAAACTTCATTTTATATCTATAATTCTCATAGAGTTCTAGTATCTTCCATATGCAAACTATAGATATTAAAGAATTTAGTTAAATTACCATCTTCAGTGCACAAACCTTTTATTTCCGGAAAACTGCTCATACATTCTCCCTGCTCAAACAGGGCAAATACGTTCAAGAGAACTAAAAAACAGTGAATCTCATTTCATATAAGTCAAAACAACATTTCTCTAGAACTACCTAGCAGACCTCATGCTGCTCCACGGAAACTTGGCAGCAGCACCATCAGCACGGACTCCACGAACACCACCAGCACGGGCGCGACTTGAAGCCTTCTCGAGCTTCAACCGCTCACCCTCGTTTTCATCAAGCCAATGCCTCTTGGCTTCGCCTTCCTCAACAACGCTTGCCTTGGACTGCTTGTTCATCCGCTTCTTCTCATCCTCGATGATTCGGATCGGGTAAAGATCCGGCGAGATTGACAGCGGGTTCTTAAGGGTCACATAGGCCTTTTTGTAATCGGGTTTTGCGAACAGCAAACCACCATACTTCTTCTTTTTGCCCTCCATGTTTAAAGTGCGAACCTTTTCAACCTCGAAACCGTAGAGAGATTCGAGGACACGCTTGATTTCAATCTTGGAAGCTGAAGGAATTGTCTTGAGCGCAATCTCGTTGATGTTTGTGAAGGAACTGGGCATGAGAAGCTTTATTGGTAGGTTCGCAAAGTTGACCACCCTACTTCCCAACCTGCTTCCCATGTTCTCTTCCCCTTGCGATCACCGATTCCCGGTACCTCTACCACGTTGCTGCAGCTGCTGAGTGCACCAAATCCCTGACCGCAGCAAATCCAAAATTTAGTTCAACACTGCCAAGCCCCCAGCTGCTGCTTATTGATGACGATGACTATGTTTTCGTTACCGCGATGTGTTAGATTGGACTAGGCTAGATAAACCGATGGGCCGATATAAGGGTATGACATTGCTAGGTTCAAGCGAACCCGTTGATGCTGTGTGTAAAGGGGATTCTTTTAAAACACCCCAAAACTCTTCTACCACACCCAAAACTGAAATACCCAAAATAACCCTATCCCCCTACACATTTCTCACACCATTCTCTCCCTCTCTACCACCGAGAATCATTCCCTTTCTAGACTCTTGTGGTTATTTGAAGTCTTAAACAATAATTTATTGCCATTTTAATTTGGGTGCAGTGTTTTTTTACTATTTTTGACTCGGACATGCAAAAGCAAGTGAGATACTTAACTGTTTGCCTTTTTTAATTAATAATTAATAAAAAACCACAAAATAATACAAGAATTGCTAACTAATTGACTAATCAAAATAAAAAATAGAACAGAAAATATTACAGAAGATATTACATAAAATAGATTATATATCACCCAACCTAAAATGTATTATCAAGTTAATTATCACATTTAAACCAGGAATTGAACCAAAGATGTAATTGTTGATTTAACGTTTATCAGCCTAGACAGAGACTGATTATGACCAGGTCTCTTCAAAAATTCATAGGAGAAACTTAAATTTATACTCATATCAAAGACTAAGACGCCATAAAAAAATTCCTTAATCAAAGTTTGTGAATATCATAAAGCCGAGCTATGGATGTTCTATTAATTAGGGGTTCAAGTAGACTTTGAAAAGAATGCCTACTTTCTATGATTTACAAGATGCGTATACTACGAAAGAAATCAAAACGTGTATTCGTTGGGAAAATAATGTAGTGCCCTTCTCTCCATCCTTTTGTGGAGAGCTTTCAAGCTTCCTTCTTCTTAACCTGGTAAGGGAATTTCTGGTATATTGAAATGCTACTGACCACTAGTGGAAGAGCTATAAGGCAATACAAGGATGGTGGTTTCCCTTCAAAAACGAACTGCAGCATTGCTGTAACAAGCAACGCAGAAACAATGACAAATCCCTGCAACCACACATATGCCACAGTAAGTGCCTTCAATAAACGAGGAGCTCAGGCAAAAGTGAAAGACTTTCCCCAGAATGTCAACAATTATTGGAATCACTAAGATATTTGGTTCTTGTATCAACCAGTAGGCAACGATAAATATTAACTTTTTTACTTATGATACCAAAGGCCCAAGGTAAAGGATCAAGCACCACAAATACAGAAATGGGCCGAAGTGAAGGAATAAATTTTCTCTTTATAGAAAAGCAATAATGCATATCAATGCCTCCGAAAGCCTAATGAAAAATAAAAAAAAAGTTCATGAAGTCAAAGTTACCTTTCTAACACCACCAGCTTGACTTGTAACTAAACCAACAAGAATCCCGCCAAGGGCATTGGAAATTATAGGGATCTGAATTGAAAAGAAAAGAAAAAGTATATATATGAAAATACGATGTTAATGTATGCTCATAATATTTACTGAGGGAAAACCCCCAAGCGTATTGATAAAACGGCCAGCAAAACATGTCAATGTTATGAATTTGTCTTGTAGTGATCACCATCAATAGCACAAGTTCCTAGCATGGGACTTGATCAAGTATTCAAAATAATTTTGGTCGGAGAACTTTATACACATGAACCTTTTAAGACCCTCTAGACCTATATATGTCACCAAGTATTGGCTTTCATATAAGCATGAACCTAATTTATAAGGGCTCAGAATAACACCAAAAATTCAAATATCAGTAAGAACATTACCAAAGTTAGAGGTGTCCAACCATAAAAGAATCCGTTTTGTTTCATAGCTTCCCCATCAGGAGATTTAAAAGTACTGATAAGTAAGCACAGACTTCCAACAATTGACATTTCTATAGTCATCAAGTACGTTGAGCGTTTCCTAACCTGTGATAGAAGGAATTAGTACGACACATTAAAGTAATTCTAACAAATCCCAACTCTGAAGAGAAACTTTAGAGTTCTGGTAACCTGAGAGGCCCATTGACACAGAGCAGAAGCCAGTCCAGAGAGCATTGAACCAACCAATACAGGAACAATCCCATAGAACAAAATCTGATCGGCATTACCATTTAAAGAACCTTTGCTGGAGCCTTCATCAATGCTTAGAAGAACTGCTGCTATGATCAACAAGAAGAGGGCCCCAACTTGTTGAACCGATTGTTTCTGCCTGTATAAAGTATTATCAGATACCGTATATGCCCCCAAGCAAGCCATTAACTCTACCTAACTAAAGAAGTAGCTGTTTATCTCGTTTTATGTCAAATGCAAAAATTAAAATCTTTTCATCTCTTGGTAGAAAATAATTAATCAGGTCCTTCAGTGGCATGACCAAATGTCCATCATTCAAAATACAAACTTTAAAAAGATAATGTTTCTTTTTCAAGAAAATGAGAGGTAAAAGCTGAAGAGCTTGTTCAATATTGAGATTCGAAATCAATTACCAAAGTTCATGACACTAAGCATATAAACAAACTAGGTGAGCGCTATAGTTGATAAAATGAAGAAAGTGCTTCTATATCAGCCTTATCCAAAGGATATATTTATACAACGAGCCCTTGGAGAATTTGTCTCAAGCTACAAAGAGCAACATTTTTTTTATTTTTTCTACAATGTTTAAATATTCACTCACTGGCCTAATATGATGTAAAATAGCAAAAAAAAAACCAACTAATATTATTGGCAAACACAACAGAAGAGAGGTTTTCTTCTCAGAAAACAGAATGAAGAATCTCAGTACTGAATTATTTTTTGCATGTTTTCCATATTTCCCTGTTAAAACAGCCACAAGCCATTCGAAGGAAAATAGCCACAGGCTACCTTTTAATGGATGCTTAAGCATCACAAAAATACCTAAAATACTCAGAAAAGGAATCAGCCATCGGAGAGAGGAGGCATATTTTTCATTCCAGATCCATTCACTGAGTTAACATCTTACATTTCATTTGCAAACTATCGTACTCATGATATCAAGCCCCTATCACCCACTCCCCAAATAGCCAAATAAACAGCCCACTGTACCATAGAGCATCCCTGCCCCTGCATGATACACTATCCTTCAACCAACAAAACATTTACAGTTCTACACCCAAGAAAACCACATACTCAACCAAATCTCTAAGATCAAATATTTTTAAAAACAGAATCCAGATTTAATATCAAACAAACAGATAGAAAGTGAATGACAAACATAGACCCTATAGGCCTATACAAATATGGCTCAGAAGGCAGTTGAAAAGAAAAATAATTTCCAGGAAAGAAAATATTCAGAGCTTATAGGTCAATGAAGGAAGAAAGATGGTAATGTAGATGTATAGAAGTCAGAAATGAACAAGAATTAGAACTAGAAAACCCAGTTCAATAGCATATTAGGCAGCAACAGGATCCATATTATAAATCATAACTGGTAATTAAGTAATTGACATGCATGGTGGGACACTATCACACCTCCTACCCCAACTAAAGTTAAATACTAAACCCTAAATTCTACTCTTTAGTAAGAGTGGTAACCATGTCAAGGAGAAGGAGGAAAGATTACCATAAATCTGCCCTGCCGCCTCTAACTTTTGAATACTCAAGAATGAGAACAAATCATTGTCAATTTGCAAGAAAGTTTTTCATATTGACACGCCTGCTACTGATGAATTTTAGTTTAGCCGCTCTAGTAATGATATGCAAATCTGAACTAATGAATTTTGTTGATAACACAAATAAAAAGGAGAATAAGTTCAAGAATGTACCTCAATATGAAATAAGTAAACAATGCAGTGAAAAATATTTTTGTCTGATTCAGCATCGAGAATGTGAGTGAATCAAGATTCCTGTAAGAAATTTGCAACAAACTATTTTGCAATGCGTATATAGCAGCTGGAAGTCCTGATGCAGTCAATACACCAACCAAAGTCCATTCTTTGTACACTTTGTTTAAACTACCTTCTTTTGCCATGAAAATCACAACAAATATAACCTAAAAAGGCATACTAAAAATAAATAAATTATATAAAGAAAAAATGGAAGAAGCAATATAAATTACATGAGTTACCATCAATTCAATACAGAAGAGTTACCTTTGCAATCTCACATGCCAAAACCGATGAAGTCACGATAACTTCTTTCCTGTGAGAAGATGAGAAGATAAGATATTAAGGCATATTTTACATAGTCTTTTACTAGTAAGATACTATTAACGGCCTAATGGACTCAGAAATGACTTGAAGAAATTAAATTGCATTAACTACGCGCAGAAAATCTATCTTTAGGCTGAGCAAACACATAAAAGTACTCTCCCAAACTAATCATAGGTAGTAAGTACAACCAACCATAAAGAATTACGCAGCATGGCAGCCAGACTATCCTAGCAAAAATCAATTGCACTTCACATGCATGTGATGACAAGGAGAGGATTCTGCTTCAAATACTTCATAATGAACCACATTACAAACATTGTTATGACATCTAGAAAGAGAACAACTGCTTGAAATATTTTAAAGGTTCTTTCCATTATTCGAAAGATAGATTAGGAAACAAGAATTTACATATGGTTTCTCATTAAAACTCATTGTACCCTGCGATTTCTCTGTCTGGTAAATTATATCTGCACCAAATTAGTCTAGTCGTCGACAAGACATTAAATTTACAATGCAACATTGTTATTGGGGGCATCAAAAACTAAAATTCTGGCTTCTTCAGGTAGATGAACCGGAAAATGATGAAAGAGATATCCGTGACCAGGATAAGCAAATTACAATAAATGTTTGGCATTCATGTATAATGAGAGATTAAAAACAGCATAGTTCCCTTTAACATCGTAAACGATTGAACTATTGAATCCAAATACTAAATAAAACCTGATGAACCGCTTGGAGATCAAAGGCTGTGCCCCGTATTGCAGACTGAGTATAATCGAGTAGAGCCAAACCCTAGGGTTCATCCCAGGCAAGTCTGGCTTAGGACCTCTTAACTTGTTTGTCGCCATTGTTGGGGAACAGTGACCCTGTAGACCGTAGTTGACTGTCTCTTTTCTTGCAATTTCGAATTTCTCCGCGCGATGATTATTATTCCATGACGTGAAGATTTTTTTCCCCCCCTTTTTGTATGGCATGTTTGGTAGAACAATTTTTTTCTTTTAAAAAAAAAAATCTACACAAAACTGCGTTAAATCGCTCAACCGCAACAAATCACACTAAAACCTACTATCATGGCTTTAGATGGTTTCAAAATCTTTAAAATTCACAGTTCGGTTTAATTTGACAATTTAAAAATCAACAATAATTAATATATATATATATATATATATATATATATATATATATATATATATGCATATATATTCAATTTTGTAACTAATTAAGTGAATTCAACTAACAATATATTTTAACCTTATTTTTTATTCTTTTTCTCTTAAAAAATAACACTACTTACATATTAGTTATTAAAAAAATGCTATTTATATACTAAATGTTATAAAATTTAATATAATTATTAGTTAGTCTTTCTAATGTTTGAATTTGACCTTTATATTTAATTTTGATGTTTTTATGTGTTTTTTGTTTGATTTGTTGTCAAATTTTTAGTTGATTTTTTTACTAAATATTTACTTTTGATTGAGTATATTTATATTATATATATCATGGTTGCATAAGTCTATTCATCGCATAGAGACTAGACTTAAGGACATCATGGCATAACTATTGAGGCGAAATAAGGACTTAAAAAATTGAATGAATTGATACATAAATAAATAAATCTCTTATTAAACTTAAGATATTTTTTTATTTTATTAATATTAATAATTAGGAGATTCCTCGATAAATCTTTGTTTATTCAAATTGTTACAAACCAACAATTTCAAATTATACTCAAATCACATTAAATTGTTCTAAATTGTATTAATTCTCAAATCATGGAAACAATGCTGGTTTAGTGCATTTTTTTTGCCCAAATTGAACCACTTACACCCCTACTAGCTACCTATTTTTAAATATGGGCATCTCTCTCAAGATGAATTGAAACTTTGTAATTATTATACTACACAGATTTTTTTTTTTTTTTTGTTACATTCAACCTTGTTAATCTCTAGTGTGTAGATATTATTTTTTATGATGTAAAAAGTACATTTATTTAGAACTAAATTAAAAAATAAAATAAAAATCAACCTTTTATTAATATGCAATTTATAAATAGCTGTACAATTAAAAATATATTAAACTTTAATATTAAAAATTATTTGTGAGAAAAATATATATTAATAATTCTCCGACAATTTTGCCTTTTTGGCTTTTGAAGTAATTTCTCACGTGTGACTTTTTCTCGCTCACCGATGAAGATTTTTTTCTCCCACTCCCATGCCGCCTTCCCTTGCACAAAGTTTGACTAGTACACTGGAAAAGTAACAGAAACATGGAAAACGAATCTCAGTGTCATTAGAAACTGACAAAAACCCTAATTCAAGATTCTATCAAATTTTTATTCTGTAATTATAATATTAATAAACATGAGAATCTGCCGTCATTCAGTCAGAATCTGCGGGGAATTATGAAAATACAAAATATTAAAAATAAAACATTATAAACTAGGATTCCACTGTCTTCATTTCACCTTCTCTTTCCCTTGATTCTCTGTTTGCCAAGAGATAAGCCGCCATGTGTGGGATTCTTGCAGTCTTAGGTTGCACTGACAACTCTCAGGCCAAGCGCGCTCGCATTCTCGAATTGTCATGGAGGTGAGTGACTTGCCACACATATTTCTCTTTCCTCCTATTCCTTAAGTTTCTCGGAATCGATAGTAACAATTTGAGCTATTATTTGTAGCTTTTCCTTTAATTTATCCGAAAAAGAGAAAAGGTTGTTTAAACGAAAGATGCATTTTTTGTTTTGATCATTTTGTTTTTTTTGTTTTTTTAATTTTTGGTTTCATGTTTGTTATTTGCTTTAAAGGGACATTGTTGGTTGGTTTACTTAATGCCTATCTCTTTCTTTTGTGTCTAAAATTGATTATTTATGCGCTTTGTGATTTGTTTTTCTGTAGGTTGCGACACAGAGGTCCTGATTGGAGTGGCTTGCATTGCCATGAAAATTATTATCTTGCCCATCAGCGTCTGGCTATAGTGGACCCTACTTCGGGGGATCAACCCCTCTATAACGAAGACAAGACTGTAATTGTCACTGTATGTATGTTTACACCATTATTTGCACGAATCAATGTGTTTATGTTGTTAAGTCTGTGATAAACTTGTCTTAGATCTTTGCTTAACTGTTGAGAATGTTATCAGGTAAACGGAGAGATTTATAACCATGTCCAATTGAGAAAGAAACTTAGCTCTCATCAATTTCGAACTGGAAGTGATTGCGAAGTGATTGCCCATCTTGTAAGTGTCACGAATCAGAGAAAATCATTTGCAATTTATCATAAATAAATAATGAATTGATTTCATGCATCTTTTCTGTCTTCCTCTTTTTCCTTTTGTTTTATTGTAATAACTTGATAATCATGTCAGTATGAAGAATATGGAGAAGACTTTGTCGATATGTTGGATGGGATGTTCTCCTTTGTCCTCCTCGACACCCATGATAATAGTTTTATCGCAGCTCGTGATGCTATTGGTATTACCCCTCTTTATATGGGCTGGGGTCTTGATGGTATGTGACTTCACCTTGGTATAGAATGAATTGCTGCTATGGTGAAATCTGGAATGTTATACATAGAAAGTTGTTGTAGAATATTCATGTTAGTTTTATTACTAAGATGTGGATGTTGAATGGACAGCAGTAAATGTGTAAAATTATAGAATAACAAGCTTGATTCATGAATTGTGTGAGTAGAAATTTTCTTGTCGTCAACCTTCATCTTGTACAGTATGTGGTCACACTTTGTATAAATAAATACTCTGCCATCATTTTACATAAATACTCTGCTCATGCTATGTTAACATTAGGATGACTTTGTTAAATCCACAAGAACTTCTTAGAATTTCAAACATTTTTCTAGTTTTTCTGGGGCATGGTCAGTCCCTAAATCATACACACACTTCTCGATTATATGATCTAATGCTACCTTCAGATAGAAACAGACTGATGTGGCTTATTTGCTGTAGCTTGGCATGCTTGTTTTCTGATTTTGATCATAAGAGTGAAGCAGATATTACATATTGAAGGGCTGTATTTTTTTGCAGGATCAATTTGGTTTGCGTCTGAAATGAAAGCTTTGAGTGATGATTGTGAGAGATTCATAAGTTTTCCTCCTGGCCATATATATTCCAGCAAACTGGGTATGGATACTGTCTTTTTCTTACAATCTCTATACAGGACCTCTAAATGTAGCAAATGTAATTCACATCCCTTTATTTTTCACCTAATTGTGTGCAATACCAATTATATATATATATATACACCCTGTTAAGATGTGCTTTGTTTACAGGAGAAATGAGAAGGTGGTATAACCCACCATGGTATCCAGAGCATATTCCATCAATGCCATATGATTCAATGATCTTACGTGAGGCTTTTGAGAAGGTAGGATATTGTGATACAATCTGTGTACATCCATGGCTTTAGGATATTTTTCCTTGTACGAAAAATTCAGTTGTATTGCATTTGCGTATATGCATGAGAGATTTGCTTATTTTTCTGCCAGTTTTAGAGTTTCAATATTATATTTACTGTTGTACGAGCAGCTCTTCTTTTTTCACAGGAAACTGAAACCATCAGATTTCCTTGGGCCACAGCTCACATGGAATAGGCTTGAGGCTAGATTAGATTAGTGAAAAGTTCACTTCTTAATCAGAGTTCAAAATATAATGTTTCATTTTGAGAAAATATAAAACGAAAAAAAAAAGAAAAAGCACTGGACAATTTTATTAATACATTACTGGTATCTTTTGAATCCAATTGCACAAGCACTAGAAAGGGGTGCTACAAGATCATAGTCATAAGAGATGTATAGTTTCTAGTTTGTAAATTATTTAATATTACTACTAATTTGTGGGGCAATAATGAGATGATATTTATAGTAAGCTTTTGTGAAGTTAAATAATCTTTCTTGGTTTCTTTTGTATGGTGTATATTTATAGTTCCACTTTGTGGGACAACATGTTTGGAGGCTTTGATTTATTCTGGAGTCGCATGCTGACTGTAGCATACCTGATTACCATAGAACAATTAGTCACTGCTTTCATCATTTTGCTGTTATATCATGCAGGCTGTAGTTAAGAGACTAATGACTGATGTACCATTTGGGGTTCTTTTGTCTGGAGGACTGGACTCTTCACTTGTTGCTGCTGTGGCCACTCGCCACCTGGGTGAAGTTGCCGCTGCTTGTCAGTGGGGAACACAGTTACATACCTTCTCAGTTGGTTTGAAGGTCAGAATACTTTCCTCATGTTAGGTTGAGAATGAGTTTTGTTATTATGCACCTTCAAAACTAAGGAAATTAGTTTCTGGTGTTTGCTTTTAGTTTACTGTCTTTTTAAATCTTGGTGGGCATTATATTCTACCAACTTATATGCTTCAAGATTTGACTTCAACAATATCCAGGGCTCTCCGGATTTGAAAGCTGCTAAAGAAGTAGCTGATTATCTAGGTACTCGTCACCATGAATTTCATTTCACTGTTCAGGTGACTGTTTTTCTTTTCTGTTTTTCACTTTCAGAGGCAACAAAATAAGAGATTTCTAATGCTAGTTAGGAAGGTAACCTTTATTCTTTGCTCTATCAGGAAGGTATAGATGCACTTGAAGAAGTCATATACCATGTTGAAACATATGATGTAACAACAATCAGAGCAAGCACTCCTATGTTTCTTATGTCCCGGAAAATTAAATCCTTGGGAGTGAAAATGGTTCTGTCTGGAGAAGGTGCAGATGAAATATTTGGAGGCTACCTGTATTTCCATAAAGCCCCTAACAAGGAAGAGTTTCACCAAGAAACCTGTCGAAAAGTAATAAACGATATACTGGTTACTCATTTGATTCCTTTTCCATTTCTGCATCATTATGTCTCTACCTATTTATTTGAGTTTTTAATGGCTTCGAAATGATTTGACAGATTAAAGCTCTTCATCTTTATGATTGCCTGAGAGCCAATAAATCAACTTCGGCTTGGGGTGTAGAGGCGCGTGTACCATTCTTAGATAAAGAATTTATCAACACAGCCATGAGCATGGATCCTGAGTGGAAAATGGTATTTTACCTTTAACTTTTTGTGTTCCTCTTCATCACTTCCTCATATCAAGCTGCAGGACAGCTCCATTCTGGTGTGCTTTTAGCTTTGATTGATATCTGATTCTGGGGTATTATTTCAAGGACATATGAAACTAATGCATTGACTTTTATTCTATCATATTATGGGACTGCACAGATACGACCTGATCTTGGAAGAATAGAGAAATGGGTCCTTCGCAATGCGTTTGATGATGATCAGAATCCATATTTGCCAAAGGTTTGCGTCAGCACTTGAACTGAGATTTTTCTATAAATCACTCCTCCGCGAAAATTCCCTTTATATTGGTGGCATGTTTGTGAAAGAATTTCTGAATTTTTTTGGTCTTTTGTGGGGGGAATTGGAATTGTAGCACATATTGTACAGGCAGAAAGAACAGTTCAGTGATGGTGTTGGCTACAGCTGGATCGATGGCTTGAAGGATCATGCAAGCAAACAAGTAGGCATCTAACTAGTGACGTTAAACACAAATCATAATATTCAGCTGTGAACCGTAACTATAGCTAATTTTAGTGAATTTTGCTGATGTTATCCATTGGCTTCTTCTTCTTTTGATGGCTGGTCAGGTAACAGATGCAATGTTGGCCAATGCAAGTTTTGTATATCCTGAAAACACTCCTACCACGAAAGAAGCATACTACTACAGGACCATTTTTGAGAAATTCTTTCCAAAGGTCGACTTCTTACTTCTTTTTCTTTGATTAAAGTTTGGTTTTACCAACTCAAATTCAAATTAATTGGTGACTAATATGGTATTGAATTTCAAATGATTGCAAACAGGGAGATGCTAGTTTTTCATTTCCACACAAATTGATAGTAAATTATGAAAAAAGAAAAAATGTCAAAGTGCCAATCGATCTTATGATTATGTTTTGCCATTGCAACAGAATGCTGCTAGGTCAACAGTTCCTGCAGGTCCTAGTGTGGCTTGCAGCACAGCCAAGGCCGTGGAATGGGATGCAGCATGGTCGAAAAATCTTGACCCTTCTGGTCGTGCTGCCATTGGTGTTCATGCAGCAGCGTATGACGAAGCAGAAAATGCCAAGCCTATCAACGGAATATAAAGTGAAAAAAAACTGCAGTAGTGTAGTGGGAACATTTAAACAATGTATGGCTTTAAGAATTTCTCGTTGGAACAGTGCCAGTTTGCCCGGATTTCTTAAATTGCTTGACGTGGATTTTCGATTCTGTAAATTTCCATGGTTAGTACAAGACTACAACATACTATGATTTGGGTTATTTTATGCTGTAAAACAGTACATCTCTTGCTAGAGCCTATACTGTTTTACCTTTTTATCCGTCTAAATAGAAAAAGAAAATCTGGTACGACGTCACGTTAGTTCTGCATTCTACACAAAATTGATATTCTTTTATATGATATGAACTTCGTATATACAGGACGACAAGTATTTATTTACATTATATTACAGAGTGATGGAATATATAGGAATTTTTCCCCATCATAGTGTCCATCGAGTTAGCATCCCTCACAAGATTGAAACAATCAACTGACACTCAATAAAATGCATACTGCCAGGAATTTGAGAAACATCAGCGAGATATTTACCAGCGACAGATCCCAGGGGCCTCAGTTCTGCTCATTGCAAGCACTTCCTCATACTTTGAAGCATATACAAAGCCCCACAACTGCAGGGAATGAGGAGAATTGGCTTAATAAGTGTTTTGATTAATGTTTTATCAGAACTTAACAGATAAATCCAACCAAATCGAGGCAATTTTTTGAGGGATCAGGATCATTTCATGTTATGAGGTAACATGACATTGTCATGGCGGAGAAACCTGGGCCTTCAATTTCATTGTCATTTTAAGTCGAGATTTCTCTAACATGATGGTGTCATGTTACCCGATAACTTGAGAAGATTCCAATAGTTTTTTGAGAGCTCTGTGTTTGATAGATAGAATTTAAAGAGCCAGAGGTTCACCTCAACTTCTTTCACTTCAAAGTCCGGAGAGTGGGCAAGGCAAGGATTTCCATATGTTTCTGAGACTGAACTTGATCCGTTCAATCTAGAGTGGATGTGCAGGAAAAAGATAAAAGCAGATTAATGATTTATGTAGAAGTCAGGCTGAGAAATTTGAAAATTTTAGATAGTTCTTACAGATCGCCATCCAAATAAAGTGCGAAATGACTTCCCCCACCAATTGCTAGAAAGTCAGTGCTGCAGAGAGTGAAATAGCGGTTTGCCCCTGCAATATTGGCAGTAACAAGACGTGGGTTCAAAAAATATCAAGACTCCTTCAAATGATGTCATGTGAACTCATGCTTATTCAGAGAGAGAGAGAGAGAGGGGGGGGGGGGCATCCTGAGTCTAAATCATAAAGAATAATCATATAAGCTTTTTCATATTAAATGTGCATCATGATAAACTAGCTTGTCCACAAAACTACTCATTCTAGAGGATTTTTTTGAGGTAGGAATATTTGGACATTTGACACCAATAAATTCTTTCTCTACGAGTTATTCACTTTAACTGGAGTGCAGCAAGTAGACCAAATTATTCTTTCATTTTTTATAAGCTAGGATTAGGGAAAGGGTAATCAATTAATCTTGAACGATCAGAAGTAGATACCTGTTGGACGATATATAACAGGATGACCAGACGTATTTGTGAAAACAAATGTATTGTTTGTTCCCTGGATAAAACCTAATGTCAACAAGACATACCTAGTATCATAAAAGCAGAATGAACCATAGAAAACTATCAGATACTCCAAAGGAATAAGAGTTTTGGCATGACCTGGTATTTTTTCTTGTTGGATGGTTTTAGAGGTGCTTCAATCAAGCCGCCAAACACAGCTCCTTTACGGTCTCCAACAACCTGCAAAGGAACAGCTAAATCAAAGGGCACCCAGAAGCGCATATATTCCATGAAAAAGTGGGTTAGCCAATACACACTAATGCATTGTAATTCCTAGATCAAATGAGAAATGTAGAATGGTCTACAATCAGAAAGCATCAACTGTTTTAACAATCAAGCAGCCCAATGGCCTTACAATAGTTGGTATAGAAGTCAACCATCCATTTATTCAAAGTAATTAAGGTCAAGTATAGGAAATGGTTTAAATGCTCATATACGATAATAACATTAAGCAACCCAACCTAAAGTCACTAGTAACAATCACATATTTATGAGAGAGAAGTATCACACACTTAGCCTCTGATGGAGGTCCAAGAAAACGTAGTTAGTAGCCTCTTAACTCTTGTTATATAAAAGCACTAATAGAAAATGCTTCCACCAACACTTAAGGACTCTTCTTGCTTTTGGTGAATTTCAACTAACCACGTCCTGTACATTACCAAATCTATACCTTGCATATTTTGGTGATATCCATGAACATTTCAATTCAAAATATTTTATATAATAATTAGTTGTACATTCATATATAAAATAAATATGAACTGGCTATTATACAGAAGCAATACGCAATGTGGCACCCAATTTCTCCATGTCACTAATTTCAGTCCATACATATATCATTTTGTCATGTTTGAATGTTTCTCTATCTTTTCATTTTCTAATCTACAAGAGATGTAGGCCAATGCTTATTAAGATTGATATATGCTCAAGGATAATTAAGTAGTACCACCAAGCTCAAGCCAGGCCAGAGCATGCTCCTCCGATACATGGTTGCTAGTGAAATGCCGTGCCTCCATGTACTACATAAAACAGCAGGAAGTTGACAAACATAATTCATTATAATTAGTTATCAGTGGCAATACTTTGGAACTTAAAATAGAAGGAATCTCCTTTCTGCCAACAAGTCTTCATCCTTAAATACCTGTAAAGTAACAGCCACTTCCTCCCGTGAATAAGGGCAGGAAGTGAAGCATAGAGAGAATTCCTCATTTTATCTGAAAGGAGAAGTGAAGGTTCAGAAATTTCTGGCAGATCAGCCAATGGCAGAGGCTCTTTAACAGGCTGAATTTGCCTCATCTCAACATCAGAAAATGTGGCACCACTTCCATCATTAATTTGCATTTGAAAATCATCCTTGCGCTCTTTATTATGAAAACCACTGATTCTTACAACTTGGTGAACAGCTCTACCAAGTGATTGCTTGCCTCTAGAAAACAAACTTTTCTTTCCACTATTTTCCTTAATGGCTGAGTCAGACAGAGGGTTGTCTCTTGCAGCTTTATCATCATTTTGCCCATCCGCAATTGCATTATCTCCAGAATCTGATGACGACAATAAAGAATAGAGGAATGCAGTGAAGGATGAAGTATCAGGCCCGTCAACTAACTCCGGGGCACCTTCTTCACTAATTGACTCCGATTGACTTCTTTTTGCTTCGCTCACTTCTTGCTGAGGAAAAAACAACAGCAGAGAGGTTCAGTTTCACCTCACCAGCGAACACTTCTCACTTCCAGATTAGAACAAGACCTTTCAGAACAAAGAACAAAAACAGAAACTGACAGAGGAAGACGCAGAAAAGTAGCCATGAATCTTACACCTAAAACTTATTGTAGACTACCAAGTTAAATTTGCAAAAGTGCCAAGCTTTTTCATTAAACAGGAATTTAGGTCCTAACTCCTAAGGATTAATTCACACACTGAAATGATATGTTCTATCCTAAGAATTCAAAGGGTAGGAAACAGAAGAAAACCCTCTGGGCATCAATAATCATAGACATATAAACAAACACGATATCTAAAAGCTAAAAAGGGAAAAAAGAGAAAAGAAATTACACGATGCTGGGTGGAGAAAGAACAGGAAAAACACGTTAAACGAGCTTAGACAGATTGGAGAAAAGTCAAATTAGTTTAATCGGGGAAGGACCCAGCTGACTCTTCAAGGTATAAAACCAGAAAGAGAAGAACTTACAGAAGCAGGTGGACGAGGTCTGGAGGGTTTGTCAGAAATGGGGTTGAGAAGACCAGTGGTGAGATCAGAAACAAAGTGGACTGCTTTGCTCCGTAACGATTGCTTCTTTCCCATTTTCAAAATATAGATGACGATGAAGAATTGAAGCTGCGATTGATGGATTTCCCCCACAAATTCCTACTGCAAAAGCATCGACATAGATTTGATCATCTAATTGCCACCTTCCGATTCAGTTTCATTCACAAAATTATCAGCTAAATATACATAATATCACTCCTAACGGACCCGCAGTTAGCAGATCATCTCACTTTATCTAAAAGGGAAGGAAGTAGCGGAACAATAGTGTTGTGTAAGTATGTGCTTTCAGATTATTTCGGTTGGTGTTGGTGGTGCAGCGCTTTCATATTCTCGTTCATGTGCAACCGAAACATGGAGTCTGGACAACACGTGGGAGCTTGGAAGAATCGCCTCTGGCTTGTCAGCTAGCAGAGGAGACTGGGGAGAATTTTGACTAAATGGGGGGGGGGGCTTTTCTTTTCTTAATTGCGAAATTACGTTTCTTTTTATTTAAAAATACCTTTACCATCTTTTGTAGCTTTGTCGAATTTAAATATGTTGAGTGTAGTCTCAAATATGGTGATTTGCAAAATATATAAAATATATATATATATATATATTATAGCCAAAAAAATTAAAAATATCTAATTTAGTAAATAGATTCAAATAACTAGTTTCAACAACAATGTCAAAAATAGGTATTCGTATTTATTACACCCTATAGAGGGAAAAATACTAGCAAATATATTTAGTTATATAGAAAAAATACAAAAGGACAGCATCAGACTCCATGGCCCAATGGATAAGGCGCTGGTCTACGGAACCAGAGATTCTGGTTTCGATTCCCGGTGGAGTCGAACTTCCTTTAATCAAACAAAAAATAATTGACAGCATATCAACATTCTCGTAATTAGTTTTTTCTCTTTTTATAATGGACTGGTTAATTGGTGAAAACCTTTACTTGGATCAGACGTATGAATGATTATTATTTTTTTTTTTTTGCTGTAGTAAAATTGTGAGCAGATTGATTACAGCTCATCTGAGGAGTGAGCTGTACCAGTTATTCAGTCACCACTCGCCCTTTTTTTCACTCTTGATCCTATATAAGCATAAGCTCCCATTCACTTCTTACATTGCATCGCACTGCACTCTCCCATTATACACGCAGACTGTGAGACCGACCTTGGCAGCATCCAATGGCGACCCTGAGAGTGCCTCCTCAAGTTCCTTCTCCAGCTGAGGACTGTGAGCAATTGCGTAAAGCTTTTCAAGGTCCTCAATCAATTTTACGATCGCTAAAACATTATTGATTTCAATGCATTAAAATTTTATTGATCGTTGATCTGTTCAGAATTCTATTGATCTGTCTGGAATTTTAGTTTTGGAGGTGATCTGAACTCTATGAATTTAAAATTAGATAATCATCGGCTCAGAAGTTTCGTGTATGTGATCTGGATTGCTTGCTATGGTTTGATCGAATCCTTTTGGTTCTGATTTCTTGCTCCAATTCATGGTTTATGTGCTTTTTTTTTGGCTTACGTGTGATCTCAATGCTTTAGTGATTTTTAAAAAAGTAATGCATGCTTGAAAAAGGTGCTGAATCGAATATGCGTTTGGATCACGAGCAACAGTAGCCTTTATTTTAGTTTTTAGACTATATTTTGACTCTTGCTTTCACAGTAAAGTGTTCTTTCTGAGCTTTACCTTTTTTAAGTCTCTATTAGAGTAATAAGATAAATCATTCCACCTGGTTTATTTTCCCGTTTCCTTAAAATTCACCAATGTCTTGGCACCCAAAAAAGTAGTCTGTGCCAGTATCTTGCTTGATGAATGTATAGATTAGTGAGATTTTCCATGTCTGTTTCTTATGGGTGTTTTCCCATTCCCGGAGGTTTTGACGCAGAATGCATGTATTCACTTAATAAGCTATCTGTTTAATTGTTAGTACATCTGATCTCTTGCTTTCCAGCTCTTTCTCTAAGGAATCAGTATGTAAATAACTACTCATTACTAAGCCGAACAGTGTGATATACAGTAATATTGGCGAATTGAATAACTATGAGGGCTGTTTTAGTTATTTTGTTGAAAATTTTTTTATTTAGAAAGACGAAAAGAAGTGGGGAAGTGATTCTTCATGTCTTGGGTCTGTCTGTTATTGGTCACTAAAATTTCTTTGCAGGATGGGGAACAAATGAAGCTTTGATAATATCAATCCTGGCTCATAGAAATGCAGCTCAGCGTAAGGTGATCCAGGAAATTTATGCTGAAACCTATGGAGAAGAACTTCTTAAAGCATTAGACAAAGAACTTTCAAGTGACTTTGAGGTCAGTTTGAATATTTTGATGACTGGCTGCCTCGTTTGAATATCAAAGCTTGATGGCCATTTCATTTGTCAAAATTTTCAATTGTATTCTCAATTTTCTAACGTTTGATGTTTTGAACCAAACAGCGGATTGTGCTGTTATGGACACTGGACCCTGCTGAGCGAGATGCCTTTTTAGCTAATGAAGCTACAAAGAGGTTGACTTCAAGCAATTGGGTTCTTATGGAAATTGCTTGCACCAGATCTTCACTTGACCTGTTTAAGGCAAAGCAAGCATATCAAGCCCGTTACAAAAGATCCCTTGAGGAAGATGTAGCCTATCATACATCTGGAGACTTCCGCAGGGTAAAACCTTAAACTTCTAAGTACTCGTCATTCCTTGCTTTTAAAAGTCTCCAAATTCTTACATGACGTGATTTTTCCAACAATCAGCTTCTTCCAAATTTTATTTTTTAATTTTAAGGAAAACTTTTGTTTTGAAGAAATTCTTCCTGGGCTTCCCATGTCAAAAGAACAAATGTCTTCCAGAAAATAGGGCATCTTTACAGGGTGAATAAGTCTCTTAAAATGAATTTCTAGACTCAAATTTAATCAATGGTTCATACAACATTGCATTACGCATGCAACATCGAAGCCCCTTCTTTTCTCTCAACTTGCGTCTTTATGTATCAGCTTTTGGTTCCTCTTGTGAGCACATTCCGTTATGATGGAAATGAGGTGAACATGACCTTAGCAAAATCAGAGGCAAAATTACTTCACGAGAAGATTGCGGAAAAGGCCTATAATCATGAGGATCTTATCAGGATTTTAACCACAAGGAGTAAAGCACAGTTAAATGCAACACTCAATCACTATAACAATGAGTTTGGGAATGCCATTAACAAGGTAAGAATATCTTATGTGAAACTTATGAGCTCTTGTCTGTTATCCCTAACTATCGTCCAACACTCAGTTGTGTTTTTAACTTCCTAGGCATGAAAAGCTTCTTATGTTTCTATACAATTCTGTTAAATAGGCCATTATTACGTGATAAAGAAATTGTGTTGTCCAAAACGATTTAAGAGACATGATGTTAGAAAATGCAGTAACCTGTTGAACTGACTGACGATCGGTTCCTTGCTACAGGATCTGAAAACTGATGCTGGAGATGAATATCTGAAATTATTGAGGGCAACAATTAAGTGCTTGACATATCCTGAGAAATATTTCGAGAAAGTTCTGAGGCTGGCTATAAACAAGCTCGGAACTGATGAATGGGCGCTTGCGAGAGTGGTGGCAACTAGAGCTGAGGTTGATATGCAGCGAATCAAAGAGGAATACCAAAGAAGAAACAGTGTTCCCCTGGACAGTGCAATAGGCAAGGACACTTCTGGGGACTATGAGAAAATGCTTCTCGCGCTCGTTGGACATGGCGATTACTGAGCTGTGCATTTCTGGATTCTGTTTGATATAAATAACTCTGTTATTCGCTGGTTATGATGTCTCTGAGACTGAGAGGTGAGTATTATAAACGTGTTTTGCACATCGTATGGTATGGGATTTAATAAAAGGTAAAACGTTTTGCCTTCATCTATAATTTTGCCTCTGCCATGGTGAATCCTTTTGAGTTGGCATTTAAATAAAATAAGCATCCCAAATAACCCTAAAACACACTGTTTTAGGTCTCAATGCGGAAAAAAAAAAATTTAGTCCCTCTAAACTCACCCATTTGAGTAATTAAAAAGGAGAAAACCTAGCTTTTATAACTTCATTTCAGCAGGTTCTTCTCCTTCGTCTATCCACTAGTCGGAAAGAAAAATATGAACCAAACAGCCATAACTTTTTCTAGTAATTTTGCTAAAAAAAAAAAAAAAAAAAGCAAGGAGAGTGGGACTATTAAATAGGGGAGTAGCAAAATTAATTCCCATGATTGTGTTACAGTGTGAGTATTTTTTTTTTTTTTTAATGATGTATTTTGGTAACTATAGATCACGAATGAAGAACTCGACAACTCCTTTAAGCATTTATAGCAGAGGAAATTTCAAAAGCAAAAAAACCTTTAAGCATTACTTCCTGAAGACAAATAATAAGCAGAAAACCTTTTGCATTCTATATGATCCAACCAACATCGATATATGTATATCAAAAGCTATTAGCTATTGTAATTCATATCATGAGGTGCATTAAAATTTCTAGAAATAAAAACCAATTAAATTTTTTTGGTTGAAGGTGGGAAAGAATAAATTGATGTGATTATCTAGAATAAAACAAAAACAAAGAAAGGGAAAAAAGAAATAGCACAATTGTATTCAATATCAACAAAAGAAAAGTTTTGAGACAATGTAATACTTTGCAGGTGTAATAGGAGTTGTAGTTTTTTTTCTTTCTTTCAGTATGAGAATAAAGTTGTAAAAAGACAACAATAAAGACTTACTTTCCCTTTAGGAAGTTAGTCGAACTTTTAAACTGTTTTCAAATTAAAAAAAAGAAAAAAGAAGGCTTTTTGATTCCCTTGTTTTCACTATATGTTTTTCCAATATTCATATCCCATTCATTCATTTTCTGTAAGGACTCTTTATAATATGTATGTACGCATAGATGCTTTTGTCATTTTAATCTTTAAATAATCATACTGCGGATCTAATATTCACTCTTACATTCCCTTCAACTTCTTGGAGAGATGAATATTGTTCTTCCTCATCCACCACTCTCCATCTGACCCAAGATGCCAATCCTGATAGGAAGCTCTTGGCTGAACAATCGAATCGTTTGGTCTGCTGTTGCTTTGTTAGCAAGCGATGTTGCATTAATCTTGGCACTAGTGAATGTCATTTTCATTGATAAAATTGAAGCAGAAGAGGAAAAATGGCTTGCTTACATTATTTTAGTTTTGGCTTTTCCATCAATCATGCTTTGGTCTTATCTAATTCCGAATGGGGTCCTCAAATAAGAACCATGTTTGATAATAACTTGTTTCTGAATGTTTCATTGTATTTTTTCTGCTTTCATATCAAAGTGGAGGAGAAAGTACTTAACCACAGAAAAGAAACTTCGATTATGTATGGCAGGGGCATTAGCCCTTTCATTCTTGGCTTTATCAGTAGCAATATTCGAAATTGGATTCTTCTCTGCTTGTATTGCTTATGCCATGCAGGCTTCCCTGGGAATCCTAAGAGAAAATGGACGAGGCAGAAATTGGTCATGGATCATGGGTACGACAATTTATTGCCTTCTACTCATTTGGATTCGTAGGTATCGAGATAGTTTGCAGTAAAAACATGGCAACAACGTAGACGCAGATGGACACAATCAAAGGAGGAATCAACCAGATGCTTCTATGGCAAATGATTCCATGGGCATTGAAATAGTGGAAACAGGCCTTCAGAGAAGGTTGACTCAAGCTAAAGATAGATCTTCTTTGAACGGTGATAGTAATAGCAACGCCGATGAACCAAATCATAGACGGGATTCTTCAATGAACATTGAAAGAGAAGAAAGGGAAGAATCATGGTCGGTGGATGAAGAACACTGGGAGAACGTCCCACCAAGAGCAAACACGGAGACAAGTAGCAATAGTTCTGATGGAGATTCTGAGGATACTCCTCTTCCACTAGAGAGAAACATGGATCAATGTCGAGAAAATAGTTGCCAGGCAGACGATTAAAGTAGCTATGCTAAGGATTTTCAGGATATTGGCTCCAAATGCCAAGAGGTAAGCATGGATCAATTCTCTATTATTTTGTGATTAATCACGAGTAACTGTAAATATTTCAGCTAGTGCCTTTTAAAAAGGCTTCCTATTTTCTCATTTCCTCTGTTATGAGCTTAATATTTTGTGGCTATAATTTTATTTTTTTTTGTCTATTTTTGTTCAACTTTTTTTTTTTTTTGAAGAATGTGCACCAAATTGCACCATGTCTACCCAAAAATAAGAGTGATCCTATTTACACATTTATTTATGTACACATATTTTTATACTTTTTTTATATATTTTTATTATATTTATCTCTCATTTTTTTATTTACAGTTTTATATTTACAACATTATAAAACAAACATATAGTATACATCAAGGGTTTCTCTTAAAAGTACTTCCTCTGTTCTATATCTTTTATTGTTTAATATTTTGGCATATAGATTAAAAAAATTAAAGTTTTTTTTTAGAAAAAGAATCAAAAAACAACAAAGATATGGGATGGAGGGAGTAGCTTTTTTGGGATTTTGGTTGCAATCCCCCTTCACCCGGCCATCTCTGAAAGTTTGAGTTTTCAGTTATGGATATTGAGGCGCCAAGTGTAAAACAAGGTCAAGAAAGTAGTTGCAAAGAGAAAGATTCAGAAAGTAGTTCTGCTGAAGATCTCAAGTTCCTCCATCACTTGCCGAGGTTGTGAATACTAGAGTGGATCAAAATGAAGAAACTAAATACCAAGGCAAAGAGTGTTACAGAGACCATTAAAAAAGAAAGATAAGCTAAATCCAAGAAGAAGATAGCAATGTCAAAATTGGTGTGGGATATCCTCCCGAAGAACCAAGTACAGTAGTTTTACTGTCTTTGATTGATTTTGGCAACGTTGAACCAATCCCAGCATTTCGTTCAAAACTTGCCCATTCCAATAAATGGCCAGCAGGCGCACTGTCCAAAGGCAAGGGCGTTTCTGGGGACCATGAGAAGATGCTTCTGTCCCAAGACAAGGACACTTCTGGGGACCATGACAAAATGCCTTTCGCGCTCTTCAAGTGCTGAACATCACTCTGGTCTGTCATGATGAATCTTTTAACTGTTGGTTGTCTCATCTTTGATTGATGAATCATTAACAGCAATGTTATGTCTGTGTGTTCGGTCAAGAACTATTTAATCCAGTCAACATTGTGATGATATTCGATGAATCCACAACAACACCATCTCAACCTTAAATAAATCTATCAACTACAATATTGGCTTCAAAAAGTATAAAAAGAGGATTTTAAATTTAATGAACAGTATCACGTTCTCCATCTAACGTATTCTAATGTTGATACATAGTTTAGCACACTATGCTGATAATTGAACAGACACCGGCAATTACAGTCAAATCACGGAGTTCAGAGTCTTGAGACAAATTTATAGAAGGCCTACATAAATTAAATGTTATGTAAGTTAAAATTAAATAAACCTAAACCAAGGCAATGCTGCTTTCGCCACCAGGGGGTCTGCGAGCCCCACGTGCGTATTCTCTGGTTTCTGCCTTTCCGTCAGCAAATATGTTACTTCCAGTCATTTCTCTCAGTTTAGCTCTGCTCAGAGGCTTCTCCGCTGATCCTGGCGTAACATCTCCATTGAAAATATTGTTGCCTGTCAACTCCGCAAATTTCTGGTTATGTATCTTTTTCACTGTCTTCTTAACAGGTTCTTCACCAAACAAAATGTTACTTTGGCCACCAGCAGGCTACAAAAGTCAGAAAATTAATCTCAAAATGCACTCAAAAGCATATGATATAATAAGCACGTAACGACCACCTTTTTTGATTATCACATCAAATCAAGAAAACAATATGAAAATAAAAAATGATAAGACTCAAAATGCAGTAACATTGCCTGCTTGATCTAAGAACCATTGTGCCATAAATGTAACACTAAGAAACAGAACGAATCTCTTACTTCAGAAGATAAAGAAAAAAATTAAACTATCTCCGCGTTGACAGTAAAACTTAATCTCCATCAAGGAATGGAGCGAACAATCAGGACCTAGATGTTTTGCATATCAGGAAAGCATAAGGTTGCACTGCTGACCTACATATTAATTTCAAAATTCCTGACTATGAAAAGATGTGTGTATCTTCCAGGCCAATTAATAGTACCATAGCCTAGTCCACTCCATATTGCTTGACATGTCATGAAAATGTGAAGATTCATTTTCAAATCTAAAAAGGCACTTACATTTGAAACTTTAACTGATGTGCGCACATTTCGGATGACAGGTTCTCCCATATCTTTACTTTCTTTTGATTCCGAAGTGCGTTGAGCAGCCAATGATCGGGGCACAATTTCAGGGGGAGGGCCAAAAATGTCATTTCCGCTAAGCTCTTTGGACTTAGCATTTGATATTTGCTTCTTAGTCTTTGTGTCTGATTCGCTTTGCAGAGTTCCACTCAGCTCGCGCTGCTTTGCTACCTCAGGTATAGTGGTAGGCTTCTTCTTAATCTTTGTGTCCGATTCGCTTTGCAATGTCCCACTCAGTTCACGCTGCTTTGTGACCTCTGCTATAGAGGTAGGCTTCTTAGGAGAAATTTTTTCTTCAGCACTGAATGATATCTGACTAATTCCGTTCGTTGCTTGCTGAGATATATTGCATTTGAAGAAAAAGAAGAAACAAGAATCAATATAGTCAATATGGAGTTTGATAATTTAGAAATGCTCAAATGATCAAACTGCAACCGGATCAAGCAAATCACCTAACATACCTGAACCATGCGTATGGTTGTTCTGCTTTTAGAGTTGGCAGAATTGGCATCTGATGCGCCATCTTCAGCCTTACCAGAGAATATACCACTTCCAGTCATCTCTTTCATTTTGTAATCTGAGCATGGCTTGCTGAAAGTGGGGCATGAAAAGTTACGATTAAAAAGAAGATTCAATAAAATGAACTTTCCAAGCATGAACACATGTTAGTGCCTGATACACGTACTACACTGTGCTCTGTGCATGCAGATTAAGAGTTTAAAAATTAGTAATGGCTAACTCATCCAACTACATTAGAAAATTTGGAATTTATAACACTGAAAAAAATCAAGGTTAAGATGTATTTTTTATCATACAGAAGTTTGAGTTCAACCATCAGTAAATGCAAATAAACAAGTCAATGGATTCCTTAGGGGTTTTGCTCCAGAAAAAGTGACTTTGATCAGATACAGGAGAAATGCATATCTACGGCGGTGACTCACATGGAATTATTTCTTTCACAAAACAAAGGCAAATATGGTTTTTACGAAATAACCAAAATCATCCTGATGGCCTGTAAAAGGAGAGATGGGAATTTTGAGTTGTAGGGATCTGATATTAAATCGTTAGTGAGTTGTCTCGCAACATTTCCTGCTCGTTCACAGATTTGTACTGATCCAACTTAACTTCCTAACTATTTTAACATTAGATAATACAAAACAACACTGAAATAGGGGATGAACTGCGAGGCCCAAGTAGTCAACTTAAAAATAAATGTTCCAATTCCTGCTCAAGAATCAGACATTTAGCTCACTGAGTGTCTGAGACTTTAATAAGATAATCCAATGCCTAAACAAAACTTCGGATAGGTTATACTTAGGAACTTTGGCAAGAAAATGTAGCGGATGACTTAAAAGTTAAAAACCTTACATTTACGAACAATTGACAAACGGATCGGTGCACCAAAAGCACTTATAAAGAGTGAAGCACATGGCCCAAATCAGATCAAGGAACAAACCAGTGATAATAATATTAATCATTAAAAAAAAAAAAAAACACTAGTAGATCTGACTACTCATTCAATGAAATAGCAAGTACGAATTCAAAAAAGAAAAATCAAACAGCAATCATGATAAATGGATCTTACTTCTTCACCAGACTCTCTGCTTCTTCGTCGGTGACCTGGTCTCCATGGAGTACCTTACTAATTTTGTCAGGCGGCTGCAAAAGCAACAGGAAAGTTGAACAGCGAACTAATTAGCGGCGCGCGATTAAGTAAAAGAAGCATTTATATTTAAAATAAGGAGCAAAGACTGACCTGGTTAGAGCGCGAGGCAGAGCGGTTGCCGGAGCCAGAGACGGTGGCGGCGGAGTCCACCGGAGGGACTTCGGACCATGTGAGGAGATCTGAGGTGTTGGTGTGTGGCTTCCTCACGGGCGTGTTCTTCTGCATTCTCTTGAATTTCACTGGCACCGAGTCACTGAGAACTGAGTATAGAGAGCTGAGCTCGAGCTCCGTCTCGGTGCAAGTGGGTGGGAGATCTTATTTATATGCGAAGGAGAGGAAAAGATTTGAAAGTGTTTAAACCTTAAAAACGTTAGTAGTAAAGATATTTTGAATTTCGTATACCAACAAACAAATGCCTGGAGAGAGTTTGGACACTTGGAAACTCGAAGTATTTGGAGGACACGTGTCATTTGGCTGCATAAACAACTGCGATAAAAGGTGAGCTATCTCAGTATCTCTTATCTGACTCCTCACATTAATGAACTGCCGAGAAAATCCAAAGGGGAAAAAAAAAAAAAAGGAAGGTTATCTAGAATATTAAATTTATGATTTTTTACATTACCCCACCTTCATTTTACGTAAGATTTATTAATATTAATTTGATTGATATATATATATATATATATTTGAGAGTCTTATTAATTTTATATTTATATTTTAAGTTTATTAATTTATTTTTATTAATTTTATTTTTTTAAATTGATAAATTTAAAATTATAAAGAATTAAATTAATTAAAGTTTGAAATGTAAAAAATTAAAATAATATTTATTTTTTTTACTATTATCATTAAAATACAATTACACAGTAAAATTAGCAATAATCATTCATTAACGGGAAAAAGAATATTTTTTTATCATAAAAAAGAAACTATCCTCTCGTTGCCAATTTAATTATGAAACGCGTACATTCACTCTAATAAAAACTGATGTATCAATTGAACAATTATACAACCATTTGTGACGGAGAGAAAATGGATGGCAAAGCATGCATTTGGTGGGAAACTTCATCTGCTACGTTTAGTCTTATTTAATCCCATCAATAAATCTCGCACCATCAAGGTCTATTGGAGAAGGCAAGAAGCCATTATCATAGATCCCGGGTCTACACATGATGTTCCAATAAAGAGTAAGAGTTAGCTTTTCTGTTGGGAAGGTTTTTGTTATCAATGCAACAATCAATGCTTTGATTTTGCTCTCTTCAATGTAAAGAGGCCAAAAAAGTTTTTTAAAAAAATAAAAATCAACCATATCAGTATCGATCATAATCCAATTATTTGCACTCACTCACACTCATTCTGTTCCTACTTCAATTCTGTCAAGAACTGGAGCTGTGTTGCTCTGTTGAAGCTCGAACATCACACTTGACCGTGGGAGGGTAGATATATAGATAGTGTGTGTATAATAAGACAAGTTGGGAATTCTCTAGGACGCTGCTGGTCCTTAAACACTGACAATATCTCAGTTGAGAATTTTATAATTCCGGCCTTCCAGCTGGCATTACCCGGTCAAATCATGCAGATAAGATTCTGCTCAGATGACTTCTCAGTAGTAGATAGATCTGTGTTCATCTTGATAATATATATAGTATATACATCCCTAGGATCTTAAAAGTTACCACTTTATTCCTTTTCCAAGTAATATAAGTGAAAAGGGAATGCAAGTTCTCTCCATTTGAGTTTAATTAATAAAGTGACTGTGCGTGATTCACAGGTTGGCAACAAAGTGATGGCTTTAGAATTAGATGCTTATATCTTTAGCTCAGTGTAAGAAATTACATTTCTGAATTATATCTTTTACTTGAGAGTCCACGTCCAAACAAGGACTTATTCAACAAAGAATATGCCTAAACTCCCTTTCTTTCTTTCCCGCCGTTTATTAACGATATGGCATGTATGAATGATTATTATATTTACAACATATGAATTAATATTAACTACTTCCTTCGAAGTAAAAATGAAAAAGCCTGTACATGATTGCTCCCTGTATACTCGAGTTCATGACAAGGTTGTGTTGTGAACTCCGACTAATTCTTGGCCATTTCCGCCGTTTGACTCGTTGACCCCCCATATGTATGCGGGGAAAATACTGAAGCTTGTAGAATAGGAATGACATTCAATGACCCACCCGCTTGCCGCCGCGTCCAATACGTGGCATGATCTGGATCTATGCAATGGGAAGGTTGGTGCGTCAAGTCAACAGCCTCGTAGCCAACTCATTTCTTGATCAAACGAAGCTCCCAATTACCCTCACCATCAATCAGCCGTAATTCCACGGAATGGAATGGTATCAAGGCAGGACGCTGGTGGTAGAAAGTGATGCAGATATTTAGTTTGATAAATGTTTATGGTTGGAAAAATTTAAACGCTGTATAAGAAGAGCCATAAAGACACCGATAATACTAAACTATGTTAGGTAAATAACAACTAACTGATGAATTGCATAAGTTTATCGAGAGCACATTTTCTATCCCATGTTTGTGTCTCAACCCCCATTTGTGATTAGTTAAATATCATAAAATAATGTTTCAAATATTATCAAATTGTTCACTCAAGTTTACCATGATAAAGTTTGAAGTAATTTCTTATTGCAATTTACTTATTATATTTGTACTTACTTGTGATGATGTGACAAAGGTAATTCCCATATCCTTTCCAAGCCCATACAGTTGCTCTTCGACATCAACACTTGTTGCACTGCCAATTTTAATCAACGCAAGACAAGGTTAGCGATGAACGAGACAAACAATTCCTTCGGGGAGAGAGCATAGGTAATAATACATACTTGGTGCACTCGTCGAGGATACCAAATTTAGGCCTATGAAAGAACAAGCGTGCCTGATAGAACAGAAGGTGAAATAATAAACATCCAAACAAGATTAAAATTTTAAAATTGAGGTGTAAGGATTAAGGTTAGATATCATATACTGTACATACCATGCCTAACCTCTGCTGTTCTCCAAGGGAAAGAATATCTTCCCAGTTTAGATTGGCATCCCAGCCATTTTCCTCCCTTTCTAGGAGATAATTCAACCGAACATTCTCCAGGATAACTTTCAAGCGTGCATCTAACACTTTTCTGGTGCCAGGATAATCTTGGCCTGTAACTAACAACAGAAGATAATCAGAAACAGGGATTGGATAATTTTCCACAACTATATTGTTGCTGTTGGGATAATTCTATGCATGAGGTGTAGGCCTAATACTTATGGCCATATGTACAAGGTGTGGGTGTCGTGTATTGTGTTGAGAGTTGTAGTGCTTGGAAGCTTGCATCCTTTGTGAGGAGCTTTTGCTCTGTCATGGACTTAGTCCTTGGCCCCTTTTGGGGAGTGTGTGCTATTTTTTTAATTATTTCATCCCCGCCTCTAAGAAAGAAAGAGAGAGGGAAGCGGGGTACCATTTACCTTTTCCATACATCTTCACCGCTCTCAACTCTGCTTCATGACGGGACAGGGGGTATATAATTTGATCCCTCAGGGTTCCCAAGCATGTATAGGGCCGCTGAGGAACATAGAAGATGCCACAACCTGATCCAGCTTCTTCATCCACATCTTCAGATGGTTTAGAGAATTTTCCATTTGCAACAGGCCAAAGTCCTCTAAGTACTCTAAAAATGGAACTTTTTCCACTTCCATTTGGACCTTTTAAAACGAGATATAAATTTTAGTGACAAGACAATAACCTCTTCAATGAGGAGAATAAAATAAAATAACAACCATACAAACCAGTAACAAGCAGGCTTTCCCCAGGCACGATGTCACATGTCAACTCACTGGCCAACATCTTTTGAGTGGGGGTGATAATATCAACCTTAGAAAAGGAAATGACGTCTGAGGAATGAACACCCCTCGCCTTTGTTATAGGCATCGTAGGACTTATTGAATCCCCTGTATGATTCGAAATCTTAATTGCATTCAAAATAAGACCAAGAGCAGAAAACAACTATTAAGAACGCAAACATATAAACTTTGAGCGCCCCCCCCACCCCCCCCCCCCAAAAAAAAAAAAAAAAGACAAATATATATATATATATATATATATATATATATATATATATATATATATATATATATATATATATTATTGCTACAGAATCGGCCAGTTATATTTCAATTCATTTGCTTCATAAAACAGGGGAAGATGAAGATTTACCAGACTGTGCTGCATCCAGGAGCTCCTCAAGCTCAGAAATGCGATTAATACCACCAGACAGCTCCGAGAACTTCCTGTTCAAGTCAAGAATCTCTCCAAATGCCGAAAAGCTTTGAGAAACAACAGATGCTAAGAACCTCAATGCATGTGCCAGCTCGCCTGTAAGCATGGTACTCTGTCTGAGAGAGCAAGAGAGTAATAAACAGATAACGGCAATCAAAATAATCTTTACCCTGAGTAGTTACTGATGCTCGGTCTCCCTTGTGTTCCACGGCATACAACAAGCTGAGGCCCCAAGTCACATTAAGCGGGAGTTGCTTTGTGGTAAAATCATTTATTATACCAAAGAACCACTTCTTCTTTAAAAGATACTTGGAGTGGTGAAGAAGCTCTCTGAATCTTGACTCAACCATCTGCTCAATGTTAAAAGGGTGCAAGTTACAGATTGACATAACAAGTCTTTTAATCCTAATCAAGAGTAGGGAGTCCCGGATAAAAAATATATGTCAGGCTCCACCTGTCAAATGTGAAACCTAATTACTTTTCATATATTAGAGCGTAAATTTAATTAGTATTAGACAAGACTCAAAAAGATGCGCGTTGTGGGCTTTAAACAAGTATGAAATGCTGCTGAATTATGATACTAACAGCTTTTTCTCGTGCACCACCTCCAAAGAAAGCAACAGACTCAGCATGAGTTCGCAGCCTTTCATGCATGAACCTGATGAAGAAGAAAAAAGTCAGAATAGGTACATGGCTTTTCTATGTCACAGCAAGAGCTAGAATGAGAGCTCACCTAAAGGCTCCTTCAAGCTGTTGTTCTCGACTTGTCAAATCACCAAAATCAGGCGTAACATTTCTTAAAAATCCCAGACCAAGTATCATGTAAACATACAATATGGCAACTCCCCTCTGTCCAGTTAACAGCTTCATTCTCCAAGTGAACCTTAAGAATACCGGAAATACTTAACAGCCATAGGAGGAACAACATATCAAATACACTAAGTCAACTGCTAATAAGATTAAAGAGCAGTAAATTAACTGAATTTTATGAAAAAAAGTACTCACCACAAAATATCCACAGTTGGCTTGACCAATCCAGTGACCAGTCCTGACAAATCTGTAGTTAACTTCTCCAAATCTTGAGTTATCCTCTGATCTGCATCAACATTTTTGCTTGCCATGTGGAACACCTACAAAGATATTAATTAGGCACCAATTTCCAAACATCTGAATTCTGACTAAAGAGCTTCAAAGTTTGTGAAAAGCTTGTATAATTCATACTACAATATCCAAAAGGATAAATTCTACTCTTCATCCCAAAAACATTAATTTCAATTGTTGTTCTCAAAATACTGCATCGATTAGCAGAGGTCTTAAGATCTTTTTAATACTTACAACAGTGTAACTGTATTCCAAGTACAGTGACTCCTGGAGTGGCATCAGAACTGTAAGTCTCATACTGTAACTTTTCCAGAAAGTTTTGCCCTCTACTTTTGAATAAGCTAAAAAATAGTTTAATTCAATGCATGAGGACAAAAGAGCGGAAGATGAAAATTGAGTTACACTTCAAAATTAAAACGTATAAAACTGAAGATTCACCAAGGTACACAACGTTTTCAAAGAAACTCTACCACATAAGAAAATGATACTTGATTCTTACTAATCAGTGAGAAGAGAACTAATCAGACCAAGTAGTATTCAAGCACAAAAACAAAAAATGCATGAAGAGTTTCAAATCCATGGCATAAAATAAATTAATGAATACTTCATACCCAATTACCTTGTAAAATGCATTATTTCTCAAGTAGTTCTTGAGTAAATGTTGTGTCAAACGAATGCGACATCCAAGAGCCAGCCCGGATGTCAAGCGCCTGGAGAACAATACATAATTTACACAATTTTACTAGCTGAAAGGGGCTTTTTAGGTCAACAAGTTCTTTTTTATTTTTTTTTGGTTTCAATGCTTTCTACTGTCTATTTTAATATATTGCATGCAAAAAATTTCCTTAAACAAGATTATCTATCTTATCAATGAATCAATGATTATATTCTAAATAGAACTTTGAAATATTCAGAAGTTCCACTTGCCATAAGACGTAAGATATAGGACTACAAGTTACTGGCAGTACTGTAGAAGATAGAATCGATGCATTTTTAAGATGAATAGTGTACTTATCCCGATAGATTATCTCCCCATATTTTATTCTCTAAAAGATTGAAGCAATGCCAGTTATTGCTACTGCTGAACAATGTAAGAACAATCTAATGATGTGGAATGCCAACAACATAGACACCACCATTGGGGGAGGGGGAGGAGGTGAGGTGCTGATAAGGAAATCCAAAAGACCATGTTTTTCTAGTTTAAGATGAAAGGCTCCAGCTACTGTGGGGGGGGGGGGGGGGGGGGAGGAGGAGAAATTGTGACACATTAGGAAACGATAAGTTTCAATATCAATTGGGACACTTTCAACTAGTTGGTAGGCCACAAGGTTTGTGGACAGCTACTTACAGTTTATCTGACTGTTGCCATGCATCAAGGGTGATCCACTCTTACACCAAGTTTCAGTAGATTGCAACAATGTAATGTTAACTCAACACGTGATAGGAATCAATGGCATATGTGACATTGGGGATTTATGCCAAGCTTTAAGCCACAACACAGCAGTTGTCACAAACGAAAACTTTTCAAGCAAACTAAAAATTATATCCAGGTACAATAACACTTGGAAATCCTAAACAAGGACATAAAATCACTAAATTCAAGGAATACATAGATTCATTGTGAAAGCATGATTTTATTCTTAGAGAATGATGATTGATACACCCATTGATTCAAGGATTATGCTGAAAATACAAAAGTGACCTATCAGTGTAGTAACTGTAGTTATAAAGTGATAATCAAATACCTAACATCAATATAACAACAAAACATATAATAAAAGTAATTATTAATAGAAGCAAAAATTGAAACGCAAGGCCATATATGATTGGTTTTGGAATGCAGTTATCATTGGGGAATGTCAAATTACCTGATAGAAGGGGCAATGAAAGAAGATGCAGCACTTTGGAGAACACTTATACCAATCAAACGAATAAAGGAAGCTTTATCCTGCTCCAAAACCAACTTCATAGTGGTACCTAAGAACATGAATGAGCTTTAATCTTACATGCATAATCTCTCAGAGTAATAGAAAAAAGATATGAAAAGAATATACCATTCAGTTGTGCAATCCGATCTGAGACCCATGTTCTCGATACAACAAGAAAAGCAACAGCAAACAGGTGTACTCCTTGTTTATCAAATAAGGTGGGTACCTAAAGCAAGCACTCCAAGATCAAAAAGATGCACCTTTATCCTATTGTAGTCATAGATAGGCCTTGTTGTAATTCTTCAATAAGCTAACAATTTCTAGATCCCATTAATATGTTATTAGTGGATTAGTTATTAGGTCAGTTTATGTTAGTTTTAATTCATAAATTTAATAAAGTTGCACAGTGGCTGGTCCTGCACTTCTGTAAACAGGGGTATGTTAAATATGATATAAAACTTGATCTTCTAACAAAGCTTTTAGGATGAAATGGTTCTTGACACAAGCTAACTGTAAGAGTGAAATCTTAACGTGTATAGGCTTAGAACAAAAATCCATATGCAGAAACAATATTTTCTTTAAGTGATAACCATATTCAGCATAGTTTCTACATTCTTGCTTGATTGTGATACAGAACCAACCCAAATTGTGAAGTCTAACCATTAAATCTTCTTGAATTCCAACTGTCTATATGTTTTCCTCAATTCAGAAACTTTTCAGATCAGTTCCAAAACCAAATATAATTAAAATTTCTTTTAAAATCCTAACTGATTCTTGCTTACCTACGAATGAACCTAATTTCACAGACAATGTTCAGAGTTCAAACAGTTGCTGTTACATCCTTAAACACAAAACCTATATCTTTCAAGCCACCCTTACTTCAAGATATGTTAAATAAACCTTCAAGCTGTTTACAGTCCAACCAATAATCCGTCCAAGACCTTATCATCTCCTAAGTCAAATAGAGTACCAAAAGTGTCAGAAGGTCAATAATTGCTTCGGATTCCAAGCAACCAAACACAAAACACAAAATCAGTAGCAAATAAGTGCATTAGTGCCATAAGTAATGACCACTATACAGGTTGAAGAGGTATAAAACTTAACTATATTGATTTCCAAGAATAAGAAAAACTATAAACCATCTAAAATCGAGCAATATGATGGTAAAATTATCCAATAATAATAATGAAAAATATATGATATGATTGAAATAAAATCCTATAGGAGCATATCAACAGAATGGCTCACCAATACTTTGCATATGGCAGCTACCCTCGAAGGCAACAACCTTGTGTTACCATGGAGTTGTGGAACAACAGATGGTGAGATAGTATGCTTCATGGATGGAGATGATGATATAACCTCTGTGGTATATGATTGTGACTTTGAATTTGACAATGCAGAATCCTGAGGAAAGAAAGGGGGTGGAATTCTTCTTACGATTGCAAGAGAGAAAGATTAAGTCATCACAAGAACCAAAATTTGAGAATATATAAACCTTTCTATTCATGGCAAATGCTCGTTGAACTGCCTTTGCATCACTCTGTCGCTTTGTCTCCAATGGTTTCACCATATCAATCCCTTTTTCAGTAGAAGAGTCCTCCCTGGAGTTCACATATGAATTTTACAAGAAAATAATGTAATTCTAAAACATAAACTCAAGAAAGCAGCACAGAAGAATTTCAACCTTCCATCATGAACGCTCCAGCGTCCCTCACCATATAAGGACAAAACCACATCATGGAATGCAACTAATGCTGGACGATGTGATATGGTAATGCATGAAGTTCCCATAGCTCGAACTTTAGCACAAAACCGTTCCTCCATATCAGTTGTGACAGCACTTGTGCACTCGTCAAGTATTGCAAATTTAGGCTTATGATAGAAAAGTCTAGCCATTCCCAATCGCTGTTGCTCCCCCAAAGAAAGTTCATCACCCCAGTTTACCTCTTTCTCAGGTGGGTAACGATCCAAAATATACTCAAGATCAACCTTCAACATAAAAACATGAAATTTCCATGTAAAGGGAAACTACAAAAATAAACTTAACATGTACTGTACACACCCAAGACAGAATAAGATGCCAATCCTACATTTTTCAATAGCTCCACCATCCCACCATCTGTGAGTGGTTCAACCTCTTGATCTGCGGTAAGAGGATATATTAACTGATCGCGAAGTGTTCCAACAGCAGTGTATGGTCTTTGTGGAACATAGAAAATCTCCTTATTAAGATCAGAGCCAATGCCAGGTTTCACGACATGCCCAGATACTAGTGGCCAAAGACCACCTAGAACACGGAAAAGAGAGCTCTTTCCACTGCCATTTGGACCTTCAAGAAAAGAATTTTATTAATAAACAGTAGACATGTAAGAACAACTAACAACCATAACCATATCAGTCAAATACTGTCAAATAAAAATCATCAGATAAAGTATCATAATAACTTGTTTTCAAATTCAAATTTCAAAATATTTATCATCATCCCCTTCACACCCTTTCTCTTTGTGGAAAAGGAATAAAAGAGTTTCCCAACACTACTTTTAAAATAGAATTTTTCAGCCATGTTAGCAAGATGAGAAACATGGAGAATGAAACAAACGATGGAAATTTTTCTTAAGGACCCTTAAGCAGAAAAGGGACATTTCTCCTATTTTCCATTTTAAACCAAACCAAGAGTGGGGGGAATCAACCAAGAAAAACCATGGAAAAAGGTTGTGAGTCAATCCGGTGTTCAGACCTGGAAGACAACCATTTAAAAAATCTAAATTGAAAATTGTAGAATAACCAAGTAATGATATCACTTGAAAAGCAAGGATACAAATAGAAAAACTAGAGAGAATAATCAAACTGAGACTTCAGATGGCAACCTGTAATCAAAAGATTAGATCCTGACTCAATTTTAAGACTCAGATCATCTACCAAGACATTACCAGTGGGGGTCACAACCTGCATTCAGGATGAACCATCAGGCACTAAAACATAAGAAACACAACGAGTATTCAAGGAAGGCTGGAAGTTCAGCATATTTTACTTGCCTTGACACCAGAGAATTCAATGTAATTAGCATCACTAATGTAGTTTCTACTTCCTTCTCTTTGCAGAGAAGTTTTCTCATTCACCAGACTTAGCTCCCTTGATACAGCCATCAACTCATGAATGGGATCAGCATAACCACTGTAAAACTTACACATATGTCAGAACATGCAGAAAGAGCAAATGAGTCTTAAAATAGAGCGACAAATAAGACTTTCCTATTTACTTCTAAAAGCCACAAACAGAAGAAAGAATGTACCTGAGTTGATTAAGTTTTTTTATACTGACAGAAATAGTTGCTAGAGACTGAAATAAGGAAGTTATGACACTGGTATGATATCTTAGATTGCTTAACATCTCTGCACGCCCTAAAGTTGAACTATCAGGCTTTAGATGGCCAGAAAAGAAAGGTTCCATGATCAGAATAACGGCAACAGTAGCACCAAGGTACTTCACTAAAAAGTCCTGAATCATGCCAAACCACCAATGGTCGTGAATCACAGTGTTCATGTGCCTAACTAAGCTCTTAAATTTCTGTTGAATATGAAATTCTTCTCTCCTTTCCCCACCATAAAATGCTATACTTTCTGCATGAGTCCTTAATCGTGAGTGGAGCTGCCGATACTCTCCTTCCAATTGCTGCTCTTTGGACTTCAGTTTCCCAAAAGAAGGAGAGAAGTTTCTAACTGTGGCCCCAGCTCCAAATACATAGGCCTGAAAAAGCAAGAACAGTATATTGAGAAGACATGTTCTAAGTACTCACTCTATCAGTTCTTTCATCCTCCAGTCATCAGTAACAACCAAAAAACATTATGAATGGTAGCTGCCTACAGGAAATCTATGGATTAGTACATTTCAATTACAGAGTTACCAATATCCAGATGACATATTTTGGGCTTGTATATGAACACAGCCGCCAAGTGTATAGTAGTCCATCGGTCACAGCAATTAGATCATCCTGTACAAGTTCACTCAACTCTGAACAGAACTTTGGCACATCACTAGCAATTCTTTGCTCTGGGTTAGTTATCCGACCATCAACATGAGATATTTTATAATACACCATATTCTGAAAACAAAATAAATGAAACAAAAAACAGTTTTAGAAACTAAGTTGTGCATCATAATACATTCATTAGGCAACTAGTCAACCAATTCAGACTATTCTCCCCATAGCAACCAAAAAAATGTCTGGTGGCACTGCATACTTTCAGTTCCAGATAATTTTCTTACTTGTCATTCTCCTTTAGAAGGAAGGTCAAAAAGTTCTTCAAAGCCACAGTAAACTTAATGAAACTGTCAGATTTTTTATTTTTTATTTTTAAATTAACTTCCATTCAGGTAATAAGATGAAACATCTGGAGTGGCCCTGTTAAGTACCACCCCAAGATTCAATGTTATGCCAGAAGGCAATTAGATGAACCATTAGGTCCTTTTCCCTTTTTTTTTTTTTCATTCGTTTAGTTTTTATTCATCTTGACAAGTTTAAAGTTTCAAATACATGTATTTAGCAGTTAAGGGAAGTGATATCAATCTCTGTCCATATTCTCTATCCTCTAAGGACAAGAAGGAAGCCAAGCCACTGCACTTATTCTGGAATTACAGCAATGCAAAAGCTTATAAAACTGAAAATAGACATGAAAACAAATTCAACAGGAGAACATGAAACAAAGAACTAAACCATAAGAAACCCGGCTGACTTCAGTTCAGGAATAAGCAAACTCAACAACAAAAGACAAACACACCATATGAGTGTAAATACACAGACATGTATATGAGTTCCACACTGAAACTCTAATATCTACCTCAAAATAGTGAGAGTGGATGAGTTTTGTCAATATTTTTCTGAAGCGAAGACTCAAAGTCCCTGTAATGTACTTTGACGTAGACTGCATACTTGATAAAAGGAAACACAGAAAAATATTCTCTGAAATAAACCGGAAGAATAGTGGTACACGTCGAAGAAAAGCAGCACGAAATAGGAAACCTTGCACCTTTGCTAGCCTGTTGCTCAAAGCACTTCGCAGAACCTGCAAAGTACAAACAAGACAGAACATTCAATTGACTTCTTAAGAAACCATTTTTTGGCAAGTGAAAACTAAATCTCATTAAGTGTCTTGTTCCTCCTGATGATAAGTAACGTCAAGAGTATATCTGCCGCTCGAGCGTGTGTGTGTGTGTGTGTGTGTGTGTGTGTATAATTTATTTATCTGCCATTCTAAGCATATAAAATAAAAACCAGCAAAACCACATTTGTCAAAAAAATAAAATAAAAATGAATGACAAGTCTGACAAATTATTTGACTAATAGGCACATCTGAATATTGGGTAAAACACTTTATACAGGCAGCATTGGTTCCCTAATCTCAGATGACAGGGTCAAATGTCACTATGAATAGATGAGTACACATAAAATTATCCATCATTCAGCGTTGAAATATTGAAATTAAGTCATAAATTATCATGTATAAAAAGTTTGCTTACCACTATAGCAACTAAAGTTAAAAGATCTCTTGCACCTAGTCGACCCATCTCAGATAGAAGAATTGCCGTAAGGACTTGAATTGACTTTAATCCCCCTTTCTTTTGCTTAGTATCTGGTGTGGTACTACTACCTTTCACAACCCCCTTCTTTGCAATCTCTTTATCATTATTGTACCCATTGCAATGGACTGAGAAATCAGGTTTATTAGCTCTAAACCTTGATTGCACATATGCAGCAGTTCCACCAGCAACTAAGATACTGGTTGCAAATAATAACGTTTTTCTGAGGTCAACCACAAGGAAAATGTAATCAATAAGGTGTGTAATGAAACAGATATTAATGTGAGGAAAAAACACTAAAAGGAAGATAGAACAACATAGTTCTTAGATGATTGTATTCTAATAGCCAAACTCAAGAAGGAAAAAGTCAATATTTTTATGTAAAGCCAAACCACATGTACATTATTCTTAAGAAGAAGCAGCATTTTTGAGGGAAAAAAATTGACCAATAAAGAACTTCTAATAGTGTTGTTATTAGTAATGGTTCTACCAAGACAGGCTCTGTCACTTTTCTGGTTTCCCCTGAATATTGATAATAAGTTTTTAATACTTGAGGAATCAATCGATTTACTCTAAATGGAAAGTCTCAGTAGTTACCAGTTCTTAGAAACTTTAACCTCCAGAAGAATTAGGAAGTGCTGAGGTTGGAGCATAGGGTTTTGGATGACTAGCAACTTATTCTCATCCCACATGTTTAGTACAACTGCAATTCTTTAATAGCTGAAAAATCTGTGCTTTGAGTACGATTATCTATTCTATTTCTTATGACAATAATGTGATCAACTATTCTCCAGCTAAAGGAAAGCCATGCACTTTCTGAATTTACCTCACCATACAAGAAAGTTTAGTTTGACATGAAGACTGAAGCAGAGGATAATATTAGGTCAAGAAGCAAAACGTAGCTAGTGAAATGGTAAGCAGAAGTCAATGTCAGATATGAAATTAACCATGACAAGAAACAAAGAGCAGATATACCTCCTTGAAGCCAGAAAATTCCGGCCATGTTCAGTTAGTTGCAACAGTTGAAGGGAAGACATAGTTGAAGATCAGCCTCTCTATTCCTAACAAATATAATCGTTGCAATTATTCCTCTTATGTTCAGGAGCAAGAAAATCTAGCGGGCATTAAGATAAATCAAAATAGAGAAAGATCAGAAGAAAAGAGTGCAGGAATTACAAAGTTCAAGGAAAATTGACCAAAATATAATTCATGACAGAATTACTAAAATAAAGAGGTTTACTATATTTTTGCAATGCTTCAGGAGCACCATGCTCCTTAGACTCATTAACGAGGGTCCCACATACAGGTCAAACAATATCCTCATAATATTCATGCGTGTGAAGACTAAAGAGCATGGTACTACCAAATGATAACGGTATCTGTGATAAGCCTAACAATAGAATTACAGCACAACAACTAGAAACCAATTGCATGAGCTAATTCTTGAAATTTAATATCACTAAGAGATCACCATTGGCTACAGTCAGAGAAAATTTATCATAGTTCAGACAAGTTAGGACAGATTTATGCATCCTAAATCCCCAGGCATGAAAACTAGGCCAAATAAAAAGTAAATTTCCCTTTAAAAGATATATTGTTTGAGAACACAAGGATAAAAAACGATAACTATAATGCAGTATTATGTTCCAGTCTGCTGATAATTTACTGAGTTTGTGCTAGCTCTCCATAAATTGTAGAACTTACTTAAGATTTGACCAAAGAAGACATCAAAGAAACAATTTATGACAAAATCCAATTTCCCCGTTGATGTAAAACAAAACTTTTCTAGTGAAGGCACAAAAGGAACATTTAGAAACTAAAAAAAAAAAGAAAAGATTATGCTTAAATCAATTTGTAATACCAGTATGAATTGAAGATACCAATGTATAGAGCACGTACTGGCTGCAAGAAACATGAGACTCTAAACCACAGAAGTAGCTTGGCATCAACGCAAGAGACATCACTAACCTTGAAAAGGCCGATATTGTTAATCATGCTCCATCACGTTTAAACTTTGGTTAGAGAGCATATTCCTATAAAACTGGATATTCTACTGGTGTAACAGCAAACACTTTCTTGCAAATGTTGACGACTCTACAGCAATATCATCCAACACAGCCGATCATAAACGATTAAACAACACAGTTCGTATACATATGACAATTAATAAGCATATCGGATTATGATCATGTAAAAAGAAAATACAGGAAATGATTCACATTAAATAAAATTAACCAAGCCATACCTAAATATGAGTCGGTGAAGATAGAAACAAGAACCACAGCAGCCACTGTACAATTTCACTAGACGTAATCACTGGAAAATGATAATGATTCGTCCTTGGCACCAAGAGAGATGGCAAGATTTAAGCCTGAAAAGTGGAAAGCGAAAAAGAAACCGCCATTAAAAGGCAAAACAAGAAGAAAGAGCTCAAGAAGCAAATTGCGGAGCCAAGTTGCGGGAATCAATCCGAGTGTTCGAACTTGGAATACCTGCAACACGCCAATTGCTGTGGCAAGTCAAGGGAATTAGGTTTCAAGATTGGGGAGTCAGAAGAGATGACCTATGGAATTGGAAAGATGATCAAAGGAGCAACGGAAGAGAGATTGAGGAAGGATGGGGGTTAATAAAGGATGAAGCAAATATTGCAAATGCAAGAGGAGGGACAATTTTGCTGGTGTTTGACCATTTGGGTCATCGGGTCAGTGAACGGATCGGGTTAAACCGAGATAGTCTACGTAGTACGCACCGAAAGAACAGAACGGTCGACCCGTTTCTAGAACCAGGGGATATGCATGAAGCGTGCCCATGCGGATTAATAAAACAGAAACTCTAACAGATCGCCACGTCAGCTCCTTTCCCTTTCACTTACTTAGCAAGAATTAGAGTGAGTGTAAGTCGGTTATGGTCGGTTTTGACTATATTTTTAATTGATCTATACTAACCGATTATATAATTTTGTCAAATTGATAACCGATCGATTATATCTTAAAACCAACGGTTCGATTTTAGTCGGTTAAGCGGTCGGTTTCAGTAAGTTAATAATTAACCGATAGTAATAATTTTTTTTAAAAAAAAACTTTTGTTTCCATTTTAGTATTGTGTCTACTTGAAATATATATTTAATTATTTTACAGTAAATTAAAAATATAGGTATTAAATAAGTTAAAATAAATTATTATTTTTAAAGTATCTATAACATATTACTAAGAATCATATAAGTAAAAATAAAAATATATAAATTTAAAAACCTAAAAATATATAAAGATATTTATGAAAGTTAACTTCTTTCAATTCTAGAAATATACATAAATGCTTGGAGAAGACAAAATTAACATAAACAAATGTTTATATACAACAAAAGTAATATTTTTTTAAAAATTTTTACTAGAAAATTACTATTTTCAATAAACATATTTACACAAAACTAAAGTACATATCAAATTAGTAACATATAATTGTTTTTATACATCAAGATGATACAGTATTTTAGTGATTTAATCAATCAATAAAATAATTGAATCACTAATTAATATGGTATATGAAAATATTAAAGTTTATAATGTTTTAGTCGGTCGGTTCGATTTTCATCGGTTAGGAAAAATGTAAAACCGAAACCGACGACGTTAATAGATTTTTTCAAATTTTAAAACCTTAACTGACAAACTAAACCGATACTAACCGACCAACACTAACTAATTATTTTCGGTTCGATCGGTTTCAGATCGGTTAACTAAATTTTGCCCACCTCTAGCATGAATTGGTTGTCTCAAAGCAAAACAAGGTTCTTTCCCAAAAGGGAAAGCTTTTGCCATTTCGATGCTTGCTCAGTTCACGACTTGGGGACTCTTAGGTGGCCTGGGTCCAACTAAGCTCTAGGCTAGGTTGTAGCTTGACCAAAAAAAATTTAATAAGATTTGCTCCTAAGCTCAAACTTAGTTTATTTAATTAGGGAGTTAATTTTTTTTAACTCAAATTTGATTTATTTTAATTTCATAAACTAAATTAATTCATGAGATAAACTCAATTAACATATTGATATATATAAGTAGAAATCAAATGAATAATAAATAATTTATATAAAAGCCATGCAAATTTTAATAAGAAAGACAAAGTGATCTTTAATTATATATATTGGTCTAATCATTGTATTTCAATCATCCAAACAATGCCTATTTCATACATATATGAGTTATCTCACCAAATATGATTCAAACTCTTAGAGTTGAGCTATGCTGATTAGCAGTAAGTTGAACTTTATTCAACTATTAACAAGTTGACTTTATTTTACCTCATAATTTTTTTTTTTATTATTCTTATTCTTACTCCTAGAGTTAGGATTTTGTCTTTTCTTTATTAGTCAAATCCAAATGATTATCATTAAAATTATTAACGACCTAAATTATTTTAGCTCATAAATTAATTTAGTTTATTTTTATTCTTATTCTTACTCCTAGGGTTGGATTTTGTTCTTTTCTTTTGTTAGTCAAATTCAAATGCTTATCACTAAAACTCAAATATCATTTCTAACAATCCAATTTATGATACGTGAAATGCGATTACACAAACAAAATAAATTTCTAAAGAGATTGAAAGTTAAAAGTTGAGACTTTAATTTATTCAAATCACAAAATTTATAATTACGCATTAGACTTTGAATTCGAGACTATGTAAATCTTTAAGGCCATATTTAGATGTTTTAGAGGTAATGGAAGATAATGGGATGAAAAGAAAAAAGAAGGGATGAAACGGAATTATCTTTTTATTGTTTGAATATTTAAGTAAAAAATGGGGTGAAAATTATTTTTTTATTATTTAAAAATAGATAAAATGAAAGTAAATTTTAAGAACAAAATTTTAAGGGTGTGAAGAAAAAGATGAATGTGGATAAATAAGAGAAAAAATATGAAACTAAAATAAAAATATTAAATTTGTAATTTTTTAATTTTTTAATTCAAATAGAGTTGAATTCTATCGATTACACCCTATTTTAAAGTGGAAAGAATTTTGGGATTATGGAGAAGAAATGATGGAAATGTTTCCTTTTCATTTCACCCATTTTCATTACTAAAAAGTATTCTCAAACAATGAAAGATGAATTTTTTTTTCCAGCCCTTTTCACTTTTTTCCATCCATCCAAACATACCCGAGCTATCACCAAGAAGCAGGCATTCAAATAGGGGTGGGTGCCCAGTAGTAATCAGGACAGCTTTGGGGTGTGATAAAACCACAAAAGAGTTTTAAGTCTATACTCAAGATCAAGACAAAATCAGAACAAAAGGGAAAAATTTTGGTGTTCTGCTCTGTCATGTCCAAAATGTTTTTTCATGTTCTATCTTATCTGAAAAATACTACGTTTTTCCGTTTTGTCATGTTTGGTCCCTACTATTATTGCTTTTATACTGCAAGTCCATCGCATTTTTACAGGGAAACTTATGACTAAAAAATTTTACGACATCTCAATTTGTCCCAAGTATTCTTAGATTTGCTAACCTGGGCTGTTTATTTAAGATAAATTCTGAAAATACATTCTAAACTTTATTTATATACACTTTGTTCATAAAACTCTTAAAATATATTTTTAATCTCTTAAACTTTTAAAACATAAACACTACTCACAATTTAATTTCTATTAAAAATTTAATAAAAAATACACCTGCATCCCATTATTTCTCAATTAGTCTCTTCATTGTGACATACAAAGAAAAATAGTTGATTTATTAAATTTTTAATAAAAGCTAAAACTTTAAGAATAATTTATATATTTTGAAAGTTTAATAAGATCACACAAAAATTAAAATGTGCTTTTATTTTTATTTTTTTTTAATTTCAAACTTGGCAAAAGAAACTTTGTTTGGCTGGTCTCATTAATCTTACTTGGTTTGAATCCATTAGAAAATATCTACAGTAGTATTGGATGCCGCATGGTTGTTAAAAAAAATTATGGAAAAGTAACAAAAATTAAACACAAACGTTTATATACACAAACCTCTCAACAAATCAAAAACCTTCACGTCCTCCAAATGCTATAAGTTCTCCAAACTCGAAATCTTCAATTTTTTACAGTTGCATTAATTGACAACAAAAGATGGGGAGAACGAATACAGAATAATCTGGAAAACATGAGTATATGAAAACTAAATCTCAACCTCAAACAGGAAGACAGAAACTCTTGTACTTTCCGACCGCCACTTTCGAGAATGGGCACCATAAATAAAATGGCACTTCAAAGCCCTCAAAGCAAAGTAGAGCTAGAACAAATTATACAGATAAAGGTCATGGTTCTTCCTCTGCAAGTTGCACATTGTATCCATGCTTTATGTCTGTGTCAAAGCAAAGTTCCAATCATTATCTAAAACTGTGAAAAACAGAAAAACAAGGTTCAGAGAGAAGATCGTGAGAAGACAAGAAACAACAAAGAAGCATCACAAAATAAAATGTCTAACGATATATTTAGGCCATCATCGGTGTAATATATTAGAGAATTACTGTATTAGACACAGGACGTATGGACTATTGCTAACCTCATGGGGATAATAAATACTGAGGAAATGTCTGTTTGGATAAGACTCAACCTTTCCCCTCAAGTTTCCTCTGTTGCCATTTGGCTAAGGAGGTACTTGCCCCTGACATCATCATAAATTCCATATAGCATGAGCCATAAGTAAGGTCACTAATCTATTTAATGGCTTTAACAAACTAGCAGATAAAGGTCAAGCATACAGAAGAGCATGGCTTGTGGCACAAATTTCTGTTTGGCCGGTCAACATGAAGAGGGATGGCTGGGTAATGTCTGTCTTACTTATTACTGTAAATAATCTAATGTCCTATCCTACCCACACAAATAAGGGTAAACTGGCAAGAATTTAGCCAAGTGCAAGAAATGATATTCCAACAGAAACTGTGGACGGGATGATCAATAGATTGCATTCCTAAAGCCAGAGAGATAAAGCGATAGATATGCACTGCCCTTGACATAATTCAATATTTATATATCTAAAGGAGACCTTATTGCTATCTAGCCTACCAGACAATCAGTGTTCCTTTAGGTTCAGATATCTAGATGGTGACACCTTAGACCTTACTCTCCAGATATGTAAGATTTCCATTACTTTCTATTTTGCAAAACATTAGGATCGAGTATTAGTAAGAAATTAAATGTAGGAATTACCTTTTATCGAAGGTTTATCATATTTATCTTTCCTCTCATCTTCATCCTTCCAATCACCATCGTCATCGTCATCATCACCCATACCCTCCCTTCCATCATTTCCTATATCACTTTCACTTGCTGTCTCCCATTCGGAATCATCAGTCTCTGGGCCATAGATGTCACCACCATCACCCTGACTATGGACACCACCATGCTTGATAGCTGCTTCTCTAAATAACCAAGCAACACGCATCTGTTTCTTAACTAATCGCTCAGCATAATCAGGAACTTTATTTTGCCGCAGTGAGAGATCAGGATCATTTGATTGAGAGCACTCATTTATAAATAAAATGGCATCTAATAAACTCTCTTTTGCTAACCCAAGCATGTCATATGCCTGCGCTCTTCTCCAAAGGCTTTTGGCATGACGATTGACGGGGTTGTGTAGACAAAGTGCCCGGGTAGCATCACTTATGGCAGACAAGGGTTGCTGCAGCAAAAGATGACATTGAGCTCGATTACTATATAAAACAACCCTCTCTTTTTTCGATCTCATTGGACACAATGACAATGCTTCTGAGTATTTTGATGCAGCTCCAGCTATATTTCCAGATGAAAACAGGGAATTTCCTTCCAGCTTGACGACTAGTGCGGCAGCCTGCTTAATATGTAGATCTTCCTTGGGCATATTCTTTTCCCTTTTTAATCTCTGCTTCGAATCTAATAGATCCTCAATTTGTTCTTTACTACGATTACTAACTGAGTTTCTTCCTGACCCTTGTGACTGGATGCAATCCTGTAGAACATTGACAATGGAATCTCCAAACTTTTTATGATCACCCAGAGTTGTAATCTCCGCAAGGTCTATCAATGCAGGTACCACTTTATCAAACACCTACACAGTAGTATATATTATGTAATATAAAGAGACCAAAAGGGAGTGAGGTCAAGAACAAGAAGCAGAGGGAGATGACAAATATGTCAGTGTTTCAACATAAGAAATGGACAGAACAGATGTGATTAAGTGTCATAACAGAACAAGTTGCCAACGCAAAGATGAAAATTTTTACCTTGTGACATGTATTTGGATCTTGAAGCAGCCATAAAAGACAATCAATGGCCATATACTGCCAATCATCTGATGACCGGGCAATATTACACAATGCCTCAATGATACCTGGACAGCTGGCAACAGGTCCCCTACCAAGCTTGTGATGACAAATAGTTCTTAATAAACCAATGCCAGCTGGTGAATTTTCATTAACAAGTCCACCCCACATGCCAGGTAGTTTTATCAAAAATTCAGGTTTGCATATGGTAGGAAGAAATTCAGGTTTAAAAGCAAAGCAATTAATGAGCTGGAGGGACCAACATTGCAACTGACTAGCCCATTCCTCAGCCTTCCTGGACTCCATTTCAACACCGCCCATGCCACGAGTCAACAGATCACAGTGATAACTTAGCCTTCTATCAACATATTGATAAAAATGCGAGTAGACTATTTCCAAAGAACTCATTGCTAACTGGATGGAGAGCTCAAGAATTTCACCATGACTTGCTACAGCAGGAAAAGTGCTGGCATATGTAGCTAAATGTCCTAAAGCTCGAACTGCCACTCTTTGTTCTACCCAAGTTAATCTACCTCTTAAAAGTTCAACTAAAGGAGGAATCACCCCAGCGTGCACAGCACTTTCCGCAAATTCCTCCATATTCATTGTATAGGAACCGATAATGTGAGCTGCATAATAAGGAATGTATATATTCTGGTCATGAGAAAGCCAACGCCGATTCTTCAGTCCCTTCCATATTAGAGCAGCCATACATTCAAAGATACCAAGCTCTATGAATTCAGGGTCATTTGGATGTGCCATTGCTGTGTTCCAAAGGCCACTGATGGGAAGAACCTGACCATCATCATCTTGTGATGGAAGTTCTCGAAAGAACTTTAGTATACTCCCTCTGCGTTTGCTTGGATTCCCTTCCTTCATGACACAAAAAAAGCATCCCGGGTATGGACAATCCGATGATACTTTATCCATGTTCATAAAATTATAACCAATAATCTCATAGATCAACAAGTCAATTCCTCGTAGGGTGGTCAAAGCAAGGAAACTATTTCAAAACTGCACAGAATGGATACATTGAATCAGAATTCAGTAGAATCTCAGATATAGACAAAAGCCCATAATCAAGATAATCATAGCCAACACTTGCTTTTCTTTTATTTATTTATTTTTTCTTTTCAAGGAGAGGAGGGATATAGAGATTGGTGAAGGACGGAAATACTTCAATAAAGAGAGAGATATGCACATTTGTATATGACACTGATAACGTACAGATGATGGCTAGCTTTGACTATTTACACATGCGCTACAAAATAGAGAAGAAGGAGTAAAAACTGGCTTGCAGATTATGGGAAAGAAAATGAAAGCTACTTAAGGTTTTGCTACCAAGTTCATTCTATATTAACATATGCCCAATTTACTGGATATCTTCAAGTCTTGTCCAAAAATTGGCAGCCATTTGTGCGCAGAGAACCACATAATTCAAATATTACAACAACACTAGACATCCATGTGGAAATAGAGTAAACAAAGATCATCTCAATAATAAAGAAGCAAATACTAAGGGAGACCACCATATGAAAATGACAGAGTAGTAGCAACTTAGTTTTCCTTCATAAATGTCTGGCTTTGCACATTTATTCTCGGTTCAAATAGTAGGGGTAAAGGAATAGTAATTGTTGGAACAAATTGCAGAAATTAACGTTGGCTTTTTCAGTCAATAGCACAAATACCAGTAAAACGCTCATTTAACCAAAATAAGCGCTTTCACACCGGAGCATTCATAACGAGGACAATTTTGAACAAAAGAGTACTGAAATGAAGAGTAAGACAGAGAGAATCACGGAGAGGAGACATAAGAGTGGAGTAGCCATGCTAGCTAAATCAACGCACAGACAATTCCCACACAGTTAATCAGATCCAAATTAATCAGCTACCGATAATTACTGAAAGTCTTTCAAATCACAAGATAAGAGACGAAAATTCCACTCACAGGCGCCCAAAAGGAACAGGAAAGAAACCCAAAAAGAAAGTGAGGAAAGATTTAAGGTACACCAGGCTGTAAACTCACTCAATTTGGAAGCAGAAAACACCGGAAGCCGAAGCCCCCAAAAGGAAAAGGTAAAATTATAGAAAGGAAGAAAATGAAAAAGAAGATACCTCGGATAGTAGAGAGCAGAGAATCCCAGTAACTAATAATCCTTAAATAAAACGAAAAAGAAATCGCTTTTCTCGTTTGTTTCAATCTTATTCTTCCGCGAATCAAAAGTGGGTATTGCTTTCTCCGATTCCAACTTCACTGTTTCTGGTTCTATTGCTACCCAACGACGGGAGTCACAGATGCGACGGCGTATAGTGAAAATGGGAGACGAATTAGCAGTGTGAGCTTCAGGGCAATGCAACCTAGCTTTGATTCTAACAGCCGAGAAGATCTGCAAGGAAAATGCTCTGTTCTAAATCGCAGCGTGATGGCACCAAATTATGGGCACGCGCTCTTTCTCGCCGTGACAAACTATCGGAAGAAGGGGTCCGCTTTGTTCTTCGGAATTATGAAATTGATTGGCGAGTGTAATGACTCGCGCGTGGGAATAGTGTAAGAATAAGTTAGAAAGTAAAGGCCTGAATGGGCCACGTACATATATTATTGCAGGAATAGTTGCATGTATGGATTGCTTCTGCTTTTTTTTCCGTTTTGATGGTCGGTCCCATTGCTCTTACACGCCTGTCTCTCGGCCGTTTGGAGCCGGAATAATCCCGTTCGGAAAAGGAGCTGAAAAGTTTGAAACGAGAAAAATTAGCCAAACACGGCAAATTTAACGCCAAGTTTTTTTTTTTTTTTTTCATATGAAAATATGATAAAAGCTACCTACATTAAGTATTATTTAATAAAAATATTATAATCAGATTATGGATTTTTGTATCAAAATAAAATGACTTTTAACACAACAATTATCGTTATATTTTTTCTTTCCTTATTTTGATAACATTTGAGTGAGAAACTTTATTAAATTTTTAAATATTTAAAACAAATACTTAATTAAAATTTATAAAGGAGAAATTTGCTATCGTTCTTGACTTAAAAAAAAAAAAAATCTATTAACACATGTAATTGAACAGGATATAAGTCCAATCAGCGAGTTTGATCAATGATGATAATCGTGAAAACAGGATATGGGAGCCACACAACTCAAATCATGTCTTCCCATGTGTTTGCATCTTACCCATTTCATCAAAATGCCATGAACACACTTTTGATTTGTGAATTATCATAAAAATAAAATTACAAATATAAAAATTATTGTACACGTAGTTTCATTCCTTTATTCTTCTCTTTTGTAACAAGGACATATTTATATTGAAAATATTTTCTAAAAAATACCGAAACCTGAAGAATAGAATAAATTTGTTTTCAATGTTACAAGTTTTGTGATTTTATTAACTCTTGTTTATTCTTTACAAGAATAATTAGTGATTTAATAAAATTTTATTGAAAATGATTATTAAATATAAATAAATATAAAAAGAAGTAAAAATAAAAACACATTTTAAAAAATATAGATATAAATACATTGCCAAAACCAATGAGGCTACTAATCTAAAGGACAAGACACCATTTCTTATTGGGCCACAGCTAGATCAAAATGATTGCACTGGTATAGATTTTGTTTCTCCGTATATGGCTTCCTCTCAATTGCTTTTGTTTTTCCTCCTTAACTTTATATGCAATAATTGTTTATTGCCCATACATGACATTAACTACTCCAAATTCTCACTCATTGCCATTCACTGTTTTAGAGTATGTTACTTCATTTACAGCATCTGTCAAGAGAGAATCACCATATTCTTTGGTGGTGGTGTGAGTAGGAATACAAATGCTTCTAGAATAATACTGCGGGATGAGTTTTACCAAATTATTGTTCATATATTTACATTTAGGGACAGAACCAAGTTCAGCCAATTTAGGATAATCCCCCCAGAAAAGAAAAAAAAGTTCAAAAGTAAGACTTTGTTAATTTTAATTAATCGTGTGTTAAATCCCCACTACTCTATTTTTTTTCTGGTTCTGTATCTGTTGAACCAAACATATCCTTAATTATTCTTGAACATCCCAAGAATTGATATTTGAACACTTAATTGAACTTGGCCAAATTAGCTCACTATGTAATCTAATATCTCTCTAACTTGGATTAGCTTAAAATATTCCATGTTTTAATCTAATCATGTTACGTATTATCTCATAATCATGGCGTTGTCTCTCGGTTATCTTGGATGTATTCTTGAAGAGGATCTGCAACTCCTTCGACTGTATCTTCCTTTTTGTCGTGTTTTTACCCACTCGGCAGATCAAAGTAGGTGATGATGGGTCGTATTCGCAACTTGTCGGTTAGAAGACGATGATGAGGTTGCCCCAGAAGCAGACATCTTTGTTCCTTTTGAACAACATTCATAACTGTTCATAAAATTATAATAATCAATATATCATAGTTCAACAAATCAATTCGAAGGTCCAGAGCAAAGAACCTACTTCAAAACTGCAGAGTCGATACATTGGATCAGAATTCAGTAGAATCTCAAATATAGACAAAATCCCATAATCAATAATTAAGATAATTGTAGCCAACTCTTGCCCTTATTTTTTGTTTTCAGGAGGGAGATAGGGATTATGAATGTCTAAAATACTTCAATAAAAGAGAGATGCATATTTGTGTACGACACTCGTAATGTAAACACGATAACTAGCTTTGACCATTTATGCATGCGCCAAAGCTAGTTTGCGCGTAAGAAAATGCAAGCAACTCAGTTTACAAGGTTTTGCCACTCAGTTCATTTTATATAACAAATTCTCAATTTACTGGATATCTTCAAGAGATGTTCACAAATTGGCAGCCATTAGAGGACCATGGCTCGGTCAACATGAAATTTCATCGAGCCACATAATTCATATATTACAGCAACACGAGACGTCTAGATAGAAAGAAGCAAATAACATGGGAGCATCATCGTGAAAATGACATAGTATCAACTTAGTTTTCCCTCATAAATGTGTTGGGTTCCTTTCCTAATTATTATGGGATACCAACAAAGTTGAAATTTCCAAAACTCACAAATGAGAAGGTGCAGGATCTCCTGATAAACTTCCCATGTATCCAAAAACTATAAATAATCAACACTATGATTTTCCAAGCGCTTGGAAAGTTTAGTGACACCTTGAAAAGACAACAAGTACATAGTTTCAAGAACTTGAAGACAATAGCCAAGGTTATTAAATTAAATGGGAGATTTTTCTAAAGGTGGACTCATTCACAAGATTCAAATCCCTCCCTATAATTAGAAGTGCGGAGTCATCAAGCAAGCAACAAGGGAGTTCATCCAAGAGAAAGTCACTCTGAAAAAAAGCAAAATAAGAGTTGGCTTCTACAAGACTAATACCCGCCTTTTTCCCAACAAAATGTTTGGCTTTCAGACATTTATTCTCAGATCAAGGAACAAATTACAGAAATTGTTTTTGGTTTTTTCAGTCAATAGCACAAATACCACTAAAGCGCTTTGACACCAGAGCATTCGAAACGAGTACAATTTTTTAACAAAAGACTACTGAAATGAGAGAATAACTGAGTGAGACGCAAGAGACAAAAATTCCACTCGCAGGCACCCAAGGGGAACAGGAAAGAAACCAAAACAAAAAGTGTGAGGAAAGATTTTATGGTACACTAAACTGTAAACTCAGTCACCGAAATTCTAAAAGGAAAAGGTAAATTAAAGAAACGGAGAAAATGAAAAAGAATATACCTCGGATAAACATCGTTCCGCGACGAGGCAGGGACCAGAGAGCCACAGCAACTTTACGAGGGAGGGAGTGGAGTTAGCAGGGCAATGCGAGGGACGTTGGATCTGGTGGGCTCTCACAAATCTGCTTTCTCTTTTGGTCTATCTCCGCTGTCAGGAGTCTGAAAAGAAAAAATAAGGTGACAAAAGAAATCCTCGTCGTAGAACTTCATGTACAAGTGGACTTGGAAAAGAAGAAGAATTGGGCCACAGAAGGTAGTCAATAAATCTCCTTAATTAGAAGTTTATAATTATAATCATTTTTTAAAAAAAAAAATCATCTAATATCTAACAACATGTGTGACTTGTTGATAAATAAACTAAATTTAATAATTTAAGAGTTTATGTAGAGTTAAAAGTTTGAGTTTGCGAAAAAACATATATTAAAAAAATAACTAAAATTGTTTTACTTTTGAATAAGGTTAATTATATTCATGAGTCCTACCAACTTTATTAGATATCCACTAATATAATTTCAGCCAACGCTGGCCTCAAAGCTCTTCTGTTTAAGTAAATCAAATATTTGTATACAAGTTTTAGCTTTGTTGGTTATTACATTCTTAATAATTTTTTAATTTTTTTACAAACTATTAATATCGCGACAAAATTCTGCTAATGTAACTTCATGTATCATGTTCAGAAGCTCATCTCACAAAACTCTATCGTGAACTTGAATCTTATATTTATGTCAGTTTTTTGTCTAAAATCTCCTACGTGCTCTGTTTGGTTGTATAGCATGGGAAGCACGCTATGGCATGTGCGATATTATCACAAAACTCAACTCAGTCTCAGAGTACAAACAGAAAGTAAGTGTATGAATTGTATCATGTGCCGAAAAGAAATGGAATGAAGGAATTAATCATACTGGGAGGTGGTTTAATGTGATTGTGAAAATATTAAAACATAAAACTAATTAACATATTCAGAAATATTAATTTTTGGTAAAATAGTTAAAATCAAGATTTTCTTTTAAAAAAATCGGATAATGTTAAAATGATCCAATTTTAAAAAAAAAAATTTACGTTAAATTTATATTGTATGTCATACAAAAACTTGGTAAATAAGTTAATTTCATGTCAACAAAAAAAGTTACTATTTAATTAATAAAAAAGTTGAATTTGTAATAGTTTTAAAATCTCGTTACAGTAAATTTCTAAGATAAATAAAAAGTGACATAAGACAATGACTAGCTACACAAAAGTCCATAAAAAGCGACTGGGATCTAGCTGGATGGTTATTAATGTGAAGGGACAGATTCCTTATTTGTGATTACTTAAATGGCACCGACATTCATGGTATCACAATCTCTCCGTGGTCACTGTAAATTCTAATAGCAAAGTAAATTTTTTCTCCCAAAGAAGTATAATATATAACCAAAATTTATTAATCACATAAACTCCCCATTTTGAACAAGGAATATGAATACTAATTGGTATACAGTCATGGCCTTACGGCATTACATGAACAAAGCTTTTCTTTTTTTCAACGACTCTAATAATTTAACTTAATTTAATAATAAAAATAAAATTTACCTAATTCTTCTTGCCTTCCTCTCCACCCTCTTCCAAGTAAGCCTTCTTCCTCCTATCAGCCCTTGCGAACAGACAAATCAGGAGAAAACATGTGGCATAAATCCCGTGAATCTTCCAATTCGTCTTGGGCGGTTGCCCCAGCACGACTCTGTGAAACACCGTCACATAATAATGCAGCCCGACGGCGAGGCCCACAAAGGTTTGGGCCAGGCCCAGAAACTTCGAGCCCATCCCACACTCCGTGGAGAAGACTAGAATCAGATACATCAACAGCAGAAGCAGATATAACAGGTAACCAAGAGTTTGCAGCACCTGTAGACAGACGTACGTCGACCGCGAAGTAGCGTAGAAAAACTTGAGTGGCTCGAGCCCAGTGACCAGTGCGGAGAAGCAAAGAATGGAGAAGTAGATGGAGAGATAAATTTGGACGAAGATTAAGATCTTCTGGAGAGAGAAATAAGCTTTGATTTTGTTGAATATGAGCGAGACCAAAAGCAGAGGGATCAATATGAAAGCAAAACAGAGAATGGTAGCTATGGTGGGAGCATATTTGTTACCGACATAAGGCTTGAACCCTTTTGTGATTTCTTTATTGGCTTTCGTAATGTAAGCTTTGGAGGTGATTGAGATTCTCTCGAGGTCTGGGATTAGCGTCTGCTGGAATTTGGATGGCAGATCTCTCAAATCCGAGACGAAATCAGCGTCTTCTTCTTGATCGATCCAGCTGGGTTGTGTTTGTTTCTTGGGTTTCTGTTGGATGGGATTCTTCTCCGATTTCTGATTCTTGTTTGCCTTCCCGGATTCAAGTTCGCCGAGCTTCTGTTTCTGGTCCAACTTGGGCTTGATTTGTTCATTGGCGGAGGTGGGTTTTGTCGTTTTGTTTTTGGCGCTGCTCGTTTTGAGGGAATTTAAGGATGATTTTTTGCTAGAAATGGGAACGGATTTGCTTGTATTGAAGGGTTTTGATGTGGAATTGAGCTTTTTGGTCTTGGAGGTGGAATTGAGCTTCTTGATTCCACTGTCGGCGAAGCTGGCGGGAGTGGTTTTGGATGAACTGGACCCGAGTTTGACAAGCTTGGTTTGGTTTTTGGTGGAAAGACTATCGGATTTGAGAGTTTTGGTGGTGGTTTTTGTTTGGTTTTTCTGAGAAAGGCTAGGCTTGATTAGCTTGGTCACGTTCTTGTTCTTAGCGGATTGGCTAGTAGTTTTCTTTTTCAAGGGCTGCTCTTCTTTTTCGAGCTCCAACATTCTTCTTCTACCAAAGCTCCGAGGCTTAGAATCTAAGCTGACACTGAAACAAACAGAAACAAAAAGGAACAAGAGAACAGAGAGCAGAAGTAACCTTCTGTTACCTAAGTACATAGGTGGAGCCATTTCTGGTTCGAAGATCTAGAATACTTTACAAGCTAACACAACTGTATATATATGGATGAAAGAGGGAGGGGAGGGAAACGGCGAAGAGGGATTTTATAAGTGATGGAGAGTGAATGAAGTGTTTATTGCTGGCAAAGTAGAAAAGGTACATCATCACATGGGGACGGGCTTATATAGAGACTAGAGAGGGAGGGAGTGAGTGTACGTGTATGTTTTACTACTACGCGGTTTTGCCTTTTTCTCTATGAACAATAATTTAGGGAGCTTTCTCCATGGCTGGCTCACTGCTCGGTGGGCATCATATTTTTTATATTCTAACTACTCTAGTATCACTATTAATTGTTAGGAAAATGCATTTTGGAGGATGGCTTGGTAGGTGCATGATTTGTACCATTCTTTTAATAAATGTGATCTCAAACTTACACTTAATTTATGTCGAATCATGGTAAGGTAATGGCATGCTTTCTTTCTCTACTTTTATTGAACTGGACAATACAATAACTTATAAATAGAGTTGTCGATTTGCCTTGGGAAAAGATGTTAATACTGTCATCCGTAGAATACAAGTGATTCAATTTCTATGGTCGAGTATTATGAATATGATCCGGCAAGCATGGTTAGGAGGGTCAAAAACCAAGAGTTGAAATAGTAGACTTGGGAGTACAGCTAAGTTAGCCGTCCTCGTCCTCTTCTGTTCTACGCTCTTTATTTTTTGAAAAATTTGTATTAAGAAAATGCTATCGTTTTTGTGATTTTCTGTGGAAAAGAGAAAAAGGAGTTTCTGCTCTCTCTTTTGTTTTTTTTTAAAAAAATATCTATGACTAATGTCTATTACATAAAATAGTTTTAAAAGTTTGTGTAGGGACAAGACACGGAAATTCCTGGCAGAGTCCACGTTACAGAGAAAGAGAAGGGACCCAAAATGAGCATCCAATGCGATAGATAGATAGATATATCACATCACACCTACGCCCACTGGCCTGCTAAGTAATTCATTGGAAGAGGAATGGATTCATATGAGTAACACTATAGTCTAAATATCTTATTGTATAAGCATGTCTCTTAAAATTATAAATTTTATAATTTATATTTTTCATTATTTACAAATCTTAAAAATAAATCCGTCTACTAAATATATTATCTTTCCGCTCCTTCCTAGCTCAAAACACTCGCCTTTTTGCAATCCTTCCTTTCGAGATTAAGACATATTTATAAGAAAGCTCTTTAGTTGCCCCAAAAAGAAATTTCATTGACACCTTCCTAACTCTTAAGCAACGATAGGAAAATGCTCTACTTGGATTATAATATTGAATTCCTGTCTGGAAGTCTAGTTGATAATTTGTAATGCTGGGCACTCAACCACCATTTTAATAAAACGAAAGCGAATTCTTAAACACAGTCCGGAATCAAAGGGACCACAACTTGAGATCCCCTTTTAACTTAATTACCAGTTTGGACTCTTGGCGAAAGCAGACTTCGTTTTATTTAAATTCCAGGATTCCTTTGGTTTGGTAGTTTGAATTGGGAAACAAAGATTTTGACTTTGGTATCCCAACGGCAATCATCGCTTTAATGCAAGTAGCAAGTGTAGGAATTCTCTGGCGTTACATGCATGTGCTTGGTGCACTTTCTCAATACATGAAAAGCTTGCTCAGATTTATCGTTGATAAAGATTAATATTAATATTCACCTTTCAAACTTTCTGCATTAAAATTTGGTATCTTATCTTTTTTATTTTATTTTCTGTCTCAATTTTTATAGATAGTATAATAAACTCATGATGTTATTTTAATTTGTTATAATAAGACAATCGTATTATTATCATGGTTCAAAATTACAATTGTATATTTTGTCCTATAGAATATTTTATTTTATTTTTGATGGTTTATACAAGTAAAATTTCAAAGAGTTAGAGTAAATCTTCAAACTTATAAGGAATAGTGTCGAAGATATTATCCTCTCGCAGAAACCTTATCTATGACACAAGTTGTTACACATAAAAGTAGGAGAGACCAAATGATTGAGGCTTTCCTTTGCCGGGCACGGGAACATGAATGGCCATGAGATTGAGAAGCTTAAAGCCTAAATGCCAAGGAAGTTAATAATTAGACAATGAAAGGCATGAATGATAACTATACCACATTCTAGCTTGTCCTTCACCAACTCCCCAAAAGTAGATCACCAGCAAGCAGCCTCTTCACGGGCTGAAATATTAAGTGGCATCACAATATTAGTATCAATAGACCAAACTGTGATCACTCTAAGCAATTACTTTAAGTGATCAAAATTTTCTCTCATATAGTATTATATAACATTTTTTATTGTAATAAATTAATTAAAATACATTAAAAAATGGTAACGAGACAAAGGCAGGAACTATAATCTCTATTCCTTATCCTTATAAAAAATATATTTTAACTAAATAAATTTAATTATATAAAATAATTTAAGAAATTAAAAAATCATTTTATATATATTTTATTTTAAAATTAAAGGTATTAATACTTTTATTAATTTGTGATCCCTACAAAGTAGGAGCATAATCCCCGTTCTCAAAATTTCAGAGTAAAAACTCTCCTCATCCTCACTCTTTTTAGGAAATTTTTTTCCTTCAATCCCCATTCAGACTAAGGAATTTTCATATGACAATAATATTTGTTTATTTTTTAACTAATTATAAAAAAAAATGAAACATTAAATAAAATAACAGATTTTACTCTCTACTTTTGTGGTAAATTTGAAATTTAGCAATCAAGTTGAATAGATGAAAAATAACCAAACATATCTGGCTTCTAAATTAGATCATTTTATGACTAAAATTATCAATTGGGCGTGACGTACTTGACCATCAATTGAAGTCTTAATTGTTAATTAAGTGTTCCACTTGTAACGTACTCGAAATGCGATAACGTATACACCAATCTGTCTCCCCATAATCATACGAAATATATGTTTGTTTGATTAATCCTACAATAGCCAATGCTAATAAACAGGTTTACGTGTCCATTATATTTCACTATTTAATTGTAGTTATAGGTAGCATTATCCATAAAAGTTCTTACTAGTTTCTTTCTCTGTGTATCTGTTTTCATTGATTTCATAAGTTTTGATAATGTAGAAAAGACAAAAATAATATAAATATGTAAAAATTATTGATAGAATATTTTTTAAGTAAATTATACTATAATTTTTTAACAATAATTAATTATGTTAGAACTAAATTATCTAAATCCTTAAATATAATTAACAAAATTAGAGTTTTACTTTAGAAGAATCTTGAAAAAGTAATCAACATATATCTTACTTCTAAATTAGATCATTTTACCACTAAGATTATCATTGGGCGTGACGTACTTGACCATCAATTAAAGTCCTAATTGTTTAGTGTTCAACTTGTAACGTACTCGAAAATGCAAAAACGTATAGACCAATCTGTCTCCCCATTATCATAAGGATATATGTTTGTTTTGATTAATCCTACAATAGCCAATGCTAATAAACAGGCAAATGTGCCTCACATGCTACCTTGTCCATAATATATTATGTATATTACCAGCATGAAGTAAGAGTCCTTAGATAAGATTAGAATGAAATTTTGTGTTTTGATTAAAAATTAGGATAAGAATAAGATAAATGAGAATTTCATCTCAAATATTGTCTTAGTTTTTTTTTTATCTTAAAAATATTTCTTTTTTGTTTTATCGTTATATTATTTTAAAATATAAATAAATTAGTTAAAATAATATCATTTTTATATGTTTAATAATAAAAATAAGATTAAATAATAGGTTTAAGATGAATTAGGATAAAACTTTATATATTTAAGATAGCAAGTGAAGTTTTTTCATATTTATAGTGTCATTGACTTTGAAAGAGAATCATGATAAGTTATAGAGATAAATTAAAAAAAAAAAAGGGAGTTTATATATAATAGATGATATATTATATTAATGAAAGATTTAATTAAAATATTAAGTAATTTTTCGCTAGCAAAGGAAAAAAAAAAAAAAAAAACTTCTTTTCAATGTTAGTCTATTTATATCTTGCAAAACATGTCATAAAATTTAAGGATTAGAATTTATTGCGCAGATTACACTCTTACTAGTTTTTTCATATTTACAATTACAACAGTAGAGTCAAGTAAATCTGAACTGATAAAGATTCAATCATCAACATCTGGGCAAATCATCAAATAAATAAAATTCAGATTAAGCCCATCTAGTTTTGCTTGTGTTTTTCTCTTGTGGTGGGTAGATTTTGATTCAATTGATAGCCGCATAAGTCCAAACCTAGACATATGACATTATAGTCTGAAAATATTTAAATTTAATTTATCTCTTGTTTGATAAAAACTCAAAAATCAACTAACTTTTCATTCATTACTTCATTGTATAGTATTTCGTAAAGAACAAAACTAGGAACCGAGTGTAGTTTCGAGACATGACGTAGCTAGCAAGAGAGATTCCATCAGCAAAATTAGTTGCAAGTTTGCATTATTGATGGATTTCCTTCTATGGTGAATAAATTCCATACTACGTTTGGGCCTCCAACGAGACCCAATCCATACTCGTCTTCTATCATATTTACGATATTGCCATCAGTCCAACCAACCTCCTTCTGTTCTGTTGTTTTGTAAGAGCCCAGTTACTCCAACCAACGTCAGTGGCTTGTAGTGCTACAGTCGGTAGCTTATTATCATCATCACATGACATGTTAAATACTATTTTCTTTGGTGGGTCCTTACATATTTTGCCAAGTAGACACCAATTTCCATGTGATGTGGACCAATAAGGAGACAGTGAATAGTTAGTTCTCATTGTCGTAAGCATGAGGATGAGATGACCTCAGAAACGATAAGATTGTTAATAGAGGTGAGATTAACTTGTAAATAAAATTATTCAAGAGATACTAGTTGTTTAACCAATCAAAATTTAGTGACAGAGATAGTAGTGCAAAAATTGAGACAAGAGACATTATTATGTAATGAACCAACTTTTAAGTTAAAAGAAAGGTGAATGAATGGTGATAGATCAAACTATTTCACCACTCTAAAGTAAAAAGAAATCCATGCTTGCTTTGGGTCCACACTGAACATGCTATATGCACATCACTGTTCATTATTGTGGTTAACATTTTATTGAAAAGAAAGAAAATGCAACTAACGGCATGCATGGAACATAATAATTTCGATGGCTGGGGTTAAAGGAAATAGTAATGGTGGCAGACAATGTAGGTTTCACCAAAATTACCTCTGACCCACCTACGCAGTAATGCAGACACAACATAATCTGAACCAAAATCTACCAATGCACTGCTACAACTAATCTAATCTAATCTCCTTGATTTGAAAGAAACAACTCATAAACATAAGCATTAATTTCATTATAATGGCATTGCTACTTATGCTAATGATAAATCAATCAACTATATATATATATATATATATATATATATATATATATAATATCACAGTTCATAAATTATTAAATAAATGAGTTGATCATTCAATAATTTATGAATTACTATGTCAACCATTGTAGGCAATCACCTTAACTTACTATACCAAAATTGAAATTATAAAAGTTAAGAATTGACTTGAATACAGTGAAGTCTTCCATCAATGTAAAACTTTATATATCATTGTCCATCAACGTACCAGTTGAGTAATGTAACTCCAAGTTTCTACATATATATAATATGATGCATCAATTCTTTCAAAGAAACTTTAAAGGCTATCTGGACATATGCTATCTGTCCCTAAAGAATCATGAAAGGGAGCAGAAAAGAAAGCAAAAGGACCAAAACTAAGAATAAAATAATGTTGCAGAGAACTTTCTTGTGTATTTTCATGATACATCCAGCTAGCTAATGTACTTGAAGAATATATGAATGAGCGGTCCTTTAGGTATAGCAGCACAGATGGACGTATATTCCATAGCTAGCCTCACAACTCTCAGGGATCAAAAACTCACTAAGTGTAGAATCTCTTAATTAATTATGGGAATCAAGAGTGTAACAAGGCCTTTTGTTAAGCAATCTTGCTTATGATACTGGTAATACTAAACTAAACGTGGGCACCTACACTACAAGCATCTAAAACAAGATTTGTTAATAATAATATAAATGTCGTTGTGGGTTCCTCTATTTGTGTAATGCATATAAGTTTTGTCTTCTTGTGGCATCAGGTACTCGCTGGAATTGCTTTTTTCAAGTGAAGGAATGGATTCGATTGAAAGAGGGAGAGCTGGGTGCAGCTTTTTTTGATGGGGGTGCCAAAAGTTGTTCATCTTTTTTAGGCTCGAAATTGTAGGGCACTGTATGATAGGAGGTCCCAGTTTGAGTCATTATTTGAGCCTTTGACAATAAATCACCTCTAGGTAAGGTTGAGTCGATGGGGGAGAGAGGGAGAGTCGAGAGTGGAACTGAGAGAGAAAAGGTCATCATTGCCAAAGAGTAAAAGGCAAAGGCTTGTGCATTGCCATGGGCCACCATCGCGCTAAATGAAATGTCAATGGCCACTGGCCACTGCATCCTCTTGATCTCTTTTAAAAAGGCTTGGCCCTTCAAAATCTCTCAAAGTCTCAGGCTTAATCGTAATCTTGATGAAAAGTTTTAACTTGAAAAGTTAACGTGAAAAGTGCCTTTATATATATATATGAAATATCAGATTTTTTCAGTAAAAAAATGAGACATTGCTGAGCTTTTGTACCATCTAAGAGTTAATAAGGTACCACATTAACAATTATGTCAGTTATTTTTTTTTTTATAAGAAATTAATCAGAGCACAATTTTACACGATTCATCTGTTTCCTCTTTATAAAAGAAGGATTCAAATTATTTAAACCCAAAGTGAAAAAAAAAATATCATGATATATCAATCAACGAATGAAAAAAGAGAAGTAACTTTTGCATACATATATAAATATGGATATATAATATATCTTCTATCATGTTCATACACAAGACAAACCACATTAACAATTATAACGTTTCCAGAGAAGTGCTTGAAACAGAGACCCCTCTTTTCTTTCATTCTTGGCTTTCTGGGTTTTGAAAAACTTGCAACATTATGTGGCTGTCGTGTGAAAATTTCAAAGGCTCCTTTTGCCACAATGATGTTCGACCAAAAGAAAGGTTTCAGTCTTTCAAATAAGTGTTTACATTTACAATATTCTCTCTCTAAAGATTCAACGTAATTACATATTCTGGTTGTTATTATCGTCCTTGGAGTTAAAAACATGAGAGTCACTGAGGCACACTAGTGAGTTATTAGGTAATGATATATGAACAGAGAGCTGCAATGAGCAGATAATCATCATGCTTTCTTAGATAGGCCGTGATGGCTCAACATTTTAGTCAACAGTTTAGCCAAAAGAGGCATAACATCCAATACCTTAAATAAAATTTTTATAATTTCTTGACTAATTAGAATTTAATAGTCTTACTCAGAGGCATAATATTTTTAGTTTTACTATATGTTTTGGTTTAATTTTTAAGAATTAGTTACAATACAATTTGAAAAAGTTTTTGTTATTTTTAAAATCTTGTTTAGTTGGCTAAATTAGATTAATCGTCTAATATGATATTAAATATAGAATAATTTTAAAAGATTGGGGCACAATAGATATTCATCAACCTAGAGAAACAACTCAAAGTGGTGCTGCTTAATTTCACTTCGACGGAGTTTTTTGCATTCAAGGTATTAAATTTAAGCAATTAATATATGGTTCTTGAAATGGCATGTATTTGGTTTGATAAAGAGAAATCTGAACAATGGTTTGACAAATGACATTACTATTGCTAACCTTTTTGCCTGTGTTTGTTCTCTTTTCTAATTTCGCTCTTTTATGTCCTTGGCTAATTAATACATCACCATACATATAAAGAAGCTTTTTTTTTAGTTTTACTGTTTCCATATTTTCCTTCCCGGTGGCTCAGCATACAAACATCATCGACCCACCACGACTTTAAGCCGAAATCTACTTTATAAGAACTTCGTTTTCTGAGGAATTTTGTTTTTTCTTTTGCAGAAAAAACTAAGCAAAATTTGAATCCTCTATACAAAGGAGAGAGAAAGCAGAATGAATAGGTTTCTTTTCTCCCATTTTTTCATTAATTTTCACAACAATAATAATAATGCAAACAATCTTTTTTTTTTTATCATAAAAGAAACATTTTTTGTAATGAAATTTGAATTAAAAATTTTTAAATAAAATAATTTAATCTTTACCGATTAAACTATTTTTTTATGGACAAAATTGGAGATGGTTTTTGTCATTAAGGTACAAAGCATGAAACGTTTGCGTCAATGGATGTCCACTTTAAAATAACATATCTTATTGTAATTGAAGGCGTGAATGTGTATGGACCCATACATACATACGACATGTCCATGTATGTTTTATATATCATAGGAAGTCTATAATGTTGAAAAGTAAAAATCACATGATAGATATCTTTGATTTCAATAAAACAAGATTGCGGCGGCTAACGATTCCTCATTTCTCGCCACCAATTACTCTTACAACCAACAATTTTTTTAAAACATTCAAATAAAAAAAGTAACTTTTTTTATGAAAAACAGAAGAAGAAGAAGAAGAAGAAGATGAAGAAGAGATTTTAAAGCCAGATCGTAAATAAAACCAGAAGAGATAGAAGAAGGCGTACCAGCAAATATAGACGATGGATTTGCTCAATCAATGCTGCACATCGTACATATTCTCTTATTCTCACACACAAGTCAAAGTTATTCACGTGAAACAACACATATATAGAATATGCCCATTTCATTTCATGTTAAAGCAGCAGAAAACAAAGAAAATAAGCATGGGAAGTCGCCATTATCATTCTGTTTCGTGTGTGAATATCTATATCTATATCTATATATATTATGATCAAAAGCATGTATAATTGAAAATTGAGATAGAAAAAGAATGGAAAAAAGAAAGATTCTAGCTTGCTATTATTTACAAATAATTAAAAGGGACCCAAGAGAAAGAACAGTGTTTAATTAATTCGATGGTCATGGTTGTTAAGAGATGATGATGCCAAGATTCTATCTTCCATGCATTAGCGTAAAATTATGCCTTTTTTTTTTTTTTCTTTCCTTTTCCCATTCGTTGTCTTTCGGTGGAGGTTCTTAATCAGAAGAACAATTGATCCATGGTTCCACCATACCTTCACCTCTAGCTGGAGCTACACGCTCTGGCCCTTTCTCTCCACGAAAATCTGACGAAGAAGCTGGGTAGCTTACTTTTCCATTTGTGGCGGCTCGCTCTATCGACAATCCATGATCACCATCGTTGTCTGTATCCTTTCCCTCGGCCCAGTTGGATGAGGGATTGCCAATAATGTGGGCCCTACACAATGCCCCATCCGATGATGTCGTCGACGAGGAAAACATGTTGTGGAGTCCAGAAGCAGCACCATCAACATTCGCATGGCTCAATCCGAATTCCTCTAAAGCACTCATTTTGAGGTGGGAATCAGCAGTTTGCGGGATAGAAGTAGAAGAATTTTCAAGTGGGTATTTTAGGATCGATTGGAAGTTGAGATCAATTGGGGTAGAGTGCATGTTCATGTTGAGAAAATTCTGTGGAGGCTGTTTGAGAAGTCCTCTTAAATCAGAAGACACTTGGTAGTTAATGGAAGTTGAATTAGTAGAAGGATTAGTTGAATTAGAAGCGAAGGTGCCGGCGTCCACAGTTGAAGAAGCGGTCGGAAAAGATGGGATTGAAGAAGAAGGAAGAGAGACAAATGGGTGAGACGGAGGCTGAAGTTTCTGAGCAAATGGGCGGAGAAGGTAGGGAGGTGGTGGTGGAAGGTCAAAATGAGGGGATCTTATGGCGGAAGCAGCAGCAGAACCAAAGAGATCCAACCGGGTTCTCGGGAAGGCCGAGGATGTAAAGGGTGGTGCCGGGATCCCAGTGAATTCCTGAACCATGGCACGGAAATTCGTGGTGTCTGTAGTCAGCACTGTAGTTGGTGCACGCCTCGACGCTCTCGACCGCTTCTTCGGGTTTCGAACAACGTTGTTGCTATTGCTGCTGTTGTTGTTGCTGTTGGTATTGTGAGCTTGATCATTGGTGGCTGCAGATACCGAAAGCAAACCCCCAGAAGCACTTTCCTGAGGCAGAGACTGGTGTAGTGTCGAAAAGGGAGCGTCTCTATTTGCAAATTGCCTTGAAAAAATAAGAGCTTGATTCTGTGGTGTTGGCGTTGAGGAAGCTGAAGAGCAAGGTATCAAGCCACCAAGATCGGCAGGATTTGGTTCGGATCTACCACTACCCGGTTTGTACCACACCATATCCAGATTAACAAGCGACGGCGACCTTTGTAACGGATCCAAGTAATTCGATAAAGGGTCCACCAACATATGGGTTTGGAGCTGCTGTGGTGGCGGTGGCTGCAGCTGCAGCTGTGGCCGTGGCTGTGTAGTGAAGGGACCAACATATGAATCGTACTCTTCGTCACCACCGCTGGAAGATTGCATACTACCACTGTTACCAGAATCCATGATCGATGCAGCAAGAGAGAAAAAGCAGCAGAGAAGACTAAAATGGAAAGACGTGAAGGGATGGTGCAGAGAGATTTGGTTATTCACACATGCCCTTTTAAGAGAACGATGCTAGTGCTACAGAATGAGGTATGGGCAAGACAAGAGAGAAAAAGCAAGAGATTTTTCTGGTTATCGTAGAAAAGGATTACAGAAAAGTACCCACGTCTTTATGGCTCTGATCTGCAACCCAGCCAGTACACAATTGCTTGGTTGAGGTTCACCTCCAGCCTCAGCCTCAGGCTTCCTTTTACTTTGAGCAAAAGTATACTATACACGTCAACAAGGTAATAAACAGCCCAAAGATCATAAATTTAATTCGTCTGTGTAAGCACAAGTTACTTTCTCTATATGGGTTTATTTGGGTTTGGGTTTTGGACTTGGACCTTGGCAGAAACACCTCTCTGGTCTATCTTGTGTATTAGGGTTTGTTTCAAGAAGAAAATGAAAAAGAGGGAGAGAAGAAAGGGATATGATTCTGCTTCTACTTGCGGTTTTACCCAGGAAAAGATCTGTGTAGGGTAGGGGAAGCCATGGCAGAAGGAGAGAGAAAGGAGTTGCTGCCCAGTTGCTCTAACTGGTCAAAGTATGTGAGAGTTGTGGCTTTGATTTGCAGTGTGAAATGGAGAAAAGATATGAAGGGATAGATCAAAAAAGAATATTGAATTCAATTAAAAAAATACATGATTATAAAAAAAAATTATTATTATTTTGGGTTTGTCTTAGATTTTTTTGAAACAGTGAGGTGGGGAAGCAACCAAACCAGAGTGACGGTGGTTGAATTAGCAAAGTGGAAGGAGAACCACCGTTGCCTTCTGGAAACAAATTTATGTTAAACAAATAAAAAGAAAAACTTTTTTATTCAACGTTAAGCCATTAGATTACATATATTGGCCTATGGCATTTAAAAATTGATAAATATTGCAACTTTTGTTTTTTCGTATTTGACCCGGTCAGAATCCATGATAAATTATGAGTGAGCAAAATGAAAAGTCAAACATGTTGGGATCTAAAAATTAAGTTATGTCTGTTTTTGTTGTTCTGAGACTAGAGTCAAGAGAATTAAAAGAAAAGTATAAGTAAAATTCTTAAATGAGTATATTTTATTTTGAATTATAAATTTTTAATTTAGTATAAATTGTAAAAAAAATTATATAATTTTTTAGTGTAAATATTTATTAGCTCTTTATAAGTTTTTAATTATAATTTTTATTCTTCTAACTCGTCAAGACTTCTCAATTATTTTTGTATTATTAAATAAAGTAGTAACATTATCTTTTACAATAAAAATAATATAATATATAATATATAAAATTGATATAGCTTAAATAATAAAATAAATAACTTAAAATTATAAAAATTAAATTAAATAAAAGAATTATAATAGTAATTTTTTATGTATACTCTCATCACCTTAAAAAAAAATTGATACATTCCAAGATAAATAATATTTTAGATGAATATTTAAAATATTCATAACATTTGTAAATTAATTTTTTATGTTTTTACATCTATATTAATTTTTATTTCAGTTTTATTCTTATAAATAATTAAAAAATAAAAAAGTGTACCTAAACAATTTTACCACAACTTAGCTGAAAGTTTAGAAAGAAAATATATATATTTCATGAGACTATTCTTGGTGGAGATGAAAAGCATTAAATGGTAGACATCTTTCAATGAGAGCAAATCTAAACTTCAAAACTCAAAATCAAAAAAAGAAAAAAAAAATTCAAACATTTGCTCCGAAATTTAAAGTCTATTTGGCTTGACTTTTTTTAAAAATTTTAAAAATTAAAATCTTATTTGTTTAGAAGTAAGTGAAAGAATATTTTTTAAATAAATTCAAACAAAAAAAATAATTTCACTTTCAAGCGGGCTCTCATAGTTAACATTTTACTGGTAAAAATTTGATAGACTAATACTTTATGTATACTTCTTTATATTTTATATTTTTTTTTTTATATTTCTCTTATTTTTATTTATTTTTCTTTTCTAATTACAGCTTTTTAGTAACTAATATACATGTATATGCAGATTGGGTGTACACCAATACATTTGCAAATAGTATTTTCCAATATGATATTTATCCCCTAAAAGTCTACTTGATATCTTTTACCTTTACTTTAAAGGCTTTAGCTAATATTTTCCCAATAACTTATTTTCATGTTTACTAATTAAGTGCCAATACTTTTCTTTTCTATAATGAGGGTGTCTTTTAGGGAAGAAAATGAAATTTCCAATTCTATCCTTTGGATATTGCTTGATAGATAGATGGATGAATCAGTTCAACAACCTGCATCTAAGTTCGCTACAACCATCAAAACTAAAATGGAAGCAAAGCGTTAATTTGTTCTTTCATGAATAAAACTTCCTTTGCTTCCTTTTTTTAAAATATTCCCTCACAATTAAACTGGACAAAATGAGTTTTTATATTTTAAGTAAAAAATAAAAAATATTTTTATTTTTAACTTAAAATATAAAAATTAATTTTATTTTATTTTAATTTTTTTTAATAGGAACAACATGGTCTTACATTAACTTGCTTAATTTAATGCCCACTAAAACACATCCAAGTGAAAGACGATGGACCCTTTGACCTAACTGACCGCGTATTCAAATATGAAAAACTGGAAGTTGATGGAAGATTACCCTACGGATACGGTTCAGACCTTGACTGCCCTTTTTTCTTGTCCTTGTTAAAAAAGGTTGATATCAATTTATTACATATTTGATTAATTTTTGATATCGAATAAGTACTAATGAGATCTTCCATCTACTACCACGGGAGGTCTTGTGGTATTTTCTTCACTTCAAACAAAATGGTTACTTAAATAGGAAATTTTCATAACAACCAAATTCCAGTCTTAAATAGGAAAACAATTTAGTCATATGTTTTTAAGTTACGCTTCCCCTCCAAATATCTTTAAAAATGGGAGATTTACAAGAGAGGGAATTAATAAGACACTAAAATCCCTCCAATTAATTTTATGAAGAGGAAAAAAAATAATACTTACACTATGGTACTTTGTATCGCAAAAATTCTTGCAACCACTTTATCTCAAACACAATTGATAGTAACATGGGTTGTTATCTTTGTTTATAATTTTTAAAACTATCTTGAATTTATTATTATATTGAATATTAATTAAATTTTGATGTAGTTATATTTTTAAAGTTTAAACTCAATTTTTTTTATTAAATTAGAATAATAATTTTTGTTAATTAATTTATATGCTTAGTGTATTAGTTTTGTTTATATTTAAAATATTTTCAAACACTTTAGACATTTATGTTAATAATAATATTAAATTTCTTCTAATAAAAGTAACTCTAAACTGAATTGATTATGACTGAACAAATACTTATTATTGAAGCGTTTATATTGGAACACATGTCATGAAACAATATCCCGATTGATGAACTAATTATGTCGAAATCAAGTTACTTGAAGATTCAAAACTATTTTAATTTGTAATTTACTTGGATGTGGTCATTATCTGCGCCACCTACAAAAGATAGAGTATGTGATAAATCAAGGATAGATAACATTGGGAAATGATGGGACCTCTAATTTCCATTATTGTCGATATAATTAGACATGTAACTCATCCACACAAAAATGCAACTAAACATTAGTAACATTCTTGTCTTTGATCATGTCCACCGTCTGATTAATTGAACCTTGATGGACGGTTCAAAAAATATATATTCACGATGGCACAGGCTTTGACGTTGAACTTTCATGGCTAAAAAAAGGTTAAACTTAGAGACGCAAATCACTTAAAAATCATTTACCACTAAACTATACTTTTATTATTAGCTTATATAAATATTGCAAAGTTTATTTGTTATATGAGAATGTATTTGAATTATGTTTTAAAAAAGAAATCAATGAGTTTTATTTAAAAATTCTGCGCGAAATATAAATATATAGCGTATTAATTTTAACGAGAGCGACAATATATAAATAATCAGAATTATATAAAATAATTTATAACAATCAATTTTTTTTATATGAACAATTAAATTTTTGACTAATACAATATTTAATAAATCACAAAGAATAATTCATTTATAAGTAAATTTTTTTAAGTTTACACTTGTCTTAACACAATAAAAACGAAGAGATTGATTGATCAGTATATATTTGTCACTTTCCTTTACGGCTTTTTTCTATTCCAAATCCTTCCAAGATTCTTTCCCATCTAAACCAAATTAAGAAAATGAAACAATAAAACGTTATAACCTATGATGCATCAAAGCTGCACAATGTTAATGGAACACGAATAATATTCGTCATTTATAATAACTTAATATTTCAAGAAAATCAAGGAGATTTATGGCACAATAGTACGATTATATATTTAAAAAAAAAAAAAGAAGAAGCAAAAATAGCATTTTTTTTTTTTAATATGGCAGAGGCAAGAAAAAGAGCAAAAAAAAGTTTGAATAACAGGTGAAGTAATTTTATAAATTTAAAAAAAAAAAATTTCACCAATTTGTTAAGGAGAGAAATAAGTTTTTTTTTTTTTCTAAAATATTTATTCTATTACATCTTAATTCTTTTTTTTAGTATTTGCCATCTGTATTAATTTTAAAAGTATGAATATTAACTTATAGTAAATACAAGATCACTACTTACATTTGAAAAAAAAAATCAAATAAAATATACCTTATAAAAAATGAAAGTATGACTCTTCCAAACTTAGCACAAGATTAATAATTAATTATGTTATAATTCTTTGTACACACATTCACATAGAAAAAAAAAAATCTTTGCATACACATAGATATATAGTTGAAACTAGATAGGAGCCATCTAGTTTGATTTGTATCTTGATAAGCTACTGAATGATTTAGAATTAGACAGCACTGCTGACTATATAGAAAACAAAATAGACTGGATGGAAAGTGATATTTATTAACAATTAAGGGAGTAATTCATTAAAAAGATTTATGCAAAAAATAGAGAAGGGACTGATTCAAGATTCAATTGGTTCAATTAGTTGAATTGGATGGTTAAATAATACCTACATAAATTATCACTTAAATATGTTTGAGAATTTAAAATTAGTTGATAAAATTAAAAAAGAAATAATCTAAATATCAAACAATATTTTTTAATAAAACATAAAATGATCAGCTTAAATAATTAACAAAATTATCCCACTTTTTACTCAATAAATTCTTTATATGTATTTTTTTATATATATCTATAGAATTTTTTAAGGCAAAAAACAAATTAAGTTAAATTATATTCTACAGTGATCTGCAGCAAACAATGCAAACTGAATTTTTAAAAATAAATCATATATTCGAGTTGGTAATTAAGTGATTTGAGGGAGACAAATTAAATTCCAATTCCAATTCTCCCTCAACGGATATATTCCCCTAATCGTATAGTAGTGCCTCTTCAGACTTAAGCACCACTTATACGAATATTTTTTTCATGTATTTCTCTTCTCATCATCCCTTTTATGGTGGTTTCCTCTCTGGTGTTATTCTCCACCATCCCTCAAGAATCAATACAACTAAAAAAGATGGATACCAGAATATATATATATATATATATATATGGTGAAAATGAAATAATCTAGAGAGGTTGTCAAAGAAATACTCAAATACCTGGCCTCATCAATTAAATATGTGTGTGTGTGTGTATATGTATATATATATATATTTCATGTTTTTCTCCTGCGAAACAATTATTGAGGTACGACCAAGCTGTATCTTTGTTGCCACGTTATATATATGATATCTCTCATATCTAATCTATATATATGATTAGGCTTAACTTTTTTAATGTTGCTTTACCTAAACATGAAGCAAATTTCAAGTTATAGAATGGTGCTTACACATATGATTAGACACCACTTAACCTTTCTGATTTTTTAGCCTTTTTTGTTTTTTCTTTTAAAGTAGAAGCTAATTACTTACCAAATTGATTAACTCTGCAACATTATTGTATTTAGGTAAACCAAGTTGCAGCTGGTTCACAGGTTGGTTGCATGATCGATTAAGTAATCATGGGAGATAAAAAGTATCAACAGTTGCTAATGTGTATATATATATAGGGAATATAAATATAATCATAAAGAGATACTTAGGATGAGTATTAATATATCACAGAAATAGATTTAGGGCTCAGAGCGTATCTTTTTTATAATCAAAAGAGATTCTAAGTTACGCAACTCTTTATACTCAAATGCAACTCCTTATAATTTTAAGTATTTGTTTTGTTGTATATAGTTTATAGGTCTAATCGATCTAGAAATATAAGTTCTTTTAACAACCGATCTAAAATAAGAAAATCTACACTTTTGAGCTTGATTGTTTTTAAATTTATACTAGAACTGATCTAAAAAGATTTTCTTGCAGCAGTGTAAAATTTAATTTCATGCCTAATGCTGAGATATAATTCAATTTTTATTTTTTTTGTTTTATCTTTGTTATTAGGTGAAAGCTTCCCTCATTGAAGTAATTAATCTCTTGCATGCTTCTTCATCTTAATTTTTTGTTAAGAAAACTTTGTCTGAACCAGATTATGTATCAGAATTGTGAATCTTATCTTTAGAGAGAAGTTTGATGCACGAATGCATAGGGCACACATAAATGTCCCCTGAGGCTGAGGTACACTGCCAAATAATTAAGCAGGATGGGAGAGATAGATAGATACCTTAACGATGATGGCGAAGAAGCTAGCTAGCAAGGCAACACCACTTTTCCTGATTCCACAGTGATGTGAATTGAAAAACCTAATTTTCAATCAGAATCTAATGTGACTGCAAATTTAATTTCATCGTACCCATCGCTATTTTGACAACTCCAATGCCACCTAACAGTCCCAATCCGAATCCCAGTCTTCTTTTCACTCACATCCTCTCTCTCTCTCTCTCTATATATATATGTGTGTGCGTGTGTGCATGCGTGCGTGCGAGCGTGTTATTGCATTTTTATTTTTATTTTTGAAAAAAAAAAACTTTTTCTAAACCATCAAACTTAATGGCATATCTTTTTTGTCACTAAAAAATTTTTAAGTGTAAATTTACTCTTTTTTTTTTTTGTTACATGACGATAAGAAAAATCCAACCTGATTTGTTCATATACTGTCAAACTCTATCACCACTAATAGTATGAAGTTAGGGGCAAAGGAAGCAGGACAAATGGAAGTTACGGTCGCCAAATTATTAATTTTTCGTTAATAATTTAGTATTATATAATTATTGTATATTTAATCTTTTAAACAGAAAACAAAACGGTGCATTCAGGCCCATAATGATATGTAGAAGTGAGCTTCTTCTGCTTTTGCGATGGCCTTCATTATTTTGTGCAGTACTTACCATGCCTCAGGCATGGCACGTGTATTCATCGATCACGAGCGAACTGTTTATAGTTCAATAACTGCAATTCTCGACGAATTAATATGTGAGTTGTTAAGATAATTAGTGGCCAATTTTTTTTTTTACCAACTCACAAATTGTTACATTGAAGTTATCAACCAAATGAGTATATTGTTTAGTTTTTTTATCAAATATATTTTAGTTATTTATTTTTATTTATTGTTCACATCATTTGACACATATATCTTAAATAAATCTAAATATATTAAAGTCACTGGTGTGCATGAAATAAGATGATGATGCCCCATCTTGTCAATTGTCAAACTCGCAGGGATTCATAGACAGATAGACATGTAAAGAGCTATAAGTTGCATCGCCATGGAGATCTATAGAAGCAAGAAATTAGTTTGCAGTACACGACACCCAGCGCGCATGCGGGGCGAGAATATGCAGAAGCAGCCTTTGATGGATGCACATGACTTGACAGTGATCAGAAAGAGAACCGAAACTAAAGAGTTCAAGATGGAATACTGACAACACCAGCAACAAGCCCTACCTACAATCCTTCTAAGCTATCAATTGGCTTTCTGAAAACCTTCTAAGCTGCAAACAGCATACTGTCCATCATCTTTGCTTGATCATAAATGTAACCAGCATCATCATGGTTTTACATATTAGTTTGCATGACCTTTTGAATTGTGAGAGTGGATATTTGATGGTATCTTCCAATGGAGGATTGAATCAAATGCGAGCTGGAGTAAGATTCATTAATAATTAGCTTTCATATGTTAAAATTTGCTGCAATATATGCAATTGTCTTTTCTTATTTTGGTGGTGTTATGCAGATCTGTGACATGGTCACCATTGCAAGATATTTAAATGTCACTCTTATAGTTCCTGAATTGGATAATACATCCTTTTGGAATGATCATAGGTGAGTGGACCTACTTCTCCTCTTTCTTTCTTTTTTGCCCTTTGTTCTTTTTCCATATCTTATTTTGTTTTACTATATACATCCCAAAAAAATAAATAAATAAAAATATGGGCAAATTTTTGGTCATGTATGGCATTACTCATCAAAGTTTCCAAACATAAACCTAAAAATTAAGTAGTAGAAGTAGTAGTATATTCTCTATTTTGGTTTACTAAAGTGATGAATGAATTAAAACATTAAAATTTTGATTTGGTAGAATTATATATAAGAAAAGGAAATTGGCCCACTAAGAATTTTTTGTTTGTGATGACAGCCAATTCCAAGACATATTTGATGTGGATTATTTCATCACATCTTTGAGAGATCAAGTTAGAATACTAAAAGAATTGCCTCCCCAACAAAACAAGAAGGTGGAAACAGAGTCAGTCTATTCCATGCCACCCATTAGCTGGTCCAACATGACATATTACTATGATGTGGTAGGTAATTCCAAGACGATAGAGGAGACCAAAAGGTGTTATGGTGCCTAAGTTTACAAATTTGCCTTAACTTTATCTAATATTTTTTATATTTTAACTCTTAATAAAAAAAATTTTATTATCATATGTTACATGATATTTAATCTCTGCTTTTTTTTTCCAAACCCTGACTTCGTCATTGGGTAATCCCACGTACACATATATAGCAATAGGTAGAGACAATCCATGAAGCAATTTTAACAGTTTACTCTTCTTGGTGTTTTTCAGATTCTTCCTCGTATAAAAACATACGAAATTGTTCACTTCACTAAATCTGATGCAACGCTTGCAAACAACGGGATCCCTGATGAAGTTCAGAAACTGCGTTGCCGAGTGAACTACCATGCTATGAGATTTGCCCCCTCAGTTGAGCAATTGGCTAAGAAGATTGTGAGAATTCTTAAGGAGAGAGGACCTCACTTGGCCCTCCATCTTAGATATGAAGTGGACATGATAGCCTTCTCTGGTTGCAATGAAGGTTGCAGCGAGGAAGAGATTGATGAATTGACAAAAATGAGGTAGACCCGATATTATTATTCCTTTCTTTTGTTAAATATAGTGTAAAATCATTCATCGTTTTCGTCCAATAACTTAAGTAATTTAGATTAAATTAATTTTTATTATGGTATTAGGTTTTTTCAACATCGATTTTTATTTAATAATTTAAGTTTTTAGTTTGAATTAGTTCTTAAAATCTTCGACTATTAGATAATTTGCTTCTATAGTATAGTATTCTACTCATTATTTTATTTGCTTATGAAATTTAGATATAACTATGTATGGTGGAAAGCGAAGGAGATAGATTCTGTGAAGAAAAGATTAGATGGTTTATGCCCTCTAACTCCTGAAGAAACTGCTTATACAAGTCTATATTGCTGCTGGGGATATATACAAATCAGGCAAAAGAATGGCAGCACTCAAAGAGGCTTTTCCCAATTTGGTTAGTGCATTGAAAAACCCAAATGGCAATTTCTTCAACTGCTGAGACCTAAAACCATTAACTTTGTGTCTTTATTTTATGCGAGATAGGTTAAGAAGGAGACATTGTTGGAGCCCTCAGAACTTGAACCTTTCAAGAACCATTCTAACCAAATGGCAGCATTGGATTATTATGTGTCAATAGAAAGTGATATTTTTGTTCCCACGTACAAAGGCCACATGGTAAAATTGGTTGAAGGACACAGAAGGTACAAGCTCTTTACTTGATCTTGTAATGTCAACCACATAGCTACTATATTCATCAAATTTTTTACTTAAAAATATATTGCAAATTAAACTTTAAAACTTTGTATATAAAAAGTTTTGCATTCAAAAATTTATTAATTATTGCTTTTGTTTCAAATAAAGATTAAATTTGTATTCAATATGTGAAAATACCTCGAGTGTAAATTAAAAAAGTATATAAATGTATTTGTTGGAATACCTTTATTGTTTAGATATGAATTTGTCATAATTTCTTTGCAAATTTGTTTTTCAGGTATTTGGGTTTCAGGAAGACAATTCTTTCAGACAGAAAGCTTCTGGTTGAGCTGATAGACCAATACAAGAATGGGACAGTAAACTGGAACCAGTTCTCTGCTGAAGTGAAGGCTGCTCATGCAGATCGTTTAGGGAACCCAACAGCAAGATCAGTGGTGCCTGGTAAACCCAATTAGAGGATTATTTCTACACAAACCCACAAGAGTGCACTGATCTTCATGGGATTTGAAAGAGCTTAATTGATGCTCAAGTGTTTGCAATATTGAATCGGTTTTCCATATATTTGTACTTAGTAAATTAAATGCCCAGCGAAGGCAAGGCAATGTGCAATTTATTGGTGTAATATATTTCTATTTCTCAATAAATCATTCTTTTTGGTTTAAGAATATCAGTTTACACGTTGCTACTTTGGTAAATTGATAGGGCTAACCTTCCCAGTATATATATTTAAAGAAAGATGATGGTACACTTAATTTGAGATTACTAAAATTGCATAGGAACATGTAAATAAATATATTATCAGTCTAATCAATAAATAATGTTTTACTAGTAATGGTAAAAGTAGTAAAAATTAAACTTTAAATCCCTATAATTTTTACTAGTTCTTATCTAATTATAGGGGTCTTTTACTTTTAATATTTTTTTGGCCAACCCTTGTTCTAACACTATTAGGATAAAAAAGAAAATAAAACTAGACAACTTGAGACTATTATGATGTTTAAGTTAGAATTCAACAATTTGACAAAATAAGTGACTATTTTAGAGTGGGATGGGCCTGTTAGCCAATTGGGTCAGAAGTGACAAATTGGGCCTAAAAGGCCTGGTAAAAGTAAAACTCTTTCTTTTTTTAAAAAAAAAATGTGATTAATAGAGGGAAACTGATTTTTTTATGACATTTTCATATTAGAAGAGTGAACACTGAAATGATGAAATCGACACTTGTCATCAGTCATGTTATATAATTTATACAAAAAAATTCACTCATTGGCTTCAACTCTAGACTGATTTAGATAAATAACAAAGTGCTCACTCGCATAGAGGACGGCCATATTCTTACACTATTTTTAATTATCACATTTTTTTTACACCTTTCATTATGTCTACAGTCAAAATTAGATAACAAAGTTTAAGGTTTTTGTTAAATAATTAATTATATCTACAGTCAAAAGAGTTTTTTGGTTTTCTTGTCACTTGTGAACCATCTTTGTTAGTCAAATTGGGCTATTTGCAGAAATTGATCTAGGGTGTGTTGTTAGAAAAATATGGGGTGTGAAAAGAATTCATACATTGTGGTCTTTTTGCTGACTGATTATTAATGGACTAGTCGTATCGGGCCGCAAACCTATCTTATAGCTTTAGGCTAAACCAAACATTGGGTCACTTGTGTTCTTGCCTTCGCTCATTTTGTTTTCTCACCTATTTTTCTTTTCACACCTCTTCACCACTTTGATTGAGGGAGTGAAAAGAAAAATGGTGGGTGCAAGGAGAGAGACACATCTTAGCCCTGGGAATGCAATATTACGTACCATGTTCTGTCAGTAACAGAACATAGAACATTGTAAAAATTTCATAACTAACATATAATGCTTCATGAAGATATCATTAATTTCCTAAGATCACATAACTGACATTACAAGATTTAGGGGATATCATGCAATAAAGCAAAAGATTGGAAATTTTTTCAAAGGGTGCTAATGTAATATAGAAGCAAATATTTATAAATGATACATAATTGATATTATTTTAATGCAGTTTCAGTTTCATAGCTTTAAAAAATTGTATTTTAATGTATCTATTTAATATTTATGACATCAATAAATTCAATGCAATTAATTGAATAAGTTTGTTGCAGTTAATTCACAGTTATTATTACAAATACACAATTGATGTTATTTCATTAAGATTTGACTATGATGATAACAAATATGCAGCGAGATCACCGTAGAAGAGTCCAAAACCTTTTCTGGAAATGCAAGTAAGTTAATATTACATACCACGTGTCATTAATAGAACATAGAATATTATAAATATTTCATAACAACATATAATGCTGAAGATATCTCAAGATCACCTAACTGACATTACAAGATTTAGTAGATATCATGTAATAAAGTAAACGATTTGAAATTTTCTTAAAGGAAAAATCTTTATAAATAATATAAATAAGCAGTTATAATTTGACAACTTTAAAATTTATATTTTAATGTACCTATTTAATATTTATGACATCAACAGATTCAGTGCAATTAATGAATAAGTTTGGTTATTGATACGATTTTGTGCCTCATTATAAATGACATTAATTGACTGAACCAGGCTCAGCGCTATATATATTCGGCCGCAAGAAAGCCATAGCCTCTAGACAATGAACCCTGAAAAGGGTTCCTGCAGCACTGTGTTCCGGGCAGAATCCGCCACTCCACAGAGGGGCTACGGCGACATCAGGGCGGCGGCTACGGCGACGTCAAGGTGGTCGTGAAGTCCACCGCAATCCCATCCTGCGCTCTTTCGTTATTGAAAGAGGAAAACATTCTTAACCACCTCCGACCGGTGTCCCCAGATTTTCCAGTGCTATGGCAGCGAGATCACCGTAGAGGATGGTCTGTGTCCGAAACCTTTTCTTGGAGTTTGTTTGATCAAGTCAGGGGCTTATCTTGAGAGTGCCGCTCAGAAGTCTTTCTTGCATTCGCCGCATGGGTTTCGTTCTTGCCTTTCTGGGGACTGAAACGGCGTCGTGTTATCAGTTGAGGATCTTCGACTTTGGATCGGCCAAGACTTTAGAAGAGAAGCGGAACTTCAATTCCAGTTATTGGAGGGGTAGGTTCAGGGGCACTCCGTTGTACATGTCGCCGAAATCGGTGGGAACAACCATGAGTCGACTTCGAAGATACTGCTGTTGCATATCTATATATATATTCCAATGGTTCTGCCAACGGTTTCTGTACTGGTTTGCTGATAAATAACAATGGGATTAATGCGTTTCATGAGATACACCCACATCTTCAATCTTCAGTCCGTTAACTGCACAGAACTGGATACCACTTTCAACCATCAAAGCACTGGATCAACGGTATTGTTCCTAAATTCCTCAAATACTTTTAATGCCGATACATGTAGCATTTTAACTATTTATAGTATTCTGACTTTGTTTAAGTGAAGAGATTTGGAGTTCGATTCTATTGGTTTCTTTTTTTCCTTCTTCTGGTTTAGTCAATTTGTTGATTCTCTTAGTTTAGTTGTGTGAAAAACCCTAACAAACCCTAACCTCACCAGTTTGGATTGGTGAGAGAATGGGGAGAGAAGGGATAAATATAAAATTTACAATCAACCAAACAATACAGAATATGAAAGACAATTTTGGAAATCCCCTACCCTCCAAACCGAAGTGTTCTTTTAATAAAATTTATTTTCTTCCCTTCAACCAAACACTGTATCTGTTGTTAGTGCCGGATAAAGTTAAGAAATTTCATGCTTAGGCTTTATGGGATATCTTACTCTTTGGGGCATTAAACTTAATAAGGAATTGGAAATTATGAAAATTAATATTGACGAAAGTAAATAGTATAGATTTTTTTTTTTTTTTACTAATTACATCCCATAATTCATGTCAATCAAATTCTCAAATCATGCACAATTGATGTTTTTATCTTTCATTTTCTTACAATTTTTACCTGTCTTGAAACCAGAATTTCTTTTTCGGGGAGATTTCAATCAACCATTCATACAGCAAAGCAAAGGATAGAGTTCATGGCAACACCGAATCTTGGATTTTCCGTGTGATTTTCTCCCAGAAGTGGAAAACCTTATTTTCTAAGGTATGTTATTCTATTTGACTTAACTTTTTGTTTTTTAGTATATTTTGAAAATGATTTTCATATTCATGTATTTTTGTGTTTTCATTGACCTTTAAAAATAATATTTAACTTTATTAGCTGTTTTCATACTGTTTATTGTATTTTTTTTATTTTTGTTTTAATTTGAATAAATAATTTTCTGAAAATGTATTTCCCGAAATATTTTCTTTTTGTTTTCTCAAAAAAAAATTTTACTGAAAATGTATTTGTTAATTTGTTATTGACATTTATTTGAAATATTAAAAATAATTACAGTTTTTATTCACTTTATTTATAAAAATGTTTTTTACAAAATTTGATTCAGCAAGTTTTTTCAAAATATTATTTCCAAAAATTCATTTTTGACAATGTTTTCTTTTTTTTCTTCTAACAATATTATTTTCTGAAAATGTATTTTTAAAAGATTTTTTTATTGAAAATCCTTTTGTAAAAATGTTATTACAATTCTAATATTTTTATAATTTTAGAAACACCCTCACTCTTAATATTAAGATTTATCTTTTAAGCTTTTAAAATTTAAAATGTTGTATTGGTGTTTAGGTTAGGGTTTAGGGTTAACATTTAAGGTTAAGGGTTTGTGTTAAGATTAGAGTTTATAGTAAGTTAAAGATTAGTGATTAGAGTAAGTTCAGGGTAAGGGTTTAAATCTAAATTTTAAAATCTTAAATTATAAATTTTATATTAAGAGTGAGGAGAATTTTATAAAAAATATGATTTTACAAAAAATATATTATTAAAAAGTTTTTCTTTTGTTTTCTAAAAATGCTTTTCAAAGAAAAAATATTTTTAAAAATTTTATTTTGTTTTCCAAATTTTTTTTCATGAAAAAATATTTTTAAAAATGTTTTTCTTTTGTATTCCAAAATTTTGTACTGAAATTTTTTTTTATAAATATTTTTCTTTTGTTCACTAAAAATGTTTTTTCACAGAAAATATATTTTGAAAACCCAATTTTTGTTGGAAATGATTTGTTTTCCAAATGTATGTTAAAAATGTTTTTTACTGAAAAAATATTTTTAAAATATTTTTCTTTTGTTTTCTAAAAATGATTTTTTAATGAAAATGTATTTTACAAATTTTTTTCTATAGTTTACCAAAAATTTCTTTATAAATTTTTTTCTTTTGTTTTCTAAAAATGTTTTTTCACAGAAAATGTATTTTGAAAACTCAATTTGTGTTGGAAATGATTTTTTTTACAAAAAATTTTTTACTGAAAATATATTCTTAAAAATGTTTTTCTTTTGTTTTCTACAAACATTTTTTCACAGAAAATGTATTTTGAAAACTCAATTTTTGTTGGAAATTATTTTTTTTTCCAAAATGTTTTTTACTGAAAATTTTTTACCGAAAATTTATTTTTATAAATATTTTTCTTTTGTTTACTAAAAATATTTCTTCACAAAAAAAGTATTTTGAAAACTCAATTTTTTTTGGAAATGATTTGTTTTCCAAATGTATTTAAAAAATGTTTTTCTTTTGTTTTCCAAAAATGTTTTTTACTGAAAATAGATTTTTAAATTGTTTTTCTTTTGTTTTCTAAAAATGCTTTTTCAATGAAAATGTATTTTCAAAAAATTTATTCTTTTGTTTTCAGAAAAAAAAACTTATAAATATTTTTCTTTTGTTTTCTAAAAATGTTCTCTCACAGAAAATGTATTTTGAAAACTAATTTTTTTTTTTTGGAAATGATTTGTTTTCCAAATGTATTTTAAAAATGTTTTTCTTTTGTTTTCCAAAAATGTTTTTTTTTTAAAAAAATTACTTTTATAAATATATATTTTTTGTTTTCTAAAAATGTTTTCTCACAGAAAATGTATTTTGAAAACTCAATTTGTTTTCCAAAACTTTTTTGACCGAAAATATATTTTTAAAATGTTTTTCTTTTGTTTTCTAAAATTGCTTTTTGGATGTAAATGTATTTTAAAAATTTCTTTTGTTCTCCAAAAATGTTTTTCTTTTGCTTTCTATAAACGTTTTTTTACCGAAAATTTATTTCTATAAATATTTTTTTAGTTTACTAAAATTATTTTTCACAGAAAATGCACTTTGAAAACTCTATTTTTTTTGGAAATTATTTGTTTTCCAACATGGTTTTTACTGAAAATATATTTTGAAAATGTTTTTCTTTTGATTTCTAAAAAATCTTTTTCAATGAAAATGTATTTTCAAAAAAGTTATTCTTTTGTTTTCAGAAAAAAAAAATTTATAAATATTTTTCTTTTGTTTTCTAAAAATGTTCTCTCACGGAAAATGTAATTTGAAATCTATTTTTTTTTTTGGAAATGATTTGTTTTCCAAAAATATTTTTAAAATGTTTTTCTTTTGTTTTCCAAAAATGTTTTTTTTAAAAAAAAATTACTTTTATAAATATATATTTTCTGTTTTCTAAAAATGTTTTCTCACAGAAAATGTATTTTGAAAACTCAATTTGTTTTCCAAAACTTTTTTGACTGAAAATATATTTTAAAATGTTTTTCTTTTCTTTTCTAAAATTGCTTTTTGGATGAAAATGTATTTTAAAAATTTCTTTTGTTTTCTACGAACGTTTTTACCGAAAATTTATTTCTATAAATATTTTTTTAGTTTACTAAAATTATTTTTCACAGAAAATGCACTTTGAAAACTCTTTTTTTTTTGAAAATTATTTGTTTTCCAACATGGTTTTTACTGAAAATATATTTTCAAAATGTTTTTCTTTTGTTTTCTAAAAAAGCTTTGTCAATGAAACTGTATTTCAAAAATATTTTTCTTTTCGATTCCAAAAATGAATTTCCTGAAAATATAATCTTAAAATGTTTTTCCTTTTTAAAAAAAATTAATGAAAATTTATTTTAAAAATGCTTCTCTTTTCTTTTCCAAGAAAAATTTTTACCGAAAATTTATTTTTATAAATATTTTTCTTTTGTTTACTAAAAATGTTTCTTCACAAAAAATGTATTTTGAAAACTCAATTTTTTTGGAAATGATTTGTTTTCCAAATGTATTTAAAAAATGTTTTTCTTTTGTTTTCTAAAAACTTATTTTTATACATATTTTTCTTTTGTTTACTAAAAATGTTTCTTCACAAAAAATGTATTTTCAAAACTCAACTTTTTTTGGCAATGATTTGTTTTCCAAATGTATTTAAAAAAAAAATTCTTTTGTTTTCCAAAAATGTTTTTTACTGAAAATATATTTTTCAAATGTTTTTCTTTTATTTTCTAAAAATGCTTTTTCAATGATAATGTATTTGAAAAAAAGTTTTCTTTTGTTTTCTAAAAATGTTCTCTCAGAGAAAATGTATTTTGAAAACTAATTTTTTTTTTAGGAAATGATTTGCTTTCCAAATGTATTTTAAAAATGTTTTTCTTTTGTTTTCCAAAAAATTTTCTTACCAAAAAGTTATTTTTATAAATATTTTTCTTTTCTTTTCTAAAAAAATTTTTTCACAGAAAATGTATTTCGAAAAGTCAATTTGTGTTGGAAATTATTTTTTTTCCAAAAAAATTTTCACCGAAAATATATTTTTTAAATTCTTTTCTTATCTTTTCTTTTCTACAATTGCTTTTTTGTTGAAAATGTATTTTAAAAATGTTTTTCTTTTGTTTTCTACAAACGTTTTTTTACCGAAATTTATTTTTATAAATATTTTTTTAGTTTACTAAAAAAAATTTTCACAGAAAATGTACTTTGAAAACGCAATTTTTGTTGGAAGTTATTTTTTTTCCAAAATGTTTTTTACTGAAAATATGTTTTCAAAATATTTTTCTTTTGTTTTCTAAAAAAGCTTTTTGAATGAAAATGTATTTTAAAAATATTTTTCTTTTGGTTTCCAAAAATATATTTTTCTGAAAATATTTTTTAAAATGTTTTTCTTTTTTTAAAAAAATTGATGAAAATTTATTTTAAAAATGCTTTTCTTTATTTTTTCAAAATTTTTTTTTAGTGAAAATTTATTTTTATACATATTTTTCTTTTATTTACTAAAAAGGTTTCTTCACAAAAAATGTATTTTGAAAACGCATTTTTTTTTGGAAATGATTTGTTTTCCGAATGTAATTAAAAAAGGTTTTTCTTTTGTTTTCCCAAACTGTTTTTTACTGAAAATATATTTTTAAAATGTCTTTCTTTTGTTTACTAAAAATGTTTCTTCACAAAAAATGTATTTTGAAAACTCAACGTTTTTTTGGTAATGATTTGTTTTCCAAATGTATTTAAGAAATATTTTTCTTTTGTTTTTCAAAAATGTTTTTTACTGAAAATATATTTTTAAAATGTTTTTCTTTTGTTTTCTAAAACTGTCTTTTCACAGAAAATGTATTTTGAAAACTCATTTTTTGTTGGAAATGATTTCTTTTCCAAATGTAGTGTTTTGTATTTTCATTGACCCTTTTAAAAAATGTTAAAAATAATATTTAACTATATTAGCTGTTTTCGTACTGTTTTATTGTATTTTTCTGTTTTTTTATTTTTATTTTAATTTTAAAAAATAATTTTTCTGAAAATGTAATTGTGCTTTCTTTTTATTTTCTCAAAATATTTTTTACTGAAAATGTATTCTTTAATATGTTATTTACAGTTATTTGAAATATTGAAAAGAATTACTGTTTTTATTTACTCAATTTATTAAAAAAAATTTCCAAAATTTGATTCAGTAAGTTTTTTCAAAACATTATTTCCAAAAATTCATTTTCAACAATGTTTTCTTCCTTTTTTTTTAACAATATTATTTTCTGAAAATGTATTCTTAAAAGATTTTTTATTGAAAATCCTTCTGTAAAATTGTTATTACATTTATAATATTTTTATTGTTTTAAAAAGACCCTCTCTCTTAAGATTAAGATTTATCTTTTAAGCTTTTAAAATTTAAAATGTTGTGTTAGTATTTAGGTTTGAATTTAAGGTTAATTGTTTGTGTTAAGGTTAGGGTTTAAGGTTAAGAGTTTGTGTTTAGATTAGGGTTTATAGTGAGTTAAGGATTAATATTTAAAGTAAGTTAAGGCTTAGTGTTTAAACTTAGATTTTAAAATTTTGAATTATAAATCTTAAATTAAGAGTGAGGAGAATTTTAGAAAAATGTTTCTCTTTTGTTTTTAAAATTGTCTTTCTACCGAAAATTTATTTTTATAAATTTTTTTCTTTTGTTTTCTGAAAATGCTTTTTCTCAGAAAATATATTTTGAAAACTCAAGTTTTTTTGAAAATGATTTGTTTTCCAAAAATATATTTTTAAAATGTTTTTCTTTTGTTTTCTAAAAATGCTTTTTTAATGAAAATGTATTTTAAAAATGTATATATTTTTGAAATATTTTTCTTTTGTTTTACAAAAATATTTTTTACTGAAAATTTATTTTGAAATTTTTTTTTCTTTACTAAAAATGTTTTTTCACTGAAAATGTATTTTGAAAACTGAATTTTTGCTGGAAATGAATTGTTTTCCAAACGTATTTCAAAAATGTTTTTGTTTTGTTTTCTAAAACTGTTTTTTACAGAAAAAATATTTTTAAAATGTTTTTCTTTAGTTTTCTAAAAATGCTTTTTCAATGAAAATGTATTTAAAAAATGTTTTTTTTTTTTGGTTTTCAAAATTTTTCTTATGGCAAATATATTTTTAAAATGTTTTCTTGTGATTTCCAAAAATATTTTTTTACTGAAAATATATTTTTAAAAATATTTTTCTTTTGTTTTCTAAAAATATTTCTTTTTCTGAAAATTTATTTTCTTAAATACTTTTCTTTTGTTTTCTAAAAATGTTTTCTGAAAACCCAATTTTTGTTTGAAATGATTTTTTTTCCAAAATGTTTTTATACTGAAAATATATTTTTAAAATGTTTTAATTTATTTTTCTAAAAATGCTTTTGCAATGAAAATTTATTTTAAAATTGTTTTTCCTTCGGTTTCCAAAATTGTTTTTTGCTGAAAATATATTTTTTAAATTTTTTTATTTTGTTTTCTGAAAATGATTTTTTAATGAAAATGTATTTTAAAATTTTTTCATTTTTTTTCCAAATTTTTTTTACCGAAAATTTATTTTATAAGTATTTTTCTTCTGTTTTGTAAAAAAAAATTCCACAGAAAATGTATTCTGAAATCTCAATTTTTGTTGGAAATGATTTGTTTTACAAATGTATTTGAAAATGTTTTTCTTTTGTTTTCCAAAACTATTTTTTACTGAAAAGATATTTTTAAAATGTTTTCCGTTTGTTTTCTAAAAATACTTTTTCAATGAAGATGTATTTTTAAAAAGTTTTTCTTTTGGTTTCCAAAAATGTTTTTTGCTGAAAAAATATTTTTAAATTATTTTTCTTTTTTTTCTGAAAATTTATTTTTATAAATATTTTTCTTTTTTTTTTCTAAAATGTTTTCTCACATAAAATGTATTTTGAAAACTAAATTTTTTTTGGAAATGATTTGGTTTCGAAATGTATTTTCAAAATGTTTTTCTTTTGTTTTCCAAAAATGTTTCTTTTGCCGAAAATTTATTCTTATAAATATTTTTCTTTTGTTTTCTAAAAATGTTTTTCACAGAAAATATATTTTGAAAACTAAATTTTTGTTGGAAATGATTTGTTTTCCGAATGTAGTTTTTTGTGTTTTCATTGACTTTTTAAAAAATATGAAAATTTTTACTGTTTTATTTTATTTTTGGTCTAATTTGAAAGAATATTTTTTTGAAAATGTATTTCCTGAAATGCGTTCTTTTTGTTTTCTCAAAATATTTTTTACTGAAAATGTATTTATTAATTTATTATTGACCTTTATTTGAAATATTAAAAATATTTACTGTTTTTATTTAGTTTATTTATAAAAATATTTTTACAAAATTTGATTAAGCAAGCTGTTTTTAAAATATTCTTTTCAAAAATTCATTTCCGACAATTTTTTTAACTGAAAATTTATTTTAAAAGACTTTTTTATATTGAAAATCTTTTTTATGGATAATGTTGTTACAATTCGAATATTTTTATAGTTTTAAAAGGACCCTCACTCTTAATATTAAGATTTATCTTTTAAGCTTTTTAAAATTAAAAATGTTGTATTAGTGTTTAGGTTAGGGTTTAGGGTTAACATTTAAGGTTAAGGGTTTGTGTTTAGGTTAGAGTTTATAGTAAATTAAGGATTAGTGCTTAGAGTAAGTTAAGGGTAAGGGTTTAAATCTATATTTTAAAATTTTAAATTATAAATCTTAGATTAAGAGTGAGGAGAATTTTTTAAAAATATTCTTTTATTGAAAATATATTTTTAAAATATTTTTCTTTTGTTTTCTAAAAATAGTTTTTTGATAAAAATGTATTTTAAAAATATTTTTCTTTTGTTTTTCAAAAAAAATTTACCAAAAATTTATTTTTATAATTATTTTTTTGTTTTCTAAAAATGTTTTTCACGGAAAATGTATTTTGCAAACTCAATGTTTGATCGGAAATGATTTTTTTTCCAAATGTAGTTTTTTTTTTTTTTTTGCATTGACCTATTTCAGAAATATTGAAAATAATTTTTTTTACTTATTGTATTTTATAAATATTTTTACAAAATTTCTTTGAAAATGTTTTTAGCATATTTTGTCTAATCATTTTTTTTCAAAATATTTTTTACTTAAAATGTATACGTTAATTTGTTATTGACCTTTAAAAAATAATTATTGTTTTTATTTACTATACTTATAAAAATATTTTTACAAAATTTGATTCAACAAGTTTTTGTAAAATATTATTTCTAAAAATTAATTTCCAACAACGTTTTCTTTTTTGATTGAAACGATATTATTTTTTAAAATGTATTTTTAAAACACTTTTTTCTCTTGATCTAAACTATTATTTACTAAAAATGTATTTTTAAAAGACTTTTTCTATTGAAATTTTTTTGTGAAAATGTTATTACAATTCTAATATTATTATACTTCTAAAAACTCTTGAGATTTATTTTTTAAGTTTTTAAAATTAGGGTTAACATTTGAGGTTAAGAACTAGTATTTAGGGTTTATAGTAAGTTAAACATTAATGTAGAATAATCAAAGGAGTAAGTCAATGGTTAGTGTTTAAACTAAAATTTTAAATCTTAGATTAAGAATGTGGGGAATTTTATAAAAATATTTTTTTACTGAAAATATATTATTAAAATTGTTTTCCTTTGTTTTCAAAAAACGTTTTTTATAGAAAAATGTATTTTTATAAATATTTTTCTTTTGTTTTCTAAAAAGGCTTTTTACTGAAAATTTATTTTGGAAAGTCATTTTTTTGTTGGAAACAATTTGTTGTCCAAATGTAGTTTTTTGTTTTCTTATTGACCGATTTTAGAAATATTGAAAATAATTTTTTTTATTTAATGTATTTTACAAATATTTTTACAGAATTTCATTGAAATTGTTTTTAGCATATTTTGTCCAATCATATTTGTTGTTTTTTTTTTTTGTCTTTATTTACTGTTTTTAATACAAATAACTTTAGAGAATCTTATTCAAAATAAATTTAATTTAATTAGTTGTTTTCAAATTTCATTTGATTTATTTTTTTTGTTTTTTACTGTATTTTGAAAATGATTTTGATATTCATGTATTTTTTTTGTTTTTTCATTGACTTTTTTAAAACTATTAAAAATAATATTTAACTTTATTAGTTGTTTTCATACTATTTTATTGTATTTTTCTGTTTTTTTTTCGTTTAATTTGAAATTTTTTTTTTCTAAAAATGCATTTCCCGCATGCTTTCTTTTTGTTTTTAAAAATATTTTTTACTGAAAATGTATTTGTTAATATGTTATTGACTTTATTAGAAATATTGAAAATAATTAATGTTTTTATTTACTGTACTTATAAAAATGTTTTTACAAAATTTGATTTCGCAAGTTTTCCTAAAATATTATTTCTAAGAATTCATTTCCAACAATGTTTTCTTTTTTTATTCTAACAATATTATTTTTTGAAAATGTATTGTAAAAGACTTTTTCTCTTGATCTAAAACTATTATTCACTGAAAAATGTATTTTTTAAAGACTTTTTCTACTGATTTTTTTTTTGAAAATGTTATTATAATTATAATATTATTATACTTTTATAAAAACTCTTACTTTAATATTGAGATTTATTTTTTAAAGTTTTTAAAATTTAGATTGTCTTGTTGGTGTTTAAGTTAAGGTTTAGAGTTAATATTTGAGGTTAAGAGTTAGTGTTTAGGGTTCATAATAAATTAAGCATTAGTGTATAGTGATTAAAGGAATAAGTCAAGGGTTAGTGTTTAAATTAAAATTTTAAAATATTTTTTACTGAAAAAATATATTTTTTTAAAAATCAATAAGAATATGATAAACAAATAGTAAGCAAAAAAAAATTATATGCAATATGATGCTCGTTAATATGTACAGATACAATATGTGAGCCAAGTACTTTACCCATGGCAACAACTTTGTGGGCTCGTTAATATTTTAATTATGACAGTATTATTGAGAAAGTAATTTTGTGTAGTAGTGTGACTTAAAGATGAGATTCTCACGTCTTCATATCTTAGGATTTAACCTAATTTTTTTATTAAATATTTAAATTAATATTTAAAAGTTCGCATTTATAACTTTCATTATTGTTTTAGTGAACTATACTCATCTAGTTATGACATTAAGTAAGTTATCATGAATGTGTGTGTATTTTGACCAAAAGAATGGTTGCACTCTCTCTATGTTGCTAAAAAAATCATCAAGATTATTGATTGTTCCAGATAATTTTAGTTAGGTCATTTCTTTTGGCACACCCTTTTTATTTTCTAGACACCTCGTATGCTTAACTTTTTCAGTCCCTGTTTTCAATTTCTGCACCCTCAGTTATCTCAAATTATCAAAAAGCCTCATGTTACGTATGAATTCCAAAAACACCAATTTAATAGTTCTGAAATTTCAAATTCCCTCGCTTGAGAGTAACGCGGTAAGCCGTTGTTGAGGTAGTGGGCACGGCTTTAAATCCTGCAATGCTAAAACGACCAGTTTGCTGTGACGATGAGATGTAATCTTGCAAGCATGTAATCCCACCTTTTTTATATTGGTGAAAAAATTATAAAATAGTATATGTTTAATAATTTTAAAATATTTAAAATATTATTTTATTATATTATATCCATCATCCCAAGAAAAAAATAATAGGAAAATATATAAAAATATATAAAACGCATAGAGTGGCAGAGGAGAGAACTTGCAGGCCCAGCACGTTAACGGGAAACAGTCTACTTATTACTCATTAGCCACGTAATCAAATTAATAAAGAAGAAAGAGACAAAGAAAGAAAAGTTTGACCCACAAAAATAGTGCAGAAAAACGTGTCCGTCGATTTACGGTAGGAAAGTCAAGTGATTATGATGAGTAGAGGACAAGATTTTCATTATTGGAATGTAGAACAGTCACACACCATAGGCTCGGATGAGAATATCCATGGCACTAGCGAGAATCAACAATGAGCCAAACAAGAAAACCAAAACATTCCCTAAATTTCTACTGCAACTTTGGATCCCTGTCCTCTAAACATTAGAGCTCCAAAGAGAAATCACAGATGACCTGGATCTATCTCGGATCCGATTCCGATCGCCGTCGATTGCACGGGCCTTGTCCAGGGTGTACGGACAGTAGTTCCTCACCGCCCACAGCTCGTACGGAGATGTGTCCAGAGCCAACCATTGCTCCACCGTGAATAGCTGCTGAGAGCAGGGGATGTGCGCCCCTGTCTTCGTCACCTCCACGTAGTTGCAGTACCACCCGTGATTGCGCCCCGTCCCGTCCGATGTCAGGTTAACCGCGCAAACGGGTCCGTCCAGGCAAGGACCTCTGCCGCTGAAGATATCTAGATTTCCCCGCTCGAAGTAGTTGTGACCCCGATCCATTAACCCGCCCCATGCCTCCAGGTTCGTGATGTATATGTAATAGCCGTCGGAATTGTACAGTTTGAGGCCGATGTTGGAGTCGGTTCCTCCCTTTATGATCGACCCGGTCCGAACGTAGACGGTATACACACAGTCATCGTCCTGCAACCAAATTTCGTCTCAGATAAACGCAGACACATATACAGATGAATCGGGCAAATTATGATAGATTTAATGGGTTGCTCGACAACTTACGGATCTAACGGTTGTGGCGAAGCAGAGGGAGATCAGAAAAGAAAGCAAGAAAATTTTAGGACCCATTTGTGCGGTGGAGTTGGTGAAGCTTCTCGGAGCAGTGAACCTAGTACAGAACAGCCATTTAAATAGAGCCAAGCATGAATTGGTGGCGACTTGGGATTTAACTTAAAGTGGACTGTGGATCATAGAATATATATATATTTTTTATTTAAAACTATGTAACATCGCCATTTACTAATTTAAACTCAATTAAGATAAAATTGTTTAAATATATCAACTTTAGTTTGATTTTATATATATATGCATAAAATATTTTAATTTTTTTTTTTCTCTTTAAGATTTTTCAGTTGGCTCGAAACATTTACAATGCTATAACTTTTAGTTAAACTAAAAAAGAGTTAGTTTTAGTAAAAAAGAATTAAGGTATAATGGCTTAAATTTTAGTTTGATTTTATATGTATGTATAAAACATTTTGAAAAGGTTATATTTTTTTTTTTAATTTAAATTAAATTAATTATAAATTAAAAAATTTAATAATAAATTTATACCTATAAATACAAATAGTCAAAATAAAAAGAAAATATACAATACGGTGGTTGGTTTGCACATTTTCAAATATACAATTATTTTTAAAAAATTTGTTTCAACGATGTATTTTGAATTTAAATAAACTCGATTGTGGATTTAGAGATACTTTGTTTTTTAATTACGATTTGTATTTATTTATTTTTTAGGTTACATAGGAGCCACAATTTGTATTTATTTATACATCTACTTAGAGAGCGCAGACGCCTTTTCTTTTTTGATGATATATTAATAGGACATCTGATATTTAATATTCAATTCCCAAGTGAAATTTTGGCGAAAGGATCTAGAATATACTTTACCCTAATAATTTATCAGGAATTTATTTATGGTAAATATATGCCTATTAGTGAGGCAACGTACGTGTGTCCACAGATAAATAATGATGAGTGCTTTCTGAAAAATCAAAATTCTCCTGGGAAATGATTGCCTGCGAAAAAGGCCTTGAATTCTTAATCATGATCTATGTGAATTAAAAAATAAAATATTGTTTTCGTCACTTTTAAATTAAAATATAAAATTAAATTGATATTTACAAAATAGCTCTTATTCTCTCTCAAAACGAATCATATTCAAGCATTTAACTACCAATGTGTTTGAAGATGGAACTTGGAAGTGCAATGCTCGAGGCCCAAACAAAGTCATTTAAGTGAAATGAGAGGAAGAGTTTGATTATCATTAACTTAAAGTAATTATATGAGGTTGAAGCCAGTTCAAGATGCAGCTTTTTCCCCAAAATTCATATACAAATTTCAACTTGAACCATATCAAATATCAAACCCATTATCATCAAAGCCCAACTTGCCGTTCCAGGTTTGACTTTAAATTTTCTTTCCAATTACTTAATAACCAAACAGAATTCAGAGACGAGGGAGATATGATCCTGTGGATGGAGATGAAGGACCGACTCGCCATTGAATATGGATTACTTTGTTTCTCTAAAATTTCAGTAAAAAATTAACAGTGTTATAACAACTTTATAATTATTTTAAAATTATATACAAATATAAGGATTATTTTAAAATTATTTAAATTTTAAAAAAACTATTTTATAATTATTATTTTTTAAAAAATATTTTATAACAACTTTAATTTAAAAAGAATCAAAATAATATCTTAGTTGAATTAAAAATTAAATAAAAAAGAATGCATGCATATCAATTGTCACAAAACTATTTTAATTCAATCAAAAAATTTAGCTTAGAATTCTAAAAATACAACTATATTAAACTTAATAAAAAAAAATTTAATACAATTTTGATCTTATTTTATTTAAATTAAATTAATTAATATTTAATATAATATTAAATACTAATAATTTATGAAAAAAAAAAAAGTAGCAACACGGCCCAAATTTTGAAGAAATGCAATTATTTACTATGATTACCTTTCTTTTTTCTTTTTTTTTAATACCCTCCTGATTACCTTTCTTTTTGCCATGATCCTCCATTATTAAAGAAAATGTCAAAAGAATTAAAAATAGTGATCCAATAATGAGTCACCAAGTATATATACAATTTGACTTCAAATTCTGGACTATTTTAAAATTCGAGCTAGATTGCATGATGCGATTTTTCATTATACTTAATGGAACAACATGCTATTTTCTTTTCTTCGGATGAGCTATAAGTTATCAATCAATCGTGTATTTAGTTAATCAGACTAATAAGTTCAACTTACAAAAAAATCATTAACTCATGAACAATGTTAATTGAATCATTAACAAGTCGTGTTAATTTAGTTAATCAGTCAACTTAATTTATTTTATTTTCTACCATATGAATTAAACGATTACATGACTAAAATTTTAATTCACAAAAAAAAAAAACAATATTTTTGGATGAGGGAAGGAATATTCTAGTGGTAGCAAAAAAAGTCCCATTATTATTATTATTATTATTTTGACGGAAAATGTTCCATTAATTAAAGAGGATCCATGTGAAGCAGGTGGTAGTGGATACAAGAAATGTAACTTAATAATTAGAACTGGCCCAGGAACTAGTCAACTCCCAGGCTCCATTATCATGGGGTACGCAATGAATTGAGTTGCAGGGGGGCCACGGTTGATTGAGTACCCACATCTTTTGTTTTATGTTTCATTTTCATTGATTGGCACGTAAATTATTAAATAATACTTGAAGTATTATTAAATTATTCAAAAAATATATATATATATATTTTATCAATTAGGGAATGTAAGATAAAAAATAAGAGAAACATATATGACAGAAAATGTTAATCAAGAAAAGAAACTTATTTTTGTCCAAAAACTTTTGATTAATCAAAGAGAAGAAAATTTAATTACGCTTAAACCTTTTTTAAAATTTTTCATCAAAACTTCTGATGAGGCCTCCGGGATAGAAAATTACACAAGATTTAATACATAATTTGTAATATAATTCTATAGCATGTATATAGAAATAAGAATTAAGAATTACTTAGAAGCACATTAGAATCAACCCTTGTTGTTGAAGATTGCAACAAAACAATAAATATTTGATATGAACAAAGAATACACAAATTTTGGATAGTAGTACATACTTATTCACAGAGAATTAAGAATCTCTCTTTGTGTAATCTTAATAGGCATGACTTTCCCATTAAAATTTAAAACGCACAAAAGCTTAGTAAACATAAGTTGACTTGATAAGTGCTACTCAAGAACAAAATATCACTAATATTCGGGCCTTAGGCAAAACACTCATAATCAACATAATATACTAAAAGAAAAATTGATTTATGTTGGTCCAACATATTCCAATACTCCAAACTTTCTGCTTCTGCTCCTTTCCTTTAGTTTAATTCACTAAAAATAAGTTGATCACTGAACTGATCAATTCCAGGTTAATTGGAATGACAATATTATTGTTATGCTTAATATAGTTTACTTTTAAATTCTTGGTTACCTGTGTTAATTTTTTTTTTATGGAAGGTTAACTATGTTAAATAGCAAATGGATAGATTAAACTTGTTAAACATTTTTTTTTTTTTAAAGAAAATTGGTTTGTGCTACTTTTAGTCGAAATTAAAAGGTCAAAGCAGCCCATGAACTACGCAGCATAAAGGCTATATAATACGACTTGTCGTTTATTTTAACCAATTAGTGCAATCAATGAATATTGACCAAGTAAAAGTAAAAGCTGTAAATAACAATAATCTCAAAATAGGGTTTTGATCACATAAAAGTATAAAAGACAATCTGTATGAAAACCTGAGTAATTAACAAACTATCTATTATTATTGGTCCTATGCGTTGTCTAATTATGTTTTCCAAGTTCTTTTTATCTCTTCCAGTTTTCCCTCAACGTCGCAAATCTTCAACTAATTACCCGATGATATACTTTGTCTACGTTCACCACCAATTAAGACGCAGCCTATTTAGTTAGCAATAGAAACGGGAATGGAAGCAGGTGGCGCAACCCGCCACACACCACCGAGCAGGGTGGAGGAACCCCAAGACGAGCACCCCATGGCGCTGTTGCCGGTGGCGCTATCGGGGCACCAGAGCCAGGCGGTGTACATCGTTCAAATGCCAAGGGATCAAGTGTATCGTGTTCCACCACCAGAAAATGCCCAAATCGTTGAAAATTACCGTAAACCCAAAGACGGTAAAAAAAAGAAGAGGAACTGTTGCTTTATCTCTTGCTGCTGCAAAGTCGTTCTAGCCATTCTTATCATTTTTGTTCTACTTGCCATAACGCTAACTATATTATTCTTCGTCTTGAAACCCAGACTACCTGTATTTTCTGTCACAAATCTTGTGGTAAAGAACCACGAAGGTGTCAAAAATTCAAGGGCAAGACCACAGTATGAAATCTTATTAACAGCCAAAAACCCTAATGCAAAATACAAACTTGAATATGAAAAGGATTATTCCGAGGTTTCCCTGCTTTTCGACAACAAAAAGGTTGGCGCTGCCAAATTTCCATCTCTGCTGCAACATCCTGGTGATTCCTCGGAAGTTAAGGTTGAAGTAGCAGGGTCCCATGAAGCATTGCCTGCCAAGATGGAAAAGAGCATGAATTCCAAGAATTCCGACATACCCATTTCCTTGGATTTGGAAATAGTGAATCTTCGGTTAAGAGTTAACTCGTGGATTATCAATTCCCATGTGGCCTGTAAGTTTGAGGTCAACACACTCGGGAAACACATCAAAGTCTTATCAGAAGAATGCCACTCCAGTTTCAGGAGACGAAGATAAATATATATATATATTTATATATAAATTGTTATTCTCCTTCTATATTTTTCTTTAATAATTAATCAGATTTTCCGATCAGTTAGCTACCATGGAAATTTTTATGGGCCAAGTAAATAATAATCTGGTTTAATTTCTAGGCACATCACCGTAACTCCTATTTAATCTCCTGCTGATTACTCGGTTTGCGAGCTTGGAACTTGCATTGTAGGGATTTGGATCACTAATTTAAGAGGAAATGATTGAATAGAAGTTTGGAGGGGCAGCTTAGTAAAATGAACAAACCCAAGACATTCTCGGAAGCCCAATAATCAAGAAATAAAGCACCCGTTTGTGGCCTGCCCATTTTGCAAGTGCTCAATTCTTTTAGCACCCCCATATTTTCTAATAAGAGAGCTTTGCAAGTTAAGTATCTATTGTCCAGCCTGCGTTCAATAGCCCATTCTACGTGTTCCTCAAATCAAAATGATATGAATTTAACAAACAACTTTACAGAGTTTTGGGTTTTCGGCCCCATTAGGACCCAGACAATAGCAGGCATGCATGACTTACCGCAATATGGGTACTATTTTTTTTTTAGATAGGACAGCATTTTCTTCTTTTTTTGGTTTAAGACAGGACAATATGGGTACTAATTAGAGATTGAGTTTGACTTACACTTGTTTATATGGTACACATATTAGAAAAAAAAATATTTATTAATTTTTTTTATCTACTAGCACGTGGAGGTAGGGAGGATTCAAATCCAAATAAACTAATTACAATTATTTTTTTAATATATATTTTTTATAAATTTAAACATCTCTAATTATTTAATTTAATTTATTTATCTACTATATTGGTAAAAAAAGAATTTATATTCAATAAGAAAGGAATGAGTTGGAACTTTTTAGAAGCAGAATTGAGGAAGTTCATTGAATTATTTACAAATTTAAATAACTACAAAAATGTGAACCACCATGGTCGAACACTGTTATTTTCTGCAAAGAATTTGGAGCTGTTTCAAACAGCTCTGAAAAAGATAGATACAGTGAATATGATTTTGGGTAGAAGTAATTATTAAAAAAAGATTACTGTTTGAGGAGCATTGAAAACATGGAAAAGTAGGGTAAAAGATTTAAATGACTGATTAATTAGGTATAGAAAATTACTATATATATGCAAATTAGATGATAAGAAATATTCCAGACAACCACCAGATTTAATATCTGATTAATTAGGGACTCATACTATACTAAGGAGTATTCTTAAATCTCAATTGTACTAATTATTTATGCATGTTAATGAACAGTGTTGTATAATATCTATATCTATATATAAAAGGAGTCCCTAAATTTGATTAATTAAGAGATTCAAGTCAGCAATTGATCAATTTTTCAAAATAATTACTTGATTATTTTATTATAAAATTGTTTCAAATACCAATATTCTTTTATGGTGTTTCAAATTCAATTATTAATAGTATCTATTAGCAACATATAATTTATATCATTATTAATATCATTATTAGGTTATTTCAAAAACTATTATTAATAATGATTAAGTAATTGTCTTATAATAAGGTTACCTATATTTAATTTAAAAACAATCTCTAGAATTGATCAATAAGACAGTCCATGTTAGTATATTCATAAAAAAAAAAAATTGACCAACTAAGTAGTATAAAAAACTTTTTTTTTTTTTGGTCATTGATTAGTGTTTACATAGTCATCCGTTTTGTTCATAATTTAAATATTTTTATTTCATCAATTATAAAGAAACTATTCTAAACATATTTTTAAATGTGTTTTATTAAATAAATAATTAATTATTCATCCTAAAGGTGGTGGATTCTTCATTTATAGTTTATGTTCCGTGGCGTAGCATGGGTATTCAAAATTTAGTATGATATAATTAAAATCCCAGATACCATGCATCATTAAATTAGTAATCTCCATGATATGACATGTACATATAGAGGGAGGTCATAAAAGATCAATAAATAAACATAAGCCATATATATGATAACTTCATAATTTGTATAATAAATGAATCAAGAGTACAAGCTTATAGCATATTCCTTCTTGATTATTACCTGTTAATTGAAAAATAAACTGTACACCTATCAATAAAGTTACAGAAAACTGCACACATGTCCCTGCTAGCTTTCCATTATTGAACTTTTCTTTCTTTTCACATTACAATATGTGTGTGTGTGTGTCTCCTCTCCACCCACTTTATTGGCTGTATCAATTGTTGATTAATCAAAAGTGAATCAAAAGAGTTTCTTTCCCATGCAAATCAAATGGTCAAGTTATTAATTGTTTATGGAGATTTAATTTATGAATTTGTATGCATATATAGGGCATGCATAGTAGGCCGCAGCCCCAAACAAATTTGTTTTTTTGTTAAGAAAAATACCTTCTTAATGGACGAACATTCTACAAACTTTGGATAATGCAATGGATCGACATAATTAATTAAATTGATTATTTGGCTTAGTTAGTCACCACAAAATTAAACATATGTTAATATTGAACTAAATATTTTTATTTGTCCAAATCAAGCTTTGGTTTACAAAGCTGTCTTGAGATAATTGACTGAAGTTGACTAATTAAAATAATGTTTATAATACTATATAATATCAGGCTGGGTGCAACAAATACTATATAGGCTATCTATGAATTAGACTATGATATGATCTGGCAAATTTGTCCCTTTTTAAACAGAATAATCCAAATCTGGAATTATAATCATCAAAAGTTAGATCTATGCTTACCTAAGTCAAGACGTTTCTTCATTCACTTCCACAAATGTTGACAAGTGTGAATATATACTAGATTAAAACCAGATGATATACGGGCAAAAATACAGAAAGCAAATCCGATTCTTTCCAGAGTTTATTTCTTAATTAATTGTGTACTTATCAAAAAGGGCAATCTCTTTACAACTGAAAGTGTCGAAAGAAAAGTTTAGTTAAAAAAAAAAGAGGTTCAAAGAATTTGGTCGGGAAAATGGATTAGAACCATGACAACTGTTGTAACTTTTGAATTAATTGGTAATTAATTAAGGTCTTTGTCTTCCCGAAAGTTCAAGATCCAACACCTAGCTAGTGCTTTATTTAATTAATAAGATCTGCACTGCACTACAAGAGTATCAAGGAACAGGTGATTATGTGAGGCACTTATATATAAAGTTAATTAACTGATAGCTCTATTTTGTTATGGGAGAACAATTATTTGGTGGAAATCTGCTAGCTAACACACATTACGGTAACTTCCATTAACTCATGTGAGTTTATTCGTCAAGTATATGCCATTGATTAGGTATTAAGAAGACAATTGCTTTGCTGTAATAGAAACAAAATCTACAACTTCAATGAAACTTAAATTTGTAGAAAGAAATTCATCAAGTATATACACAAGAATGTTGTTATATATGATTCAGAACACACATTTTATCTTAAAACATGTCCTGTAATCTAAGAGATATTAACCCAATAATGTTACATGCACTATCACCTTTTTTTTTTTTTTGTTTCATATATTGTCACTTGCAAATCTCAATTAATTCAATACATTATGAGTACAACAACTTAATTAATCAGAAAATTTTTCGAGGGGCTTGTCTTTCTGATAGCCACTATACTTTTGGTTTATGAGCCAATGCGCGCAAGACAGAAGTGGTAGTTTAATATGTTTTTTGGTCGGAAAGCAAGAGTGTTGCATTAAAGCCTTAAAGGGAGAACACTTTAAATTGATGTTATATTTTCGAGAGGAGTGGTTGTTAGAGAACTGAAAACTTTAAAAGAGACCTACTTTCTTCTGGCAAAGCAAAGCAGAAGGGTCCTCTCCACATTTTGTGTTCTGTCAGTGAGTATAGAGCTAACACACATGATTACAACCTTTTTCTTTTCTTTTCTTTTCTTTTTTTTTTTAAAAAAAAATTATTGGAAACCAACAAGAGAAGTAATGCTTTCTTGATTCCTTTTTTCCTTGGGAAACTCTTGCAACTTTCTTTTATTGAGTTCATTCAATTCATCTCCATTATGGTCTGAACTAATTGATGTTACATATGATTCTTTATTCCATGCACTGCAATTTCTTTGATTATATTATATAGCTAGGTTTTAGCTAGATATACGTACTTTTATTCAGAAAATTATCTAAGTTAACTGATTCGGTGTCAATTTTCTGATGCCTTATTCTTTTATTTTATGGATGACATGACTTGAACTTAGAATATAATAATTAAAAAAAATGTTAAGTCTAAACTCAACCTTCGTTTTTCTATGATCATTGGTGGCCAATGCCATAGAATATGGTCCATGCTGCTTCTCCTCCCTCTTTCTCTTCCATCAATTCTCTGTCACTAAAGCTCGAGGGAATATTTTTATGTCTTAACGCGAGTTCTTATAGTATGATCAACCATTGCCTCATCAACACGTATCAATGTAAACAGGAAATGGAGAGAAGAAAAGTACATAGACATTGGAAAACCCTCCAAAGTTCTAAGTTCATTAACCAATCAGCCATTGACATTTCCTCAATGATTATTCATATTATCATATATTAGGCTCTTACATTTGGTAATGGATCCCTGTGTGCTCGAAACCAGGGCTTCTGACGTAGGTTTTTGTATAAGTAATGCAGAAATCCATTACACAAAAAGAAAAGGGGCACTCTTGCTTTGCTCCCCATGACGAGGGCATCTGGGTCACATGGTCACCCATGTGATCAAACCAGTTTGGCATACCCAACCAAATTAATACCCAAACCTAACCTATTCCAGCTTTATTTAATATGGTATTCGGAAGACAGAACCCATGGGCTCGACCCTCAAGGCGGGGACCAATTTCCCACACCCTAACACGTGTAATAAATCTCTTGCTCTCTCTTGCCAAGAATCTAACAACGTATGCTTGAGGTCCATTCCTGATCAGACCAGCAAAGCTTCTGACACCTCTAATGCCAAAGAGGTTCCTATCCCATCCCATGCTTCTCTTTCTTTACTTCATTATCACTCATCAGAACCCCAATTGCGTTTGCATGTGTATATTCCAATTTCAGAGACCGTGTCATTAGCTCGTTTGTTTTTGATTATTATCACGTTCATGTGTGTCAAACTGTTCCCATATATAAAAGTTTATGTGTTGTCTATTTGATACAGATCATTTTGGTATCTTAAAACATAAATTTTGAATTTTATTATTAATGTCAGCACTTTATTAATTAATAATCAAGAAGTATTTTTATAAATATTTTTAAAATTTAAGACATATATTAATTTAAACTTTTTTCTACATAACAAAAAAAGTGTGTATTTCTTCTAATAAAAAAATGTTAATTATTTACCTATGTTATCATGTTACCCCCTCTATAATCAATTAATGTATATATAACGACTTATACTTGACTAACTTAAAGTTCTTTTGAAAAATTTAAGTTTTGGAACTTGATGTTGAGTATAAATAGTTTATAAGTGATAGTTGAAGTCTCGTATTAAACAAATGTATAACATATGAGTAATATATAAATAAAATAGACTCATAACTTAACATTTTAAAGTTTTTAATTGACATACGATGTGAACCCATAAGTATATTCTCTTACAGCTGACTTTATGCAGTGGTTCTCTTCTGTGTGCAAGTTTTTTTCCAGTATCAAGGTTGGGTTGGGTGGGAGCAAGAGCAGTTTATGTTCGAGAGTCGGACTCATGGGAACCAGAAATACATTTTATTTTTAAGACGAGAAAACTTGACACCTTTCTCTTTCTTTTTTTCCCCTTGTTTGTCCACAAGGTCAGTAGGGAATGACTAGACTAAAAGAGAAGAATGGCTAGATAGTGAAAAATGGTGTTCAACTTTTCCTTCTCGCCAATAATTGAAACTCATAAACACTTTGTTTAATTCAGCTAAGGCATCAATCATAGAGGATATATCTAGTGGACTCCATCTTTCCACGTCCGACAAAACAGCAGAGGCTTGTCAAACGTTGGAGCCATGTTAGTGTCTCAATTCCAAATATCTATGTTATTCTTCACATCAACACACATCTCCTTTTAAACCTTTTAAGTGGATTCCAACTCCTCATTCAACCATAGATATATTCTCTTACCGGGTCTTGTGTTTCACTTTCACTAACCTAACAAAAGAAAAAAAAAAAAAAAAAAACAAACACTTTAACCTTCGTTGAAACATCCTTCAAGCATCGGCTACCAATGGTTCTTACCTTCCCCAAATCAATATTACTGCGTTTATATCATGTAGAATCTAAGCCATAATCGACTTAGCTAGCATTCTTGCTAAATTTTAGGGTTGGGGAAATAAGTGCTAACCCATTAGAACCCTCCAAATGACTTAATATTGTAGATTAGGATATGTTTCTTGTTTCAAGAACATGTAGAGCTTTTTGCATGTGCGTAGTATCTGTAGTCAATTCACATGATTTGTGATGTGGAACTATTATATTAGTCTCAGCTATGTCCTATTATGGTGCCAACTCACACTACTTGAACAAAGTGAGCCTTCGATTCTATATGAAAGTGGGCCATTAAAGAAAGCACAAACCTATATAATGGATTTGTCCCAAACCTTCTCTTTCCCCCTAAGAAATGAGTGTGCATTGGTGGACTACAACATTTTTTTTTATTCTCTATCTCATTTATTGTTTCATTTTTTTTATTAATTTAAAAAAATATAAAATAATATATTTTTAATGTAACAAATTTTTGAGTAATTTAAAAAAATAAAACAAGAAATATAATAGAAAAGTAAGACAAAAAAAAAAGTGATTGAGTGAAATTGTATATTGTAATTATAAATGGGCAAGAGAAGCACCTTTAACATGAGACCAGATTTCCTTTCCTAATTTATCGTCTAGCTAGCTACACGTGATCACAGAACTTGACTATTCAACTTTGAATATCTAAAACAATTGAGAAACACCCAATTGCTCATGATCATACTTTAAAATAGAGTCAAAGGCAGTTTCAATATTATTGTTGAATACTGAACTCGAAAGGACAGAGAAAGATGTCTTTAATTGGTGTTTCTACTTAAACTATCCATCCAAACTATTTCTGGTTTAATAATCTCTGTCTCTTCACTGCCCCAATTATTGATCTTGAATCAAAACAACAACTTTAGAAGGGATATATACAAGAAGTATATGAGTTACATTATGTTCCCATATACCATATTTAGGTTAAATTGTGTATTTGAAATTGAAACCATGCAAGGACTCGTAGGCATATGATGGAGTTGACAGTATTTTTCATCTACAGAAGTCATGAAGGGGAAGGAATTAGGGAATGAGACTGTATCTGGACACTGACAAAGGAATAATTGATTGAACGTTGAATAAGGACATAGTACACCATTAATCTTTCTAGCTCACAATGAGTCAGCTTTCAGATACAGGATAGAAATCTTCCAAGACAGTTGATAAAGGGGCCCTCTTGTTACCTGAATCTCCAAATATCCAATCATCAATGGCTATGATGACCTTATCTCTTCATAATATTAAGGATATCTTGGGATCTCTCTCATTAACCAGCTGCTATGTATGACTTCTTCTAATTCTGGTTAATGCACTTTTTATTAATGGTCCTAATCAAGCAGTGATAAGCACCATGCATATATAACTGGATTACAGCTATATATACGCGGGGTTAACAAGCAAACAAGCAAAAGAAAACGTATATAGTTGTTAATAGCAATAATAATGCATGGGAAATGAGCTTGAGTTCTTGTTACTTTGGCGTCTTAGCATAAAATCTGTGGATGATTTTGTGAACAAACGGAAGTATGGATACTGAAATAAGCAGCTTTACCACGTTCCTCCATTTTTATCCAGAAGCATTGGCATGAGATGACTGATGTGAAACAAACTTACCCCCATTCACTTCATGTCACAAAAGACTATCACTTCATAGGCTTATTCAGTAGATGTCATAATCCATTCATTACTCAGTTCTTCCATCTTGTGTATGGTAAAGAAGCAGGGCACATTTCTGAGGAAGGATTCCCACCAGAGAAGTACTTAACACACTTCCCAACATGGGAGTATATTAGAAAAGTATGGGAGTGTATTAAGCACTTTCCTTCTAACAATTATCTTTTGAGTTGAAGTGTAAATAAAGTATAGATATATAAATTATATTCTAATTTAAATTAAAAAATTTTGATATTATGTTAATATTTGATTCAATTAAAAAAATTAAGTTAATATATATATATATATATATATATATATATATATATATATATATATATATATATATATAGAAACACCATGCAAGTAAAGTGACACTTAAGAATCTTTAATTATTTTTACTAGAGAGGGAGCAGAACTTTAATATACTTAATTAATTACTCATTCATCTGAGATCGATGCTACATTATTTTACCCCTGTACTTGGCTAGTTACATCAATAAAGAAAGACTTGATAGGAACAAAGAAAGACTTGCTTTTGTCTTTCTCTTCCTGTTTTTTTTTTTTTCCCTTACATATTTGTTTTTTCTCTTCTGACTGAACAAAAATTACAAAGTCACACTATATATCCTACCCTGAGCTTAATTTTTGGCATGGCAGGGTAGGTATTTTGACAAGTCATTTCATCTACTGATTTACACTCTAGAATGTGCCCGCAGTGATAGTCGTTTCCAGTCTACCAAACGTTGCAGAAAATCCATAACCTGCATGAAATGAATGAACATAAATAAATAAATGAATATTCTGGAGATAGATAAGATGGCGCAGAAAAAGATGTAGTATCTGCAGAATTTTTCTTGCCTCATCTGGTTCCTGCAAAGTGTAAGATGCACAGGTGTCTTTGGGAAATTTAGAGACAAGAATGCCAAAACCTTGTCCTCTGTCTCTTAATTTCTGTTTACAATAAAAAAGATTTGAAAAGAAAAAGAACCCATTAGTCTGAATCATCCAATAAAGCAACTTGTTATTGTTGTTTTTTTTTTGATTAAAAAAATGAATTAGATTCAATTAAGATCATTGCATTGGATACCTTAAATGCATCTTCATCGGTTCGATCATCTCCAATGTAAACAGGAAAAACATCGGTACAGTTGGCAAACCCTGTTGAAAAGGATAATTTATGTGGGTTAATTTTCAACGAATAAAGTAATCCAACTGGGTTCTTATTGAATTCTTTGTTTATTATTATATCCAACGACCAAAGAGAGATTTTGTAGCTACTGGCTTCGTGGGTTGAATATATGTTTAATAGTATCTTAGAAAGCATGCTTGGCATCAATAAAATGAGCAAATAAAATTAAGGCATTAGGTTAAAACTCACCGAGCGAGTCTAATAAAAATTCCAAAGCATTTCCCTTGTCCCATTTAATAATGGGTCGAATCTCCAATACCTGTGTTAAACAAATGACATTGAAAGTGAGACCTCCCTCACTTGTTATTCTCCTTTTTAAAGCCACCTTTACACTAATAATAATAAATACTCAAAAGTTGATGATAAAAAACAAAAACAGAGAACCAAGGCCCACCTTTCTGCCTTGGTTAAGACGAAGCTTCGGGTACCCTTTCAACACTGATCTAACTTGGTGTGCTAGTTCACTCCATTTCTACGTATCAAGGTGCATTCAAGTTAGACCATTTTAGGACATAACATGGGACACAGTTTAGGACACGACGTGCGATAGAGAATGTTGTCTTCTATTTTTTTATTTTATTTTTTTCCGATTAGAGTAGAGGGTTAACAGAAAAGGCAGTATTAGTACCAATACCTTTTCATCAACGCAGCGGAAGTGAACAGACACACAGAACCTATTATTTTCCACTATTGCTCCTGGGGTTGATTTAGTTTTCTCAACTAACTGTTGGTACACCTGAAAATTGATCCAGAAAAGAAACCCAAATTTACTTTAGAACCTTCTTTATTTTACTCAACAAAGAATTAACCAGAGAAAAAAGTACTTAGAACAATTATACAAGGAAAGGGAAAGAACCGAACTTCGTCTATCATTGGAAGAAATTCAGTGGCAGGTTGAAAAAGAATTGCTTCGCTGTCCTGTAGAGCATCATCACAATTAATGTAAATTGGGATATTCATTATGATCATAGTGTAGACAGAGTGAAGAGAGTACATTATAGCCTGCACTCACTTGGTTGTATTTGGAGCTTGTTGTTGGACCTTTAATGTCCATTCCATGGCTTCCGGCATAATATAGCTCTGCCAAGCGAACAAAGTTGTATACCTATAACTTGCAAAGCATTAGGAGATTATTCCAAAATAGGAAGAAAAAAAAAAGAGAAAGAAAGAGGGAATTTCCTTTTGAACGACAGAAACATTAACGAGTATGGAAACTATAAACAAGACGTTGATTGGCAAATGTACCTTGTCTCTGCATCTGCCACTCACTATAGCAGTTGGAAAACATCTGGCCAGCTTTCTCACTGTCTTTCTCATCTGATATAGGAAAGATTGAATTGAAGATTAATCATATATGAGTAGGAAATCTAAGAAGAAGGAAGGAGAATTGAATGAAAGAGCTAACCGCATCAGACATGAAAGCACGGTCGGGGTCCTCTACTATAGGTGACAGTGTACCATCATAATCCAGAAACATGACAATTTGCTTCCCTTTTGAAGCATCGATTATTTCCTCGAACATGTCTAATGCGGATGGGTGGCGAACCTGTTCAAAATCAAAATTTTCCTTATAATTAATGAATTGATGGATTAGGATTTGAGAATACGATGAGAATGGTTACAGTTCTCACAATCCAAGAGCTATGGTGGTCATCGGCCAATGAAGGGGTGGAATTGGATTTGACATGGGTTGGAGAAGAGGCTCTCATGGAGTCAACCCAAGCATTAATTCTTGCTCCCCCAAGTCCATTGATTTCAAGGTTCTTTAGAAACTTTTTCCTTGAAATGGAAATGTACCCTCCTTGTGCCGCCGGCGGTTTCTGCACCGACGTCGTGAATATCGAAGAGTTCGATACGGCAACGGTGATAGCCATGTTGATCCCTGATTTGGGATCAGACACCACCACATTCTGCTGCGTCATCTTTTCTTTTAGAATCTCACTGCAAAAAAAGAAAAAAAAAATCCCATCACTCCAGGATTTGAGAATGTCAAGGTCAACTTCTAAACCCAAAATCGAACCCAAATAATGGTACCTTGAAGAAAAGGGACAACCTTCGAATCTGTCTAGTAAGTTTATAGTATAGGGTGAAGAAACAGAGAAACAAGCGACAGAAATACTAGTTTTCAGGCTGAGCAAAGCCGGAACTGGGTAGGTAACCGGGTTGGATCCGAGTGGTTTAAGAATAAGCAAAGCTCCTGAGAGAGAACGAGGAAACAGAGGAAGAGACGCAGAGAGAAATGAATAGAGAAGGCGAGGGAGGGAGTGTGTACGTGTGTGTATGTAATGGGTATGAGCCCCCAGTGGTGGATTTATAGTTACAGCCACAAGCTCCCAAAACTGGCTGGTGGGACCCACGTTTCCAAAAGAATGAGGTCCCACAAACTTTGCTCGCCCCGATATCCTTGTGGGCCGCCACCACCCACTTAGATCAAGGACGGACAGTGTTGTGTTCGGCCATGGATGGTCATTATCTTTGGGGCCCTCCTTTTTTGGGAATATTGCAATTTAATCCCTTGGCTGACTGGCTGGCTTCCTCTGCCCGCCGTCTTCCAAGCAGAGAGAGAAAATAAAACACAGGACACCTCCTCATAAATATTTCTCTCCCCTAATAATCTTTGGTCTTCCAACTAAAAAGATCTCTCCACGTGGCCGACATCCTCGAGACTTATGGGCTTATGCCACGACATACAAATTTATATTTTAATCAATCATCATTTGTTAAAAGGAAAATGTTATTTATATATCTAATATATGTATAACAAAAATTTAAGAGCTCACAACGTCCAAATATATCTCAAGGGCTTTCCTAACATTTACAGCAAGGTCTTTATAATGGCATCATAATTTGAGCTTACGAAATTATAAAATATGGTTATAATTTTTACTGATTAGACTAATATTTGTTGACTATATATTAACATTATTTTTAAAAAAAAGAGTAAAAATAGATTAAAAAAAAAAGGTTTACATATTAACATTATTTTTTAAAAAAAAAAAACAATTTCTCCTTTGTTTATAAAGATGTGGATACCACTAGCGTGTAATCTAATAATGTAATAATTGGTGTTATGTTATATTTTGCCTCATTCCTTATTTGGATCTCAATTGGGCTGTATTGGCCCTTCAACACCAATGAGGGCCTGCTATGTTATGCCGAAAATAGTATCTACGCTCCCACAACGTAAACAGTAACACCCACTGTTTTACAAATACCAATTATGTTCAACTCCGCAAAACAAGCAATTGGCACCAAAAACCAGCAGCTCTGCTTTTACTCCTTCGCTTTCCTTTCCAATCATCAATTATTACCTGCATTTTAGGTGGCATCATATCATATGGAATAAAATATATGCAAGATGACTTGAATAACTCACTCTTTTACAGTCTGTTCCATTTTTTGTGTGCCTATGTAATTAGACATTTAAAGTAACAAATCAAAAGTCAAAGTAAAATAAAAGTATGAGATAGTAGATATTCTTATTAACAAAATATCATACCAAAAATATTTACCGGATAAGATGTGAAATAATATTTGTTATGATGAGTGCCAATTATCATGTACTTGTAGCTAAAACATGTTTATACATAGACGAAGCTTTTCTTTTGTTTGGAGAGAGAGAGAGAGAGAGAGAGAGAGAGAGAGATACGGAGTCAAAGGAAGAAAATTTATATGTGTACATAACATGTGTCTTTCAACCCTCAAGTCATTTCCTTTTCTCGTCAACCAAGAAGCAGTTGAATTGGAGTTTTAGATTTGGCAGCGCCTAAGCTAGCAGACACCAGCCAGCCGCCTGTCCTACTAGGAGGATCGGTATCTTGTATTTTTAAAATTAAAATAATATCAAAATCACAAGAAAATAATAATTTTTTGATACACTTATATGTCAATTATTTTTAATTTTTATGTATATTTGATCTATATTAATTGATTTAATTTTTTACAATTATACTTTTTGAAATCCTATAAAAAGGGTATAAAAAAAAAGTTTGAAATAGGAAGAGAGAGACCTAAACTAATTGGAAAGCCACTTTGATTGGTAAGAGTCCCGTGTAACTTGGTCTTCGGTCAAAAATGAGAAATAAAGAGGAGAGTAATGGAATACAGGCTAGACGAGAGTGAAAGAGTCCTAGAACTGAGGACGATTCCCTTGTCTTTGGTTCTCCTTCTCTGTACCTGCCCTTAAAACTGTTCTCACGTAACTTATCTACTTCAAAAGTTATAAAATATTTTTTAAATAAAGAAAAAGCTTTATATAAGATCTACTTTCTCTATAAATTATAGTCAATAATTTTCAAAGTTAAGGATGTTGGTCCTAGAATAGCAGCCCTTGTTTTTATGGTGTGGTTTTTTAATTCTTTTGTCAAAAGCAAGTTGATGTATAATTTTTAATACGTTTGTCGTTATTGTGTTTTTTGTCTAAGAGAGGGTAAAATAGAGGAGACAGCGAGGGTAGACATTGAAGGCATTATGTTTGGTTGCATGCATAACAATGCAAGCCAGTGTCATAAAGAAAACCACGGAATATGTTGACCAACATCAATATGGGATGTAGTAGTTACTTGCATGCCAAGTTTTCTGAACGTAAGAGATGCTTATAGCTATTATCTAATCATTAACTGCCTTAATTAAATTGATTAAAAATTAAAAATTGTGGGCAGTTGTGTTAATTACGTAATTAATTGATTAATTATATGGTGCAACCGAATAAAGCAGGAGATTCTGTTACTAGATGGTCGTTCCTCCCTTGTGATTTTTTCACATGCTTAGCTTCTGCTTTCTCTTTTTCGTCTGTTGAACTCTGTCTTTCGTATATGCTTTTTAATCGATCAGTATCTTTGAATTCTTTTATTATCATTATTATTATTACTTGGTCCATGTTACATTTCCATGTGTCGAAGATCTTTTGTTTTGCCTCAATAATTTTATTCTAGTCCGAACTGGAGGCCTTGGAGTTCGAGATGCTGTTTGTGTATAAAACTGCTCCTTTTCAGTTCGAAGCCACGGACTAAGCAAGGAGAAAATAACCATTAAATTAAATTAAACCAAAGTTAAAATAATCATACGAGTACAAAGAAGAAAGCCTTTTATTTTCTTAAATTTTTTTGGGAATCTGTATCCACCGCCTAAATCTAGGGTTTTAGTCAGTCAGCCAATCCAAATCCAAATATTTTACTAATTCAATAGTTTTGCAGAGCTTTGCTGTGTTCCTGTCCAGCAAGACATCTTCAATGGTTGATGGAAGTGCCCTCATTAGATCCCTGCTTTGTTCTCTGCCTTATATATATATATATGCATACACACATCCACTCTTCTTTTTGGTTCTTTAAAATTTAAAATAGACAAATTAACTTGTTTATGTATTAAATTATGGAACAGGTTAATAGTTAAATATTTAACAGTCTTCGGTTAGAGATTTAGCCTTAAAATTTTATTTAATGAAATAAAATTATGAGATAAATTATCATGTATTCTCTCCCGTGAATCCAAAAGGGGAAAAGAAAAAAAAGAAAGAAAATACATGCTGTTGAGTGACAAATGCGTCCGACTTACTCACGAAAGCTTTGTATCACTTCCGAGTAGAATAGTACTATAAAAGATCATAAGATATCTGAATTTACTCATATTTTTATCATTAATATGAGTATTATTTTTATATCTAAATTATCTATTACTTATTATGTATGCACTCCATCTATTACCTCAAGATTGAAAAATTATTCAAATACGAATATAACAAAATAAATATATTTTCTATCATAATTTAATTAATTAACTAATTTCATTATTGGAATAATGTGACTACCTAAGCTCATTTTTCCTTGTAAAAGAGAAGGTACCAATAAAATTTGATATAATTAATAGATAATTTAATTTTGTAAGTATATTAATACCGTTTTATTCATATCAACGTGTATCTTATTGAAAAAGAATGTGTTTGCTTTAGTAATTTTTGCACTAAAAAAGGCTCATAGATACGCTTATTGCATTACTGAAAAGAAAAGGTCGGAGGTGGCATTGCGAAGCTTTTCTCCATGTATATGTCCAACTTACCGTTGAGATACTGATTGTCTGGGGCTCTCTCCCTCTCTCTTGACCAAAAATAAAATCTTAATGCTTCTTCTTCAATGTTGAAAGGAGAGATTTTTAAGACGACTTATCTTGTAAAGTTGAGTTGATTGGTCTTAAACAAAATGGCACTAGTATTAACATCTAAACCCCACTTACATTCTTATAATATATGCAAAATTCATTTATGTCAATTCAATATATTTTGATTGGCTAGTGTACTAACTTGGTGAAGTATAGTAAATAACTAAACTTTACGTATCAACTTCAAATAGTCTCATTTTTTCGGTAAAAAACAAAGGGAATCATATGAATTAAAATTTATAGGATACAAAATATTATAACTATTTTATATAAATTAAGTCTATCTTTTCGAAAAAAGAAAAGAAAGGAAAAGCCTATCTAAAAGTTTATCTCTTGAAAAAGTTAAAGGGGTGAAGTTTTTGTGGCCTACCCAACGAATTGAACACATCCACCGTAACAAATTCCATGTATAGCATACAATTCAAATAATTTTGTCACAGCAGCTATGGCCTGGTGTTAACGGCTAGGGCTTCGTCCTAACTTGAGAGCACGATTGTATCCAAGAACAGAATATATTATATATTTTTTATTTAGAAAAAAGAGCATTTTAGTAATTTCATAAGTTACAAATCCCCTCCCCTCCGCATAAGCAGTGAGATCCATGGCACCCCTACATTTTATCCTTCAATGTGCTGTTTGGGGACAACGCACGTGCACGCTGTTGTACTAAATTCCAGCCAGCACACGCAGCCAAATCAACTGTTGAAGAATGGAAAGCTAGTGATGTGATAATCCCACATGTTGATCGCTGGAGAACAATGCTGCGAGCTGGTCGGTAGATGCGTGCATGCAGATTATGCGAGCTAGCTAGGTGAATATAAGCACAGATCCAATCGCCCAAGGGTGTCTCACGTGAATTCTCTCTATAATGGGGAACAAAAAATTCACTACAATTGGACACTAAAGCATCCGTGTTTAGGTTCGTGTCTTTTTTCCCTCTTACTTGCAACCAACAAATTGGATGTTTTAGTTTTGGTGGTGGCTGTGCAAAGCTATAATAGGTATAGCTCTAGACCTTTTGAGTCTTTTCCCACGTAGCATTTGATTCTATTTTGTGTTGAAAATGCAAGTGTGAGTTAGAATAACAACAAGCCTCGTGCTACAAAATATTGAAAAAGACCCATATACACGTAACTTAGCCTTTGAAGTTGATATGTGGTCTCAGCCTATAAAGTATGTTCTTTCACCGAGCCAAGTCTGGTTCTCATAGTACAATGGTTCTCCACGAATCCTGATGTGCAAAGGTCCCCGGTTAAGGTCCCCACATTATATATAGTGCAAAGCTATGATAGTTAAGCTTCCTCTTTTGCTTTAATTTGCTTCTTGAATATTAACGAATTAGAGCCAAATTAATGATAAAAAGCATCCAATATATTTGCAAATACAGATTTCCTCTCGTGTTGGACTTAATGGGTTCTATTTTAATGAATGGAATTGCTCATGTCAAGTCACTACATGTGTTACCCTATTGCTTGTAACTTATTGGCAATAACATGCATGAAATGCAAGTAAAAGATCATAAGATCATACATAGGGATTTGATTTAATTTCTTTAGTTGATTATATATATAGTTTAATTTAACATGTAATCTTTGATGGTAACATGCATGGCTTTCTTCTGACTTTTATAGATTCTGGGCGTGAAGTTTATCGGCAATTTATTCACGTGCTAGTGCTGGTTAAATTGAGGCAATATTGAATTACTAAGCAAGCTGGCAGTGATGTTTATATATACCAAAATAGATGTCAGAAGCTAAAAGTAAAGCTAGGACCCCTTAATGTTTATTGACTCTAGTGATCAAAATTTTTGTAATATAGCTAGCAATGGAACAAGTATAGTCGTCGAACATAATAATGGTGAAGGGTAAGACTCGAGGAAGTAGAATTCTGGAGTGGAGGTTCAATCAATTGACGATGATGGCTGAGTGGGAGAAGGAGAGGGTCAGCAAATAGGATTGAGGAGTGGTGGGGACTGGGTCCTCAGGTAGGATATGGCTAAATGGTTATGGGATAGTATGGTAGGGTCTCTAATCTTGGTTCCAACTGGAATACCATATGTTATCTCAATTCAACAACTTTGAAATAACAAAAGTCGACAAAACTGAAACAAATTTTCATGTTCTTAATAAAAATCAAGATCAGAGTGGGCTTGTTTTCATTCTGATTCTATCCCAAACGCTTTCGGTCTTGAGAGAATAGTGTTTAAAGCAAGACTAGGACAACATCTCTTAAAATCAACTTATATTCTTGACAGGATAAGGATGAGCAAAATCCTGTCCGACCCCTTAGGGCATGCTTAAATGGTCACGTTTGCGAATAATCTAGGACTATAGAACTGGTACAAGCGTGCCAGTGACCGCACTTTGCGTGTCGGTACCTGTCAGGATCAATCGTCAAATCCTTTCTTGTTATTTATTCTTGACTTTCAAAATAGACCAGAAAAAAATAATAATGAAAATGACAAAGAATTAATTCTAGTATTTCCTTTCAAGAATATATCACGAGTTCAAAGAAAATAATGGGGCAAGTAATCATAGGAGAGGTCGCATTGGTTGACAGCCAACAGCCATGAGGAGAAAAAGTTTGCTACAATAAATGTGACACTAATTACATTAAACTCGTTGAAAAGGTTAAGCTTGTAGGTATTATCATTAATTCTTTTAAATCCTTGGATTCTTTCATGAATGAAGAAAGGATTTCTTCTCTGATGAATTCTCTACAAGATTTTAGGATTTATTATCAAACATTTTTACTAATTTTGGCTTATATATCTTTATTTCTTCCCCATCCTAGAGAGTGACGCCCTTCTCTTTTCTTTTCTTTTTTAGTTCTCTAAATTTCTAGATCAAAAGATCTTGGTTGGATCCAACACCTATTTCTAGTGGTCAGGATCTTCTGTAATAAAAAATTAGTGCAATAAAAGAAAACTAAATACCATGTTGGTCAAGTCTTTTGAGAACAAAAACAAATAAATGAGCTTCACTTATCGATGTTAATTAATAAAAATAAGTCAAACTATATATATAAATTAATTATTCAAAAACCTTATCAAAAGAATTAACTTCAAACTAGGATCCAGTCAATTTTTATTGTTGCTAAGAAATTAAGATCATTCGTGGAGGAATTTGTAACAATTTGTGGCCGACATATATATCACATTTCGTCGAATTTTGGAAAGTAATTAAGTCGGTTTGGAGGATGGAGCAAATGAGTGACTTGTCGAATGGAATAGACTTTCTTCTTTTTCATTGAAAAATTTTCCTTCATGATTAAAGTTTTTGAAATCACAAGAGATGATGGAAAACGATAATAACTAACACAGCAATCAAGATAACTACCAATATTAGCACTTTCGGTTAAAAGGTGGAACATTAATATTTAGGAGCATTGAGATTTAATTCTTTGCGTGTAACAAAAAAGATTGTTTCAGACTTACCTACATTGAAATATATACGTCTATATAAGAATTTGCTAAAATTATAGGATCGTACAACATATTTAAACTTTGATAATAATAATAATAATAATATATCATGTCACTTTTTATCTACACTTCAATTGCTTTTTTTTTATGTCTTGTCATGCCTAGTCATTTAATTTGTTACATGTATATCCATCATTCTTAGCTCATTAAAACTTTTGCTGACTCAATTTGATCGATTTAACCAACATATTATAATGTAAGTCTTATTTGGTTCGCGTTCAATATTACAATATCTTCAAACCACTTTAAAAGGATCCACAACACACCAACAAGTACACAATTACGATACGTTCCCTTATAATTAAATGCATTTTCTGCCTCTTTTAATCATTTTATAGTCTTTCATCTAATCTTCTGAAAGAAACAATGATTTTTTATAATGATACTCTTTATCTTATACTTTACACATCTATTTGTTTGCATAAATATGAAGTTTAAGAGTGAAGTCTCATATTAAAAAAAAAAAATCAAAACTTTTAGAGAATATATAAATAAATAATATCCACACACTAAATAATTTAAATTTTTAAGTTAAAAGATAATGTTACTTTAGAGTATGTCCTCTAGAAGGTCTCAAGAGATTTCACTTTCACTATCTATATGACATTTAGGAGTTCTTTTATATATATACGTATATGTAAGTTGACTATTGAATGCTAAAAACTAAATTATGCATTTGTATTTTGTATTTACTGCAAGACTAATATGTACATAAACATACTAGTGTTGAAAGCCAATTTAATCAATATACATTTTCAAATATTTATACATATATACAAGTAATAGCTAGGTATTTAACAATTATTTCTTTTTCACATTTTGGCTTGTCATTGTCAAGAACAAATTAAAAGAAAAAAAAAAAAAGGAGCATTATCATATAGAGGCACAATGCAAAAACACTACTACTTTTAAAGGGTGATTAGATATATTAGAGGATTCTTTAATAGGCCAAACCTCTAATTACCTTGAAAGGAATGGCATCCACGAGGCTGAATCCCTTAGATATTACTAGAAAAAGAGACATGTAAATGTAAATGGAATTTCTCCTTTAACTTGTGACCCATTTATAGGGACACTTTAAGAATTGATTATGAATCCACTATGGTAGCATAACGCACTTTATTAAAAGCCATTTGGCTAGCTACCCATTAATTGTTAATTTCTTGCGTTAGCCATCCTAATCCCTTTTATTTATTATACCCTAAAGCTTGCTTCTTATCCCCTCAATCCGAAATCTAGCTGCTTTGTCTTTTGGGGATGAAATTAAATGATCTACTTGTTATTACAACATTCGTAGTTGAATTAATAGTAAATAGATTCTAATCATGATTATTGGTAGGACATCCACGGTGGTCATAATCAATCTTCTTTATCTCAAAACCATTAAAAAGAAAAGAAGTCGGCAAATGCATCCAATCCAAATTCACGTCCACAACCATTATTCGGTAACGTTCATTCATATCATTTCATTAGTCTATAAGAAGATTTAATAAATGATAATTTCTCTTAAATTTTATGTATAGTTTTTAAGATTCTATTCATTTTTCGCGTGCTGAACTAACATCATAACGGTAACTTTTGCTATGATTTAAAAGAGAAAGGTTTCGGATGAATTGATGGATAATGCTGGATAAGAGATAAAAACCATACCTTTATTTATTTTTCCCTTATCGATTACCTTTTTGTTTGGTTTATCACCAAATATATCTATTTATTTATTTTATTGTTTCAACCATTTTTCCAACTGAAACAGTTGGAGATGTGACAGAAAGGGACCTTCCTAATAAGGTCCAATTGGGCATGATGGACATCCACGTGGCTAACATCGCTGTCGCCATTAAAATATAACAATCAATCAGGGGTCGTCGATAATTGTTTTTCCTCCCAAAGTAAATTTCGTCCTGAAATGGATCAATGACTGTGCGTCGATGTAAAAGGAATTAGTGAAGAGTATAAAGCTAAAAGTTAAAAGCATGTTAAGATATGATTTATACCTTTCCCACTCGATTTTCCAAACCATGTATTTCATCTCTACAATGTCATCACACATACATATACATTCATACTTATAAAAGAGAAAAGCTTCCAATATTTAATTCCCTATGTGTCTTTTTAATAATTTAATTTGTTTTATAGTGATGTTACTTTTTGATTTCAAGGTCAAATTCATAAGTTAGAAAACCTTAAAATGAAGAAACCTATTTTGACTAATTCTCTTAGCAAATGTTGTGATTAGTTCCCATATGAATTAATTTAATAAATGTGCTTTTATGGTATAAAAATAGAAACCAATTTTATTTTTTGGAAGAGTTTTTACTTTTTTTAAAAAAAAAAACTAATCTAGAAGTGTTTTTTTTTTTTTTTTTCTCAAAACTTTTCATCTTCATATTATATAAGCAATGAAATTCATTCATGCATCACTTCTTTTATATTCCACAATTTTCCTTTCAATTATCAACAATAAAGTGAAGGGATTGTATATATATAATACATAAATACAACTATAAATAAACAAATTAGTTTTTATATTACATTTAGTATATAGTATATACAAATTATTCAAGGCTTCAAGCCTTTACCTAAATATATTTTTTTAATTACACAATAGTGTCAATTTGATGAGCATTAAAGATAGAAAGAGAACTTCATTAGAATTGTAGCATGAAAGTAGATAAAAAAGTTAAGTGGAAGTTGTAGAGGGAATTTAGCTGAAGAACAAATCATGACAACTAGGTTTTTAATTACAATTACATTATAAAAAAGTTTGAGAGCTAGCTAGAATCTATAAGATTGGAGAAGTTCACGTGAAACAATATTAAGATAAATTAAGCATTAAACCTTGATCTTTAGTAAAATCAATAAAGGACCACAATATGGCTGAGATTTCATCCACAATATTCTATATCCTTTTTTATTTTCTAAAGTAATGCTATGAATCCATCTCTTTATTTTATACTTCTTTATATAGAATTTTCTCATTTTTATTATTTTAAATGTATAATGTTATTTCTTTAAATAAGTACAAATTAAATATATACAATGAGAGTGTAAAAATAATTTTATTTTATTTTATTTTGAACTCAGTTGACAATATAATTATAATATGCGAGCAGTCCTTGAAAGGCTGAGCCTACTTTAACTAACACTAAAACGTGTGCTTGTGAACCTCTTTCCAACGGTTGTTTGGACTTTGAACGTGGAACCAACCCAGATGGTTAATCAATTAAAAAGTTCTAGTGTCAACAAATGAGCTTGACTTTTAAAGAACTTCAATTCCAATAATTACTAAATAAACAAGTCTTTTATATGCACGCTTACCTGCCACTTGATTCGGTTTATCAAGGAAAACACTATTCCTAACTGTTCCATTCATTTCTCAAAATTTTTTATTGTTCATATAATTAAAAACTTTATTATTTTCCTTTTATAGGCTAAACTCTAAACCAACATCAATGCAACTTCATGCTCTTTTACCATTCTTTCACATTTTAATTATAAATTAAATTTTATGAAAACTAGACTCATTCTAAGTCTTGGCTGAAATTTTCTGCATGATGTAAAGTGGTATATATAAAGCTATGATTTCCAAATGAGAACACATAAGACATGTGTTTTGTTAGAATAAAATAGAAGCATAAAAGGTCAAATTATAGAAAGATTGATTGATTCTTTTGGTTGGCGTTCTTTTCACCCGCATCACATATTTAAGAATGTAGATGCATGCATGTCTATTGCCAAAGATTCTATTCCATCACTGCCACACACACAACAATCCCATCCCATAAATAATTCATGCAACTTCCTCAAATCGTCATCCGCATGACACACACCAACGCTCGTGATCAACTCAATCTCAGACCAAACATTTTTTACTTACTCCAATTCTATGTCAGAAAATTTCATTTGTCATTACACCATTTTTTCTGGAACACCAACTATTGATTCATCATCTTGAATTCTTAAAACACAAGTTTAACTGAAAATCGAAAAAAAAATGGAGAGGGCAAAGGGAACTTGACGGTATAATGTCTGGTCCCAAATGATTCTGCATTTTAATTTTAAGTTTTACATTGTTATCAATTATTCAATTCAAAAACTTAATCTGTTGAAAGATACATTATAAACAATCTTTAAGATTATACAGTAAAAAAGATTATAATATTATACTAAAAATCAATTTAATTTAAAAAGTGTAAATTATTAAAAAAAAAAACTTAAAAATAATTTTTTATATTTGAACACACATATATAAATTGTCTCTAAATTGAAGAAAAGCAGTATCAGTATAATTGTTTGTGCGGGCAGTTCCCTTAAGGGGCATATTTTTCACATGGACAAGATGTATTTGATACGACTCCTTTGTTCTTGATTTATACATGATTTTAACTTTTCCTGTAAATCTTATTAAATTAGAGTGATGTTACGTGTATATTTATTTTATTTTTTATTTATTGTTTTACTCATAATAATTCATAAATTAAGAAGTATACCCAGTAAACATGCATCTAATATTTTCATTAAAGTAGCTTAGTCAAATAAAATCTAGAATTCTAAGGTTGAAAAACAGTATTGATGCCTTTGGCCAAAACAATTATTGTAGGCAGATACAGATGTCTGCGTTCTTGACCATGAATTTTGAAACCGAAGCAAGTGGTTGCCAAATAAAAAGGACGGACTCAATTGAATTGTGGTGGGATTTATTTGAGATACAAAGATTGCTGTACCTGCTACCTAATTATTTGGTCAAAAGCCACTTACAATTTAGAAAGGTGAAAAAGGGGCTTTGAGATTAAGCTAGCAGTTTCTTTAGGTAAGGTAAATAAACTAATTCAGTTTGGTGCTAGTGGTAGTGGTGGGGTAATGTAACTAATACTCACCTTCAAATTAAACTCAACAATTGATGAATATTTATAATATCAAGTATTTAAAAAATAATTGTAATTATTTTATTTTTTGTGATAAATTAATTTTATATTCAATATAAGGTTGATATGTTCTTATGTTTTTTTTTTTTTTTTAAAAAAAGAAAAGCTGTGCTTCAAAAAACCAACCATCCTTTTCAAGTCATCACTCATCAGTTCATTTTATTATTCTTTGAGTAAATCATTTTCAGAGGCTTTTACCTTTTTCTCATAAGGTGAAATTATAGTTGTATTCTTTTGCATCATCAGCCAATTAGACTCGCTGCCAACACTTTTGCTGGGGACTGGGCCATTTAATGGACAGTACTCTACAAACAATGATTTCATAGGGAATTCTTGTGGCACACCCCATGTTTCTAATCACACACCTCATGATATAAACGTATAGGCTTTAGTTTGTGCCGAAAGAATTCCCCTCATTTCATTTGTCAGATTTGGGCCGCAGCCCCACCCAACCTATTACGAAATCTTTTCTCAGAAACAAAACTCGGCCTTTTCCCTCCCTTTTCTTGTACAAGTATCTCTCGCTCTTAATGGATTTTTTTTAGAAATTTTGGTTGACTTGTCTATATAATGTGCATGCCATTAACGTTTGCAGAGCATCCTCTGAAAATTGAAAATCTGAAATTGAATTTTCAAAAATTAGATTTCTAGAACCTTCGAAAATTCAATTTCCAAAAATTCTAGAAAATATATTTTACGGATGTGCAAAAATTAAACTCCTTGTGCTCACGCAATAACAGCTCAATCCCGAGGCCACATTCGAGTCAATCAATGACCTCTCTGTCAGGTGATCAGATTAGGCCATCTTCTTTTATCACCCCCTTTTCTCTTTTCACACCCACCACAGTCCCTGCCATTAGAGGTGTGAAAAGAAAAATATCTGCTAAAAGAAATCCCCATCCATCAATCACTAAACTTAATTTGATTATTAACTGATCCACAACTTATTGATTATTTTTGTAGAACTCTAACATGCTGTGTGTGTGTGTTAAATTGTTTCATGTGACCTTGTAAATGTACCTTTTCTATGGTCCAAATGGTTACTGTTTCAAACACATAATTACAGTATTGAAATCCCAAATCATTTTTTCATTCCTGTTTCTATTAATTAAATAATTGAATCCCAAAGTCTTCAACTGCCGAGACAGACAAAGTAGTTGGTTTTAAGGTCTTTATTCCGATGACGCATTATGTTCATCACATCACATGTTGCCCATGTAAGAGATTCGACATAATGTAAACAGATCGCCCTTTATCGTCATCTTTATAATATGCTCATATATATACTTTATTCTCAATATATAAGTAATATACAACCATACTTATCAAATTTGTCAATAAATGAATCAAAGATGAAAATATATATATATATATATATATATATATATATATATATATATATATATATATATATATATATATATATATATATAAATATACTCATAATATATTAAAATAAATATATAAAAAAACTATGTTAAAATAAATTATATTTTTTAGGTTACAAATCATCTACTCATTCCTCTATTTTGTACCGGAACATATCACAAAGCAGTAACTAGATATACAACCTATTAATGCTGTTGGCTGTGGTGCCCAATCTGTGTGTGTACCAGAAAGACGTTTGGCGGCTGATGCTAGCAGTACAAAGAAAAGAAAATAAGGATTCTTAACTTACAATGGAATTTGTGAGGAGAGGCCGCATAATGGGAGCCTGTAAAGTGAAAGAATCAACCTTTATCCCTTCTTCAAGGAATCCGAATCCTTTTTAGTCTCTTTAAGATGCAAATTTTGCACTCCTGTTCACATTATTTTTGGACTCTAATCAAACATTTTTACGAAAGAATTTCAACTAGGTTGAACATTTTAGGAGAAAAGCCAAATATGAAAGAAGGAGAGCAAAGCTCTAGAAGGATTCCTCATGTCATGGCTCCACAAGGGTTTCTGGAATCAGATTTTCTACTGTCAATTGGATGGAATTATCCAATGCATCAATTGATCCATCTAATCGCTATGTCACCCACATCATTTTAGTCATTCATTCTTTTTTGGGCTCCCCCTTTCATACTTCATCCTCCATTCCTTGTGCCAGCGTCACCTTTTTTTCTTTGCCTCTTGTGAATCAAGAATAAAAATATTGAATAGATTGATCCTTTTGTTTTGTTCTCCCTTTTGATTTTATCCTTTTGGACAGCTGAGGGTGGCGGCCTTCAAATTCCTTATCTCAAACCCAGATGACAAGATTGATGGTTTGATTTCGTTTTAAATGAACCAATGAAAGTGGGCTCACCGCCAAGCAAGTGATACAACTTGATGCTTGCCTTTTCTTTTCTCTCGTCAAAGGTTAAATTGTTAAGCTCCGTGTTGTAGCTTTTGTTCTATAATTAATTTTATTTGTTACGTTAGGAGAAAGTTATTTTCTAATAGAGTAACAATAGATAATAAGAATTTTATAGCAAAGATAATAGATGATTCAAAAATTAAATGAAGCAACTTTGAGTGTTAATGATAATAGAATGAATAAGTTATTTATAAAAAAAAAAAAAAGTTTAATTTTTTGAACTAAATATTGGTGGTATAACCTTTGAAAGATGTAGTTTGGTTTTACAGTTTATAGAAGTTTACCTTCTTTTAACAAATCGTGTTATTAAAATTAACTTTAATGTCTCACTTAAACTTGTGATTAGAATGGATTTTTGGTATAATATTGGAGTTTATTTCATTCATTAGTTATGATATGACATCAAGTCTTTGCATGGGGGGCCCAAATTGAAAACGAAACTACAAAAGAAATAATGATTGGATACTAGAGTTGGGAAAGAGGAATAAAGTTGATATAAAGCATTTGACACCACAGGCACAAAATATATAATTGACAAGAGAATCAATCCAACGTATGATGACATGCTCTCAATAGCAAGTGCTAGATGTTTTCACAGACAAAACAGAAAGAACATAAAAACCAGAGTTTCATTTATTTGGAAACACTTATAATTACATTGAAGCTAAACCATAGGCAAGACATAAATTGAAGCTCCCTTGGTCATGCAAGGAATAAAAAACACCAGCAGACCAAAGAGAGGTGTTCGTGAAATGGACCCCTAGAGTCTAGACAACAACCGCTGTAAACCCAGAAATTTACAAACTTTCTAAGCAAAACCTCTGCAAATGTCAAAAATTTCATTGCAGATGCTGCTCATGACACCAAAACAGAACCTAAATTACAAAAACACAGAATACATAGTGCTTTGACTCAGATAGCTGCCCAGTCAATCTCCACCGAAGGATACTTGGACAACCCAAAGTTGTTGCTTTCATTTTCATCCCAGTTGGAACCCGAGAAATCAAAGAAAGTTACATCGGATTCAGGTGAAGACGAACCAGCAGACCATTCATCGGATGACGATGATGTTGGGTTTTCCACTTTATAATCCTCCTCCAATTCTGCAACCGCGAATTCCCTTTTTGGTTTCACCTCATCGAACACAGGTTTTGGCTGCTGCAGCGGAGGCGGTGGCAGGGAAGGAGCCTGTATCTTAGGCTTTACATCGGCATCGGAAACGGAACAGGTTTTGGCTTTCTGGGAATTAGCCAAGGTTTCACAAATTGCTTGAAGCTTGGCATCGACAGAGGAATGGAGAGGCTTGTAATCGCCGAATTCACCGAAGACATGAGCTCCCTGGTGTCGGAGATGAGGAAAATTAAGGCGAGCAAACTCTCCCCTTAGCTTATGTGCTGCGTTATCATAAGCCAACGCCGCCTCCTCCGCCGTGTCGAAAGTGCCGAGCCAGAGACGGGTGCGATTCTTGGGGAGTCTGATCTCTGCAACCCATTTCCCCCAATGCCGCTGTCTTACTCCACGGTATAGTTTCGTGGGTTTCAGAGGAATACCCGAATGCTTCATGGGGATGGCTTTGGGCCCAAGCAACTGGTATTTCAGGGAATCTGCAGGGAAGCTAGAAACTTTCTGCTGTTGCTGTTGCTGTTGGAGCTGGAATTGAGCTTGAATCTGAAGAATTTGAGATGTTGTGAGTTGATTAAGCCCTATGGGGCTTCTCTGCTCAGCCTCTTTTAGGTCAAAGCTCGAGAAGCCCACGTTGGGATACAGATTGGGCAGAAAGGAAGAAACTGAAGTGTAAGAGCAAGACGAATCACTTCTGATAAAAGGTTCAAGTGCTCTCATCAGCTCTTCACTATAGGGATCTGAGAAATCTGGTGTTATGTTGAAATTATACATATCTATAGCAGCAGCCATGGTTTACAAACTACAGGACAAGGAAAACAAAAAGCCCAGAAATGAAATCCAAAGACAAAAGGGTAAATAAACCAAAACCAACCTGAAGCTCAATGCAAAACTGTCTCCAAGCAAATTGATTGCCTGGGCTGGAAGTTAAAAAAAGGAAAAGAATTTTATGTACTCAAACCCAAAACTATGATTTGGAAGAGAGAGGAGGGATTCGAAGAAGCGTTGAAGGAAGGAGAGGATGCTCTCGCTATTTTGTTGGTGGACTCACCTTTGGTTAGCTCCACTCTTTTGCATATTCATCTTCTTCATCCTCTCTCTCTATTTATATTAGAAGCTCTCTTGCCTCTCTCCTTCAAATTTGGATTACCTGTAGTCGACTGCAGACTGTCCGAGTTGTGCTGATTGTGTACAATCAACACAGATCGAACGATCTGCAGTCGACTACACGACTGTAGTGATTGCAGACGATCCAGGTCCCTCCCCTTTGTAGTCTTCACATCTTATAATCTCAAGTTGGATCTTGCTTCATCTAATCACTTTCTTAAATCCCTTCCCCCTTTGCCCAAAACAAATAAAAAATCACCTCCTCAAACTTCAATAATACCTTTATTTCATACTAGTTGAACACTTTTTTTTTAAAAAAAAAAAATTCAACATATGTCTAACACATCAAATTATTTGAAGGATTCAAATAAAAATTTAAACTTAAATTTGAACCAATATATTTTAACAAATTTAATTTTTTACTACCAAAATGTTTGTTATTAACACTTTATATTAATAAAGGATAAAAGAATCTTCAAACTAAAAAATCTCCCATTCTTTTTATGTATAAATGATGCGGGAGAGTTGAGCTACACATGTCACTCATGGATTTGTTCAAGTGGGTTGACTCGCGTGCCCTAATTGTCATCTCTTAATAAAAAATTTAACTTGTGACTGACTTTTTCTTGGGAAAAAAAAATTCTCTAGTCTTATGTGAGGTCATAATCTAGATTAGATCCATTCGATTTTGAATTGTAACTCGAAAAACGAAAGAGTTGTAATTTGTAACATGGATACTATTGGTATTATAATTTATTATTTATTTTGGCTAAATTCGTATTATCGTTCAACAAAATAATTTTTATATGAATAATGATAATGTTATTACTTCGTGCTTAGCATTAGCATGTGGTGAATCTTGCTTTTTGGGCCCAATCATGTGAGCATCATGAGATTTGGGAGAGAGACAAATGATGATGTAGGGCATTGCACATTCTTACTTACTACTCTATGTATCTTATTTTATAATTAATCAAAAACATTTTTAATAATTAATAATACTTAAAATTCATAAAGGATTCTAAAAAAAATAATACTTATTATTCAATATAGAAAATAATGAAACATCGTAACCAAATAAAAAAAGAAAGAGTGAAGGAAACACGAAGATGCTTCCTTTTCTCTTGGAGAGAAGAGAGGGTCAAGTGACCTTTTTTCCAGTTTAACTGTTTAAGGGATCAAAGAGCCAAACGCCAATAACCCCTTATTCTCTCCTCGTCTCGTCACATCTCACCTACAGATATTTTTATTATCCTTTCTACCCTTCCTAGTCCTCAACGGCTCACAAACCATTCTTTTCTATGGAAACTTCCTTATATTTCCCTTTCATCAGCTATTTTTTTTAATATAATTTTTCATTAGATAATTAAAATTTTTACTGAAAATATTTGATAAAGAAAATTTTGAAATATGTCACATTTTTATTGGTTAAGTATTAAATTTTACCAATGGGTTTTTGTAAAAAAAAAAATTATCAATGAAAATTGAATCTAGTAAAAAGAGTTAATCTACTAAAAAAAGAAAATTTATTTAAATGGATTTGTTTTTGGACTTAGATCGATTTTTTAGTTGATATAATGTAATTCTATCAATTAAATTAATTTTAATATTTTCAAAAAATCTTTATACTATTTCATTCAAAAGTTAAGATATATCAATTAAATTAAGATTGTTTATCTGGGATTTTAATTTAAGCTCTACAAGCAAATAATTTAACCACTATAAACTGAATCAACCTATTAACAAATTAATCTTTATTGGCACTTATTATTTCTTATTCTTACATTTTTTTTTTTTTGGTTCACCTTATCCTTACATAGTTAATATTATCTTATTTTTTGGTAATTAATTAATATTATCTTATATTAGTTGAATACATTAAAGCCTCATTAAAACAATTTTTGCTGACAAACACATTTGCTTTCGTTTTTATTATTGCTTATTGTGAAATTTTAACTTAAATCTTACAAGCAAGAGATTATTTTAATTTTGCATGCCAATTTCCATCACAATTGGAGCACTAATGAGAGATGGCATGAGTGAATTATGTATGCGGATGGACCTTCAAAATTGTCAACGGATGTAGTGGCAATGACTCACCTCTGCAATCTTCTATAAATGCTAATGATAAGCTCTGCATTAATTAGTTGCTGCAGCTAACGTTGGACTTAATCACATGGGGCCACGCTGCTGTCCCATCAAACTTATATAATGCTAAGCTAGACATACCAACAAAATTTCCAAAGTATTTCATATAAATTTATAAAATGAACAAGAACAAAACTATTGCAATTGATTGATATAAAATTTAATAGCATATAAAAAAAAATACTTAAATAAAACTTTTGCACAAAAGAACATGGTGTGTCCCGTAAAAACTTTGGTAATTGGGACAAATGACTTATGTTATTTGACTTTGGATTAGGAAAATGTTATATGTACATTTATTAGTATCCATCACTTTATATAATCGTAAAAATGTAATTATTTGTTAAGATAATACTTCAAATAAAAATAAAAAAGAAAAAATATGCAAAATATATATATATATATATATATATATATATATATATATATATAAAAGGTAAGAAGTGAACGTACACAACAACTCCTTTTGAGAAAATATTGATTAACATATCCTACAAAAACTATGAGCAAATAATAAAAAGGAAAACACAGTTTCAAGATTACAGATAACAGGTTAATTGGCAATTTGATTCAGGCCTAAACATATTTGCAGACCTTTTTCTTTTCATTGACGTCCCAAGTCATTGCATTGCATATCTAGCAGTTGAGAAGAAACACTTAAAAGGAACCATAAAGCAAACATATAAGAACGTGGCTTCACAAAGAAAGTCAGTCTGACAAACATGCGCTGCGCGCAGCAGGAAAAAGCCATCCAAGCCAACCATTCAACACAATATTGATCCTCCAGATAATCCATAATCAGAAGCAGGAGGTGCAATCAGCTACGTACATATGAAAACTAATAACTGATGTCTGAAGCAATCTTACAATTACAAGGAGCATTAGAAGACTAATGATTATCAGCCTGCCCTTTGTCATCATTCTTGCATCTCTCTCTCAAATCTTTCAGTGTGTCAAAGCTTGATTCCTGAAAACAGAATGGGGCTATTCAGTACTCAATATAAAACAACTTTTTTTATTATAAAAATTTCTTGAAAGCAGAATTAAGATTCAGACACATAACTAAATAATTATTAGCATAAACGAAAAAAAAAAAAAAGAAGGCCAAGAAGTGGATTCAATCTTGCTTTTTTCCCTAAAAGAAATTCCCTCTGGCTGAGACCTAACTTGAGCGTTGGAGAAGGTTTTGCCTCTCTCCTCACCCTTTCTCTTCAGGAACTTAGCATCACATCACACATTATCACCCTTGAACCCCAAATATCCAATACACATACCATACTTTCTTTCCCATGTCAGGATTCAGATGCCTTTCAAATTGTCCCAGATACATGTCTAGATCATCCATTAAAATTAACCAGAAGGAATAATACAACTCGCCGGAATGGAAAATGGATTTTTTCTGTGGGTCACAAACAAAATTTATTCACAAAGAAACTTAACCTCAGGAATAGGACCAAAACTCACAAGCTGGCTACTTTCATGAGCAAGTGCGGTCTCCATATAACCAAAGAGTGATCTCCATTGATCAGTCAGGTATAACTCTAACTTTGATGATTCCTTGGAATTTCCTTGGTCATGTATGAGAGCCTCCTTTTCTCCAGAAAATTTTTGAACCAACATGCTTGCTTCTTTATGATTCTTCTTCAGTGCTAAACCAGGAAAAAGGGTGAAAAGAGGATGAAAGGAGCTATATGAGAGGAGTAAAGATTAATGGTAAGTTAAGGTAATAGTGCAAAAGTGCCTGAACACAGTAAAGTTATATGTTCCATGAGGACTTACCAGCTAGTCTACCCTTGATATCCTGGTAATGGAGGTCCGCCCAGATATAAGCAGCTAATGATCAATAAGAAACATCCATTTTAGAAGTTAAATTGAAATATAGATTCCAATAATGCAAATTTAAGATCCGAAACCACATATAAAAATTGGGATCACCTTTAGAACATAAAGCACAGCAGCAAGATTTAAGGAGATCCCCGCTGGCCATCGAATTCGCACCACCATCGCCCTTAAGTCCCACGCATCTTTCCAGTCCTGGAAATTTAGAATCCTGTGAACTAGAGATCGCTGGCCATTCAGTTGGCCTACATTTGGATGCTGCAGTGTTTCCAACAAAGAGGTCCCTGTTGTCATTTTCACAGGCATGATCAAACAACCCTTCCCTTGAGGGTATACATGGTGAATCACCATTAGCTGGTCTGTCTTCATGATACGAACCTTTTTCTCTGTAACCAAAAGAAGTTTCTGCTAACGATCTTGAGCATGCGGGTGTTGAAATGCTGGATATGCAACTATCTCTTGTTGCATTACCATGTTCCATTCCATGTTTTGTGCTGTCTCTAACAATTTGTACACTTGAATCCAACAAATTGCACCCCTGCTTTTTATCATTGGGCTGATTTGAGTTATCAGAAGAGACAATTTGCGACGAGCCTCTTACGCCATGGTCAATGCCCAAGAAGCCACAAGCCTGTTTGCTCTTTCGTAGAGACAAAATCTTGTCATTACAATTTACTCCAAAACTTTTGCATCTCTCTTTGACTAAATTGTCTACTCCTAAACAAACTTGCTTTGTGAAATGCGAATCCCCATCATCGGCATCGGTCTTAGAATGGCCACGTCCAGATTTACTGGCGGAATCATCTGAAATCAACGAAATTGCTCTTTTCCCCGGGCGATTGGTGACATCAGCAAGAACAGGACGAGTTTTCAAATACCCATCGCTAAAATTATCTCCACTCACCATGAATCCACTTTGAGGAAAGAGATTGCCAAAGAAATTAAGGTATTGGTGCCTGGAAAGAATAACAAACGCATCCCAGTCACTTACGCACGAAAAACTGTAATTTGCATGTTTCAGAAACAATAACTATGGGTGTTGGTTGTTGTCTGTAGTTCGCGAAAAGCCTTTATGCAGATTAGGGTATAGAATTACATGAAATAGGGAAGAAACAGAAGCCCAGTAATAAATTATAGAACTTAAAGGGAGAACAGAAAGTCGAAGTTGCTAAAATGAACAATTGCATTCACTGATAAGAGTAAGAAACAATGAAAATAGGGATCTCCGATAGATAGAGCGAGGTACTGACCTTGGATGCAGTGGATGAAATTTCAGATCTGATTGGTGGTGAGAGAGAACAGCTACCCCTGTCCTGTGCTTTTCTGGCTTCTAGAGTTCAACTTCAACTTCAAATTATTCTCAGATCCGCTTCCAACTTCAACATGACACAGCCAGAGCGTCCATTTTTTGGCAAATTGCAGACGCGGGAAAAGAGGAGGGACCCCTTCGGCGCCTCAGCCAAACCGCGTTTCAACTTTGAATATCTGAAATCAAATTTGTCGCTCGGCCCAAATAGGCCCAATAATTAAACTGGCCCATTCAACACAGCTCCACAGCCAATATTATTATTATTATTATTATTATTTAGTAAAACCCCTTTTACTCCTACACATAATGTGTAGACAAATACCTCTTGACAAATGAATTACCTCTGTTACAGTTTACTAATAATTTTTGCCTACACGACACATTAAGTGGTGATGTAGCCGTTAATGGGTAATATGGTCAATGGTACTTAGTTGATGTGGCCAGGGCAACTCCAAAACGACGTCGTTCGTCGTCTGGGCGCTTTTTCATCTTCTTCATTCTCTTTTGTTCCTTCTCCTTCACCTTTTTCATCTAATCGAATCAATAAAAAGTTTTGATTTTACTGAAACCCACTTGAAGTTGATAAATTAATTAAGCTTTAAGACTATCTTCTCCATCCCTCCTTCTTTCTTTCCATTTCTTAAAAGCTCATAGCTCTCTAATGGCTGCTTGAACTCTCTTTCCTGCTCTTCAATTTACTACCATTCCTCTCCTTTTTTTTATCGTATATCTCGATATTTGAAGGTGAGTTTGCTTTATTAATTTTTTGTCTTTCGACTTCAGTTGGTATTCATGTTCATTTCAATTTGTTGTTTTTGGGTTCTCCGGATGCCTTTGTATCGATTTAGGTCAGCAAGTGAGGGTGAGATTGGGGAGGAATTGCATGAGAATTGAGGGAAATTGATAAACCCAATTTGGTGAAAAGGCAATTTGTGGTTATTTTGAAAGAAACTGGTTGGTAGATGCTTAAGTCCATGGCTGGTTTCAGAACGAAGGAGAAGGAAGAAGATGAAAAGGGTGCCTAGCCAAATGACGTCGTTGTTGAGGATTTCAATAGAGAAAGGTAGCCAAACCACAAGCGACGTTGTTTTGGAGCTGCTCTAGCCACATTAGCTAAGTACCATTAGCCATGTCACCCATTAACAATCACATCACCACTTAATGTGTCACGTAGACGAAAATTGTCAATGGACTATAACGGAGGTGAATGAAGGATTTGAATTTAGTAACTTGTGAAAACTCAAGGTTTAAATTAAAAAAAATTTTTTGTTAAGGATATTTGTATATTCATGGGGTAAAAAAAGTTTTATCTTTATTTATTTATTTATTTTTGTCAAAAAGTGAAAAATATCATTCAAATAAAAGCCAAAAAAAAATTGAAAACTATTAAAATAGCTTTGGTCAAAGGGTAAGACGTTGGAAGGCTCACCAAGAAAGTTAACCGTCAAGCTTTTCATCCTATCCGCCCACGAGACCTTCCTTTTCTGATACAATGCCACGTCATCAATGGTGGCGTATGGACAATCTCAACCCCCGGCGTTGTAATTTTAATTCCAAATCCGCCCAGACTCGCTTCGTGTTATCAATTTCCAATTCCGATCCCAATTTCATCCCAATTCCCAAATCCTTTCCGGTTTTGTATCAATTGCAATCAACAATCGCTTTGCAGCACCAGTTTAATGGCGGAAATGCAACCCTCAAACTCAAACAACTATCAGAATCAGAATCAGATGGGTGATGATGATGGTGAATCTCAGCCATTCACAAGGCGAATCCTTCGCCTATCGTCGCACCTCACTCCTCCATCTCGATATCAATATGATTTCCATTCCCAACAACACCAGCTCCACATGCTAACTTGCGCCAGGGCAAAGCTTGATGTCAACGTCGCTGCTCTTTCAGACTATATGAGAGGTAAGCACAGAGATGTTCAAGACAGAGTCTTCAATTACTTCAACTCCAAGCCCGACCTCCAGACACCCATTGAGATCTCGAAAGATGATCATCGCGAACTCTGCATGAAGCAGCTTCTTGGTCTAGTTAGGGAGGCTGGGATCAAGCCCTTTCGCTGCGTCCTTGAAGATCCTGCAAAGTACTTCGCTATCTTAGAAGCTGTTGGCGGCGTTGATATGTCACTCGGCATTAAGATGGGTGTGCAATACAGGTGAGGTGGTCCTCATTTTATTTTATCAGTTATCACTCTCCTTCCTTTTTCATTCGTTTATGCTAATTTTTTTCTTTTATTTATTGACGAGGTGGAAATACAATAGTTCTGCACATATTTTCGATACTTAATAATAATTCTCCAGGCGTCTCTCATAATTCTTTCAATGGCAATACTAGATGTTTGATATTCTGCGGATACTAAAATTATGGCTAATGCATCATGTTCTGGTTTTTAATGACACCTGCAGTCTCTGGGGTGGTTCTGTTCTCAATTTGGGAACTCAGAAGCATAAGGATAAGTTCTATGATGGTATAGATAACTTGGACTACCCGGGTTGTTTTGCTATGACTGAGCTCCATCATGGTAAATTCTTATCCTTGGATTGCTCTTTCTTACCTTGCCTTCCATTAAATGCTCATGAATGTTTCATATTATAGCAAATGAGTTCATGCCACTGCTAAATTTCTGACTATATCAAAGTAATGGGTATCAGTAAGCCTCAAGGAATAAGATATGGTAATGCAATTACTAATACTCTTTGTTGAATATGTTACTTGAAAATGCCTTTTTAGCAGCCTATTTTGTTATTATTTTAATACCCGCGTTATTTTATTACTTGAAAATATCATGATAACTTGTGGCATAATTGTCTTAGTGTTGGAAATTCAGATATGATTTTGGTGAAGCATGCTTGCCTTAAGCCAACTGAAGATGATGATATTCAAAATTTACTCATTCTGACCAACTACCTCAGATTTCTTCTATATTAGATTTATTTTGTTCCCATACAGTTAAAATATCTTGAGGGTATTGGGGCTCATCTTTTATTAGGCTTAAATTATATTAGCACTCAGACATGTTATAATAACGCTGTACCAGGAGAACAATTCTGAACAGTTTTTCCTTTCTTTTTTTGCTTGAAAGGATCAAATGTGCAGGGCCTCCAAACAGTGGCAAGATTTGATCCAATCACAGATGAATTTGTCATTGACACACCAAATGATGGTGCCATCAAATGGTGGATTGGCAATGCTGCAGTTCATGGCAAGTTTGCCACTGTCTTTGCCAGGCTGATATTACCGACTTATGATACAAAAGGAGTTTCTGATATGGGTGTCCATGCCTTCATTGTTCCAATAAGGGATATGAAGACACATCAAACACTTCCAGGAATTGAGATACGTGATTGTGGACATAAAGTTGGATTGAATGGTGTGGATAATGGAGCATTAAAGTTCTCTTCAGTAAGAATTCCTCGAGATAATCTTCTAAACCGGTTTGGAGATGTCACCCGTGATGGGAAGTATACAAGTAGCCTCCCTTCTGTGAATAAACGGTTTGCTGCCACACTAGGGGAACTTGTAGGTGGTAGGGTAGGCCTTGCATATTCTTCAGTTAGTGTCCTGAAGGTTGCTGCCACAATTGCCATCAGATATTCTTTACTCCGCCAGCAATTTGGACCTCGAGACCAGGCTGAAGTCAGTATTCTTGATTACCAATCTCAACAGCATAAGCTTATGCCAATGCTGGCTTCAACTTATGCATTTCATTTTGCCTCTCTATATTTAGTGGAGAAATATTCAGAAATGAAAAAGACTCATGATGAAGAATTAGTTGGAGATGTCCATGCTTTGTCAGCCGGTCTTAAGGCTTATGTGACAGCATATACTGCAAAGTCGCTGAGCACCTGCAGGGAAGCCTGCGGAGGCCATGGTTATGCTGCTGTAAATCGATTTGGTAGCTTGAGGAATGATCATGACATTTTTCAGACATTTGAAGGAGACAACACAGTGCTGCTCCAACAGGTAATGGCTGAGCCCTATTATGTCACTTGTTATAGAGACTTTATGAAGTGGACCTATAGTATGTCTAATTTGAAGAAAGGCTTTTAAAATTCAGACATTCCTTTGTTATTAAAGTGGCTGCTTTCCTTATCCATACCCTATTTGCACTGTGCTATATCTTCGCACAGTTATTACTGAACTATAGAGCAGGTGAAATTTAACTGTACTACTAAAATTGGAAAGATGCAACTGATTGACCCTTGTGTTGGTTCACCATGCCACTTTAAACCTCGATCCATCATTGCCTGTTTTCCTTCTGTAGGCCAGAGGGTAGCTTAACAGTTTTTTGCTGTCCATTGTGGTTCTTTATCTGTAAAGGTTTTTCATTTCGGAGTTGATAATAATGCTGGACAGTTACAGTTTTTGGCATAGACATGGGAAATTCTCTATTAATTCTTGTTTCCTTTCGTTAGTCAAAAATTGAAAAAGACATAAATACTAAGCGACGCTTATGTTAATCAAATTTATTAAACAATTTGATAGCTGGGGTATAGATACTTTTGTATAATCACTTTCATATATATATGCCTAGTGAATCAAATCTTTCAACTGGTTGTCTATAGATAAATTTATGGCTGTGTCCGATGGCCAAGTTTTCTTCATTTTTTGCAATACTTTGGTTGTTGCCCCGGAAGCAAGGAAGTGAAACTTGCTTTACAAATGCAGGTTGCAGCTGATCTTTTGAAACAATACCAGGAAAAATTCAAAGGTGGAACTTTTACCGTTACATGGAACTATTTAAGAGAGTCCATGAACACATATCTGTCACAGCCAAATCCAGTTACTGCAAGATGGGAAGGAGAAGACCATCTGCGAGATCCTAAATTCCAGTTGGATGCTTTCAGAGTGAGTTTTATCTTTGGTTCTATGACTATAATTATAGTATATTCTTGAAGAAGTTCATAAGCAATTTATCAAAATTTTCACATTGCAGTACCGGACATCACGATTGCTTCAAAGTGTCGCTGCGCGACTTAGCAAGCATTCTAAATCTCTGGGGAGTTTTGGTGCGTGGAATAGATGTTTAAACCACCTTTTGACACTCGCAGAGTCGCACATCGAGTCAGTCATCCTTGCTAGATTTATTGAAGCTGTGAAAAGGTGCTTCCTATTATTTGCTTATCCTTGATTTGCTTTATTAATTATTATTATTTTCATTTTTAACTTGACCTGTTTGTGCACCAGTTCTCCTGATCCAAGTTCTCAAGCTGCTCTAAAGCTTCTCTGTGATCTTTATGCCCTGGATCGAATTTGGAATGACATAGGAACTTACCGCAATGTTGACTATGTGGCACCCAACAAAGCAAAGGTAAAGAAGCAACTTCATTGATGATAATAATGCCGTCATGATATCTGGTGCATAATGCTACTGTTTGGACCTTGCTTTTGTTGTTCCTGTGATTATCTTAATATTATTGATTAACGAGCTTCTTTTTTCTTTTAAAAAAAAAAAAAAATCACAGGCAATCCATAAACTAACACAATATCTTAGCTTCCAAGTGAGGAATATTGCAAAGGAACTCGTAGATGCATTTGATCTTCCAGATCACGTAACGCGGGCCCCTATTGCCATGCGGTCAGAAGCTTACTTGCAGTACACACAACATGTGGGATTCTAAAAATGTTAGACCCAGAAATCACCTTTGAGATGCATCTGGAGCAGCTGGAATCCTAAAATATTTTCTATTTTTGTTCACAGATGAAGAAACATTATACCCTGGAAATGTATTCTGCAACAGTCAATCTGTTTCTTTGCATGGAAAATTATTGCGCGCTGTTTTTTTTTTTTTGTAATATATAAAAAATTAGTGTACATGATTCTTTACGATTTTTTTTTTTAAAACAAGGATTAAATATATACATATATATATATATATATATATATATATAAAATATGTAACGCTCACTTCTTTCAGCTTTTGTTTTGTTTTGTTTTTTGTTTTTTTTTTTTGAAATAAGTAATTTTTAAGAGACTCGCCTGTGAAGCAGCTGAGGAGCTTTACTATATATATTGGTTCCAGGGTCCCCAACTGAGAGGAATGCAAGTAATTTTTAACACAATGTTTGGTTTGAGGGGTTTGGAGAGGAGGGATTTTGAGAAGGTCAACTTGTTTGAGTGATAAAGTTGGAGGGAAAAGAAAGAAAAATTAAGAGTAAAATTATCACATTTTCTCTTCCAAAAATAGAGATTTAAAAAAATTCTCTATAATTATTTTACTATCCTTTATATTGTATATTTCTTTTACTTTTTTCCTACAGATTATAATAATAAATTTACTTTTATTTTTTCCACCCCTCTCTTCCCCTCCATTGACCAAAATTGCTTGCAATTAACTGATCTAAGCCATTAGATGTGTGTGAAACATAGAGAAGATAGCCCACTAAATTTTCAATACTGAAAGTTGAACGGAAATTCTGGCACTTATCCTACCACAAAGCATGAAAGTTCTTTGTACTCGTCCAGGACTGTTAATCCATTTAAAATATTCAATTATCTTGAATCTTTTTCTTTTCAACAAAGCCTACACTAAGGTGCTTTAACATCGCGAGGTGAACATTTTTCAGCTCTTACATTTCTGCAATTATGATATGCAGCTCTTGCCGCTTCATTTTTTTGTCTGATGTCTTCATACATTTTCAATGATGCCTCGGAAAATTTGGTCAGTCGATCAAGAACCTTCGTTAAGCTTGCATGTATGGAGCACAAAGTAGCAGATTCATCATCATTCACCTCATCGTTTTTGTGCTCTGTTTCTCCAATGTTTGCATGAGCTGAATTCTGTTGTTTCTCATGTTGTTGTTCTTGCTTTTCTATCAAATGATGCAGATCGGACAAAAAGCTCTTGATTGCCTGACTTAGTTCCTCAGATGGCAAAGCTCTGATCCCAGCAGACCAATCACGACAAAGAACAAATATAGGTGGCGCCAGAACTCGGCGAGGCGAGAATGGCCTTCTGCTCCTTGAACGCTCCCTTGGTTGTAGTATACAGTTTTGCAGCCATCCGTTAAGAGCATCAATGTATGATGTGTGACTATTAATCCAATTGGCGAAGCTCAGACCAAAGCATTCAATCTCTTCGCGCAGCTGACTCATTATCTCCCTGCGCTTATCTCCTTCTAGTGATCTTGTTGAGCTCCTTGAGTGATATGCCAAAGAGATGGTAATGTACTGAGCATGATGACATTCAAGCATGGCTTTCCACATCTTGATCAATCTGCACAGCTCAAGGTTCCTTAAATTAATACTAGTTATAATTGCAAAAATTCATTTTTTGACACCAAATAGGTTCAAAAACTAACCCCTGAGTTAGTTCTACAAGTTGTGGATGCAACTCTTCATCCCTCATTATCTCTATTCGTTTAGAAATTGAATCAACAGACTGAATAGCCACCCTTATCCGTGAATGCAGATCCTTTACAACTGATCGGGTTTTGTCAATCACTAGAGTACCTTTATCTTTGGCAAACTGGTGCCTAAGCAGGTCACATTTTCGATCATACTCCTTCCTGATGGATTCACTGGCCTGCAGATAACCAAAAGGCGAGTTATATCCTTATTGAGATTTTTGACTAATAGTATGTTCTTCATGCCTTTGCATTCAAGTGCTCCTTGGAAAACAGAACTAATATTCAGAAGAAACAATATTAACCGAAACAAACTCCGTAGGATAAGTTCTGTCCTTCAAAAACACCAAGTGCTATTTCTGTTTTATACCGGAAATTCAAACTCATTAATCATCAAAGGGAAATTTTGATTAAACTCTATTTCTCCAATACCAAAACAAAGATAATAACGGGAAAAAGATAGTAGACCCTGACATAAGCTAAGGCATACAAGGAAATGAACATTACTTGCTTGGGAATACTAAAAACCAGAATGAGCAATGACATATAAAGAAATCAGACAGATCCTCATTCCTCAATGATGGATATCTTGAAAATACTGCACATCGAACACCTAATTTTTTTTTTTTTTTTTTTAATCTTTTTCCTTGACAATAGTTTGGGTAAGTTAAGGTTCTGTAAGTTAAAACAAAAGATTTCAAATTTGAAAAGACTTTAGTTGTCTGATATGCAATACCTTCACTTCATCGTGGAGTTTTCTCTCCCATGCATACAATCTATCAAGGGTTGAGGAGTGGCTTCCAGCAATCATGCAGAACTCTTCAACAAAATCACTTCCACAGTCATCGATGTCTTCTTTTGATGCTGTAGCCAAAGGATACCGGGATGAAGATGATCTAGAAGATGTTGTCCGTTTCCAGCTAATAATTCTTTGCGCAGTTTCTACACAAAGGTAAATATATCAGTCCATCTAATCTATTTTTCTTCCAGGAACTAAAACTCAGAATTGGATCAAAGAAAAATGGGGAAAAATAACGTCCAGCCACTCGAGCCAATCGAAGATGTACTCCTTATCCTCAAAGGTAAAAGGTAATGAAATGAAAAATCACAGGTGAAGATTGATGTAGGCCTTCTAGAGAGTAATATGCCTAATTGGTAGATGCAACTTACCATGGGATGCAAACATCCATAGCTAAACCTATTATCAAAATGTCAATTAGTGATCAATCCTTTCCATCCAGATTGAAATATAACTTACCATCAGAAACAAGAGTGGCCCTTCCACCACAGCAAACAAGCCGAAAAGTTGAGAACAAAGCCAAGGCAGCTGACTTCCCTATCAGGAAAAGCTTGAAGGAGATTAGTAATTAACTTATATAGTTGAAATAACATGCCTAACCAGCATTATGTTCTATTATACATACATAACTGCATTAAGTTCAGCTGCTGCAAATAAGTACACCGAGAGACAATGAAAAACAGTCACCTTGAACCTCAGAATATCCAACTCTGATTTTGTTTGCTTCTAACATCCTGGACAGCTCCCTACCAGATTCAGAAGCTCGGATGAACCGATGCTCTATATCCTTTATGCTGGAAAGGAAATCCTTAGCTCTGTGGGTAATGAACTCTGATGGATCTTCTCTTTCTGCTGACACATTTTTCCCTGCTACAGTATTTTCGCTCATTGAACTGGATCGTCTAAGAGCAGCCTTAGCTGCTACAGTATCGGCTAAGTTATTCGCATTAGCAAGACTTGGTAGTTTTCTCTGTCTCACTTCTCCATCAACCATTTGTGGAGAAGCTTCAACTGCTGGTAAGGCAATTGAATTGTCCGCAGATATTACAGGTTGACCGCTATAGTTATTTCCTATTGCTGCGTTGTTAAATTTTGTAGTAAACTTTTCATCCAGGTTGGATTCCATGGGGTGCCCGTAAAGACTATAATTTCCATCAAAACCAACTTGTGCCCTCGCCAATTGATCCCTTGTTACAGAATTACCGTTTCCATTCTTCCACTGTGTTGAGTCACTTGCATGCAACCCCCCTACAATGCTGAAGCTCTCACCATCCTCACTAGGATCGAAGAAATCCCAAGATGCAGCGGACTCGGGAGGAGGGGGAGGTGGTGGCATTGGGAATGTGGTGGAGTCGTCATCTAAGAAACTAGTGTTGCAGGGATTGATCCTAACAGTCACAGCCGTAGTACCCCCTGATCTCATAAAATTGAGAGTGGACGCCGGCGGGGAGAGAGGACTCTCATTTTGCAATGGCGACTCTGAAACATCGGCAATATATGAAGGTGATGGAGAAGGGTACGTCGATTGAGATGGGGTTTTGTCCGAAATCGACAGAGACGACTCTAATAATACCTCGGCCTCAGCATATCGCCGGAGAGCAATGCCGATGTTTCGAAGGGATTGAATGTAGGACACATGAGCAGCACCTAAAGCATACCTCGAATCAATGGCGAACTTGATGAATCGCTTTCGTTCTCTGCAGAGTCGCAAAGGTTCATCTTTCTTGGTTTTTGAGTTCGCACAACCCATTTTTCATCTCAAATCCTCCACGATGAAACTGCTCACTGAAATACATCCATTCACCAACGAGAGTTCTAACACTTGCCCAGCTTTAGCGCAAACTCCATTTTCTGAGCGAACCGAAAGAATGAAGAAAAGCAAGAAAAAGAAGAAAACAATAAAATGGCGTAAACTTAATATTCCGCAGAATCAATGGCAGGAGGAAAAAGAAGACCTTCTTGTTCAAAATGTCACCTTGGAATTTCAGACAGAGAGGAAAGGAAAACAGAAGAACCGTTTAAGCCCCCAAGTCACATGGGTCACAAAAGTGAGGCCCTATTAATTGGTCAGGGAAAAGAGAAGACGCAGGTTAAGAGAAACGAAGGCAACCGTTAATGGAGTTTCTTCCGGGCTACGCTTACTCTAGTTCATTTCACTGAAAAGAGAAGAGAGGACTAATTAATTGTTTCAAACAAATGGAGGAAGAAGGAAAGAACAAACAATGAGGGTAGTTGGGAGTAATAAAATCCAAGCCATCAACGGAAACCTGAACCGATAAAAGCGCATCAGTCTGCTTCTGCTTCTGGAGTTGTGTGGCTGGTTGCAGACATTTTACAGAGATGTGTAACGATGAAAACGCAGAATGAAAGAGGAGGAGGAGAAAAAAATAAGACTACACAAAATCCAATTCGAGAAAAAGGAATCTGCCACAGTTCATTGCCATACATTGCGAGTCGGAACCTCGTGTTGTGTGTATGATATCTTCGTTAATTCATTCATTCTTTGTTGTTTGGTTTTATTAATATTAATAATATTAAAGTTGAAGACTTTAGGGTCTCGACAGTGTGCCCACTTACTTCAGAAACTGACAAATTCTACTGCTTTTTCTGCAGAAAGGCCCGAGCTTTCAGGACTGAGGAGGACGATGGTAATTTCCCATTAAGAAATTTTGTGAATGATTTCCCATTATTAAGAAATAATGCTAATGCTATTGCCTGTTGCTGATAACTTTAAAAATGTGAAATGAAACAAACATTATGGTTTGCTAGTAATAATGTCAGAGAAAAGAATAACTTGTCATTGTTGGAAAGGGTGTTCAGATGACTGAATTGCCCTTGGATTTCCCGAGGGTGGCCCTAACGGCTCCTTGAAATCCGGTTACTGGAGAGGAGAGTGGGCCAGTGGGCTTTCTCTCTCTTTTCCTTTCCGCTGATCATATTAAAAATTTGTCCTCAACAAAATTGGAAAATAATATTTATTTTTTAGTTTTTTTTTTAATAAAATGTTTAAGTGGGAGAATTCCTTGCCACCTTATTGCCATTTCTAATTTTACCTCTCTTACTAAAGTTCATTGGCTCTAATTATTATTAACACTATTATTATAATTGTAAGCAACAAAAATAAAAGGTGATAACTTATATTATCTAGAAATCCCATCTTAATGTGGTGCTCGGCGATTAAGGTGTTGAGATTGCTTTGCTCTCCTTAAAAAAGGGACTCAAATACTTTTAATCAACAAATGACATTGGATAATTAATTCTAGTAACTGATTATAACAAATTCATGAAAAAAGAAGAAGAAGATAATTTCCTAATTATTAAAGATATTATTTACATTTCTATTACTAGCCAATTTCTACAAAAGCTAAAGCCTTATATTATCTCATTATTATCTGGAGGCCATCGTCACAGGGCGGCTCCTCAAAAGCTAAAGCCTTATATTCCTATTTTGCTTCCTCCATTCTTTCCTCCTGTCCGACTCCCAAAATTGTACTCTGACTATTGTCCAATAAAAACAGCATGTTAATATATTTTTGAAAAGAATTTATCTCATTTCAATGTAGGATATGCTTTTAGATTTAAACTTACAAATAAAATTATCCAATTAATCTAGTAGAAGAGGTCGGTCTTCTGTAGTGGCAAAACAACCTAGGTTGAGTCTAGGAAGGAGCTATTCATTAATAATTACTATGGTATAGAAATTAATCATGCTACCGAGGAAGGTCGGTTTAGTACTCTAGTTGATATCATTAATGAATAACATTTATAATTTATGTAATTCAATTTTTAAATTATTATACTAAAATCGATGTGTTAATATAAAATTTTAAGAGTTACATTTTAATAATTATAATTTATACAATCTAGAAAACTAAAAATATAGCATTCATAACTCAATGCGTTTGTTACTTGTTTAGTCTAAGAAATTTGGATTTCCTATAGTCGTTGCAGTCGACTATAAGCAGTCAAATATGTGTTGATTTTACAACTTCAATAGATTAGATAATCTGCAGTCAACTACAGCGACTGCAGGAAATTCGGGCCCCTCTTGGGTTTCTTCACTTTTCTTTTCAGCTTAAAAATGTTGGTCTCTTGCAATTGCAGCTTGATCCAGTTGGGCAGTCATGGCTTTTCTGCACAAAAAAGATAAAGATGAAGCTTAAAGTGTAAGGCAAGCTGAGAAGTCACTAAAACCTTTACTCCTTTTATACTGTAATCCAATCCATTTTGCACAATTCTAGGAGTAATTAAGAACATTACGCCAAAGTAGTCATCTTTGTGTAAATGTTTCTTCCCACTATTATCGACTTTCCCATGATCACACGGACCCACTCACTTTTAATCTGCCATGATCCTCATCTTGTGTGAACACATTGGAAAAAAAACACACATGACCTTCTTTCCATCTGTCCCATAAGGATTTGACACTATTTTTCATTAATCACTTAATAATAATGGTTGTAGCATTTTTAATAAAATTGTTTTTAAGTAATGAAAAAAGTGATACTGGTGAATCATTGTAGAATAGAAGATGTCTATCAAATCCTTTCTTTCAAGTCTTGTGGTTTGCTATAATTAGAAAGTGGAAACATTACAATCGATGCAATTAAGTAAATATGCACCCTTCAGTTTTCATATAAGAGGTTGTATTGAGTTATATATCTTATAATATGAGCAAAAATGGACTACCACACATTTACATATACCAATTTTTAATTTTTTATACCAATAAGAAAAGTAGCACACATAATAGTACATCAGCATCTAATAGAAGATATCTATCAACTTATTTCTTTCAAGCCTTATCCATGTATGGAATTCAGGTTTGCTACATTTAGAAATACTACAGTTGCTACGGCTAAGCAAATATGCGATCTTCAATTTTCATTTAAAAGTTCATATTAAATTATCTCTTTTATAAATTAAAACAACACTTGTTATGACGTAAATTGATATGAGCAAAGATTGAATGCCACACATTTAGTTGACCATCAGATTAAACCTAACTTTTTTTCCATACACTTGAGCTAGTATTAAAAAAAATTTGCATACCATCCTATAACAAAAAAACAAAAAAAACTACTGCAGCAATGCTCCCTGACTACAGCAATTCTGCCATGAATGGCCTTTAATTTACATCTTTTATTTTGGCTTTCAAATTTTATTGTCAATGAATTACTTGAAAGCCCGAATAGACTTTGTATACATAGCCCATAGATATAATCAGTGTGGTTACATCACGGGAGAAAGGGTGCCAATAGTCAAAAATAACCAGCTGAGCTCATCGCTTATGTGGTGAATAAAGTGTTAGCAGGAGGTGAAGCAAGCCTGGGATGAGTCACCCCATCAAAGAGCAGCAACTACAGAAAAGGACCAGATTTGCTGTGCTCATTAGCCCATCAACATTGAAAAGAGTCGAAGTCCCCAATAAAGCCACAACCACAAGCATAACATAACCATAACACTCCCATGCAATTACGCAAATGGAGATGACATAAGCTGCATTGCAAAACCAAAAGGAAAACCGCCTAAGAGTAACTTATCAAAGTCTTCTCTATTCTCTATCAGATGTTTTGGAGCCTTCCAAATTCTTCATTCCCCTCCTCGGTAATGCTTTCCTTGTTCCCGTGCATTAACTCAACTAATGGTTCAATTCCCCAAGCTTAGCTTAACTTGCCGACACATATCTCTCTCTTTACACCGCCATTGCATTAGCACCACCTATAAATATCTATCTATCATATCACATGTTCTAATTCTTACCAACCATTTCTCTCCAAAACATTTCCCTTCATTTTAATATCAATTTGCAGCTGCAAGTAAGTCACAGTCATGGTAGAGTTGCATGAAGAGATTAATCCCTATAGTGATAATGAAGAAAAAGCTGAAGCTGAAGACGTTGACTACGAAGAGCTCAAGAAGCGTATGTGGAAGGATCGTTTGCTATTTGAGAAGCTCAAGGGAAAACGTCACAAGAATATGGAGGCAGAGGAAGATGCAAAACAAGAGGCTTCAAGGAGGAAGAAGATGTCAAGAGCACAAGCTTCAGTTCTCAAGTATATGGCGAAGATCATGGAAGTTTGCAACGCTCAAGGTTTCGTTTATGGGATTGTTCCAGACAAGGGAAAGCCAATCTCTGGTTCATCTGATAGCTTGCGGGAGTGGTGGAAAGAACGAATCCGGTTTGATCAGAATGCTCCAGGTGCTATTGCTAAATACACGCCCATCCTTGAGCAAGCTGATGAGTTGGATCCAAGTTCATGTTTGCATCTCCTTCATGATCTTCAAGATACTACTTTGGGTTCTCTCATTTCTGCTCTGATGCAACACTGTGTCCCTCCCCAGAGGAAGTTCCCTTTGGAAAGAGGGTTGGCTCCTCCTTGGTGGCCCAAAGGGAGTGAACTTTGGTGGGGTAAACAAGGAGCACTGTCAAATGAAAATGGCGTGCCTCCTTATAAGAAGCCCCATGATCTGAAAAAGGCTTGGAAAGTCTCTGTACTCGCTGCTGTCATCAAGCATATGGTCCCCGATTTGGAGAAATTGAAAAGGCTGGTCACACAGTCCAAGTCTCTGCAAGATAAGATGACAGCTAAAGATGCTGCAATTTGGTCCAACGTTGTGAACCAAGAAGATGCACTGCTCAAACTGACCAACAGATGCCTCACAATATCATCCTCATCCTCAGAGGAAGAAGAAAAACAAGAGGATATGGATGATGGTTCGTCCATTCAAGGCAGCAGTGGAAAAAGAAAGTATGCATTTGAGCAGGACACGGGTTCCAGTGCTGGAAATATTAATCTTTTTGCTTGTCAAAACGCTTGGTGTCCACAAAGTGAATTATGTCTGGGATTTGCAGACAGAAACTCAAGGATGAACCATGAGTCTCTCTGTGCTTACCACCCCCACACCAACCTCGTTCCTTTCCATGATTACATGTTGAATGATGGACAAATACAAGGTCTAGATGAATGGTTGAATATGGAGCTGGCTAGAGCTAATCATCAGAAACATAATGAGGTGGTAGATGAGAACCCCACTAGGACTATGGGAGAGTACTCTTCTAGCAACTGGCTAAGTGGGGTTGAAGATCTTGATGAGTTGCATACTGCACTTAGCATGGCAAGGGAAGATGTAGACTCTAATCAAACTTCAGTGCAAGAGTTCCCACAGGGCCAAGAAGCAACCTCTATTTGGGATTTGGCTTACCAAGATCCCTCTACTCATAAATCCAATATCTAGTTATGTAACCTTCATCTTCACTACTTTCATCAGAGAGAAAAAACGTTTCCTTTGAAAACATATGTGGCTGAGAATGATTGTCAGGCAGAGTAGTTTGTAAAATATATATGTTCTTCTTTGATTTCAATTTTGGATTTCAATGAATACATAGTTCAATATTTACATCTCTATCATATTTCAACTTTTGCCTCTAGACATAAAAAATGGCTCTCACTCCCCTACTTGGAAATAATATCTGGGTAACAACTGGGCTGAAATTCAACTTGGTTTATTTTTTTCGGGAGAGAAAAATGGTGGATGAGAAAAGGGAAAGAAGAAGAAGAAGAAGAAGAAGAAGAAAGAATTCTTCTAGACCCTAATGAAATATACAAGCTTTTGAGTGAGGTTTGTCATTAATAATCATAAAAACTATGCCTTTGAGGTATGCAGTCTTCGTATTCAAGTCTTGGGCTGGCATAGGAATGGCCCTTCCTGAGTATGTTGCTGGTTTTGGTCGACCTTGCTTCTACATCCACAGAAAACACCGCACAAACAGGTCTATGGTCTGAAAATCTGGATTCTCCACGAATGTAAGACAATTGTTCTATGCCGACACCACGCCATAGTATCCTATCACACCTGATAATAATGTTGTTGAAGCATAAACAGTCAGTAGTCTTAATGCACTAGTGTTGTCATATTTTCAGTAAGAGACATTACCAAGCCGGTGTTCTGCGTTTCCTCTTGGACTTAACAGTCTCACCAGCATAACAGTCTGAATTCTGTGAATACTTGTAAGTGGGAGCAAAGAAGATTCTTCCCTCGCTGAATCCACAGAAGACTCTTCCTGCTTGTCTCTCCATATTCAGCTGTGCTTGTGTTGAAGCAAGAACAAGTGGATCAGCAAACTTGTATATATGTAATTGTCCAGTTTGAAACACCAGAAAAAAGAAAAGGGTTCTTTAACTAATCATTACTGATATCAATTATGAATGGACACGCACCTGATCTTTCTGCAGTAAAGTATCCCAGTCATTTTCCTCCAGCAAGTCCCTTGTTTCATCGTAACTCAAAGAAACCCGATAATTCAAGTCTCCTAGCCAGATTATTCGACTGCAGAATCTGAACTGCTTAGAGTGTACAAACTAAATATTGAGATGGAATGGAAACAAGCCAAATAACTTACTCGTGTTCAACTATCTTTTCTGGTGCTCGACGATAAGGGTGCTTGCAAATTTTAGGGAATTGTGTGCTCTTGAGAATCTCAGCAACATCAGCATTCCTCCTGAGTTCATCACCTTCTTTCTCCCCAGAAGCCAAATGGCTACACACGAAACAAAAGCTGGTTTGATGTAATGTCATGCTGATTGCTATACATCCCTGCAAAAAACATTTTCATTATGAATTTTCTTTGCCACTTGAAAAGTGCATAAAGAATCCTTGAGTTTACTTGATTAATTTACCTTGTTTCCAAGGCAACCCATAATTCCTCTGCCCACAGAATCTAGTCTAAGATGGGCAATGTGTGGCACCAAGTCCTTCCTGGTCCATATGGACAGAAAAATCCCAACCATCTGCTTACTTGCTATAAGGCAGTATTTCATTTGGGCTGTCGAGCTGGGTATTTCTGCAATTGGAAGCAACTCATTGACGCCACCATCACGATAAAATTGAGATTCTAATTTACTTATTGGATCACTAAGCTTTCGTATTCTTCGTCTGTCTCTCTCTGGATATTCTATAGGACAATTGCATATCTTGAGTAGGCTATTATCAGCTCTGAAATTCCTACTCAGAACCTTGAGAGAAGGCTTCTGAAAGAAATTCAGACTAGCTGGGGACTTTGGCTCCTTCAAGTTGTTATGGCTTGAGGTTTTGGAATCAGAGCTAGATTCAGTAAAGTCATATTTTGGTCTGTTTAGTGCATGGTTTATAAGAGCCAGCCACTTTGCAGCAGGTTCATTGTCTTCAATAACTAAAACATTCCCAGCATTTAGAGGAACAATTTCCTGAAACCTGAAAATAATAGCTTGTGTCGTACAAAAGCATTTCATTTGTAGGCATTAATGCAAAATCATATCTTGTGGTTTACATGATTCATACCCCAGCACGTATATATCTGCAGAACCCTCCACCAGCAAGAAATCTTCAAGGTTGAGGTCATAGTTGGGTGATTTTCCTCCCACATTCCAAGTTGCTACGAATATCCTACAACAGCCATTATAATATACTCTCATTCTCATCACACCATTATAATGATACTTGTTCTTCTGAACATGAACTTCCATACCTGAAATCCTGAACTTCAGTTGCAGGAATCATAGGCTGCTCAAAATTGCAGAGATTTAGGCCTTCAATCCCATGGCTGGCCACCCCGTCTGCAAATCCAAGAATTAAGATCATGACAACTTATAGCTTATGGATTAAATAATATAATTAATTCGTTCATTCATTCATATGAATGCCAGATATCATGCCTTGTGAAGTGTGAACATTCTAAGACCATATGAATTTGCACCCAGCAATTCAATGTTTCACGCTCAATCTAAATGATAATTAAAGGGACAATCGGATTAACCTGGAAGGATAGACTTGGTCGTACCAGAACGAAACCCATCAGCTGCTGTTTTAATTAGTTCTTCATCTGGGCCTATCCCATTTCGCTTTGATCCGAAAATCTTTGGAAGAATAGACTTGAACCCAATTTGGAAAAACAGAGTCAGAAACAAAAGCAATTGCTTTTATTTCATAAAAATAAGAGCTTTGCATGGAAGCAAAAGAGGAGAGGATACAGGCATAGAGGGGGGGAAATGCAGAAAATGGAGAGAAAAAGAAAAAGGACCTTCTTTTTCTTGTCATTTTTGACAGAAGAAACATCTGGGGAGGAATTGATTGTTGTACTAGTTGTGCTGGCGGCGTTAGCTTTGGTCATTTCAGAACTGTCATTTGATTTGGAATACCTAATCTTCAACCAAGAGGCCCATTCATCAAAATTTTCTCGGTTAATATACCTTTGAACCCAGTTCGATAGAACAACGATCACTTGTTTCTCCTATCCCCAAATCTGCAGATTTTTTTAAATTTTGTTTTTCCTCATTCATTCTTTTTAATGTAATTTTTATTTGATTTCGTTGTATTTGTTGATTTTCTTTCTTTTGTTACTTGTGTTGTTTCAAGCCAAAGAAGGATGAGATTTTGGCGCCAGAGCTTTCGGGGGACACCAGGACGACAGGCAGCTGAGAGCCTGAGGACTGAAACCGTTGAGCACAATAAGCCTAAAAAAGAAAAAATTAAATTAAAAAATCACACACATATATATATATACACACACACACAGAGCACGTGATCTCAAATGTCAATATCAATACTTCTGGTAACATTTCAATTGGTCAAACATTTAGACAAGATTTTCTATTTTATATTCTGTCTTATGAGTCAATAGTTCACTAAAAAAATTTAATTGCTATCTATTGATTGATGATAAAATATTAAAAAAAAAAAAAATTTAGAAAGGGGTTAAAAATAAGATTTGTAACCTTTAAAAAATGAAAAATGTTATACCTTCTTACCATTTATCTCTACAAATCCTTTGTTCACTTAGATAGAAGATAACACATGTGAATTACTAATATTTATTATTATAAATATTTTCTTTTTTTTTTAATTTACTCTTTAAATTATATAAAAAGACATTTAAATTTTAAGATTTAGATTTTTTTTTATATACTTTTAAAGGTAAATTTTTTAAAAAATTAATAATAAATATTAACAATTAATTATGTCATTTTTTAAAAAAAACAAGAGGATTTGTAGCCATAAACGTAGCCATTGATTAAGATTTCCGTCGAGCAGAAAAGAGGAAAATAAACAGGAGATCAAGGGAGAATCTACGCGCATTCCAAGTTCTGTATGGGTTAGATTAAAAATATTATGGCCCAACTGCCCATAGTTTATGTATGAAACTTCTTTCAGAAAAAATAATCTCGTTGCAAAAATTTGAAACAATATCATTTATATATATTTTTCTATTAAATGTCTAACATAAGTTAAATTTTATCTATTTTAAAAACTTAAAAGAGTTGAGTATACATTTTTTAAATTTTAAAGATAAAGTACACGTAGAGAAAAATTTAAGAGGAATTCTTGAAGTTTGGAGATTATATTTTATATAAAATATTAAAAAAAAAATGATAAATGTCTTTCTAAGTTTCTAATGCAGTGCCGCCGGTGATGCGTTGCAGTGGGACTCATTACAACAGCTCATATTTCCTTCCTCTTGTCGTATTTTCTCCTCCCATATGTGATGATCATCCAGTTTAGAGACTAGAACCTGTCCCAGGTTTGATAAATTCGAAATTTCAGTGGGTCGTAAGAGCACACCACCAGGAAATTCAGGTCTGTGATCTGTCATAATCCCCCATGCCTTTCAATGTGACATTTCATCCAGCTGCTGTCTGTAAAGAACTAAGCTCTGCAAATACAAAGCATGGTTAATGTACCAATTGCTTAAGTATCACGGTTCAATATTTTGATTAAACCAAAGCATCGAGTTTCTTTTTCAACTTTATTGTAAATGAGGGAAGAGAGACGAGCCACATGTGAAGTAATGTACCCAATGATCAAAACAACCATATCTAATTTTGGATTTATAACAGGTGTATATATTAGAAGAATATAGGTTAAACTTGTAGGTCCTTCTTTTTCTAAAAGCAAAAGTCATTAGAAAACTCGCCTATTTGTATCAGTACAAATCACACTTGAATTTAGAAAACATCTGAATTAGCTTTTCTTATCTTAACAAGTTCAAGGTAACCGTTAAACCACAACACCAATATCATCTTTTAGGAAAAAGAACCACATACCTTCTTGTGCCGGTGCTGAGTCATTGCAAGCAAGCATAGCTGTCAAAAAGAATCATAGAAAATGGACGAGACAGTGAAGAGAAGCGCCAAAGTAAGAATGCTCGAGAAAATCTTGGCTGAGAGGACGATGATCGGAGAGTAAACGCTGGAAAAAATGCTGCAACTAGGTGATCCAGCTCCCAACAACAACAAAAAGGTTTCCACTCTCAACTACAGATGTGAATATTTACGCAAAATTAAACTAGACGGGAATCAGCACAAGAGCTGGCCACTCCATTTCGAGGACTTTCACCTCAAGGCACCGATTCACGACTACGGAAGACGGTGCCGTTCTGATATCCTTTTTTTTTTTAAACTAGAATAATTGCAGCACGGCATCAAAAACGAAAAAAGGATGGAAGGCAAACGACGCGTCGTCTAAACCTTCCTCATTCTTTTCTTTTCTTTTTTTTTTTAAATAATTTCCGTTTACACTACTGTTTAAGCCGTTTGGCAAAACATCTTCCTTTCATCCGCTCTTTATCTCCATGACAGTGAAACTAGTGAATGTGTCTAGTGGTCCACGTCTTTTGACATTAGTATCTAACAATAATAGTTTTTTAAATGTCAGATAAAATTGGAATTACAATGCTAATAAAATTAGAACTACAATTGATAACTTTATTTGATTGTTAAAAAGTAAGTACTTTTAAGTAATAATTGTATAAGATTTAAATCTTTTTGATAAGGGTTGTGTTTCTTGATGAACTAATCATTTATTAAATATTCAATACAATATCACTTAAAAATCTAAATTTGCATGTGATTGCATATTGAAATTTGATTCATTCACTTACTGATTTGTGTCATTTATTTGTTGATCAATAAAAAAGCCAAATTTGTATCCAATAACAACCCATAGCAAAAGCTTACATTATATGATTAAAGTTATTATTTAAAAAACTTATAATGAATTTGATTTACTTATGACAAAAAAAATAAAAATAAAAGCTTACATTATATTGTGTTTAAAATTAATTTTTAAAGTCAATCGAAAAAAGTAACACAGATTATACGCTTTTAACATATTGCCTAAATCAGTAGCCACTGGTGTTAACGAAAGCATGCATATATATTTTATTTAGCTTTATCATATTATTGTATTGATGATGAAAAAGTAACACGACGCTCAAAATAATTGACTAATTAATTATTAAAACATAGACGGAGCTTGCAAGCAGCAAGAAAATAATTAAAGAAGGTGGTAATGGCTATAGATGGATGCAAAGCGATGTGCATCTCAGACATCAGACAAATAATAGTTGAGGAGCTGGGAGCATACGGGCAATGGCTTATCCTTGAAGCAACCCATAGCATTTGCATATTGAAGAGTGTTCAAGATACCATTCTCCGTGCGAGACAGTACAATGGTGGATTTGCTACGTCCAGGGTCGGCGCTGTTGCAACCTGCGAGCGAGCAACTTAGGAGCACACACTCGCACATCTGGTCGAGCCGGTCTCCCTTCACTGTCACATAGTAGGTCCCCGTCTTGTCTGTTTTTGCTTCCACGCTATATACCGTCTGCAAACTCTTGCTGTCTTTGCACTGCACTCTAACCCTTGCACCTAAATATTAACATATCCAATTAATAAATTCAATCTATAAGCTTGCTTAAACTTTATATACATAGTCAGAAATCAGAACCTTCTAGATCTTACGTACCTTCAATGTATGTGGTGACATTGGTCTCGAACCCAGCTTGGCAGGTATCGCAGTAGACGCGACCTTTCACGAGGAATTCCTCGGCAAGTGCAGAGCCAGAGATAGAGACGAAGATGGAGAGAGCCACCAACAATGCCACCCTGCTTCTGGCCATCATGCTTAAGTGAATGAAGTTTACCAGAATTGATTACTGGGGAAAGCAGACAAGGAGAGTGAACGCTATGGGATTCTTATACTGTGCATGTCAACTCTCAAGCTGGCTCTCCCTCTCTCTATCCCTGCGTCTTGCGCGCCTTATCTTGTGAATCATGTCTCAACTCTCACGTGACTTGCCGCACCTTCCTATACATATCTGTTTATGCTTTTAATTAGAATCTAGATCATATACATATGCACCCAAGAACAAAATTAAGATTATTAAGTGCATGTATATCAGATTGTTTTACTTAACTAGATATTTTGAATATAAATCTTGAAAATATACTTACATAGTAAAATATTTTAGTATTTGATAGTAAGTATAGTATAGTAGACTCAACTGGCTAGTTAAATGCTGTCCAAGTTCCAACAGAATAGATCCATATATCGTCAAGAGAACAATAATAGTAACTCAGGGTTGACTTGATAAACTTCTGACAATGAATTAAAGATGCACACAGAGGCAGGGCCGACTACTGTATATCATGGATCCCAATAAATCCATCTCCTATTGACTCAATAATACACGGCATATTTTGTGGGATATATAGGGGAAGATTAATAGCCAAGCAAATCGCATGTGCTTCCGCTTCGCACTCATATAACTCTTGCAACTAAACATAAAAAGGATCAATAACCATAAGTAAAACTTTGTAAGTATAGTCAAAGTAAATATATACAAGGTATAAGTTTTGAACCTTTTTACCATTAAGTAGCAAAAAAAGAAAACCCGTAAGTGATAGGTGTTCTAACCTTGAACTAGATTTTAATGGAATTGAATTGATTTCATTTAGTTTACAAATCAATTTGACATGCTGTGAATCCAACGATCGCATACTTAATAGATCTTATTCATTCAACTCAAAACATTTTTATTGATTCATAATTCATAAAGTGGATGAATCATGAACCAACAAGGTCTCCGACGGACATTATATTCTAACCGGGCCATCTTATTTTTCCTAAGTGGACTCTTTCCCCTAGGAAGTATATTGACGTGAATTCTGTCGGCACACCTTACCCCATATTAGTAGAGTGAGGGGTGTGTGGTTAGAAATCATGCGATGTGCCAAAAGTATATAAAATATTTATTGAGTGAGAAAGGGCAACAGCACAAGGCCCTTCACATTATTTAAGAGAAAGCCCAAATACGAAAATAAACGAGAAGGGAAAAAAGAAGAAAATTGCAGGCTGTGGGGTTCGAACCCACGCGTACTTATGTACAGAAGATCTTAAGTCTTCCCCCTTAACCTCTCGGGCAAACCTGCGAGATGCGAATGTAATTGTGAGCAAATTATATTATACAAAAACTTACAGAAAGCAAGAATTTTTTTCAACGAGCGAAATTGGAGTGAACCTGCTTTGGATCCAGTTGGTACTGGAGTGTGGAATCTTAATCTACATCCACACGCTAGAGCAACAAAAGTTGAGAACTAAGAAGCACTAGGGAACAAAACGATAGCAAAATAGTTAACGTAATCTCAATTACACGACGAAAAGCGAGTATCTGGAAAATGCTCGCACCGCTCTGTTCTGACCATAATAGTGCCTTCCAGAAACGTGTTTTACAAGAATTATGTAATGGACAAACACCGTACCCCACACAGCGTTTTATTCCTTTTAATAAATCCAACTTCCAATGAGCCACACCCACACACTCACCTTTTGTTTTTCTTTAAAAATAAATCTTCGAGTTTAGGTGTTTAGCTTTTCTTTTTCCTCTTTTCAATAATTGTTTTTAAATAACTATGTTAGCTTTAAACATAATTTAATGCTTAAAACTCTACTAGTGGCTATGATTGATGAGGAAGGGGCTCAGTTTATGAAAACACAGCTGAGAAGAAAACTTTCTTGTTATGGACAGGACATAGTTTCCCGCTTTTGCTTAAAAAACCTAAGCATGCATCCAAAACATTGTCGAGTTAGTTGGAGAACCATGTGGTTGGGATTGGGCAGTTCAAGTCTGGTGGTGCCGGACGCTGGATTCCTTGTCATTATTTTTATCCCGATCCCCTCGGAACTGGTCAATTTAAGAAGGGGTATTTGGTGTCATATTATTACTTTTAATTTTGTAAATAAATTAAAATTAATATAGGATGACATATTTCTATGGTATCATAAAATTTTAAATTTATCTAAAAAAATTAGTCCCAAAAATAATGTAATTGCTCAGAGTCTATATTCTCGGTCTCACCAACAGCAACAGTTTTGTTGGTCGGTTCAGATGGATTTCGTGGGCCGCATAAGATTTGTTCTTAGGCCCAAATCGCTCTCACTCAAAATATTATTACAAATAAAGATTTGAATTTTTCGTGGTAATAGAGCAATTTTATAAATTGCAGGGACAATTGCGGAATTGCGGTCCAGGCACCAGAGAGACACGCAAATATTCTAATTTGTAATTTCCTCCCCACAATCGCAGACGTACTTTTCTATTAAGGACGACCACTCCATCTTGGATGACCTGAAATATGCAAAAACAAAGTTCCTTTTGCCCACAAAATCACTTTCCTTCGTCTCACCTCCTTCCGTCATCGTCACCGTCCTTTGGATATCACCCTTTCACATCCAATCCAATGCATCTAAATTACGTACTCAATTTGTTTGCTTTGCTGAATTGTTATTATTAAATAATTAAAATATTTAAAAATAACATACATATAGCATATCTGTAATGATTTTTTTTATAAATAAAATAAATATATAATTTTTTTAATATTAATTTAAATATATAAAAAATTAAAAATCATGTCTATCATATTGTGAAGTTGACAACTTATCTTTTACGCTTAGAATCTCATTAATTTTAGTTTACATAAATATTTAAATAAAAATTGAATGGAATGGCTTTCTTTGCTTACAGACAGACATTTGATTTAATTATAATGGTATTTATTCCTACCCCTTTTACCCAAATCTTTCTCTTTTGGCTTTATTGGTCAATCGATGAAATAAACAACGCAACTTGGCCACTTTATTATGCGCAAATGGCTGGATTATATCATATGTTTAAGGAAAAATTTAGTTTCACACTCACTTTTTTAGTTCTATTCTACATATTTACTTTTTAATCTATATATAAGAGTAATATTATAAAAATAAGTGCAAATAAATATATAAGTATAAATATAACAAACGCCTATGTTTAAACCTTTCCAAGGAACGAAAGATGTGAAATGTTCGGGTAGTACACTATTAGTGCACTAGAAAACAAATTAATACTTAATAGTACACCAATCTCCGACACCTACTCAGTCCGCTGACAGTCACCGTCGCCGACACCGCTCGGTCCAATCCCTTCGAGTATCTTCCCTTTGCGGTGGGACCCACAAATCTCCGGAGAAAGCGCCACACTCAGCTGCTCACGATGAAGCCACGGTAGTACATTTCCACGAATTACTTAAAAATATTTTTTACAAGATATAATTTTATATGTATTAATTAATTTGATAATTAATTTTATCAAATACCTGTAATTTAATAAATTAAAATTTTAAATTTCAAGTAAATTTTCAAATTTATTTTTACATTTTTTTGGTATTTTTATAATTATATATATATTTTACAATTTCATCATTACACAAAATTTATAAATAAAAATGTACGCAAACATGTACAAAAACAAATATTTCCTTTTATTTGTATGGACGAAATTTGGAAAGCTTCTCTTTTTTTGTTAACCCCGCATCAATTATATGAGCCGGGGACCCGCAACCCACTCAAGGTTCGACACGTGTAACACTACAGTCGCAATTTCTCTATATATACCCACGCATTCAGATTCGTCGAGCACGGTTAGGGAATCAATTTAATTGAGGGGAAGAGAGTCTTTCTTCTTTGAAGAGGGGTTCTAGAAATTTGTTTCATTTTAGTCTTGTTACCAAAACAAAATGTTCATCGAGAGCTTTAAGGTAGAGAGTCCTAATGTTAAGTACACAGAGAATGAGATTCACTCTGTTTACAACTATGAAACCACCGAGCTTGTTCATGAGAACAGGAATGGCACTTATCAGTGGATTGTCAAGCCCAGGACTGTCAAATACGAATTTAAAACAGACACAAATGTCCCCAAATTAGGGTCAGCTTCCCCTAATCTGATTTATTTTTCTGTCTTTTGGGTTCTCATTATTCTCTGTCAGCCTCGATCGATGTATATGATTTGGGATTTGTTCATTTCTTATGATAAAAATCGTTTTTTTTTTTTTTTTTTATTTTAGGGTGATGCTTGTGGGTTGGGGTGGAAACAACGGCTCTACCCTCACTGGTGGTGTTATTGCCAATCGAGAGTGAGTTTTGTTCGTCTCTCAAACAAATTTTTTTTTTTTTTTTTGGACAAAAGAAGATAGCTTTAATGAAAACCTGTTGTAATATTTTAACGGGGGATTGTTTTGTGTTTTGAAAGAGGCATTTCCTGGGCAACAAAGGACAAAATTCAACAAGCCAATTACTTTGGGTCCCTAACACAGGCTTCCGCCATCCGAGTGGGATCTTTCAATGGGGAGGAAATCTATGCCCCATTCAAAAGCCTCCTCCCAATGGTACGAGATGCTGGTTTTTTTATGCCCTCCTATCTAGTCTAAACAGACATTGAAATCTCACATTCTCAATGAATCTTATAGTTATAAATGTACTTTTAATGAAAATTGGCTTTTATTCTCTATGTTCATGCAGGTGAACCCTGACGACATTGTGTTTGGAGGATGGGATATCAGTGACATGAATCTAGCAGATGGCATGGCCAGGGCTAAGGTCTTTGACATCGATTTGCAGAAGCAACTGAGGCCATACATGGAATCCATGGTTCCACTACCTGGTATCTATGACCCAGATTTTATTGCTGCCAACCAAGGTGACCGCGCCAACAACGTCATTAAGGGGACAAAGAAAGAACAAGTCCAACAAATCGTCAAAGACATTAGGTATACATCCAACATTATTCTTATCATATACGATTAATTAATACACCAGCAACAATGCCCCTGTTCAGCTCAAAACTTTAAAACAACTATTCTGTAACCGTTCCTTTGTATGTTACGAAGGGAGTTTAAGGAGGCCAACAAGGTGGAAAAGGTAGTTGTTCTTTGGACTGCCAACACCGAGAGGTACAGCAATGTAATTGTTGGGTTGAATGACACTATGGAAAACCTATTAGCTTCCCTTGACAGGAATGAGTCTGAGATCTCTCCTTCCACCCTTTTTGCCTTGGCTTGCATTCTGGAAAACATCCCCTTTATCAATGGAAGCCCTCAGAATACTTTTGTCCCAGGTTTGTTGATTACATCCTCCTTTGTCGTCAAATCTTTCTTGAATCGTATGCGAAATGTAACTTTGTGAAATTTTGGTCATCTTGTCTTCAGGATTAATTGATTTGGCCATCAAGAGGAATAGTTTAATTGGTGGAGATGACTTTAAAAGTGGTCAGACAAAAATGAAATCTGTGTTGGTGGACTTCCTCGTGGGGGCTGGTATCAAGGTACATGACATCAGTTAATCACTTCTTCCTTTGTTCTTACTTTAAATGGGTTTACTCTTTTGTTATACAATAAGCATAATCATGTCATATCTGAGTGCTACTTTTATGTAAGACAAACTATTTGCTTTGTTTGAATTATGTTTATCTAGCGATCTTATTTGGGGAAGAAAATAAAAAGTTACTGATTACAAGTGCCTTGTTGATTGACAGCCAACATCAATAGTGAGCTACAACCATCTGGGAAACAATGATGGTATGAATCTCTCTGCCCCACAAACCTTCCGCTCTAAGGAAATCTCCAAGAGCAACGTCGTTGATGATATGGTCAACAGCAACGCCATCCTCTATGAGCCGGGTGAGCATCCAGACCATGTCGTTGTCATTAAGGTAATTTCACTTCCCTCTAACTCTCTCTCTATTTGTCGGTCTGAGACATGTATAATAATCCTGTTTATTATTTGTCTAGTATGTACCTTATGTGGGGGACAGTAAGAGAGCAATGGATGAGTACGTTTCAGAGATATTCATGGGTGGAAAGAACACAATTGTGTTGCACAACACATGTGAGGATTCTCTACTGGCTGCTCCTATCATATTGGACTTGGTCCTTCTTGCTGAGCTCAGCACTAGAATTCAGCTCAAAGCTGATGGAGAGGTGCGAATGTCTACCATAAATATTTTCATTTGTTCATTGTTCATGGTTATTCTTATTCTTAACCTTTATTTCATACAACCTTCTGATAAGGTCATGGGTGTTGCAGGGCAAGTTTCACTCTTTCCACCCTGTTGCAACCATCCTCAGTTACCTCACCAAGGCCCCTCTTGTGAGTCATCATTTAGCCAAGTTTATTCTATTTGGCTCTCGCACATTTTTAGACAATCTTATCCAAGGTTGGTAAGAGAACTAATGGTCTTTGTGTGTGGTCATCGAATAACAGGTCCCACCTGGTACACCCGTGGTGAATGCATTGTCAAAGCAGCGAGCTATGCTGGAAAACATTCTGAGGGCTTGTGTTGGATTGGCTCCCGAGAATAACATGATTCTGGAATACAAGTGAAGCTCGCGAGAGGGATAGGGGAACATAGGACTCAATGTTTAGAAATCTCGTCCATTCTCCTTTCTCCTATGAATGTTTGCTCGTAATTCTAGAATAATATCTTATGAAGAATGTGTATCTTTTGTTTCCTCAAATTCTAGGAAAGGTCCCCCGTGGTGGCCGCCCTATTTGCTCTTGCTTAATCCAGAGCATAACATCTTTTGTATTTTAAGTGGATATAATCATATATAAAGGCTTATAATTTGTTACCTCTGGCCATTGCAAATTTTCATCAATGCAAGTATCTTATAATAACAAAAGCTTATTGAAGCTTCTGCACGCATATTTCATCTTTGATAATTTGCGGGACAACCTTCATGATTGATTAAGAAGAACCTATCAATGATGTGTTAATGGTAACTCAGTGCAGTTCATCTCTCTGTTTTCCAATTAACTTGAAAAAACTGAGACTTGCTTGGAAATGGATGGTTATAGTTAAACGGGAGGGGTTTCATTTTAAATCTCACCATCTCGAAGTTGGAATAGAGTGTAAATGAAAATTGAAATCAGTTAAGCATCAGGTTACCTTCTTCCTCTGGTTGGCTGGATTCCTTAAGTCCTATGGTTTCATTCCATCTGATAAAAACCATACTATCCATTAAACAGAGAAATTCTGATGCATCAATCAGTACAAGACCTTTGCTTTGCTTGTTGGTTCACAGTTATGGTCTTGTTACCTTTAACCGCTGATTTTTCTGATACTGAATTGTAGTTGGAAGTGGACAATTGATGATCTTAATGCATGGTTAAAGGGTTGCCTGCAATTATCTGGTGTCTGCTAAAACAACCGTAATTTGGCAACTCTGCCGAATTAAATGGACAATTATTTGGAGTAGGCAGTCTCAGAGTTACAATAATTATACTAGGACGCCATAGTGTGAGACACCCACCTTCTATCTTTATCTCCATTCCCACACACCATGTTAATATAATATTCCATTGCAGACGATTTCAGGTACTCTAATAAACGTGAAGGAGGAGCTCAGATTCAGCCTTCTGTTCTTCTTTGTAAAAGTACCAAACAAGTTATTGTCGGCATTTTAAACTCTTGCACACTTTAATATAGTTTAAATATATGATAATTTATTGAAGGATCAAGCGGGGGATGTAGCTCAGATGGTAGAGCGCTCGCTTAGCATGCGAGAGGCACGGGGATCGATGCCCCGCATTTCCACTTTGCCCTTATTTTGGTTATTAGATTTTTGGTACATTTTAAAAATGAGATGATGTTTTGTTTGGACTGTCTGAAGTCTGAATCCATTGGAGCCCATGGGGTTGGGCCCACATGAAATCAAGATCGACATTACTGAAAGCACTCGCCTATGGGAGTGTAAAAGAAGGGTGGGTTAAAAAAGTGAAAGTGTGTTTACTCCCCAAATCTTGTGGCTTGCAAAGGAGGTATCTTGTTGGTGGGCCCCTATAAAGTGACAGTTGGCCATCTTTATTTATAATTTTATTTTATTTGTTGTTTTTTCAGAAAAATAAATTGACAAAATATTCAAGGAGTGTGATTGAATGTGCGGGAATAGATCCCAAGCGGAGGCACCGGAATGAATTGGAAGGAAGCATGAGACAAGTGAATATGGGTGTGGTCCATGTTGGCCCCAATCTCACAAAATAACAAAAAAAAAATGGTGACTTTATGGGCATTTCAAGGACCCCACACCAAGCCTTTACCTTTTATTTCCTTTCCTTTCACCCTCTTATCCTCAGACAACCACAAAACTCTATCCGTAGAGTTTTTTTTTTTTAATGAAAATATATAAATTTTTATTACTAATTTAAATATAAAAAAAAACAAGTTTAATCTAAAAATATTAAAGTTTTATTTTTAAAAATTGTGTTATATGTTAAACCACTTTCTCTATCAATCTAATTATTCTAACTTAGACCTAACTCTCTAATAATTATAATCCAAATCTAAAAAAGAAACTGACAATAATTTAATGAGCCATACTTTGTAAACCAATTGTTCTTGGCTTTGATGGATTGGCAACATTTAAATAAGAAGCTAAATAGTTTTTTCTTAATATCAATCAGTTCAATTAAGAAAAAGATAAGCCTAAGGAGGCAGCAGCTCTACTTTATTATTCATAAATTAACTTGATATATAGAGGAAACTAGAGCTTGATGTAACCATTCTCAATCATCCACTTCATGCTCCAATGTTTAGCCGCGCATTTGTAAGCCCAATAAGCCCATCCAAAAGTTGCACCAGAATACACTTCAATTTGTGCTTGAGCAAATCTTTGATAATCTTCCATAGTTGCTCCATCTACATTCCACTCAGCAGTCCACTCCCCTGAAACACACAACTAACAGTTTAGTTATGTAAATGAATTTTAACTTAGAAAAATTAGTTGGAACTCACCAACAAAGCTGAGAGGACCATTCGCTGTTGTCACGCCTCTAAGATCAGAAGCTCTCTCATTTCTTATGTGATCGATGTTCCACTGTGCATTCTTGTTCTTGAAAGTATCAGAAAAAAGATTATAGTAATGCACATCGATGACTACGCGATCGAAGCCTCCAGCAAATGAGAGAAGCACTTTTGAATCTTTGTCCAGTGGGTTTGACATGATCACATAAGCACTTGTACTGTGTTTCCTCACAGCATCATAAGCTTGCTGGTAATAATTCTTGAGGCTATCTAGATTCACCCCTTGAGGCTCATTCATCAACTCTATGGCTCCCAAACCAGGTCTGTTACCATATCTGCAGTAAAATAATTCGTGGCATGGTTAGTAAAGAAAGATCATATATATATATATATATATATATATAGCAATGAATATGATACCCAAGATTTGATTAAGACCTTTCTGCTAGAAAGTCTATGACTTTAACAGTGTCTGGTATATAGGAATCTCCCCATTCTAGGTATCCATCTCTTGTTGCACTGTGATCGTTGCCATTTTGTGAACCTTGAACTGCATGTAGGTCCAAGATTACTTTCATGCCATGGTTTCTGCAAATATGTTGATCATTATTGTAAAGTTTAGTGATTTTTAGAATTAAAGCGGAAGCATAGCCATAGACTAAAATGTGCTTACTCTGCCCATGTGAAGGCATCGTCTAATGCTGACAAAGACCCCCCAACGAAAGGCTTTGGTGGTGTAGGATCTTGAGCTATCCACCACCCAACTGGCACTCTAACAGCAGTTAAGCCATTATCCGACATGAATTTGAAATCTTCTTCAGTGATATAAGTGTTCCAATGATCCTGCAACACATGCCCATTCCTGTCATATCGATTATTGATAGATGGGTAGGTAAGGAATTATTAAGAAATATGTATGTGTGTGTGGGACAGAGATTTGACACGGTTACTATTTAATACAATTAATAAAATGATGTAACATAAATACTATTTAACCTAAATTGGATCACTTGCAGTTGATTTTATTATAATTAGTTACATAGTACGATGACAGCCATTAAATTAATTATTGATGTGGCATGCTGTTTAATGGGATGACTCTCATTATGGCATGTAACTGATTATAATTACAAATGATCCAAGTCTTATTCAACTTATTTAAGAGCTTATGTTGCATCACTTCATTAATTATGTTAAGTAATGACCACAGCAAATCAGGATTAATGAGTTTTTGTAAGATAGGTCTAATGAACCTTCATGACTTGAGGGGCTCTATCTGGGCCATAACCATTTGTGATTTGGTACTCTCCTTGTAACGTTCTTCCTATCGTAATGCGAAATACTGATGGATCACTCTCCTCCCAACTACTCCCTTCATAATCTGCGCTCACCACTGACTCCGATTTCACCTGCAAGAACTTACCATTCGATGCTTTGATACGAATTTTGTTTTTGTCCATATCATTCCTTATAATTTCAAACGTTTCTGAGTTTCCCGGAGAAGTTGAAACTCCAACTAGATTGTTTCCACTACCATTGTTTTCCAATCCCAGGAATTGCTTGTTAAGCACTCTAAAGTTGAAGGATGAATCGCTGATCCTCCATAACTGCATTGAACACAGATTAACAGTTAAAGACAGTGGTGCTTGCAATGGTAATTTAATTATTTTTACTGTGCCAAAAACTGTAAATACCCTGAAAGTTTCCCAACCAGAAGCTGACTGGCGGTTGGCAACAACACTGTCTCCTCCCCCATTTTCTGCAGTCAGATACCTCTGGAACTTTGTGGACAAGAGTTGAACTTGAGTTCCATCCTGCAAAATCACCAAAAGTCAATAATCATTCAGATAATAGATCAAATTTTCACACAATGGTAAGAATGTTAACTTTTCAGTGACCCAGTTCTCTTTTCTGCAATACAAATGTAGAAGAGCTATGAAAATGGTGAAATACCAAGAGATCTTTGTTGTTGATTCCATCAAAGCGAGAGGGTTTCATCCAACCCTCTGTGACAAGCCAGTTTCCAAGATTCACAGCTTTGTATGGCAGATTCTGGGCACTGGTAAGAAAATGACAAAATGAGAAACAGAGAGCCCACGGAAAGATCAAGTTGGATCTGTGTGCCATTTTTGGAACTCTTGGTGAGGATTGGAGCGATCAAATGAGGTGGTATATATAGCTAGGAATAGGATTCGTAAAATATTAAACAAATGGTATTTCCCCAACAGAAATTGCAGTGGAACTTACGGCACAGTGCTTGATTGACTTGACCCAATGACCCAATAGCCACATTTTTTTTTAAGATTTTTTTTTTGTTTCACACAAGACAATTTTCATACATTTTATCATAAAATTGATTTTTATTTAAACATTGGCGTACCCTCACATTACTTTTTTATTTTATAAAAATCACAATAAAAAAATTTAAACTCTTAATCTCTTAAAAACTATTTAGAGTCCTCACTATTAAATCGAATTACTAACTTATAAAATAGAATTTATAGTTTAAAACTAGTGAATTACTTAAGAATTTCTTTTATATAATATTTTTTATCAGAATGTAATATTTATTTTATCAATTGAGCACACGTTAATGATTTTTGTTTAACAAACCTAGGCAGATGCGATTGAGAGAAGTATATAAATAATAAATGATAAATGAAAATTAAGATGCATTGAGCATGTGTTAAATTGAATGATAGGAAAGGAAGCGGTGGCTGCGAGCACACGTCAATAGAAAAGTGGCCTTTATAACTGTAAACGACTAACCGCGCAATATTTTGTGTTTAATATCTTTTCTCATTTTTTGTTTGACTTTTCTATCTTTTAAAAGACCACGTTCAATTAATTTCCATTAACAATTGTTAAGTAGCATTCAAATTCAAAAAAAAAAAAAACCGTAAAAGTTTATTGTCCCACTTTATGTGAGTAACCAAATTTTTATCGTTCCACTTTCAATCTCATTTGCCATATTACTTGATTCTCATTGATAAAAAAAAATATTATCAAATTATTTATAGGACATCATATAAAATTATATTAGTATATTGTATTGGTGAGTCAACCAAAATCTATTTTTAATTTTGTTGACTTCAAATTCAATTACTAGCTAACGTGAATGTTGGGAGAAATTAATTCATAAGTGCCGGAGTCCAGGGGGAATTCATGCATTGCATTAGCATTAATACTTGAGAGACTTCCTATTTTCTATGGTATGGACACTTGCTTCATTCCCGCCGTGACCATTGTTGGGGCCGTTTAATTATAGAAAAACTTTTTTCCCAAAATAAATTTACTAACTTCGTGTAGAAAGGCCCATCGGAGGAGCAGGCCTTAAGGTGGGCCAATGGCACTGACTAGCCAACAGCCCACTTATTTTATTTTTTTTTATAAATAAAACGAATTTTTTTTTTAATATTAGTTCATACATTTAAAAAATATCTAAATTTAATCTCTAAAATATAAAAATATCAAAATTTTATCTCGTTAAACCATTATTTCTCATTTATTTCATTTTATCTCCGAGTAAAGAAGGAATAATATTTTTTATTTCATAATTAACATAATATCATGTTTCATTGTTACTATATTAATTAGAAAGATAATAAAATAATATTATAAGTATTATTAAAAATAAATTTTTTTATTAATAAAATTATAACAACTATGTTGAAGAAATTTATCAATTTTTAAGGCCCATTAATATTTTTCACTATTTATGTTTTTTATTTTTTGTGCAAAAGAGATTAAGAATGGTAATAAGTTTCTTGATGAATGGATCTGGGCTTTGATGGATTGACAACAATTATATGAGATACATAAATATGGTATGAATCAGTACAATATAGAAGCAGATAAGCCAAAGCTTTAGTTGCAGCTAGCACTGCCATTACTTTATTCATGAACTGACATGATAGGAAGCTAGAGCTTGATGTAACCATTCTCAATCATCCACCTGAGGCTACAATGGTTATATTGGCATTTGTAAGTCCAATAAGCCCATCCAAAAGTGGCACCAGAAGAGTACACTTCAATTTGGGCTTGACCAAATCTTTGATAATCCTCCATGGATGCTCCCCATACATTCCACTCATCAGTCCATTCCCCTATCACACAAAACCAACAGTTTTAATAACGATTTCAATGTAAATTAATTAATATTTAATGCAAAGTTAAATATTAAATAATTATATATATATATATATATATATATATATATATATATATATATATATAAATATCATGGTTTTTAAAATTTATATATTTTTTAAATAAAATGACATTAATTATGTGAATTTTAAGTAGAAAATTATTTGGAACTCACCAACAAAGATAAGAGGAGCATTTATAGTTGTTGTCATGCCTCTAAGATCTGAAGCTCTCTCATTTCTTATGTAATCGATGTTGTTTTGCACATTCATGTTTTTGAAAGTATCCGTGTAAAGATTATAGTAATGCACATCGATGGCTAGGCGGTAGAAGCCTGAAGCAAAAGGCAGAAGCACTTTTGAATCTTCGCCTAGTGGGTTTGACATGATCACGTAAGCACTTGGACTGTGTCTCCTCACCGCAACATAAGCTTGCCAGTAATAACTCTTAAGGCTGTCTAGATTTACACCTTGAGGCTCATTCAGCACCTCTATGGCTCCTATACCAGGTCTGTTACCATATCTGCAAGAAAATTTAAAGTACAAAATATATATAGCAGGTCATACTCAGCAAAAACACACGTAGCAGTGTTTAAGACAAAAAAACTCAGACAAAATACACCCACAAATATGACATAATATTTTTAACTTAATTAAAGATTTCGTATTTAAGTTTTAAGAATATACTGCACTAAATTTGATAAAGAGAATTTTGTTGTCTTGTGATCTTATCTAAGTTAAATTAAATTAGTCAATATTCAATATTGTGTTAGATACCGATAGTTTATATATATATATATATATAACAATTAATAGGATGCCACCCAAGATATGATTAAGACCTTTGAGCTAAGAATTCTATGACTTGAACAGTGTCTGGTATGTAGGAATCTCCCCATTCTGTGTATCCATCTCTCGTTCCACTGTGATCATTTCCATTTTGTGAACCTTGAACTGCATGTAGGTCCACAATCACTTTCATCCCATGGTTTCTGCAAATATATTGACCATTATTGTAAAGATAAGAGACTTTTACAATTAAAGCGAAAGCGTAGCCATAGACTAAAATGTGCTCACTCTGCCCAAGTGAAGGCATTGTCTAGTGCTGCCAAAGATCCCCCAACGAAAGGCTTTGGTGGTGTAGGATCATGAGCTATCCACCATCCAACTGGGATTCTAACTGCAGTTAAGCCATTCTCTGACATAAATCTGAAATCGTCTTCAGTGATATAAGTATTCCAATGTTGCTGCGATTCATGCCCATTTCCCATTATTCCTCAACTCATCATATTGATTATTGATAGATACATAGGTATGTAAGTAAGTAAGCAAGAAAGGTGTCCCTTGGATATTAAATTTAAAGTTTAGATTTTGTTAGTATATTTTTTCAGAAAATAAATCTATCTAAAATTTTAGGTGAATAAAATTTAGACTATTGAATTTAACCATTGAATTTAACATTAATGAGCCAAATACAAAGTCAAATTTAACTTTTCTATCTAAATCATTAAATTTGAATTTTTGAATTTGTTATTGTCATTATTTGTCATAGTTAATAAAATAATACAATATGAACTCTTATATTTCAACAATACTATCATGTAAATTTGTAAAGGCTAGTGTTGCATCGTATCATTGACTATATCAAATATTATCTCTAGTAATTCTGGATTAATGTGTGTGTGTGTGTAAGATAAGTCTAATTAACCTGCATGACTTGAGGAGCTCTAGATGGGCCATAACCATTTGTGATTTGGTACTCTCCTTGTAAAGTTCTTACAATTGTCACACGAAACACCGATGGATCACTGTTCTCCCAACTTATCCCATCATAATCGGCAGTCACCACCCACTCCGATTTCACCTGCAAGAACTTACCATTCGATGCTTTGATGCGAATTTTGTTTGGGTCCCAATTGTTCCTCACAATTTCAAACGTTTCTGAGTAGCTTGGTGAAGTTGAAACGGCAACTAATCTGTTTCCACCCCCATTATATTCCAATCCCAAGAACTGCTTGTTAAACACTCTGAAGTTAAATGATGAATCGCTAACCCTCCACAACTGCATGCATAATTGCACTTAAACAGTTAAAACACAGTGCTCAACCAACAGTAGTTTAATTATTAAATGTGCCAAAACTGTAAATACCCTGAAAGTTTCCCAACCAGAAGCTGACACGCGGTTGGCAACAACAACATCTCCTCCGCCATTTTCTGCAGTTAGATACCTCCGGAACTTTGTGGACAAGAGTTGCACTTGAGTTCCATCCTGTAATATCACCAATAGTAAATAATCATGCAGATATGAGATGAATTCATTACTAGTACAAAAAAATTGAATGCAGTGAATCTGGATTCGAGATTACATCAAATTTGTTACAATAAAAAAAAAAATAGTATGTAACAGTGAAATACGTACCAAGAGATCTTTGTTGATAATTCCATCAAAGAGAGAGGGTTCCATCCAACCCTCTGTGAGCAGCCAATTTCCGAGATTGACAGCTTTGTATGGCAGATTCTGGCCATTGGTAAGAGAATGATAAAATGCGAAATAGAGAGCCCACAGGAAGTTCAAGTTGGATATGTATCCCTTTTTTTGAAACTCTAGGTGAGGACTGGACTGATTGCGAGTTGAAATTAACATTTGCTGGTATATATATAGTTAGATTCATAAATTATTAAAACAAATGCAATTGGAACTTAGGGCAACGTGCTCAGTTGACTTGACACAAAAGCCACCAACCACCTTTTTTTTGTTCGTTTAACAAATTTTTTTCAGGGTTTCTCAAGAGTTAATTCTCATATTTTTAGTGTTCAGTTAATTTTATTTAAAATTTGGCATACCCTCTGATTAGTGATTACTAATGTTTCAAGTGGAATTCAATGATTGACATGTCCTAAGAATTTCCTTTATATAAAAATTTCATTTAATCAATTGAGCTACATGGCTTTAATGGTTTTTGTTTAGGTAAATGCGATTAAGAGAAGTATACAAGTGGCTGAATGAAAATGAAGATGAACTGATCATCTATAATTGAGTGATAAGAAAGTAAGTGATGGCGGCGAGCACACTGATAGAGAAGGAACACTTCAGCTGTAATTTAAAAAGAGATGATAAATATATTAAAAATAGGATAACCATATTCACGTTAACAGAGCTATATTTATTGTCCCACTTGTAATTTCATTTGTTATTTTATTGGTTAAAAAATGTATTTTTAATAATATTTATAATATTCTTTTTACATTTTCCTAACAAATGAGAATACAATAAACAACAAATGAGACAAATGCAAAATCATATCTGTTATTCCCACATTATATTATATTGTATAGGTTTATCAACCAAAAATTATTTACAATTTTGGTGACTTGAAAATTTCAAAGTCAATATCTAACTTGAAAGATACGAGCAATTAATTCATAGCTGGCGCACATAAAAAAATAATAATAATCATAGCAGCCACTAGCCAGAGTCCATGTGGAATTCATGCATTGCGTTCATACTTGAGTTATTCCTGTGGGCACTTGCTCCCGTTTATCAATAATCAATTTTTTTTAGGTGTTTGGGACAGAGAAATATTTCAATTTGATCCTGAAAGTATAGAACACAAGTGAAAAAGCTACCAACATTGTGATTGGACTTGTGGCTGTAGATTCACTTCTGCTATCCTCAATGATTCACCGACTAAAACATCCTGTTCATGATTATTCAGCTGCAATCCTCAAAGAAATGCTATCCTTTGGCTTAATGAACATTTTAGGATCTTTTACATCTTGTCTATCATTTTTCCTCTTTCATAAGTTTACTTGTCAAACTATCGGTTTATCATCAATCTTACCTCTCTCAATAATGCACTCTCTCCCTCACGTACTGCTGTAAATTACAGTGCTGAATCTGAAACAATGTTATCTAGCGTAGTGATGGTCATCACAGTTCTCATATCGCCCAAAGGCAGTCATTGTTTCAACAATTATATCTACCCTAATACAACTCATTATTGGCAAAGCTTGCAACATTTGGAAGGTCGATAAGAGAGATTTCTTTGCTTGCGCTGGAGCCTTCTTTGGGATATTTTTGTTTGCATCTGTAGAAGTTTGTCTTTTCCGAATCTTAAAAATGGAAGTTGCCTTCACCTTCATAAGTATGCATTTAATCTTCGAGAATAAAGTCACTCAGTGGAAGATCAATTGAAACGGAATGTCATCGCAAACTTAAGATTCAATTTGAATACGTTTTGATTTATTGACTGCTAACTTATTAAAATCGATTGTAATACTTCGATGGATTAACAAACAACAATGTAACTAATTTACATATAGAAATTATGACATGTGAATCAATAAATATACAATAATCTTAAAATCTAAGCTAGTTTGACATCTTACAATGTATGACATTTTTATTTGGAAAATGATATTGATATTCATCCAAGCCAGTGCCACTAGTTTTATTCATAAACTAACATGATAGGAAGCTAGAGCTTGATATAACCATTCTCAATCATCCACTTGAGACTCCAATGGTTATACTGGCATTTGTATGCCCAAGAAGCCCTTCCAAAAGTTGCACCAGAACACACTTCATTTGTGCTTCAGCAAATCTTTCGTAATCTTCCTTAGATGCTCCCTGTACATTCCATTCAGCAGTCCACTCCCATGAGACACAATTAACAGATTAGTTATGTGAATGAATTTTAACTTAGAAAAATTAAATTATTTGGAACCCACCAACAAAGCTAAGAGGACCATTCGTTGTTATCACGCCTCTAAGATCAGAAGCTCTCTCATTTCTTTTGTTATCAATGTTCTACTGCGCATTCATGTTTTTGAAAGTATCAGAAAAAAGATTATAGTAATACACTTCGATGACAACGCGGTTGAAGCCTCTAGCAAATGAGAGAAGCACTTTTGAATCTTTGCCCAGTGGGTTTGACATGATCACATAAGCACTTTTACTGTGTTTCCTCACAGCACTGTAAGCTTGCTGGTAATAATTCTTAAGGCTGTCTAGATTCACGCCTTGAAGCTCATTCATCAGCTCTATGGCTCCTAGACTGGGTTTCTTACCATATCTGCGAGAAGATTAACGGTAGAAAATATACATGGTTGTATTCTTTAAAACAGAAAGATCATACATACATATATATATATATATGGTATTTATTAGGATATCCAAGATTTGATTAGGACCTTTCTGCTAGGAAGTCAATGACTTGAACAGTGTCTGGTATGTAGGAATCTCCCCATTCTATGTATCCATCTCTTGTCCCACTGTGTTCATTGCCATTCTGCGAACCTTTAACTGCATGCAGGTTTACAATAACTTTCAACCCATGGTTTCTGCAAATATATTGATATTAGCGATTATATTTACGATTAATGTTACAATTAAAGTGAAGACATATAGGCTTAATGTATCTCTCTGTGCCCATGTGAAGGCATTGTCTAGTGCTGCCAAAGATCCCCCATCGAATGGCTTTGGTGGTGTTGGATCATGAGCTATCCACCATCCAACTGGGATTCTAACGGCAGTTAGGCCATTCTTTGACATGAATCTGAAATCGTCTTCGGTGATATAAGTATTCCAATGATCCTGTAATTCATGCCCATTCCCCATCATATTGATTATCGATAGAAAGGTAGATAAGTAGTTAATTAAGAAACATGATTGGAATCCAGATTTGCTTTTGCTCATTACTTGTCACAGTTAATAAGGTGACATAGTATAAGTCTTTGGATGGATTGCATGGTAGTATTATATGGAATTGTGTATTAATCGATTCACTTAAGAGTTCATGTTACGTCACGTTATTGACTATAATAAATAATGACCGTAGTAAATCCAAATTAATGTATGTGTGTAAGATAAGTCTATTAACCTTCATGACTTGAGGGCTTTATCTGCACCATAACCATTTGTGATTTGGTACTCTCCTTGTAAAGTTTTTACAATTGTAATGCGAAACACCGATGGATCACAGTCTTCCCAACTGCTCCCTTCATAATCTGCACTCATCACTGAGTCCGATTTCACTTGTAAGAACTTACCATTTGATGCTTTGATACGAATTTTGTTTGTGTCCCCTTTGTTCCTTACAATTTCAAATGTTTCAGAGTTGCCTGCTGAATTTGAAATTCCAACTAGTTTGTTTCCACCACCTTTATTCTCCAATCCCAAAAATTGCTTATTTAACGCTCTAAAGTTGAAGGATGAATCGCTGACCCTCCACAACTGCATAAAACATAGTGTTAAAAGACAATGGTCACTGTAATCTGATTACTTCAGTGGTGTGAAATGTGCCAAAAACTGTAAATACCCTGTAAGTTTCCCAACCAGAAGCTGCTTGGCGGTTGGCAACAACACTATCTCCTCGCCCATTCTCTGCACTCAGATACCTCTGCAACTTTGTGGACATGAGTTGCACTCGAGTTCCATTTTTGAAATTTAAAATTTTGGGGTTGTATGGTCGTTAATTATGTTCAAAAACAAATAAGAAGTGGTTGTTACGCAAAAAAAAAAAAAAAAGAAAAAAAAAAAGGAATGGTTGTTAAAAACAGAAATGAAGTCGTCGTAGTTAACACTATTTGTTTAAAATTTTGATAATAAATTAAAATGAAAGTGGAGAATGGTTGAAAAGGATGATCTAATTTGAAAATTTGAAAATTGTAAAAGTAGAAAGTGATTAATCAGCTTAACAAGTTAATTGTTACTATTCTTCGTATGTGGATAAATGATCATATCATATGCTGGTATAGTTGATAAAAATTAAAATTATATTTCACAAAAAATAAATTTAAATCTCACTTTTGATACAATAACATTATTAATAAGTAATTTGTAAATATTTTTATAAATATTTTCTCAACTTTAGCTTTGTTTTAATCTTGGCGAGTCCCTAACACCGACTAACATAAACTGACGTCTACCAAAAAATTGATGACATCATATAATTTACTGGTCAAAATTTCAATTGCTTAATTAGTGAACAAAAGGGGAAAAAGACTTCTAAAAGGATCATTATGAAAAATCATATTCAAAGTTTTCCCCTAAAATAGTTCTATTTTTTTTACAAGAGATAAGATTTTTTACTTACATCCAAGATATCATAACATTTTTTTTTATGACACTAATTTTTATTTAAGACAAAATCTGTGAACAATTAATTTTTCCTAATTACAAGTCTTCGTTAATTTATTTGATACGATTTAACTTAAAAATTATATTGTATCGAATTTGTTAATTTCATAAAATTACAAATCAAAATTTTATTAACAGTTTAAGATTTACCCATACAACCCCAAGTTGGATCTGTATCCCATTTTTTAAACTTTCAGTGAGGAAGTTAAAACTGACATGAGGTGAGGTATATATTGAAAATTGTTTTTTTTTTTAATCCTAATTTTATCTAAATTTTTGTTAAAATCGCAAATTCCTATTACAATCCTGTCTTGTCATCCTATCCAAAAAGTTATTATTGCCTTGTCCCATAATAACTTGTCCCACATACTCACTTTTATGTTAGATGTACGAGTGAGAATTGAAAAAGAAAGAAATATCACATTTTAAAATACAATTTCTATAGATAGGATCATGAGTGCTTCTTATCAGTGTGCAAAGTCTCCTTAGCCAATAACAACCGGTATCCAGACTAATGGTTTGGCTAGGTACAAGAGAGCAACGATGGTTCCTTTAAACGTGCTTCAAGATTTTGGGTTTAGGGTTTAAAATACTTGTTGGCGTGCAAAATCTCCCCCATTTAGTCCATTCTATTTTATTCTGTCCTAAGTCCTTTGTCTTGGCGTAAGTAACCACAATTGAAGAATGCGTCTAGATGCACTCTCGAAGTAGTAACTTTTGGTGTTGGCACTAACTGTTTAGTGGACCAATGAGAATAGTACTTTGTTAGTTCATTAATGATTATTTTGCTGTTGTAGATGCTACAAGGTAATGGGGTTGACTCAAACCAGGCCTTTATAGTAATTTATATCTAATATGACCCTTTTATTCACGCATGGAAAAATGGATTGCCATCCATGGTGCTGCTGCTGTTTTCCTTTATATATACTAATTATTATCAGCCCACTTAGATTATATTCTCCGGAAAACCGAACTCTGCTTTGTCTATCAATATTGTCTCTTTGGGTGGAAGCCATTGGTCGTTTCTCTCAATGAATCTATCCAAAAATGTGGTTCAAATTGAGAGAGAGAGAGAGAGAGAGAAGAGAAGAGATGAACCAGGAAGTTTCTGTCTGGTTGTATATGACCTACTGGAGTTAATTGTAGTGGAAACATGATGAATAGATGACAATGCATAAAACGCCATGATTTTGAGAGGGGACAAATGTGAGCATTAGATGGGTTAAAGAGAATTGTAGAGAGACATAATTCATGAATCTGACACCTGTTGAACTTAAACTTGTTAAGATATTCTAACAATAAATATGTAAATCTAAGCTTAGTCTCTTAATTCCCTTTGTGTACCATTAATTAAAGAGATGTAAAACAAAACTTGAGTCAGTATACCCACTACACCTCAACTAACAAGAACTAATAATATAGCACTATGAACTCCAATAAAAAAGTTATTTTGTTAGCACATGATAAAATTTTCTGTTAGATAGATTTTAATTTAGTGAAGAAAATGAAGTTAAAAATTTGATTTTATTATTTAAATAAAGCAAGTAAATCAAAAGCTTTTGAAATCAAAAACAAATGTTCTAATAATATTGAGAAAATTGAGAAAATTATTTATAAAATAATGATAAAACACTTGTTATCTTCTTTTATGTCTTACTCTTATTTCATTTCATTGGTGAGTGAAAAATTATTGATAACCATAAGATCATTTTTGCATTACTACTCTTAAAATCTATTCTTGTGGCTGCGTTATCAGCCAAGGAAACTCCCTCAAAATGTAAAGATCATTTTCTCGCCACAAATGTCAACTAATAACTAACTGTTCAGAACGAATGAGTAGTTTTGTCAAATAGATAGATAAAAATGAATTAATTTCTCTGTTTGACTGTGTTAGTATTAAATACGTTTAAGTTATTTATTTAAAATATTCAAAAAAAATTACTTTAAAATAAATTATTTTAAATCATCTATTTATTTATTCCATGAAATTAAATCCAACAAAAATAAGCTAAGCATTTAGTGAGTGCAACAGAGTTGTGCACTAATTATTATAAATACTGTTCGAATCGCAAAACTTGCAAAGCAACATGGATGGATTTTAAGTGGGAATATGAACATGAATATATGCTTGGTTCCATCATTTTCTAGCTAGAAATGCTTTCTTACAGTTGAATACAATTTCTTAAAGTGCTCAACTAGACTAGTCAGCTATCCTAATTAAGATTCTTATATTAGTGCTCCTAAATTCCAGTCAAGAAAGCTATATATACCTGCAATTGAAATACTAGCTAGGAATTGAAGAATCTCGTCTCATTACAAACTAATACGTATGGTTTATATTCTATGATTTTTATCCAATGAGAAAGTGTAGGAGTGAGGCTTTTGATATTTTACCTACCTTTTACCTTCAATTACTCTCTTTCTGATTGCCACTCAAACTCACCACTCTATGCATAGTCAAATTTCCATAATTTTCTTGTCAAGTATTTGCTGAATAGTAACTAGTTAGCAATTTTTTTTATTGGACAGCATGGAATATTAACAATTTTTGCCATGTAAACAAGGTTATCCGAGACTAAAACAAACAAAATAATAAAGTGATCAAAATTCCACCCAAACTGCTCAAATTGTTAGAACCAAATGAATAAACTATGGGCATTCTCATTGTGTTAAATTTGATGCTTAATTTTTTAAGTTTAAATTTAATATGTTATTGTTGATTTTTTTTTTCCTTGATTCTTTTTATTAGAATATCAAATGGTATCCACAAAATTGGGTTTAGTTTTGTTTGATTTTTATTTTAAAATTTTAGCAAGCTGAACCAAAATACACCATTTGTGTATAAAAAATATTAGTATCTAAAAAATCAAAAAAAGAAAAATATCGAACCACACCATGTTCTTCCCTTATACTAAATTATAAGCGTAGTATCTAAAATATTTAAGTTAAATTCTATCGTGTAACTAAAGAGAAATATAAGCTGTATCAAATATATATATATCCGTAACTAAGAAGAACATAACTATAAATCCCCCACAAATCAATGACTTTACCCTTGCTTAATTACTCGTATTTTAGTTATGAACTTTTGTACTAAAAATATGAATCATATTTCTGAATAGGGAATTGAGTATGAAAATTATATTTCACGTGGATATATATAGAGTATCCAAATGTTTAAAAACACAAAAAATCAAAAGTTTTTGTAGCATAAGATTGATTGCCCTTTTAGGGAAAAAGAAACAAGAGTTTGTACTTCAGTACTTAAAAGTTTGAAACAGCAACAAATAGTAATTTGTCCTTTGTCATATGACATACCCCATTTCCAGCATAAAAGTAGTTGAAAATAACACTTTTTGTATTGCCAGTTGCATTATTTTAGAACTCTAGAAGAACCCTAGCTAGCCGCAGAAAGTCCGCTAGGATTTTAATATTGTCTGCCATAGTGAAGTCCAAAGGTTTACACTTACAACTTCATATAAAAATATTTTAATAATTATCTAGTGGATGCTATATATATATATATTTTAATAACATATAAAATTTGATAATTAAATTAATTTTTCTATAATAATAAAATATAAAATTCCTTACATTTTTAATCTAAAACTATTGAAAATAAAATTATAAAACTTCAGCATATCTAAATGTTTAATTTGACATTAAAATTTGATTCGTTAAGATATTATGTGGTAGGGGTGAGTTACGGTCAGTTTGGACTATATTTTTAATCAACCGACACTAATCGATTGTGTAATTTTGTAAAATCGATAACCGACTGAAAATCCTTTAAAACCGACGATTCAGTTTTAGTCGGTTTTGGTTGATTAATAGTTAACTAACAATAACAATTTTTTTTATTTTTTTAAATAAAAGCTTTTGTTTCTATTTTAGTATTGTGTCTACTTGGAATATATATTTAATTGTTTTACCGTAAATTAAGAATGTGACTATTAGATAAGTTAAAATAAATTATTTTTTTAAAATATCTATGACATCTTACTAAGAATCATATAAGTAAAAACAAAAATACATAAATTTAAAAACTTAAAAATATATAAAGATATTTATGGAAGCAAACTTCTTTCGATTCCAAACATATGCACAAATGCTTGGAGAATGCAAAATGAACATAAACAAATGTCTATACATAACAAAAGTAACATTTTTTTCAAAAAATTTTACTAAAAAATTATTATTTTCAATAACTATATTTATACAAGACTAAAGTACATATTAAATTAGTAATATATAATTATTTTTATACATCAAGATAACATAGTATTTTAGTGATTTAATCAATTAATAAAATAATTGAATCATTAATTAACATGGTATATAAAAATATTAACGTTTATAATTTTTTATTCAGTTAGTTCGGTTTTTATCGGTTAGGAAAAATGTAAAACCGAAACTGACCGACATTAACTAATTTTTTCAAATTTCAAAACCATAACCGACCGACTAAACCGATACTAACCGATTATTTTTGGTTCGGTCGGTTAATTGAATTTTGCTCACCCCTACTATGTGGCATAAGGAAAGAGAAAACAGCCATGGCATTTCAAGCTAAAGATTATATTTAAAAACCCACATGGTGTTAATTTAATGCTAGCTCAATTTGGCATTTCAAGTTAAAAATTATGTTTGAAATTATAGAATTATATTTATTAAAAAAATTTATTAATTAATTATTATTGTTATCTCAAATAAGTTTCACACTTAGAGAGTATGATGATACTTGAACAAATCTTCTAACTTATACTTAGTCTCGTGATTGGTATAAAAAATTTAATTAATGCCTAGGTTGGTTTGTTAAAGATGATAATAAGGAAGTTTAACTTAAACATAAAAGATTCCACTGCGATTAGTTTCTCTCATGTTGACACAATATTGCTGAAATAAAATATGGACTGATAACATATTGTCTATAACTTTCTAGTGACTACATCCAAGTATAAGTAATTAATCCCACTACAACGTTGTCTCTCTGAAGTTTGAGGAGGAAGAGTACCGAGTCTGAAACAGAATCCCATTCCCATTCCCATTCCCATTCCCATTCCCATAATTCCCAGGCCATCTCGTGTGCCAAATTTAAGTTTGATGAGAGAATAGTGAGATCTTTCCGAGCTTCGAGACGAAGTTCTCCCAAACACTTCAATCAAATATGAGTTCCACCTGCAAAATGGAGGGCATGGAGTTGGGCATCATTGACGAGAGCACCACTGAGGAGGAATCTGTGACTTCTCAGTGGGTTCTCAATTCTCCCGCGCCCCCAACTCCATGGCGTGAGCTTGCAGATTCTGCCACCAAAACGGTGGCGCAGTGTGGAGAAAAGTTTTCCTCACTCAGAGACCACCAGCAAGCACCCAAGCTTGTGCTCTCAGTGTTGCTGGGAATTTTCCCCATTCTTCAGTGGGGACAAAACTATACTGTAACCAAATTCCGGAACGACTTACTCGCAGGTCTAACCATTGCAAGTCTTTGTATTCCTCAGGTAATTTAATTATATCCTGCTTTTGTTGCGTAAAACATGACTCCGGTCTAGTGGTGAGAGAACTGAGTAACACGAAGGAGTTCAGAGTGGGAATCTTCTTGCCGTCATGTAACCAAGCATGGTTTTCAATGCAGAGTATTGGTTATGCGACTTTGGCACACCTTGCTCCTCAATATGGCCTTTGTAAGTGATTTTTTTTTTTAAAAATAAAAAATAAAATTTCGAACATTAGAGAGTTGAAGGACTTGTTTTTGAAATGGGTATGTGAATTTGTTCTTGTGATGGAATTCAGATACAAGTGTTGTGCCACCTCTGATCTATGCTGTAACGGGAAGTTCAAGAGAGATAGCAATTGGACCAGTGGCGGTGGTGTCGCTGCTTCTGTCCTCAATGGTTCAGAAATTAATAGACCCTGCTTCTGATCCAACTGGCTATACAAAGCTTGTCTTGACTGCCACTCTCTTTGCTGGCATCTTCCAGGCTTCCTTCGGACTCCTCCGGTAGCATTAATTACTTTTAATTATATTTACCATTATTTGGGTGACGGGAGACCAGCCCAGATCACCGGCCAGAGTAAACTCTGGCATAAATTCCAACTGGAATTTAAGGGAGGCTTAGGCTAATTGGATTTGATCCTAAAACTCTATTATACATTAAGTACATGTCTAACTACGAGACTAAGATGCTCGATGGCCGGCTGCATTTACCATTATTGCTTGGTTTTCTCATCGATTCATTAATTAATAACAGGTTGGGGTTCCTTGTGGATTTTCTGTCCCATGCTTCTATAGTTGGATTTGTGGCTGGAGCAGCCATTGTAATTGGGCTTCAACAGTTGAAAGGATTGCTGGGGCTTACTCATTTTACAAACAAAACTGACATAGTCTCTGTCCTTAAAGCTGTTGTGAAATCATTTCATCATCCCGTATGATTTCTCATTTACCCATTTACTTTAACTTTACTTTATCCCCTTGTGTGAGTTGAGCTGGGGAAAGGCTCATATTAATTAATAGAATTTCTTCTATTGCAGTGGAATCCTTGTAATTGTCTCCTCGGATCTTCCTTCTTGATCTTCATTCTATTGACCAAGTTTTTGGTAACTCTATCTCTTTTTGTCTGTTAAAGTCAAATTTGTTACACTTATATAGTCTCACAATTACACAGTGCAATCAAGGAATTTGTGTATAGATTTACACCGCTCAATTTATCCGATTCATATTATTCTATACCATTAACTAAATAACTGATAGTGTAGCAAATTTGAATTTGAGTTTATAGTTGTGACCTCTTTTTTTTTCAATTAATAATAAATTTCATCATTTTTATTTGTTAATTTGTTTTTGGCTGACAGGGTAAAAGGAAGAAGAAACTATTCTGGCTGCCAGCAATCTCTCCTCTATTATCCGTGGTGCTATCAACCCTGATTGTATTTCTAACAAGGGCTGATAAAAAAGGAGTCAATATCGTGAAACACATCAAAGGAGGAATTAATCCAAGTTCAATCCATCAGTTAGACTTTAATAGCCCCTATGCTGGAGAAGTGGCCAAAATTGGACTAATTGTTGCTGTTGTTGCCCTCACTGTTAGTTCCCCATTTTATTTGGTGTTGTTATAAATATACTTCATGCATGCTAGCTATCTAATAGTCTCTCCAATCTTTTTTATAAGACATCACCTAAAAAATTTTCGATAATTTTTATTATAAAGTATTACAATTTTTATGAATTATTTATTTATTTATTTTTCATTATTTGCCTTTAGTAAGAACTTTGATAATCTTTATTTTTTAGTTGTTCATTAATAAAAAAATATATTAAACGAGAGTAAAATTAAAATATTATAATATTTTTTAAAAAATTAAGAAAACTAATTAATTTTATTTATTTTTATTAGTCTATATAATTTGATTAGAGACACCTTATACAATACTAGAAGGGATACTTGGTATTATCAATTTCATCAATAACAGGAATCAGTTGCTGTTGGGCGATCCTTTGCATCTATAAAGGGATACCACCTTGATGGAAATAGGGAAATGGTGTCAATAGGTTTCACCAACATCGTAGGATCTTTCACCTCTTGCTATGTTGCAACTGGTAAATTTTACTTTCAGAAACATATTGATAATTTTAAATTAGTCTCCCTTATATTTATTCGTTTATACACACAATATATGTCATAGAATTTTATTTTTTAATTTCTAAGTTGCAAAGTTTCATACAAGAAATATAAACTTCATCACATTCTTACTTCTACTTAATATTATTGTATGTATTATGTAAGATAGTTTTTTTTTTCATAATTACATTATTTTTTTTTTTTGCATAACAAGAATAAATATTTTGAAAAATCTCAAATTTAACAAGTGAAAAAAAAGTTGATGAGAAAGCAAGAACTAAAATTAGGGTTTTAAGTCATATATTAAGGTATATACCAATAAGATGTTGCTTTAATGATAATAGTATGAGTTGTAAAATATTTTAAATTTTAAATTTTACAATTTTCTTTGATAATGTAATTTGTAAATTATTCTTACTTTAAATATAAATTAATCTCGAGATACGAATATAGATTGAATGTAAAAAGAAAAACACCATTGAAGATTGATTTATGTATTTGTATTTATATTTGTGCAGGATCATTTTCCCGTACGGCAGTTAATTTCGCGGCCGGTGTTGAAACATCGGTGTCAAACATTGTTATGGCGACCACTGTGTTCTTGTCACTGCAATTCTTCACGAAGCTATTGTATTTCACTCCAACAGCAATTATTGCTTCAATAATCATTTCTGCTCTACCTGGACTCATCGATCTCAGCGAAGCTTACAAAATCTGGAAGCTTGACAAACTAGACTTCCTTGCTTGCTCCGCAGCATTCTTTGGAGTCCTTTTCGCCTCTGTCGAAATTGGTCTGCTACTCGCGGTAAATACAGTAAATTAAGAAAATCCATTTCTTGCCATAAAAAAAAAAAAAAATATGATGTATTATGAGTTATCATGGATTGTGCCTAATTATTTATCTAAGAACTTACTGATTGCATCATCTTTTAATAAAAAGAAATCCAAATTTTAAATTAAGTACTGTCATCGAGTGGAATGGGACCACTTCTTCACTTACGCTTCCATTAATTTTTGGAACTTTTATCATTAACATGTAATATAATCAGAATAATTAACTAAAGAATATATATATATATATAAATGATTTATCGAATATATATGTAACTTAGCCTTGGGCAATTGGCTGCAGGTGGTCATATCGTTTTCAAAGATCATTCTGATCTCAATTCGACCTGGCACAGAAGCTCTAGGGAAACTTCCGGGGACTGATATGTTTGGTGATATTAATCAGTATCCAATGGCTGTTAAGACTCCAGGGGTTGTAATAGTACGCGTCAAGTCTCCCTTGCTTTGCTTTGCAAATGCCAATTTCATTAGAGAAAGGTATATATATATGGTACCACTAGCTACCATTAAATCATCAATAATTCCACAATCAAAATAAATTATGAACAATTAATTTGTTAAGTTAATTTTTTTTTTTCCAAGGATTATGAAATGGGCCACTCAAGAAGAAGCAAAGGACAACAAAGAAAGCACCACAAAGACCATTCAACTAGTAGTGCTAGACATTTCCAGTAAGTGTTTCTAAGAATTATATCTTTTGTCTCATTTTTCTGTACCACCATTGAACTTCCAAATATACTCATGGCAACCCGAGTACCTAACCTTTAAAATAAAACCAAAAGATCTTCAAAGGTTGTTCATATCTTTAGTAACATTAATGCTAACTTCTTGTTACAATAGATTTAGTGAACATCGATACTTCTGGAATTGCTTCTCTCGAGGAACTGCACAGGTGTTTGGTCTGTCAAGGAAAGCAGGTAATTAATTGTGCATTTAGTTTGCAGTATTCACTCTGCTATGCTAACAATATCACAAAATCCTATCTCCCTCACTCAAATGATTAATTAAATTGTATTATTTTATTATATATTAATAAATTATTATTTTATGAGACATGTTTATTTTGTTTTTTTATTTGTCATTGAACTTATAAAATGATAAATAAATAAAAACAAAAATAGTTTGAGACAGGGACAAAAATTTTATGTTGCTAGCAACATGTTTAATTTACTGATCTTATTATGATCTGTTTCAGCTAACAATTGCGAACCCAAGGTGGCAAGTGATTCACAAACTCAAGACAGCTGACTTTGTGAGCAAAATTGGAGGAAACGTCTTCTTAACTGTTGGAGAAGCCGTTGAATATGCAAACCACAATGCTAATTGCTTGAATGCTTAATCAGTGTCTGTCTCACCTCAAGGTGATTATGAGAATAAGTTACTTGTGTGTTAATTACTTGGAGTTGGATTTGCAGTTGCAGACTCCTAAATTATTACCTAGACATGGATGGCATTGTAGGATATATAAGAATAAGCCATGCAAGAAACAAAGTGCTGTATTTTGTAATTTAAATGGTTTGTGTGATTATTAAAGTAACTGCTTGGTGTATGGACTTATCTGTTTGATGTGGCTTATTCTCGTGCATTTTCGAACTTTTTACTGTTAAAAAACAGTATAGTTAATGTACTCATGATGTAATATATTATAGACTATTATATAGTTTAAAATCTTATAATTATTAATTTATTTAATAGTTTATAATGATTATATTACTTTTTTAAAACATAAAATCCCATTCATCAATTTAATAGGTTTTGGCTTTTGAAGATGTAGTTCGATCACGTGCGAGGCAAAAAGTGCCTTTGGTGTTGGTGCAAGGTTCTTTATGGCTAATGGATTCAAGTAATGTTGGAAAAATGATTGAAGTTAGATTTTTAGAGTTCAACACAGTCTATGTCCTTTCTGTACTAAAATGAAATTTACGTCTAGATTCATGGGGTGGTGGACTCTACACTTTACAGCAAACTTTTTTTGTTTTGGCTCACTAAACACCGCACTAGCACTTTAGAAAGTGAGGAAATGTCTAGGTTCATTGGATGTTATGAACTATCTTCTCCAATTTATTGTTTAGTTTTGATTATTTGAAGTGCTTTTCGAGTTCCAACACAGTTAAAAATCAAGACTAGTATAGTATGCTTTTGCTGCACAAGATGCCAACGTTGCCATCAAAAATTCATTTTTGTTGTGTTAACCAATCCATACAAATTTCATAAAAAATTATCTAAATCTTAACATTCACAGTAAAAGAGAATTTCATTGTGAGAATATCAATTTTTATTGGGGGTGAACTCTAGTGCTAAGAGCTTTTCAACTTCTGTCTGCTTGATCTGTTTAGTTAATTATCCAAGTGATGAGGGTAGAGTTGGACATTACAGATGGGAGGCAAAGTATTAATATAAATCCCCAGATAGTTACAGGAGGCTTGTTATAACCATTGGTGGCCGTACTCCAATTCGGTAATGAAGAACAGAGTGGCTGCGCACCGCTTTGGTTGTTCTGGTTCTAGGATTCGGACAGACATCCCTGGTGTGTGGCCTTTCCATTGCCGTGTTGGGTCTCGTTGTGGTTTTTGGAGAAGGAATTAAGAGATCAGGAGACTTGCCCTCATCCATCATCGGTTAAATCCAATCTAATCTGTGTTGAGATTATGATTACACAAGGTTTGTACCAGACTTGCGGTTACGACCATGGGCAGAGAGATCCTGCCCATGTTGGAACTCTAGTACTTATTTATTTTTGTCAAAAGTAAAAGGGGACTTGTAGGAATTTCAAGCTATGTGCGCCCTGCCCTATATGAACAGACCTAAGCTCTCGGCGTGCTATTCCCCTTTTCTTCTCTCAGTTGGAACTCTAGCACAATGGATTTTATTTCCCTACTTCAACTGCTATTGTAAGCAAGCGTTACCTTCTTGAGTGGATTTAGAAAAAAAGTAGATTATAATTTATTCACCCGTTAATAAGTTAATAAAATTATTTAATAAACTAAAAATAAGAAATAATTTTTAAAATTAATTGAAATAGTGTTTATTTTTTGAAACTAACTATTAATAATTTAATCTCATTTTTACTTTTAATTTTTTAACAAATGATAATATTTATCTCTCACACAATTCACCGTACTCACTCTCCTCTTTTGTAGCCTCTCAATTTTTTCTTCTATGACTTTTTTTTCTCTTTTCTCTTTCCTCTCCTTATCTTGTCATATTTAATTATTCAATTAATTAATTGATAATAAATAATAAAAATATAACTAATAATTTAATTAATTCTTTCATAATAATTAAATAAAATAAATATCTAATTATTTAATTAATTTATTAATAATAAATTAAAAATAAGTAAAATGAATTACAATAACTAGTTTGTTTATACTTATTTTTTCTTTTTTTAAAAATATTTATTTTATTTTTTATTTATAATTTTACCCCTAGACTAAAATATAGAAATATAAGTTCGTGTGGTTTTTCCAAACTTTTTTCCGGCTCACTAATCACCACACTATCACTTTAGAAAGTAAGGAAATGTCTAGGTTCATTGAATGTCATGTTTTCCGTTTTCAATTTTACTTGCTCTATTTTATTTTGATTAATTGAAGTGCTTTCTAGTTCCAATAAGGTGTTAATTTGGTGAAAAATCTCAAATTATTTCATAACAAAAATATGAGGGACTGTAATTCATTCTTGTTATGTTAACCAATCCAACCACCATACACATTTCATTAAAAATGTGAGGGATGCTGATGCAACAAACTCTATAAATGCGGCTCCCTGGCGGTCAACCAATGAGTCAACAGCAAAACACCAGCTATCAGAGATCTATCTCTCTTCTTTTTAGCTAGTAAAACTTCATCCTTTCTGACTACTTTTAAGGGAGTTCCTTGAACTACACGGATCATTAAACATTTCCGGCAGAGGTAAAAACAGAACCTTAAAAGGGATGCAACAGGACAAAGAATACTCAACTATACCAAAACCTTCAGCTTTTCTTCCATAGCAGGAGATAAAACTTATGAATGAATAAATAAAATGCTCCCTGCAAGTGAGGAGAACAGTAATTGTAAGGAAGCAGCAATGCCAATAAATTTTTTGATAATAGAAAGACCGTAGAGTGATTTAAAAAAAAAAAATTAACACAAACGATTTAACTGATCAATTTATCATTGGCAAGCAGAATCTATACTGGAGTAAACAGCTAAAAGTTTCCATGGAGTAGAAAACCAATATCACCAACATGACCTATCAATTGACAGAATCAGAAGTTTGTAAAATAAACCACACATCTAAGGAGTCTGCATATCCAAACTTTAAAAGGTCTCACTCATGGTATGACTTTCTTTTCTCCATGCAAGTTTTCTGATTCAAGTTTCTGCTCTGCTCGAGGGTAAAAAAACTATAGACCAACTCAACATACTCAAAATTCACAGTAAGTCTTAAACTAACCATGCAACACTCAAATATTGAAATTCTTAAATTAATATGCAACGCCAAAACATGAATCCATCTTATAATTAGCTGGGTCAGAACATGATATAAATACAGATGATTGAGGATAATGAATAGCCATCGTTGGCTTAATTATAATAAATATATGATAAGTCTAAGCCAAAACGAATACAATGCAATGCATTCATTTGGTTTCTTGACTACCTCATTGGCTTATTCTATCTCTAAAAAGAGACTAATAGCCGCATAAAAGAAGCAGCAGAAGGGGGAAAAAGTTATTTCTTGATATGTAGAAAATGAAATAAGAAAAATCAAATCCACAGGATACAACACAGAATTCCTAAATTTCTAGAATGTCAATTGCAGGCAGATGAATTATATAGCTCAAATGAAAATGGGATAAAAAGGAAGTAAGTACCTCTCATACTCGAGTACACGATGCATCAAAGTCATCAGGAGCAACACGAGCTATCCAATTACTAAGTGTTCTCTTTATATCAGAGTGATTAACATATGCCAACTCGTACATACTACATAAATTCACAACAAGGGTCTCATTCAGAGCAACCGTAGGAACCCTCTCAAGAGCATTTTCTAATACTTTGATAGAATCAGGCAAGTCTCTTAGATACATCAAACAAAGAGCTTTGTTATTAATAGCCACTATGTCTGTAGAATCCCTCTCTATGGACTCCTCATACTCCCTTGCTGCAGAGACGTAATCCTTCCCAACCAAATATTCCAAGGCCTTATTTCGCTTCACAAGATTTCCAAGCTCAGTCTCGCTCGGTGACCCATTACTCTTGCCTTCTCTCATCAAACACTCTATTTGACTAAATGAACTTTTGGCGCCCTCTAAATCACCAATTTGCATTTGAATATACCCAAGTTTGGAAATTAATACGGGATCCAAAGAATCACGACTAAGTAAATCTGTAATCAAACTCATAGACACACTAAACTCTTTGTTGCTCAAATGCTGTCCGATTATACAATTCATGACAAAGACCTCCCTCTTTTTCCACACGTTAAGAGAAATAGAAAGATTTTTACTTTCCTTATTCTTCAACTTTTCACGCACAAAGACAAGGAGAGTGTATAGTCGATCTAACCCTTCCTGGTGATGGCCCAATTTAATTGGGATCATTGCGTAGAGCCAACGAATGCAGAAAGGGACCATAGAACCGATGCGATTCGGATAAATTTTCGGGTATGATTCGTACCTGTAGCGAGAACTGCCAAGGTCTTCCATGGAGGCAAGTTCGGTCGCGGCTTCATTGAAACGGCGCAGTTTGGTGAGGGCGAGGGCGTTGTAGGCGAGATAGGTAAGGTGGTCATGGGGTTTCTCGAGGAGAGAGAGGGCTCTTGCTCGGGCAACCTTGTCGATTACAGAGCGCCACGAGCCAATGCTTGCGAGATCTTGGAGAGAACCAAGCTCGTAGCAAATGTCGTTGAGCGAGCCGAATAGGCTCGTCAACGGATCAGTGGGGATTGATAGATTTTCCATATTAGACGTGACCATTTCGGAATTGGGAGAAGACTCTGAGTCCATAGCTCGCGCTCGCGGTGCGTCAACTACCGACCGTTGCCGGAGTAGAACAGATATACAAATGAGAAAGAGGGTTGTGTTTGGTTTAACGTAGGCCTCTGAGGAGACGATTGGGCCAGCAATAGACTGCATGGGCCATAAATCCATAATTGGCCCAAGCAGATGCATTTTTTTTATTTTTCTCATACACTTGGATTACTATCAATGATATGAATAGTAAACTTAACCTATGCATATGTATCTGTTAGTCAAATTCTATTATAAATCATTTTATATTTCATAACAACCTTACCTAATGAATTAAATAATACCTAAACACTAGACAATGTAACTAACCTGCACCATATAATCAATGTAACAGACAAATCAAGGTGGTTTCTTTCATGCTCAAAGTCCAAGTCAAACTCAAAAGGAACAAAATGAATAGTGAGCGAAATTTATATGCCAAGTTTTATATTTTATTGTTTATTAATATTTAATATTGATTAGTTTGTGAATTGTGAATAATCTTTCAACGCTCTAAGACTGTCTCATACTTGTTTGAAATCTTTTCTTCTTCTTTTTTTTTTTCTTAGTATATAACCTTGTTTGATGCATTAAAATCTTATTTGTTATTCAAATACTAAAATTTAATATCCATAAATATTTAGTAAAAAAAAAAAGTTATCTATATTGGAGATACATATATATATATATATATACATGAAAATCAGGAAAAATAAAATTAAAGTTTATAACCATGTAATAAGTTTTATTTTTATATTTTAAAAGACAATTGTTGAAATATTCTAGAGATATAATAATGGATTTTATAATTTCCTTTTATACTTTTAGCTTCAACTTTATTTATTTAGTTATATATTGATAGTGCTTTTAGCTTCAATTTTAAGTTCAAATACCAAACTCACAGTTTTTTTTTCTTTATAATATTATTTAAGTACAACAAGCTAATTCCTTTTTTTGGTTAATACTAGAAAACGAGCTATTTGTTAATATTATTCAACAACTCAATCTTATCATTCAAATATGTTTTAAAATGACATGAATACTTTTTAGTAAACTTTTGAATAAATTATAGTTAAAATGAGATTCGACATGATATGATAAAAAAAAAAAAGACCAAGAAATATCCAAACGTCATCAAGTGCAAAGAAAAGTCATGGAGGTTTCTTTTACAAATTCAAGTCTATGGGGCTCCTTCAACTTCCCAGAATAAATGAACAAGTCTTACCAAATGCAGTTTTGAATGAGTCAAAATCTGTAGAAATAAACAGTTTTTGAATTGGTAATGAACTCAGCACAGCATGAAATCAATGGGCTGGAAAGCTGATTTCCATGTTCATAAAGCTTTCGAAGAATATCAGTTGATGTAGATTTACAGCAAACATGACTTGGCTTAGATGCTTCACTTTTCAAGTTTTCACATTTACTTTTTTGCTGATTGGATTCCAAATTCGACATAAAGTGTTTTGTAACTTTTTTCTCTATCAAATCAAATCACACAAACTTTACGTATTATGGGGATTCATCAACCAGACCTTTCTTGCTTAATCAAATAGTTTTTCCAAACCGCGTAGTTCTTCCTATCATGTCAAAAAACAAAAGTTCTATTTCATTATATATAATATAATATAATATCGATCAATCCAATGGAGTAAAGTTAATATTGCTTTCAAGTTTGACATTACGTGGAACGCGGTTTCATGTGATTTAGAACAAAAGAAAAGTTAAAAGATAAAAATCTTCTTGTCCAGTTCTATTTTCCCTCGTTTGACAAATTTTTTACAATGAAAAATTATTTTAAGGTGATAGGATGATGTAACAGTTTAGACAATGCTTTGAACATAAATCTTTGAGTAAATTAAGTCTTTTTTTTATCGACTGAGTAAGTCTTTTTCTATTCTTTTATGGAATTTCAAATAATAAAAAGTAATTTATTTTTATTATTGTTTAATATAATTTCTTTGATGGAATTGTTTAATATAAAATTGGAAATTTCTGAGTGCCTACTCAATGAGGACAATAGCATGTGAATTATCCCATGTCTCAAGGAATCATGTTTAAATCCCTTCTTATCAACAACCTCAAAAACTGGGCTTTGTGACTTTGTCAAAGTTATGTACGCAAATTGATTTAAGTCAAAACTACTTATACCTGTAAGTCTTTCTTAATTAAAAGAAAAAAAATATTTTTTTAAAGATAATGTGCCAAATTGCCACAATTCCTGGGCTCACATCTACAAGCAATGGCCCAACAATTAATGTCGCGTTTGAGTTTGGAGGAGAAAGAAAGAGAGGGAATTAGAAGGAAAGAAAATGAAAGGGAAGGGAGGGAAACGTGAGATTTATTTTTCTCTCTGTTTAGGAATATAAATATCACTATGTTACGGAATTATAAAATTAGCTTCAAAAAAGTTACGTAAAAACTATGAAAATGTTATAAAATTTATCCTCCTGAAATTTGTGCTCCTAAATAAGGAGAAAATACCATTACTTCTCATAAAACTGACTTGGTTACAAACAATTTACAAGAGGGATACAAGGACAATGATCCAAATGGCTCTTTCTCTAATCACAACAATTAAAAAAATATACTAATTATCCTTCAGAAATTTCCCAATTATAAAACAATATCAACTACTCACGAAAGTTCCTAACCAAGCACCTGTAATAATACGTAAAATACATATGGTTGTGACAAAAGACTAGTCTTTCTCTTCCCCATGTATATCTTGACCAAGTAGCAGGAAAAAAAAAAAAAAAAGGTTGCTTTTTGCAGACATAAGCGGAAACTTCAAAGCAATTCAATATTGAAAATTTTATTAGCTGCTCATTTTGACCAATCATTAAGCACGAGTGTGTGAGTATAATAATAGAGCCTTGTGTCTGAGGAACCAAATCATCAAGCCTGAGAGTTTATTTGGCTGGCAGAAGCAAACCAGCTATTAAGCATCTCTATTCTCCAGATTGACCAATTAGATATTATCCTCAGACATGGTGGAGCTTTCAATAAGCGGCACAAAAATTCTGTCAACCGTTTTGTTTCTATATTTGTTGGTGTGTTTAGTGAATTTTCCTGCAGCTGAGGCCAGAGTTAGACACTACAGGTGGAAGGTAAAGTACGAATACAAGTCCCCCGATTGCTACAAGAAGCTGGTTATCACCATTAACGGCGGCACTCCAGGTCCCACCATCGTTGCAGATGAAGGAGATACTATCATTGTTGAACTCGAGAACAATTTGCTGACAGAAAACCTTGCCATTCACTGGCATGGAATCAGACAGATTGGAACTCCATGGTTTGATGGAACAGAAGGTGTAACCCAATGCCCGATACTGCCCGGAGAAACCTTCAAGTATCAGTTTGTCGTTGATAGGGTAAATCTGACAACTTTAACTGAGTAATATTAACGTTAATCCCTGTCTGTCTAATGAAATGCTTAATGGCTCTGTTTCTGTTTCAATTGTGTAGCCTGGAACATATTTATACCATGCCCATTATGGGATGCAAAGAGAAGCTGGGCTATATGGATTAATCCGTGTATCACCTCGGCAACCAGAGCCCTTTTCTTATGATCATGACAGAAGCATTATTCTCAACGATTGGTACCATAAAAGCACTTATGAACAAGCTGCTGGGTTGTCTTCAATTCCTTTTGTCTGGGTCAATGAGCCTGAGGTAAATGACTCTGCTCTCTGCTTCCATCGTTTAATTTCTTTCAATTCCTTCAATTATCTAACTTCTGTTTCTCCTTTCTTAATGGTTTTGTTTCTTTGGCCTTTGCCCAGTCGCTTTTGATTCAAGGAAAAGGAAATTTTAACTGCTCAATGGTATCAGAGCCTGGTGTCTGTAACACATCAAACCCAGATTGTTCTCGTTATGTGCAGACAGTGGTTCCTGGGCAAACATACCGACTCAGAATTGCTAGCTTGACTGCTTTATCAGCACTTAGTTTCCAGATAGAGGTGACTTCTAACTTTCTTTTAACTTTTCCATGTTGCTAAGATGATCATCTTCTTGTCTGCAATTGAATTGCTGACATATCTGGTTTTCAATATTTCAATTCAGGGCCATAATATGACAGTGGTTGAAGCAGATGGCCACTACGTTGAGCCTTTCGTTGTTCAAAATCTCTTCATATACTCTGGTGAGACATACTCTGTTCTTGTGAAAGCTGATCAAGACCCATCAAGGAATTACTGGATCACAACAAACGTGGTTAGCCGACCCAATACCACCCCAGCTGGTTTAGCCGTTTTCAATTACTATCCCAACCATCCACGGCGATCCCCGCCGACATCGCCGCCACCTGCCCCTGCTTGGGATGACGTTGACTCCAGAATGAACCAGAGTATTGCCATTAAGGCTCGCCAAGGTCACATAATAACACCACCCACAACCTCTGACAGAGTCATCGTATTCCTCAACACACAGAACAAGATCAATGGTTATGTCCGTTGGTCCGTCAACAATGTCTCCTTCAATCTCCCTCACACCCCGTATCTGATTGCCCTCAAAGAGAACATAACGGATGCATTTGATCAGACCCCTCCCCCTGATGGCTACGATTTTCTCAACTATGACATTTACAGCGTACAGAACAACACAAATGCTACATCTAGCAATGAAATTTACCGGCTGCAGTTCAATATCACAGTTGATATCATACTTCAGAACGCCAACACGATGAACAAAAATAACAGCGAGACACATCCATGGCATCTTCACGGGCATGATTTCTGGGTTCTGGGATATGGAAAGGGTAAGTTTGACATGTATAAAGATCCTGCGAAATACAATTTGGTAAATCCCATAATGAAGAACACAGTGGCTGTGCATCCTTTTGGTTGGACTGCTTTGAGGTTTCGGACAGACAACCCAGGCGTGTGGGCATTCCATTGCCATATTGAATCTCATTTCTATATGGGGATGGGTGTGGTTTTTGAAGAAGGAATTGAGAGAATAGGAGACTTGCCTTCATCCATCATGGGCTGTGGTCACACCAAGACCTCCAACCCCCACTAACTCAATTTCTGGAATTGCCTTCCTTAGAACCAGTTTTGGTTTTTTCCTTAAAGCTTAAGCTAGGGACGAACCAGTCTTTGAAATGATATTAAAGCTTCTATATCTAGAGTTTTTATATGCAGGAACATGTAAATATAATTTAATTCAATTCATTGATTCGTATGTACAAATTAGTTAAGTGAAAAAGTGAGTTGGAGATAAGTTATACTTAAATTTTAACCTTTGAATGTTGTAATAGTGGTGATTTTTACTAGCTATCATCCGAAGCAAAGCAAATTCTTCGTATTGTTTATGAATTGAGCATTTGCATTTGCATTTTCCAGAAAAAATATACAATTTGATTCATTTTGTATAAAATTATCAAAATCTCAGACATTTCAGTTTGTATCCACGCTAGTGTATAAGTTAAGCCTTGAGTCCATTGGGACTGTTATTCTCAGCTGTATCCTGCCTTGAATGCCTTCATTTAATAGTACTACTGCCTTGATGTGTTACAAATTGTCATCTTCTGTGTAGTTGATGATTTTATGCATGCAATTATTATTATTTTTGACATATGGAGTATATATCATTAGTCACTTTGCAAACTTTAAATATATTAGAGTAATTGTTCAAGAGGACTGTTCTTGTACCCATAAGTGTATACAAAAATTTCCAAAATGAAGAATTAAAAGTCATTGAAGTTTCTATTTTGAAATTTCTCCCCTAATTGGAAGTTGGAACAGCAGACATGCACTATTGTTCTCACAATCCTTGCGAAGCCTACAGCTATATCTTTATCAACTTATTCAATATGATACATTTTCATAAACTAATGAGGACTTTAATAACGTTTTTTCTTTTGGAAAATGAACTAGTTTAATTGATTATAGAGAAGGCAAATTAACACCATCAGCATCAGGAATTAAATCAAAAAATCACTGACAGAAAATTATTTATTGATGGATATACAGTAACCAGTGTACTGTTAGACTATAACATATACACACCAAAGAGCACAGAACCAAGCAACTTTGACGAAGAAAACTAATCTCTGGCATTGCTTAGCTTTGAGACTGAATACAATCTAAAAATCCTAATGATAGACGGAATTAAAGCAATATTATGTACTGAACATAAGGGACACAGAGAAATGTCACCAGAGAAAAAGAAGCACCACCTTCTGATTCACAGGCCATGGTGATCTTCAATCTCCACCATAGGCTTGACCGGTGGAGGCATCGGAGTCGAAGTCTCACCACAATTTCCACGACCGTCCATAGCAGCGCACGTTCCTTCAGTCGTCTGCTCTCCTGATACATAAGCCGCTGCTGCTCCTTCCTCTGGTCCTCCTTCCCTTCCTAGAATACTGTCGTAGGCAGCAGCGATAGGATTGATGTGTGGAAATGGTAAATACACACTGTGTACAACGATCTTGTCGTTGCGGATTACATCCGGTACTTTAACCCTCACGTAGTTAATCCTCATCGGTGCCGAAGCAAATCCTCCATCGCCGGAGGTTGTGATAAGCAGTGATTCAACACGTTCCAATGTAGGCAAAGGAGTCCCCACCGGAAGCTTCTCCAGGTCCGAGATCGACAAGAATTGGTTCGGCACAATGTGGAATCTTACGTTGCTGATATAAGAGAAAGAACCGGAGAAAATCGAAAGATCGTCAACGGCGAACACCGTCATATTATGGAGTGTCACAAGCTCGGCGTACTTCACCTTCATAGCCAGGGCTAGGATGCTGAAGCCATTGTTACGGAGCCTAAGCATGGCATCTCTGAGCATCAGGCGCATAATAGCAGGCTGCACCGAGCCGGAAGCCTGGATATGTTGACGAGAGCGGTGATCTGGATTGAACGGGAACGACAGCGAAGTCATCCTCTCAATCTCGCAAGAATACGGAGAGAGTGGAGATATGAAACCTTGAAGTCCATGAATAACCACCATGCCGTTGTTAAAGAGATCAGGTCGCGAGATCTCAACTCCTCCGATGAACACCTTAGCACTAGAATTTGAGTTTGTGTTCTTATTGACCACATCGGAAGTGACAGTGATGCAGAGACCTGGACTCAAGGTTTCGATCTTAGTACCAAAAGCAAGTCTCCGCATATAATCGATGGTGAAGAGTCCAGGAACAATGTGCTCTCGAAGGAGGTTAGGGATAGAGCAAGAAAAGCAAGTGCGAATGGAGGCATCGGACGGAGCAAAGATCGTAAATGGACCGGTCCAAGCAGATGCAATGGTGGCGCCGGCAGAGTCAGAGAGTGAAGGAGCCGCCGTGGCTAGCTCGTGGAAGCCAAGATGCGACAAGATCGGAGGGAGGAGTGTAGTGTGAGAGAAGGACGCGTGTTCTTGGAGTTCTAGTGGAGTTGGTGTTGGTGCGGGAGTCTTGGTTGTTGCTGTGAAGCTTGCGTCCAGTCCTTCAATGGCGGTCACCTTCGAATTGCATAGCACAGCGAGGATGGAGATTGCGTAGAGCAATGTGAGTTTCAGAGAGAGGTCCATGGCGAAGAGAGAAGTGACAAGAGGTTCTAAGTTTCACAAGGAATGCGAATGAGAATCAAAGAAATGGGGAGGTAACAGGTATTTATGCATACAACTTCCAGGGCGAGGCAGTGGTTAGTAAACGATCACGCGCCCGTGAGAGAGCGTAGAACAAAATCGGAAGAGAAGCACGATTCTTTCATGGTTGTTAGAAAGTTCTTGAAGCTTTGATTCAGTTAGTTCTGGCGGGAAATGGGAAACGGGAGCAAAGTTTGTTAGAAGCCTTTGGGTTTGAGCAGCCCTCAAGCGGGGGATTCCTGAGCCCAATTATTACAAACATATTTGATATGAAATACCAATTTTATAGTATGATTGAACTTTAGACTTCAATTTGGTATTTTTTTAAAAATTAAAGTCCCTGTCTCAGGAATTGAATTAAAAATAGATACTATATGTAAATATATAAGAGAATTTACTATATATTCCGCATTTGTATCATTATTATTTTAATAATAAATTTCCAATAGAATTTATCACACATAAATAATTTATTCCTATTTCTTCACAGGAAAATAAGTTTGAAAGACTATTCGTTGCTTGCGGGCCACGAGCCCAATACTTAGAAGAAACTGTCTGAATCGTTAAATAAATAAAAAAATTATAAGAAAAATCTCTGCCGTGAGTGGGTCCCGGTTTCAAATCCATTATTCTCCGAGAAGCTTGATAGAAATATCCACATGGCAAAGCCGTAAAAGAGCGTTGGAAGTTGAAGATAGCGCATGAGCTTAGCGCTAAGCTGGGAAAAGAAATGGCGGTCACTGCCTTAGCCGTTACAGTCCCAAACGCCAATCTCCTTCAAACCTCCAATCGAAACTTCTTCTTCTCTTCCAAATTGTCTTGTTCTTCTTGCTCTCCTTCTTCTGATTCAAAACCCAATAAGAACAAGCTCAAGCTCGCTTCGACTTTATCTTCCATTTTTTCCAATAACAAGTCAGTTGCTGATATTGGCCTTGGGTTTCTAGCGGCCTTAGTTATCGCTTTGACGCCAATGGATGCGAATGCGACTAGAGTAGAGTACTACGCCACTGTGGGAGAACCTTTGTGTGAGTACAACTATGCCAAGTCCGGCCTTGGTTACTGCGACATTCTAGAGGGCGCCGGGGACGAAGCCCCTTATGCTGAGCTTATCAATGTGAGGGCCCATTTTGAATCTCAACTAGCCGCATCATGATTCAATGCATTTTTATTCTTCTTTTGGTCGCATGGTGTGAAATGAATCGATTTTTCCCTGCGATTGCTATGCTTCCGTTCACTCTGCTTTGAATTTACCTTTCTGGGATGGAGCTTCTCTGTCTATAAATGAAAATTCTGTCAATTAGGTTCAGAATCAGATCAATTTCATCTTCATAGCATTAGTTATATGCTTAAGTGGTTGCTATCTGTGCTTCTTTCTCGAAAGGCACATTTAAGTATTTAGAAAGCAACTATGACACAAGAAACAGATAAAAAAATTTATCTTTAAGGTTCCTGAAAACTGAGTAATCGTTGCTGATGACTAAGGTTGAACGACTTACAGGTTCACTACACTGCAAGATTCGCTGATGGAATAGTCTTTGATAGCAGCTATAAACGTGGTAGACCTCTCACCATGCGCATTGGCGTTGGTAAGGTAAGAGTTTGCCCCCTGATGAAAATTATTGGTTTGAACTTACAATATCACTAGCTATAATTAAATTGAGTAACTGTGTTAAACACTCGTGCATTGGCCAGTATAGCGGTACAAGTCTTCACCCAAAACTATTAACTAGTGTTATGTATGGAACCTGTGGATCTTCTTATACATACACGATACCCCCATCACAATCCTAAATCCTTATCTAGAACTCCACTTGCGACAAACTTTCTTTCTTCATCAATAGCCTCCTCACCAAGAAAGAGTCTGCACACAAATAATCTTGCTCTGCATCAGTGAATCCACAAATCAAGCATTTGGACTGTTGACTCCATTGCTGACAAATCTGTGAAATATTAACTTTCAAGAGGAATGGAGGAAGTGCAATTTTCATTATTGTTTTGTATGTTTTACTATCTCAACACTGATAAAAGTATATTACGTTCAGGTCATCAAGGGATTGGATCAGGGAATTTTTGGAGGTGATGGAGTACCTCCAATGCGAATAGGTATGAATCTAAACCCTAACGTTTATAGGCTTCTATATCATGCTATATGTTGCCAGACAGTTCCGTCTAAGAAAAATTTATCTGCCATATCTACACAGGTGGGAAACGCAAACTAAAGATTCCTCCAGAGTTGGCATATGGTCCAGAACCTGCAGGATGCTTTTCAGGTTTATGTTTCATCGCATTGAAGAACTAATTGCTGTGGTTCTAGTATCTTATTTTAGGTCATAAACCTGAGAAATTCCATTGTTATGAGACCTCCGACAAATAAAAAATAATGAGAGAAGAGAGAAATATAACTTGATTATTTGGTCACATATACTCCCTCTAGTCTCTGTCCTCATACCGTATTCAACAGAAAATGCTAAGACTATAGATTTTATTCCAAGGCTACCTGTTTTGCGAAATGCTTTGATTTAATTTGTCATAGATGACATGATTTTCCCAACCAATTAATTTGTCAAAGTTTAAGAAAAAGCTGCCTGAGATACCAAGTCTATGATTAGTAACACTAGATGCAGTGATCAGTCAATATTTGTAAAAACTTTTTATTAAATACTGACAACTGACAAAACGTTTCTCTGGTTGTACAGGTGACTGCAATATTCCAGGAAATGCAACTCTTCTGTATGATATTAACTTTGTTGGTATCTACTCGGGTAATAGAAAGTGAGGAAGTCAAAACTTGTCAGATACATATAATCAAGTGAGTTTACTATATGTTTCGAAAATAATCATAGTTTGAGATGGTAGCCTGGATGATATGTCCACCACACTTTTAGTACAGATGCCTCCTATAGTTTCTTGGTTTCTTTACATATTGTCAGAATGGCTAGCCGCAGATTCCTGCTCAGCTCACCTAAACAAGAAACTTTTATGCACATGGAGATGTATGCAAGGATCACCTGATTTAATGTTTTACCAGTTTTTATTGATCTTGTTATCTAGTATGCAACACTAGAATTTGTTGACACAAGCAATCATGCTTAAAAGAAGAGGCTGCATTTGAGTTCATGGTGAACTACAAACATTGTGTTATGTGAGTGATTATTTCTTGAAGTGCTCTGGATTTAAATTAAAATAATGGCCAGTTATGGCATTAGAAGAACTGCATTAGCACAATTGCCAGGAAATTACTGATACCATGAAAGAAGAAATGAGAAAATTCTAGGGTCTGCTACCTGAATTGATATTTAAGGTTAATTTGCAAGGTTTTGTTTGTTGTATAATTGCTCTTGTTATAAGTAATGGCTCAAAAATTTTAGGGGACTTAGACCAGTTTGAAATCCAAATAATTTTCTTATTTTAAATGTTCGTGCATAACTTCCATACATGATAAATGGTGATGCTTACTGATCTTAAATAGGCATTGTTCTTTGACCCTACAAGTCGACCGATGAAAATTACATGTTCGCTAAGGAGTGTGGTTCAATGAATCTCCCTGCTGATTCTAGCTAGTGCAGTTGCATATGATTGACATGGACACCTTTTCTGAGAGTAGTCTTCCGTCATGAGAGATTTGACAAGTTACATGTATCTCTTTGCTCATGGCATGAGACACCACTTTTGCCCCTTAAACTTATATTGTAAATGTATATGTAATTTGTATTACTGTTCTCCAAATTCTAGTGATATATGCATTTTGATATGATGGTTTACGTAGTTGCTACTTTTGATTTCTCTCTTTTGCCCCTTTGGCTGGCTATAGCTTAGAGCAAAGAAATGCAAATTTTTGCTTGAGTCTGGAGCATGATTCAGCTGGAATTATATCCACATTTTAGGATAATTTTTGTCATGGCTTCATCAGGTTAGGCGTGTATCTTACCACAAGGCTCTCCAAATTAAAGGTGAAAAAAGTCGAGTTGCTGCACTCTAATCCTCGTATGTCTCTGTAGCTGGCATGAGATATATATACGCCTTTACTCTTTCATAGGATCTGGTAAAGGAGAAAAAATAAAAAGTGGGTGCAGGGGAAGAAAAAGGCAAAGCTGAAAAATAAAGCCGATTCCTACCTCACGTTGAGTGAGAGAAAAGGATATGCTTTGCTTGTCTATTTCTTTTAGGCCCAGCTTCTTCTTGGAACCCCACAGTAGAACCGTTGTGTAAATTAGATCAAGTAATCCAGCTAAGTTTTAGTTTTAAAAAATATAATTTTGATTATCAAAATGCCAGGCCAAGACATTTTATTTCTTTTATTGCTCTCCCAGTAATCTTATTTGCAATTTACCATATAGCCAATTTTGTATCTGCAACAAGACCATGACATACACTAATGGGCATTCTCAAATATACGAATACATCCAAGGTGCCTCAGAACTTCTATTATATTTCATAATTACACCCTTGGAACGATTCCAGAACTCAAAGGTCAAAACTACAACCAAGAATTAAAGACCATTCAATATTCATTGGATGATAAACAGAAATTCCCTCTCCTCCAAACAAACACTAACTAAGAAAACAAAAACTTGAGAGAGGGGCAAAAAGAAAACATGATAGCCCGGAATGGAATTTGGAAAATTTACAAAGCTTTGTTTGGATGATAATCTTGTTTGAGCTTGTTACATAATAGAGCAGGCATTTGGGTTGTCATCACTGAACATGGTGATGTAAGGGTCTTCATATGTTGTCACGGTTCCAACAGTGGCAGTGTTCTCTATGCTCCTGACATAACCAGGAGGAGCCTTCTTGTCATAAACTGGAGCAGCGTACGGATGAGCCACTAAGTTGTAAGGCACATATGGCCAAATCTCAGCCTTTTTCCCTGTTGATTTTGCTTTCTTGAGTACCTTGTTTGGCTCAACATACCCTGTTACAGTCACTTTCTGTTGTTTCCTGTTTATCTCTACTGATTGCACTCCTGCAAGCACCGTTGTATTTCAAACTTGATCAGTTTTATCTCGAAAAACCACAAAAAAACCAGAGAATATGCAATCGCTAACATGACAATCCACTATTAGTTGAATGAATTGGCTAGATTGCCATGGTAGCAACTGCAATGCAGTGGAGTAATGTGGATTCAGAAGAATGTAGGTTGTAAGTTGTAACTATTACTCACCACTCATCGAAGAGAGGGCTTTCTTTATTTTAAGCTCACAGCCATCACAGTCCATTCTCACCTTGAGCTCCACGGTTTGTAATTGCTTCCTCTTCTTCTTACTGTGGGTCTGGCTGCTACCCATGAAATCAGACAAGTAGTCCAGAGTGTCTCCAACTCCCATTTCTCTGTTTGGAAGGAAAATGGTGAATAAAAGAAAGTTCTTGTTAACGATTGAATAACACAAAGAAACCAAACATGAGAAAAGTTAATATGAGAGTCCAAGAAGAGAGAGCAAATGGGTTAAGGCCATGGGAATGTTTGAGACGAATTTATATTGAAAATGTAGGAGGCGAAGTTACATGGAAATCACTTGCAAAAACTGGATTCCTTCCTTACCTTGTAATAATAATAATCAATGAAAAATGCCTTAAAAGACTGCTCTCTCTCTCTCTCAAGTCTGAACTTGTTTATTTGCTACGAGAGCTTCCACAGTTTTAAAGGCTTTTCATCAGATTCAAACAGAGCAATGGTCGTGGCCCCCACAAACACATAACTAAATTTTGTGAGTATTATTAAGATAAGTACGTTGGATTTAAATTTTTGAGTTTCTCCCCTCAAAAGAATATCTTTGAGATTTATTTGGATTCATGCAAAGGGAAATTAGAACTTAAGAAATTTGAAACAATCATCCCACCCCTTCTTTCTCCATCCCCTAAGCCAAAAGCAAGAAACAAAAGTGGCTGCTTATACGAGGATCTGCTTAATTAAAGTCACGAAAGTTTAAACTGGCTTTAATGAGAAATGATTAATTCATTACTGATAGTGAAATTGTAACACGTGACAAGCATCCAACGGTTGAAATGGTAAGATGTTGAAAACCATGAGTCGTGACTGACAGCTAAATTCTGTTGGATATTTTAAAATTTGAATTCAAATCTTAATTAAAATTAACAAAAACTACGTTGATTTACCAGTTAATTTAATTTGGAATTTTTGTACAATAGTACTTAAATTTAGGTTAATATATTTAATATTTATTTCCCTTCCGATTTAATCAAAGCAGCGCGGGGTAAAAGTGGTTTTGACAAACGAGGTCGGTGGGCGGTGGGTCCAAGCGTCTGTGTTATGTAACAGTAACAGATTGGTTGCGATGACGGACGCGTTTGGCTGCGGAAACAGCTGTAAAAGAAGAAGGAAGGAGCTACCTGCTTGCTGCATAATTCAAATTTTAATTATCAGTTCCATAATCGTTATGAAAAAGACTACGCAACAACTACGTTTCCGTTTTAGAAGCTTCTTTGCTGCCCTATTAAACGACAGCAATTTCATTTTTTTAAAAAAACTGGATGGGTAAGATTTTGGAGATTCGTTGAAACTAGGACAGATTTAAAGTTGAAAGAACGTATACATTATTCTCAGCAATTTTTTTTATATTAATACTAAGATTCAAATGATAAGATATTAAAAGATTATTTCTTATGGAAATAGAGAATTAAACAAGTCCCAAAAGGAATCTGCCCCATAATAGGATAATATTTGAAAAATATTTCTCCTGGATAATAAAGAAAATTTAAAATATGATGAAGGATGTTCAAACCTTTTTCATATAAAAAAAAAACACATATATGCTCTTTCTTTTTCAATCTGAGAAAACATATGGTCTTGTATGTTATGGTGGTGGTCTATGACCATGATGGGGACTTGTATATTATGTGATTGCTAGCTCCATGGTTCACCAATAATTTATTGCCAAAGTTTAATTCAAGTGGAAGATGCATTATTGATATTGGTGACTGGTCCTTCACATAAGAGAAGGTCAGTGTGGATATATAGTGGATACATACATATGGACAAAATTAAACCCATTTATTTTTTATACATGTCCCTGGATGAGTTAATATTACTACTGTTAATACCATTATATATAAATGTAATTATTCAATTTATCCATAATTGATAGGTAACAACTTGCAAGCAGACATCTTATGATCCCTATCTTTTTCCCAATTATTTTTTTGTATGTATCTTATTCTTTATTTTAATCATCAGTTCTTTTTACAAAAAAAATTATATTTATTTTATCAAAAGGAATTTAACTTGAAATGGGATAAAAAGTGAGACTAAAAATATACTCTTTGGTCTATTTTTTTAATAAAATATAATTTAAGAAGTTTTAATGATCTTTATTATAAAATATTTTATAATTTCTATGAAAATATTTATCTTTTCCTATTATTTGCTTTTAATAAAAACTTTAATCATCTCTATATTACAGCTGTTTGTTGATAAAGAATAATAAAATGAGTGTAAAATTGAAATATTATATTAACTTCTATAAAAAAAAAAAAAATTAAGAAAACCAACCAACTTTAACTAATCCAATTAAATATGCATTATAAAAAGAGCTAGAGGAGTAATCTCTAATTGAAACTTCCAATAATTAAATAGTGACTAATCCAGGCAATATGATAAGGTGACACAGATAAACAAATCTAGATATTCACCAATTGCAGCAAGATTAGTTAGTAAAGTTCAAAATTATTTGTATTGGTTTATTTTTAAGAGAATAAAATATAAGGAAAGGGGAAAATTACTTCAGCTAAAATGTCTTTGTAGTGTTTTAGAATATGAAATATCATGTCATAATCATAATCACAATTCTTTTTTCTTAGGCATCTGGAGTTCATTAACAATCTTCTTCATTCTCTTTGACTCCAACCATGCATGGTTGGTGATAGAGAAAAGGAAACCTTTTTCTTCTTGTTGCATGTGCATGTGAATGACCTATCCATTTAAATTTATTGAACAGTAAATTCGAATTCCATTTGAGTTGTTTTGTTGATAGCAGATTGCTGAAAGCATTCCCAGTTGTATGAAGTAAAATTATAGAGAGCGATATGAACATTGGCGTTGTTTACTACCAGTTGGGCAACTTTTAGGTGAAAGCATTAAAAATAATATTAAGAACACGAATTTTAATTAGTTTAAATTATTATTAAGACCTTCTTCAAATATGGTATTAAGTAGCGGAAAATCTTACATGGAGGTCAAAGATATAAAGTATAATACATCTCAGGGTTAAAAAAGTTGATTAAATGGCACTTTCGGAAACTTCTTCATGTCAACGGACATGAATTTAAAGGGCTAAATGAATGGAAAGCTAGTAATCCACCAACATCTATCTTTCAGAATATATCAGAGCTTTTTCTTCTTACAGCTTCTTTTTGCTTATTAAAAGGAAACTTTAGGAAATGAGGAGGGAAAGCGCAGCCGAAGGCCATGCATGCACGCTAATCAGAATCTCTTGCCCTAAAAGTTTAGGACAACACGAGCGAGATAAATACAACAAAATAATTTTTTTTTTTTTTAATTTTGATGGGGTTATTTATATGGACGAAGGGACAATATTTTTATGTCATGAATTAGAATTAGTTAAAAAATTAATTTGTAACTCATTTATAATATATATTTTTTAATTTTTAAATTCATAGCACAATATTTGAAACAGAAAATGTAATTCCTCAAGAGAACCTCTTTATCTCTTGCCATTAGAGATGTTATAATTGGTCATGTTAATTCTTCCTTTGTCCTTCTCAACAAACCAAAGGTTTTCTTTGCGATTATTGAAAAGATATATAAATGGATTTGGAACAGAGAAACTGCAATATATAATATCAGATATGAATGTACAGAAAGGACGCCATTTTCACATCGTCGGTGTAACCGCGTATATACGCTAGGAACCATCGATGATCCAGCGTACGTTAGAATGTTTTTTTCCCCCTTTAACGTACGCGGAATAAAATTTCTGATTGATCCACTTTTATTTTTATTTTTTTTATGAAAAAATTGACCATACAGATGAGGATGTGGATGACTCTTTCATGAAAAGATCATAACTCGTGGTGGTCCTTACTCATGGATGTCATAGACAAAAAAAGATTTATAATTAACACCATATCAAGGGGTTAAAAGAAAAGTGCTCCTCACAGGTCGTAATGAAGCTAATGGATTGCAGATCTAAAATACTTACAAAATGAAGGGGCAGACTTGAATGAATATACATGTAAGACTACCTAATGGATAAGTGTACGAGTCTCCTTAAAATGCTGTAATAAGTTTAAATACAATAAACAAAAAATATTGCCAGCGTTGGCAGCATGAATTCATTCCAGATGAAGCAGCTGATGGTTTGGGGGAAGCTCTTCCGGCAACAGCCGGAACGACCGCACTCCCGTTCGTTCTCTGTTGCTCATCCGCAGGCAATGGGTTTGGAGTTGGAGGGGAAAAGGGCATCGTCTGACCAAGACTGAGATCCTGACCTACAAGTTAAAGTACATATACAATACACACAGGAATTTTTATCTTGAAACATATAACATGACTGTATACTTGGATAGATAATGTGTTTCGTTGAGAAGCACGATAAACTCACAATTTGAGCGTGACCAGGCTAGTTTCATATGTTCCCTATCAAAAACCAGCCGGTATCCTGTCATGAAGTTCTCTGCAAAAGATTCAATTTTAAGATGAAGATGCATTTTATTTTCCAGTCTGGAGCATGAGGAATGAGTAGACTTTGCCAGAGAGAAAATGCAAACTTACGTCCAATTGTACCCGTGTCTCCTTCGGTTGGCTGTATGGCTAAACAAAATCCAATGATACCCTGCATCAAAAGGATGATAGTCTGTTACCTATGTCTGTTACAGGAGGAATGATCTTCATTCCCTCTATTTTTCCTTTTTCTTTTGTTGTCTTTGCTGAAAGCCAAAAATTTCATTTAAGACAGAAAATATAACTAAAAAATTGCTGAAATTCAATTTTGCTACAATTTTGTGCACACTGGCTGATATAAACCCTCTCAGGAAAAATAAAATTCCTACATTGCATTTCCATGGAAAAGAAAGCACATTGAAGTATGACATTGGTAAAAGACACAGTGGTAGGAACGACAGCAGTAAAAATAAATTGTACCATGCGTGAAGCAGAAGATGAGACCAGAAAATAGTGCTATTAAAACATCTTGTCAGTCATAGCAGACATCCAAATCCCCCAAAAAATAATGAATTACTTGAAAGTTAATCTGCACCCACCTGATCGCCATAGAATGCAAACACAGGGTTATCAACAACAAAGCTCTTGTTCTGTTGGAACATGAATGTTAAGGAGGGAACCTTGGGTAACTCTTGCGAACTGCTTCAAGGAAGATAACAGAAATAATAAAAAGCCATCATATAATCAAAATGCTAGTCTTTAAAAGATCAATGGATATAGAGATGAGACAAGAGCGCCGAGGGAGAGAAGGAACTGGCACTCAAATTCACCTGGAAGCATAGCAATACTCCCAAGGAGATCCTTCGAAAGTAGATCTTGAAGCATTCACTTGCTGGTCAAACTGGTAAAAATATAATTATGTCACAAGGCTGACAAAGAATGTACAACCAAAAATTCACAAAACTCATATACCTCTTCAGCTATTGCTTCATACACATGACCTGGAAGAAATGTGAATGATGTTCCACTATCAACCAGTGCTTTGAAACTTGTCATCTTAAGACAAGAATTCTGGATACAAGATGCCTCCACTCCAATAATGTAGGTTGAACTGGGTCAAGAAATCAATCATACTTATCATAATTGATTCTTGTAAACAATACAAGTTTAAAGAAAATATTGTCAGTCAACCATACTATGTTCCTTCCACAGGCAAGAATGCAGTAAATTGTTGAAGGGCTGATCCCTGATCCCCAAAAAATATTCTACCAGAATCATCTTCGTCAAAGCACATAGAGAAGGAATTTGGGATCAATCCTGATTTAGCAAGAAAACTTGGAACAGATATCTCTCCCGGTCCCAAACCCAGAAGACCATCAGGAGCAACCCCATCCAAATAACCACCACTTTGTTTCATACCACACCTGCATTAGTTAAAATAGACGTCAGGGAAAAAATCAGTTGAGAAAACTTTTTTTCCACCCCACCCTAAATATAAAAGAATTAAAGAATCATCATCAGTAGGCAAAGTATGGTTTACGTGACAAGGAAAAGATCAGTCAGCCATACCCTATGATGAGTGGAGCCTGAACAGAAGTGTTTGATACGCTGTTACCACCTGATGCAAGATGCAATATGTCCTCAACTAACAATCCAGAACTTGATGTATTCTCTGAGAAGTAGTTGATCGTGTAAGGGCATTGCTGCTTGGAACTTTTACAGGTTGAACCAAGTTCACATAACTGATGGCTGCAAGATAGATGCTTACTGGACATTGAACGAGATGGAGAATACTCATTCAGATCTCTATCCTGCATAATAGATGCCCCATATATGAGGGAGCACCTGCCAATCAATTATTGGAAATAAGTGCTAAACCTGTTACCAAGTCTTAGCTTTGACTTTACAACTTCATTGGAACATATGTACCAAGACAGGGAAGTTTTATCCCATGTTACATTACACTCAGAATGAAGATCGACACTGAGATAGTTCTCACATGTTTACGTTAAACTACCAGATTGCTTGCTCCAGTTGTATACTGTTCTAATACTTTACATGGAAGTAATCAATTGCTTGCAATAATTGGTCTCCATCCTAATATGGTGAACATCATTGCAGAAAAATGTGTTGCCTTAAGCAAGCAATGGGGTAATACAAATCTTCAGGATGTTCCTAGATGGAAAGGCATTCTTTCAAAAATAAAAAATAAATAAATTTCGAGATCTAATAGCTAGTTTCATTATACCATAGAAACTGAAAATCAGGATGAAGATATAGCAACAAGCACCTCAGAAACAATTACATGACAGAAAACTAAAACTAAGATATAAAATGAGGAAATATGTCTTTCGTTCAAAAATTTGTTCAACAAAAGATGAGACAGTTGGCATACCAGACTGGCATAATAGCTTGCTGATAAGGGAGCACACCGTATGCAATTACAGGGAACCCAGAGGAGATCGCTCCCAGCATCCAATGCCACGAGAAATGATGTACTTGGTGTCCCCACATCTATCCATGTGTAATGTAACCTAAGGAATATGGCAAGAAAATTTAAGAACCTTGCATACAACAAACTTGCAAACCGTCATCAAAGATTTACAAAATTAAATAGGGATCAATAGAAGGTTGACTGATTTACATCCATCTAGCTTGAAAGTAAATAATCTTCGTTCAAAGGTGTTACAACAGCATAAAAAGACAATTATATTTAGAAAAAAAAAAAAAAAAAATGAGCCCAGGATGTTAACGTTTATTGGAAAAGTTACAAGTTTTTAGCAGATATAAATTTCTTAAAAATGAAAAATTATGCGCTGTTTATGTTTACGTTTTAAGTATTGTTGAGATATAGGGTGTTGGATTAATTTCATCAAAATGAAAAAGTACGCATATTATATCAACAGAAAACTCTAGAAATATTTTCCCCAAATTATGTGTTAGCTTAGTAATTTTTTGTGATTCAAAATTTCGGATTTCACATCTCAAATATTGACTATTAACAGAAAAATCTTTTGCCAGAAAGTTTTGTTCAAACAGACAGAGTAGAAAAGAAATATAATCCATTGTTTCACGAGAACAAAATAATAGTCCAATGAATACACGAAATTCTATGATTAACAGTTTTAACTTCCGATCTTTAAGGTGGAACCATTCCATTGTTTCTCGAGAACAAAAATCGATATTAGAAAACCATATTAATGACGCCAAAATTACATCTAGAAATATAATCCATAATTCATACTTGAAAAACATAAAAAAAAAAAAAAAAAGTTTCCTGTATTCTTTCAAATATAGAAAAGAATGTGGTCATCAAGGCAGTCAAAAAGGGTCAATGTCCAAAAAAAAAAAAAAAACGACTTACCAGCCAAAATCATTTCCAAGCGACATCGTTTTGCTGCCCTGAGACGGGAAAAGCAGCTGATAGCGAGCTCCAAGCTTCATCTTGTGGCGGCGAAAGTCAGTGGTTAGAAGCATCTGGTAATACTCCATACTCCTGGGCTCTGGCCACGCAACAGAGCTATTATCACGTCCAACACTAGAACCCTTAAGCACCTTCATTTCCTGGGAAAACCGGTGGATCAACCTCGCAGTGAATGTTACAGGCATTGCAGTCTTAACGAGTAGACACATCATCGCCAGTGCCAACAGCCACCGAATCGCCATGGCCGGCCACCGGACCTCGACGATCAGAAAGCCTCGGAGGTCGAGATCTAGGAAATTTCCCGATCGTCCTCCAAAACTCTTCTCAGATAGCTACAAATACTGGGATTTTACTTTTCCAAAAATTGGTCAGAAGTAGCAGAGGAGGCAAGAAGTGGGGCGAACGCACATCACATTACGAATAGAATTACTTTTGGGAACTCCGTTGGTACGTATGAAATATGAATATGATATCACCGGAAAGTGGTGGGGTGCGCACTGCGGCAGTGTGCGTCGTCCCCCTTTGGCCCTTTCTGTATATGTATCATGTATGACAGACAGTGTTGAGTGTGACGGGCTGTTTAGAAAACCCAACATTTTTTTTTCTTTAAATCAAAAATTTAGTGTGATGTAAAACTTGAGACAAAATCTTCATCTCTTACAAGATATTGCCCAGCATGGCTAGTCTGAGACTATTATTAAATTCAAAATTTTTATTGATCTAAAATAATTATTATATAAGTTTTTGTTCACTATTATTTTATTAAAAAATCATCTACTCAACAAATCAAATATTGTGCCACATTGTTTCATCAAAATTTAACTAACGGAAGAAATTTTAGCACATAAAATAGCATACAAGGTTTATAGTTGCATAACCCATACAGAAGATTTAAGTTAATATTTTCAACACACGTACTTAACTTTTCGAATTTTTTTGGGTAAAACCTTTTAAATTTTTAAAATATATACTTCTCCATCACATTTTAATTTCTTTTAATAAAAAAATTAGATGTATTTCATTAGTTTTTATTATTTTTAATAGACAAATAAAATAATAAAAATCATTTTAAATTTTTTAATAAAAATTAAAATGGTACAAGTATATATTTTGAAAATTCTGGACAAAGTGCAGGACCCACGAAATTTAGACGATTTTTTAGACTTTTTCTGATGATTAGAATAAGAAAATAAAAATAAAAATGAAAATGTGATTAACGAGTTATTAATTAATTAATGAAAAGGAGTATGTGTGGGCTGTGGAGTGGAAAGATTAATGATTAGCATTTATGAGTTTAGGGGTTAGGAGGACTATGCCGCCAGGAGACGCCACGCATGTGACCCCACACTTATCTTTACGTATCAGAGAAAATAACGGGCTTTCATAGCTGGGCCCCACTTTTCTGACACTGGGACCGCGGTCCGCAGCTTTAGTTTATTCCTTTTTTAATACTATTCACTTTTTCATCATGAAAAATACTATAAGTATACGTAGAATGGTACATCCTTTTTCCTACACTTATGCGGCTTGTAGTTATTTTTGTAGAAGATAAATAAATAAATAAATTAGAAAGATAAATATATATATATATATATATATAGATAAATAAGTGTATTTTTTTATTTAAAACAGGAATACACTTTCGAGTGTGCATAAAAAAAATTTAAAAAGTATTTGATTATAAAAAATAAAAGAGTATTCGTTAGGCTTATTCTTTTATTTCTCTGTAATGGTAAATCGGTGTTGAATTACTGAGTTATATTAGAGATATTAAATTACATTGTTTATTGCATTTTTTTGGGTTACATTCTTTTTGGTTAAAAGTATGGTTTTAAATTTTAGTTTCCAATTTAATATTAGCATTTTTTTATAGGTTAATATTTGCATATTAAACACTATAACAAACATATTCTGCTTATATTATTCAGGAGAATGGAAATAAATATTCGACACTGAACAGACAAAAAACATATCCACATAAATTAAGTAGCAGTGGTCTTAAGAGTAAAAAACTATATTCATAATCTGAGTTCCGATTTATGTGTATACATAAAATATTTTTAAAAGAATTTCATTTTTATTTAAAATTTTTAATTAGTTAAAATCAAATTAGAAAGAATTTATAATAAATTTGTAATAATCAAATAAAAAAAGAAATATATCTACATAATGCTTGCAAGAAAAATCATCTTGATCAGACCAGAGACATTTCCCACTGACCTAAACTTTTCATTGCCCAAAAAAGTCAAATCTTCATGCAATTGGTATTTTCTATTCTATTCGGTTTAGTAACAAACACAAAAGGTCTAGAACAGCAAAATCATAAGCAACCTCATTATTTTTCTTTCAATTGACAACACGCGGAAATCATACAACAAGGCTTGATCTCAATGTCCCCTGGAGTTCATCCGAGGAAATGAAAGGATCAAGTTACAAAAGAATACTGACAGATGAGTCTGTTTGTACACAAATGAATCTGTTTGTAACTATAAACGATAAATAAAACAACAGCAGCTGCTATATACACTAACATGATATATAATCCAAAAAATTTAACAAAACTTTCTTTCCGGACATGTTCTTTGGTGACCCAATTTTTAGCTTGAAACTATACTCAGTGATGCATATCACTTGTTAGACCACTGAAATTCTATTTCTAGATTCCTTGATGGGCCACTTTTACTTTCCGGCAATAAAGTGTACTCTCCAGCTACCGCTCCTAGCATTACAACTCGATCAATCTGGATTGTTACTTTTCCAAATGAACTCTGTCATCAGATCAGAATAGACAGGTTAACTGAATGCTCGTTTGAGAAGGGATGGGGGAATCTGGATTAACTGCAGTCACAAGCATTCTGGGCCATCTGATCTTGATCTAAGGGCTGATGTTAAGCCTCAGCAACACACATGGAATGCACACCTTTTATGGCATGCTCAATATCAGCCCTTAAATCAAAGACGACTGCAGTTAATCAAGATTCCCTGCAAGGGAATATTTGGAAGATGAAGACAACGCTTTCATGAATTTTCCATTTACCTTTCCCATTTTGCTCTTATTTTTACAAGAAATATGAAGCTTCTGGCCTTTAGGAGGACTCTCAAATGTCCATGAAAAGCTCTCATCCCACTCCGGATTAGGGCCGGTTGAGACCACCTGATCAAGACATTGTTATGGTTATTACGAATATACTATTTGATTAAACTAGTTTTCCAGGCAAATGAGATAAAGCAAGCGATACTAATTTGTAATACATATTCATTCAAGAATAGGTTTTTCACTTTAGAAACAAGAAACGAAAGATTAGATGTAAGCATTGAATTATAGAGAAAAGCATTTTACCTTGGTTTGCCTTGGAGGAGTATTGCCAAGTGTGAGCTTACAGAAAACACTGGGGTTTCCAACTGACTGCTTCATGTTGTTCCCGCGCTTGATGATCACGACCAATGTCCCTGGCAAACACTGCAATAAAAATTCTGCCTTCTCCTGAAAGCGAGGTGGGCCAGACTGGATTAAGTACTGCAGCAAGGGAATAGCATCTGCAGCTGCTATTGACTGAGCTCTTGAAACATCTGCTGGGCATGCGGACCAAGCTTGCCTGAGAAGAAAAAGTGCATCCAAGGCAGCTTCTTGAGTGGCCTCTGAGCCTGTCTTTAAGGATGTCACCAGATGGGGAATGCTAAGTGTTGCCGGCTCTGTTGCTCTCAGTCGTGGGAAGTTGCTAAAAAGAGCATTCAAGGCTTTCAGATACTCATCATTCACAGTTCCAGTAGCCCATAAATCCTTCTCAATAGCAGCTTCAAGACCAAAAAATAATTTTGTTAGACATGTTTCTACACTAGAGAGAGATAAGGGAAAGAAAAGAGTGAGTCTGCATGGTGCAGAAACTTAAACTAACGGCATCAGCAATTGAGTATAATTAGAAACTGCAAGTTAAGCCCATATAATTTAGGCTTTAAAGTTCAACCTCTATTTTGTCAGTTATATTAACTGAATATATTTCACACAATACTAAATGCATACTTTTCTGCTACAAAAGGTCACATTTCACAAATAGAGTCATGTTATTCAAGTAATGCAGCAATTGGATGAAGTGCACAAGCCACAAATTTTACTATTAATGCCTTCATTGTGCAAATTCTTTCTAATGCTTGGTTCTATTATCAATCAGAAATAATGAAACATCAGATTGCTATAGTTTAAGAGTTCTATGACGTTTTTCAAATGTAACCTTATATAATTTACAACAGCCGATTTTACTGAACAAATAACTTTAAAAATCAAGTTAGTGCTTGGCAACACAAAAACAATTGCCATGACTGTCCGTTAACTCTTAGAAGACAGCAAAATTTGCACCAGAAGTGGTCACATCTTAAGTAATAAATACATACCTTTATATGTGAGTAAAATAAGAATATGCAATTAGACAAGTATTAAGGTCTTCAATCAGCCAAACAGAAAAAACCGCATGATAAGCAAAGAAGAACTCACCAGTTATTGCTCTGACAGTTTCACTAGAAGCATACTCTTGAATGGTATGATTAGAGAAGAGAAGTTTAACAAACATTGCAGCTTGAAGAGATGTTTCTGGGTCACTTGAACCAATAAGATCCAATACAACCTGAACACCACCAGCCTCAGCAACTGCTCTTTTATTTGATCGACTGTACATTACAAGATTTTGCAGAGCACATATGGCTACAACTTTCATTTCTTCTGTAGGCTGGTCTTCAAGCACATTTACCAAAGCACGACAGGCTGAAACTGCATCAGCTGTCCTGGCAAGACCCTCGTTCTGGAACAGATCACCAAGAGCCAAAGTTGCCAGTAACCTTGCCTGCTGTGCTTGAGTTTGTGGATCCAAGAGGTACTGGGACAATGGTAAGATGGCCGATTTAATGGCTTTTGTTTCCCGGATCTTAACATTGTTCAGCAATACTTCCAAGAGTCTTGCTGCAGTTTCCTCACATTGATGAGATCGCAGAAGTTCCAAGAGAGCCTCTATGGCACCACTTTCAGCCATTGCTTCTGCACTAGTTCCATCATCACTCTCCAACACTAGAAGAGCATTTAACGCACCAATAACATTGCTCTCTGAGCCAGATCGAAGCAACCTTACCAACACAGCAACAGGCACTTCCAAGTAGAACTCAGAACTAAATTGCAGAATACTCGATAAAACAGAGGCAGCAGACTCCCATAAAGCATGAGGAAGGGAAGGATCAGCTTGCAGTATCACTTTGGAAATTTCAATAACACCACCTTCTTTTGCTATTTCATTTGGCCATGTTAGTGCAATACTAACAAGGGCCTTCATAGCTCTCTGCTGCAATATGTGTACACCAGAACCAAGAACTCGTATAAGAGGGCCAATCACTTGTTGTGTCACTGGATCCTTCTGAAGGTGTTCTTCCAAAAGAAGATGCGAGAGAAGTTCAGCAGCTAACTGTTGCACTGCTGATATTGGAGAATCAAGCAAGGGGATAAGTGGTTCAATAGCTTGGTGAGAGGTCAATGAATAGTCTGCACGACATTGAGGATGTTCTAAGATATTAACCAAAACCTGCAATGCACTATGCTGTCCATCAGGCCCAAATTCTTGTCTAGTCAGCAACAAAAATAAGGGTTCAACCACTTTAGCAGCAGATGGTCCTTTAGCTATGCTGGCATTATTGGTCAAAATACGCAGCAGTTCTGCAAAAGCCGCACATAGATAGTCAGGTGCTTCATGAAGGATGTCAAGTACGCTTTCAATAACTCCAGCTTTCACCATCTCCATTTTACAAGCAGGCCTGTCTTTCCCTAACTTGACAAGAGCTCTGGAGATGGCCTCATGAAGCACATAATTTTTACCATAAAGTAGGCCAACAAGAGGAATTACGGCACCATGTGCAGCAACTAGTTCTGCCAGTTGTTCATCATCTACAAGCCTATCCAATGCACGGACAACTGAATGCTGAGCAGGACTAAGCTCTGTGACAAGGAGAGAGACTAGAGGTTCAACACAGCGTGCAGCAGCCAATGTGGATCTGATCCTTGTATTCCCAAAAAGAACACAACATAATTCAGCAGCATCTCCTTTGAGGTCCATTGAACAATTTGATGAAAGGATCCTGCAAAGTACATCCACTGCATTCATTTCAACATCTGCAACAGCAAGCGCCCTTGATGGATTTTCACTCAGTAGCCTAACCAATGCAGCAATTGCAGCATGCTGTTCCCTCTCTAGACCAGTATTTAGAATCTCGACCAATGGTTGAACAGCTTGTCGAGCTGTCTCTGCATTCCTAATGTGGTCAGCTGAGAATAAACTTTCCAAGGCTCTTGCAGCACTATACCTTGCACCTCTTCCACCTAAGCGTAGGACAGCTACAAGTTGAGTAACAGCACCAAATGCCGACTCATGTTTCCGTATCTCAGCACTGCTAAACAAATTTCCTAACAGATCAGTAGCAGCTTCTTCAGTTGCATCTTGTGGACCCAGTGAAAGGTACTTAGTAAGTGCCTCCAAGGCCCCAGATTCCACCATTACAATCTTATTTGATGGACAATCTCTAGCAAGCTGAGTCAGAAGCCCAAGTGCTAAAAACGGTGCCCCTGGGCGATCTGGAATTGGTTTGAGCAGATCAACAAGGGCAGGTATAGCCTTCCGAGAAGTGGCACCAACCCTTATGTCATCAACTCTGAACAACCTCTCAAGAGCAACTTGATCAGGATTACGCACCAAGTAGAATTCCTCTGACAAATCTAGTAAATCCTGTATATCAGTATCGGCACAACCAAGCAAGGAGATAAGTCCACCAGCTGCACCAGAATTTGCAACGGACAGTAGTGTTCCCCTGCTACCATTACAGACTAGGCTAGCTATTGATTGTGCAGCAAAGTATTTATTTGCTGATTCCTCCGACTTCAATAAATTTGCCAGTGCCGGTATTGATTTCATGGTTGCATTTGCTCGTATGATATCTCTATCTTGAAATAATATTGCCAACAACAAAGCACAAATCCACATGCTGCTATCTTCTTTATAATCCATCTGCACGATCACCATAACAAAAGGCATTCTAAGTGGTCTGTACCTAATAATTCCAAGCCGTAGTGATATTTTGCTAGTTATTTTTTAAAAAGAAAATCACACATGATTATTTTTTCTGTATATCAACCTAAATACAAAAAAGAATTTTTACAACAATCAGAATCAGATTCACTGTTTATTTCTATCTGATTAACTGAAAAGAAAACCAATGAAGGAACTTAAATACCTGAGTATATTGTGAGAAACAGTTTGAGATCCTGTCAATGAGAACCTCAATTGCTCCAGCCTCCATAATTGCAGTTTTGCTTTTCTCATCATGACAAGCAAGAACAGACAGTAACCATATAGCTAAGCTGGCACCATATATAATGCTTGTGCCTGTGTTAGATTGACCACCGTTGGCTTCTTTTGTATTCCTCCAAATGCTGATGCATTCTTCGCTGTCAGCACTCTGATTACCCAAAGAAGCGTCTTCAGGAACAAGCATCACAAGAGACTGGATAAGATCAGCACACAAGTTTGATTGATTCAGATCTTCCACCAGTCTCTGGTGATTTACTTTTGCAGCACAAATGAGTACGGCAGCTCCCCCAATTTTGACCTTAATATTTTTGGAACCGATTATCCTCTTAGCTATTGATGATAATATATATCCAGAGGCAGTAGCAACAGTTTCTCCTAAAACAACAGGCTGATCCTTGCATAATCGAGATAATATCTGGATAGCTTTATCCTGCAACATTGGTGTTGAATCAGCAATAGACAAGACTATTGGCCTTATGCTTTTAGGGAATTCAGCCAATACGGCCCAAGCAGGTTTGACATGTGCACTGGTCTCTTCTGACCGGGACAGAATGGCAAGTGCTTCTAAAGCCTCTGATGTGGCAACAGCTCCACCAACAGCAGTATCTAGAAAAGAAACCAAAGCAAGAACAGTGCCAGCACGATTTACACAATCAGTAACAGCATAATCAACTCGCCTAGAATGCAATAGGCGAGCAATTGCGGCTGCAGCATGGGTTTTCCCAGAAATTGTGCCTTCACGTAATACTCTGGTAGCAGGTAATATAACTTCTTCCACAACAGCTTTCTCTGAAATTTCACCATCCAAAATAAGATTTGCCACAGCACACGTTGCCAACTCTGCAACTTCCAAAACAGAAGAGTTAGCTAGCATGACTAAGGGGGATAATGCGTCTCTAGCAATAGCAGCTACATCCCTATTCTCTTTGATGGAAAGAAATATTGCAGCCAGGCAGCGTGACGACTCCATCAGGATACTTTCAGATTCATTATTAAGCAATTTCATGGCTGAACAAAGAGTTTTAACAGCAATGCTGCTTTCACGCAAGTCTTTCCTTGTTTCAAAAATTCCTGCCAGAGCAGATGCGGACTTCGCCTGAGTTTCTTCCTTAGTGGAGTTCAATATTTTTATCATTGTATCAATTGCATCACTTGCAGCACTACCTTCACGTAGAATGTCACTAAAAGGAACAACAGAAAGCATACTTCTCAGGGCATCCAAAACATAAACCTTAGACTCAGGTTGATCACTAGTTAATAAAGCTGTAAGTTGACTGATAGTCGCTGTATCAGATTTATGAATTAAATGATTTAAAGTCTTTGCTGCTATCTCCTTTCCATTTGGGCTTCCATTCTTCAATAGCCAAAGTAGTGCAGGAACAGCATCAGCACTTTCAACACAAGCACGTATATCTTCACTATGGTTGCACAGATTCCTAAGGATTGTTGCTGAATCTTCCTTTGCCTTTGCAGATCCTGTCTCCAAAATTTGAACAAGTGGAGGTATACCACCAGCAGCAGTAATGGCCCATTTACTTTCATCATTTTCATTAGATAGAAGGCAAAGAAGGGCAACTGCACATTCTTGCTGCTGTTCTGATGAAAGCCCAAGAAGAGATATCAAGAGCTGAACTCCTTCACGGCCTAGAAGTGCACGCCAGAGACTACCTTCATTATTGCACAGTGTCAAGAGAGCTTTTGTAAGCTCATCTTGCACTTCATTGGTAGCCATTGTAATTAAACCAACAAGCAAACGTTTTGCATCAGAGTTTGCAAGTTTCATTGAGAGTATGGGATTACCATACAGACTGGCCAGGGCTTCAATGGTTCGTTCCTGCACAAGGAAAGGCAAGCGAGGTTTGAATTGCTTGAGCAGTGTCTGCTCAACTACCAAAGGATCTGATGCTCTAGTAGATTCTGCCTTGCTATCATATATCATAAGAGCAGATGCTAAAGCCCCTAATGTGTCAGCAATTTGGGTAGAAGAGGAGCATGATTCAAGACTTTGACCAAGGCTGGCAATGACATAAGACAAACCACCAGATATGTTTGCTAAAGCGCACATAGCATTCTCTTGTAATGCTTGAGCATACTCCCCCTGCATAAATTCTTTAGAAGGAGCTATAGTAGCATTGATCAGAGCAGGAATGCCATTAGAATTAGCTATCTCCCGCCTTGCTTCTTTGCACTGGGAAGAAAGTGATTTAAGAGCACCAGCTGCTTCAGCCCTAACAGGGGCATCATTACCCTGCCCTAGTAGCTTGAGTAGTTGTTTTGTGGCCTCTGCTGTTAACACCTTTGAACAAACAGATGCATCCTCCATCATCATGCAGGCAAGTAAAAAACACACATTAGCTAAAGTGTTAGATGGTCCAGTTGTCAGTAACTTTACTAATATGTCCACTCCCCCAGCTTGAATTGTTAGATTCCAAAATCCCTCAGTACTGCTGGATAGGTTTTTCAATGCTCCAGTCAATAAACTATCAACCACATTTCCCGTCTTCATCCCCTTTTCAAGCTGCTCCCAGAGCACTGGAACAACTCCTTCTGTTGAAAAAATTTTTGACCCAACATGATCTTTAGCACCACCTTGAGAAACAGCATAAATAGTCTTTGCAGCAGCAACTTGGCCTTCGGCTGAGCTGGACTTGAGTAAACCAAGCAATGGAGGAATGCATCCTCCAAGCAAGACTTTCACCCTCAGCTCATTTTCTTTACAGAGGGAACCCAAGACAGTAGCTGCCTGTATCTTCACACTCAATGATCCAGACCGCAGAAGAGAAACAAGTACAGGAACTGCCTGAGAGTGAGATCCAACAGCACTGAAAGCATTTTCACGCATATCAATAAGCTCCAATAGCTGTCTCAAAGAATACTCTTTCTCTTGCGCAGATGATGAACTCTGACGTAATTGTTCAATGCATTGAGCAACACTTGCCAATGTCCCATCTGGATCCTCCATGTTGCTGCTTCGTTCCCTGCAACCATTTAACAATGTAAAATTAAGAACTGGAGTAAGTTGGATTATCTATGCAAAAAAGAAAAAAAAAAAGATTCTGTAAAGAATTGGTTTGGAAGAATAGATTTTGGAAAGCCAGTTTTAGATTTGTACACATTACTTGAAAAATTATTTTAAAATAATAGAAGTTTGCTTGCATTGTAATTTGTATTAAGAAAATCACTTCTGGGTGTCACTAAAAAGGGTAAAGTGGTTTTAACAAACCTCATGCTAAAACACAGAAAATTTATTTCGACAGAATCAGAAGCATTTTTTTCATAAGCTTTTGAATGCAAGAAATTACAAGCACTTATCTGAAGCCTTATTGCAAGCAATTGAATAAAAAAATTTATCAGGTTGGTGATATTTTCTTCCATCACACAGTTTCTAGGCATACATAGAGTTTCAACTAACCTCAATCCCATCTTTAGAACAGAATGTGGAGTTGGAGGCTCCGAATCTGGTGCCTTCCCCTCACCATTTCTTTCCTGCAACCAAACAAGAACAGTGGAGGATGTCAATATAGTATATCTGTAAACAACCAAGTTATTCAGTTGGTCGAACTGAATAAATATATTGGGCACAACATGTTGGACACAACATGTTGGACCCAATACTAGATAGAGATTAATCTAGAAGCATTACTAACTGTCTTCCCTCAATTTATTTATTTATTCTTTTCAACAGCATGTCACACGCACAAATTTAGTGATTTTAAAGAATGATCTCTTTGCACTTCCCTTATTCATGAAAGCAAGAGAGATGGAAAATGGAAAATTAAGAAGGAAATTAAGTCCTAATAGAACATAAGTGAACCACAATATATCACAACTTGATCATATTGCTTCTCAACACAATGAAAAAAATGAAATTACCTAACAAATGATATTGCTGCATCTATTCCAGTTGACAAATTGATCATTTAGGATAGCATCTTAAGAGTTCAAATCCTAACGAAATTAAAAAGTCTTAGATTTCCAAGTTTAATGTAATGTCTGCTTTCTGAAATGGAATACTGCTTACCAACTTCAGAATAACGTTTAACCGTACATGTATCAATTTGAGGAAGTGCCACAGATTAGCTTCTAAAGAGAAAGGGAGAAAAACAGATAACAGAAAGGACACTCTTTATAGGTGAAATTAAATCTCGCGATTTTCCTACTACCACACTTTTCAAATGGAACTGCTTAGCCCAAGCAAATGTGAGTTTGGTAAAATATACCCACCTGTACTAACAAAAAATAAGATCCAGAACATTACACGCTTATACTGACCAGAACTCTTCTACGGTTTTACCCTCCTATTAGCCTAACAAAATAAAATTGCGCGGAAACGCATTAAGAAATACAAACGAAGATTTGAGTACTTACCATATCATTCGCAGCAAGGCTGCTGCCATTGTTGGGAGACAACCTCCAAGCCACTGAAGTCGCCAGCTTTGCTTTACTTAAAGACCCCCAAGCAGATCAATCCAGGAAGCTGTCCCTCTCCAGATCTAGACTGGGAGAGACAGTCAGAACATTAACGCCTCCTGCCGAACACCAATTTACCAAGTCAAAAATAAAATCAACAACCAAGGAATATGGACTGAAATCCGACATGAATGAACGAAAAATCTCCACCGTAATTGACAACGACCCACTGAGGCAGCAAATCCAATATACGGTGGAACTTCAACAAATTAGAAGAACACTGAGAACTAATGAAAGCACTCTAACTTATCAATATGCCGATGGTAGAGCGTGCAGAGGAGTAAAAAAAAAAAAAAAGAATCAGATCAATCACTAAAGCACTAGCATTCCATCTGCACTGCAAAATCTAATCTACCCCGAATTGAGACACTTGTTTTTGGTAATTAAATTGAGACTTTTACCAAAGGAGAATGATAAACACAAGATTTCGGTTTTCAGTAAGCGAATTAGAGTAAAGGACAACCAAATCATGCAATAACCGAGTCGTTGGATATATTCCACTGAATTTGAACAAAATTCAGAGAAAAAACCGGTAGATCAAGATCCAGTCAGTGGATATACCGTATAGTCAATGAAAGATCAAACTGGTTAAAGCGAAATGCAAGTAATAGTGGAATCAGTGGAATGAATGCAGGGAACCAGTAGAATTCACAATTTTCTATGAATCCAAACAGCTGAAGACTGAATCGAAAGAAGGGGAGCTGACCTTCAGAGACTGAGAAACATGTAAGCTCAGTGATGCATGTATTGGTTTCGTAGAAGGGAAGGGAGAAGGAGATAAAGGAAGAGAGAAATGGAGAGAAAGATAGCGTAAGAGAAATAGCGTGCTTTTTTATTTTGAGTATTGTTATTACATTTTCATTTTCATGGAAACTCTGTCTGTGAGTGCGGGATGAATAAACTTTGGATGTTTTCACCGTGTCGCCGTCACAGGAGGACCACCGACAAGTTGGAGCCCATATCTTAAAACGGCTAGGCTTCGGCTCTTAACCTTCACTTTCACGGAGTTAATATTCTTACATGATACATCCAATATGTCCAAAAAACATAAATTGGAAAAAAGTTGATATAGTTTTTTTTTTTTTGTTTTTTATCTATATATATTTTTTGTTTTTAGTGGATAGAGAGATTATTAATCTTACAATTATACACACACACACATATAAACAACAAATTTATAATTTGTAAGTCTAACACATTTAGAAAATATCTTTAAATTAAAATTAAGTTTGATTTATTTTACAAATTTTTAAAATATAATGACTTAGATCTAATGTTTTATTTGTGATATGAGATGTTAAGGTTTTTTTTATCTATTTTTTAAATAAATAAATTTAAAGAAAAATAATCGTAGATATCATAATTTTTGAGTCCTTTTAAAACTTCTAAAATAATAAAATATATTCCACCAAAATAATAATAACAAATACTTTATTAATTTCATATTGCATCCTCCTTCCTTTTTATATTATGCATTTTGTAAAAAGGGATGATCTTTTAATTAACCTTTTCTGTTTTTTCTCAATTAAAAAATTAGGTTCATCTGCATAGAAGAAATTATATACCTATTAAAATTTTGTACGAGCTTAAAATATATTACTAATTAATTTAAGATATTTCTTATATTATTATTCTTTAGCTACATTAATTAATAGTTAACGGTAACGGGGCCGCACTACCAACATTTGTAACGTGGGTATTCCCTTGAGCCGATCCTTCGCGGTTTTCTGAGCCCAGCTACCATCAAGAATCACTTCAAGGATCTCTCTTTTTGGTCTCTTCAAGCTAAATCATAGTTGGCTAAAGTGTATTTAATCAATTAAATATTCAAATAAATTTATCATTTTACTGATATGCCCCCAAGAACACAGACAGGCATATTCACATACTAGCGTGCAGGTGAGGAGAGTAGTAAATGGAGTCACCTGAAAATTCAGCAACTAGCAGTTAACAAAAAGATTATTTAAAAAGAACTGTTAGTAAAATAAAATTACTATGATACTTTTAAATTACCTCTGCCCTCACTCTTCGAATATTAATTAATTTTATTTATCATATTTTTTAAATTTATTAATTTTATTTTTTACATTTTAAAAAAATTAATTAAAATTATAAGTATAAGCTGAAAATGATGTTTAACTATATTTAAAAAAAATCTTTTTTTTTTTTCATAAGATGTAAAACTAACTTTCATTCAAGACAACAGCAACTAATAAAAAAATTTAAAAAAGACAATTTTAAATTTTAAACTCATAACTTTAAAAACCATCACTTTTTTATTCTCTTAGGATTTATAATAAGGAGTGATCTTATCTTACAACAAAAGTATTTTGGCATAGTTTAAGTATGATATAAATTTTATTTAAAGTGAAAGTAATAATTTGTAAATGTCTATCAACAAAAATAACCTTAAAATTTTAGGATAAATATTTATTTTAATTTCTTACACTTGAAATTTTAATTAATTTAGTTCTTTATAGTTTAAGTTTATCAATTTAGTTTATTACACTTAAAACTTTAATTAATTTCATCACTCATATTTTAAACTTATCAATTTAATTCTTCACATTTTAAATTTTTTATCAATCTCATCTTTTAAACTTATTAATATTTTTTAAATATAAAATATTAATTTAATAAGTTTAAATAATTTAAAAGACAAAATTAATAAAAAAATTTAAAATTTGAGAGACTAAATTCATAAATTTAAAGTGTAAAAAATGAAATTAATTAAAGTTTTAAATAAAAAATAATAATAAACTTAAAATTTAAAATATCAAATTAATTAAAATTTTAAATATAAAACATTAAAATAAAATAATTATTCAAAATTTTATAACAACTTTTTAGTATATCACCTTAAAACTCAAATTATTACCTTTCAATAACCACCTTGTTAATTAAGAAATTATCTTTATGCTATTATTATAAGCAAGTGGTGAAGTAAGCTGAAAGGGTGGCTCAGCTGATTAACCAAAAGTTAAAAATTGGTTATGATTACTAAATTATTTGCACACGTTGGAGAGAGTAATGAGTTCGACAAGAGATATATGTACATTTATCAAGTACATTTTAATACACGCTCATATTTTAATTATCTTATAAAGATAAAATTGTAAATCTAAAATAAAAAAATTTAAAAAAATAAGAGATAAAATAAGTGTGTATAAAAAAATGAATGATATAGCACTTCTCAATAAATTGTGGCCTGCCATTTTTTTAAATTTAGATTTCCTGCAATCGTGCAGCGACTGCAGACCGTTCGATCTGTGTTAACTGTACAGCTTCAATAAATCAGACAACTTGCAGTCAATTACAATAATTGCAGGAAATTTGGGTTTAATTTTTTTTTTTTTTCATTTGATAATACCTCGCCCTGCAAGCACTTGCTGTCACTCCTAAGATGAATGATTGGGACTCTACACCTTACCGGCTGCAACAACAAACACTGATTAGTTGTTCTTCTATGCTTAAATTAATGTAATAACAATTGCAAGATCCCAATTAGACACACTCACTCTCTCTCTTAACAAATAGGGCCAGAGTTTTTTATTTTAATTTTTCCCTAAAAAACTAATTTACAAAGGTTGATATTCCACCAATCGTGATTGAGACTGCTGAGTCGACTTGGGATTACTTTCAAAAAATAAATAAATAAAATTTAAGTAAGTTAAAATTTAAATGCCCATAAGACTTGTTTAGGTTAATTTCATATTTAAATGAAGTACAATCACTACACCATGCAATTAAGTTATTAATTATTAAATAAAATTATAATTGCATTGACTATATAATTATAAGTAAATTTAACAATTAACAGTAGACAACATTGGATTTGAATATGAGTGAGAAAATAATGTATAAGTTGTAAATGAAATTCTTAAGATATAATTTTTTTCATTTGATATAAATTATATTATGAATAAGATTTACATATTTAAGTATAAATAAAAATAATTTAAAACTGTAAAAAAATTAGGATTAATTAAAGTCTAAATGAACAAACACATTTGTCTTTTTTTATTATTATTATTATTTATTTGTTTAACATTCAATGATTGAAGCAAGCAATAAGGGTGTTCCTTAGTTGGAAGTTATGTTACTTCATGTGCAATCTTCACAAAAGTCCAATCCGATGTGCACATTGTACCTTCATTCCTTCAGTCAATAATACTAATACGACCCAATTTTTTTTCTTTATATTTTCTGTTTATTTTCCCACACTGCCTAAAACTTAATTTATTTGTTCCTCACAGTTATCCAAGAGAAGTAGCTATATAAAAAAAAAATTACAATAGAGTAGGTAAATATTTCAGTATTTTACACTTTAAACCTTATTTAATTTAATCTCTCATATTTTAAATTTATCAACTTAATTTTTTACACCTAAAATCTTAATCAAATTAGTTAATATTTAATATAATATTATATATGAATGATTTTACACACACAACAAATTATGTCATGTTTAATTAACCATCTTTTTTTTTTTTAAGATCTACACAATAGTACGAAAATTGCCAGGTAAATATCACTGTACGCTGTTCCCCGTTTAGTTTAAACAAATTATAAAACAATCATGTAAGTAAACAATGTATAAAATAATGCACCATTAGTTATTATATATATAAAAAAATAGCCATACCTCTATATGAACATCTAATTACTTTGAATAAGCTTGCCATGTCATACAGCCACCTATAAAATCATAATTAATAAACAAAATAAAATGGCTGAGTACTTACCATCACAAAAGAAAGGAGAGAAGAATGCATTGAAAATTTTAAAATCATAGATCGGCATTCAATCTTCCTGTTCTGCTGGCCTCTGGCATTTTATTGAATTTTTCCAAGTCAGCAGGAAAAAACAGGAGCAAAAAATATACAGAGACTGGCATCACTATAGTAAAAAAAAAAAAAAAACTGGTGTTATATTTATGTAACCTAAAATAAAATGAAAAAAAAAAAAATCAGGGAATTTCAGCTGCTATGAAGGAAAACATGAACTTTTATTCTTGTCTAATATGGGAGGATCAGGCAATCTCTGCAAGCTTATGTGTTAAATCAGTATGGTTCGGTAAACATTCAAAACTGAGATTTAAGTAAGGCTAATGACCGTAGCATAAGATTGAAGAAGAGTAAGAGCTTGCTCAGTAATAGCCCTGTTCCTTGCTTGCTTGACCCAATCAGCAACAATTTCTGCAGCTTGGGTGCCTCTGACACTTTCTTCTAGAAAATCTGCTGCTTCAATAAGTTTTCCTTCAACCAAGTAATGCTCAACTTTACTTATGACAGATTCAATCCCATCACCTGATTGGTCAACTTCCCTAACCTGAATACAAGCCAAAGGAAAAACAATTGTTTTAGGATATGCTTGGCAGAAGTGAAAATAGGAGTGTAAGGGAAGGAAAAGGAACAACAATTGTTAATGTATAAATGCAACTATAGTGTCCAAGATAAACTGCAGCATCCACTCCCCATTCACTGATTATTTCTCCTTCCAGTTTCTCTCCAACCAAGTACATCCCTAAGTGGCATGTTGGTCGCTTATCTACTATATACACACCTTCAACAAGGACGCTATATGTGCCAAAGAATGCGCTAAGATACCCCCACCTCCCGGCGGAAAGAAGCTGAAGTGTTGTAGTGAACCTTTTAAGGCATCAAACTACAAAAGAATAGAAAGTAATAAGAATTCATGATTAAAATCCAAAATTGGATAGTTCATCTGTAGTTAACAATGTTACTGTAAAAAAGATATAAACAGAGTTGCAAAGTGATAACAATTTAGAGAAATGAGAAACGTAACAATTTTATATAGGTAACAATTTTATATAGGACTCGGTGTCAATCAAAGTTAATAACAGACAAGCACACAACTTGCCTTTTGATTTAACTGCAATAGAGTATCAGCGCCATTATTCCTTGTCTCTTCAGGAAGGGATTCTAGCACCAAATCTAAAATTGAATCTTTATCTATGCCTTTAAGATAAGACTGTATAAATGCAATTTCTGCCTGAATAGGCAGTCCTTTGGACAGTGCATCTTCCAGTGCAAGTGCTGCCTGCAGGATACACGCAAATTTCATTGAGGGATATTAAATAGCACAAGAGAAAAAGGCAAAAGGGCAAAAAGAAATTACCAAAGCAAGCTTGTGCGCAGCATGATTTTGACGAGCTTCTTCAGATCGTGCATAAAATGCCATGCATAAGGCATTTATCTAGAATTAGTGGGAAGGAAAAAATTGAAATAATTCAAACTCTTGTTCTGCTTAATAGCAAATGAAATATATAGAAAGTGAAAAAAAAAAAAAAAAATCAATAGATATGTGAGTCCATTTAACAAGGGTATACATAAATCCCAAACTAAGCTTCTAACAAAGGTAATAGTTCCATATTTCACAACTAACCATCAATATATATGACCAGTGTTTTGTCCTTTTCAATAACAAGGAGTGCTAATTACTTTGGTTCTTAATTATCTGATTCAATCTGTGATAAATTTCCTACTAATATCAGAACAGTCAACACGTAGATGTCTAATCACATATGTAACCAAGGAAAATAATGGCACCCATTGATAAAATGGTGACTCATCTATTTTCAAAATGAAGAAGAGCACTGTCCCAAGTAAAATTCGAGTGATGAGAGATGTGACTCATCGTCCTAAATCCCAGGGCTGAGGAATACAATTTTTTTCAGGTAAGATTTTGACTTCGTTTGAACTAAACTTTCAATCAATCCACAAGCCTCGATGCATATGTAATGAGCAATTTCACCGTAGAGAATTTGTTCAACTTCACCATTTCATTATGGTGCACAGAAAAGTCTGTCCTCTAAAATAGAAACGATCCAAACTGTAATAAGTGAACTGTTATTTCAATTCCCAGAGCACCTAAAGATTTAGGTCCTAGAAAAACCAGAACATGCAAGAATTCCTTTGCTTTCTCTTTTTTCTACTATTAACTCAATTTCTTGATACTTCATCCTTTCCTTCCTCCTAAACAACTATGTTCAGTGTTTTTTTCCCCCCCTACCATAAGGCAATTTTTAAAATTGTATCTCTTTTCCTAAAATCATCAAAGGTTCCCTCATTCAGCAACTAAGCTATGGAACACAGAACTGAAGACTATGACTTATCTAGATATCCATCCCTAGTTTTAGCAGAATCCTTACATTAATATTTGCTTCGGCCATTTTTTCAATTTGGGCTGCCTTCTCATTTGCTATGGCAGCATTCAACTCTGCTTTTGATAAATCGCGAACTTTTTTCAAGTTCTCTTCTGCTTCATTTTCCTGCAGTTACCAAAGTTGGCAACAAATATGATATGCTGACAGCAGATAGGGTAGAGAGAAAGCAGGGGAAAGAAGTTTTCATATTTCCAATAGAATATAAAATGCACACCTTCTGATCAAGTTCCATTTTCAGTTTTCCTTCCATCCTTTCCTGAAGTGACTTGATAGCATGGGCTGCTTTTGCTATTTCTCTTTTTAATTCCTGTAAAAAGAAGTTGAAGTTGATATTTTAATCTGATCTTCTGGATCAAAATAGCCAAGGAAAGGCAAACAGCGCATATTAAAAAAATTATTCAGCTGGATTAATGAACAAGACTTGTCCATGTTCCAAAAATATATCTGACAGGCTGAGTTCAAATATGATTCTGATTAATTTCATGAAACTATATGATTGAGTCAGACTCAATAGTAAAATTGTGTTGATTCAATTTCAACATGAAGTTCAGTAAATAAGAAGTAACTAAAATTTAGTTAAAAGCATATACATTTAACAAGAAAACCCATAAGTATGAATTAGAAGCAACAAGTGGAACTCATATTAAGCACGAATAAAAGAGAAGATAAAAATCTCTTAACCTTGTCCAACATTGCTGCCTCTTCAGCTCGCATAAGTTCTCTAGCTGCTGCATCTTTCAATTTCTTTTCATATTTTTCCTAATATGAATCAGGCTATCGCGAATTAAGACTATTTCATCAAGTGAAAGCAAAAAAAAAAAAAAAAAACAAAAGAACAAAACGTAGAATGCATAGTTGCATTGCATAGAGTCTTCAATAAATGGGATTAATAAATTATGTTGGACAACAAACCTTCAATACTCTCTTCTCTTCATTAAAAACACGAGCATCCAAATCAGCTTGCCTTTTCTCAGCAGCGTGGATGGCTTGTAAAAAGTCAAGAACCAGCTTCCCATCCTTAGAAATATAACTATCTTTCAATTCCTCCATTGCACTACTAAGTGCCTAGTGTTTCAAAGCGACAAGTTAGGTCTATGCATGATCAATCCTATTTTTAGGGAAAAAGTTATCAAGACTAGAAACAATTAAACAACGACCAAAAAATAAAGAATGAAAACAAAGGGGGTTGAATTCTATGATAACCTCGTTTTCTTCAGAAAAATGACTGTTCTGAGCAACCCGTTGGCTAAATAAGTAATATGGAGTGCTTTCTTCAGCTTTATCCCTTAAGTGATAGGCCTCAAGGAGGGGAAGGGGCTGTTCTATATTTCTAACTGATATATCCTGCAATGAAGTACAATGTAAAGAACCACATGTAATAGCAATAAACTGCAGAATTGCACACATATATCAGCATAGGAAAAACTTCCTTGCAGCATTTGGGTTAAGGCTTCACTGATCCATTCTCAATTGTCAAATAATACTTAACAATGCTTTGAAATAATTAAATGATTCAATAAGCTAACAGTCTATAATAAAATCTAGCCACCACAGGAGATTGCTATTATTTACAACTAACCAAAACATTAAATCATAAGAAACAGTCAAGTACCTCTCTTCTTTCCTCTGCTGCCTGCTGTTGTGGTTGAATGCTTTTTGTTTCAATATCATCGGAAACTGTACTAGTCTGAATAGATGTAGGTTCCTGTTGAATTCCCTCTTCCAGTCCAGTGGCAATGTCTGTCTCTGTGCTTTTCACATAAACATTCCCTTCTGGTTGTTGCACAGACTCTTTTGGATTGTCAGATGCTGCACTGCTTTCAAGATGTTGAGGCAGCTGGGTTTCTTTTGCAGAAACTATACCTTCTTCAGCAATATCAAATTTATCTTCCATTTGGTCATCTGTTACATTTTCAACCTGAGTATGGTTGTTACCCTCTTGCTCTGCATGATTTATAACAGGACTTTCATTATTGAAGTTCTTGCTTGGTGGTGAATCTAACTGTTCTGTTAAATGTTGGACGCCTTTTGAATCACCATTGCTAACATTGATCTGAGCATCCTGAGGAAGACTATGTTGTTCTTTTTTAAGATATTGGTCCAAGTAACCAGTTTGGTAAGCTGCCACAAAAGCAGCGCCTAGAGCAACACTTCCAACAACAAACTTTGATAGTGAACTAGGAGACTCGGGTAGCTTGCCTGTGGAGACAGGAGGTGAGTCACCACCTTGCTTAGATGCAGAAGAGAATTTCCTTCGAGAAGACAGGTATGATGGTATCTGTTGAATCACATAATGAAGAAAAGGAAAGTAATAAACTGCAAAGTAAGGGTACCATATGAAGTATGAACTTGATTAAAATTGGGAATTTGGGATGCATCTTTCCAAAATGAACTGCCTAACTATTGTAGACTCTTGATTGAGAAAACCAGTATCCAATGAAATTAGAATAAATCATAGTTCCTTTTATTTTTATACAGCATACTTTCCCTGGGGCTGAAACAGTTGTACTTGCAAGGCTAACACCTATCCTGTCTCTCATTCCTATAACTAAATTAGTATAATAAAGATGAGCAGTGGTAGCATCAGTATTGCAGTGTATCAACATATACAATAATTGTTCATTGTAATACAAACAAGGAAATTATGAAAGAAAAAATTACAGCATTGTTAACTGCACCATTGTTAGTTTGTAACGATATTTTCACTTTATATGATTCTTTGGGTGCATAGTGCTTCATGCAACGTAGGGACAGCTGGTACACATGCCGGCAAGAGTGATAATTCATGGCTCATGCTTTGCCATGTCTTAAAAACTCTGGCATAAAGAATTATAAGATGTACTAGGGTTCTTGTGCTATTTTTGCCAAGCATTTCTTTCTTTGTCTCTTTCTTCTTCTTCCCTCTCTGACGAGCACTGTGTGCTTTAAACATTGTATTAAAAAAAAAAAAAAAAGGTGGCATAACTATCTAGATTTTAAATTGATCATGACATTGGGGTATGCAACCATTCATTAGGTATATTTACTCTAATCAGAAAAGGACTTTATTCATGTTGTCTATCAGGTAGAAGTCATAGTTCTCTAAACATCGTTGACCTCCATTCTGCTTTATTTTTTATTTTACACATTTCTTTTTTAAGCAAGATATGCATATTGTTTTCTACATAGAGCCAAGGAGAGTTCATCCTTCACCCCAGATGAACATTTAAAATAAATGAAAAAGGAGCCAACTATGCATGTTTTGGGTAGGAAATGTAGTAGAAGTGAAAATGAAAAAATTGTTTTCGTTATTTTTGCTAGAATAGAGTAAAGTCCACTGGAAGTGGAAACAAAATAAGATGATACTCTTAATTAATTGCAATTGTCAAAGTCAAAAGGTGGTCACAACATTTTCATTCAGATCCCAAGCACGTATATGGAAGTTCACTCTTCCTGTTTTCTTTCCTGCCAAGGAAACCCTAATTGAGCTATTTGAATTGAAGGCCGGCGGATTAACTATTAAGATAGCTCAAATATTATATAATTTTCCTTCTAAGATAATAAACTATTGGTCTGGAAGCAACAAGTCACCCAAAATATGTAGGATGTCCCAATTCCCAGGTCTAATTTTATTAAGGAGAAGACTAACAGATTCAAGGAATAAGCAGAAGTTACAAGCGAAAGATTAAGAATATGGATCAACAACAAAACCGTCAACTGCCCATTGTATATGTTCCAGAGCATGCTATATTTCACATTTATTTCCTACGCTGAATCAGCTGCAATGTGAAAACAATCACCATGCAGCGAATACAGTTAGACAGTACAAGTTATGTACCTGATTTGCAAATTGTCTGGGGCTCCTTCTAATAGTCCGGTGAGATGATATTTCTAAAATTGACCTGCAATTCAGACAAAAGACACTAAGCTTGACATTGCCACGTTCATATCATAACCCGTGAAAACCAAATGAGCGTTCTCAAAGCTTGAGTGTTAACTGCGGACTTAGATAAATAAAGTTCGCCATCACTTTCTTAATGATAGTGTTACTTTAATGCAAATACTCTGAGCAAATGAAGTGTTAAAATAAGTTGAAAATACCTCCGCAACATTGCAGTGAGCTATGCACCTCCGAAAGATTGAAATTAAGCAAGGATAAAAATTGCTACAAGGTGTTTGTGAAAAAGACTGAACTAGAATAAAGGAATTGAACAAGAGAGCGAAATTAAAAACAGTGAAACTGATTTTCCTTACAGTTTTCACCCGTCAAACTAGTGAAAAGAGCGGATTTGGTCGTGTTAGATTAACAAGTACTAAGCGGCTGAACTGCATGAAGAAAGTATATGCGTAGTCCAAGGAAGGTGTCTGGGGAATGATTTGGAGGCAATGCTCTAGTTTATGCAATGGAAAATGTTAAGGGCAGGCACAGCCGACTTCCGCTAGGCTAGGCTTCGGCTTAGCTGTAGTTTAAGTTTTGCTCTTTTAATACGTGTGCTCAATCTAGCAGATCATTGACCGGCATAGTTAAGTAAATCATATCTTAATCGAATTGATATAACAAAATAAATGAAATAACATTTTAAATTATAAAAATATAAACATTAATCAATAAATAATTTATAAAAATTCAAATTCAATTCATTTAATAAATGTAAAAATAGTGTGTTGATCCCTTTAATTTTATTTATTGTTTCAAATTAATCCCTTAAATTTATAATATTTCAAAATGATCCTTTAAGTTTCAATTTTATGTCATAAAAACCATTTTAAGTGAAAACTATTAGGTCATTTAATTTCCATTAGTATACTCCTCACGTAGATGCCACATGCATATTTTTTATATTTTAAATTTTGACGTGACATTAATTAATTATTAAAAATAAATTTAATAGAACAAAACCACAAAAATAGAAAATTATTTTTTTTCCATACTACGTGTTTGCATCTTTAGTTATTTGTAATTTTGATTGAATCTATAACAAGCAAAATCTAAATGTTCATATTTAATTTTGACAAGCCCTAATTTTCAAATAAAAATTTCGAATTCTTTCACCCATTTCTTTTTATCTTTAAATCTTATAAATTTTGTCAATTAAAGCATCACTTTTATATTTTGTTTTATTAATTTTTAATAATAAATTAAAATCACATCATTATTTCAAATATAAAAAAATATACATGTAGCATATACATCAATTGATATATTAGAGGAAGTTAAATGATTTAACCACTTTTTCTTAAAATGGTTGTTTATGAAATAAGATTGAAATTTAAAAAAACTATTTTGAAAGTTTAGGGGAATCATTTTAAAACAATAAATAAAATTGAAGGACTGATATATTAATTTAATTTGTAATAAATGAAATAAAATTATTAGATAAAGCTCAAATTATTAATCCAGTTAAGCTTACTATGCAGCTTGGTTTATTTGCATCTCCATATTTCTTGATCTTTGAGTTATTATTAGACTAAAATTGTAAAAAATAAAAAACAAATATATAAAAAAAGTGTTAACAGTGGGTATGTGCCTATGTAACAACACCACTCGTGTTAATATTAGGTATCATGTCTTAGCGCTCGAGTCGGTTAACAATAATTTATCGGTCTCCGTGTTTTTGAGCAACAGTCTCTGCTAAGCGCCGTTGCCTGCTTCATATACAGAAACCTGCTTGGCGTTGCTGAAAGCTACCGAAACAACGTCACCGTACCCAATTTCCGGTCACACAGTTTTGAATAAATGGGTAATAACAAACAGAGGAGATTCAAAACTCATGGCCATAGTCGAGGTCAATCCAGTCGAGACCAGCAACGTATACTGTAATTCCCATTTCAACATCTATACACACTTCGTTTTTCATTTTAATTTAAATTTCTCATATTCGCTCTCTATTTTTATTTTTATTTTTTACCCAGGGAAGACGAATCTCAAAGTTCCTTTCAAGGTGCCAGTTGCTGTAATTGTTATTGTTGTTGTTTTTTGTCGATTCACTTCGTTATTTTATAAATGATGCTTAACTTGCCACTCCGAAATTTATTGTGATTTTGGTGACTGATAAGCTTTTGACTGCAGTAACTGCTGGGGAGGAGGAGGAGGAGGTGACGGGTCCGAAAGTACAGCTTGCAATGTGGGTATGCATACATTCGTGTTATTACTATTCTTCATCTAACCTATGCCAAACCATGCATGCTTCTCATTGTGCTAAGTATTGGAATTTTTATTTGTATATTCAAATACTAATTCCATTTTTTTAGTTTGACTTGATAGAAATCCTAGTATTATAAATTATTTGATTTGTATATATATTGCTTGTAAATCCGGATACAATATTTAAATTTCATTTGACTAAAAGTTTTGGATGTAATTGGTAGTTGCGATGTTGATTCAGGATTTTGGGCAATGTGATATAAAAAGGTGCACAGGACGCAAGCTTGCAAGATTTGGCTTGTTAAAAGTAAGTGCTTATCTACTTTCTTATTCACTCTAAAATTATTTTTTCACAGATGCTTTAATGCATACATACAAATCCACGCATATAGAATTAAGTTTGTGTATGTAGCTATATAAGTATCTATATACATATATTTCTATGGTATTTCCTTACTTATTTGGTGTCTGAGTGTAGTTGCAATAATTGGACTATTGATTTTTCCTTGACAATCATAGTTGATACAAATATCCCTAATTGGTAAGACAGAGTATAGTGTGACTGAGATGGAAAATACTTGGATCACATGGACAAATGCAGTAAGATGAACTGTATTTGAAGAATTTAATTTTCTGAAAAATTATGGATGGAGGGAAGCTTCTGCATAAATTAACAAATGAGATGGCTTCTGTAGTTTTTGGACTGCCAATAGTGATTGAATTAGTGGCAAACTGGTAGTTAATTGCTATAATGATCTTTCTGGATATCATAGTTTCTTTAGACGGTAGTAGAGTAACTTTGTACCAGTTGCCATTATGACTTCCAGAGAGATTAGCTAATAACATTGCTCCACTTGCAAAATGATTAATTTTCTGCATACTGTCAATTTTCTATTCTTTGTAGGAGTAGTTGCAATATTTAAACATGAATTTAATATGACAGTGTTCTTGACTGTAAACAATTTTATGCAGGAGTTACGAGTGAGTAATGGTTTCGGGGGCATTGTTCTAAGGTAGTTGGCAGTGGATTACTTTTGTTGTTATTTTGCTTGAGCGCACTTTATCTTGTATTTATAACATGTCGATAGAGTTAGATGATAGAGAGTTGTAGAGCTTTTCTTGTTACTGTAAAGCTATATGTGAGGGTAACTTCCTTTGTTCACTTATGGTATATTGGACTTTATTTTGCAGTCCGGTTGGAAAACAATGTGTGTCAAGAGAAGATTATGCTTTAATAAAACAGAAAGGATTGGCTGTTGTGGATTGTTCATGGGCACGCTTAGATGATGTACCTTTTGTGAGGCTACGCTGCACTGCTCCTCGTCTCTGTATGAAATTATGCTCCTTGAAGAATAAACTAAAACTGTCTTAAATGATAATGGGTTTACATGGTTGTATGCATATAATCTGTTAAAGTTTCCACTTCTTTGGGTGAATTTATGTTTTTGGCTGCTAGGACTGGCATTACAATTGAAATATCACATTTAATATTTCACATTCTTTCTTGGTTAAATTATTCTTTTGGTTCTTATAGTTTTCAGGAAGTTAAGTTTTAGTCCTTATTCTTTCAAAACCTATAAAATTAGCCTCATAGGTTTTGAAAGTATAAGAACTAAAAACTAACTTCCTGAAAACTATAAGGACCACAAAAGTAATTTAACCTTCTTTCTTTATAAACTGATAACATTGTGTGACATTGCAGTACCATGGCTTGTAGCAGCAAATCCAGTAAATTATGGTCGTCCATGTGAGCTATCCTGTGTAGAGGCCCTATCTGCTGCTTTAACAATATGGTGCCAAAGACACTTCTTTCTTATCCCCTTTTTTGTAACAAATGTCCTTTCCTGCTTGCTAAAACTTGTGCATGGTGATATTTGTATTTTCTCAATGTTCATTCAACACTCAAGGCCCAATGTTAATGTTTCCTTACTGGACTTTGTGTTATGAATAGTTTATGCTGTCTGATTTGCTATTATGCTACCTAGTGATGGGGATGCAAGGCTGATCATGCTACTACCAATGATATTTATAGAAACAGTAATTTAGACAATGCATCCTAACTCCTTGCTTCTTGGAAGTCATTGCCTGTTGATGTAATTGTACTCTGTCAAAATTTCGAAATTTACACTCATGACAGTGCTGCATACTTTACAGTTTTCAGCATGATAGATTTACAGTTATACTGAATCATTTATCTTCTATGCATGGTTTTTGTGCAATTGCATTGTAGAATTTGATATTTTTATTAAATTTATATAGCAGCAATTTGCTGGTGTTTTCTTAATACTTTTATATTGTTATAATTCTTTAAAATGGTTTAACAGTGGAGAAGAAGAAACAGCGAACTTGTTGCTTGGCAAATTCAAATGGGGTCATGCTTTTATGTCACTGAATCGGTATGCCTCAGTTCATTTATTTTATTTTGTTATTTTAACTTCATATATGAGAGATGTATGAGGGCATCCAATTCAAAATGCCTGCATGACATAAATTTAGACTCATTGTGCATCCAAATTTCCCCTAAACTGAGAAAAAGGTGGTTGATAGTTGCAGAAGTCATTTGTGTTTCTTTGAAATTCTGGGATTCCTGATCATAAAGCAACTGTCCCAGTTTTAAACTTAACTATACTAGCTGTCTCTTCCTTCTTTCTTAAGCATATTTTTCCATCTCTCTGAGTTGAGTTTAAGATGGAAATTGGCTGTAATGAGGGCCTGGGTGCATCTTCCAATGAATGGCTATTCTATAATATAGGCATATTCCAATTTTAAACAAGTGAGGTCTGTCCTTGCAATCGTAGAAGTAAATTACTCCAAATGCATTCGGGAGACAATATAATTTCATTCTGTTTATATCATTTCCATGAAACATCTGCAAATATAATTATTTGATGCTCAATTATATGAGACCTTTCAAAAAATTATTCTATATCATATTTTTTTCTATTATTAATCAATGCAGGGAGTTGCTGAAGGCCTATTCCAATTGTCAAAATAGCACCGATATTATTGCTGTTCAAAATGCTTGGCTGTCACAACAAACTCAGATTCCAAATCCTCCACCAGACAGTGAAGGTATGCCCTGATTCTACTTGGTGATTCAAATAAGAGAATGACTGTTCCTCCGTTGTCTCTTGTTTATGTCCTCAGTTTAATTCTCTGTGTCTTGGCCAGCAAGTTGTTGTCTTGTCATATTTATGCAGGTTTCTCTTCAGAAGGCGTGCATGAAGCCTGAATATTTCTAATGCTTCTGATATGCTGTATTCTATGCATGTATAGCATGTCATCTTTTACCCTATGTTTGGATTGAGAGAAAACTAAGGAGGAAAGAAAACTAGAGGAGAAATGGATTTTCTTTCGTTTGGATAGTAGAAGATGGGAGGGAGAAAAAACTTATTCTATTTTTTTTCTCTCATTCTCTCCTCATCTAAACAAAGCATGATTCTTCTATTATATTGGCAAATATTTTCTAAGGCAATTTTCATTTTCTACTGCTGCATTTACACAGATGTAGAACTTGGAAATGAAGACAAAGGCTCTTCTGATTCTGAAGATGGTCTGCCACCTCTTGAAAAGAACATGAATCATTTGAACTTAATTGAAAGTGATGAAGAAAGCGAGTAGATGATAAATTCTAAGCAAGATATTGCTCGATGCTACTGCCACATGGAAGTAATATGAGGCGTGAGCAATCCAGGATCAGTGGACCAAGGGAGATTTATACCAAGCAACAAATGATACATTGTGACATTTCAACTAAATCTTGTACTCGTATGTTTTGTATAAAACATTACTTGTGAGATGCAACGTGGATTCAATAATATTCTCTTTTATTTTAAAATTAATTTGAGATAAAAAAGTAAGATAAAAACTGTTATTTTGATAATATTTTAGTTTTATTTATGCAAGATGGAACAATTAGGGATAAAATTGTCGTTTCATTTTTTGTCTCGTGTTATTTTATTTATAATAATTAATTTAAATGAATAAAATTATTTACTAAATAATGTTATTTTTATATTAAATAAAACAGCACCTGAAACAAAAAATAGGACAGCATTTGAGAGGGTATTTAAGGGTATTTTCTCCGGACTACCCTATCCAAGTTGGGCCGTAATTTTAAAAAAACAATAATAGGAGGCCCAAACGTATATTTAAGGGTATTTTCGGCATTTGAAGGAAACATATCTTAATAACTCTTGTATGCTGAGATCCACTTAGGTTAGGTCAGGGTTACTCTTGCCTCGATAACTCTCGGAAGAGTGACCAAACACGTGACAAAGGATCGGAAAAAAAGAAAAAGCCCTAGATAACCAGTTTCACTTCCCAAACATTAAACGAAGAACTACAACCCAATCTCTTTCTTCTCCTGTTCTTCCGATAAATCGCTGTTAATGTTTTTTTTTTTTTTATTTTGTTATGGTTTTGGTGCTTTGTTTGTTTTAGCCTCTCTGTTTCGCTGTTTTCAGGAAATGAGACGTGTTAGGGCGAAGTAGAGCATTCGTTTTGGGGAGTCTAATCTTAGCGTATGTGTGGGTTTCTTCTGATGTCTCTGTTTCTTCTTCTCTAATTGTGGGTTTTGTGTTGTGAAATTAGGGTTTCACATTTATACTCCTATACTATAAGCAAAGTGTGAGCCTTTCGTGTTTTCTGCTCCGAAGGAAATATCAGTTGTAAGTAATTCCCAAATTCTCACAAAATCTCGCTATCTCATTTCTATTCTCTATTTGGATAAACACCTGGATGAATTCAGGGGCTTTTAAAATTGCTGGTTTTGGGATTTAGCAACCATTTTAAGGAAAATGCATCATCATATCAAAATGCATCAGCATATCTTGACTTGAAGTGGGCACTGAGACCTTTTCGTTCCCAATATTATGCGTGTTTTACCCTTCAACTTCTCTGTGCTGTTCCATGCTCTTATCATTCAGTACAGTGCATTTCATAGCAATGGATTCTATTGCTTATGATATTTACTCTGTGCTATTGAGGTGCGATCAACTAAAGAAATTCAAGCAAATCTAATATGAAATGTTTATGATTGGATATTAGGTCGAGTTAGACTGTTTGAAGGAGTTAGTTCGTTGAATTTTAAGAATGCATGTTTTTTGGTCTTACCTGTTTCTGTCAATTGTCTCAGAACTTGTCTTCTTCAGTGTTGCAGCATTCACGTGATTTAATAACTGATTTGTATTTGAGGATATTATTTTAATCCATTATCAGCACTGTCGGAGGAGGGATATTATGTTTTTCAACTTGTAAACGTGTATAGATTGGGTTAATGAGATGCTCTAGATGATGATTGCCTTCCTCATTTTGTTAAAGCCGTTTATAGATTCTTGAATCTTGTCCTTTGTACTGATTTATGCCTTATTCTACTTCTGCTGGCTGTTTATATGTTTTCTCAAATAATTTATTAGTCATTTCTTTGTTGTTTATTGTATCAATTTTAATTGCTGATTCCTGATTTGTGAAGGTGATCTGTATTTGGATATAATGTCGTCAAGATATCCAATTCTTCAGAATCGACCCATTGATCAGTGGAAGGTTACAGAACTGAAAGAGGAGCTGAAGAGAAGAAAACTAACTACCAGAGGTTTGAAGGATGATTTGATCAAGCGTTTGGATGAAGCCCTCCGCATGGAATGGGAGGCTGCCAAGAAGGACGAGCTTAATGGTTTTGACTGTGATTCTCAACCTATAGTTGGACCAAACAATTCACAAACAGCGACAGTAGATGCTGAAGTTGGAGGGGGAGGGGCTAAAATAGTTGATGCAGCTGAAAAGAATAATACTGCTATAGTGGAACCAATTGAAGATGGAAACGCTGGGAAGATTCCAGAGATCATGGTTAATGATAGTGTCAAGAATGACAATGTGGACTCTGTTACCATTTCTACCGAAGTCAATAATAGTGTGCCAGCCATGGATCCAGAGGTTGGAGATAATGAATTGCCTGCTGGTTTAGATTCTGTGAGTGTGGGGAAGGATCTCAATGTTCATAGTTCTACCTTAGCGGCCAGCATTACAGTCACTGAGAGTGTCTTAACAGAGGTAGTAGTCAGTGGTCAGGAGCCACCTAGCACAGAAACCCAGAAAGACAATGATTCAGCAATGAAGCTGGATAATGAGGAGTCAAAGCCCCAGCCAGAGATTGAGGATTCAAAGCCCCAGCAGGACTGTGACATGGAACCACTGCACGAGGATGCCATTCCCAACTCTTCTTCTGCTCCAGGAAACCAGGTATCTGAGGTCAACCCTATTTTAGGGTCTCAATTAAAATCTGATTCTATTTCTAGTGATTCTGTGTCAATTAATGAAAAAAATGAACTAAAGGATAATATAATTGCTGATAATGTCAAATTAGAACAAAATATTGTTAAGCCGGAGATGGTGGAACCATCATCCAGCAATTTTGTACCCGGTTCTGGTGAATCACATTCAATGGATGTTGGAGAGCAACATGAAAAAAAGGCATCCGTTGAAGAAAACAGTAGCAATAATGTTACAAGTCCAGAGTTAAACAAGACGAATAGCAGTGAAGATGTTGGGTATTCAGAAAAGTTGAATTTGGACAGAAGTTCTGGTGATGATTCCATGGAAGAGGATTTGCTAGAGAGTAAGCAATTTGATTCTAAGTTTAATGTTGATGAACTTAGAGACAAGAAGGACAGTAGTGAAGTGAATATTGTAAAGGAGGAAAGCGGTACTAAAGTTGTGGGAGATGATCTGTCTGCTGGGAAAAATGATACCCATGAAAATAATGTTATTCGCCCTATTGCCCCTTCTGAGAAGAGAAAGTTTATTGGTAAGCTTTACATACAGATCTATAGTCTGCCTTTTCATTATCTTTGTTCTTCCTCTTCCCCCTCCCCTCCCTTCCCTCTTTTCTCCTCCTAAGCTAATTTTTCCTTCTTTCAAACTGTTGAAAAAAATAATATCTGTAATAAATGTTGCTTCTCAACATGCTGAGATTAAAATTTGGTCACAGATCAAGTATCTGTTGGGAGCAATGAGCCTGCTAAAAGGCAACGCAGGTGGAACTCTGAAAATGTGAAAGTTCCAGGTCCAGAAAGCGCTAGTCTCACTCCTGTTACTACACCCAAGGATGAGCCAGCTGCTCTGAAACGTAACTTTTCTAGGTCTGATTCCTCAGCAACCGATGATGCACCCAAGGAACGCATTGGTAATTTGACTTGAATTTCCATTTGGTGAAAATGTTCTTTGTGTTGTGCTGGCTAAACATTGCAGAAATTATACCTTAACATTGTACTTCCATTGTTGGAAATGGAAATATTAAATTTTACCGTTGAATGGTTTCAAAAACTATTGAGAGCATGTTCTGCACATCTTTTAAATGCATTTCCTTAAGATCCTTACTCTGAACACTATTCGAACACACTTTTGACTACTTGCTGTTTTTTGTTTTCCCCTCGTACCCTATTTTACCTCATGTACTTTTATACAATTTTATTGCTTTGTATTTCTAATGCAACCTAATTTCATGGATTTTGCTCTGTTTTCATGTGTTTACGTTTCTGGTATCCTCTGAACATCTGTTCTTGCTTCATATATCTAAATGGTTTAACTTTAATTTGGCAGTTCCACCATCGCAAGGGTCCCCAACTAATTCCCTCAGAATTGATCGTTTCCTCCGTCCTTTTACTTTGAAAGCAGTACAAGAGCTTTTGGGTAAAACAGGGAATGTCCTCAGTTTCTGGATGGACCACATCAAGACCCATTGCTATGTCACTGTAAGACTTAGCTCTGTGCGTGTGTGTGTGTGGGCGTGCTTGCATCCCGTTGAGAAGTCCCCATGTGATGTTATTGCATTCTTAATGAATCCGTGGTCTCTTAGTGATGTTTTACTGCGTTCATTGTATACTTTTAAGTAATGAGTGGTGGTTTCTTGGTGGTGTAGTACTCATCTGTGGAAGAAGCCATTAAGACGCGGGATGCTGTGTATAATCTGCAATGGCCTCCAAACGGCGGGCGTCTCCTTGTTGCTGAATTTGTTGATCCTCAAGAAGTGAAAGTGAGGCAAGAGGCTCCTCCTACTCAGGCTGCCTCTGTCAGTACTGGCTCTACAGTTCCTTCTGCACCACCTACCTCACAACAAGAGCCTTCCCCCCGTCAACACAGGGAGCAGCCTCCAGTTCCACATACTCTTCCACCTCCACCATCGTTGTCAAAGGCTCCACCTGCAGTAAGAGAACGGCTTCCATCGCCTCCCCCGGTTGCAGAGAAAGTTGAACCACCCATTGTCACTCTGGATGATCTCTTTCGCAAAACCAGAGCAACTCCTCGGATATACTATTTACCTCGATCAGAAGAACAGGTTGCAGCTAAACTTGCAGCACAGGGGAGAAACAGGAAGCAATAGACATCAGACCACAACTCGTCCCTGAGTGCTGTTGGTGATCTTTCTTCTTACCATTATGCTATTTAATGGTCTGGAAGTAATATTGTAAATGCATCGTCTCTGGTATGCAGGTGTTTGTCATAGGAAGTTTCTGGTTCTTGATGAGTTTGGAATTGTCCCCTTTGTTACATGGATTAAGACTAAAATTTGTAGTGTAAGAACGGAACAAACTGAGAGCTTCCTGAGTGGATAGATTTCTCTTTTAGGTGAACTTGTTGCCGTGATCCATAACCCAAACATCTCGTACTTTTAACGATGAATTGAACTTGGACTCTGCTTATCATGCCATGAGAAATGCTGCTGTCAATTATTCATGCACTTACATACGTATTATTTTATAAAAATTAAAAAATGAGAGTTATGCATTTATGTAATTGATGGTCTTGTACTTTTCATTCATTTTTTCCTCATCAAAACCAACTTACATAAAATCAATAAAATCGAAAAGCATTTTCTATCTTATGCCATATTCTTTTTATTTTCGTGTTCTCTTCTAACATGTTAAAAAATTATAAAATAATATGCAAGTTATTCAAAATGAATTTTTTAACCAATTGAATAAGGAATAAAATTGAGAGTGGAATAGAAAGTGTTATTCTAAAAATTGTAACTATTTTTATGTGACTAAAAGTTGCATTGTTGACTCTTCGGCCAGGCAATTGTATAAATATGAAGCAGTTATTAATTATATAAAATAGTTGTTTAATAAGAAATTGGAAAGTGACGATTAAGCCTAGTTACCTTTTTGTCATCTTTTTGGTGAGGCCTGGATTAAAGAAAAATGAAGATTAAGTAATTTGGCACTATATCCTAACTTAAGTTTTATATTATATCTATAATTTTATTTTATTTTTGAAAAATAAGCATGTCAATGAAGTGCATTTCATTAAAAAAAACTTTGTGGGGAGCACGATTTCGTAATTATGATAAGTGCTTATACCATAACACAATTTCAACATAGTTATATGCATACTTTGTAAAGTGAGATTTAATCTAATAGTAATGTTGTCCCTTAAGATTTATATTAATTTTTACATTGTAAAATCAAATATGACTCATTTTTTTTTTTTTTTATACATTTGAGTTAATATTAATATATTTGCGTCTCAATCTTATCTACGATAAAAAGAAAAGTAATAAATCAAATTACCATTCCCATGAGTATCCATTCATCGGATCACATAACCAATAAGGAGTTGCCACATGTCCCATCATTTTATTCACAAGTGATGTTCAAGGAGATTTGCTTTTCGAGACCGACTTTGTGTTAGGTAAGCCATTTATTTAAAACACTTAAAAATATCATCACAAAACACATTTAATTAATTAATATAGATCATTTATCTCCTATTTAGTAAAATACTCAACAAAAATATCTAGTAGAAAAGTTGAGTACCTATTTAAGTTGTTTCGATGTTAGATTAGATTTGTTGATATAATTATTATATTATATATTTAACCAGAGTTGAGTCAATGAATTAAAATAGTATATTGACATGATATTTATTAAATATTTAGCAAGTTTTAATCTTTACCCTACAACCTTAACCTTAGATATATAAAAAATGAATTCAAATTATTTGCAATCAGAAAGTCCATATGGTCAACATTTTTGGGCCATCAGATCTTAATCCAATAAACTGCATGGCTGCGTAAATTTTTAATTCATATTAATTTCAATCAAAAAGTTCATGCAATTAGCATTTTTGGGCAATTAAATCTCAATTTAATAAACTATATAAACTTTTGATTCAGATTAATTACAATGAGAAAGTTCATACAGTTAGCATTTTTGAGTCGATTAGATCTTAATCAAAGAAAACGCATGACTACATGAACTTTAATTGGGATTAATTACAATCAAAAATTTCATACAATTAGCATTTTTGGGTCATTAGAGCTTAATTTAAGTAAGTACATCACTACATGAACTTTTAATTTGAATTAATTAGAGTTAGAAAGTTGATGGAATCAGTATTTTTGAGCCATTGGATCTTGATTTAAGAGAATACATGACTGCATGGATTTTCCGATAACCAAGGGATGAAGCAAACCAATATGCCGCTGTTACTCATTCCTAACTTGTATGTCTCATTGACTTCATGAATGTCGGTCAACTCAGACAACCAGATTCTTCTTTTGCTGCCAAAACCCGACCACACTCAAGCCCTCATTCGTTTAAAGGCATTTTTTATAAGCATGACAAGGTTAAAAGTTTAACAAGTGAGTTTGGTTAAAAGTTTAGAAAGTAACACTTAATTTACCTCTATTTTTTATGAGTATATATATAGTTGGCATTTGTCTTTTTTTTTTTTATATAATTTTATTCTGCAAACAACTACAAAATAAAATAATATATAAAAGGTATAGTATAAATGAATTGATATAGAAATAACATTTTTCATTTACTATTTAGAGAGAATATAGATGAGAAGAAATTTTTTTCAAAATCTAACTAGTTGTCTCTATTATAAGGTTTACACCTTGAATTGTCATTCCATACAATTTTTCTCCTTAATTGGTAACCTAGTTGCCATGGTTTACATTTAATACATTTTTATGCTCTTCAAATATGAGATTAATAAGTGATAAAACCAAAGTCAATATATAATACCTTCATCCCAACAAAAATATTCATGATTTCAAATATTTTGCCTTTTCTTAATCATATGATATTTGATAATTTTTTTTTTTTTTACTATACAAAACATCTATAAGACACATATAAGTTATTTACTAAGACAATTAAAAATAATATTATTTAAAAATATTTATTAAGTTAATTTGAATTATTTATTTAATATATAAATAAAAACACAAAAGTTTTCCAATATAAAAATTAAGTCTTTATTTAAGATATATTGATGTGTAAAAATAAGATTTAAGTTGAATAAAATTATAATAACAATATTTTTTTTATAAAATTTTAATAATCAAATTTTCAAAGACATGAATTTTAAATTGTTGATTAATGTAAAATAATATCTATTGTAGCTATTTTTCTAGGTTACGTGTCGGGAGGGTGTAAAAACTTTTGTTTTCCCCTTTGTACGACGGGTTGCTGCTGTCTATCTATCCTGCGCCGTTTTTAGACAAGTCGCAATAGTTTGCGCCAAATGGCCCAACCCCAACGATACTCGAGAACTTGAACTTCTTACTTGCTCTGCCTTCTTCTTCTGCAACTATTTATCTGTCATCTCTCCCATTCTCCATGCATTTTGAAACGTTTATCCTCAATCTTCTATTCGGTAAATTAATTTGTTTCTAGGGTTTCGCGAAACCGAGAGCTCCTCTCACCCAACTTTGATTAAACCCCTGATTCTTTCGGAGTCGATCCTCTCCTTCTGCATCGTATACTTTTTTTGATTTTCCGGGAACGTGGTCGGTTTAAGAGGTTCTGATTTTCAGCATTGTTTCAGTTGGTATTTCCGCTCAATTCCTTCTCCTCCTTGCTCTGCATTAGCTCAATTATGGGAGATTCGGTGGTTTTCCAGCAAAGCTTCTTTCTTTACTTGTTTTGTACTCTCTTCTGTTAGCGTTTTGGTATAGACACTCGGAGTGGTATGCGTGGAGTAAATTTACGATTCTGGGTTATATTTCATATATACTCTAGGGTTTAGTTTTCCTGAAAATTCAAACTTCTTTCAGTTTTCTATAAATTAGTGTTATAGGGTCATAGGGTTTCGCTTTACTATTCCCGGTAGGGACTGGCTGGTTGCGCCGAGGGGCCTTATATAGTTGGGAGTTGGGATGAATAGCGTGTTCAGCGAGCAGATACTTGCAGACAAGCTGTCGAAGCTCAACAGCACCCAGCAGTGCATTGAAAGTATCCTTTTTTTTTTTTTCGTGCAATTGCGTCCTGTTTTTTCTTAATGAATGTGCTTTTACAAATGGTTGATTGTTTAACCAAATTGGCTCAAATATATTTGGTATTTGGTAGTATTCCCGTGAATGCCCTATGTACTAATTATTGAAATCAAAATACTACGTACACAAGAAATTTTTACCAATTTTGGTGTACTGAACTACATGACATCAATTTAAAGTTGGCTTGATTCTGAAGCGTATGTTATAACAATGTCAATTCGGTGATTTATCAAATGGAAATCATGTATTAGTACATTAGTTTTTTTTGTATTAACCATTTTAGGTGATCCAGAGAATTGTTATCTTTGTCAGCATTTCTGTTTGTTTTTGATCGCTGAAGAAAGCCTCTAAAAGAAAAAGCTTGAACCTCTTACCTTGGTCATCCTGGAGCATGAATCCCACGTGGGCTGCTGGGTACAGGACACAGAACTTGAATACCAATGGGGGCTCCCCACTCTTACCAGCTTCGCTATTTGGAGTGGGTCCTCCTCTATCAAGTGGTATTGGAACCCAGTTTGTCCACCTCCTGATGCGCTGGGTCTTCTCTTTCTGTCTCAATGGGGTTGATGCAGGAGCATGAATCCCACATGGGCTGCGTGTGAGACACGGAACACCAATATATGTGTAAAGACTCTCCTATCTCATCAGCTTGGCTTTTATGAATGGATTCTCCTTCATCCCTTTGACTAGGTGATCTTGATGCTTTGGAAAGTATTATTATCGTTGTTATTATCCTTCTAGAGAACCAGTAAAGTATTAGACACATCCTTAGGCATGAAACCCTAAATAAAACCTTGTTGCATTTGGGATTAGAATGGCAGTGCAAGTACAGGAGGTGTTTACTTATTGAGTTTTATATGGTACTTGGATAGATATTATGGGCTACACTATTTGAGACATAACTACGAGCTATGAAGTTTATGGTATATCATTTAATAATGCAGATTTTTTGACAAATTTTCGTGTGAATCATATGTGAAGGAGTATGGAGATATAGTAATGATGTTCATTTGATTTTATGCAGTGAATCTAATTACACGTGATATTTATTCAGTTCAAGGTAGTCCATCCTGTTTCTTTACTATTTAGGATTTGCAAATACATCCACTCTTGATTAAGATGACTTCAAGTGGGTAAAAAATGGTGTGTGTGTGCTCCAATCCTATTTCTTTGAGATCTTATGTATTATTTGTACTTCTATAACTGTGTTGTAGTTTTGGCACATTGAAATCTTGATGTCTTGTTTAAGTTCAAGATTAACTCGTAAGTGCTTGGTGAATGTAAATTGAGTGGAATTTTTTTAATGCTATTTACGCAATTATTTTGTTCTTCAAAGCTGTTTGAGAAATTGCATGAGTTTGGGGATTAGCTTCAGTTAGTTTTATGAACGTACATATTGGTTGTTGATGTCAGATAGCTTGTTATCTTTAACTTTTTTGTATAGCTCTATCACATTGGTGTATTTTTCACCGGAGCAAAGCTGAATTGGTTGTTTCAACATGGAACAAACAATTCCATAATTCAGAGATGGTTCAGAGAGTCCCCCTCCTATATCTTTCAAATGACATCCTGCAGAACAGCAAGCGTAAAGGAAATGAATTTGTGACTGAGTTTTGGAAGGTTCTTCCTGCTGCCCTTAAAGATGTTCTTGAGAAAGGTGACGAACATGGAAAGCATGTGATATCTAGACTGGTAGGTCCCTTGCTGTAGGTTTGGAGTAATTATGTAATTTTGATTCATCTTTTATCTTGGTAAGGATGAAATAGAACAGTGGAGAAAAAGATGGAAATTGGGGTTTGTGGGGATTTGGGGATGAAGTGATTGCTGATGCATAAGATGATATCAGATATGGTGTATAATTATTGATAACTTGATTATTCATGCCTTGATATCTATGTTACCATTGGGTGTTTGGTCAATTAATTTGGTGTTTTTCTAAATGTTAGGTTGATATTTGGGAGCAAAGGAGAGTGTTTGGATCTCGTGCACGAAGCCTTAAAGAAGTAATGCTTGGAGAAGAAGCGCCTCCACCATTAGAACTCAACAACAAAAAGCGATCCCGTTCTGTAAGGATTATGAAAAGGGATTCTCGCTCCATTAGAACGGTTAGCGCCCCCCCCCCCCCCTCCCCCAACCAAAAATTTTATGTTTACTCTAGTTTTCCATTTTTCTTCCATAGCTCACTGTCGTGTTGCTTTTTTGGAGCCAGAAATTGTCCATTGGAGGTCCGGCAGAAAAGATAGTCTCTGCATTTCATTTAGTGCTCAGTGAACATCCCAATGAAGATGCAGAAATGGGTAAATGTAAGTCTGCAGTTCAACGTGCGAGGAAGATGGAGGAAGAGGTTGACATTGCATGTACTAGTACTACTGGTAAGCTAACAAAATAATAGAAGTAAAAATATCAGCATTTTGAACTCTAGGAGTTTAATCTTGCTTTCCTTTTCAGCAAAGGATCCAAAGCGAAAAACTTTGGCAAAGGAACTAGAGGAGGAAGAGAATCTTTTGAAACAATGCATCGAGAAACTTAAATTAGTTGAAGCAAGTAGAGTAGCACTTGTATCTCAGTTAAAAGAAGCACTTCATGAGCAGGTATGTGATCTTGCCCATGAGCTTCATAGATCTATCTATCTGAATTTTGCATTTAGTAGGTTTCTGTTTGATATATATATATATATATATATATACATGTGTTTAATTCTATAAATGGCATCTTTTTAAAATACTTAATTAATGTTTGTGTCAGGAATCTGAACTAGAGAACGTTCGTACTCAAATGCAGGTATGTATCAAATATATTCTTTTCCACTGGAGAGATGTTACTTATACTGTGCGCCACAATTTCAGCCCACAGTAGGCCCTAATTGAATCTGGGTTATATTCAAAAAAAAAAGAAGTTTTGAACGAGAACAGAAAATTTTAGGCGGTTGACATGTGGTATGGAACAGTGATGTAGAGTAACGTAACTCTTTCTAGAGTGCTGTCCTATTTTTACTGATTTACTATCATACATTATATATATCAAGATGCATCTAGGTTTCTCATAATCACTTCTCTGATATATCTCTTCTGCATGCAGTTGTGATGAAAGCAAAAAGTTAGAAATAAAATTTTTAAAAGAAGTTTCATTTGGTAAAAGTAGCCTTGTAGAGAATAAGGGTAATAAGGGAGTCTTCTTCCGATTGAAGACACTTTGGTATTGAATTTTATTAAACTAATTTTAATCATTGCGAGTTTGTCTCATAAATTGTTTTTCTACATCATACTTTGCATTTGTTATACATGGGGATATCCTAAACTGAAGTCACTATTGTGCATGTGAGCACATGCATGCTAGACATCAATCTTTCGTGCAGGGTTCAAGAATAATTAATAAATTTCTTGTGATGTATTCGTTTTTGTTTATCACTTGAGCTTAGCTTGCTTTCCTTGTTGGAACCCGTAGAGAATTTTTTGCTATTGATAATTAGTGATGTGTTGACAATTGTCCTTATTGGTTTTTAGGTAGCACAGGCACAAGTAGAAGAGGCTAGCAACATGCGGAAGCGACTTGATGAAGATTCTTCACAGAAAGCATCCACTGCAACCTCTTTAGCGACTGATGCACAAGGAAAGCCAGAAGTAGCAACTAAAAAGTCAGCTGCAGCAATTGCGGCTGAGGTTGCAGATAAGCTTGCAGCTTCTTCCTCATCCCAGTTGATTATGACCTCTGTTCTCTCGACATTTGCAGCTGAAGAGGCAAAAAATGCTGGTCTAACTTCTGAGTCCGCATCAAAACCCGAGAAATCCATGCCTGTCTCTGATCCTAATGTTTTTATGTCCACACAGCAGCTGATTGCACCAACAAATCATTCATATCCTTCAGTTTTGGTACCCCAACCAGCAATGCAGAACCAAGCCCCAGCTTCACAAGGCCAATATCACATGCTTGTTAATCCACCTTCCCAGCAATATGTGCAGTCAACAGGAGGGGTAATCCCTCCATATGGTTATGGTAACATCCCTCCATTACCGCCTGGACCACCCCCACCTCCGCCCCACATGGTGGGGCCAATGTTGCCTTTGACCCATCAGACCCTGCAAATAACTCAGCAACAGCCGGCGGCGATATCTCAACACCAACCGATACCAATAACACAGCAAGCCCCGGCACCTCCCAGTTTCCGGCCACTTCAGCCGCCAGGAATTGTGTACTATGGCAGTCATCAGCATTCTTTATGAGACCTAAAGTAGTTAGGCTGTAATCAATATGACCTTGTTTTAAACAAAAGCAATCTGTAGAATTGGAATTTTATCATTCTGAGGATGGTATACATTGAGATGGAGCTCGGAAAACGAGATCACCAGTTGGCTCCCTGGGATGCAAAAGGAAACTAGTTTGCGGGATGTTTTTAAATGTTTTTACGATTTTGACATGAAAAAGACATTCAGAACAAAACTCGGAGATTTCTTACGAATACTAAAACGGTAAAAAAGGATATCATAAGAATACATTACTATAATGTCAAGTTAGAAAAATAATTGTCAGAAATTTGCAAAAGAAGAAATATTATTAGTAGGACGTTAAAGGAAAAAGGCAACTTAAGAAACAATTTATGAAACAAACTTGTTACTCGTTACAAGTATGCACTTGACTGTATTAAATCAGGATCTGTGTTAAGGACAAGACTACCACGCCAGTACAAGTTCCAAATCTCTGCTCAATACATTAACAGAAAATGTAAGGCATTCTTCACGCACTTGAGAAACTTCACATTAGTTTATGTAATAGATCAGTAATGGATATAAGCAACCGTCTTCCTTTTACTATAGTGACATCCACACCTAGCAAGGATTGGTATCTCCTGCATACATACAGAACTGCCAGTAGACCTAGGCACTTGAAATAGCTCAACATTTCATTGCTTTCCTTAGGACAAAATCTTTAACACAGATAGGTAAATGGTGCATGATAGCCATGATGGATGAGTAATGGCCAGAAGAAAACCATGCAGGTGGGTTCGTCCTAAGGATTGCAGACACAGTGTTTTTAGCAAATTCATCTGCAGGGGTGGATTTGGATCTTTGAGAAAAATAAGCTCTCTCCCGGATTGCTGCTTCAAAAGGCTTGAATAACTTCCATTCAGGCATACGGTTGTAACTTGCTACGGCAGAATTTCCGATGTTTGATTTGATGGCTCCAGGGACAACGTTGACAACATCAATTCCAAAATGGCTCAACTCCAATCTGATAATGAAAATGATAAGAATAAGACAGACAACATAAAACTGATAATAATACAACTTAGATATGTTTAATTGGCAAAACATAGTTCCTAACTCCTAGAGGAAAATAGCAGGATCCATCAGTGTTCAACTTCAGTACAACAGACACGAATCCTGTAAGATGGGAATAAGTTTTGCATAAAGCCCTGTACTTTCCAGTCTCATCAAACAAGATTGGTTTTGCTGAGGAGTCTAAAAGCAACTTATATGACAAAGCAAGGTGGATTCTATCAACAATAAGCACTAGAAAGTACAAAAGGAGAAGATGAAGGTTGAATCTCCACCGATGAGCAGTCTTTTCTAAAACATGTTTCACAAGCATTTTGTGAAGAAATATTCACTAAAATAAAATTAATCTTGATAAATGGACTGATGAAACTTAAAATTACTAAGTCACCCAAAAGTTAACTTGCTTTTCTGTACACAAGGATGCAATTTCACATCAAACATTGAATAGTAAATTATAATTCTAAGAGCAATACAAGTTCAAGGAAGAAGCAAACCTCAAAGTATCTGTCAAAGCATGTAGAGCAGCTTTGGATGCAGTGTAGGCGCCTGACCATGGTCCAGGGGCCATAACAGTAACACTACCAACGTTTACAATCTTTCCCTTTTTCCTAGACGCCATATGAGGAACAACAGCTTGAACCAATCTCAAAGAACCTGCATTTTTCAATGAAACATAGAATCTAGTTAAGTATGCAATTCATGGAAGAACACAAATCAAGATGACTTATGCATGTGCATAATCACTTGTGCACTACAAGAGAACAAGTCTTCCGAAAAGATATCTTTCTGCTAAAATTAACCCTTACAGCTAATGTTAAATGACTTATTCCTATCGAGGAGCTATTCATCTTTAGCCAGAATAAAAGATTTTGAACTGAACATAATAACAAAGACTATAATGTGTCATTTAATATTCAATTGTTGAGAAAGATGACATCTTTATGCCTTTCTAATGTGGAATTGGAATTACTCGTGTGTTGTTCATGTTACCTGGAAATGGATGCTATATTGCTAATAAAATACTGATTTGATTAGCAAAACTAAGAGGAATTAGGAGAAAGAAGATGATCGGAAAATTGAGACCATAAACATTGGTATCGAAGGTGTTCTGGATAGAGGAGAGAGGCATCTCAGCAAGTGGACCCACACACTGAACTCCAGCATTGTTCACCAGCACATCGATCCGACCGTATCTTTGTACAACATTATCCACCACACCTTGTACGCTCTCATCGGACTGAACATCGAGTTCTTGCAGGAAGAACCGTGGGTTCTGGTCTAGGTCACCCATCGAAGACCGCGACCTACTGGTAGCGACCACAGTACACTTCTGGGCCGCGAAGGCCCGTGCAAGGGCGTGGCCTATCCCACCTTGAGAGCAGCCTGTGATGAGAACCACCGGTTTTTCTTGCTCTTGCTCATGGAAATCCATTGGTTTCAGATTTTCTTCTCCTTCACCGTCACTTGGACTTGAATTTCTTAATCAAACTAGTACGAACTGCAGAGGCAGAAGGGGCGTTTCCTCATTATACGAGTGAGTTAGTTTTTATCTTTGATAATATCGATCACAGTTATACCAACCCGTTTAATGCAGGTCTTATGGAAATTTCCTTGTTTGTCTTTTACTGAAATTTTGGATTTATTTTTTTAAAAAAATTATTTGATATCGAATGTTAGATCATACATTAAATAATTTAAATTTAACCAGGATTACAAAAATATTAAAGTAATTGATATTAAGTTTTAATTATAATTATATTTTCAAAGCATCAAAATTAAAACATCATATCAACTAATTTATACATTTAATAATATTTTTAAATATAGTGTAAATATTTTTTTTAATATGTGCTAGATATAATTGATATCAATTAAGTATTTATTAAACTTTTAGCATTAACTAAGGACATCTTAATATCAAATAAGAACTTACAAAAAAATTTAACATTAAAAAAAAATATCTAGATAGATTGCAACATGTAATTGCGCTCCCCAATCAATGTCTTAGTAAGAGCCAAGACATGATTTCGATTCGCGATTCCAAAAAGCCTTTTCGACGATGGAGTTCAAAGGGGAACAGCCAAATTTGATCGCAAGGAATCCAACAGAGTCAGGACAACAATGAACAAGCTCAGAGTTACAGAATTAAAAAAAGCATATAGTTGGACTTTTTTTTAAAAAAAAAAAAAAAACAATTATTGATATCCCAAGATGTATTACACGTCAAATACTTCAAATTCAGTTATTAGAACTACAAAAGTGTTAAAAAAAATTGATTAAATTTTAAGTGTAATTACATTTTCAGAGTGCAAATTTAATGTAAGTTAAAACAATATCATACTAGTTAATTTATACACTCAACAATAATTTTGACATATCTTGAAGCTTGAGATTATAGTTAATTTTTATCATGGTAATATTATGTGCACATATTTCTTGAATTTTTGGACATAATTTTTTAGGAAGAATGAATTTTTTTTTTCTTTGTTACGTTTTAACACGTGGTATTTTTAAATTTAAATATAAATTTTTTAATAAAACTAAAATAATTTTATAGAAATTAATTTAATTTATTCAATCGTTAATATTTTTAAACATATCTTTAACCTTGAAGTTGTAGTTAGTTTTTATTTATGATAAGATTATTTGCACATAGATATATCAACATGTGTTTCGACATATCTTCTAGTTATTTCCTCATTTGATTTTTTTATTGAATTTTTGAGATAATTTTTGGGATAAAACTTTGTTTTGTTTTAACACATTATATTTTTTAAATTTAAATTCAAAATATCATACAAATTGATTTGACTTACTCACTTATAAAATTTTTGGACATATCTTCAATCTTGAAGTTGTAGTCAGTTTTTATTTATGATAAGATTATTTATGCATAGTCATATAAACGTGTTTGGATATATCTTCTAATTATTCCCTCATTTGTTTTTTTATTGAATTTTTCGACATATATATATATATATATATATATATATATATATATATATATATATATATATATATATATATATTTTATTTTTTTTTATGTGAGAATTTTTGGGCATGCCTTGAAGTTGTAGCCGTGTTGGGAATCATAAGTGGCCCTTCCAAACTTATTGGTTATAATTTAGGTGAAAAATTAAAATTAGTCATATAAAATACTTGCACTAAACCAAAAATACACAGAAACTTGATAATTACATCCACAACTTATCTTAGGGTGAGTAAATGACTAAATGTTGTCCTTAGTAGTCCTGAAGCTCACCACCAAGATTTGGGAATGTAGGTTATGACACCAAATGTTGACTTTCTTATTTCTTTCCCCTATCAAACTAAGTTTTACATTTGCGAATATACATTAGTCTAATAACAAAGAGTGCGTAATAGATGCCTTCCTTGTAAATCAAGAGTAAAAATTGTTTATGATTAATGCATATTCAACAACTACTTATGTTGCTTCTCATCTATATTTAATTAAATAATTAAGTGCGAAGTAACCAAACATGGAATGGACTGAGTGTTTATTGCAATTCGGTGTCAAAATATAGTATTTAACGATCTTGCATTACATAGTACTCATATATATATATATATAATTTATTGTCTCCACGCCAAACACACATATACACGATGATGCTGTCATTCTAATTCTAGTTCCAAACAAACTGAACAAGAATAAAAGAAATATTTCAAAGTTACAAATGCAGTGTTCTTATTAAAGTGATATGAGCGATTCCACATCCATTGTTATGGTATGCTGGGTTAGAATTATCAATGGGTGTTGTGGCTCCTACTCCATCTGGATGAACCTTCTTACTCCTTAATTTCCTACAATAGAGTTACTCGCTTCCTCTCTTGAGCATCACCCACATCTTCTCTTCCATTCTTTCATCTTGGACATCGATCAAAGAGTCCCCCATGAGCCATGAGGGTATTCACATGTGGTGGCAGACTTTCTCTGGTCACAAATTCACTAGTGCTTATGGCTTCATAGCCAACTAACAATTGGGTATTATCTTAACCACACAACTAAATAAACAATCTTATCATCTTTCTTTATTTGGAACATTTGGTCTATGCACTACCATTAGATTCTACTTTATGTGTTATGTAATTAAAATCCTTTTATCACATTTTCTTATCTCATTCCTTGATTTTATCTGTTAAAAAATATAAAATAATATTACAATAATTATTAAGTTATTAAAAATATGATATATTAGTAAGATATAATAAATACATAATCTGATAAAAAAGATATAAACTTTCTAAACTTAAATAGTTTTAGTTAAAGCGTAAAGATGCATGCATGCTTTTACAATTTGCATTATTTTATTGTAACTTGTAAAAGAGTTGGTTTTGAAGATAGAAAGGAAGTAGTGGTTTGCAAATGCTTAGTAAGAATGCTTTATTAAACCATTATTGCCACAATATGATGCTAAGTCAACCCAGATTATTGGGTGGAAACAAATGGAGGGTGCACAGTTGGACATGATCTACCTCACTGCTCACCCTATATGTAAATTCTTAAATAAAATTGGTCTTTTTTCGAATTACCTATAAAACAGGTTGCATCTCATTACTTCTCGATGTAAATAGAGAAAATAAGATTCACATCTTTTACCTCTTTTCCATTGATTAAAAAAATTATTTTTAATAATTTAATAATGCCACATCCAAAGGAGCCATGAAGCAACATCCAATACTAAGCAAGCAATATGATGTTTATCGACATATATATTATATTATAAATTGCATAAGCATTTAAGCATTAGCTAACAGCTTTTAGTTAGCTGTTAATTAAAGTTATGATGCTACCTGCAGTGGCATTAACAATTATGCGCTGGCCAATGCTTTCAATTAGCGCAAGACCTTCAAGTAATTTAATGGCTTTTTAAATGAGTTCAACAATTTCAATTCTGAGGTCAACTTATGGATAGTAATGCAACTCTAATATACACGAAGTACGTTAATATTTAGCTACAAGTCTAATTTTATTAGAATGAGAATAATAATTGATAATTTTCTTTTAATAAAAATGATTTTATTATTATATTTTAAATTAAAAAATAATAGTTAAAAATTTGCAAAAAGAAGAAATACTCAATATTAGAACAAAGAATATTTTCACTTTAATTTCAACTTCAAGAACAATTTATGAAACATAAACTTATAACTTGTTACAACAATATGTATTTGACGGCAATGTCACCACTTCTAGGCAGCAGAGAACTGATGTGGATGGATGATCACTGTGTCAAAAACAAGACAACCATACAACTTTCAAAATCTCTGTTCAATATATACTTTTATTATTTTTATCTCTCTTACCATTATAAATTTTAATTGCAGAAGATTTATTTCAAATGATATCCACACCAAGCAAGGATGGAAATGTAGCTCAACATTTCATTGCTCTCCTTAAGAAGAAATCTTTAACACAAATAGGCAAATGGTACATGATGGCCATGATGGAAGAGTAATGGCCATAAGAAAACCATGCAGGTGGGCTTGTCTTAAGGATTGCAGCCACAGTGTTTTTAGCAAATTCATCTGAAGGGGTCGACTTGGGTCCTTGAGAAAGATCAGCTCTCTCCCGGATTGCTGATTCAAAAGGCTTGAATAACTTCCATTCAGGCATGCGGTTGTAGGTTGCTATTGCAGAATTTCCAATGTTTGATTTGATGGCTCCTGGGACAACGTTGACAACATCAATTCCAAAAAGGCTCAACTCCAATCTGTTGATGAAAATAATAAGAATCAGACACAGATAACATATATAAAACTGATAATTATACAACTTAAGTATGTTTAATTGGCAAAACTTTGTCCCTAACTCCTATTGGAAAATAGCAAGATTCATCGGTATTCAACTTCAATTCAATTGATTTGAATCCTGTATGATGGGACTATATTTTGCATAAACTCCAAAAGATTCTATGAGCTGATGAGAGTCAAAACAAAATTTTATCAAAGTTGAATTTATGTAAACATAAATGATAATTTTTTTTTTTTATTTAAAACTCTAATCAATTTATTTTTATCAGTTGATGTAATAAAATTTATTATAGTTGAAATATGCCGGGTTATAAGTGTGGGTTGTTAAGATGGGGTTTTACTCTTAATATATTATAATTCTTAGAGCAAAGCAAGTTCAAAGAAGAAACAAACCTCAAGGTATCTGTCAAAGCATGTAAAGCAGCTTTGGATGCAGAATAGGCGCCTGACCATGGTCCAGATGCCATAGCAATAATACTACCAACATTTACAATCTTTCCCTTTTTCCTAGACGCCATATGAGGAACAACAGCTTGAACCAATCTCATGGAACCTGCACATGTCAATAAATTATGGAAAACCCTAATTAGACTAAGAGCCTTTAAGAGGAAGAAGATGATCGGAAAAATTGACACAAACCATAAACATTGGTATCAAAAGTGTTCTGGATAGCTGAGAGAGGGATCTCAGCAAGAGGGCCCACACACTGAACTCCAGCATTGTTCACCAACACATCGATCCGACCATATCTTTGTACAACATTATTCACTACACATTGTACGCTCTCATCGGACTGAACATCGAGTTCTTGCAGAAAGAACCGCGGGTTCTGGTCTAGGTCACCCATTGAAGACCGCGACCTACTGGTAGCCACCACCGTACACCTTTGGGCCGCGAAGGCGCATGCCAGGGCGTGGCCTATCCCCCCTTGAGAGCAGCCTGTGATGAGAACCACCGGTTGTTCTTGCTCTTGCTTATGGAAATCCATTGGTTTCAGATTTTCTTCTCCGTCACCGTCACCGTCACTTGGGCTTGAACTTGAACTTGAACTTCTCATTATTTATGATGATAATTTTGTGTATAGTTTAATCGACACGTTTTTGGACATATCTTTTAGTTATTTCCTTCTTTGTTTTTGATTGAATTTTTTGACATAGCGTGAACTTGGAGGTTCTTTTTTTTTTTTTAGAACGTGAAAAGATTCGATGTTGAGAACTTAAGTCATCCTTTATTGGTTATTATTAATGAGAATTACTCTCTATGTCTCATATTTAAAAAATATAAAAATATCTAAATCAAATATACAAAATCCTTGATGATTACATCCACAAACCCAAAGCTTATGTTAGGGGTGAGTAAATCACTTGTTAGTTTCAAGTTGTATTTATTAAAAGAAATTTATTAATTTTACTTTTAAATATGTAGTTGATATTTAAAGAATCTGAGATATGTAGACATAAATAAAAATGCTGTTGTTAGCGGTCCTTTTCAAAAGAGAAACTCATCCTTAAATAAGTTTTGGGATCATAGATGTAAATTATCAATATTTCTTAAGTTTTTATTTTATTTTTATCTTTTATTGACTTGAAGTTATGACCCTAAATCAAATGTTGACAATGAGTGAAGTTAGCTTATAAGTCATCATTATCTCCTTATAAAAATTTTGTGAATTTCCTCACTTGCACTTTAATTACTTAGGGTTAAGGTTGCATGTTAAAATTCCTTAATATATATCCGTCTCTCCCCTATTGTATCTAATACCAAAAACAAAGAATCAGACGTTGACTTTTCCTTTTTTCTTTTTATTAAACTGGATCTTCCACTAAATGACTTGACACATGCCAGGTTAAATAATAACAAGAACAACAACATAGCTTCTCTTACTTCCATCAAAACTTTTGTGGCTTTCATTTAAAAAGTAACTGCTTATGTTAAATTTTATATTAAAACTTCGGAGTTAGGCTTATTAAAAAAAATTATTGTTTATTATTTTTTATCTTAAATATAAATTAATTTTATAATGAAAGAGTGTGATGAATACTTTTGTCTGTAAATAAAGAATAGTTTATGATTAATGCATATTCATAAACGACTTACTTACGTTGCTTTCAGCTATAACGAATTAAATAATTAAGTATGGAGTGCGTGTTATTGCAATCTGGTGTCAAGATACAGTATTTAATGATCTTGCATTACACACTACATATATAATTTATTGTCTCCATGCCAAACACACATATATGATGATGCTGTCATTCTAATTCTAATTCCAAACAAACTGAACAAGGATAAAACCAAGTTTCGAAGTTACTAATGCAGTAATCTTATAAAAGAAATGCCAAGCCATTGTTACAGGATGGAAATTTCTTGTAATCAATTACATTACAATTACTGATACGACTTTATTCAGCCACTGCAGCATGCATTTTGACGGCACATAATCCATGTCTATGATGGGTTTGCATTAATGGGTGTTGTGGCTCCTTCTTCTCCACCTGGATGTACCTTCTTACTCTTTCCTACAATAGGGTTAGTGCTAGAAGTACCTAGCTTCCTCTCTTGAGCGTCACCCACTCTCTCCTCTTCCATTCTTTTCATCTTCTCCTTCTGCCTCTTCCTCATAACATAAATTTCAGCTGATCTCGCCCCAATGGAAGACATGTATATATACCAAATCAACAAACTAATTAGCTAGAGTTGTGAGAAACAATAGAAAATGCCTCTTAACATGGATCAAGAATCCTCCCAAGAGGGTATTTATAGAGTTGGATCTGTGCATAAATGTGGTGCAGACTTTCTCTGGTCACAAATTCGCTAATGCTTATGGCTTCATAGCCAACTAACTATTGGGTGTATATTATATTTAATCACACATTTCTAAATTAATAAACAATAATATCATCATTTTTCTTTATATGGAAGGAGTTTGGTCTATGCACTACCATCTCTTCCTTTACGTGTTATGTATATATAAACTTTCTAAACTAAGCATAGTTCATCCCAAAGTTGCATGCCGCTTCAATTTGTATTATCTTATTGGAAGACAGTGGTTTAGAACATGAAAGGGGATATAGTGGGCATTGCATATATATATATACACAATTATTAAAGTGGGCTTCTTAATTAGCGTATTAATTTAGGTGGTTTTCTTGTTTCATAAACCATTATTGCCACAAATGATGCCAAGTCAGCCCCGATCAGTAGGTGGAAACAAATGAAAGGTGCACATTTGGACATGACATCAGCTCACTCTTCACTGCTTAGCAAAATTAAGTTATCTCTCAGCTAACCTTATATGTGAATTCTTCAATAAAATTGACCTCTTTTTCAAGTTACCTATAAAACAGGTTAAAGTTATCTTTGTTTTCATCGTAGTTCTATATTATATTCAATATGCTCACACATATACATAGATAAAAAAATCTTTTAAGTTTAAAATGTGAAAAAAAAAAAAGTTCATCCTTTTTATATGTTAAAATTTTTAATTTAAAAAGTAGTGGATTTGAGAGATTTGGACTTTTATTCGCAAAGTTAAAAAAAAACTCTAATATTATGTCAATAATTAATTAATTTTAAAAAAAATAATTGTTAAAAAAATTAAAATTAATTTTATATTATATCCAATAAAAATTGTGTATGAAAACTATATTATATATGTGCATATACAATTAGTATGAATAAGAACTAGTTATCCTAAGTGTAATTGCTTGAGCAGGGGAGGGAACATCTTACACAACTTGTAAATTGGTACATAGCAAAATAACTACAATAAGAGATTCAGGATTTTATTAATATGAGTAGCTATCAGCATGCATATGGCAGTTTTTTTTTAAAAAAAAAAATTGGGTTATAAGTAACAGGGAAGAGTATTTTATAAGTTTCAAAGTGAGTTTAAAAGATTTTAATTTAAAGTAAAAAGTTAATAAAACTATTGCTAAAAAGGTGACACCCATTATTCAATCCTTACCTCGCAGTTTTTAAATTGACAGAGGAAATGAAAGAGGGAGCTGAAGGCACTTTAAATGATGACCACTAGTTGTGGAGACCCCTCATATACATGTAGTTTTTACACGAGAGCTTCAACTTAAAGCGTGTTAATTTCAACAATACTAAGAAATCAGAAGAGCCATGAAACAACATCCAATACTAAGTAAGCTATATATATGATGTTTATCTTATGAATATTATATTAGAAACAGCAAAAGCACTTGAGCATTGGCTAACAGCTTTAATTGGCTGATAATGAAGTCCGAAGCTACGTGCGTAATGGCAAACCTTGGAAATCTTACGTGTATACTCACTTATGTATTTTTTTCTGTTTTGTGATGATGGCAAAGATAAAATTATAAATAAAAAAGTAAAATATATATATATATATATATATATATATATACATAAATAAAAAAATATACACAAATAAATATACACGTATCACTATTCTTTTATCAGTCAATCCTTTTAATTGGCGTACAAAACCTTTATATGTTTGAGAGTCTCACCGGTGATGGAAGAGAAGAGAACATAATAAAATTGGGGGGAAAAAAAAAGGAACAAAAAAACAATTATTTTTTCATTGTTTGAATGTTTAAATAAAAAAATGATAAAAACTACTTTCCATTATTTTAATTTTTTTAAAAAAAAAAAAGCTAATAGAGTGAAATAAACTTTAAAAACAAATTTTTAATATTATCATTTTTAAATTAATTACTTTTTAAACAAATAATGTAGCCTTTGTAGTGAATGCATACAAACACATGACCTACATCAACTGTGTTTATATAGAACAATTGGAAGTAATTTTGATGTAAAAACTCTCTCACCAGACTTCTAATGAAATTTCTTAATTTATCAAAAACATATCTACAAACCTCAAGGAAAAAATTAATAGGTTTATAACTATCAAGAACCAAATGGAGAAAATAAGTGAAAATGAGGTGGTGATGAGAAAGAAAAAAATAAAAAATAAAATGAAAAGGGTTAACTTATAATCTGAATTTTTTTAATGAAAAGACTTCAGTTTCATCCATTATACCCCAATTTAGAGGAGAATAAATTTTAAAATTTTAAATAGAAAAGAGTGAAACAATTTCTATTTCATTCCATTAATTCTCTTTACTTAAAAAAAATTATCAAACAATAAAAACTTATTTTGTTTCATTCTATTATATCCTTTTCCATCCATTCAAACGTAGCCTTAATTAAGTTGAACAAAATGTATAAAATAATTATCACGTTGCCTGGCATATACATCATCGTCTTAATTTAATGAGTTCTACTATTCCAATTCTGAGGTCTACTTATGGATAGGGTATTGGATCGCATATGACTAAAGTTAAATGTTGCCCAAGTTACCGAGAGAGACTTTAATTGAAAATATTACAACTTTTTTTTTTTTTTTTTATATATACCAAAGGTATTTTTATATTTATTAGATACAAGTTTTATCCTTATTAGGAATGAAAATAATAATGAGTCTTCCACTAATTGACTCTGATTGATGTGTGAGGTGACCCTTCTACAGAAAACTGTCTAATTTGGCCAATGCTTTTAACACGTCTGAGATTTATCTATTGATTTATCTATTAAAGATGAACATATAAATCTTTAAATATGTGTGGTTCACGGAGTGTGTTAGGAAAAAATAAAACGTCTGTTAAAATATCGCCCTGCGTATTTTATAGGATGAACTTGGAGGTGGATCAAAATTAGATGTCATTTCTTATGGTACACTCCTTTCTTTCTAGACACACACCTCGTTTATCTATATGCATGGGGTGTGTGTCTAAACAAGGGTGTGCCAGAAGAAAATATCGAAATTAAATTGTAACATAAAAAATGGGATGGGCTTAGCTGGCGGAAATTAGTATAGTCGGACTGTTCTTTTTTAACACGAGGACAGAGGATGATTGAAGTAAACATTTTTTTCAAGTAGAATAAATTTTTTAATGTTAACTTAAAAGATATGATCAAGGGCTTTATTTTTAAACGTTGTATTATGTGTCAAATTAATTTTTTAATTCTTGTACTTATGGTAAATAATAAAAATGTAAATAATAAAATTAAAAAGCGTATTATTATTTTTGAAGTGTAATAATAATGATGTAGATATTTTTTATTATATTTAATATGATTAGAAATTTTTATTTTTATAATTAAGTATATTTAATGCAAAATTTTCTCCTTTTAAATAATTTTTTCAATTTATTTTTATAATTAAGCATATTTAATGCAAAATAAATTTTTATTTAAGTAAAATTTTACTATATTATTCCTTCTATCATACGTACCGTACAAACAAAGACACAATTCCACAAAGAGTCAGCTTCCGCCACGTGGAATGAACCGATTTAAAGTCGGTCGCGCTGATTACTAGTAGTAGAAGTTGACCGAACAGTATACTCACTCGGTGTCTTCGGTGCTACACTGTTACCGACAACAATCCATCTCCATGAGTTAGGGAGTACTTTGACACACTCTCCACTTTTTTTTTTATCACTCTCCTAATAATAGAGAGGATGATTTAAGTAATACCCTAAAATATTTTATGTCATATAATTTTTGGGAGTTGTATAGTTTATTTTTTATAATTTTTATATTCCTTCACATTATTTTATTTTTCCTTACTTCATATGATTCAAGTAACTTTTCATTTCAACAATTCAAAAATTAAAAAGTTCATCGAACACACCTTATAAGTCACCTCACGTTTTTATGTTTTATTCATTACTTAAAGAGTACGTTCCATAATTATTTTGTAATTAGAAGAGTTAAGTATGTGGATATGGACGAAATTAGTTACATTGAAATAAGGATAGTTTTCCTAAAAAAAAAAAAATTGTGTGTTTTAACTGTAAACTGTACCGATGTACTTAATATAAAAGTTAAATTAATATTGAAATTTAAAGATATTTAAAGTTAAAATAACAAAACACGCATCTAATTTGATAATCCTAGACCTAAACCATATCCATAACCTGTTTGTTTGACTTGACCTGGAGACAAGGTACTTCAATGTTACAGGCAGTCCAGTCAAAACATCACCTCCTTGAATTTATATGATGTAATAAAATTGGAAAAAGATAAGCAGACAAATTTGAAGAAGAAAGCAGATGACACGACAAACAGGGGACCTTGCTACATTCACTGTTGTATTTCCGTAGAACTCCATTATTCCTTTGGGATCCTATTCCTTATCCAATCCATTAACAGCCATGACGGCTATCGCTCAGCTTTTCTCTCAGCTTTACACCAAAACCATGGTCCTTCTCGCTATCCTTCTACTAGAACTCGTGCTTCTAATTCGATACTTCAAGTCAGATGCGCAGACAATCACTCCAACCCAATACCTCAAACTAATCGAAGAGAAGAACCCGACAATTCGCTTTACCAGAAGATTGAAGCCACCGGAGAACACAGATCAGTGCCGGGTTTGCTTGTCGGAGTTCGAGGAAGGCGAGAAAGTTAGAAACTTGAAATGCAAACACACATTTCACAAGGATTGCTTGGACAAATGGCTGCAGCAATGTTTGGCTACTTGCCCTCTCTGCAGAAACAAAGTGCTGCCGGATAAAGTAGTGGCCAGGTACCGCCGGCTTCAAAATCAGGTAGAAAATGATGGGAATCATGACCAGATTATGATCCTAGTATCCGCTTTACGTGGAGAAAATCAGATCAGTTAATTAACTTTCTTTTGTCTGTACAGAGGGACTTCTATTTCCGCCTATGGGATTTCTCAGAAGAATACTGAATACTGATGATGTAGATGTAGCCTCAGCTTCTTCTTTTTTTTTTTTTTTTTCCCTCTATGTATGCATACGTTTCTGATTATTCAAGATTATGGTAAAGAAAGATTTTTACCTTGTGCTGCATATTGTTATATATATCGAGATTTTGGTTCAATTTTGTAGTGAAGGAGTTGGATCTTGGCAAAAAGTGGTAGAGGGTTTTAACTCTCTGGTCAACATCAAAAATATCTCAAGAACTAGAGTTAGATATTTTGGTTGATATTAATAGAGATTTCCACAAAACAGGGAAACCTTGGCATTTGTTTCTGATAGCAGAACCGTGTCTGGTAGTCTGGCAAAGTACAGCTAACTACAGGTAGTCTTAGAACGACTTGGATTTGCTCGTTTTACTGCCATGGGCATGACCATGATTTGGGTCGTTCGTCTACTAATATATATTATATGCGTGCCTTACTTACTAATTTTACAATAATTTAAGCTGATAAATGACCCGAATACAAAGGGAAGTACGACAGACACCAAGAAGAGCAAATATATTTCCCTCTTAAAAAGGCATTCGACAAAGAAAAGGACAGCCTCGTTAGCATCGAACTGAATCATAAATTGGTAGTTGGAAAAGGTACAGGACTTGACGCCCAAAACCGAGACTCCTCACACAGTGGTCATAAATTCTCAGACTCAGACAAAAGGTTTTTAATGTGATAAGTGCCCAGTGCCAACCAAGCTAGCTTTTGAATGTAAAGTTATGTTTACTTACTGGTAACTTTCAGAAATGAGCTGGTTAATCAGAAGGATTGCATACATCTAAATCCTTGAAATTCTTTCATTTAGAGAAGATTCCTACGTAGGATAAAGATCAAGAATAGTTGCCAATTGAAAACTAATGTGTTTCATACACTTTATATATACGTAGATATAAGTGTTGAGTTGAAATAAAAAATAAAAATATCACGTTCTAAAAACAAGGGATATTAAGTTAATGCATTTCTACTTACAAATGGGATGTAATTATCAAGGATTTTGTATATTTGATTTAGATATTAAGTTAAAGGATAGATAAATAGACCTAGAGCTTGACGCCACTTTGTGATATACTTTTTTAGTCTATGCAACTTTTATACAATTCCACTAAACTTGCTCGGTAAAGTAATTGAATCATATAATTGGTGGGTAGAAAACTTTGATGCGCAAAACAGAGACTTGTCACAATGGTCACAAATTCCCATTTTAATGTGATAAGTCCCATGTGCCAACCACACCAGGGCAGGGCAGAGTCACTTGCAAAAACCATAAATTGGAGAAGATTCATACCAATAAACAAGAAAGTCCTCTAAATGTTCTGTAATAAAAGTTCGATGATTAGGACTGTATTAAAAAGTTTGGTTTTATTAGAAAATTAATGTGTTCCTACAATGTATTTGGATTTGCAAACTAACAAACAAGAAATTGTAAATAGGATGTAATGTTTTAGGCCGAACATTATATGTCAAGTTGCATTTTGGGGGCTTGTCTTGTGGAAGGGACAGACAGTTTGCAATTAGAAATGGGTCCATGACCAATTCGAGAATGGTAATTACAGTCCTCAATGAATGCACAAACACAGGAGAGGAAAATTTGGTGGACAAATTAAATAAGAGAGTACGTGCATAAATCAACATCGATACAAGTAGCTGCAGATGGGGCATGCACTTGTGGCAGAAAGAAATGGAGCAACTAGTACTACTCTTCCACGTCACCTGTTATTTTACAAAGTTCAATGCATCATTTCTACTAAATTTATCACTGTGGACAAGAGGGAGTGTAATTCCATTAAATATAATTTATTATAAACAGTATATAACATTTACTCTATTACTTTTTCAAACACTCCCTAATTCCACTCCAACATAATCACAATTTTACATTATCATTTGAATCAAGCACAAAAACAAATGCAAATAAGGAATAGCTCTTAAGTCTAGAGCTAAATGCCCATGATTTTTCCAGCTATTAAATTATTAAATGCATATTGTTGAAAAACCTTAGCATAAAATTAGAATTGCTTTTTTCTATTAGACTTTATTAATAAACACACATCTATGCCATCTAATCAAAAAAAAAAAAAAGTTAAAAATAATATTATTTAAAATATATGTACAAAGTTAATTTGCATTTGAATCACACTAATACTCACATTAACTCGATTGGCATTGCCTAAATTAATATAATGATTATAATTTAAAGATCACATATAAAAGAAAAATATATAATTTAAATTTAAAGTTAAAATAATAAAAAAGATTTTTGAATGTGAATCCATAACCTGTTTGACTTGACCAGAGACACGGTCCTTTGCATTCATGTAATAATTTAATAAAATGGAGCCAAAAAAAAAAAAGAGAAACTTTAAAAGCAGATGAGACTATAAGACATGACAAACAGTGAACCTGGCTACATTCCTTGTTCTATTTTCCGTAACACTCCATTAATCTTATTCCTTATCTGTTCCATTAACAGCCATGATAGGTTTCTCTGAGCTTTTCTCTCAGCTTTACACCAAGATCGTGGTCTTTCTCACTCTCCGTCTATTAAAACTTGTGCTTCTCATTGGACACTTGATGTCAGATACACAGACAAACACTACCACCCAATTCCTCAAACTCATCGAAGAGAGAAACCCAACAATTTGCTTCACCAGAAGATTGAAGCCGCCGGACAACATAGATCAGTGCAGGGTTTGCTTGTCGGAGTTCGAGGAAGGCGAGAAAGTTAGAAACTTGAAATGCAAGCACACATTTCACAAGGATTGCTTGGACAAATGGCTGCAGCAATGTTTGGCCACTTGCCCTCTCTGCAGAAACCAAGTGCTGCCTGATAATGTTGTCGACAAGTATCGCCGGCTTCGAAATCAGGTAGAAAACGATCAGAACGAAGACCAGATTATGACTGACTATGTTATCTGCTTTACGTCACTACTAGAAAATTGTCTTATAACTGCGAATTTTGCTTAAGATTTTACCCGTAAACAATCTCTTTTTTTTTTCTTTTTTTTTTTTTTCTGTACAGAGGGACTTCTATTTCAGCCTATGAGATTTCTCAGGAGAATACTGACGATGTAGCCTCTGCTTTTTCTTTCTGTGTATGTATATGTTTCCAATTCAAAGATTATGGTAAAAGAAAGATTTTTACCCTGTGTTGCATAGTGCAGAGCATTAGTCCTAGAGAGATTTTGGTTCGAATTTTGTAGCGAAGGAGAATTCTGGCAAAGAAAACGGTAGAGGGTTTTAACTCGTGAACAAGAATTAAATATTTTGAGCGAGAAAAGAGAGATTTTCCAGACAGGGAAACCTTGGCACTTGTTTCTCATAGCAGAGCCATGACCGGTAATAAAAATTTAGATTTCTCACGGTCGATGATGGCAGGCAATCGGATATACTTAATTATTGTGTAGTCGACTGTTAATTATACAATAATAAATAAATCGAACGATTTGTAATTGATTGCATGGCTGATCGTAGAGAATTCGACTGTAGAAAATACAGATCTAATAAAAATCCTGATAATAACTAATGCCAACAGAACAGCTAAGATAGACATTCTATGAAAAAAAAGGACATCCTGAAATATAAATTGGTAGGTGGAAAAGTTAAGAAATTTGATGTGCAAAACAGAGACTTGTCACTGAGGTCACTAACTCTCATGCAAACGTTTTTTAATGTGATAAGTCCCCTGTGCCAACCACACCAGGATAGGGCAGTGTCACTTGCAATTGCAAAAGCGAAATAAGTTTCAGAAATGGGCTGGTTAATTCATGTAAGAAGATTCCAACTCAAGAAAACATAATATAGCTGCTGCCTAGAACACCAATGTGTTCCGACACTACATCTGGATTTGCAGAGGAATAAACATAAATTCCTGTAAATAGTACGTAATGTTTTTGGACATGTACCATTTAGTTGAAGCAGGCACTGTTGACTACGTACTTTTAATTAGGACTGTCAACTTTTACGGTTTGCCTTGTTGGTCACAACAATGACCGAAGAAATTTTTATGTTTTTCTAACGATTAATTGAGCAAGTGGCGTAAGCATATCTTAAAAAGAAAAAAAAAAGAAAGATAATTCATCATTAATTTCTTTTTATATTAAATGTTTCCATTATTATTTTAGTTTTTTTTTGAACACTTCTTTTACTTTTTTTTATCACTTTGAATTTGAATACATTCATCCTAGAAAGTTACATAAAAAGAAATTGTCAACTAAAGATTATCAATGGATCGGACGCAACGTAAAGTATTAACCAAACAGATAGTCACGTAATTAAACCATATGGGAAATATGTTATTAAATATTATTGAGACAAAATTTGTTTTCCAACTCTGTGCTTTATTTCAAGATTTTTATTAATTATTAAATATATATTATTTTATTAACTAATAAAAAACTTTAAATAAACTATCAGATATAATTTGATATATCAAATAATGTCTTGGTCAACCTATTATCAATATCAAATGATTTTCGTCGAAAAGCATATTGTGCACTTTATTCAAACAAATCATCTAAAATAATGACACTCATGAACATCCTAATAATTGACAATTCCAAAACATCAGTTACAAAGAAAGGATCAACATGTATTGTCACTTTCCATTTTGTTGCTTCATTTAAATATAAAATTTTAGTCCAATTTTTGATTTCATATTTAAACAAACCTTAATTAAAAGTGCATAAGAAAGAAAGTGACACAAAGATGTAGGTTTGCATTTAGCAAAAGGGAAGAAAGGAAAATGGAGAAAGAGATGAAAGAAATAATAGGATACTTTTGTTGTTTGGTGGGAGATATTTCATAGGAAAATATGAGTGAAGTTCCTCTGTTGTCATCCAGATATAGGAAGGAAAAGGTAAAGATCATACGAAACATTTTTCAGAGCTGCAATAAATGTATTAAATATGCCACCGATTGAGTTGTTGAGAAATAAATTTTTCGTCTAACTTTGAGAAAATACATTAACATCTTATTGATAATGTTGTTTCTCCATTTCTTTTCTGCCTTCTTTTAGTGAAAAAAAAAAATTAATATTCAATATTATGTTACCGCCTAATTTAAATTTAAGACATAAAAAATAATAAGTGTGATAAAACTAAAAAAACTATATCAATTGATTTATACACTTAATAATTTTCATATTCATATGACAAAAGTTTAAGTCTATAAAAGTCCATTTCCCTAATTGTAAAACAAAACTAGATTTTAATTCCCACAGAGCTGCTTTAGATTAGCGTTATGGCTCAAGTTTAAACATTAAAAATTGCAGTTGCATAAAAGTTGGTAAAATTTTTATTATTTTTGTAATTTTATTCTATTTTAATTGAATTATAATTTTTTTTTTTTTTCTGTTAGTCGGTGAACTAGATTTTAAAGTTGATCAGGAATGGGCTTAGCATGAAAGAGGAAAATATCACTGTTGGCCCAAAATCAGAAAGGAATTAATGGACCTCGACTTCTTGGTACGGACTTTGGGACAAATAAGGATGTGCAAAAAGAAATCCCGTTGTGTCAGTTCCGTGTACCAGACTGTAATTTGGCTCAAATTCAATATGTTGATAGTTTCTCCAGAATTTTCAGTTATTCAGTGTATGAAAGGATTGTTGATACAATTATTAGTTTGCCATGGCCCATCACCTATAAAAAGATTCCACGGGTTGTCTTTACACACACCCTATTTTTACTACACCCACACCACATAAATTTATGAATTTAGAAATTTGTATGTTCATTTTGAATTAACAGATCTGGAGATAGTAGAGGCATGGGCGTGTGTAAAGAATTGGCGCTTAATTCTATAACGATCATAATAGCAATTTCTTTTAACACCCCCTCTCTAATTTTACTTTAATTCAACCATCATCCCATAGTGGATTAGATGATAGAATCAGGGAGGGAGAATTAATTAATACCCATAGAATTAACTATAGTAGAAATTACTAATTCATTCTCATAAACGTAAAAAGCTGATTCGCCAAAATTTCACCAAATCTATGGCTCTGATTAGATTACTGGAAGTAGATGTCAGTAAAATGCATTCAGACAGAGAGAAAAGATTATGATTTTCAAATTCCGGAGAAAGAAAAAGAAATTGACGAGAAACTCTTTGATAGTTGATATATGGAGAAATGAGAATGGCAGATATAAATAAATTTTCTTATAAATTGGGATATAACTCTATGTACAAGAACGCAGAAAATTGAGAAAGTAAAATAAAATTTATGAGCAATATTTTTCAATCGGAAGTAGAGTTGACTTTCTTTCAAGCAGAGAAGAAACTATTGGAAGCAGCAATACCGATCTGGGTTTTGGGGTCCCAAACCCAGTTCAAACTCAGACGGTCCATCTTGTCCCCCAGCCTCTCAGCCACGACCGATACACAAGAAACCACGTAAATTCTCCTGTCTTCCCCGGCGCCGCCGCCTGTGGTGGCTACCTTCTTTAAACTCCTGACCCTCCTCTCGTACTCTTCCGCTACCAACATCGCTATGTCAGCCATATTCGAACCTTCACTCCGAGGATGCAATTGCAGTTGTTATCGTCTGAAACCTTGAACCCGAAATTATTTATAGGGACAGACGTCACAGGTGGAGGGTCAATATTTTTGGATAAGGTTGAGAGGTGGATTTTTTTAAAAAATTAAAAATAATATAATCATTTTCTTTCTGCTGCTGCAGCGGATTTGTTTAGGTGTCCGAACATTAGTTAGCGGGCTGCTTGTTTTAGAAAAAGAGGATTGAGTTTAGTTGTGATGAGGCGCCCACTGAATTTTTATTGTTGCAAGTGGGCCCCTGAGTCAGTCAGTGCCGACAAAGTTTCACGTGGCCATCGTATGTGTGTCGGCGATTAGTTAGTATAAACAGCTAATTAGTTAATTAATTAATTTTAACTTGTTAGTACAAAAGATTGAAAAAAACAAATCCTAAATTTAGTTTAGTTATGAAATAAATCTCATCTTTTTGAAAGGATGATCGTAAATAAATCTCCTTAATTTTTATTTTTAAAATCAAAGCGTTACTCTCGGCAACTAGAAAATAGAAGGTGCCATGGCATCTTTCATTATGAAAATAATCCTCTGTCTTTAAAATTTATAATTAAAAAAGAGAGTGGATTTATTAATAAACAGTGCAGTAATTTCAAGCTGAACCCATTTACCCTGATGGTACAAATATTAATATCTGGGTGTTGTCAAAGAACTAAGGAAACGATTTGTGCTACTGGTGGTCATGGATATGAATCATACTAATTCAATAATCAAATAAAGTGATTTTTTTTGTATCTTCGTACCATAGAAGATATGGAGTGTTGGCACACGCTTTTCTTTTGTGGACCATCGGTTTGAGAAAAAAACAAAAAACGTCTTAGAGGGGAATTCTGGCAAAGCATCAAACTTGAACAATGTAGAAAGAAAATGCTCCTAACATTGACGGAGAGGAAAGGCTTTCAATTAATAATACTAAAAGTAATGCAAGTAAAGAAATACTTGGTTGTTTGAAGCTCATTTTTGGTATGCTAAATCTGTTTGGCCCTAGTAGTGATATCCATGGATAAAAGTGAAGCCCTGCAATGAACTTATTTTAGTTCTTGACAAGCAATTGATCATATATGATTCTCAGTTTATTGCAGCACGCAAAGTTCTTTCTTACGTTCTCTGTTTTCTGGCGAGTCTTATTGTAGATATTTATTCATGCACATGATGTGGAGCCACAGAGGACGCTGTTCCTTCAGGTGATTGTGGCTATGACCAATAGTAGGCCCGGTCCTCTACCTGAGAAGACGATCACTTTATCATCTCTAATTGCTCCTAGATTGGTATGTGCATGAGAATCGTAGATGCTGTAATAAGAACATTTCCTTTTTTTATGATAAATATGCTAGCCATTGTAAATCAAATGTGCTTCGTTATGCTAACTTATACCATCATTATGGATAAGAATTTTGAAAATAATATAATTAATATTTATGCCTTCATTTAATTAATTCAACAAATTAATAAAAATATGATTATTTAATTAATCACATACAAAACAAAACATTTACATAAATCTAGTTTCGGATAAAATAAAATTTTCACTTTTACCCAACCAATTTATGTAGGATAAAATAAAAAGAAACTTAATATCTAATGGCAATTCTAAAGATAGTCCGTGTTGTAAAGTTTAGTACGTAAAACTCAATTCTAAAACCATTTGTGCAAGTAACATCACTTTTTCAAAGAGAATACATCAACAAGGTAGGGGAAATATAGACGATATACATCCTTTTAGGTATTCAAAGAATTCTCTTTCATATTCTTACATCAGTTGCCGGAAGAGAATTTCCCAGTAGAATCATAGATCAGTACAATTATACAAATCTAACCAAATTGTGTGGCTATGACATTTCATTAAAGATTTCCGTTATAAGACCAGTCCTACCAAAACGTGGGGCCAGTCTGAAGTCATTCTCGTCAGCAAGAAGATGACTCCTTCAAACTCACAGGAGGCCCAGTGTTTTTAGCTGCTGAACATGCTCAGGCGGGAGAGGCGGGGGAGACCAATCAGATCCTGTCATCTCCCCGTCAACATCCTCAACCACGTACTCCTATGATAAGAAGAAAACAGTTTCATAATCCAGACGATGCTGAAAAATTTAATGGCACCTTTCACGTAAATATGTGGTTGACCTTGAAAATCGGGAATCAAATATTACGGACTACTAATCCCATAATGCTTGCCTGCCAGTTCTACGTCAACATTGCAAAAGGGATAGCCTCCACTTGATCTCATTATTCCACAAGATCTTTCCAAAGTTAAGCAAAAGCCATAATTTAATGCATGTCATCCTAGTGGATGCCAAATCTACACTTTTATTTTCACATCAACAATTAGAAAACAATCCTTCAAATTACAGAGGCTCCTATTCTAGAAAGCCCAAATGAACTGAAGTTCTTCTCATTGTTTCGTGTAGAAAATTCTAGGCAATCCCAAAGATAAATCTAGCTATAACTAGATAGTCAATTGCATAAATTAGCTATGCATCTAATATGATCAGCACAGTATTGATTGCAAGTTCATTATATTGCACCAAATGGATGAAAGAACAAAATAAACCAGAGATACCTTTGTAAGCATCCTTTTTGCAAGTATATGATAATGTCGCTGCCATATCCGTTGTCCTACCATGGTAGCCACCAATACACTGTAGAATATCCCGATTACAGTAAAAAGTCCCACAACAATCAAAGCCATTATGAATAATAATGGGAGGCCTGCTTCCCCAGCACCTCCCAAGCAACCACCACATTCAGTTGCCATGGTCCCACAACTTTCAAAGCACGCGGTGCAATCAGTCCACATACAAAGAGTGCCTGGCAAATGACAGTCTGCACAAACTCTGCAATGGCAGAATAAACAACCTCAGTTACCTCAATCCTGGGCCATAGGCCAGCTGCTCAATTAAAATATTTCATATACAACACAATCTTGTGTTAACCAAGTAAAGGGTTCGTGAAAATATAAAAGGCAGATGTAATACCCAGGATGACAGCAACAAAGACATAATTCTCTACAAGGCTGGGCCAAATCATTGCGAACTCTTCGGTCATAACAAGTAATGAAGCAACCAGATAGGCCAAGCAGGGCAAAAAACAGTAGAGCTCCTGTATTTCGAAGTACCAACATGAAATCAACACCAAAATCAGAATCTCGTCAAAGGACAAGAAAGTAAAATCTAAGGCTTAAAATACCAGCATATACCAAAAAAAAACTTGTACAAGAATTTTGAAGACTACTGCTTAAATACAATACCACAAATGTAGTAAAAGCTAAGGTTGCTATCAAAACCCCAAACAAGACGAAGCCAGTGTTGCTGGTAACCATCTATTAGATAAACCGAATAAGCCAGTGAAGAAATGACCTGCATAGTTTTTTTTAAAGGTTTTCAATGAAAAATTAATCAGCTGATCATAATGCATAAATAGATAAACATCCAAACGAATAGAAAAATAGAAATAGTTCACCTACAAGCTGAACAGCCAGAAATATAAACAGAATATCTCTGGTTACAAAGAACCTAAATTTCAAGGTTCGCCATTTCCTATCAGCAGCAACATGAACACGCAAATGATAAGGAGCTTTGCAGGTTGTGCAGTGAGCAAATGCAAACCCTTCCTGCAAAAGTCAAAAACATCCATTAGGTTAAGCACTGTGCAGCACACCATAGTGCACTGGGAAACAGTAGAAGTGAAGGAACAATTATTTTTAAGCAAGGGAAACATCTTATCCCAAGGTAAGTAGAAGGCCAAGGTGAAAATTATTTAAGAAGTTCCAGTATAATCATTAAATCCAGAAAGAAATTCGTATTACGGGACAAGCAGAATCAATCTTGCTAACAAGCCAAACAGGAAACAAATATATATATTCATCAGGAGGTCTCAGAACTAATCTTGCGTAGCAAAGAAAATAGATAACAAGCCATAAGAAGAAACAATATTTGTTTACACAAACTACCTGGAATAAACCAGGAAAACAAGTAAAACCTTGTTATAACTGACAATAAGAAGAGGAAGGAAGGGCTCCCCAGGGAAGATAAACTGAGAGAGAATAGAAAGGGGAAAATCAAGAACAATACTCTGTAACTCTGTGTAAAACAATAAGCATTTAAAAGAACAGACAAATAGGCCTTAGATTAGAAATGAATGAAAATTTTATGATATCAAGGAATCAGAAATCAAAGAGATCACTCTTTCATTCATCAATGGATGATTAAAGTTTACTGAGAACCAGAAATGGCTTTCAGGAAGTTTCACAAATACACTTCCCGCTCTTATTAGCAATTGGCAGTCACATAATAGGTAACTAATCATCACTGAACATACATGATTCCTTGCTTACTAAGGTTGTTGCAAACTCTGATAACAAAACTATGTTATAGTGTGGGGGGGAAAGGAACTGATAGAGAAAGCATCCTTGCCTTAACAGCCCGCCAATGGTCCAAACATTCTCGATGTACATATTTTGATGTACCTTTGCACTTGCAAGGAGCTATGAAATCTCTACCTGAGCAAAAAGTATAACACAATTGATCAGGCATATCCTGATAGGCCTGCATGTTGAGCTCAATGATGAAGCTTACACATCTATGATCAATGCAGAAAGTTAAGATACAACTAAAATGTCCTCCTATAAAGTTAAAAAAAAAAAATAATGTTCCAAGAAGCCAATCTATTAAATCCCCCTATGAGGATTGAGCCATCTACAACTTTAGGATGCTTAAGAAAATAGAATGAGTTACACAACTGCCCTAAAAATATACTACAGAAACAGAACTAAAATTTAAAATAAGAAGCAGAATGGAATTACACAAATAATTGCTCGAATTACATACTTTTTAAGACAAAACTCCAACCAAATGAGCCTGATCACCTAGAATATGGAATAAATACTACCATGCAGATCATAAGAACTGAAAACATATTAATTCAAACTTAAAATTAGCCTTGAAAGAAATAGATACTCAGAATTAGAAACCAAAAAAAAAAAAAAGAAGTAATATGATTAAAGAAAATCATAATTGAAAATATTTTACTTACAACTTCACCTTTCCATACTACCATGCTCATAACTTGTCGAATGAAATGAAAATAACTGAGTAAATATAATTCAAAATCACTCTCTATTCACTTCTCATAAGAAAATGGAAATACAATTTGCCCAAACTTGGAATTAAAAAAAAAAACAAAGCAAAAGATATTAGAGCAAAACTACCATCCGTTTCGAGACAAATTCGGCATTGAATTTGTTCACTGGGACCGGCTTCGAGGTCGATCTCCGTAGGGTCAATTATCGATGGAGGAGGGATTAGAGGCAAAGAGTCCGACTGATTCGCCATTAATGATACAGAAACTCAGAAGGGCGAGGTTAAAAAGAGATGGAAGATTGAAAAAATTTAGGGAAAATAACTCTGAAATAATGAATTCATCGTACGATAACCAAATTGGTTATCGTTCCCACTTTTCTTCGTTGATTGTAGGTGGAGTTGCCTCCACTACTCCCTCTGACACCTTCTGTCTCTCTGTTTAGTCCTGCAAATAAGTTTCAACGTATCAACCCTCTGACTCAAATTGGGAATTTGGATTGACTTTCTATCTTTATATTTCGAAGCATTGCTTACGTGGCAAGATGATGGTAGTTAAATTGATCCTATGGCTGAGATTTGACTAACCATAGTGACTGCGGCGAGAATGGGTGCAGTCAACCCAAATCCCTCGAAATGGCGCCGGAGCTTGAAGCAGTTAAGCTAGCGAATTTCCCAAACTATCCACCATTTTATTTGTAGAGAACTATGGTACTTTTAGCTAAAGGCAAGGTATCCATGACAGCTATAAATTAACAACAAAACCGGATCTATAGTTAAGGCCGCCCAACGTGCACGTGGTAAGATGGGCCGAAAAGACTTGAGAGTGGAATCGGAATTTCTTTTGACACCTCCTTTATTCTTTTTACACCCCAAACAAATAAACTAGCGAATTTCCAGAAAAGGAAACGGCCTAAGTTACAAGCAAAAGCAATTTGCAAAACAACAGAACCGAGGTCCAATATAAGATACGGATCATCCAGAAAAAGAGTCCAAAATTATTAGTTTACTACAACGTTATACCTCAACCCGACGGAAATTGTGAGTTAGGAAAAATCAGTTATTTAGCCTTTTTGTCTCGTAAAAACTGAGGGTTGAACAGGAAGAGTAGACCGTTATCTGATAATCCTCTGTTTGTGCGGTAAAATACACGATTCTGTGGTGTAACTTCGATCCATAAATCATGCTTTTAGCCTTTGACTACTAATCGATTATCAGAACAGAAATTTGAGGCAGGGTAAAATGGTCAAACTAAGATCACAAATTTTCTCCTTTTCCAATTTAACATTGCCCGCTCAATACTGTAATCATGAAAGGGAAAAACGCAGATAACAATGAGTAGCGTGTCCTAAATAGGCCTCCTTCTTATAAACTAAAGAGAAACATAGAGTTAGAATCCAAATTGGTAGAGAAAAATACAAACAGGAGGCTTGACTATGCTAATGCTACTTCACTTCTTCCTCTTCTTTGGAGGCTGCAAGGCTTCCTCATCTTCATCGTCTTCTTCCTCTTCTTCATTCTCCTCTTCTTCAACAACCTCCTCTTCCTCATCTTCTCCCCCATCGTCTTCTTCGTCATCGTCTTCGTCGTCATCGTCATCCTCATCCTCTTGATCATCACCATCTTCCTCGTCATCTTCTTCCTCCTCTCCATTCTCCTCTGCACCACCAGCACCAGCACCAGCACCAGCACCAGCACCACCTTCGGGAGCCTTCTTTGAGTTGCTCTTGTTGTTGGAGTTGTTACCATATCCGCCTCCATCTTCAGACGACAACTCCTCTTCGCCCTCTCCAAATCCACCATCTCCATCATCGTCATCGCCTTCGTCTTCATTGCCATCTTCTCCCTCTGCATCAATTGGCTTCTGTTGGCTCTGGGTGCTGTCATCTCCTTTGGTTACAGTTGCATTAGTAATTAACAGCGTCAGGAGATCCTGCAACCATTTCATCAAGGTTCATACGGTAATGCGTTTAAGTAAATACAGAAATATAAAAGAGGTACATGGATATCTGCATGAACATTATAGTGTGTAGAATAGAATAGAGCCTTATGCGTTAGCATAACAATAATAATATGCTAATAGTAACTGAATTCCTTTGTCGTTTTGAAGCAGGTATCGTTTAATGTGAGACTCGACACCACTATGTACAACTGTCCCATCGTATTAGGTTCTCTTCCACTTTTTGCACACGCCCCAGATACCAAAACAGGAAAACGACGCGTGTCTAATGCTATCCTCTTTACGCTCCCGAGCATCTTCCGCGGAATAATCCCCCGAATCTGATCCCTCTCCGGACGATTTCTTTTTATTGACTTTTGACTTTTTCTTCTCAGTCACGACAAAAAGATATTTTATATTCTGAACCGGGCCCCACGTGGCACAAATCGGAACCCAACTAATCCCAAAACCGCGGTTGATATACTCTATCCAGTTCCGGACAGGTGGACACCTATAGTTTTTTCTAGGATAAAAAATTAAGTGCGCATGTTAGCAGACACCACCGCCGCACCCAACCCTGCCGAGTCCGCCCAAAACCAACCCTTTCCCTTTCTATTTTTGCCTTTTAGCTAGCCCCGCACTCTAAAAAATACCTATAACCCATTAAACCACAAATTTAACTTGAGAAAACAAGGGCGAATTACTTTGAAATGATCGAGATAGCTCAAAATAGCGCCAGATCTATTATAATTCTAATTACGGTACAAGTCAACTTTCGACTTACCAGGGACAAAAGTTGAGCTTTGACGACAGTAGAGGCTAAGAGAGTCGCTACTGCTTCCGCGGCGCATGTTAGCGCACCATGACTAAACGTAACCGTCTCTGAGCTCTGTTTAACTTCCATTTTGTTAGACAAACTGTAACCTGCACAAACCAGGAAATGTTAGTATTTCAATAAACCTGATTATTATTTTTTAAAAACAAAAGGAACTGATGACCGTCAGATCTGCCCTGAAACCATGACAGCCACTGATCTTGTTTTAGAAACTATCGAAACAGTAATATTATTATTATTTTTAATTAAATTTTCAAAAGTTAACGAAGCATAAAACGAAACACTTCGATATTTGAGAAGGAAAAAAAATAGGCACATGAAATTTTCCGAGAAAATCAAGCCAGAAAAGCATATGAAGAAGAGAGGATGTTTTACTGTGAAATTAAACTGGAAAATCTCAGCAGAAGTGCCGAGTTTTAAACAAATTACAGAAACTCACTCGAATTCTAGAAGTGAGAGTTCAAAATTCTCTGAAGAAACCGTGAGATCAGAGAAGAGTGAAACGCTAAGCTATTATAAAAGAATGAAGAGGGAGATTGCGAATTAGCAAGAATTGTAGAAGAAGATATGGAAAGAGCATACCAGGTAGCAAGATCTGGAGACCAAAGAGCTGGATCTGAGCGTTTGAAGCTCTAAAACCTCGCGAAACAAGAAGAATAACCCCCTTTCATTCTGGACCGTCGGATCCTGATCGTAGAAACACGGAGCACCAAGATATAGAAATATCAGAGGTCACTGAGAGAGAGAGGAAGGGGGAAGGAGATACTGAAGACCGAATGCCCGTGATTTCTCAAACCAGGTTCGGGCAGTTCGGGCAGCGTCCTGATCATGCAAAAATATTATGTTTCGGGCAGGTAAGGACAAGTGTGGGTTTTATTTAACCCTTGAATAAAATTTATTTTTTGTGTTCCATGGGAATGATTTTCATTCATTACCCAGACATCACCGGCAAGTCAATTTTCTAATCCAAAAAATATCGACGTCGTTTCATTTCAATTTTGCAAAAGGTCTCACGTGTTTTGTTATTTGTTATACTATGATTTCCAACCATGGTTACACCTAACTAGGATTGACTAACCAACTCACTAGTATATAAAAATAAAATAAACCAGCCTTTTTTTCCTGGTATTAAATAAATAAAGAAAGGAATTTTTTTTAAAAAAAAATTCTTATGAGAAGAAAGGATGATTTTTTTTTCCATAAAAAAAGTGTAAAACTTAGTTTTCTTTTAATTTTTTTCCTCTACCTGACAAGTATATTTTTTCAAGGTCGAAAATACCTGTTTATCCGTGGAATAATAAATAGATAGTATAGATCAAAAAAAATTATTAGGGATTTTTAGTAGAGTTCTTAATCAAGTGAAATTATCAATAAATATTTTTTAACAAATTTATTCTTCAAGTCATTTTATGTTTATTTTTTCGCTTTTGCCAAACTTAGTAGGAACGCCACAAAGTTTTTCCTTTTTTTTTTTTTCAAAATAAAGAGAACGGATAAAACCTTAATAATTGGCTTCATTTTATATCGGCTATTAATAATGAAGCGTGGCAGGCTTAGCAGCACGGAGCGGAGCTCATGGGGGCATGCGTAAGTTGTGAACTTCTTTATTTCACTGTGACGTAAGTCGTAAGCTATCGACGTCACCGGTTTGGGATCAAGAAGGGCTCAAACGCAGTTATTGGGCTCATTTCTTTTAACCCCTTTAAATTTTCTTCTCACACCCCAAACAAAGGGGTAAAAATATCCGAAACAAAAGGACATGGGGTGTGAAAAGAAATGTCCAAAAATGTCAAGGTCCAGCCATTGCAGAGTCGGCCTGCCATCTTGCTAGTACGGTATCCCCAAAAAATGATACATTGTGACTTTAGCCATTTCTCTAATATCTTATTGTCTTTACTAGTCGTATGGATTGGGTGTCTGTTTTTCCTAGCAATGATTCCAATATGAAATGATCATACGTATTCTTTGAGGAGCCGATCGGTAGTCATCCATTGTCCATTCATACCACATTTTTGAGATGCCTATCTATCATCTAAAAGCTAACAAAAAGTGTTCTGGCTTTATAGGTAGGTGGGATTTTATTTTCTCTTATTTTTTATCTCAAACTTTATTAATCTTTTTAAACCAAAGACTAGATCCATTTCGCATTCACCGGACACAATTATTTTCTTAAAAAAGTTTAGACAAATTGAATTTAAGTATGTACCAGATAAGAGCTTATTGTTTAAGTTTAAAAAATAAATTTCAAGATTCATAAAATATTACAAGTTATTTAATAATAAAGTCCTTATATTAACAATAACACTCAAACTTTAATCTTTATTAACTAAATTATTTTTTTTATAATAATAATAAATTCAACTTTATATTTTAGGCCAAAAATTCCTAAATACTCTAAATGTAAACCTTTTTTTTTTTTCCCCAATAGTTCAAACACGAAGTGCTAGAGTATTCCCAACCCATAAAATTTCAAACACGTAGTGCTAGAATATTATTTTGTCCAGCACCAGTTAGCCACGGATGCAGTGGGAGTGCGGTTCCTAGGATCTTAGTTTCTTCTTCTTCTTCTTTTTTCCTCTTTGTCAATCAAACAAAAAAAAAGAATAATATTAACATAAGTGAGAATACTAGAAAGATATATTATTAACCTCATAATTTCGATTAGAATCTCAGTATTTTTCACCTCCATTATTCTAGGAAAAAAAATTTTGTGATCTTTCTGAAGATGAATGTCTCGTGTTTAATTCAATTTATTTATGTGATAATAAATAATAAAAAATTAGAAGAATCAAAATATAAGTTTAACAGCTTATATGTATTTATATTGTATAACAATGTTGCCTGACGTGGCTCATAAATTGAAGATTCACTGACGCAAGAGGAAGACACCGTGAGAATCTCCCTTCAAGAGATTGGATTGCTAATTTCTACGATTCATCAATGAAAAAATATTACACGTATTCCACTCTACTACAATCATTAATATAATAATTCAATATTCTTTCAATACATTAGTTTGTGTATAATTGTGGACAATTATATTCTTTTTTTTTATTGAGTTGATCAATTATTAAATATCCAAAACGAATAATTTATTAATCAACAAAGAATTAGTAAATAAAGTTTAATAGAGAAACTAAATTTACAAAATTTTGTCAGTTTTTTTTTTAAATATTATTTTATAACTTTATAATTGATTAAAATCTATTTATTGATTTATTTTTTAAAATATTATTTAATTAACGAGTATAATATAGATGAGAAAAGTAATTTAGTACGATAATAAAAATTTTAAATATAAAACTTTAATATTTTTATACTTCAAAATTAAACTCGAACCATCAATGTTGTTATTTATTTATTGCTATCTGCATGCATAGAGTTGGTACCTGAAAACATTTGACTACCCCAACATATATTTATCCGAGAGTAGATCTTGAAAGTGGCATCATTCTTTGTTTAATTCAATTAGTAAGGTTGGTTCCTTTAGTTGGGAGAAAGCACAAACTTGGTTGGAGAATCTAAAATTAATATTAATTTCCTAAATGTGAAAACCCAATAACCATTCTTAGTGGCAACCAACTTTAGAATGCACTTGGGAAATAGAAAGAAAAGCACAAGCGAGGTGAGTGTTTGCGTGACGTTTCATTTCCTTTATTAATTATTCAAATACACCCACGCAGAGGCAGAGAATATGAAAAGGAAATTCACTAATGGATCGACCAACCATTTCGATGCACCCACCACCATCATTGTAGCTTTATACAAATCATTGCCACCAAAGACTTGTTTGTATTTACACAATAATGTAAACTTATCTTGTCTTTCCAAATAATTTCTTAATGTCTTTTTTTTTTTTCTCATATTTATTTTTAAGTACATAATCCATTAGAAGTTCTCATGACTTATTTAAATGGACGATGTAATCTAATGGATTTCGATTTGGATTTGGTACAATTAAATATGAATTTAAATATATTATAATTACTATGTTGTAGTAGTAATTTCTTAGTTATTAAATAAAATTATATCTGTAGTAATAATATCATTTAACGATTAAAAAATTATTACTGTAGTGAAATCATTACAACTAATTTAAATTTAACATGAACCTTAAGATGATATGGCACGATTTAGAACCTTTCATGAAATTTAATGATGCAAAATATAGTTGACTACATTAATGGATAAATGCTTTGATTGCACTAAATTCAAATATCATTCTAACACAGACTAATTTTGCAGCTAATTGCAAGTATAGCCAATCATTTCTCATAGTTGATTGACTTGATTGGTGGTCTTTACTTTTTCTTTTTTTCTTTTTTCTTTTGAGATAAAGTTATATGTTTTATTAGTTATATCAAACTTTATCTCATGAGTTATAATTAATTAAAACTTTAATTCGTAATCAATTGACAAAATTATTTAACTAATTTTTCACATTGTTTGAAACAATTAATGCTACAGACAACTTTATCCTTTCACTAACATGTATGATTTTTTTTTTCACAAAAAATTAAACACAAAACATCTTAAATACTGTTAAAATTTCTTACCACTTTATACTTTTTTATTACAAATGAAAATATGACCATAGATAAATAAATAAGTAAATGGGGGGAACAGACACAATTGTACTTGGACAAGTAAAAATGTTGATCAGCAATGACATAAAAATTACCCTGCTAAGTTTTAAGAGTCTCTTACCGTCTTTGTAAAAAAAGATGATTTGATGACTTAGAAGCTTAAAATTTACATAAATATAGATTTCAATAAAAAATTTATATGGCTATAAATATAAATCCTAATAAAATAAAAAAAGATAAAAAGAATAATGGTCATATCCTCAATCCTCATCTTGTCATAAGGGAAACTCAGAGAAAAAGGAGAAGGAATAAAAGAGGAAAGAAAGAAAGTAGGGAATGTTATTTGTCCTATACTGATATGCTGAAGAGCAAAAACGATATTTGGATTCCTTTCCAAAGTAAGGCAGGAAGGACGGTTTATTCTAAAGCCATATGCAAAGCAAACAACACTTTAATTATTAGAGAACAAATGTCATTTTTCATTTTGATTTATAATTATTAATTTTGGGTTTTAATATATTCATTTTCTTTTTTCAATTGACTCCCTATATATCCTGTCATTATCAAAATGATCCCATCACAATTATTTTCAAACTTTTTTTTTGGCCCAAATTCTTTTATTTATCTCAAAATTGAAGTCACGCAAGCAACAATATTTTTATCAAATAAAAAATAATAATTTGATAACGTCATTTTGTCCCAAAATGATCTGAAAGGCCGGCCAACACAATACCGTCAGAAGAGAAGAGGACAGTTTAAAAAAATGTCTATATTTAATGTTTAATAATATTTTAAACAAAATTATTTTCAATTGAATGATACTTATAAAAAAAAAAATCTATTACTACAGCTAAGAAAGACATCATCATGAGAAGGCGAGGAGAAGGAGATTTTTTTTTTTTTTTACACAAAATAAATGAACCTCAAATATTTTAAATATTATTGAGATCTCTCCCTAATAAGTCACACCTAATAATTTTTATTTTTTTTTTAAAAAGAGATACTTTTAGTCCAATATAAAAATAAAGGAGATACATTTAGGACTTGTTGATATTTCATAGGTTGTTACATATCTTATTTGCTACTATATTACATTACGTAAGCATACTGCATTTTGAAAGCTTCATTATTCGAATTCCAATCTAACATTCCATAATTGAAACGTACTAATTTTCGATTATAAAAAAGGTTGTTAAAGTTTTGTGCTTTGACAAATTAATACCCTATTTCCTATCAATCACGTAAATGTTGGAACTTGGAATGTTCATTACAAGACTCCTCCCCACTGAAAGGAAAAGTTTTTCTCTTTCAGATCTCAAATTTCTCAAATCAAGATCACAAACTTGGAATTCGTGGTTAAAAGATTAGACATTACATGATTTGTAAAAGAGATTCACGTGAATTGGGTTCGTTAAATTATTTGGTGAAATATTCTCCTGCACATAGCATTGTTATTTCACAATAATTTACTAAATATTCGATTTTTTGTGATTCAGTTAGTAAATAAATTAAGTTTAATAGTTAAAAAGTTTATGTAAAATTAAATATTTTAATTCATAAATATATATATATATATATATATATATATATATATATATATATATATATATATATTAAGATAAAAGTAACTGTAACAGTTGAAATTTTTTTATTATATTACTTCAGTGTCTTATTTTTTATTTATACACTTTTGATTGATTAAAAATTTTAAAATATTATTATACAATGAATAATTTTATACATTTAAACAGATCATGATGAGTAAGACATAAAATAAAATATTATATAAAATAATAAATTTGCTTCAACCCATAAGTGCCATAATTGTCCAAGTGTACATAAATTGCCTACACTCTTTATGTTGTTTGCATGTAATAAAAAAATGTTACACCACCAAATACGTTTATTAACTGATAAAAAAATTGTTATAATTTAATCATAAATTTTAGGTTCAATTCTTAAAAGTATATTTAAGTTAAATTTAGCAAAAAGCTTTGTCTTAAATTTAGATTAGGCATTCCTCAATGTCAAATTGTTATAGGCTCATGGATTTTGGCAACATGTGCCTCAATAATTTGGGTTTTGATTCCAGGGCATTTATTAGTAACCCACGTGCCATCGGTGAACTACCTTAAAAATAACTCTTTTGTTACTTAAATTTTTTCATTGTCGTTAGGTTATGGTCTCGTGGCAAAATAATTTGGAAACAGTACACAGTACACAGTACACTTTTTTTAAGTGAAACCCAAAAAAAAAGGAGAAAGTTTATAGACACCTAAATAACCGTTGGGGCCGTTTACGTCGTGGTGGCGCTACCCGGCAAAAATAAAAAATAAAAAGTAAGTTCCAGATGCAGCACAGAGTGTGATGGTCACGCTCTTTAATCCATCCAATCCGACGCTATTTCAAGTGGCAAGTGCAATCCTAGCGCGTAGCAAAGTCGTGCGCAGTATGAAATAGAAATAGATAAACCCCATTCTGCAGTCCTCATCGTTCATTCCAGTTCCAATTTCCATCTCCTCGGGCTCTGACTCCGGGCCGGTGAAGTAACAGGCAATTGACGTCATCGAAACACTGACGACGGGGTGGGGATAGGGTGCGAACTGCACACCCGATCTACCTGGTCCGCATATTAGCGCTAGTGGAAATATGACGATGACTCTCAGCTTATTGTGAAATCTTTGACTCTCTGTAGCACACAATGACACGCAGAATCACTCCACAATAACGAGTCTCCAAAGAGAAAAATTATATATAATTATTATTAAAATTGATAGATGAAAATAGCGATCTTAATATTATAAAATTAATAATTTTTATTATCACAACAAGAGAGTTTATATTAGAAGTTTCAATGGTCTCTTCTGTTGAGCTGTCGTGTTCCTCATTCGATTCTTCAACGGAAATGATGGGAGCTTAGGGTTTTTGTAAGAGATAGCGTTTCTCTTCAATGGGTCTCGATGAATTTGCTTCTTGTTTTGGTGGTCACAAAGGTGGCAGGATTTGAGCGGGAAAAGCTTCTGAAAGTAGCTTTCAAAGGTTAGGCTTTTATTCCGTTTTCTTTTTTCATTTTTCTTTTTTGTTTTACTATTTCGAAGAATTCAATTCTCTTTAGCTGCCCAGGAAAACGAGGAAGGAACCGGGTACTAGTTGAAAATCAATTATAATTCAATTCTAATTCGCTTTTTGTTTACGTTCATCTGCCCCTTTCTGTTCTAATGAGACTACTGGTACTATCTTCTTTTACTTTGGATTGGTTTGCTGTTTTTATTTTGCCTCTGTATATTTTGGATTAGTTTTGCTTTCCCATACTTAAAATGGCGTTAAGCTTAGAAAATGGTCTTTTACAATCGGTTATTTATGGTATTTGGAAGTTGGAACATGGCTGAGCTAAAAGAAGAAACTAAAATGTCGATTAATTAAAGGAACAAGTATCCTATTTATGCTTCTTTTTTTTTTTGGTTGTTTTAGCATGTATCAAAGTTTCTCTTTATATTTGTAGTAGCTGGATTATTCTTGAAAGTTGAAGTGGAATTTTCTATCTTTTTTGGTTGATTACTAGCCAATAAATCAACTAATGATCCTTGCCTTCATTTCAAAAAAAAAATTTCCATCGTTCTCACTGTACTTTTTCTGATGCAACTAGAGTTAAAAGAATGGTAGCACATAAATTTAATCAGACTCTGAGTTCTACAATCCAGGGACTTTATGATTAGCTTTTACCCCAAATTTGTCATCTTTTTGCGATTGCAGCTCTTACATTTCAGCCACTTAATTACCATCTTCAGTGCAAGGCACCATTTTCATTAAGCTGGTTTTGTAGAGTATATGCATGACAGCAATTCTTGCACACCATTTTCTTTTCTCTGTGATTTTCCCCGATGTAACATAGTATAGTTCGAAATTCAGCTATATCCCGTAAGGGCTAAGATTTTCTTGTTTAAATAAGTAATATTTCTTAAAAAGTTAAAATGCACCCATTCTCTATCTCTATGCGACCTATGTACCTTCTAATTCTGGATTGTATTCATCATATATTGGGAATTTTCTTTTGGTCTATTCAATCACATTGAACCTGTTTTCCCTTGTGATAAATGTTTCCTGTTATCTGGATCCATCCTATAAATAGCGGAGAATAATACCATAACATTGCTATTATTGCGTTCTTATAACTTGATGATAGCAGATGAGTTTCTTTAGCTTCAACAATTTCTTCACTGTGGAGTAATATCAGTTCTTAAATGTAAATGGTCATGTTGATTATCTTAAGTGAATGTATTGTGCTTATAATCTTTATGTTTGACAGGTGATCTGGCTTTTATAATTGATCTAACTTCAATCCATTTTCTTTATTCTTAACAGCAGTTCGTTATATTTGTAAGTATTTCAAATGCTGATTGAATTGCTGCACTGATCAATCCAAAGGGAATGAATTCTCCATCGACGCATTTTGTTTCCTCTAGAAGGATGAGTTTATATGATCCTATTCACCAGATTAATACGTGGGGAGAAAACTTCAAGACAAATGGCAGCTTAAATCCATCTTTGCCCTTAATTGATGAGGAAGACGTGAGGTTAGATAGTCAGGTGGAACTCTATAAAACTTATGCTTTTGCTTTATGGCGTACAAGAATGCCTATTCTGCCTACTAAGCAAATTCATTTATTTTGTTTAATGCCTAGTCAGAGGATGCTTCTAACGGAACATTGGGAACATCTAAGAAGTATGACCAAGAAGCTAATAAACCTGTTGAGAAGGTAAGAGCTTGCTATATAAATGCATTGCCCCTCGCCTCCTCCTTCCCCCATCAGAAGTTCAAAACCAATGACAGAAGAGAAGGGGCTATTTTAGTGCCCAGCAGGATGCTAGTTGACACTTGACAGTTTCGGGAATACTCTGCTAATTTGAACTAATATCTTTGTCAACGCCCTTAAATATTTTTTATGAAGTGTAGTGTTCAGATCTCATTTCTTTGAATGCAAATGTGGATATTTTTCTTATACTCAAGAATTTTATCTTGTTGGGAATTTTGTTTAATAATTTGTACCAGCAGTGGATGTACTGTCATTTTGAAGTTTCAAAGCTTATTCCATAGTACGTACTTGTAAATGTGATTGGTCAATTGAAACCATTCATGCTAAGGGCAGAATCTCTAGAGATACTTTTTGTCTTAGGGAGGGCACAATGTATGTTCTTTTATCTTTCAAACATGGGGTGACAATGGATAATAGAAGGCATGTTGGGCTAGTCATCTAAACATAGTTTGGGGCTCTGCATGGAACCTGTAATTCAAATGACAAAATCTTGTGCTTTCGTAATTGCATGTCTGGGATGTTTTCACTCTTTTGATATTTCTGTTTGATGCTTATATGGTGAAAGAATTATGAACTTTACTTAATGAAACATGCAGATACAAAGACGTCTTGCACAAAATCGGGAGGCTGCTCGTAAGAGCCGTCTACGGAAAAAGGTTTGAAGGATTATGTATTGAAGTATCTGTCATGAATGGAACAATTTTTCAGTTATAGTAATTTCAGTGAGACATTTAATGTTTTCCTGCAGGCCTATGTTCAGCAGTTGGAATCAAGTCGTCTGAAGCTGATGCAGTTAGAGCAAGAGCTTGAACGTGCAAGACAACAGGTGCAGAGAAGTTGAAACCCCCCCTTCTTTTGATGTGTTACTTTATCTTGATCAATATTTTTTTTTCCTCAACTGCAGGGATTATATATGGGTGGTGGACTAGATTCGAATCAGCTGGGTTATGCTGGATCTGTAAATTCAGGTTTGTAATATTTCTTTATGATTATATTTCTCATTGGTCTTGAATGTTCTTTGTCATCTACTCATCCGCAGGGTTATTAGCCCATGAACTATTCAAACATAATGGTTGTGGCCAAAACTAGATTAGCTATTTTCATTTGCCAAAATGCTTTGTTGTATAGAATCCTACCTTATTATTATTATTATTTGCATACATCGTTCAGATGTTATAAAAGACTGTATAGTTAGACTTAGATTAACAGTAAGTTGATATGAAAATTTTCTATCTTAAGTGCAATTAAAAAATAAATATCTTATGCTGCCTTAGGCACAACTTTAGGGAGTCTTCATTAACTCTAAAATGTAGGGAAAACTTTTCAAGTGTGCTGTAAGCTTCACGTAGTTCATTTATTTTGATATAATTTTGATTCTTGGACATCTTTGCTTTTCTTACTACCTTTCTTGAGCTACTTCTTGCACTCTAAAGCTACCCAAACTTGAAAATATTCAGGTATCACTACCTTTGAGATGGAGTATGGAAACTGGGTAGAAGAGCAGAATAGACAGATCATTGAAATGAGAACTGCTTTAAGTTCACATATTGGTGATATAGAGCTCAGGATACTTGTAGATGGTATCATGAGCCACTACTTTGAACTCTATGGCATGAAATCCGCAGCTGCAAAAGCAGATGTTTTCTATGTTATGTCTGGTTTATGGAAAACAACAGCTGAACGGTTTTTCTTGTGGATTGGAGGGTTTCGCCCTTCAGAGCTTCTAAAGGTGACGCTTCCTATTTAATAAATGGGTGAATTGAGCATTTTGTTTACTGAATTAGTAGGATCTAAATTTAAAATAAGTTGACACTCTTTGCGATTAGGTTCTCATTTTTTTCTTATTGAAACATTGAAAGATTTCGTATTTGGTTTAGCATGTAGTCTGTGTCACCTTCTTTCTCTTGGTCTTCCTCTTCATACAATTTAGACACTTGATATGACGTGCCTTGATAATGGGGTAGGAATGCATGGACATTGCTTCAATCAGTCAAATCAAAACTTAGGTACTTGAACCTAACTTAGGACTACCTGCAGTGAGTAGTAGTATTAGGGGTTAATGATTGCGGTAGTTCAGAAGCTCCGCAGTTCTTGCTATTATTAGCACCTCCTATTGTTTTATTGAGGGTGAGAAACATTGAAATTATAATTCGGAAAAATAAGGTCCACTAGAATGCTTATTGTACTTGAAAAGGGTTTTGCTTAGTGGTTGTCCTTGGGAGCAGAGTCCAGAGGGGGGCATGTTAACGAATTTATTCTGACTGCAGGTTCTTGTCCCGCTGATTGAACCCTTGACAGAGCAACAACGAATGGATGTCCAAAATCTTGGACAATCTTGTCAGCAGGCAGAAGATGCTCTTTCACAAGGTATGGACAAACTCCAGCAAACACTTGCTGAAACGGTAGCAGCTGGAATTTATATGCCACAGATGGCCACGGCTATGGAGAAGTTGGAAGCCTTGGTGAGCTTTGTAAACCAGGTGACACGCTTCTCTTCTCTTTTTTAATACCACTTTCTTTCATTTACGGCTCATCGTATTTCTGCTGGTTGTAATTTTCATGTAGTTGTGCTAAGTATCCCCAACATGTGTTTGTTTGTGTCTTACCTCTGGTAAAAGAATGATTTTGCTCCTCTGTGTTTCAGAATCTTTAACCATAGAACCTGATCATGAAACATGAACTGAATCCATATTTGGCAAGGTTTTATATGTAATCATGATATGGTTTTGTTTTTGTAAAGAATGACCTTGGAGGATACCTAAAAAACGATGTTTGCACATATGTTTAGCTTTTTATTCTATAAGACAAAAGATATCATTCATGACATTAGCTTGGGAATCCTTGAGGGCCATTAACTTAGGTTTAAATATACTATAGGTTCTTACAGTTTGGATCAATTTTGAATCAGGTCCTTTGAGATTCAAAATTAAAACTATAAGGACTTGATTCAAAATTCATCTAAACTATAGGGATTTACAGTATATTTAAAAATAGTTAACATTTATATTTGTTACCACTGTAAAATGTTTTAGTTTGGCCCTTAGAAAATTTGACCAGGTATTATGTCAAAACAGGCTGACCATCTTCGGCAAGAAACCTTGCTGCAAATGTCTCGAATCCTTACAACCCGTCAAGCAGCTCGTTACCTACTTGCTTTGGGGGAATATTTCCAGCGCCTAAGGGCTCTCAGCTCACTTTGGGCTAATCGTCCTCGTGAACCTGCTTAGTCTTGCCAACAACAGAAGAGTGCAAACCTGTGATCTGAACATGAACACTGCCATGTTTCTTCAGCAACTTACGAGCATCATCTTCAACGAAAATCGTCAAAACCATGTAATCATGTTTGGTCCAGGCTGCTCTCGTTTTTCCAGCAGTCTTGCAGTTTGGAAATGTTGTAAATATGACTGGCCATTTTATGATTACAAAATTTGTAGATACATTAATTTCGGATGCTCCTGTATATTATCATTACGTTGTCAGAATCAAATATTTAGGATCTGTAATACGAGATTATATGGAAGTTTATCTTGTAAAAGTAAACGTGCATAATGTCAAGTTGTGTGTATTCTGAAAGAGAACCCATGAATGTATTTAGTCTTTGTTTGCTAGCAATTTATAATATAATATCTGTATGAAATGCATTGTTTTTTCTTTTTCTGTCGCTTTTTCCTGTTCCTTGTTTGGTGGGTATTTCTTTTTCTGTCCATTATGGACATATAATAGTGTAAAATACAGAGTATACGAGAAGTTGTTCATCCAGTTTGGATAGTCTTATATTGAAGGGGTAAAAAAAATATTTAAATAATTAAATTTCTTAAACATTCTGAGATGGAACCTCAAAGCAAGGTAAACACAGGCACAAACAAAACCATGGAAGAAACACGGGGAAAAAAATTGGCTACTGGTGATACCGGAAGAAAGAACGTAATACATTTTTGTTCCCATCTCAAATGACAGCCACCAATTGCACCAAGAAAGGAAGCATATAGGTTGCTGGGGATAAATAGAAGACATCCCAAATGCATTATTACAAATCAAAACCCTGCTGGGAACCCACCCTTTCTTGGGTCACTTACTGCTACTAGCTTTCCAGTAACTTCATTTCTTGTGGATGCCTCTATGTCTTGTACGATGAACTGGCAAATTGTCCCACCACCAAGGCTTTGTAGGACATGGCCCTTCTTTTTTAGGTCTGCTCTGATATTACCAGGAACTTCAAAGTGGTCACCACTCACTGTCGTCCAATTCTCATACAAGACCATGTTGGGTATCAGTTGATGATAGACCCTTGGAGCCATTACAGAAGAGAGGGGATCCATTCCTTTAACAAAGTGATTCAGAAGAACCTCTGAAGTTCCAGCAATGATCATAGCCCCTCCACTTGCACCTACCACAGCTTTCAATTTCCCATCCTGTAGAGGGATAGATAAAGATTATTGCAAAGAAACAGTACAAATATCTTACATTATGATAATCAAGTTTGGTAACCATTGCACCAAATCCGTTTTCTAACCACATTCAAATTTGGTGCAGTCAATTTCTCATGTAATCATTGCAGTGGCTGATGTAGCAGATTATAGATTGTTAGATAGTGAGAGCTGTGAAATCATTAATTCATCCAATAGTCCACAATTCACTATGTCAGTGATTGTATTAACGCACGATTGAGAAATTGAGTACACTAAATCCGTTTTCTAACCACTGAGATCAATTTTGCAAAGTGCCTCACATAGTACTGTGCTATTTTACTTCATTAGAAATTTAGAAGAGATCCTGATGAAAACTAACTTAGATAGCAATTACTTGGGCAGCCAAATTTAAACCAGTAAAATCTAGTAAGAGGATACCTTTAATACAATAGTTGGTGACATTGACGATAATGGTCGTTTCCCTGGCATTATAAAATTGGCAGGAGCTGGTGGTGGAACATTCTTGGAAATATTTGCAGGAATGGAGAAATCATCCATCTCATTGTTCAGGACTATTCCTGTACTTGGTGACAGCACTTTTGAACCAAAATATGCATTAACAGTAGTAGTCATGGAAATGGCATTTCGCTCATGATCTATGATGCTTACATGACTGGTACCGTGGTCCTGGATCTGGTTCCATCTGTAAAGAAAAAAGAATTCTGTGCAATTGAGATTCTAACATTTTACATTTGACTGTAGCCAGGTACTCCAGCAAGCAGAAAAAATAGACTAAGACTATGGCATGCAAAATTTGTCCATTCTTGACATGTAATGATTAAGTCCACTCTAATGTGCAATTGGTTACACAGAAGTGCTTTTTTACTACCATAAGTTCTTCTGGCAGAGGGGGAAAAGAAAGCCAGATTTCCGAAGATCAAAAGAAACAGATGAATCAAATAAGTCAAGGAGAGACAGCAAGTCATGGTTGACTGTCAATAGTTTTGCTGCAAATTTCAAAGAATATTTATTGGTGTGCTTGATAGAAGACGATCAAACCACGTGAACATTTCTTCTGCTAAGAGCACAAGACTTTGTAGAAAAAATAGACAATGCAAAAGTCAATATTGTTCAGCGTTACAGTCTTGAAGATAATTCAGTTTCTCACCTGCCGCCATAATGACTAGGATCATAAGTCTTGCTGTCGTTTATAGTTTTCTTTAACATTTGAGCAAACTTAGGAGAGAGCATGTCTGACAGAACACTTGTTATGTTCACAAAATCAGGATCACCAAGATTCATTCTCACAGCAAATACATGTTTCAAGGCCTCTATTTCTCGGTGGATCCCAAGGGAGCCAGAAAGACCTGAAGGTAGTTCATATTGAGCCAGAATGTTGAGAAACTGTAAAAGAAAAAGAACTTCTCTCTAAATCAATTCCAAATCATAAGAAAAATCTAATGCTAATATAGTAAGATCTCATTTGGATTAGCTTTAAAAAGAAGTGCTTTTGAGGTACAAAAGCATAAGCAAAAGCTAAAAACACAATTCTTTGGCTTTGAAAGGTGTTTTTTTCATAGAAGTGACCAGCTTCTGCTTCTGCTTTTTTGATGATAAAATAGTAAGAGGAACATGAATAAAATAGAGCAGATATACATACAAGCATCAATGGAGGACCTCCTGAAGGAGGAGGCATCCCAAGGATCTTTAGTCCTAAAACATCAGTGGACAGTGGTTCTTTCTGTTTAACACGGTAACTCTTCAGGTCTTTCATGGTTAATATTCCTCCAGCCTTCTGAACATCTCTAACTAATCTAAGGCCAATCAAGCCATTATAGAAAGCCTTTGGACCAAACTTGGATATTAATCTGAGTGTATCTGCTAGTTTCTTATTGTGGCATAAGTCACCTATCTTTAAGAGTTTCCCATTTGATGTAAAAATTTCTCGAAGTCCTGGGTCTTCCATTATGTCTGATTCAGTTTGCCCCATTTGCATGCGCAGATATGGTGATATTTTAAACCCTTGACGAGCAAGAATCTCGGCTGGCTTCACAAGCCTCTGCCATTTAAGCTTCCCATATTGTTTCCACACCTTGTGAAGGCCAGCAACTTCTCCTGGAACTGCAATTGAGAGGGAACCACTCTGTTTCAGAGTAGCATTGACAGCATACATATCCTGAAAAATTAATCCAAACACTTTTTTACAAATAATATTAAACCATTTCCCGGCATTTATCTAACAACTCAAGTTTTTAGGTGTAACTGGCTCCTGACATGGTACCAAAGCCTAATCGGAAGCAATTCAATTTCAAATTATGATAAAATTTTGAACTTGCCCATAATACCTTAGAAGCAAGCAAAGGAGCAGTCTCTCTCATATCAAATGCCTTTGCCTCCCCATTGGCCAACCTGAGGAGCATAAAGGCTCCACCACCAATGCCACTTGACGCTGGACTGACAACTCCCAAACAAAGAGCAGCAGCCACAGCTGCATCAACCGCGTGTCCTCCTTCACGAAGAGCATCCATCCCAATTTTAGAACATCGACCATCATCAGTGGCCACAGCTCCATGGCGTGCCACAATTACCTCGTTTCTGTTTTTTGTGTGTCCGTTTGTAGCATCAAGACAAGAACTTGATGGCAAATTTGAAATAATGACAAGTACAATGACTAGCCAAAACATCGGTGCTGCATCCAATTCATATAATAACACATCAATGTATTATGATTCAAAGTTGAATCAACCAAAACCCACTTTATAAAAAGCTTAATTTTTTTTTTTCTTCTTAATGCTCTGATCGTCACTGGTACTCATCTATACACAAGGTGTTTTCTTTTACTTTCTCTTTACTACTATCTGCTGCTTGAACTTAGCTTATCAGAAACAGAAAAGATAACTTGAAGGAATAATTGAAGTGAATATCAGAACAACAGCTATGAGATATATGAATTGAGATTCGAGAGGTGTTTACCTGTTAGAGGGAAGCAGCTCAGACGAGGCATAGTGGAGGTATTAAGAAAGTTGAAGGACCTTATCAACGCGAGTGTGGTGTCAATGGCGCAGAAGAAGGGAAGACCACCATATACAGGTCTTCCTTGCTATTTCCTTGCTTTTGATGGAAACAAAGAGGGAGTTTACCTTATGCTCTGCCCCCAACTTTAACATCCGCCCCTCTCCTTATGAAATGACAAAAATGCCTTTATTGGCTGAAACAAAGCCAACTCTCCCCTCCCCTGCCCTCATCTCTCAAAATGGCTTTGCAAGTTCAAATTGAGATCAAAATAGTCCTTTAGCCATTTACTGTAGGAAAAGGCTCTCCACCTAAGTTTTATCCTAAAAATGTATCTACATAGTCATTTAATTCAACGTATGTCATACAACTCAAAATGACTTTGTAAGATCGTTTTGAACTCCCATCGTTGTAACTTTTTTCTTTTATTTATTCACTATTTTCACTTAAACTCCCACTCAAAAAACAACAACTATACATAAAAAAACATAAATATAGAAAAACTCATATTTTGAATGTCTAAAATTTCTCTAAGCTAGTGCAATTCACGTAATGGCAATGAGAGAATGGGGAATAAAGAGAGGGGCGAGGAAGGGATGGGGCGCGTTCAAATGCCACATTAAAGGTATTTTTGGTATTTTTATAAAAAAAAAAAAATTTAAGAGAGAGGGCGGATGTTAAAGTATTTTTTGTGGGAAGGTAACTCCCAAACAAAGATACTCCTATCCAGCACACATGTCAAGGGGGGCGATGTAAAATATTATCTAGTTTTCCATTCAGCGCATAAGCCGTTTGAGGAATATTTTGACAGATAAGCCATATGTACAAAAAATACAACGCAGTAAAACATTGAAAGTGCCATTGGAACTGGATCTGATGCAATGGATATTGGCTGTGGGACTAAAAAAGTAGTCATAAAGTTTGAGGGAGACCTTGACCTTGACCTTGTATTATTTGCATGTCATCAATTGAGATTGTGACAGGGCGGGCCGGCGTAAAATCGAAGCACGCGCTGCAGAACACTGGTCCTATCGTCTCCGGAAATTCAAATATAGAGAAACTCGTTACTCTCATTCTCACAGTATTAGTCCCGCTCCAGCTCACTTAACAAAAGGAAAAATACGTGGATTCACTGTCAACTCCAAGCAATAGTTGCTTGAGGTTGCAGCTGCATAGTATAGTCACTGTATACAATTCAAATTTAAAATAATTTGTTTTATTCTTCATTTTATTTATTATAATTAATAAAAATTTAAAATAATATTAAATAACGAATAATTTTATTTTATTTTATTTTTTTAATATAAATAATCTTATTTACATCAATCACAGTAAATAAAATAAAATAGCAAACCTCATATAATACAACGTAAGTCTGCTCTCACAGCAAATGCTGATTCAGAGCTTGCGCATTATCTATTCTTGATAGATTAATAGTCTTAACTGTCATTTAAATTTCCATAAAGTTTAGGTTGGGCCAGAAACAAAGGTCACTCAGTGCTCAAAACTCCTCACATTTTAAGGATCAGTATAGCAGAATTTTTACTTTGATGGAGTAGCACGAACAAAGATTATAATATTAAAATGAAGCCTATATAACACAAGTGACCAAAAATTGAACACTAAACACCTATAGATTAAACAGCAAACCATCAACAAGAAAATGGCTTTAATGGCATCCGATGGGCACAACAATTGTTTTGGTATTTTCTTCAGGGTAAATCATAAATGGTTTGTGATTTTTGCAGGTAATTTAAATTGTTCAGATATATGGACTATAAATTAGGTCATACTTTTTTTGGTACAACCCATGAGCCATACCCTGAAACCTAAACACATGGGGTGTGTATCTAGAAATGACCTACAAATTATTGCTCCAATAATATCTCGGCCCAGTTTGTCTATGTTAAACCTCAAGAATACTTTATTCGGCCCATCAAATATGGGCTGCCCATGTTGATAGAAAACCATACTCGTCGGCGTTGCAGGCGCAAATTGTTTTGCTTTTGGTGATCTTCCTTAACGTTCAAAATTTATGCACCATACAAAACAAAGTAGCGCTTGCAGGGTTGAGTAGGCACCCATTCTTCAAGCTCCGGTAAACGGCAAATTTCCATCGCGAGTGTTGGCTCATAGTTTATTCTCCTTGTAAGAAGTTGAAACCCTAGTTTCCCTTTTCCAGTTCTTTTTCTTATTTTGGTCCAGTGCTGTTCAGTAAAATCACTGATGTCGGCACTTTGAATATCTAGATTTACTCAACTCTTTGGCCTTTAGATGGTTCATAAGCTTTTCTCAGGCTGAAATCTGAGAAAATTTTCATCTGTGTAAAATGGCAAGGGGAAGACCCAAGAAAACTGTTAAAAATACTGAGACGTTACCGGAAATCAACGAGAACTGTGCCCGAGAACCAAAGGAGCCTCAAGCTGAATCCCAAGAACCTAAATTCGTAGACCATGAAGGTACTTTTTAGTTTTCCTGCATAGCAGTGTTCCCACCAATTCAATTAGGAAAACTTGTACCCAATTGGCTCTAGAAGCTCAGTTTGTGTCGAGATATAGAATAATTTTACTTTTCAAATGCGCAGTTTTATGGCTGGAAATTCCTGGGTTGTTCTTCATTTAATTTATGTTTTCTGGATCAGCAGATTCATATTCCCTTTTGAAAAGGGAAAATTTTCTTTATGTCCATTTTACTGTTTAGGCAATTTTAGCTCTAAATTTACTTATTTTTGTTTGGCAGTTGAACGACAGACTGCTGCAATTAGGGCTGTCCGTGATGTGGAGATTGAACGTTTACTGACTGATTTGCGTTTGCTTCGATCGTATTTTACCAAGGAACAGCTGCAGTCACCTGTACTACAATGTCTCGCAAAAATTCTCCCAAATCTGTCAGTTGTAAATGATAAAGAGAATAAGCATGTTGAAGTGAGATGGAATGATAGAGACACTAGATTGTCCATGAGCTGTGCTGATGGAAGAGATATACATGCTTCTCTTTTGCAACGCTTGTCTATGGCTTATCCTGACAGCTCTATTGCAATCCCACCTTTCGGTGGCATATATTCTGGCAAAACAGGTATTTACTTTGTTTTAACTTGTTCTCGGACAAGAAGTTGTCCTTTCAATTATTTCTTTCTGTTTTTTAATTAATAACACCTGACGATATTACTTGACTGGTGGCAGTGAGAACAAGCTTTCTTGGTGCTGATAATCTGCATATCAAAGATTTGGTATGTTCTCTTCCTGCCTTAAGTTAATTTCCAAGACATGAAAGTTACTTAAAGAAGAAAAAGAGTTAGTGGGGTATCAGGTCCAAGTTTGATATAAGTTATTATATTCTCCTTTTGCCTGATATGAAGCACCGTTGATCTTTAAAAGACATCTTTTTCCTTTTTAACAAAATGTATTGTATAGGTTTTGGAAGACCCAGCTGAAACTCAGACTCGCGCAATGCAAGAAGTTCTTCAGACTCCTGGGGTTTGTATCTTCTTCATCTTATTTTTTTCTAAAATATATTTTTCTTGTCAGCCTTCTCTCTCTTCAAGTTGTTAGAAATGTTGACAGTCGTTAGATAGAAACTGAACTCTTGTTTGAAACAAAGAAGTTTAACATAGTTTAGAGAAATGCACAAGTAATTAACGGTTCTTTAAGTGCTAAAGAAACCAGCTTAGGACGGGAAAGTTCTTTATTCCTTATCAGATGTATATCAGTTGTCAATCAATCAGCTTGGAGATCTTTCAAAAATCATGTGCTAGCATTTACTATGATGTAATGAATTACTTGGAGGGGTTCCATTTCCATCAAGCACAGGCCTCATGCAAATTTATTACTGAAACAAGGCACAGTTGTGGTTATCAATAGAATCTTTTCTCCCATAATCCGGTCAATAAACTGGCAGTGACCTAGCAGCAAAAATTAGAGAAGTACTAAGCAATTGCTGACTAAAAATTGATTTTGATGGAAGTTGAATGAGATAAGTGTACAGCAATACAAAAAATGCTTGGAATTCATTATGAAGTTTGATGGCTTTTTATCTCTATGGCTGAAGAGATTAATTTCGCTCTCAATTTTTCAAGGTGACTAGTCAAAGACTGTCTGTTGGGATGACGCCCAAAACACTTAGGCAGCCCAAACCTGGTGAGATGCTTCTGTCTGTCCACGGATCACCCCTTGGTGTTTACAAGGAAAACAACATGGAAGCCATACACGGTATGAATTTGTTTTAGTCAAAGTGATTTGTACATCATCATCTTGTTTGTGGTATTAATTTTCATATTTCAACAAGGTGAATGCCTTCGCTTCCGCATCCGATTATCCATTTTTGTTCTCCCGCACCAGATGGGATTGTTCTGATGATATCCATTGTGATGTGCAGAATCAGAAGAGAGTTGATTGCCTACTAGATCTTCTAAGTGGGTCATTGTGGTTTGAGTACAAACAAGACAAGTTGTGAGATCTCAAGGTGCACTGACTAACATCAATTCTAGTTCTTGTAGACGAGGGTTACATTACACTTAGCCCCTTGCCTTATTCTTGCCTCAGACAGCCAAGCGGACGACAGAACGACTATGAACATTGATTTTGGCCTTTGCAGCTTCGTACAAAGGAAAATTATCTGACTAATATGGCATTCCGTTTGATTGACTGTATGTCTAATTGATGTTATAAAAAGGCTGAGGTTAAACCTCGCTTTCATACTGTGACGTTTATAATCTTACTCTGTACAAAAATGTCAATAAGTCTTTATGATTGTTGGTAGTGAAGAACTTAAAATGAAGCTTGACATTTATTTATTAAATTATTAATAATGGCCGAATTGCAAGTTGGTCCAAGACTGTTTTGCTTATTGAGCAACCCAACCAAATCCAGCCCGTTCCACATACTCCATAACACGGTTGTTTTGTATGCGGAGTTTGTGTACGAAACCGTAACCATTTTGTTTCCTGAAAATTTCTCAAAAGATTTGCATGATTTTCACATAATACCTGATTTTAATGAAAGAAAACTAAATTAAATATACTATTTTACTTACCCTGTTCTCCCACATATTAGTAGAAATGTGCTCTGCTTGTTATGTTAGTATTGAAGGATTAACTGAACCGGGCAAAACATTCCATCGTGCCACTGTAACAGCTCAAACTACAACTAGGAAAACATTTCAAATAAATAGCCACTAGTTGACGAATAGAATGAAGAAAAAGAAGAGAAGTTTGAGAGGTGAGATTAAAACAGAGAAAGTCACGTTGAAAATGAAAGAGAAGCTAGATAGAGTTGAGAGAAAACCTGAAATAGAGGTAAGTTGTACAGAAACTGACGTTGAAGGAAGAATGAAACAAAAAGTAAAAGAAACTAGCCTGCAAGAGGAGGACGTTGAGAAGAAACAACGCTTTCGGAAGGCGCGCTCGCTCGAGACACAAGGCTGCATAAGCTGCCTTCTCCGGAAACTAGGCTGAGCTGATATGATCTGACGCTGACGACGTGACAAAAGTGATGGTACGGCGTCTTACAGCAGAATCGGAGAGTTATATCATATTGATGAAACAAAAAAAAAAAAAAAACCATGGTCACACAATTTATTGAAGAATTTATTTGACAAAAAGTGTATTGAAGATAACACCCCCCTCCCCCCAAACGGGGTCAACTTTTTTGCCTTATAATCTTAACTTGATAATCTGTAACAGAACACGCAGTACGACCGCGTCGAAATTAGAACTCTATTCACAATTTCCTTAATCTTTTCACATGGCTATCCTCCAGCAGTCGGTGTAACTTCAATTTTCAGATCAGTGCCTGCAATCCATGCGGATCGGATCCGCTAGCTTTGGCACCTGGATGAACTTGCATTCTTCAGAGTCACACGGCTCTCCATGGGATGGGACAATGCAGACCTAAGAGCAAAGAGTCATCTATAATAAATCAAGGGTTCGTCTGATAGTACTTTCCAACATAATTCAAAAGATCAGTGGGTTAACTAACCTCAACCAGTATTTCAATTAAAGGAGAAAAATAAATAAATTTCCATGAATAAACTATGAATCACACAAAAAACCATAATTTTGGTAAAAATATCTTCTAGTGCCCCTCAACCATCAGCACTCAGCAGTAAAAGAAAGGTTGGTAATTTCAGAACAATAACAAGATGGTCGAAAAATGTAAGATGACCTTAGCAACACGACATGCATGTATGTATGCTCGTTCTGTTAGTGTTACTAAATCATTATAAAAAATGGCTTTATTTGATGCTACAGGAAATTGATCAACAGATTTATTGGAGGAAATGCAGATGTTGAATCAGAGATTTTCTACACGTTACTTGTAAACAAGCAAAAAGACCCTACATTTCTGTCTTCCTTTACAAGTTTCTTTACCATAACTCGAATAAAGTAGACAAGGTTTCTTTGAGCACCTGACTGGTGTTATTAAATTACTGAATAACTTCAATGCTTTAGCTAATCCATTCCAAAAAATGCAAAGGAAAAATGTCAAAAACACAAGAAGGAGAGCAAAAAGTTATATTCACATGAGGAAGTGCGGCTGTGAACAAATCAAATTTATCCCCCAACTAGAGTGAAATGAAAGAAAGTTGTCCAAGGTGTAAAAAGGAATGCTGCCTTCAGTCACAAAAATTCCCCATTAAGCAGGTTGCTATTAGATACACAAAACCAAATAATACATAAGACAGTGACATAATAGCAGTGAAACATTCCAAACAAGAAAGGAAAACAAGCATACCATTCCTGAATTATTGTTACTTGTACTAGGATTATTAATTTTCATCTCAGAAAGCCACTTTCATTTAGTAACAGTAAGTAATCTTGAATGTCCTTAAAGTTTCCCCAAGTCCCGTTGCATTGACTCTCCCTATTTTATAGTATTTTCTTGGACATTTTGAAGGTCAAATTATTCTTCTTGGCCCATTTCATGATATTAATACATAAAAAATCGAGCCATTAAAGGTCATGTTCCAAGAAGAAGCCTATGAGTTTGCAAGTTGGTAGATGACAGATGCCCAAAAATATGCGTTTTTCTTTCAAGGCAAAATATTGATGTCAGATGAATGCCAAGCGAATATCTGTTCAAGGGTGCTTTGGTAGGGGGAAATAATGAGAGTGAATTTACCCAGGTAAAATTTACCCTCATTAACCCCCTAGCTAACATACCAAAGGTGGGGTTAATTCAATATGTAAAAAACAGTGGAAAAGAGATAAAACATACCACTTCACATGGATGAAAATTAACTCACAAGTGGACTGATCTGCTTGTACACAAGTCTCCAGTTCCTGGTTCTTTACATGAGCCATCAACTTGTCTAGCTTGATTTTGCAAAATCCTGGGACCTGCTTGAACGAGTAGTGGCACTGGTAGATCCTGATTTCGCCGGTAAAGATCCTATAGCACCCAAAGCATCTAGGAAGAATCTCTTGTTAGGGACAATACCATCTTTATCCATATGCTTTAGCAATTTATCTAGTAGCTCCTTCATGTTGGCTTTTGTGTAAGCCTTATAAAGAAGTTTATATGTTGATGAATCTGGAAGTACTTGTATACTGCTTGCCCTTTCAAAAAGCACATCTGCTTCCATGGGCAAACCATTCATGCAGTAAACTTCAAGCATAGCATTTAAGGTTGAAACATTTATCCGAACTTTTGACACAACCAACCCATCAAATAACTCTCGGGCCCTGGAAACATTATCGCAGAGACCGTACATATAAATGAGACTCTCATATGTGATAAAGCTTGGTTTGTAACCCATGTCATTCATACTTTTGTAAACATGTTCTGCTTTCTCTCTAAGCCGTGCCTTCCCATAGTTCAAAATCATTGAATTAAATGTAGGCAGTGTTGGTTTCAACTTCGAGCGTAATAAGCTCTTGTATACTTGTTCCATCTTATCAAATTCCTGCCTCTTCCCATAAGAATCAATCAGCAAATTAAAGGTAATTATGTCAGGCTTACACTGATTTCTTTTCATTCGAGAAAGCACAGATTCCATTTCCCGGATCATCCCATTTTTTCCGTATGCGTCCATCACACCATTAAATGTGTAAATGTCAGATGAAACAAAGCTCTCATCAAGATCTTTAAACAAAGAATTAACCTGTTCCACATTCCCAGCTTGGGCAAAAGCTCTCAAAAGAATGTTGTAGGTAACAATGTTGGGTTTACATCGCTCAATTCCTTTCATCTTCTCAAAGTAGCCAAGTGCTTTAGCCAAAGCCCTTGTTTTGTCCCGTGAATGAAGGTGGGCTGTGATGAGTGCATTATAGACAGAAGAATCTGGGCGACAACCACTATTACGCATCTCTGTAAAAAGCCACATAGCCATTCTAGTTTGGCCTTTCTTTCCCATAACTGATATTAGCTTTGAGTAAACCCCATTATCGGCAATGTACCAGCGTTGTTTCTGCATCCATCTGAAAACCTGATTGTCAAATATCATAGGTGAGACACCTATTGATATGATCAGACATCTGTACACTGACAACTGTTGTTTGCTCCTTCTTTTATATATTTAATAATTCAAAAATATGTCCTCGGTACACTAAAAATGTTGAACGATTTACATAAATAGCACATTAATTTCTATAAGATAAGGTGGCAGAGAAACAAAACAATAGTAATATGATAAAAATCATTTACATATTCTGACTTGATAAACAGTTAAACATTTTAGAGACACATATATACAAATCGGATAAGCTCGGTATCGACCAAAGTACATGTAATAGAAGAAATCGGTCACAATCCAGAACCAAGCAGTCCATCAAACAGAGATATTTTTACATTCTCCAAGATTGAAGAGAAGCACACTGACCTCAAGGCATTGCAGCCACTTATCATTCTTGCCAAGCTCTTCAAACAGCAAAAAGCAGTGTTCCGTCCTTACCATCTTCACATACTTGTTCAATGTCTTCAATAAAGGCTCTTTGTCAGTAAACTTGCGCATAAGCAAACGTACCAACTCCTGAGCTTCGGATTTGTCGTTTGTCGGGCTTGATTTCTTCCTGGGACGGGTCGAATCACGGGATATTCGGGTCGTTGGTGTAGTTACTGGGGCCAATTGTGGAAACCGCGGCTGGTTACCACTGTAATTTGCAGAAGAAGAGTGAGCAGATACGCGAATGAGGGAAGGATGCCAAGAATGAGATTGTAACGAATTCATTTCCGATTTCTCAAAGACTGGGACTGGAACTGGCCAAAGATGGGATAAAGACGCAGGATTCATCTCCTCGGCATATTCGTTACCAATTTTACTTCGGAATGGGCTGGAGAGTACTTGGGCCTAACTCTATTGTTTCCAGCCCAAGAAGATAGTACGAAAGCCCAGAGTTGAACCCAATGACCCAAAAAGAAACGGGAAAAGTACTCGGTTGGTTTTCATACAAAAAGAAACACTTGGGAATTGAACCCGACGTGAATCGAACACGCAACCTTCTGATCTGGAGTCAGACGCGCTACCATTGCGCCACGGATCCACTAATTGATTGGTACTCAATTTAAGTTTTAGTTATAATAGGATACGGTGGAAATGATCGGATCATCTTATATTCTCAAGTCTCAAGAAAATAAAAAAGCTTTGCTACTGTTGCAGAATGCGAAGGCTGTGGACCCTGTGGTGGATACTTATTATGCATTCAAATTTTTAATATATCACTCAAAAGGGAACAAGCTATTAACTTATGACCTTTAGTGGCGGACCTTAAAAAATTATATCAAAGAGGTGAAATACATTATAATTTTCTTCATAAGTTCTCATAAAAATTGCATATACATATGTATTTTAAAAATAATTTAGGGCGTCTGGGCGGGACCACAGCACCCTTGCCGCGGTGAAGGTCCGCCCAAGAAGAAGAAGAAGAAGCCGAATCCGTAATGCATTGCACTCCATTGCTTTAATCAAATATTGCATTGTAATGATATCAAAGAAAAAGACCCTGAAACCAATTACTAACAAGTAAGTTGTAACAACGTCTCCATTATTTAAATTTCTTCAAGTGTCCTAATTGTTTGAATGCCAGAGATAAAAGTGACCTGTTAGTACTTTGGATTAACATGATATAATAATTTTAAGCACTCTGCAGAAAACAAAAAAAGAAAAAAGAATCTATCATGGCGAAGATTTCCAAAGCCACACAGCGACACCTATCGGCTTCATTACCTTAAAAAAAATTAAAAAGAGAACTCTATTCGCATATATCAGTATCTTGCCGGCATATAATAAAATAATCATCTCCAGGTGGTAAATGAACAAGAACACAAAAGAAAACAAACTTAAGACACTTGGAGAAAGAGACATAAGAGAATATTAAAATGGCAAAGTAATGAATGATATGCACCGAATCCAACGGTGTGGTGCAATGGCACCCTAAGAGTCTCAAGGTTCTTTAGTTTATTAGTGCAGGAATCAAATCCAATTACGTTGAAAAATAGTATACAAGTTTCCTTCATTTAGGATAATCCCATTATTTTGGGAAGCTGGAAGAGCAGAATCCCGTTTGCTTGGCAATTCGAACTCCAACTCAGCACAATATAATGATTTGGGTTGTTATCATTCTGGTTTCTCTGTTTTTAATTTGTTTGGAACTAAATTAGAAAACTTGCAAGAAGAGACAATTGAGGAAAGTAAAGTGGGACATTATTAATTATTATTTATAAATTAAAATCAGTAATATGTGACAACTGAGGATCGACAAAACATGTGGCTTCCTGCATTAAATCCGAAGCTTGCGATGCAATCAGCTACATTGGATCACCTAATCGTTCAATACAAGCAATGGGTACTTTGTGCAGGTTGGGAATTCAACCAACTAGTCACTAACAAAACTCACTACTACTTCAATTATTCCAGAGTTTTGTGTTCTCATGTCAATATCACCCTTGCTAATGTTCAAGAACCATTCTCATTTCAATGATAACTAAACATATACAATGTAAGAATGGTTCATTCTAAGATTTGCTAAATCTATGAACCAAATATGTTGTTGGTGTCTTATTTTTTGTTTCATTGGATTTTGGTTGAATAATTATGTATACAATTATAAAATTAAAATATTATTTTATAATTTAAAATGAATCAAAATCAACAAAAAAAAAAGAAAAAGAGAAGTATGAAGTGAAACACTAAATAAAATAAAAGATTTCCTCCCATTTTTGGAAGCTAGCATAGATCTGTTTGCTTGTAATGCAATATATCAATAAACTATATAGTACTATTGGAGCACGTAATCGTACAATACAAGTAACTATTTGTGCAGGCAAGGCAGTCATCGAACTTATCTTGAACAAAATTCTCCTCTACTTCAATTATTGGAGATTTTGTTTTTTCTCTTTGTTCGCATTTTGACACTATCCCTGCTCAATCTATAAGTATCGCTACACCGCGGTTTCTTCATAACCCCATTACTTTGGGAAGCTAGCAGATCAGAAACCTATTTGCTCGGCAATTCCAACTCGCTTCACAAAACAATGATTGGGATTGTTATCATTCTAGTTTCTCTTGCTTATCTTCTACGGCCATGGCTGTGGAAAAAAAGCATGAACAAGGGAAGAAATCCATTAGCACCTGGTCCAAGTGGGTTGCCAATTCTGGGAAACCTTCACATGTTGGGTGCAAATCCTCACCGAGATCTGCATCAGCTTGCTCAAAGATATGGACCCATCATGTACATTCGCTTAGGTTTCGTGCCCACAATTGTTGTCTCCTCGCCCGAAGCTGCGGAGCTCTTCCTCAAGACCTATGACCTTGTCTTTGCCAGCAGGCCACCCCATGAGGCTGCAAAGTACATGTCTTGGGACCAAAGGAACCTCAGCTTTAGTGAATACGGTTCTTATTGGCGCAACATGCGTAAAATGTGCACCTTGGAGTTACTCAGCAACGTCAAGATCAATTCTTTTAAACACATGAGAAAAGAAGAGCTTGATTTATTAATTGGGATTCTAAGAGAAGCAACTCGTAATCGAGTTGCTGTTGATCTCAGTGCTAGAATCGCAACGCTCACCGCTGACATGAGTTGTAGAATGGTTTTGGGGAAGAAGTACAAGGACCAAGACATTGATGAGAAGGGATTCAAGGGTGTAATGCAAGAGGGAATGCATTTAGCAGCAACTCCTAACATGGGTGACTACATTCCTTTCATTGGTGCACTTGATCTTCAGGGGCTTACACGGCGTATGAAGGCAGTGGGTAAAATTTTTGATGATTTCTTTGAGAAAGTCATTGATGAGCACAGCCAATCTGAATACAATCTAGTTGACACTAAGGATTTCGTGGATGTCATGCTGAGATTTGTTGGTACTGAGGAATCAGAGTATCGCATCGAACGTCCCAATATCAAAGCCATACTCTTGGTAGAAACACTTTTTAAAGTTAAAAAATTATTTTTGACTTTTATTTTTTGCTTCTTTGCCTAAAAAACACTTTTCAAAATCCAATCTAAACCACCTCTTACAATGTTATACTGTGCCGAAGCTGAAAGCTAATGCTTTGTTTGTAGGATATGTTGGCTGGTTCAATGGACACTTCTGCTACAGCAATTGAGTGGACACTGTCTGAGCTCATCAGGCATCCAAGGGTGATGAAGAAAGTCCAGAAAGAGTTGGAGGACGTGGTGGGTATGGAGAGGATGGTGGAAGAATCAGAATTGGAGAAGTTACAATACTTAGACATGGTTATAAAGGAAAGCTTGAGGATTCATCCGGTGGCACCATTGCTTATTCCCCACCAATCCACAGAAGACTGCATGGTTGGAAAGTTCTTCATACCCAAAAATTCCAGAATCATTGTGAATGCATGGGCAGTAATGCGAGACCCAAATGCTTGGAGTGAGCCAGAGAAGTTTTGGCCAGAAAGATTCGAAGGAAAAAGTATAGATGTGAGAGGACGTGATTTTCAATTGATACCATTTGGAGCAGGAAGAAGAGGTTGTCCTGGTATGCAATTGGGTCTAACCGTGGTTCGATTGGTGGTGGCTCAGCTTGTGCACTGCTTTGATTGGGAATTACCAGATAACATGTTGCCATCTGAACTGGACATGACTGAGGACTTCGGCCTCACACTTCCAAGAGCCAAACATCTCGTTGCTATTCCTACTAGTTATCGGCTACACAAATGATGACGACTCCGTATTGTGTTATAACCTCTAAATAACATCTGTGGCACTTTATGTCCTATAATTTATCTAATTAAGTTTTGATTGGTTGAAAACATAAAATAATACATCATTGAAAATAAATTTCTAACCAATCAAAACTTAACGGGCATGATATGAGTCACAAAGACAGCAAATGTTTTCCCTCAATTGTCTATCTTTTGCCTTTTTTCTTTTGCGAGGGGCTCTTGGATTCCCTTCTCTGCCTTAATTCATTTTCTGATTCTTCTAGCTTATAGCACCAAAATAAAAATGGATTCCTCATCTATGTTTAGATTGAAGTCCTATTTCACATACTTGAAAGAATAACCTCACAGCAAAAATGAATCAAGCTTTGAATCATATATAAACAGGGATTAGAGAGAGGAAAACCTTTGAATTAAGCTTCTACCTCTAGTACCCACAACCACTGCTGCTGGTTTGATTCTCTCAGCTTTCTCGAAAATCTCTTACCATAAAAGTAAATGAAGAAAAATCTGCGTCAGATAACCCAAAATCATGCCACAGCATCAGCCTATTTTCTAGTCGGTCGTACATACTCAAGAGCAGTTCACCGTGACTTCCATGCTGTGTGGACAAAAATTGTTGACAGTCAAGCTTCAGACTGTATCTTCTAAGTAAGAGCTTCACAACATTGACAAAACACAAATTTCAAGCTCATCTCTTCTGTTCAATTGGGATGTGCTATTCCAAAATTGCTTACCATAGCCAAATCACACAATATATGTTGGCTACAAATGATAATCAAACAAATTGACCATTCTAATAACTAATTAAATAATCATGACTAATATACCTAATTAAATTATTTAGTGTATATTAGCACTTCCGCGTGTCAACCAATGAAAGGGTTGTCAATAGACACTTATCCAGCAGGCAGAGGCATGGAAAGTTGGAAAACTCACTTCAGAAATTCTTGTAACTGTATTGTTGATTGTTGATATGCATCCAGGGTATTTAAGAACGAAATAACAGTGAATTTTCTTTTTTGTTTTTATTTTTCTGGCTAAATAAATAAAAGGAAGCACTTAAGAAATTGACTTAACCAAAAATAAAAAAAGAAGCTCTGTCCCAAATCAAACTCAAGCACTGTCAATTAATCAATGGATGGAATGTCTCTTTACAAGGAACTTTTTGAAACACTAGAAGAAAAGAAAAGAATGTGAAGATTAGCCCAAAATCAGAAGGCTAGAAACCAAGGAGATATGGACGGGGAAAAATCTGAAAAACAACGATTGGTCGAGGAACCAAGAAAAAGTACTAATTCCCAGACACATTTACAAAAATTTCAAATAGATATTGAAGAGAGATCGTCAAAAACTTGTCTGATGTTAGGCCTCTCATTTACAGGGAGAATACACTTGAGAGATATAGCAAGCAATTCCTCCATCTCTTTTGAGGATTCTTCCCCACCTGCTATGTCCCTGTCAATACAGTCCATTACACGTCCTTCTTGCTCGCACAGCCTAACCCAGTCTGTAAGATCAACAGCCCCAGATTGTCCTGATATTATGTCACCAGCACTTTTTCTGGTTAACAATTCCATTAGGATCACTCCAAGTGCATACACATCTGCCTTAAAAGATGGAACTGGTTTGGTTGAGGCAGCAACTTCTGGAGCACGGTATCCAAGTGCTCCTAGATTTAGTATCTGCTCTGCAATTCCGGCAGGTGTCATGAGGCGGTGCAGACCATAGTCAGTAAGGCGTGCATTATAATCAGGACCTGCTAATAGAATATTTGTGGGTTTTAAGTTTCCATGGGGAAGCCCTCGATCATGAAGATAAAGAAGACATCGAGCAACCTCAACAGCCACTTTTAATCTCTGGCTAAATGATAATGGGGAGTACCTCCGGGGTGTGGTCTCTGCGTAACCAGTACATTGATATTATCGTTAGTTAAAAACTAACAAAAGGCTCATATCATGTATACAAGCAGTTGTAAATTGAGAATTCAGGAACCTCAGGTACTGTACTATTTAGTCATAGTCAACAAAAATCTACGGCTACACCTAGTAACAGGAATGCGGCTTGTAATATTACAAAAGTTCCAAATTTGAACAAGCAATACGACAAGTATCATAGCATATTTGAGAAATTATCAAGATATATATTAAGGCCTCAAACTCCATGCAATGGTTCATGCACACAATTGATTGCCACAACAATACAATCCCCTCTTTATCACTTGAATATCACCAGAGAGTTCAAGAGATTAATCAAATTAGGTATTTTAAACTTTAAGCGTCAAAAGGGTGAGAAGTTTTCCAAGCTTGAGTATGAAAGCAATTACAAATATAACACTAGTTTGGAGAATATTATTACCCCAACCCAACACGAGAGGATCAAATGAAGAGAAAAAATGGCACTGAAAACAGACAAACTAATACAGAAAGCAATTTGTGAACTTTAGGCCACATTCAGAACCAAACCCTCACCTCACCATACCTCATATCTGCCTAGAAACAAAAACTAAGCTAGATCCTATAAAGAATAGATTCTTAAAAAATTGACATCTAATAGCCCCAAACAAAGAATATATCCACAGCCAATACTTTATGTTTTTTGTTTATATATATTTCTGGTGAATGACTGAGATATTGACATGTCATATGGTAACCTACAGCTGAATTCGTTGTTATATAATAAAACCAGGGTAGAAAAACAATCACAATGTGAAGAGAATTGCATCTTACAACTTCTTCTTTTTTTTGTAAGATGCTCCAAAAAATAGGCCGGGTAGATAAAGCACAATTACATATATTTGCCAAATTAATATCTACATTCGGATGTTTGGCCAAGATATAGTGGATTTGAGACTTGATAATGGAACAGTTTAATATAAATGGGAAGATTCTCCACCAGTCTCCCGTCTTAATGCTAGAATTTAGCTATTAATTTCATAGACCATGTGTTACTCCGAGTGCAAAAAGGAATCCAAATTACCATGGCATCTCAATTATCTTCTTTTGTTGGATGACAGAAAAAGTAGATCATAGCTATGTCACACAGCAAATGCAAGCATTTCAATGAACAAGCAGAATGGAAGGAAAAAAAGTTAACTATTACCATAAAGATGGAGGGCTAAGCTATCCCCATGTATATAGTCAGCTAAAAGAAGCCTCTCCTGTTCCCTAGGCCCCCAGTAGTATGCCCGTAGTGGGACAATGTTTGGATGCCTCATAGAACCAATCCGCTTAACTTCTCTAGCTAATTCCTTCTTATGTTTGACCAATCCCACCCGTAACCATTTTACAGTTAACATATGACCATTATCTAAAGTGGCTTTGTATAGAGTTCCATGGCTACTTCTGCCAAGAACTTCTGCTGGAGCTCGAGATAATTCCTCTGCAGTGAATGCAAGGGAAGAATCTAAGAAGAACAGTTCTCCAGCCAACTGATCTGGTGAGTACACATCCAACATCACTGGCCTTTCACAAGCCTCTATAAAACGGGGTGAAGAAGATAATGGAGAACCAGGAGATGACTTCCTTCCAGATGATGAGGGAGGATTATCCAATACATTGGGATTTATAGACACTGAACTAGTTGCTACAGCTCCCTGAGGTAAGCCATGCTCAGCAATTTCAGTTATAAACTCTGACTGTCCAGATAATGTCCTTGAATTGGAAGTCAGCAAGTGATCGTTTGAAAAACTCAATGATGTTGGTTGGTGCTGAACATTAGTATGGAACTTGAAAAGGGAGGGCCGTGTAAGTCGCCCTAACTTGACATCTCTTCCGGTGCTTCGACCATTAATCTCACTTCTTCCATGAAATTCTCTAAGTTGTGCCCGATGATAAGCCAATAAAACAAAAACAATCATCACGGCAGCACCAACTGATGCAAGAATAATTGCTATCCTGATATTACCCCTTGAACTACGATGTTTCGCTTGGTAAGGAATATTATCAGGCACTGGCCTAGTTCCAGGTAAATTATCTGGTAAGGCTAACAATTCATTTCCAGGACTGAAGGAAGAGTGGGGAAACCTCCTCAAATTTTCTGGAACATGGCCAGATAGATCATTATTGGACACATTAAATACACTTAAACTGGAAGATAGCTGATCAGGGATTTTTCCTGTAAATTTGTTGCTAGACAAATCAAGGAACTCCAAATTAATAAGTTTGGTCAATTCATTTGGCAGCGGTCCTGAAAAGCCATTCCTTGCCAGATTCAGCAGTTTGAGCCCACCCATCCTACCCACATCGGAAGGCAAGACACCTTCCAAGGAGTTACTAGACAAATCAAGATATTGCATTGGCCAATAAGGAGGCATAAGTAGCAATTCACTTGCTCCTGATCGTTGAAGAGGAATTGGCCCTGTAAGTTGATTTCTAGAAAGATTCAGACTTGCCAATGTTGCTGAGGAAAATAAACTACCAGGAATGGACCCATGAAGTTTATTTAAACTGAAGTCAACTGTAGTCAATTTAGGATAGGTCCCCAATAAAGGAGGCAAGGATCCATCTAAAGAATTATTCCTCAAAGAAAGTGTAGTTAATCTCTCAACCTGGTTTGTCAAATTTGGAAAGTTTCCTGACAGCCTATTTGAACTCAGATCAAGGACCTCCATTGTAGCTTCCCAGTTCTGCAGAACAGAAATGTCACCAGATAACATATTGTTGCTCAAGTCCACAACTGTACATCTTCTCCAAGATGTTGGCAAAGAGCCTGATAATCCATTTGATGAAAGATTCAAAATATTCAAAGTTGTAGAGTTGATTATGAGGATTGAGCCTGTGCATGAACAAACATAAAGCATAAGATATTTCTGGTAGAGCATTGAGGTCACTGTCAATTCTGTTATGAGGAGGGGAGGACACTAAATGACCACAGCCACAGAAGTTTAAAAAGAATAACTTTTGACATATAAAATTTTTAATGCCATATCAATGATGGTTTTCTTAATCACATCCAATATAATCGGAAGGAATTGTGTCTAATTTAATTTAATAAGTAGAGAACACTTCACAAATACATCATGCTAAATTGTTATCCTCAAAGAGACCTTAATTAAATGCTCATTGGTTTC